>CM068742.1:146911084-149311084 GCA_035084275.1 Hydrolagus colliei
TGACTCCAACTTGCAGCTCAGTTGTAAACAACAACAACAAAATTGCACTTATAAAGCGCCTTTCATGTCGGGGAGGACATCCCAAAGCGCTGAACAGTCAGGTCAGGATCCGAACGGGGGGAAACGGAGAGTAGGGGGAAGGGGAAGAAGAGTGGGAGAGGGGTAAGAGTTAGTGGGGCAGCCGAAGGCGTGGTCGAAGAGGAAGGTCTTGAGACCGGCCTTGAAGGAGGAAAGGGAGGAAACGAGGTGGAGGGGCTGCGGGATGGAGTTCCACAGTGTGGGGTGCAGGGCGGCTGAATGCCTGGCCACCAATGGTTGGGTGGTTAGGGTGGTGGACGCGAAGCAGGCCTGAGTCTGCTGAACGGAGGGTGCGGGCAGGCTGGTAGGAGACAGTAGGTTAGAGAGATAGGCGGGGGCAAGGCCGTGAATGGCCTTGAAAATGAGGACAAGGATCTTGAATTCGATCCTCTGGGTAATGGGAGCCAGTGGAGACGGGCGAGGGTGGGAGTGTGATTGTGGTCGCATAAACATAAGAATGTAAAAATTTTGCTTGGTAAAATAAAACCGAGGTCCATCTAGTTCGCCTTCCAACCATCCTGGCATTCCTTCACCAATATCCCTTCACTGTCCAGCGCCTTGAGACATCCTCCAGACGTGAAAGGTGCTAAATAAATGCAATTTGTTGTCCGATGCATGCTTAAGAGAAACCCAATCAGACAAAGAGTTGTACATGTATTGCCACCTTCATTCTCTCCTCCTCATTGTCGTGAATTATTAGGTTGTCATCCTGGTTTCATTTGGGTAGCACTCACAGCTTTCTGTCAGGTTGTGGGTTCAAGCTCCATTCATCTTATCTGATGCTCTGGTGCATTGGGTTGTGCTGAATTGTCAATGGTGCGGTTCAATAGAATGAGATGTTAAACCTAGATCACGTCTGCCTGTTCAAATGGCGTTAAAGATCCCATGACACAATTTGAAAGGTGTTGGGAATTTCTCCTAGCGTGAGGTAGTGCATGGCACACAGTAGAGCATCTTTCACTAACAATCCAAATAAAATTGGTTGTTCACTTTGCAAATAGCCCTCCCGACGTGAAGGACGCTCTACAAATGCAATTTTGGTGTTGTAATCATTCTCAATCACAACACCGCTGCATTTAGTATCAGTTTGCAAACACTCAAATACTCCAACCATAATAATAATAACAATAATAATAATCCACTATAACGGGCCTTACCGGTTTGAAGACTTTCCTCTTCGATCGTGCCTTTTGTTCCACCCCGAACTCTTTTTACCTCCCCTTCGTGTTTCACACCCTTCCCAAACACTCCCCCTCCCAGCTCGGGTCACACGCCGCCTGTTCAGCGCCTTGGGACGTCCTCCCGACGTGAAAGGCGCTCTATAAATGTAAATTGTTGTTGTTGTTGTTACCGGGATCCCTTTTATACAGTATTTGCTTTGATGACATTGTTTCTCAAATTGTCCCATTACTCATAAAGGATGTAAAGCAGACTTCCAGACTAATAGTGGTACACTGCTGTGCAAGAATTGGCTCCCGTGTTTCCTCAAAAAAACACACATTCACTCCACTATACAATACATTATGTCTCATACTGAGGTTGACACGCCTTCAAAGATAGCACAACAAACAATACAGCTATCAATCCCTCAGTAATAGACTACAGTCAACCAGGACTGAGCACATGTTTTAGTACCACATCAGCTTTACACATATTGTCATTGATTTAAGACGAGGTAAAAAATACTTCCCAAGACCCTGGACACTCAAGGATTAGCTCCCAAGGTGGGGGTTGGGATTGGGAATTTTAGTGGACAGGGAGGGTATAGTTAGGAGGGTGACTGAAAACGCAGTCAAAAAGAAGGGTCTTGAGACGTGCCTTGAGAGAGGCGAGGGACGTGGTGAAGTGTAGGCACTGTGGGATGAAGTTCCAAAAGGTGGGGGAAGACCTGACCTCGGACGGTGGGGTGGGCTGTGCGGGGCCTGGAGACAAAACAGAGGGAAAGGAAGTCACACCAGTAATAATGGAATTGACCTTCATTCTCACCATAATACATGGAGACGTTTGAACGCAATTTGCAACACAAATTTCCTGAAAATGATTCACTCTGGAATCTGGTCATCTTTTGATTACACGCCCAATCTAATATAAGTTGATGACAAAATGGCTGAGCACCATCAACACATCTGTGTTTGTGCTTTTTTTTACACTGTTGCACAGTGCCACGAGATGATGTCATTTCCAACCTGTTTATGCTATCTTACTGTTCACTCTCCGCCTTCTGTGTTGAGTTTACTGTTCAAATAACACCTGTGACTGACTATATTTTTCACACCAGAACAAAAAACAGCACAGCCCGAAGTTTGTGCATGTGGAGTCCTGTAGCTCAGTGGTTAGAGCACTCGCCTTACAAGCATGAGACCTGTGATCAAATCCAGGCAAGTCTGGAGCGAAACCTTGGCTGAGTTTCCTTAGTCCACACGTCTAATAATAATCCCTTTTAAAAAAACACAACAATAAAATTGGTCATTTCAATCCACAACTGTTTGTGGGATACATGCTGAGCGCAATTGGCTGCCACATTTTGCCTACAAATATACAGTCAATTCACTTTACAGTACATTCTGTGAAGTGCTTTGAGACGTCTAGAAGACGTGAAAAGCGCTATATCAAAATGCAAGGATTATTATTATTACAGTAAAAGCCTGTTTATCCGGCACCCTCGGGACCTGGCCAATGCCGGTTAAAGCTCGTGCTGAATATTTGGCCGAAAACACAATTAAAAATAAAAATAATGCTTTTTTCCGGATAAATAATCAAATGTGGACCTTTTTTTTGAGCTGCCAGTTATATGGAAGTTATGGATGATTGGGTCATGGATAAACGGGCTTTTACCGTACAGTATATCATTATTCATGAATGAATCCTTACGTTTGATATAGCATTTTATCAACAACAACAAAATTACATTTGTATTATGCCTTTCATGTTGGGAGGATGTCTCAAAGAGTTGGATAGTCAGTGTTTCAGACCCGAGTTGGGGGTCGGGATTGAGGAGGGTGAAGGGCAGGGCAGGGGTGGAAAATGGTGACTGAAACGCAGGCTCTATACAAGTGCAATTTTGTTGTTGTTGTTGAAGGCATGGTCGAAGCCAAAGGTCTTGAGGTGGGTCTTGAAGGAGGGAAGAGAGAGGGTGAGATAGAGGGACTGCGGGATGGAGTTCTGGAGGGTGGGGGCAGAGTGGCTGACAGCCCACCTGCCAATGGTGGGTTAGGTGATGTGAAGTAACCCAAACCCTGCTGAACGGAGGGAGTGGGCGTGTTGGTAGGAGTTTAGAAGGTCGCAGAGGTAGGGGGTGAGCAAGGCCATGGAGGTCTTTGAAAGTGAGGTCCAGGATCTTGAACTGTATCCTCTGTGTGGTGGGAAACCAGTGGAGTCGGATAAGGATGGGGGTTGCTAGGGGAGCGAGAAGTCTCCAAGCGCTTCACAGAATATGTTGTAAAGTGGATTTAGTCAAGTATTTTGTAGGCAAAATGTACATGAAGTTAAATGTATGTGGATTAAGAGAGTCTTTGTACATTTTATTTGGTAGTTCCTCTTGTTAGTATGGTGCCCTCTGGTGCCTCTCTTCAATGTCCTTTATTTACATGAATGAGCCTTCAACATGCCCCACAATACCTTGCATGGCAGAATAATTACACAGTCATAAATACTTTGCTAATATTTCTTCAAAGGTGCTCAAATGCAGTGCGATTGTGTTGCTAGTAAGAAATCTAGAAATCTAGTTGCATTGTGTTTTAACCTGGTGGTCAATGGTGAATTGTGAAATTGGCCTTACTGACTTCCTTACTTACTGCAACAAAGAGGAGAGTTGGACAGCATGCTGCCTGGCTGGCAACATCCAACTGTATGCTCTGGTTTCTCTTCAGATCGCATAAATCTTTCGCCTTTTACTAAAGATTTCCGTGGAGAGGAGCATTTATGAGTTTATCAACTAATTTTTTTAAGCTCTACTATAGTAGAGCTCCCTTCCTAATCAAGAATAGAAATGAAACACACTTCCTTTTTACTCATCCCCTTTCCTATCCCATCCTCCCCCATTCTTTACTGACTCTCTTTTCCCCCAGAGGTTTGAATTCAAAATCTTTGTCCTCACCTTCAATGACAACAGAAATTGCACTTATATAGTGCCTTTCACACAACAGGTGGAGGCACTGCGGGGTGGAGTTCCAGGTGTGGGAGCAGATTCACTACCTTGCCCTGCCTATCTCTCCGACCTGCTGTCTCCCTATCAGCCGGCCCATTCCCTCCGCTCAGCAGGCAATGACCTGACCTGCCCACGTCGTCCGCCACCCCACCACCGGTGGTCGGGCTTTCAGTCTCACTACTCCCACACTTTGGAACTCCGTCCTGCAATCCCTTCACCTCACTTCCTCTCTTTCCTCCTTCAAGGCCGGTCTCAAGACCTTCCTCTTTGACCGTACCTTCTGCTCCCCTCATAACTCTTCCCCCTCTCCTACTCTCCTTCCCTGACCCCCCCCCACCCCCCAACCCCTGCTCGGGTCCACGTCCTCCCGACGTGAAAGGTGCTCTATAAATGTAATTTTGTTGTTGTTGCTCTCCACTCCTCCTGATCCTAACTTCCCCAGCCCACCCAAATCATGTGAGTGTACAGAGGAACACTTCAGATATAACCGAAATGTGTATATCTGCCTGCAATGGGTTTTTTGGAGTTCTACCAGGGTTGTGTTCTGCTGAGAATGTTTTGTTTTGTTCTGACTATTAGTGACTTAAACTCCGGAAAAGGACTTTGAATCAGAGTCAGTGTAACAAGTCACACAAAAGTTGATGAACAGCACCAAAGCTAAAGGCATATTTATGATTATTAATACAGTAGTAGGCTGTTTGTGGGACAATGCTGGGCACATTTGGCTGCCGTGTTTTGCTAATAAAATATAATTTACAGTATATTCTGTGAAGTACTTTGAGATGTCTCAATGACATGATAAGGCACTAAATCAAATGAAGGTTGATTATTATTATTATCTCTCCGTGTACAAGACCTTCACAAGACATTTCCTGCTTGTGGGAATAGAGAACAAGGAACCAAGAATGTGGCATCGAATGCACTGAAATCACATGCACTGCATCACACGCACAGAAGGGGGAGAGAATCATTGAGGCCAATTGCTGACTCAGCACTCAAAGAGTTTCAGCCTAGTTTCCTAATTAGCGGTGACATCATCCACAGAGATGGGGTAAATTTCCACATGAATGCAGATGACACCCAACTCTAGCTCTCCGCTTCCACCAGTACTACCGACATCTTGACTGCCGTCTGTCTGACATCGAGTTCTGGACGAGGGTCAACTTTCTTCAGCTCAATGTCAGCAAGACTGAGGCCCTCCTGATTGACTTGTGTCAGTGCCTCCGCACCTCAGGCACTGGCAGCATCAGCATCCAAGGCTGCACTCTCCATCTCTCAAAGCCAGGCAGGAACCTGGGTGTCTTGTTTGACCCTCAACTGTCCTTCCTCCCCCAGATCCGTGCCAAGACCAGCATTGCCTTCCACCACCTCTGTAACATTGCCTCACCCCTCAGGCTGCCGAAACCCTTGTCCACACATTCATCAAATCAAGGCTCGACTACTATGGACACTCCCTCCTCACCAGCCTTTCCGACTCTTCCCTTCACAAGCTGGATATCATCCAGAATTCTGCAGCTTATGTCATTTCCCGCACTAAGGTCCTTGACCACAGCACTCCCGCCATCGCCCGGCTCCATTGGCTGCCTATCCCCCAGAGGATCGAATTCAAGATCCTCATCCTCACTTTCAAGGCGATTCACAATCTTGCCCCTCCCACCTCCGACCTGCTGACTCCCTACCAACCTGCAACGCCTCTGTTCAGCCGGCTCTGATCTGCTTCATTTCCACCATCCGCCCTGCCCTATCATCGGTGGCTGGGCTTTCAGCCTCCCTGTCCACACACTCCAGAACTACATCCCACAGTCCCTTTGCCTCTCTTCCTCCCTTGCCTCCTTCAACACTGGTTTCAAGACTCTCTTCGATCGTGCCTTCTGCCACCCTCCCAGCTCTCTCCATCCCCCCAACACTGCACCACCTCCTTGCTCAGGTCTTGACCACTGACTGTTCAGCACCTTGGGATGTCCTCCCAATGTGAAAGGCACTCTATAAATGTAATTTTGTTGTTGTTATAGTTTCATTCTCTACCAGCTGATGTCTTACCCACTTGGCCATTGGGAGAAAGCCTCAACTACCCTTCCTGGTAATCTGTTCAAATCGTTAATTACGATCAATATTTTGGAGCACAAAGTCAGGATAGTGAGGGAACATTGGCTTGAACACTTACAATGTAGATTTGCCAAACTCACCACCTTGGCAACAACAATATTGTATATTGTATTTATATAGTGCCTTTCATTCAGTGGGCATCCCAAGGTGATGGGAAATCAAGGGTGTACACCTGAGCTGGGGGTTGGAGGACCAAGGTGGTGGGTGGGAAGATGACCAAAGCAGATGGTTGAACAGGAAGGTCTTGAGATGGTCTTCGAATGAGGCTAGAGAAAGGGCAAGAAGGCAAAGGAATTAAAGGATGGAGTTCCAAAGAGTGGGGCAAAACAGGATAAAAGCAAGACCACCGATAGTAGGAAGGACAAGGTAGGAGACGTGAAATGCATCAATGCTTGCTGAGCAGTGGGTTAGGGTGAGTTGGTAAGCTGTGTTAGAGGAGGTAGAGTTTTCCTGAAGCTTTCCCAAATTTTTCAGCAATCAGCTCACTAATCATATAGTTTGGAGAGATGGGAGCAGTTCGGTGAGCTGCCCTTATTACATGCCCTTGGAAGACTACAGAGGGAAAAAGCTGTAAAGAAATTAGAGTAATTTAGACTTTCCTCATAAAGGAGGCAAGGCTGCTCATTGTGCAACTTTTGTGCAAAGTCGTGCATTTTCTGTTAAAAATAAATCTTGAGGTAATCTATTTATTTTTAAAGTATTGTAATGATTCCAACAAAATGAATAATCAGCCAGACGGTGTGGTGAAGATTTGACAGACTGGCAAATCACAAAGAATTTGATCTCATTGCAATGAGCACAGCACTGCCAATTCAGACATGACAGAGATTGAGGTTAATTCCTCTGTTACAACAGGACAATATCTCTTGATGAAATCAAGAACAAGTCAATGGATGTAAGGCTCTTGGAGACACGTCAGACCAATTTGAGCAAAGAGGTTTTCTAATCTTCACACACGTGCGAAAAATAGTTTTACAATATTCTATTGCTGAATACATCATTGCCAACAGCTCCCTGTAATGTATTTGCATTTCATGGGGACTGTTTCATCTTTTTCCAGCAGTTCCTTTGCTCTATTCATCCTCTGAGACAGGCTAAAAAAAATTGCATTGAGATTCGGTGATAGCATAGCAGTAAATACTGCTTCGCTTCTTAATCAGGAAAAACTGAAATAATGTTGAATATCAGTTTACAAATCATGTTCTAAGATATTTCTTAGTTTCTGGTTGAGTGGCAAGATGTATGTAATCATATTTAATAATCTTCTCATTTCGCACAGCGTTTCATCACATCACTGAGAAGTGAACGATCAGGATGAATTAAAAAGTATTGGGAGAAGAAAGCCGAATCCACGAGTAACAGTAACACTGCAGACACAGAAATTCTCAGCATCATTATTTTTGGGGATCAAACGTGGAAACCTATCACCGTGCTTCAGAATCTCCAAACCAAACATATTCCAGATGTATGTGCCACCTTATGCCCAGAGGAATGCACCTTAGTTGCTGAATGCCTGAGGGCACTGCTGGAAAAGTACTTATACAGCACTTTTCACGTCAGGAGGATATTCCAGAATGCTTGACAATTCTGTCTGGGCACCAGAGCTGAGGGGGGTGAGATGGGGAAAGTGGACTAAAAGCTGCCAGGGAATGAATTGATATGTAAGTATGAGGATCTTGAAATTGATCCACTCTGCAATAGGAAAATACAGTTGCAAATATGAACAGCTGCTTAGGCTCTGCAAATTAATCAAGGCAGATTCCAAGCCCTGGATATGTGAACATGTGTTCACAAACCCAAACTTCAAGAAACACCTTCCGGTGGCTTCTAATGTCTGCCCTGATTTCATTTTGCAACAATGGTGAGATTGCACTCCATTTTCACTGATTCCCCAACTAATAGTATGCAGTGGTATGAGGAAAAGACAGGTAAATGGCACAGCATGAATTTCTCATTCAAACGTCAGCAAAGGCATGATAGGCTGAATGACCATCTTCTGCCTTGTAAATTTCTATGGTTTTAAGAGAATGGGAGCAAATAGACTTCAAAGAAAACCTTGAATGAATAATAACACCAAATTGTAGTAAGTTCTGTCATCCACAATAACACAAAGGAATACACATACTTACCTTGGACAGATTACAGACTCAAAGCAAATAAAAAATATTTCAAAGTAACAGTATGCCCAAGGTTGGTTTACTCATCCATTTGTGGCCTCCTGCAGAAGTCAAGGAGAGAAGCAGCCAGTGGAAATCAATTAGAGAGGAATTCAGTGGATGTAGAAAAAAACATTGTTGCTACTTGATTTATTCTACATAGTTGAATTTGTATTCCTGAATTACCTTTAAGACCTGTGTTTCTGTTTAACCTGACCCAATTGATCATTATTGGATTTGGTTAAAGAAAGATTCATCAATAATGTGCTCATTCATTCCACAACTGTTTGTGGGGCTTAGTAGGTTGCTGCGTTTCGTCCACAAAATTAGTCAATTAAATTTCCAGTTTACTGTATTCTGTGAAGTGCTGTGAGACATCTCAGACGCGAGGAGATGCTATATCACATGCAAAAATTATTATTACCTTTTACCCCATCTGTTTCTTGCCTGCTTAACCCTTTTTTCTCATAAATTAATTTATTTTGTGATCTGTGGCCAATCAGAGCTGTCAAGGAAATATTTTAAATGTTGACTTTGAAGACGACTAATTGGAAGTTTCTGGTCATTAGAGTCCCTAGTTCTTCCCCGCACAAGCTGCAGATGATTCAAAACTCTGTGGCCCTTGTCTCTCAACCCAACCAGGCTCCAAATGCGTATAACCCTCATCCTCGCTTGGCTCCACAGGCTCCCCATCCCCAGTTTATGTTTTCCCCCCACAGCACAAAATAGACCAAGAGTGGATCACAGATGGTGAGACTCTGTGTATATATGTGTTTGTGGAGTGAGGAGGGGATACAAAGGGAACTGGCGTTGTATGGGGAGATCTAAGAAAGAGAAAAAGACATGGATGTTGTTCTATAGCCTCTATGTGGTGAGGTAGTCGGACAGATAAGGAGATGCCAGAGAGTGAAGGGATTTGCAAACGAGTGTGAGGATCCATTCGGTAATGGGGAGTCAGTGGAGCCTGGGCCAGAACTGGTGATGTCGGTACGGAGTTTGGACTGGGTCAGTATGCAGGCATCAGCGTTCTGAATGAGCTTGAATAGTGAAGACCAGCAAGGAGTAATCGAGGTAGAAAGTGACAAATGCACACACAAGGGTTTCGGCTGCTTTTGGGAAAGGTACGGTTGGAGGCAGGCAATGTGGCAGCGGTGGAAGATGGTGGTCCTGGTCAGGGAATCATATGTTGGGAAGTAAGGACAGCTTGTTGGGGGGCTGGTCAATCTGGACACTTAGATTGGGCACTGGTTCCAGTCTGAGGGAGAGCCCAGGGAGATTGAGGAGTTCAGAACCACGGGATGAAGACATTGACAGGAGCTAAGGAGTATGGCTTCCGTCTTGTTTTTTGAGGAGGGGTTTTTAGAATATGGCATATCCATCTCCTTTGGTACCTAGGGTCAAGTCAGGTTACGAGCAGTCAATTTTATTTAGTTGCACATTTGCAAATAAGGTACCCAATATTTAAATGGTGTGGAACTGTGAGCTGGCAGCATGAAGTAGAATGATACATACCAGGTTCGAATTGCAGGTTGAGGCAGAGACACATATGAACACCAAAGAGAAGATTAAAATAGGCAAAGACCCATTACCCATACTGCTTTTCTATCTGTAATTGATTCTGGTCCCAATTAGTGCAGATATTTGCCCATTTTCATAGAATCCTAGAATTTTACATCACAGGAATCCATTTGATCGATTGTGTCTGTGCCGGCTCTGTGAAAAGAGCTGTCCAAATCAAACCCTCTCCTCATAGACCTGCAAACCTGTCGTCCCCAAATAACTAACTACTTCTCTTAAACGTTTTTATCGAATTGGCTTCCACCACCCTTTCAGGCAATGCATTCCAGATCCGAACAACTCACTGCATGAAAGAAATTCTCCTCACTTTCCCTCCCGTTTCTTTTAACAACTATTTTAAATCGGTGTCCTCGGGCTATCGACCCACTCACCAGTGAAAATAGTTTCTCCTTGTTTACCCTATCAAATGGCCTCATAATTTTGAAAACTTCTATCAAGTCACCCCTTAACCTTCTCTGCTCTAAGGAGAATAATCCTAGCTTCACTAGCTTCTCCTGATAACTGAAGCCCCTTATTCCTGGTACCATTCCAGTAAATCTCCTTTGTACCTTCTCCAATGCTAACATTCTTACTAAAGTGTGGTGGCCAGAACTGAATACAGCATTCCAGCTGAGGCCTAACCAGCGTTTTATAAAGGTTCATCATAGATTCCTGACTTTTGTATTCTATGACCCTATTAATAAAGCCTGGCATACAGTATGCTTTAATCATTTTAAAAAAGCTTTATCTAGCTGTCCTGCCATCTTCATTTACTTTTTGAACCCCCAGGTCTCTGTTCTTTCACACGCTTTAAACTTCTACCATCTAGCTTATACTGCCTCTCCTCATTCTTCCTCCCTAAATGCATTTATCCACATTAAACTTATCCACCACATGTCTGCCCATTTTACCAGTCTGTCTACGGTCTTTGCAGTTGGCTATTATCCTGCTCACTTTTTACTACTTTTCCAAGCTTCGTATCATCTGCAAACTTGGACATTTTACTCCCTATACCCAGGTCATTTAATATAGACCAAGAACAGCAGTGGTCCCAATACCAACACCTGGGGGAACACCACTGCACACTTCCCTCCAATCCGAAGAAAAAACTTTCACTCTTTTATCAGGTTTAGTTGACATGATTTGCCTTTAATAAATCTGTGTTGTTCCTTTTTTAACCCGCATTTTTCTAGGTGACAACAAATTGCGTAACATCAAATAAAATTGTATAAGCGCCTTTCACGTCGGGAGGACGGCCCAAGGTGATGAAAGTTCAAGTTGTGTAAGTTCTTGAATTGAGCCAGTCAGTACCGCAGTTCTCCAAAACACTGTTAATGATCGGCCAGAGAGGCTGGCTGATTAGCAGGACATGGAAGATGCAGATCTGACTTCAAGTTAACTCTATAAGCCAAAGCCCTCGCAGATAAGATCATAGCTGGGCAAGAAACAAGCTTTCCAGTGTTCACAATAATAATAATCCTTGGATTTGAAATAGCGATTTTCACGTTTTATCGACGTCTCAAAGCGCTTCACAGAATATACTGCAAAGTGAATTGACTATATATTTTGTGGGTGAAACGCAGCAGCCAATTGTGCACAACAGTGTCCCAGTCGTGGCTTGAAGTTACCAATTTTTATGTGTTTTTGGGGGACGGATTATTGTTAGGTGTACAATGCTTTTAGTTGTTTAAATTCCAGCAGTGTGACTCGCATTCCAGGCAAAGAAAAACCATAACATATACACGCAGCACTCTATATAACTATTCGTAATTCAGTATCAGAGAGACTCTTAAATAAAGTGAACCAAAGGCAGGGATTCTGGATTTTTTCCAACAAAAAAGTTTCCCCTTACTCCCTTAAAAAGGGAGGGCGTTTTGCCCACAAATACAGTCAATTCACTTTACAGTATATTCTGTGAAGCACTTTGAGACGTTGATAAGATGTGAAAAGCGCTATATCAAATGCAAGGATTATTATTATTAAAAATATTGATTCCTCTCATTTCCCCTCCCTCATCCCAATAAAAGCTTCCTCTCTCCATCAAACCACTTTCACCCATGCCAATAAATATAGACTCCTCTCCATCTAACCTCTCCCCCCCGAAACCAAACAAATCTTCTCCCCTCTCTGTCCCATCCCCCAAATAAAGCTTCCTCTTTCCACCCCTTCCCCCCAAAATAGTTTCCCCTAGTTCTCCCCACCAAGAAACATGGGTTTCCTCTCCCCTCCACAATATTCTCTCTACCCCCAATACTCTCTCCCTCTCGCCCCCCACCCCATACTCTCCCTCTTCCCAAAACTCTCTCTCCCCCAATACTCTCCCTCTCCCCAATACTCTGCCTCCCCAATACTCTCTCCCTCCTCTTATGCTCTCCCTCTCCCCCAATACTCTCTCCCTCCAATACTATCTCTGCCCAATACTCCCTCCCTCCCTCCCTCCCTCCCAATAGTCTGCCTCTTTCTCCAAGTAGCGTCATCTATCCATTTACTTTTTTCTGCCCTCTCCCCCCATACCATACACACACACTCACCCACCCATCCCCCCGCCCCCTTTATCTCTCCTGTATGTACTTATGTACTGTCTGCATATCTTTCAGGACCTGTTTGTATGGTCTCATTAAATCCTCCAAACCTCGCTTGAATTTTAAGCTACGCTCCATGAATGGGTCAATCTCCATAAGGAGGTCCGAGAGATTAGTAGCGATGAGCATTGCCTTGCTAAGGTTAGCACTTGTCATCTTTGGCTTCTCCACCATATCCTTGTGCTTTGCCTCACTAGAATGCTGTACCAGCTCATCAAGGTCCTCCTCCGTCAACTCCTCGCCGTGCGACTCAAAGAGCTCCTCGATTTCATCAGGCTGCATATCGGTCAGTCCCTCGCCTCCCAAACGTCGCGCAACCTCCACAATGCACTGAACTTCAGCGTCAAATGTAGGGAAGCCTCGGAAGTCGTTCACTGCCTCCTTCCAAAGTTTACCCCAGCAGGCGTTGAGTGTCGTCTTCTTCAGTTCATCCATCGATTCTTTTATGTTGGTGATGCAGTCAGCGATGGTGTAATCCTTCCAACAACTTTTCACCGTCAGTGTCGCGTCATCCTCCATAGCCTCCTTCATGCGGTTAAAGCTGCGTCGTATGTAGTATGCCTTGAAGATGGCTATCACACCTTGGTCCATGGGTTGAAGGAGTGAAGTCGTGTTGGGAGGCAGGAAGATGACTTCAATATTAGGGTGGGCGAATTGGAGTGCCGGCGGGTGGCCGGGTGCATTGTCGAGGATGAGTAGGACCTTGAAGGCCAGATTTTTTTTCGCAAGGTACCGCTCCACGTCTTGAACAAAACAGTTATGAAACCAGTCCATGAAGTCTGCAGCAGTAACCCACGCCTTGCGGTGAGAGCGCCAAAAGACAGGGAGATAGTTTTTGTTTCTGCCTTTCAGAGCACGGGGATTCAGAGAGCGGTACAGAAGCATCGGCTTCACTACACAGCCCCCCTCGGCGTTAGCACAGAGGAGAAGGGTCACCCTGTCCTTGGCCACCTTGAATCCCGAAGCATGCTTCTCAGCCTTCGCGATGAAAGTTCGGGAAGGCATCCGCTTCCAGTAGAGACCAGTCTCGCCCGCATTAAATACCTGCTCCGGCCGGTAACCCTTCTCGGCGATCAACTTCTTCAGCTCTTCCGGGAACTTGGCAGCGGCCTCGTGAATGGCTGTGGCCGACTCCCCCAGAACGTTGAGGCTCGTCAAGGAGAACCTCTTCTTAAAATTTTCCACCCAACCCTTACTGGCTTTAAACTTGACGTCATCTACACTTTCTCCGGCAGCCGCGGTAAGGTGCTTGTAGATACTGAGGGCCTTCTTACGTAGCCATGCGTAATTAACATTCGCTTTTCTCCGGTTCTGGTCTTCCATCCAGATATGAAGCGCCTTCTCCATTTTCTCAAGCCGAGGGTCGCGCGGTATAAACAACACCTTCGCGCTATTCGGAGAGCCACCCGCGACACTGGCCCTTATCGACACCTCACTCTTTTTGATGGTTCTAATGGTGGACTCGTTAACCCCCATCAGCCGTCCAACCGACGATGCACTTTCACCGTGGGCCAGTCTGTTCACGACATCTAATTTCTTATCCAAGGTGAGCACCCGCCGCGCCCTTTTCGCAATCGCCTGGCCCTTGCGGCCGCGGTCACTACGCTTGGGGGCCATGCCGGCCACAGCAGCGACCTCCGCCCCGCAACCAGACCCCGGTGGCGCCCGCGCACACGCGGCACATCCACGCGTGGCAGTGATGACGCTGACCAGAGCGAACACGCGGAGCGGAGATGGACACACACACTAACACTAACACTAACACGCGGGCGACCGCGGTCCCGTGTTTGGAAGAGTGGAGGTGGGGAAGGAACACCGGCGGATATGCAAAATCCACCGCCCGGGTGGGCACCGCTGTGGCGGAGAGGAAACCGCGGGTACTTGAGAATCGCGGTTGCCAGGACCCGCGCTCGGGTCGGCCCTGATCTCGTCGCTCCCGCCTCGCCAGTGGCGTAAAGTGCTGCCGTAAACCAGGCGACGCTGCCGTAAAACTGTCGCCGAAGAGCGTTCGGCGGCGGAAGTGTCTGTCCCGGAGCGAGTTCCGGTGCGGACACTTAACAAGAGGAGCAGCGTGGCTCAGGGAGAGAGACTGTGTGTGATACAGACAGAGGGAGGGGGAGAGAGAGATACAGAGAGAGGGTGATACAGAGGGAGAGAGAGGGAGATACAGAGGGAGATACAGAGGGAGATACAGAGTGTCAGAGAGAGTGTGGGAAAGTGAGTGTGTGAGAGAAGTAGAGAGAGGGAGAAGAGTGTGTGTGTGAGAGAGATAGTGTGAGAGGGAAAGAGAGCACAGAGAGAGAGAGAGAGAAGAGTGAGAAGGCACAGAGAGAGAGAGAGAGAGAGAGAGGCTGACGGCGTCTGTGTGTGAGAGACAAATAGAGAGTCTGTGTGTGTGTGAGAGAGAGAGAGAGACAGAGAGAGTGTGAGTGGCAGACAGACAGACAGACAGAGTATGGGAGGGACAGCAGCAGACACAGCAACACAGTCAGCTCAGGCAGGGAGACAGGGAATGAAGAGAAAACTCAAAAAGACCTCTCCACATGGTGCTGAGCAGGAGGTAGGGTGTCTTGCTGCTGGTCTTCCAACTGGCCTCATGTGAGCCTGTTTTGTGGTGGTGTGTCTGTGTGTGTCTGTCTTGCCTGTTTCAGTGGACTGGCTGATCCCTGGGACTCTCCTGCGTGGCTCACAAGGCTCAGAACCTGCTAAGTTGCTTGGTGCGACAACAGACTTACATCCGCGGAGCGCCGTTCACCGCGGGAGGACGTCCCAAGGCGCTGGACAGTCAGGGGTCGGGTTACCCAAAGGCAGTGGGCACATGTGAGCACATTTAAACATGTGAGGCAGTACATTTCTCAGTTGTTGCTTCAAAATGACAAGAGCTTACACACTGACACTCTGCAATCGCCCCGGGTGCACCTTCTCTTCTGCGCGTTGAGTACAGTTGTACTAATAACAATTTCTTACATTTGATAAGGTGCCTTTCACGTGGGAAAGGATGTCTCTGTATCTGTAGGTGAATATGCACACAGTAATGTCCCTTAAACAGCTGTGAATGACCAATTTTAAAAAGAGAAATTTCCTTCTCTTGCTAAACCTTGCCCTGGGATCTTTCAAGTCCAACCACACAGGCAGATGGGACTTTGGTTTCAGTGTCTCATTTGAAGGATGGTAAGTCTAATAATGCAGCACGCCTCTCGCACTCCACTGAAGTTTTGACTGATGAGCAAGCCTTTGGCCACCCCAAATAATAACAACAACAAATTACATTTGTATTGTGCCTTTCATGTCCGGAGGACGTCCCAAAGTGCTCAACAGTCACCCAAGCTGCACCCAAGCTGGTGGTTGGGATCAGGAGGGGTGGAGGGCAGGGGTAGGAGAGTGACTGAACTGATGGTTGAAGAGGAGGGTTTGAGACTGGTCTTGAAAGAGGCAAGGGAGGGGGCAAGGTGGAGGGATTGTGGGATGGAGTTCCAGAGGGTTGGGGCAGAGAGGCTGAAGATGCGCTTGCCAATGGTGGGGCAGGAGAGGAGGCAAGGCAGGAGACATAATGCAGATTAGAGCCTGTTGATCGGGGGGAGTGGACAGATTGGTAGGGGGTTAGGAGGTCATAAAGGTAGAGACAAGCAAGGCTTGGAGAGCTTAGAGGGTGAGGACTAGAATCTTGAACCTATGAGTGATGGTGAACCAGTGGAGCTAGGCGAGGATAGGGCAACTGAGATAGTGAGAGTAGTGAAACATAACTTTTTTTAAAAAAGTTTGCTTTGCAGCAGGTGTAACAAGCATTCTGAGACGCCGTCCGGCGTGGAGGGCGCTATATAAATTGAAGTTGTTATTGTTAACAAGAATAATCCTTGCATTTCATATAGCACATTATCATGTGATCAAAACGGATACTACAAAATGTAGTGACTGTGTATTTGTAGGCACATTAGGCAGTGCCTTGGGACGTCCTTCCAATGTGAAAGGCGCTCTGTAATGTAATTTTGTTGTTGTTGTTGTTAATTTGCGCACAATATTCCACAAACAGCCATGAAGTAAGTGAATGACCAATTTTATCTGAAGTCTAGCTGCAGCTCAGATTTTTTCCTGAAAGCAAATATGGTGTTACAGTTGAGTTTCTGGAGAGGGTTAGTTTCCTGGGGGCAAAACCTGTTTGTAGATTCCCGATGAGAGCAATGCAAGTTTAAATCCCTCACCTGCCTTACTCCAATTTACCTGCTTCCACTCTACTGCCCTGGCCCCTCCCTCTCCTGCTGCAGTCCCTCCATCATTTCCTCCACCTGACCCACCCCTCCAAGGGCAGGCAAGCTTTCAGCCATTCTGCCCTGCTCTTTGGATGCCATCCTAGAGTCACACCAACTTATCTTCCTCTGTTCCCAAATTTAAAGTATGCCTTAAGAGCTTCCCCGCTTTCAATAATAACAAACTGGATTTATAAAGCACCCTCCACGCTGGACGGCGTCTCAGAGCGCTTCATAATAATGGATCCTGGGGCTGAGTCAGGGGAAGGGGGAAAAAGTTGGCCAAAAGCGCGGTCAAAAAGAAAAGTCTTTAGCTGGGACCTGAAAATAGGAAGCGAGGGAGTGAGGAAGGGAGTTCCAGAGCATCAGGGTGTGGTGACTGAAGGCATGGCTGCCGATGGTGGAGTGGAGGATTCGGGGAACAAGGAGGAGGCCAGACCCGGTAAAGCGAAGGCAACGGGTGCTGTTGTGAGGAGGTCAGAGAGGTAGGGGGTTGCAGAGGAGTGGAGAGATTTGAAAGACAAGGACAGGGAACTTTCCTCCGACTACAACTCTGCTAAGCCTGATTCCTAGTCGGCAGTGTGAACGAGCTTTGAGACAACATCCTAAGGTGAAAAGCTCCCTAAATGTGAAACTATATTTGTTATAGGTAATTGAACAGGAAGATGAAAATGACAAAGAGGAAGAGAGGAAATCTCAAAAGAAGAAGAAAGAGAAGCAGACACCAGATACTGGAGTGGTAACAGTTGTTAAGATGAACAAGAAGGATCTGTACAAGCCACCGACCAATGAAGAACTCAATGAGCTGAAGGAGACTGAGAGCCTCTTCCACTCGAGCCTGTTGCGGATGCAGGTAATGCTTGTGCATTGCAACTTTTGTGCGTTCAGACCTTTAAATGTTCACTAAAGCGGTCTGAAAATACAAATTCTCTTCTCCCGCCCCCCCCCCCCCCCCCCCCCCCCCCCCCCACCAACCACTGAAGTACAGGACTCCACAAGTGAATGATCAATTTTTTTTGTTGTGTTTGTGGGGAGGGGATTGTTGGCTTCCCCAATTTGCAGAACCATTGTTCTGGATTCACGTGCTCTTGAATGCTTTGCCCCAGAATGCTGTAAAGGTGGAATCCATCCATTAAGAGCAAGAGAGAGATATTGGGGCAGTGGATGCATGAAGGCGTATGGTGAATGGGCGGAACATTGGGAATAAAAGATTGGGCCAAGATGTTTTACATTGGTAGAATAGGCTTGATAGGCTTGAATGACCTTGTTTGTGCTGTTGTGTGTGGTGTGTGTGTGTGTATGTGTGTGTTATTGAGTTATGGAAATAAAAACTGACAGTAGCAGTTTGATTTTATGTTCACTTGGGTTACATGGGGACCGAGATCATCTGGTGAATTTCATACTTGCATTCTACATTGACGAGTTGAAGAGCAGTTTGCCCTGACCAGGCTGCCCTGAATGTTGTATGCCAACAGTTTTGCAATTTTATAAATAACACACCTTGAATCTCCATTTTAAGAACATAAGAATTAGGAGCAGGAGTAGGCCGTTCGGCCCCTCGAGCCTGCTCTGCCATTTAATAAGATCATGGCTGATCTTCTCACCTATCTCTGATTACCTGCCCTATCCCCATATCCCTTAATCCCTCTATTTTTCAAAAATCTGTCAGTCTCAGCCTTGAAAATGTTCAAGGACTGAGCATCTACAGCCTTCTAGGGTAGTGAATTCCATAAATTCACTACCCTCTGAGTGAAGAAATGTTTCCTCAACTCTATTCTAAAAGGCTGACCCTTAATTTTAAGATTGTGACCCCTGGTTATAGATTCTCCTACCAGGGGAAACAGTCCCTCAGTGTCTACTCTATCTAGCCCTTTAAGAATCTTATATGTTTCAATAAGATTCCCCTCTGTTTCTTCTGTACTCTAGAGAATACAGCCCTAGTTTATTCAACCTATCCTCATAGGTCAGTCCCCTCATCCCAGGAACTAACCTAGTGAATCTACATTGCACCCCCTCTAAGGCATGTATGTCCTTTATTAAATAAGGAGACCCAAACTGCACACAATACTCTAGGTGCGGTCTCACCAGGGCCCTATACAGTTGCAGCCAGACTTCCATACTCTTGTACTCTACAAGAGTTTTCTCTGCATGACAGAATTCCACCTTCAGTGCGGAGGCTAGCCAACTCAGGTTGTGTGCTTTTGTGTGTTATCCTCTCAGTGTCTCTCCCAGTGTGTGTGGTGTGTATTGGTTTATGCATCCATGTTGTGTTCGTATGTGTGTCCACATTTCTGTAATACTATTCAACAGCATAGCTGAGATCAGTGAATTGATGGATGGAGTTGGTTGGGGGGGAAGGGGGGGGCGCGGCGAGTAAAAAAAACTCCTTTACTCCCTGTCTCTCCACAGTGATTTTGCTGTGCATTGCCAACCTCAGGTTTTTAATTATATTCTTTTCTAAACAAATTGACTTTTGGAGTGTTTTTGTGATAACACATGTCTGTTTGCAACTGAACTGACTGTAACTTACAGGTGGCCACAGCACTTTCAAGCTGCTGTTTTCTCTCTCACTGTCTCTTGGATTTGCATGTGATCCATGTCCCCTCGCCTGGTTTATAAATAATTCTGTCAGAAATGTATTTCCATTGATCTGAAAGAAGAGACCATCTGTTTAATCTGTGTGGTGAAAATACGAATATTTATGGAAATCACAGTGTGAACGTGGCTTCATATCCAGTCTCAACACCTCGTGCCCTCGGCAGGAAGGATGACAGTGTGATCTTTATCCCCGAGGGGAGGTGCGTATGGTAGGTGGGCTGTGCAGTCAGATGGGTTGGGTTTATATACAATCAAACCGACATGTTTAGCAACGGAAAGTCAGAATTGAGCCCACTCTCTGTGGTGCGCTCGGTCATCCAGATCCTGAGCTAGACGGGACGGCAATACTCTAGGGCACTGCTGATGACAGCACAGCCAGTTTGGCTTATCGGCAGGACTTGGAAGGGCAGACCAGTCATTGGAGGCAGTGCTTTTTCTCACCTACCACTTGTTAACCCTGAAAGGGAAAGACCTAATGGATTGGGTGGTCCAAGCTGGACAAGCAGTGGGAAGTATTTCCAGGTAGTGGTTTCAATGGTAGTGGCGAGCTGTGCACTTCTGGCTGACTAGACACGAGCAATAATCCCAACACACTATGGAGCCCCCAAGTGTTTTCTCTTTCCAACCTGCACCTAATATTCCGGAATTAGATGAGAATGATCTATTGGTCCAGTGGGAGTGCAAATTTCACATCAATAAATAAATATCTTGAGAATGTCCATGTGGAAGTAGGATGCATGGAGTTCTCAGTTTGGTTTGGATGCTCTTGCGCATGGTGATGGGGTCTCCAGCATGTGTCAGACACCCGGCCGACCCCCAAAAAAAGTTTGAGGAAAGTGGAATTGTGAATGGGACTGCACGCTTATAATCTCAAATGTATTTTTTGCAACTCGCAGTTTGAGGAACTTCTGAAAGAAGTGAAATTGAAAGAAAAGAAACGCAAGGCGATCGATGACTTGCTACACAAAGTGAACCGACTTCTTGCCAACATCCCAGAAACACAGCAAGTCGATGTAAGGGTATTTCATTACTTTTTTTCTGTATATGAAATATGCTGTGAGTAGATTGAATGGATATTTGTGGTAGAGAATGCTTAATTTTGCTATTGCTTATTAAATCTGCAGTAGCAATTTGTAAATGTTGTATTTGCCACTAAATACAATCCATTTAAATTGTACTTTTTGCATAAATGAACAGCAACAACGTCTATTTTTTAGTGGTTCCTTCAGGTAGAGAAATGCTTGGAAATATTTTGCGGTAATGGGGTAGACACAGAGCAAGTTGGGGGAGTGGGGGTGGTTGGTGGTGGTGGGAATTATAGATGGGTTTGAAAAAGGTAGGTTTTAACATGGGATTTAAAGATTGAGATAAATGCAAGATGAAAATATCCACGTGTAGATAGGATGTATAGAATTTCCAGTTGGTTTGGATACTCTTCAAGCACGGTGATGGGTTCCTACATCTTTAGCTACTTACTCATCGTGTGATTTTCCATTTTCACTACAAACTTTCCTGTTCAATCCCACCTAGGGTCATCTCTCATTTCTTCTTGTCTCGGTGTCGACTAGCCCATTGTTCAGCACTGCCCATCACTGTATAAATACAAGTTGTAGTTGTTTCACTGAATGTCAATATGGAGTGTACAAGAGCAGGATACTTTGTGCAGCATTTTGTTCATTGATACGTCATCAGGCTAAGGCGACCATTGCCACACTCTTCTAGAATTCCGTCCAGTTCCTCTGATTCTCTCCCCACATTCATAGCCCACCTCAAGATGTAGCTCTTTGACGGTACTTTTTGTGTCTTTCCCCTCCCCACCCTCTTCAGCTGTCACCTTGACTGCTTGAATTCCCAGACAGCAGTGTGAAGCCGTGGGTCAGATACCCCCTTGATGTAAAACAACAACACCGCATAAATGTAAATTGTGTTATACTGTGATTCATTTGGGTATTAAACAGCTCAATTCCTGAGGAGGGACTTGCATTTATTGAATAAGGGAGTTTCCCCCGGGGTCCTGGCTAATATTTCCCCCAAATAAAATTGTGGGTCATTGCGTGTAAATGGGTTATTGAGTTTGCCTATAAAGACGCAGTGGCCCCACTTTTCAGTAAATAGTAATTTAGAGTATAGCTGAAGGACATTCAACACATTGTCTGTGCTGACTCTTTTAAAGAACAATCCTTTCAGTCCTATTTACTTGAAGTGTTTCGAAAAGTCCTCCCGACACGAAAGATGCTGTACCAAAACCATTATTTTGATCATCAATATAAGTATGTGGGGAAAGATCACAGAATGAGGGATTTTGAGTGGCTAAGCTCGAGTGGATAAACTAGTACTATCAGAAGCTTGATGGGTCAAGTGGCCTCCTTCTGTGTAGTAATTTCTGTGATTCTAAAACAGACTCACTGAAGAGGAGCTAATCCTAAATCTGGAACGCGGAGGTTTCCTGATTGACGTTAGTAATTATTGTTTGGGCAGCGCTGTGAGGGACTGCTTCTGATGAATAATTTAATGTTGGTGACGGCCGGCAGGGACAAACCTGAGCAATTGATTAGATTCTCCCTGAAGTGGGCTCTCAATTCAAAATGCCCACAATGGAAAATTGAATTATTTCCCCTCAGCCTTTCCACCTTTAATTTACTGGAGCAAAATAATAATAATAATAATGTAGGTAATGTATGTGATGCTGAACTGTTGTGTGAATTATGCCCAATTAATTCCGAACCATAAGTTACATTTTCTGTCATGTAACTGAGGAATCGCGGAGACCAGCGCCACACACTGACTGTGTACATTAATATGTGATTGATTGGCTGATGGATTGTAAACAAGATTGAATTTTGCACACAGTAAAGACACGATATACAATACCAACTTGCCCTTGTGCACAAGCCTACACAAATGGTAACGTCTTGTGATGCTTTACAAAGACCAGGTCGGTCTGTCACCAAGAAAATGAGGGAAGGGGAGGTGGCCATAGGTGCGTTTGAACGGGAGGTTTTGAGACAAGTCTTAAAAACAGGGTTAGCGGCCAAGGACACCAATGTTGGCTTGAAGGGGGTGGGGAATCACACAATAAGTTCAAGTTAGCCGGGTGAAGTAATAGGTTAGTAGGAGGAGGAGATTGTTGAGATGAGGAGTTGTGAATAGATTTATAGGTAAGGACCTTGAAATTGATCTGCAGGGAGGCAGTGGATCCTGGCAAGAACTGGGGCAATGCACAATATATTGGTATTGTTCCTGAGGCTCTTTATGGTGGCACTGGGCAAGCAAATGGAGTATTCAGACCCTCTCCTGATGGTGACTATACTAATTTGATACAGTTCTGTTGGTTCCCTTTAGTGATACCTTGATCAAGTGGCAATCTTCATTATGTAAGCCAAGACAGTGAATGTTGGCAAGCAATTTGACCACAGAGGCGCTTTATAGCTGAGCGGGATTCTGTCAAAACATACATTTTATATCAGTCGATTAGTCATTGTTGAAAACCCATTAGTTTGGGAATCCGAGCTGATGTTCACTCTGCCTCAATAAGGGATATAATAATAATAACATTAAACCTTGCAGATTTTATTGTGTATTTCATAGGAGAATATCTCCAAGTGCTTCACAGGATTTACTGGAACGTGTAGTGAGTATGTTTTTTGTAGGCAGCCAATTTGTGCATGACAATACCCGACAAACAAGCTACAAAATAAATGATCAGTTTTATCTGGGGAACTGTCGGCCAGGACACTGGGATAAAGTCCCCTTGCTTTTTGAATAGTGCTGTAGGATCTTTAACGTCGACCTGTACAGGCATGGGAGACCTCAGTTTAAATTTCTCATCTGATGGATAGCACCTCCCGATAATCCACTAACTAGGGTGTCAGCCTCGACTATGAATCTCAAACTCCCAAGGTGGGGCTTTCACAATTCTCTGATCAAAAGGTGAGAGTGCTACTAGGATTGCTGTGCGCAATTGGCTGCTGTGTTTTGTCCACAACGTATATAGTAAATCCACTTCGCTGTGTGTTCTGTGAAGCGCTTTGAGACGTCTCAAAGGTAAGACTCTATATCAAATGCAAGGATTATTATTACTATTGTTACTACCTTTACAGAAAGGATATTTGCGTTCTATAAAAGCTGGCCAATGGTGGTGATATATCTGTGCATAATTGTGTATGGCTTTCAATCTCCATCCATGCCTCTACCCACAAGGCAGGTGCTTAAATGCTACAAGGCATCTTCTATGAACCATGGTTGTGGAGTCCTCAAGGATTATATTATAACCATGTTTGAATGGCAAGTTGCTGACAATGGGCCGACTAAAAAGTTTTGAGATGACTAATGATCATTAAATAGGGGTGAGTAAGTGTAGCTTGTGATTTGGATATGAAGCTTCTGTCAACTCAATTGGACACGTTTATTCCTGATGCTGGAAATTGCAGTGGAATCTGTTTCGTTAGCACCTGCTGCCTCACACTATTTAGAGAAGAGGAGGTGGCTCCTGCCAGCTGACTCGTTCCTTGTTAATAATGGACTAATTATTGAAAAGGCCTTTATTTCGTGGCAGCAATTTCATACTTGCGGTCATTTGTGTCTTTTGACCCTGTTTGTGGTCCTGTCTTTTTGCCACTGCTCTTTCCTCCCAAGTCAGAGCTGAAATTTAGCCCTTTATGTGGCATTGCGTTAGAGAGTTTCGGGGGTGAAGAGAAGGCGTCTGAATGAATCTCTGGGTCTGCGGATTTGGCATTTGAGCGAGGAGGAGATTGTTATCGTCTGATTTTTATCTAGTTATAAGGTTGTGGGCTGCCTACACCTCTTCAGAAACAATCACCAGGAAGCATAGCTCAAAGGTCACAATTCCTCGCTAGCTTAGTTTCTCCTCCTAGGACCCTGTGCCTGGTATCTTTTCCACCGCATCACAAATCTAGTCGGAAACACTATTCCTATTCAGTCTTTGGCCTTTGGTTCGAAATGACCATTTGGGAGTAACATGTCGATGATATGGTTCTTTCTCCCAACAGATAATGGACCAGTCATGGCTTCCTGAAGGGATTCAAGTTCCATTCCTTCAAGTACCGTACAGCGTTAAAGGAAAGTTCCGCTTTCTGCCTCCCGCCTCCGCGAAGGTGGTCGGAAGCTACTTGCTTGGTACTTGCGTCAAACCGGAGATCAACGTAGATATTGCCATCACAATACCAGCTGTAAGTCTCCCTAACCCTCGTGTTTAGTGGCTCAGAACATCTCTGCTCACCCACCATCTGGGCTGCAAGTCTGTTGACATCACGTATTACGCTGTCTTCATTAATCTGAAGCAAGTCGTTAGTGACAGCATTATATGTGGTGCCGGCAGGGGCTAGGATAGGTATTATATTACTGGAGCCTTGTGCCAAAATGTACTTTGTGGCTGCATGTAGAATAAAAAAATGTTTGATGTTTCTCCACTTCCCTCTTGGTTGGCTTCTGTGGGTTAAATCATCCTCAGTGGGAGAGAGAGGGTGGGTTGGCCAGACAGAGCAGCTCCCAGGCCCTCAGTGGTCCTGCCATAAGGTGGTCACCTGGAGGTGCTCGTGAGTGGCTTGATGATGGCACCTGTTTTTTCAGTCGCTTATCGCGAGGAACTGTGGGACTTGGAATCAAAGCTTGTAAAATTGGGAGGGGGAGGGAGAGTGCGCACGTGCGTGCATGCATGCGTGTGCGTACATACAAGAGAATTAAATCTATCTCAGTGGCTATTAACTTCAAAATTGCACACTTTCACAATAGATTAGGAAAAAATTTAATGGATTGACACCAAATATACATCGTCCTATGTGACTCAGTGCTCCGAATTTTCATTCTAGTGTGTGCATGCAAACTGCATTCCGTTGAAATCTTGATATTAATAATAATATAATAGTAATAATAATCCTTGCATTTGATATCGTGCTTTTTGTGGAGGGATTATTATTAGGCGTGTGGAGTAAGGAAACTTGCCCACGGTTTCGCCTTGATTTGCTTGGATTCGAAACACAGGTCTCATGCTTGTAAGACGAGTGCTCTAACCACTGAGCTGCAGGACTCCACGTCAACAATTGATGGTGGAGTGGGCGGAAATAAGAAATTGGGTCGGGGAAAGGGAATGCGGAGAGGGCCTTGCGCATTTGGCATTTGTTGTGATCTAACAGGTGAGCTATGTGGTAATCCTCTTCCTGAAAGAATGTAAGACTAGATGGGATGGCTGAATGGCTTTATTTCCGTGCTGTAGGATTGTACGATTCTAATTGGAATTGATTCAGGTTTGAGGCTGATCTGTGCAATTGCAGGAAATCCTACAAGAGAAGGACAACCTGAACCAACGCTACCTCAGGAAGCGAGCGCTCTACCTGGCTCACATCGCTCATCACCTGTCTGGGAATGAGCTCTTTGAATGGGTGAAGTTTGGCTACTTTAACAACAACCACTTGAAACCTGTCCTACTCCTGCAACCGCGAGGTTTGTACATCAGAACCCACTGACCCACCCACCCACTGACCCAACTACCCACTGACCCAACTACTCATCCACCAACTGACCCAACTGACTCACCTACCCACTGACCTACCCACCAACCCAACCCCTCTATCATTCCTGCATTCAGGCCTTTTTTTGTTTGGGGGTAGGGAATGATCTGATTCTGTTTAAGTCAGTTGTTTAGAATATTGGATTAACACCCGGGTATGTAATCGATAATAATCCTTGCATTTAATATAGTGCCTTATCGAGATGTCTCAAAACACTTCACAGGAATTGCTTTCAAGTCTAGTGCCTGCATATTTGTTGGCAAATGAGGCACCCAATTTGCTCACAGTAATGTTCCACAAGCAGCCAAGAAGCAAACAAACAATTTTATCTGGGGATGGGTGGGGGGGATTGTTGGTCAGGACACTGGAATAGCGCCAGAAGATCTTTAACATTCACCTGAATAGGCAAACATAATATTGGTTTAACACCTCACCTAAAGGACGCCACCTTCAACAATGCAAAGCACTCCATACACTATATTAAAATTTCAGCCGAGATTGCGAGTTCAAAGTCTGACTCTGAGATTAGACGCAATCAATCCCGCAATTCTCCCGGCCTCAACCCCTCTCTCCCCTCTTTCAAGTCCTGTTTAAAGACCTTGCTCTTCGACCATGCCTTTGGCCACACTCCCACCCCGTCCACCGACACCTGCCCTCCACCTCTCTTGACCCCAACTCGCTTCCAAAAAGCCCTGATTGTCCAGTGCACTGGGACGTCTTTCTCAAGAGTGATATACAAGAAATATGTGTGGTCGTTGTTGATGTTGGTAACCATGAGCCAGACTGACATTTGAGATAACTATGATATGATTTCTCTGTGTCTGTGCTTTCCCCTGTTGAGCCACCTGTGGCACGTAGCTGTTCGCCAGCCGTATTGTGGAACGCTCACTGCTCCTCAGCCCATCCTTCAACCTGTTTTCTTGCCCTGGTTTGATTTACTAAACCTGGGCTTGTAATGAGCGTGAGGGCAGTCGTACCGCCAGCAGCGCTCCTGCTCCTGTGCCAGGGCTGCAGATTGAGTAGCCGAGGGGGCTGAGCAGACGGCCGCTGTACACTGTCAGCCTCCTGCAATTTGTGCCGTTGCCAAACTGGTACGTGAATCGGGAGTGGCTGACAATTTCTTTTGTCACTCGATTCTGCTAGTCAGGTGTGTGTTGTCTGGTCAATATTGTCACAATCATTGTTTCAAATGAATATAATAATATGATAATAATCCTTTAATTTGATATAGCACTTTTCACGTCTTCTAGACATCTCAAAGTGCTTCACAGAATATACTGTAAAGTGAATTGACTGTATATTTAGAGTGCTGTAGCTCACTCTACAAGCGAGAGACCTGGGTTCAACCTTCGGCAAGTTTCCTTACTCCACATGCCTGATAATAATTCCTAAAAAAAAAAATCATAAATCATATAGAGTCAATTCACTTTACAGTATATTCTGTGAAGCGTTTTGAGACGTCTAGAAGACGTGAAAAGCACTACATCAAATGCAAGGATTATTATTGTTATCCTATAGTAGTATTCAAAAGAAGAAAAGAGTTTCTCCTAGTGTCCTGGCAAACAATTCCCCAGATATAATTGGTCATTCTCTTCATCGTTGTTTGTGAGACGTTATTGGTGTATAGTGGCTGCTGCGTTCACTATATATTCACTACGCTTTACAGTAAAATAAAGTTCTATATCAATAATAATTATATTTGTCGAAATTATTACGAACAAAAGCTATTTGATTGAGGTGTTGGACAGTGTCCGGTGTGAATATAGAGT
This sequence comes from Hydrolagus colliei, assembly GCA_035084275.1. NCBI lineage: Eukaryota > Metazoa > Chordata > Chondrichthyes > Chimaeriformes > Chimaeridae > Hydrolagus > Hydrolagus colliei. Next base: position 146,938,849 of record CM068742.1, read on the forward strand.
ACAATCCCATTCTAACAGGATTGTTAGAATCCTAACAGGATATTATAATGTAGATTCAGTTCTAACATGGTTGCAGTGTTCACTGGTACCAATTCACCGAGTGCGTGTTCAGCTGGACTACTCTGCCCCCTGTGTGCCAGTCGACTCTAAAGCTAAAATGTCGTCATTAATTAAGATGTGATAAGGCGCTCGTCAAATGCAACTATTACTATTATTATGACTGTGTACTGCACTTAGGTTTCTTTGCTTGGGGAGGGACAGGAGGTGATCCATCCTTCCGGATACAAGGCTTTACTCTTTCAGCCCCGTTCAGAAACGTCACCAATGACTTGTGGCTTTTCGATTGCAGGTAAAGATGAGAAGCTGGTGACCGTTAGACTTCACGCCTGCGCTCCTGTTGGTTTCTTCAAAATGAGCCGCTTCCACCCCAGCAAAAACCACGTCCGCACCGCCTGGTTCCTCGAGCAGCCAGCCCAGGAAGGTCTGTACCGTAATGGTCTCTCGGTCCTTTCTGGCTGCAATCTTGTCATGTAAAGCTTGGCTTTTTCCCCCTTCTGAAATCTCTAATATGAACTCCACCCCCTCCATCGGGAGTCAAGTCTTTAGCCTCTGCCCAGGCTCCAAAATCCCCTTGACTTGAATTTTTGTTTCTCTCCCTGGCTTCAAAACCTCTAACAAAGCTATTATTTTGGGGGCACCGAGAACGGTATTGCAGAGCGGCCAACCTTTTGCCCGGATGGCCTATTTGTGAAACATCCGCGGGCCACATGAGCAATATTTTTGTATTTCCTCTCCAGAATCATGACATTTATGAGTTATGGAGGGAGTGGGGACGATGACAAAGGGAGTGAGTGATGTGGGGTTTAGATCAAATCGGTTCACGGGCCACCAGTTAGACTTCCTAATTTAGTGGATGGAGTTGCAGTTTTACAGAGAGGAGTTCACTGGTTCGAATCCTGATCCACACTCGAGTTTGCTCATCTCATCTGATGCTGTAGGAAAAATTGGCCCGAGTCCAGGTCCAAAGTTCCTGGTCCCTGGACTGGTTGTATGTGTGTGGCAGACGGGAGGGAAAAAATCAGGCACAGCTGTGATGTCTTCTCACCAGTGGTGAGAACTGATGTTTTGTGGGGACAAAAAACCTACCTCGTTAAACCCTGCCTTACATTCCATCTCCTTGCTGGGTGATCCCTGCCCTCCTTGTGATGTACTTCAAGGCGATTGTCCTGCACTAAAGGCACTACTCTAGTTATTACCGGGTCTCTAATGTGCATCTTCGCAGTGCATATAAAGTGCAACTTTGCAGTGTTCAAATCAGTGCAAAGGTGCCTCAAATTTTTTGATGAGGTAACGGAATGGGTGGATAATGGTAGCGCAGTTGATGTAGTTTACATGGACTTTCAAAAGACATTTGACAAAGTGCCACATGAGAGACTTATTATGAAATTAAAGGCCCATGGCGTAAAAGGGACAGTGGCAGCGTGGATCCACAACTGGCTGCGAGACAGAAAGCAGAGAGTTGTAGTGAGCGGCTGTTTTTCAGATTGGAGGGAAGTGAGCAGTGGTGTGTCACAGGGATCAGTTTTGGGACCATTGCTGTTTGTAATCTACATCAATGATCTGGACTTGGGTGTACGGAGTACAGTTTCCAAGTTTGCAGATGACACTAAGTTAGGGAGAATAGTAAACAGTGAGGAGGATAGTAGCCATCTGCAAGAGGATTTAGACAAATTGGTAAAGTGGGCAGACACATGGCAGATGAAGTTTAATGCAGAGAAGTGTGAGGTGATGCATTTTGGGAGAAGAAATGAAGGGAGGCAATATAGGCTAGATAGTACAATTTTAAATGGTGTAAAGGAACAGAGAGACCTGGGGATTTGTGTTAGTGACTCGTTGAAGGTGGCAGGACAGGTAGACAAGGCTGTCAAGAAGGCATATGGGATACTAGGCTTTATAAATAGGGGTATAGAGTACAAAAGTCAGGAAGTGCTGACTAACCTCTATAGGACTTTGGTGAGGCCTCAGCTGGAATACTGTGTTCAATTCTGTTCACCACACTACAGAAAGGATGTGAAGGCATTGGAAAGGGTACAACGAAGATTTACTAGGATGGTGCCAGGATTGAGGGACTTCAGCTATGAGGAGAGGCTAGATAGGCTAAGGTTATTCTCTCTGGAGCAGAGAAGATTGAGGGGAGACCTAATAGAGGTTTATAAGATCATGAGGGGTTTCGACAGGGCAAATAGAGAAAAACTATTTCCACTCGTGGGTGAATCTGTGACTCGTGGTCACAGATTTAAAATAGTTTCAAGGCGAAGTAGAGGGGAGCTGAGGAGAAATTTTTTCACTCAGCGAGTTGTTCGAATCTGGAATGCATTGCCTGAAAAGGTGGTGGAGGCTGATTCGATAACAACTTTTAAAAGGGAATTAGATCTTTATTTAGGGAGAACGGGTCTATTAGGCTATGGGGAGCGGGCAGGGCAGTGGGATTGAATCGCTCTTTTCAAAGAGCCGGCACAGACTAGATGGGCCGAATGGCCTCCTTTTGTGCCGTAAAATTCTATGATTCTATGAAATGCATTCAGTTCCTTGTTGTACCGATCCTGTAGAATTCTTAGACAACAAAAACAACGACGCAACAACTAGCATTTATATAGCGCCCGCCCTTCATACAGCATCTAGGAGTTGTGACATAGGAGTAGATTTGTGACGCTCTTTGAATCCTGAATCAGTGCCTTCGAGGAGTGGGAGGAAGTGATGATGAGATGACTCTGCTTGAGTAAATAGTTTTGACGATGCTTCACCATCAGACTTCCCTTGTTACCCGAATGCCAGGGAAAGTTATTGAGCTGCTGTGTCTGTGTGCTTGTTGCCAGGGATACGGTGACCTTGAGATAACAGCGCTAGAAAAGTGGCGATCGTGACTTCCTGGTTGTGTGATGTGGACCGCACGTGTGATTCCGTTTTCTCGCTGTTTTTCACATAAGGCTTTTTTGACCCCCCAAAAAAATTAGTTTTCACCTTCAGATTTATGACTCGCTAATGAGGATATTATCTTTTGCTGGTATTGGCGGTTGAGGCGAATTATGTAAAGAAGAGCTTACTCACCCCTCATCTAAAGACTTCTCCCAACTCTGCCACCTTGGTCTTTCTCATCACTATGAAATCTCTTGTCTTTGTCCTCGCTCTGTGATCTACGTCTGTCTGTCTCCTCGTCTATGATCTTGGGGTCTTTGGCCTCCTTGATGCTCACCTAGGAAGGATAGTCAAGATGAAGGGGCAGATCTAGTCAAGATTGAGGAGGTGTGTGGGCAAAGGTCTAAATGCTTCAGTCAGGGGAGAGCCTCAATTGTCCGAGAGTGGCAACGTTTTGAGTTCATTTATTTTGGGGGGGATGTGGTTTTCCCCCATAGGTTTTATTTTGTGCCTGTTATTTTTTTCCCCCCTCCCCCCTGTTAGGAATTGCCGAGCCTCCTACTCCTCACTACAATAACTCGCTTCTGTCTGATCTGGTGATGGAGCAGCATCTTCACTTCCTGTGCAGCTCCGCCACCGATTTCCAGGGGATGAAGGACGGCATCGCCATCCTGAAAGTCTGGCTGTACCAGAGGGAGCTGAGCAAGGTAACCCCCTTTGCCGTGCTCCCACCACCTCCCTGGCCAGATTCACCTGGTATCTCGATCGCCAGCTTACTCTCAATCCCTCCCTCTCCCCTTCTCTCCCTCTCCAGGGCTACGGCTGCTTCAGTGGGTTTGTTATGTCCATGTTGGTATCCTACCTGCTCTCGCGGCGAAAACTCAACAAGATGATGAGCGGCTGCCAGGTGTTCAGCAATTGTCTCCAATTCTTGGGTAAGAGACACTTAAGGTTTACTAATAATTAGTAGTAATAATACTCGCCCTTGTCATAGTACCCGATCACGTCCACGTGATCCTCCGGGGGGGGGGGGGGGTGTACGCCAGTGTTTTACGATCTATTTGAGTGCTCACCAATCCGAATCGCTTGCCTCAAATAGACTTGATTCACTTCTCGGCTGCTTGCTTAAGACATTGAGGTGGACAAATTAGCTGCCGTGTTTGTCTGTGGAGCTCCTGTGGCTCAGTGGTTAGAGCACTTGTCTTGCAAGCTGGGGAGACCAAGCTGGGGAGACCTGTGTTCGAATCCAGGCAGGTCAGGGCGAAACCTTGGGCAAGTTTCCTTGCTCCACATGCCTAATAATAATCCCTCCCCAAAAAAACCCACAATAATAAAATTGGTCATTTCAATCCACGACTGTTTGTGGGACATTGCTGTGCGCAATTGGCTGCCGCGATTCGCCCACAAATATATAGTCAATTCACTTTACAGTATATTCTGTGAAGCGCTTTGGGACGTTGATAAGATGTGGAAAGCGCTATATCAAATGCAAGGATTATTATTATTATATTATTAAAATGCACAGTCACAACACTACAATATATCCTGTGAAGTGTTGGTGAGACTGTTCTTTTGACGTAAAAGGCGCTATATCAAATATAAAGATTATTATTATTTATGTAACCTAACGGATGTATCCAATTCCTCAAGTTTTTTAATATCTCATCCATTGCCAATTGTTCTGTCCTTGTTCAGCTGCAACAGACTTGACTCAAAATGGAATCTATCTTTCCGAGGGTGGTGACGTGTCAGCGGTAAGATAATCTGATGTATTTCAAACTTCGACAACCTTGCAGATGTAATGTTAGGTCTGTGGCGAGTTGTGTTCTGCCTCTGATGGGAAGATGAGGGGTGGGGTGGGGGTAGGGGGCGCGGGTATTCTGGAAGGATGAGATAAAATAGATGAATGGCCTTCTTCATCCAAGCCAATCTTGAAATTGTGTAGTATCCACAAACCCGCAAACAAGATCTGAGTGAAGCATTATTTATTTCAAGGTCTCTTAAGTCCGACAACATAATAGGTTACTTTTAAAATAGTGAGCACATTTCTAATTAGAAATTTCTAATTAGAGAAACGCTTTGGCAGTCTGATAAACTGTTGCTATGATGGTCGGGTATAAAGTGTTTTGAGTTGGTATAACCACCGATCACTCCCACTTGCAATTCAAAGTTACATTCCAACTAGTGGAAGGAAAATGCGTCTTTGACAATGCAGCAACACTCACCTCCAGTGTTGCATTGCAGTGTCAGTCTACACTACTTGAATTTAAAGTCCCGATATGGGGCTTGAACCTGCGACCTTTTGATTCAGAGTCGTCCTCCCGATGTTATAGGCGCTCTACCAAATAATAATAATAATCCTTACATTTGATAGCGCTTTTCACATTTTCAAGACGTCTCAAACTCTTTCCCGCCCCTCCCCTCTATCCTGCACGTCTCCTTTGCTCGGGTCCCGACCTGACCGTTCAGCGCCTTGGGATGTCCTACCGACGTGAAAGGCGCTCTACAAATGACATTTTGTTGTTGTGACTGTGCAATTCATAGTTGAACGGGCAGTTGATTTGTGCGCAGCAATATCCCACAATAGGCCGTGAAGGTGAATGACCAATTTTATCTGAGGTATTCTTGGCCAGGATATCAAGAGAAGCTCCTGTATTCTAAATTGGTAAGGTGCACCTGGACAGGCAGATGGGAGGATTGTAAGCCAGGAAATTCACTTCTGAACTGGCGGGGTAGATGGGTTTAACTTCGATCCCCCCACTGCTGCGATGTCCGCATAATCTGAGCTCATAATTTCAACCCACAATCTTCTGTCCTGGAGAGAGATGAATGTTCTGTCAATCAAGTCGCGGTTCAATTTACTGAAATGTTTTGACCTTTTACTCCTCCAGCCGACTCTTGCAGACTTTCACCAGGCCTTCGAAGTGGTTTTCGTGGATCCTTCCGGCTTTGTGAATCTCTGCGCTGACATGACAGCCAGCAAATACAAAGAGGTACTTTATTTTAAAGCTATCAACTGGGCTGCTCTTTCTGAGTGTATGTTTGGGGGGGAAGATGTTTATGAATTAAGCAGATTCCGAGTCACCAAATCGGGCACTTTACCTCCTTCCCTCATCTTTCCATGGGATACGTAAGGACATAGGAAAATTGGAAAAGGTCATTTAGCCCATTGAGCCTGTGCAATTGCATTGCAATTCACTCTGAAGAAGTGTGACCGTATTTTTTTTTAGCAAACCTTATCCCAATGCCCTACTTCCTCAATACCCTTTGCTTTCCGGGTCTCTGTCTGTTTTTCTTTTAAATGTCGCTGTTGATTCCACATATATAGCTTTCTGGGATGAGCACTCCACATCTTCACAATCCTCTGTATGAGGATTTCCTCATACCTCAATAGTCTTGTAGCTCAGTGGTTGGAGCACTCGCCTTGCAAGTGAGAGACCTAAGTTGGGTTCCTGGCAGAGTGAAACCTTGGGCAAATTTCCTTATACAGTAGAAGCCTGTTTATCCATGACTCGATGCACCGGCACTTCCGAATAACCGTCACGCCTCAAAAAGTCCCCATTCGATAAACCGAAACTTATCTGGAACAATAGCAGTGGAGCATTTGTAAATGCATAAATAATTACATAATAACAGAATATTGCATTGGCACTCACCGTCAAAACCACTCTCCCGCACCCCCCCTATCCCCACTGGTGGATGCTGTGCTTAAAGCCATGATGCTGCAGTTGAGGTTTATAGTCCAGCGACCCCTCCCAAAATGGAGCACGCCAAGTGGACGAAAAAAACGGAGAGCGTATGACTTTAAAGTCATACTAGCGGCAAGCCAATAACACTAGTCGATAACCCACATTGTCACACAGGTGCAGTATTTCGGTTTGCCGCTAGTAGAGTCTAGGGCTTTGGTTTGCAGCTAGTAAAGTCACGCGACTTTAAAATCGTGCTGCCGCTTCTTTCACCGCCCGGCCCCTCCATTCAAAAAAGAATCGCTGGACTGCAAACCCCAACCAGTAAAGATGAGAAGCGCAAGAGAGCAGCCCCAACAACAAGCACCAACACAATACTCTGCCACTATCTGTCATTACTTAGTCTGGTGTGTAGAGTGTGTGTTAAAATAACTTAAATTTTTTTGTAGCGGGTTTTCGGCCGCGGGCCGCCCGAATATCCAGCAGGCGCTTTAACTGGCATTGGCCAGGTCTCGCGGGTGCCGGATAAACGTGCTTCTACTGTACTACACACCTGATAATAATCCTTCCAAAGAAAAGTAATAAATTGATCATTTCAATCCACGACTATTTGTAGGACGTTGCTGTGCGCAATTGGCTGCTGCATTTCGCCCACAAATATACAGTCGATTCACTTTACACTGTATTCTGTGAAGCGCTTTGAGCCGTCTAGAAGACACGATAAGGAGCTATATCAAATACAAGGATTATTTATTATAGTTCTATCTTGACTCTGATTTTGAGGCTATGCTCATGCCCCCCGGCCCCCCCTCACACTCAGCTGTATTTGTCTCGAGATTACCACGTGTTTGTTAACAAGATAATCTGTGCACTTGATGTTTCCAGGTTCAACATGAAGCGAAAAGATCTCTAGAGATTATAGATGACAAAACTGTGGACGGCTTTGAAACGCTGTTGATGACACCAAAGCCTCTTCTTCGAACGTTCGACCACGTCTTTCAGTAGGAAAATCTTTATTAATTTGATTTGTTTTGTTTGGTCTGCTTGAAGCGGGGGAGAGATTAGAGCGTCTCCATTTGCAGCAGTTCTTAATTTGTGGGCGTTTCGCAGCACTTCGAGATGGATTGATATCCAGATCCTCGCATTCACATTCATTCACCAGCAAATTATTTCAAGTCCTGGCACTCCTCACCTCTCCAACCCGCTGATACCCCCACTCCTCCACCTGCCTCCTTCGCTTGACAACTCGGGCTTCTCTGTTTCTGAGATCAGAAATTGTGCTTTCAACAACAACTTGCATTTATATAGTTCCCCTCACGTACAGTGGCATCCCAGAGCACTTTCTGCCCCTGCGCTCGGAACACCTGGAATTTCCTCAATCCCGCTGCCTTGCCCCTCTTTGGATTTCACCTGAAGACTTTCCTCTTCGGCCATGCTTTCGTATTATGACCAATTTCTTAATAAGAGATTTATAATGATCACATTTCTTTAGAGGAAAAAAACCCCACCACCACATTGACTGTTGTGGAAAAAAAACTGCTGTTTTAGAAATTTGCAACGTGTTAAGAATTTAATAATTGCCATGGTTTCTTATTAGGGAAATTTGCTAAGAAATAACGCAAAAGAAACCCTGATATTTCTCTTCACCAAGACCTGTGTGTTTTTTTTCCGCCCTCCCCCAATAGTCTGACCAACCCAGTCAAGTTGCAGGGAGGCTGCCAAAAGCTGAAGTTGCTGAACGAGCTGATAGACCGGGGTAGTAACTATGTGGCTGTCATCCTGCCTCACCTCCTGTCACTCCTATCCCGGGGCCTGGGCCAGAGGATTCACCTTCTCTCTCACTCGCTTCCACAGACATGTGAAGTAAGTTCTTTTTTTAAAATAAAAATAACACAATCGCCCTTGGTGTTTTGAGAGCTTTCCACGTCAGAGCTTTGAGCTTGTGGTCTGGGCTGATCCTGCGGTTGCACTGTGTTGTTGAAGATACCGTTCTTTGGTTGAGATGTTAAACTGAGGCCTTGTCTGCCATTAGCCTCAATCACTGCTTGCCGTTTCACTCAAGTTTCGATCATTTCATTTTACAGTGGCCAATAAATGCAGAGCCTCCAAAGCACAAAGACATTGGACATCTGTCATTTGGCCTTTTACTGAACCCTGAGTTTTCTACCAATATTCTGGAGAAGGGACCCCAGGCAGACAGCCTTGAGGTAAGAATGTTTTTTTCTCTCTCCCCTTTGAAGCATGCCTTTTTTTTCCCCCCATTGACTGGCGCAAAGTTGGCCTGAGTGGCTTGATTCCTTATTCCTTATATAAGTAGTTGTTGTTTCAGCAATTAGGTCACCCCACTAAGTAGGTCACTTTTGCCCAGTCACTTGAGTGACCTGGTTAGTGAGGTTCTACTGTGTTATTTTTCAGGCCGCAGAGTTCAGGAATCTCTGGGGGGAGAGGTCGGAGCTGAGACGTTTCCAGGATGGCTCCATCTGCGAAGCCGTTCTGTGGAAGGGCGACAACATGTGCGATCGGCGTCTGATCCCACAACAAATCATCACTCACCTCCTTCAGCTGTAAGTGACTCCAGGAATTTTGTGTTGAAATTCACCATCATATTGATCAGAGGCCCACAACTTCCATCTCTTCTTCGCCCGCAAAATACACTTTTAAAAACAAAAAAGCATTCTAAGTAGAATTGTGGAGAATTCTTCATTTCAGCCTTAATTTGACTGATTTAATAATGTATTTGTTCAAATTTAATTGATCAATTTGCCCTGCAAATGCAGTCTCTACATTTTGCAGTAATTCCTGTGAGGTGAACTCGTAAAATAATTGAGATGAAATATAAAGATTATTTTTGACTTTGTTTTCTTTCTCCTTTTCTCTTTCTCTCTCTCTCTCTCTCGCCCACAGACATGCAGATCTTCCAGAATCTTCACTCTGCTATGTTGGCGGTTTATTGGACTCTGTCATCAGGATGGGAAAAGAGGTTTGTTTGGTTAACTTAATTGTTGAATAATGTAGTTAGGAGAGTCTTCTTGAAGGTGGGGAGGGGATGGGACTTTTATGAGTCTGTTATTGGATGCCATAACTATAAAATTATAGGAGAGAATGACGATAGGGTTGATCCACAGTATTTCTGTGGCTGTAGTACATTACCTTCCTATGGGTGGCACTGCTGAACTGATGGGTGATTGCACAGCTCCTCCTTACGTTGCTTCCAGATAGCTCGGCAGCACTTTCAGCAGGATCTTAGTGGCATTGCAGGGAGCGTAAATCTAATGTGTCCACCTGGCTCAGTTAGCATCACTTCTCCCCGGAACAAGTCAGCGGAACTGGCTCCAAGGTGACCTGGTTGGCATTGGAATGTCAGAATCGAGCCAACTCTCCTTGGCTCTCCCGTTGAGCCAGCCGGGTCTGCGATACTCCAGGGTAACCCAGCCTGGCTGGCTCATCAGCAGGACCTGGAAAGTCAGACTCAAGGCAAGGAGGTTAAGCTCCTGTTAACCCCAAGCCAAAGCACGAAAGGGTAGGGTCAGCATAGCTGGACAAGCAGCGGGAAAACTTGTCAGACAGTGATATCAATGGCAAGCTGTGTGTTTTTCGCTGGTTGGACTCTAGCAGTATCTCAGTACTGGGGGTCTCCAAGCTTTGACTCTTGCCAATATGCACCTAATGCTCTCTGGAATAAGAGTACTAAGGGAACTATATCGGTGGAAGAATTATTGTACGACAATACTTGCAAAGAGGAAGATTCTCTTTGGTAACTTTTTCAATTTTTCGAATAACAATAATGTTTCTTATGTGTTTGACATGGCCCCTTTCACGCTGGGAAGACGCCTCCAAGTGCTTCATGGGCTGTTTATAAAATGCAATGACGTTCTGTCGTGCAGCAGGACGTATTCTCCTGAAAGCGCATGATCCCTGATGAAGTGTGCGTTTACTGTTTATTATTATTATTATTTACCGTCGCAGCCGGCAGGGACTGGAGAGGAGGAGAACCTTCGGGTGGTGCAGTCGTATGATGACCTGAGTCGAAAGCTCTGGAACCTTAATGGACTTCCTCTGACAGTCACTTCGGTCCAAGGCACACACCCTGTATTCCGATACACAGACGTGAGTTGCCATTTTTTTGAAAAAAGATACACTCTTCTGGAGTAATGCTGACCTGCCCGGCTCAGGAACCGGACTAACGAGAATGGGGTTAGTTAGGGGGTGACTTGATTGCGACATCACGTTGCAATCAAGTCACCCCCTAACTAAGGTAAACAGGCAAGAAGTCAAAACCACCAAATTAGCCATTGACAACTTGTTGGTCATTTGACTTCTTAGCAGCACAGTGAGTGGCTCAGCACCGAGGACTTTGCACAAGCAGAAATGGCAAAGCTTCGGGCTCTTGTTATATAATAATAATAATTCTTGCATTTTGATATAGCGCCATTCACGTCTTCTAGACGTCTCAAAGCGCTTCACAGAATATACAATAAAGTGAATTGACTGTATATTTGTGGGCGAAACGCGGCAGCCAATTGTGCACAGCAGTGTCCCACAAACAGTCATGGAATGAAATGACTGATTTTATTAGAGTTTTTAAAAAATGTATTATTATTATGCGTGGAGAAAAGAAACTTGCCCAAAATTTCACCCTGACTTGCCTGGATTCGAAACACAGGTCTCACATCTGTAAGGCGGGTGCTCTAACCACTGAGCTACAGGACTCCGTTGTGCAGCTCAAAGCATGTGCCGTGGCCGAGGTCCTGTCTGCCTGTTTGGGTCGATGTTGCGGATCTTGCAATGCTTCTCTGAAGAGAGAAGCCGCCTTCGCCAGTGTCCTGGCCAACAATAAAGTTGTCCGTTCACATTTTGGGCTGTTTGCGGAACATTGCTGCAGGCAAATCGACGGTGGGGTTCGCCTACCAATTAGATCTCCCCTACGCTTCACGGTATTTTGTGATACACTGTTGGGGGTCTTGTTATCGACAGAAATATTATACTTTTGCTTTACCAAAGAGATGTTGAGATGTTATCGACTGTATAGGATCAATTTGAAAGATTATTATTGTATGCTCCAACTGTATAGTTTTACAGCTGTAATACATTCTTCCTTTAAATATCCGCCATCTTTTCTTTTGTAGGTTTTCCCTGCACTGCCGATAAAACCAGATATTTCTTTCTACGTAAAGGATAAGAAGAGTAAATGCTTGCTCCCTTCCATTGACAAACCATGTCCTGCATATGTCCCGGCACTGAACGGTAAAGGTTACTTTTAACATCTGGAAATGCACAACAGCTGCACACAGCACTCAAAAGAGAAGCTTTGAGGCTTCAAGAGCTCCTCCGAGATACTGCCTGGAAAGGCAGTACTGCCTGCGTGAAGGGCGCTATGTAATTGCATGTTGTTATTGTTGAGATAGGTGGGCTAGTGTTTCTCAAGCATTCTGAGGAAGGGTCATACCAGAAAGGTTAATCTCTCTTTCCTTGTCGTGCGCTGATCGGATGCTACACTGACCTGTGCGTGTGCGCATGGTGGGGGTGGGGAGTAGAAAGTTGGAGGTGCATATGGGGGTGGGTGGGTATGTGTAGTGTGTGGTATATTGTGTGTATTGTACAGAAACCTATAAGATTCTTAAGGGGCATGACAGCGTAGACAGTGGGAGACTGTTTCCACTGGTTGGAGAAACTATTACTAGGGGTGGGGTCACAGTTTTAAGATTAGGGGTCAGCCTTTTTGCACAGAGTTGAGGAAACACTTCTTCACTCAGAGGGTAGTGAATTTATGGAATTCTCCACCCCCAAAGGCTGTAGATGCTCAGTCCCTGAACATATTCAGGACTGAAATTGATAGATTTCTTTTGGATACAGGGATTAAGGGATATAGGGATAAGGCGGGCAGGTGGAGTTAGATTAGAAGATCAGCCATAATTTTATTGAATGATGGAGCAGGCTCGAGGGGTTGAATGGCTTTCTCCTGCTCCTTATTCTTATGTCCTTATGTGTGTGGTGTGTGTGACTGGAACACAAATTCCTTCAGTGTGTAACTTGTGGTGGGTTTGAGCCAGGTAGCCGTGAAGGAGGGTCCGAAACCTGTGAGTTAGTGTCATCAACATTCTGTCCGTTTACATCCATGGTGTTTTGCTGAGGGGAATTGTACAGTGTTGAATAATCTGATTGAAAACAAAATTTAGAAAGAATCATCTTCTCGATTACATAGTTGTATGTCATATGGAAGGAAGTGGAAAATGGCCTCAGGACAAGGAAGCTCTAAAACGTATCAAAGCAGCATTTCACATCAAACTGTCTGAGCTGCTTCAGCAACAGCATCACCTAACCTGTCAACCTTCAGTCACTCACCTTGATGTCTATAAGGTATGTCTCTCCTGTAATAACAATAAAAATAATAATAATCTTGCATTTTGATATAGTACTTTTCACGTCTTCTAGACTTCTCAAAGCGCTTCACAGAATATACTGTAAAGTGAATTGACTGTATACTTGTTGGTGAAACGCGGCAGCCAATTATGCACAGCAATGTCCCACAAACACGCGTGGATTGAATTTACCAATTTTTTTGGGACGGATTATTATTAGGCGTGTGAAGTAAGGAAACTTGCCCAAGGTTTCACCCTGACCTGGCTGGATTCAAACACAGGTTTTACACTTGTAAGGCAAGTAGTCTAACCACTGAGCTCCAGGAGCTCCAGTGTATATTAATTATCTGCCCATAATTGGCCTAAGGTGGTAGGCAATTGATTTATTTTACCTTAGATGGCTGCCTTATTGGTGTAGTAGATAGAGCTGGATCTTACAGACCAGGAGTTTACAGGTTTGAATGCCTGTATAACTCCTGGTTTGCTGTTTTTGGGCGGGCTGTGTGAGGACATACAATTGGTTCCAGCTTCCCAAGGTAAGGGAGGGGAAAAGATCATTCCTCCTCAGCACCCTCTATTGGTTGTGCATGTGTGTGGCAGCTGGGTGAGGAGAAGTCAGGTTTGCTCTGACACCTATAGTCGAATGGCCTTTCAGCATTCACTGCCAAAGCTTATACATAAGTGTTGCTCACTTGGGCTGGGTTGAGGAGGGCAGCCAGCTCCCGAGAAACAACCCAAGGGAAAGGAGGTCAGACCACGAGGAGAGAGGAGCACATGCTAATCTGGAGGGAGATGTGAAAAGTGCTATATCAAATGCAAGGATTATTATTATTATGAATTAGAAAAATAATTGAGGACACATCAAATGGTATACACAGAGCAACAACAGAATAACTTTTATAGAGCGCCTTTCACATCGGTAGGACGTCCAAGGCATATATAGACAAAACACATATAAACAAAATTATAGATGGGATTAAGTTATGCAATTAACAAAAGATTGATTGTTGTACATATAGTTTACAATTTACACTTGTATAGCGCTTTTAATGTTGGGAAGAATAGCAAAGCAATACTTAGTACTCAAACTGTGGGGGTGGGGTCAGGAGGAGAAAGCGCGGTCAGGACAGACCTTGCTATTTCCTGATCTGGTGTATCCAGACAGTCAATACGTGTGGCTTTTATCCGCTGTGTAATCCCCTCCTGTGTTGTTGGCTCCTTGTCTTCTCTGCGCAGGATGGTTATGTGTTCCGAGTGCAAGTGGCCTATCACAGGGAGCCTCTCATCCTGAAGGAAATCCGAACACCGGAAGGTTTACTGAAGAGTCAGGACACCAGGGAGTCCCTGCAGCTGGAGTTGGAGACCATTCACCTCCCATATCTGACCAGCACACTGCACGGGTAAGGGAGGGGCACCGTGACTTCTGTCATAAGAGCTGGTCCCAACGCTGGACTCCCTTCACTTCACCAATGGTGAATTACATGAATGATAATCACACAAATACAGTTAACACCAAAACAATGATAGAAATACTACAAATACAATACATTTATGCCGCGTTTACTTTATATAGCGCTGGGCTGTGTGGGGACATCAAATTGGCTGCGTCGGACTGCCGTCTTAAGGCGCTGGACAGTTATGGCTCGTCACCCGAACGTATCGCGGTGCAAGCTGAGTGGGGAGGGGAAAGGTGACCCAAAGCACTAGGTTTTGAGATGGACCTTGAGCAAAGGAGCAAGTTGAAGGGACTCTGGGATGGAGTTCCAGAGAGCGAGGGCAGACAGGCTGAAAGCACACCTGGCGATGGTAAGGGAGAGGGAGATGAAGCTGGCCAGTGTCCTCTGCAATATTATTATAGTATATTATAAATAATAATGCATAATAATAAATAACATAGTAGTAAATGACAAATGAACGAGGGGAGAAAATTGGAGAATAAAGTGGCAAAATCTCTCTCTCACCCCCCCCGCCAGCATATATAAGCACAGAAAACTCAATCTCTGCCTAATTAATTCCACATTCTCATAATCCTTTTGTGAATCCAAGAATCTTTACTGCACAGAACAGAAGGAGAGCTCATATAGCCTGTTGTGTGTAATAAAATAACAATCCTTGCATTTGATATAGCACTTTTCACGTCTTCTAGACATCTCAAAGGGCTTCACAGAATATCTGTAAAGTGAATTGACTGTATATTTGTGGGCGAAACACGGCAGCCAATTGCGCACAGCAGTGTCCCACAAACAGTCGTGGATTGAGATGACCAACTAAATATTTTTTTGAGGGATTATTATTTGTGTAGTAAGGAAACTTGCCCAAGGTTTCGCCCTGATCTGCCTGGAATTGAACCCAGGGATCTCGCTTGTAAGTCGAGTGCTCTAACCACTGAGCTGCAAGACTCTGCGCATATATTGATGCTCACTTCCCCACTGGAGGCATCATCTCCAATCCCATTCCCCTGCTCCCCTTTCCCTTCATTATTAATACAGTGAACTCCTGATAATAAATACAGAAGTTGCTGGGGAAACTCAGCAGGTCAGGCAGCATCCATGGAGAAAGGAAAAGGAGTCAACGTTTCGGGTCTACAACCCTTCGTCAGTTCTGATAAAGGGTTGTAGACCCGAAACGTTGACTCCTTTTCCTTTCTCCATGGATACTGCCTGACCTGCTGAGTTTCCCCAGCAACTTCTGTTTTTGTTTCAGATTCCCAGCATCAATAGTATTTTGTGTTTTGTTTCCTGATAATAAATCACTGCCTTCTGTCATCATATGGCTTATTAGTATAGGACCTGCATAGGGTGTGTCATTACCCTTCGAAGGAAGTGTCTAAAAATCTAAATCCGTGACAAACAAAGCTTGAAATGACACGTGTTAAATAATCATCACGTTTGCTGCCTATTTAGCTAGTACTTGACAACAAGGTGTAACATGAAAAACTACAGTACGTATTGCTGTACTCCCGGTCAAGATAGCCTCTCGTGACCTTGGAGGCAACATAACTGCACAGTCACCCCAGGTGTACAGTTACTGATCTCATTACTGAGTGATGATTTATTAAGAGTTTACTGTATTTACCCAGAAGAAACGTTTTGTGTTTTAAGCTTTCACATCACAATTTGTCTCACTGCCTGTGAATTAACATGGCCGACCCCTGTTCTGTGTCCTAGGCTACAGCAGCAGCATTCTGCCTACAGTGCAACCTGCAGACTCGCCAAACGGTGGATCAGCGCCCAGCTGCTCAGCAACGACATTGGTGAGGAGAGTATTGACCTGCTGGTGGCCCACCTCTTCCTGCAGCCGGCCCCTCACTCACCACCTGCGTAAGGACCCGCTTTAACACTGGGCACTGTCCCAGGTGCAATTACAGTAAACAATCTCCGGGTTAGGAGAAATCATTTCATCGACAGAGCAGTTGGGATGTGGAGTTTTGATTGTGCTAATGATCACCTTCCCCCCACCCCCCCCCCCCTCCCGCTTCCCCTGGCTCATTGTGGAGCTCCTGTGGCTCAGTGGTTAGAGCACTGGTCTTGCAAGCTGGGGAGACCTGTGTTCGAATCCAGGCAGGTCAGGGCGAAACCTTGGGCAAGTTTCCTTACTCCACACGCCTAATAATAATCCCTCCAAAAAAACCACAATAATAAAATGGGTCATTTCAATCCACGACTGTGTGTGGGACACTGCTGTGTGCAATTGGCTGCCGCGATTCACCCACAAATATATACAGTCAATTCACTTTACAGTATATTCTGCAAAGCGCTTTGGGACGTTGATAAGTTGGGGAAAGCGCTATATCAAATGCAAGGCTGCTATATAAATGCATGTTGTTGTTGTTGGAAGGCTCTGCAGTGGTGGAGGCAGATTCTATATCGTTTTTTTTAAAGGGGACCAAGTAAACGCCTTAACACAGTGGCTTCCAAACCTTAAATATCGGCGCTCCCCCCTGACTCAGCAAAGTCTCCTTCACACTTGGGTCCGTGTGCTCGGGCCCTCGGCTCCACACGCACTCGGAGGCTTGAGCCTCTAAAGCTCTGCCCCCCCCCCCCATCCCCCCCAGCCGAAGGTAAGCGCCCCCCAAGGGAGGCACACCCCACGGTTTGGAAACCACTGCCTTAACCGGAATCAACCGCGAGGGACGCGGGGAGGAGGCAGGTAAATGGGACTGAAAGGATTGCTCTTAAAGGAGCAAGCCCAGACACGATGGGCCTGACGTGTTTTGTGCTGTATATTTCTCTGGTTCTCGATGAGGATGTTGCAGATTGTTTGGATGGTTCTATTAACCGTTGCGCTGGTGGAATGTAACCAACAGTTTGAATCCTGTGAAACGTGTGCCTTTTCCAAAGCAAAGTCTGTTAGCTTTGCCAACAGCAGGTGGCAGGTACCAGCTGGGGTCACACCTGTAGCTGTAAGAAACCCAAAGGTTGTTCACTGAAAGAGCAAAGCAGGCGAACCAATCTTCATTCTCATTGTTGCTATTTGTTCCGTTCTTATAATTATAGGAAGATTAATTAGTAAAGATTTTTTTGTTTTTGTCCTTTTATGGCTTTAAGCAGGTGTCTGTCTGGCTGTGTCGGGAGCACTCTCGTCTCCAGAGTCAGAAAGTTGTGGGTTCAAGTCGCATGTGTGTGCTTTGAGCTCACAGTCTAGGCTGACACTCCGATGCAGTTCTAGCTAAGTCTGTGCTGGGTTGTAGGAACATACTGTTCTTTAGCTGAGACATTAAACCGAGGCTCCGTTTGATATTGAAGAATGGCTAGCACTATTCAAAACGAGAAAGGAATCCTTGTCAAACAATCCCCCCCAGGAAAAAAAAAGGCATTCACTGTTCACTTCTTGTCTGTTTGTGCACAAATTGGCTGCTGCGTTTGTGGTTAATTCCTTCCTCCCCCGACCCCAGCTCAAGTCTGACACAGTGACTGTTCAGCACCTTGGGAATGACCTGATGTGAAAGGCGTTGTACAAGTGTAATTTTGTTGTTGTTGTTAAAATATTGTGAAGCTCTTTGAGCTGTTATGGCAGTGATACGTTTCTTATACCAAGTGCAAAGATTATTATTATTTTATTACAATTTGCTATTTTCCCCTAACCTCTGTTTAGATGCCCTCAAGTGGGCTTCCTTCGCTTTCTAAATCTCTTGTCAACGTTCGATTGGAAGAATAACCCGCTCATTGTGAACCTGAATTGTGACCTGAAAGGTGAGGCCAAACTGAACCGCAGTAATATGTTGATCTCGGTTTGACTAGAGGAAGGAGTGTCTCCTGATATCCTGGCCGTCCACCAGATGAATTAGTCATTCACAATTTGTCGATGCTGTTTAGAGGAAACTCTGTGTGTACGTGACAGTGGAGGAGGGAACAGATGGGATTGAGAAGCTGCTGTGAAGTATAATCCCCATCATGGACTAGTTGACCAAATTGCTTGTGCATTCCATGTAATTCTATATGAATTAATGGACAGCTGTTTGTAGGACTTTGCCATGCACATAATTGGCTGCCCTCTCCATTCAGCTCCCACCCTCAACTCAGACATCCAGTCAGCAGTTTCAAGAGTTTCGAATTGCCCCACCCCACCCCCCTCCCCCCCCCGCCATGTCAATGCAAATTGTGATGTTGCCATGTTTGCCAACAATAAACACCGTCACTCCTGGCGGTATTTACCGTAAAGCATATTACAACGTTTCAGCATTGTAGGCGCTACAGAGATTGCAAGTTATCTCCTTTTCCTAGTTAACATGTGTGTATGTGTTTTTTTAAAATAGAAGTCGACTATACTGAGATCAAGAATGGCTTTGTTGCCAACCGGACCCAACTCCCGGTGATGTTTATTGCTACACCCAGAGACAAGCAGACGTCAATATGGACAAAACAGGGGCCATCAGCTCCGGTGAGGGAGCTTCCTTAGTTCATTGGTTTCATAAAGTGGAGATTATTTTTTCGGGTGTGAACTGGGTGTGTGACACAATTGGGGGAACCTTGTCACCATGAGTACACTTGGTCCTCACTTAACGTCGCGGTTGTGTTCGCGAAAAGTGCGATTTTAAGCGAAACAACGTTAAGCGAACCCACCCAAGAATACCAGACGTTCAGCGTCTATATACGCCTACACTACCCAGGGTAGTTTGTTTCCACCCCACGCAAACGACGAAATAGCGAATGTCGCAAAGTTAAATGAATATATGTTTCCCTATGTACCCGCGACGTAATAAAATTAGTCATTTCAATCCACGACTGTTTGTAGGACGCTGCTGTGTGCAATTGGCTGCCGAGTTTCGCCCACAAGTATATCGTCAATGTGAAGCGGTTTGTGAGATGTCTAGAAGATGTGAAAAAGCACTAAATCAAATGCAAGGGTTTATTATTATTATTATTTGTTTCAGTTTCTTCTCCGGCTAATGGAGCTGGCCAGGCTGTCCCTACAGGTATTGGAGACGCAGCTCATGGATCCATCAGCTAACCACGATGTCAAGGTAACACCTTAATAAAGGGTGAGCTTCCTAACAAGTGCCGCAAACGGACCGAGCAGTGTTGACCACATCGGCAGGTTGGCCTTGCCCGTTAGTGTGTGTCTCACAACTCGGTTTGTCAGCGTGGTGTTGTTAAAGCGCTTGGGACATCCAAGCGCTTTAACAGGAAAAAGCTTTTGAAATGAAAACTGACCACTGTAGGTGATAACCAAAACTTGGGGCCACAGGGGGCTGGGGGAGAGGGTAGAAGAGCAAGCAGTGATTGAGGGTCGACGTGTAAGGCATGCAAGTGTAATAATAACTTACATTTGATAGTGTGCTTTTTACACATCGGGAGGATGTCGTGAAGGGTTTCACATGATATTCGGTAGGGTGCAATGACTAATTTGTAGGCCATTATTTGCAAGATTTCCAGTTTCTGAATCGTTTTGTGGATTAGACCTTTTTGGTTTGATGATCCTACAATCCAAAGTGCTGTCATTTGTCACTGTGTTTAGGGCGAGTGAACCTTTTGATGCCTCTCCCTTCAGCCATTGTATCAGCCCATGTTCTCCCATCCCCTTCAGCCATAGTACCTGTAACTCAGTGATTAGAGCACTTGCCTTACAATCATGAGACCTGTGTTCGAATCCAGGCAGGCCAGGGCGAAACCTTGGGCAAATTTCTTACTCCACATGCCTAATAATAATCCGTCCCAAAAAAAAACGAAAGTAAAAATTGGTCATTTCAATCCACGACTGTTTGTGGGACACTGCTGTGGACAAATTGGCTGCCGCGTTTCGCCCACAAATATACAGTCAATTCACTTTACAGTATATTCTA
The DNA here is from genome assembly GCA_035084275.1 of Hydrolagus colliei. NCBI lineage: Eukaryota > Metazoa > Chordata > Chondrichthyes > Chimaeriformes > Chimaeridae > Hydrolagus > Hydrolagus colliei. The sequence goes on from CM068742.1 coordinate 146,959,092, forward strand.
AGAAGCACTTTGAGACATCTAGAAGCCGTGAAAAACGCTATGTCAAATGCAAGGATTATTATTATTAATATTATTACCAGCCCATGTTCTCCCATGCTCAATTGGGAGATTTGCCTTTGCTTTTTCAGGTTCTATATATTTTCACCCTCAGAAGCAGAGTGCACTAGTTTCTAACCGATTTCCGCCCGTGTCTGTAACAGATTGCCTTCCGATCGCCTTTGGACATCTACGACGTAGTCATTCATCTGAATGCCAAGCAAATCCCGAGATACCTGGAGGCTGTCGATCGGCCAAACGTGTCGTTCAGCAGAGGGATTCTGAAGAGCACTGGGGCAGTGAAGTCTTTACAAATGCCAGTGGTGGAGTTTGATCCGGTGCAGTGTTACCTGCAGGAGTTACGAGTAAGTTCTCCCCATTGGAAAGGAGGGAGTTATTCTGGCTGACTTTTTTTCCGACTATTACAGAGCCAAACTTTCTTGACTGTTCTGACAGTAAAACACTTTCTATTTACCCTCATGTTTGCCAAGTTGTTTAATTCCTTGAGTTGCCTCGCCTCAGCCGACCTCTCTAACCTCCTCAAACTGCCTCTCTAACCTCAAACTACTGTCCCAGACACTCCCTTCGCTCAGCAGGCAATCGCTTGGTTCGTGTCCCTCGACCTACCCACACCCCACCATCGGTAGCAAGGCTTTCACCCTTTCCGCTTGCGCTCTCTGGAACTCCATCCGGGAGTCCCTCTGACTCGCTCCCTCCCTCACTTAATTTAAGGTCTGACTCAAGACTTACTTCTGAACACGCCTTTGGATACCTTTCCCTCTCAGCTCCCACCTCCAGCTCAGGTGCCCAGACAGTATTGTTAAGCTCCTTGTGATTTTGTTCTAACGTGAAAGGAACCAAATAAGATTGTGCAGTTTTGTGGTCTCACTGAAGAACACACTGTGAGTCCTTCCTTGAAGATTGGGTAAGAGAAGGCTATATGTTAACTGCACTCACTGTTACACTCTCTTACAGGAAGCGTTTGGGGAGATGGCGCTGTTTTTCTGTGACCCTCACGGTGGAAACATGATTGGTGTTCTCTGGAAACCGCAGGCATTCACTCCTCAGCCATTTAAGGTATGAATGGTGGCAGATCTGTTTGTGGGTATATCTCGAAGCGCTCCACAGAACTCTACTGCAAATTGCAGTGACTGCGTTGTATCTGTAGGGCTGCCAATTTGCGCACATGAAGCGAATTACCAATATTGATATTGAGGATTGTTGACCCAAACCTCCCTTCTCTTTTTGAATAGTGTCATGGGATGTTTACCATCCTAACCAAAGATTCAGTGCTTCCTCCAGCACTGCAGTGGAGTGTCAGCCTAGACCAGTGGTTCCCAACCTCAGGTCCCAACCCAAATCAGGTTCGCGGGGGTCCTCAGTAGGGTCGCGAAGGGTCATAAGAAAAAAAAATATTTTTAAATGCTTTTAAGTGCCTGAGGCCCTTTTGTTTTAACGTTGAAAATTGTATTTAAAGGCTAAATAAAGCACCCGAGGCGACACCGCTGACCGATTTGTATAAAGAGCGTACTTACAAGTTGCGCTGAGTCCACAAAACAGACAGAGATAATGTTTTGGTGGAGCTGAGCTCCAGTCGCGATATCACCCCGTAGGGGTGGGAGGACCTGTTGGAGGCTAATTTGGGTCACCGCAAAACAAGTTTGGGGTGCGAGGACCCGCTGGTGGTTAATTTGGTCGCAGCAAAAAAAGGTTGGGAACTACTGGCCTAGACGGTGAAATCTTAATGAAATTCAGCATGGTTCAGCTATAAGCTTAAGGCACCCACCAGAATCTTTAGGTTAATATATACATCTTTGTGTGTATGTGTGTAGTACTAAATTGCTCACAACTATGTTACCTGTAATCCCATTCGCCTGACATTTTCCCTTAACGTTAGTATTATCTTTTCCTTGAATGTTCACACCCGATAGCTCACCTAGTCCTGCAGTGTTCAGACCGACGTTGTCAAGAGTGACAGCTGGTAGATTGCTGGAGTTTACCCGGTTAAACTGTGCAGCTTGCCATTATGAACACTGTCTTGTCAAGCTTCCCACTTCTTGTCCAATTTGTGATGCCCAACTCCTCCCAAGTACCGCGATGAGCCAGGCGAGTCTCGCAGAAATGCCGTCCCATCTGCCATTGCCCCAGGTTCACTTGCACACTGGAGCCTGATAAGTTAGGGTGTGAAAGGCTGATGCAGGGGATATAAAGCACATGCTTTAGTAAAGGTCTGTCTGGTAATATGTTCATCTGGTACTGAGTGGTCAGTGCAGAAATATGTGGCTTGGATTTCTCTACGTAAATGATAACTCGCCTTTGTCTCGTTGATTGTAGACATCGCACATCAATGCGAAGCGGTTGGAAAAGAACGGGACCGAGTTGCAAATGGTGCCCAATGTTGAGGCTATATTGGATGACTTTGAAGTTCTTGGAGATGGTCTGGTGAAGTCGGTCGAAACACGGACAGAGAACTGGAAGATCTAGGGTCGAAAGCCCATTGTTACTCACCTCATTCATCCTCCAAACACATCAACTGTGCCTTTTATATTTAAAAAAAACAGTGTAGAAAAAAACGCATTTATTTTGTTGAAAATGAGGATGGCGTTTACGTACTTCCCCTTGCAGCCGTCACGAGATATATATATATATAATATTATGTATGGAGCCTTGTAGCTCAGTGGTTAGAGCACTTGGCTTACAAGCGAGAGACCTAGGTTCGATTCCAGACAGGGTGAAACCTTGGGCAATTTTCCTTACTCCACAAGCCTAATAATAATCCCTCAAATAAATTGGTCATTTCATTCTATGACTGTTTGTGGGACTTGCTGTGCGCAATTGGCTTCCACGTTTTGCCCACAAATATACAGTCAATTCATTTTACAGTAATGTATATTCTGTGAAGAGCTTTGAAATGTCTAGAATACATGAAAAATGCTATATCAAATGCAAGGATTATCATATTATTTTTGTCCTTTGGAATGGGTTTGGCTCGCTCAGTGCTTGGTTACAACAATTGAGGTTGAGAGTGACCTCCCGTCACCTGGCTCGTGGCCCTGCATGGTAAAGTGCTCAGTACACTATTGTGTGATGCTGTCTGCTCACGGCAGAGATGGCAGATTAACCAGCCAAACGTCGATGGATGCGGTTATTCCAGAAGATCTTTGTGTTTTGGGCAGAATCTCATGAAATGCTTTTGTCAATCGAGGAGCAAGAATAGGTACAGAGACAACAACAACAACAAATTACATTTATAGAGCGCCTTTCACGTCGGGAGGACGTCCCAAGGCGCTGCACAGGAGGCGTGTGACCCGAGCTGAGAGGGGAGTGTTTGGGAAGGGGTAAAACACGAAGGGGAGGTAAAAGAATTCGGGGTGGAACAAAAGGCACGATCGAAGAGGAAAGTCTTCAAACCGGCCTTGAAAGAGGAAAGGGAAGAAACAAAACAGAGGGATTGAGGGATGGCATTCCATAAGGTGGGAGCGGAGAAACTGAAGGCCCGGCCTCCGATGGTGGGGCGGTTCGGGCGGGGGGCTTGGAGCAGGCCAAGTCCTGTTGAACGGAGGGTCCGGGTGGGCGTGTAGGGGGAAAGTAAATCGGTTAAATAGGGCGGGGCAAGGCCGTGTAAGGCCTTGTAGGTGAGGACGAGGATCTTAAACTCGATCCTCTGGAGGATGGGGAGCCAGTGGAGACGGGTGAGGGTGGGGGTTATGTGGTCGCGGAGGCGGGTGCGGGATAGTACACGGGCTGCAGAGTTTTGGATGACCTGCAGCCTGTGAATGGAGGAACTGGGGAGGCTGACGAGGAGAGAGTTTCCGTAGTCCAGCCGTGAGGTGATTTATGCGTGCACGAGTGTTTCGGCAGCGCGGGGGGTAAGATAGTTGCGGAGCCTGGCAATGTTGCGCAGGTGGAAATAAACGGTGCCGGTCAAGGCGCGGATGTGGGGGAGGAAGGAAAGTTTTTGATCGAACATGATGCCGAGGTTCCTGATTGGCTTTGTGAGGTGGAGAGTGCAGCCTTGGATGTTGAGGCTGGCAGCGCCCGATGTGCGGAGGCGCTGGCTTGAGCCAATCAGGAGGGTCTGGGTCTTACTCACGTTCAATTGCAAAAAGTTGTCCCTCGTCCACGACTCGATGTCGGACAGACATGCTGTCAGAACATCGATCGTCTGGGGGTTGAGGGATGAGGCAGAAAGGTACAACTGGGTGTCGTCCGCAGACATGTGGAAATTTACCCCGTGTTTGCGGATGACGTCGCCCAGAGGGAGCGTGTAAATGGTGAAAAGGAGGGGACCGAGGACAGAGCCCTGAGGAACGCCGTGGGAAACTGTGCGGGGGTTTGAAGAAAAAACGTTGGAAGAAACAAAATGTAAACGGTGGGTCAAATAAGAATGGAACCAGTCAAGGACTGTGCCTTGAAGGTTGAGGTGGGAGGAAAGACGTTGAAGGAGGATGATGTGATCGACTGTGTCGAACGCAGCAGACAGGTCAAGGAGGACGAGGAGGCAGAGGGAGCCCTGGTCACAGGCGGTTAGGATGTCATTTGTGACCTTGACCAGGGCAGTTTCTGTGCTGTGGATAGGGCGGAAACCTGATTGGAGGGTTTCAAAAAGTGAGTGAGACCATAGATTCATAGAATAGATTCATAGAATTTTACGGCACAAAAGGAGGCCATTCGGCCCATCTAGTCTGTGCCGGCTCTTTGAAAAGAGCGATTCAATCACACTGCCCAGCCCGCTCACCATAGCCTAATAGACCTGTTCTCCCTAAATAAAGATCTAATTCCCTTTTAAAAGTTGTTATCGAATCAGCCTCCACCACCTTTGCAGGCAATGCATTCCAGATTCGAACAACTCGCTGAGTGAAAAAATTTCTCCTCAGCTCCCCTCTACTTCGCCTTGAAACTATTTTAAATCTGTGACCACGAGTCACAGATTTGCCCACGAGTGGAAATAGTTTTTCTCTATTTGCCCTGTCGAAACCCCCCATGATCGTATAAACCTCTATTAGGTCTCCCCTCAATCTTCTCTGCTCCAGAGAGAATAACCTTAGCCTATCTAGCCTCTCCTCATAGCTGAAGTCCCTCAATCCTGGCACCATCCTAGTAAATCTTCTTTGTACCCTTTCCAATGCCTTCACATCCTTTCTGTAGTGTGGTGACCAGAATTGAACACAGTATTCCAGCTGAGGCCTCACCAAAGTCCTATAGAGGTTAGTCAGCACTTCCTGACTTTTGTACTCTATACCCCTATTTATAAAGCCTAGTATCCCATATGCCTTCTTAACAGCCTTGTCTACCTGTCCTGCCACCTTCAACGAGTCACTAACACAAATCCCCAGGTCTCTCTGTTCCTTCACACCATTTAAAATTGTGTTCTCTATTCTCTCTTGTTTCCAATGCCGTGCCGTTCTTGTTGACCAGTATAGTGATTTGGGACCAATGCCTAATTTTGGTGCTCTCTCAAACACATTTTAGTAAAGTTTTGGTATCGAGTGTGCGTGGAATACGGGAATCCTTCCCTTCCACATCCTTTGCGTTGAAACAATTCACACGCAACATTTGATTATGCGCCCTCTACGTTTACGAGCTGCGAACAGTGTTTGAGGTACAGCTGCTGTTGTCCTGCGTTAGAGAAGGTGGAAAGTGAATGGGCAATGCCAACCACAGAGGAAATAGGTTCAAAAAATCTGACTTCTTGAAGCCTGTCCCATGTAAAGAATGTGTTCCCCCACTGCTGTTATTGATGGTGTTTGTACTTGAGTAAATAATAGCCACTGGCAGCTTTGTACTCTACGCTGTGCAGATTTAGAATCTGTTTCCAATATAGACCGTACGCTGTGTTTTCAGGTGCACTCTGTCTGTTAGCAATTTACAGATCGCCACCATTCACAATGCCATGCTTCAATAAAAGGCGTGAAATTTGTATCGACTTTTACTGATTCTTTGGCCTTGTCTGTGATTGATTTGCGTCTAGTATTATGTCAGTATCAAAAATTCTAATAATACAGTAATAACAAGATTGGGAAAGACCCCAGCCTTACATCTGAGCAGGGCCTGAAGTGAGGCCTGAAGACTACACCGGTGACTGGTGCCTGCGGTCCAACACGGCTAAACACAGGTAAAACAAAAGCCCAGAGGAAGAAGTATTTTGATAGAAAGGTCAGACATTTTGATCATGCTGTAGGGGATACTGATACATAGGTTGTGAACTGCGGATTAAAAGAACATGTTGTTAAAAATGAAAGGGACCATACTGTATTGTAGATAAAGCTAGTCCATTAGTGTAATATCTAATAATCCTAGCATTTGTTATAGACTTTTCGCGTCTTTAAATGTCTCAAAGCGCTTCATAGAATATACTGTATGAATTGACTATATTTGTGGGTGAAACGTGGCAGCCAAATGCGCACAGCAGTGTCCCACAAACAGTCGTGGAATGAAATAACTAATTTATTATTGATTTTTGTTTCTTGAGGGATTATTATCAGGTGTGTGGAGTATGGAAACTTGCCCAAAGTTTCGCCTTGACCTGCCTGGAATCGAACCCAGGTCTCTCGCTTGTAAGGCGAGTGCTCTTAACCCCTGAGCCTACAGGACTCCACAAGTCTTTGTCAGCTGTAGTGAGATTTGGACACCCCATCTAACATTTGTCACCCAGTTTACAGTGCATTATAGATAGAAGTACATCCCAACAATAAAACCTGGTACAAATGAAACAACAAAACAAACATGTCGGGAGGAAAAAGGTTAAAGAGTTAGGCATTCAACACTCGGAACTGACGCAAACAAGGTGATTGATTAAAAAGGAATGAGACGTCAAAACTTAGATTTCTCTCTCTCGAGGTGGGGAGTTTAAGTTTTAAAGCTGTTCTGTCCCTTTCAGGCTTCAATTGATAGCGTTTATATTTAGAACTAACTGGAGAGATCATGGAGCCTTAAAAGGGTTAAACATAAAGTAAAGAGTAAGTAGATAAGGTGCCCTACAAACGTATGTGGGGTTGTGGAATGTTGTGGAGTGTTTGTGGCAGAATCACCGAGTCCCATACCTAGATAGTACTAACTCAAAACATCTCTTAATAAGGTAAAAGAGGTGAATTACAACCATTAACAATATAAATTGAGAGGATCTAGATGGAAATACATTAGTTTGTTTTGTGTGAAGCAGTCAAGGAGGATGAGTAATATCGTTCTCTCTTTGTATTTGACTGTATAATGATTAGGTTGCTTAATCATATGTTCTGTCAAGCTGAAATAAAGTTCTTTTTGTACTTAATGTTATGGTATAGCCTCCTTCTGAAGCTCTTAGCACTTTTTTAAGCCAAAGGATGCGTCAAAACGCATCACAGAATGTACTGTCAAGTCACTGAAGAAAAAAAATAAAATAAAAGTATATTAAAAAGTTGATGAATGCAACAACCAATTTGTGCTCAACAAGAATCCCACAAACAGCCATGAAGCGAATGACTCATTTTTATTTGGAGATATTGTTGGTTTCGGGCGCTGGAAGAAACTTGCTTCTGGTTTCAAAAGCGGTGTTGTGGATCTTAACGTCCACCTGAACACACATACAAGATCTCGGTCTTAAACGTCTAATGTGCACCTCTGATATCGCTGCACAATTTCTCAGTTTAGGGTTTTATAATAATAATCATAATTCTTGCATTTAATACAGTGCTTTTCACGTCTTCTTGGTGTCTCAAAGTGCTTCACAGAATATAATGTAAAGTGACCTGACTATATTTTTGTGGGAGAAGCACGGCACCCAATTTCGCACAGCAACAACAAATATTACATTTATAGAGCGCTTTTTACGTCGGGAGGACGTCCCAAGGCAGCAGTATCCCACAAATAGTTGCGGTTTGAAGTGCCCAATTTATCATTGGTTTTTTTTCTTGACGGATTATTATCAGTAGTGTGGACTGTGGAGTAAGGAAACTTGCCGAAGGTTTCACCCTCGTGGGAATCGAACCCAGGTCGCCCGCATGCGAGGTGAGAGCTCTAACCACTGAGCTACAGGACTCCATAATAATCCTTACATTTGATTTAGAGCCTTATCACGTCTCAAAGCGCTTCAAGGAATACAGTGTAAATCGAATTGACTGTATATTTTGTGGGCCTAATTACAGCCCTAATATTAACTATAAAAAAGTAGAAATATTTTGAATATAAAAGTTTAAATCAAACAAAATATTAAAGTGCTGACATGAGGTTTGAACCCATAACCTTTAGACTCAGAGGCAAGAGTGCTCTCGAATGATCTCAGGTAAGGTTGCGGAATGGGAGCTTCCATTAAAGAATGCGGCATTTCGTGCGAGAGGGGTTTAGCCTGAAACAAAATGCTAACATTCTTTCAACGGAAGCAATGAAGTAGCTGCAAACATTAACTAAGCTACTGTAAGATAGTCACAACATTACCACTGCCACCGGTTCTCTTACACCCTCAACAATTTCCTGTACACTTGTGAGGCTTGAACTGTTTCCATCAAGCCATCATGGTTTGAAATGATTGCCTTTACTCTCGCTAAATGTGTTCAATCACTGCTTTATGATGGTCTTCAGTGTTTTACACCAGAAGCATTAAAAGCCAATAAACCTAGAATTCCCAAGGTCACACTTAAGACCTTATATGAAGAAACGTAGCTGGAACATTTGCTCGTTCCCCGCCTTCTGTTGCCACTGTTACGTTTAATGGGCTGTGTTAAATTTCCAAGTATTTTTTTGATGTGTACTTTAAGTATTCTTAGTTGCATCCCATTAGCATAATTTTGGGTGGGTGGAGGTGTGTGTGTGGGGGTGGTCAGCCAAGATTAGGTGCTGGAGGCAGGGATTATGTCCACTGTTAACTCTTTACACAAGCGCAAACCCATCACCATGCTTGAGAGTATCCAAACCAGATAGATTTATGCCTGCAACATTTATCATCCTGACACAGTTCTGACGAAGGGTCATGGACCCAAAACGTTGACTCACTTTTCCTTCTCTCCATAGATGCTGCCTGACCTGATGAGTGTTCCTGGCGATTTCTGTTTTTGTTATTGAATTGATAGAGATGTGCGTCATTGAGGTGGGAAGACGGTGCCAATGCTCTCAAGCATTTCATACTGAGCTGCGCTGCCCATCAGGAAGTCCTTGGGTGTGGTGGGGGGTTGGTGGGGTGGGGACTCCCAAACCACGTAGTGAGGACTCAAACATGTGCTTGTGAGATGTCAAATGATCTACTCATGACTCTCCTTGTGTGTGGGTGTACGTGTGGGTGTGAGGATTAGGTAAGTGAGATGCTTTGTTACATCCTCCCAGTGTGAAAGGTGCTACACAATGTACAATGTAATTTGTTTTTGTTGTTGCTGCCCCTCCAGGGAGATTGCACATTCCATTAAATCCACATTTAGTTGTGTTCTCCTAAATTAAAGGGACAGGATACCCTATCGTTGGAGTACCATGAATAATAATCATTGCAGTTGATATAACGCATGTCTTTGAGAAGTCTCAAAGCGCTTCGCAAAATTTTCTGTAAAAGTAAAGTGTATATTTTGTGGGCAAAACGCGGCAATCAATTGTGCACAGTTGAGTCCCACTAGTGTCCGGCGATATATCGATATATCAGTTTTATCGGTATAATTTTTCATATCGATATGCCGATATTGGAAATTTTAATATATCGGTATATCGAAAAATTCGGTACGAAGCAAAATATCGGTATATCCACAAAATATCGGTATATCGTGTCCGACGATATATCGGTTATATTGGTACAATATGAACTTTTTCAACATACCTTGTCGCTGGCATTGCAAACTTCCTGGGCCTAGAGCGCGCATATCGGAATGTGCGCGCATGCGCACAAGATAAAAACCTGGTGATATCGATATATCGGTATATCTCGATATGAACCCACCGATATATCGATATCGGAAAAATTCCATATCGCCGGACACTGACTCCCACAAACAGTCATCATGGGTGAAGGCTGAAATGAACAATTTGTAACTTTCTTCTGGTTGGCGAGTCAAGAGATGTACCTTGAATGGACGAAACAATGATTTGTCGTGTAACATTCAGAAAAACTAATGGAAATTGAATATTCACAATGAGTATACGGAACACATTTCTGTTAATACTCTACAATAATCCTTTGAGTTGGTCTAGCGCTTTTCAAGTCTGATAGGAAATCCCAAACTAAGTACAGGATATAGTGTAAAGTGCAGTTACCAGTCTGTTATGTGTGTTAAAACAGCAGCTAAACTACACACAGTAATGTGGTACAGACGGCCATAAAATGAATGACCAATTTAATTGGGGGGTTTTGTTCACCAGACACCAGAATAATGCCTTCTCTTTTAATAGTAAAATGGGATCTTCAATATCCACCTGAACAGGCAGAACAACCTGAGGTTTAACATTTCATCCAACAATACAGCACACTGTCAGTACTGCATTGGAGTGTCAGCCTTAGACTTTATGAGTTTCAAGTTCTAATGTGAAATCCACCACCTTCTGACTCAGAACCAAGAGTTCTAGCACCAGAATTAAATCCACTCAAAAATCACTTCAAATCACAGTACAAGTGTCATTTTGTTGTTGTTGTAAATCCATTCAAAGATTCCAGTGAATTTCCGAGATCTGAATGGCCTTATGTGGTTGGAATTATTGCCATTATGGATGTTGAATGCCTTTGAATTGCTTCCTGTTTGGCACCCAATAATTCTCTTAATCACAGTTCTGACCTTGTTTAAAAACGAAAGATTTGCTATTTTCCAATAATAATAATAATAATAATAATCCTTTCATTTGATATAGCACTTTCCACGTTTTCTACACGTCTCAAAGCGCTTTGTAGAGTATACTGTAAAGTGAATTGATTGTATATTTGTGGGCGAAAGCAGCGGATTGTGCACAGGAGTGCCCCACAAACAGTCATGGACTAAAATTACCAATTTTTTTATTATTGTTTTTTGGGGGGATTATTATCAGGCGTGTGGAGTAAGGAAACCTGCCCAACATTTCGCCCTTATTTTCCAAGGCTTTCTCCTACCTCTCCTGTGATCAACAAACTGTGTAACAAGTACCTCCTTACCTCTCTAACTTGCTGCGTCCTCTCGACTAGCTCCAGCCTCCTGCTTGCTCCTTGAGTTCTCCTTTTCACATTAGTGGACGCCCTTTCAGCCACTGTGCCCCGAAACTCTGGAATACTCTTCCTCTATCCCTCCATCTTGCCCCCTCTTACCCCATCTTCAGGTCCTGCCTGAAGATCTTTTGTCTTCAACCATGCCTACAGTCACCTCCCACCTTCCTGGCTTGGCATTATGCTTTGCTACTGTCAAACACTCTGAGACTCTACCCATCATAGTTCTGGGACCCTACCCTACCCACCTAGCATCTCTGTACTGCTGTTATCCAAATAAAGGACCTGATGCTGTTAACATTCCAGATATTTAGTCCGTAGCTCAGTGGTTAGCGCACTTGCCTCACAAGCAAGAGACCTAGGTTCTGTTTCCGGATGGGTGAAATATCGGCCCAGTTTCCTTACTCTTAAAGCCTCTGTTTACCGAGCAGTAAGTAGTCAGTAATCAGTTACTCAATTGGTAGGAAGGAGATAATAATCCTTCAAGAAACAAACCTTTAATACTTTGGTCACTCAATTCACGACTGTTTGTGGGACACTGCTGTGCGCAATTAACTGCCGAGTTCCGCCCACATATATACAGTCAATTCACTTTACAATATATTACATGACGTGCTTTGAGACGTCTAATAGACGTGAAAAGCGCTATATCACAATTAAGGATTATTATCAAGCCCTTTGTCTCGTAAACATTTCTTAAATTTGCAGCGAATATTCAATCATTCAATTTTATTCAATTGAAAGGTACATTATATCATCATTGATATTGGACTCAAGTCTTGTCTTTCCAACCACTAGAAAATCAGCTAACTTTTAGGGAGAAGAAAATCCCCCCGGGTTTATATTCACCCCATTTTCTCAGCATTTCAGAACGACCAGAACTTGGCAAATGCTTAAATACTGACTTCATGTTGAAGCTGGCTTTCTGTGTGCTATTTGAAGACATTTACTCCTGTCCCGTAATTGACAAAAACTTAAGATTTATAGTTGTTTACACGAAAAAGTCATGGTTCAATGACTACATGATTGCATTTATAGTGACTAGACAGTCTACAATCAGAAGCTCTCATTCTAACCTGAGTTACCAATGTGTGAGGTCTGGGTTTAGCAAACTTATTGTCAAGGCACAGTATGGGTCAGTGTGGTTACTGCTTCAAACTTTTTTTTTAACTGTTTGGTATCTTTATCCATCCATCCAACCATAGACCAGATAAAATTGGTCATCCATTTCATGGCTGTTTTGGGAAAATTGCTGTAACTAGCTCCATGACTATGGGTCATTGTGGGTCATTGTTATGCGCAATTGGCTGCTGCGTTTCGAACATACACAGCTAATCCATTTTACGGTAAAACCTGTGAAGCGCTTTGGGACGTCTCATTGATGTGATAAGTTGCTATATGAAAGGTAAGGATGACTATTATTATAATATAATGATAATAATAATAATAATCCTTGCATTTGATGTAGCACTTTTCACATCTTATCAATGTCTTAAAGCGCTTCACAGAATATACTGTAAAGTGAATTGACTGTATATTTGTAGGCGAAACGCGGCAGCCAATTGCACACAGGGAGCATCTGTCTATTTATTAGCTACTCTTTGCAAAATAGTTGTCTTCCTAAAGTGTGTGCTTCTGCTGATAATAATAATAGTAATAATCCCTACATTTGATATAGCACCATTCACATTGGGAGGATAGTAAGCCTTGCATTTTGATATAGTGTTTTTCACATCTTAATGTCTCAAAGCGCTTCACAGAACATACTGTAAACTGAAATGACCAATTTTTATTATTGTGTTTGTTTTTGACAGATTATTATTAGGCATGTGGAAAAAGGAAACTTGCCCAAGGTTTCGCCCTGATCTGCCTGGATTCGCACACAGATCTCACGCTTGTAAGGCGAGTGCTCTAACCACTAAGTCCTGGTTCTCAGGATGAGAGCATTTGACAACAACTTACATTTGTATAGTGCCTGTCATGTTGGGAGGATGTCCCAAGGTGCTGGACAGGGGATGGAGGGCAGGGTGAGTAGGGATTGGAGGGTGACCAAAGGCATGGTCAAAGAGGAGATTCGTTGAGGCACGTCTTGACAGAGACAAGGGACTGTGGGATGGATTTCCAAAGGGTGGTTGCAGAAAGGCTGAAGTCCAAGACATTAAACCGAGGTCCTATCTGGTGGATGTTAAAGATCCCAAGGCATTATTCAAAAAGAGAAGGGAGTTTCTCTTGGTGTTCTGGCCAGCCAACAATTGCCCAAATAAAATTGGTCATTCATTCCATGGCTGTTTGTGGGCTGTTGCTGTGCTCAACCGGCTGCTGCGTTTCGCCCACAGAATACAGTCAATCCACTTTACAGTATATCCTGTGAGCGTTTTGAGACACCCCAGGAACGTGATAAGGCACTATATGAAATGCAGGGATTATAGGATTATTTATTCCTTAAAAGATGCTGAGCTGCAGTTTTGGTCAATAGATAGTAAAATAAAATAAAAGCCTTAACAACTAAATTGATAGCAAAGCGCGGCCGCAAAAGCTTGAAAACGAGTTGAAAAGGAAAAGAAAACAACGAAAGGGTTTCACACGGCTGAAACCTATTCCTGCTTTAATGTGAGGAAAGGGTCGATTTCTAAAACAATAACTCAATGTGAATCAGGTATGCGCCGGACTGGACAGCCTTGCTTTAAATGGCATCTGACCAGGGCTGTTTGGTGGACGTTGGAGGATATTTAAAGTTGTTGCAGATGCAGGGATCTCTCAACAAGTGGCTCTTGCACTGAATCCGGATCAGCAAGTGTATAACTCCTCGCAGCCTTGCTGTTCACCGCCCGCTGGAACAGGTGGGGTAGTCGACGATGGGGATACAAAGAGAAACCCTGAGAAGGATGGCAACCACGTTCAAAGTGCGGAGCGTGCTGGCAAAGCAATGCCTGGCAGAATGTTTGGGAACCTTGATACACACGGTGAGTTCTGCCCCACGGGCATAACATATCAGAGACCGTCCGCTCTCCCCGCTTGTTCTGGTTACGTGTTCCGTGCTTCCAGTGGATCCTCGGGAACGTTTTTTGGCTCCGGAGTTTACTCCGCAGTTTCCCACTCCCCCCCCCACCTCTGTTTGTCACCAAACATACAGGAGGCAGCAGCTGGGTTTGCAGAGTAACGCGGTAACAAGCTTCTGTTTTAACAGTCTTCAGAGTGCCCTGTGGAGAGGCTATCACTTTAAGACTAAAGGGAGCATCTGTCCATTTATTAGCTCTGCGAAACTCTTTGCAAAATAATTGTCTTTCTAAAGTGTGTGCCTCTGCTGATAATAATAATAGTAATAATAATCCCTACATTTGATATAGCGCTATTCACATTGGGAGGATGTCTCAAAGTGCTTCACAGGATTGTACTGGGTAGTGTAGTGACCTTGCAGCCAATTTTCCACACAGATATGTTTTATAATGAACTGAGATGACCAATTTTATCTGGGAATTGTTGGCTGGGTCACTGGAAGAAACTCCTTTCCCTGTTGGAATAGTTCCATGGGATTGTTAACATCCTCCTGGAAATGCAGTCAGGACCTTGGTTTAATGTCTCACCTGAAGAACGGCACCTCCAGAACTATATTGAAATGTCTATGAGTTGACTAGGACTCATAGACACTTCACTGGGTTTGCAGAGTAACGCGGTAACAAGCTTCTGTTTTAACAGTCTTCAGAGTGCCCTGTGGAGAGGCTATCACTTTAAGACTAAAGGGAGCATCTGTACATTTATTAGCTCTGCGAAACTCTTTGCAAAATAATTGTCTTTCTAAAGTGACTTCAATACAGACTATGAGTTGAAACTTCTGATGTGGGTCATATTCATACCATGACTAGGTATGAATATGACCTTCCACCAACCTCAGCAACGTTGTCTGACTCCGCCACTGCCTCACCCCTCAGCCCGCCAAAACCCTCATACATGCATTTGTCACCACAAGGCTTGAGTTTGGCAAAGCCCTGCTTGTTGGCCTTCCCACCTCTTCCCTCCACCAGCTGCAGATAATCCAGAACTCTGAAGCCCTGCACCAGGCTCTGTGACCCCCACCAAATCCACCATTGCCTGGATCCACTGGCTCCCCATCCCTCAGAGGATTGAGTTAAAAATTCTTGCCCTCCATGTTCTTGTCTTCTCCTACCTCTGAGACCTGCTAACCCCTTATCAACCTGTCTGCTTCCTCCGCTCAGCAGGCTCTAGCCTGCTCCATGTCCCTGGCCACCATCGGTGGTCTAGCCTTCAGCCTCTCTTCCATCTCACATTCTCTTCACCTCACTCCCACCCTTGCCTGCTTCAAGATAAAGGCCTCAAGAAACCTCCTCTTTGATCATGTCTTCGGCCACCCTCTTATCCCCACCATTCGTGCCCTCCACCCTCCCTGATCCCTATCCCCTTCCGCCCGGCTTGGGTCCTAATCTCTGACTATCCAGCACCTTGGGATGTCCTCCTGATGTGAAAGAGGCTTTACAAATGTAATTTTGTATTATAATGTAATGTGAATGCATAATTGTCATAGCTTCGCGATGTAAAAGGCGCTGCATTAAATAGGAACGCTATTACTATTATTCAAGGAAAGTACGAGACGTGGCATGAATTGTGTAATAGGAGCAGAAGGGTGAAAGATAATTGTTGCTATTTTTCCATGTAGATGCTGAGCTGTGGAGCAGTGGCACAATATACTCTCAGCCGTGGCGAGCAGAGAGAGTTTTTGACTCTTACTTTCACCCTTGGCTTTGCGGTGGCTCTCGGTATAATTGTAACTGGTAAAGTATCAGGTATGTGCATCAAGCTGCTCTCAAAACCATTGGCCTACAAAATGCACAGTTACTAACTATACTTTACAGTAAATCTTGAAAAGGGCTTTATGAGATGTCTCCATAATTGTGATAAGAACAACAACAACTTGCATTTATATAGTGCTCTGTGGGAAGGGTTAATGCAAGTATTTCACGTCCTCCTTGCTAACGATTTTGTTGTTGTTATCGAGTAGTGCACTGGAGAAATGTGAATAATAAGCATTAATTCAGCAGCATTGGGTGTGAGATGGATTGGAGGCAACAAGCACATCAACAAAATTACATTTATAGAGCGCCTTTCACGTCGGGAGGACGTCCCATGGTGTGGAACAGTCAGGTCGGGACCCGAGCAAGGGAAGGGCCTGTGTATGGGGAAGGAGAGGGAGAAAGTTAGGAGGGGAGGGAGAGAGTTGGGAGGGCAGCAGACAGCATGATCAAAGAGGAGGGCCTTAATTGAGACTGGCCTTGAAGGAGGCAAGGGAGGAAGTGAGGCGAAGGAATTGTGGGATGGAGATCCAGAGTGTGGGGCCAGAGAGGCTGAAAGCCTGGCCAACGATGGTAGGGCGGGTTGGGCGGGAGACATAGAGCAAACCGGAACCCGCTGAATGGCAGGTGATACAATACAAAATTACAATACAAATTTATATTTAGATAGATCTGCCGCTTAGACATGGCGGAGGAGAAGGAAGGCAGTCTTGTTGAGGGACTGGATGTGAGGCAGAATGGAAAGCCGGGGAATAGACCAGATGTCAAGGTTGCGCGCAAGTTGGGAGGGTTTGAGGGAGAGACCAAAGAGATTGACGTGGTCAGAGCTGGAAGAGAGGAGATGTGGTCGAAAGCCAAGAAGTAGGGCTTCCATCTCATCCTAATTAAGTTGGAGGAAGCTTATCAAACACAAGGATATTTTTTATTAATATTAATAGCAAGTGTGAAGCTCTGAATTGGAAGGCCTCTTAGGAATGTAAATGCCAGTTAACTAGACAAAATGTCAGGGTGACATTTGGGAAAAGCTCTTTAAAAAAATAATTAAAATGCATGTTCGGTGCATTTATTTTTGTGTGCTGAAATGTCAGGTACAAACTAGCCATTTGACTTGCATTAAAAACAATGGCATCAAGCAATGCTGTTAAAATGTCATTTGGCTACCCCATGAAGAGACTGGCTGGTGTAGCAAGCTGGAATGTTGCCCTTACGCTTCTCTGACCTTTGTGTAATTCCAGCCTGATGGATGGGGTGGAAACATTTCCTTTCTATTCTGTTTCTGAGTAAATTAATCGTTAGCAGCCTTTTTTTTTGTCAGCTGGATTTCTGACACGTGTGGAAATGTATTTAAGAGTATCTAAACCAAACCAAGGTTTGCATATATCCCACCTACACATGGATTCATAATAATACTACTAATAATAATCATGACTTTGGGACATCCTCCTGATGTGAACGGCACTATACAAATGTCATTTGTTGTTGTTGTCGTCAGTGTATCACGTGAGACATCTCCATGACTTGATAAGGCTCCATATCAAATGCAAAGATTATTATTATTATTATTATACCAAACATAATAAACTCACATCTTCCAAGGTTTAGAAGCGTATGGGAGGAAGTAAGGAGTGGTTGGAGATATGTGTAATGTTTAATCAACTGGAACAAATTGTTCCATGCTGAACATTCTTTGTAAAATGCAGTATCGTCCAATTTTACTTTTTCATAGTTAATCCATATCCCATTATCTTTGTAATCCTGTCTAGGAGCTCACTTGAATCCTGCGGTGACCTTTGCTTTGTGCTTGCTTGCTTGTGAACCCTGGATAAAATTCCCCTTCTTCTTTGTGGCACAAACAGTGGGAGCCTTTTTTGGATCTGGGATAATGTTTGGTTTGTATCACAGTAAGTAATGAAGTCATTTTCCGTTTGACTCTACGCATCAACGTAATGGTTGTCAATGTCGCATCTAAAAGATAAAGTCACCAAAATAGGAGCCTAGGCGTCGCTTCAAAAAATATAAATCAAGATAGTTAAGAGAACACTTACAGGTTTCTCCCAATCGTGTCCCCAAATTAGCACTATTGCTTTCATTATTGTCCTTTGTTGAAATCAGACTACCATAGCACTGAAATTCTTCATGGTATTATCAGTTTGCCCACAAATATACAGTCAATTCACTTTACAGTATACTCTGAAGTGCTTTGAAAAGTCTAGAAGACGTGAAAAGCGTGATGTCAAATGCAAGGATTATTATCATTGTATTGTTATCATTAAGACCATTTGAGACTTTGAGGCCATGCAGAAATTTTAAAATGCTTGAATTGAGTTTTAATTTGGAAGCAGGTTTTCTTTAGTTCTTTAGTGTTTTCTAACAAAAAAACCCAACAGAATAAAAGAGTGAATATAACAATTGCTAGATGGAAAAAGGTCCATTCAGTTCGCCTTCCATCACCCTCGCAGTCACACACACGTCATGTTCCAAACTATCTACGGTATCCCAAGATAAAGTTTCCTTGGAGAAATCTATCTAATTTGTTTTTGAAGGATTCACAAAATGACTGATGATATAATTGCAGATGCAATAATGGACTATGGCAATAATCAACTCACAGTCATTGGACCGAATTCCACCGCTGGTATATTCACCACATACCCATCCGAAGATGTGACTGTGGTGAATGGATTTCTTGACCATGTGAGTAAGCAGGAATGTATGAAATTAAGTGCAATGTTTTATTTCGTGGAATGGAAGAATTTTGTAGCAAGTGTGCTTAAGAATGTCTAAACCAGATTGTAAGTTCCAGATATGTACTCCACCTACCCATGGAAATTTCCCTGTGGCTGGAATAGAATGTGCACTCTCTCCCTGGAATGATCTATCCTGTCCTCATATTTAAAGCCCTCCACAGCCTTGCCCCACCCTACATCCATGACCTTTTAACCCCCTACCAACCTGCCCACTCCCTCCGCTCGGCAGGCTCTGGCCTGCTCCACGTCCCCACGCGCCCCACCATTGGCGGGCGAGCCTTCAGTCACTCTGCCCCCAAACTCTGGAACTCCATCCCGCAGTCCCTCCGCCTCGGCCCCTCCCTGGCCTCCTTCAAGTCCCGCCTCAAGAGCCTCCTCTTCGATGGTCCTATCGGCACCTCCTAATTCCCATCTTCCTTCCTCCCCACCCCCGTCCTCAGCTCGGGTCTGAAGCAATGACTGTCCAGCGCCTTGAGTCATCCTCCTGATGTGAAAAGCGCTATACAAGTGTAATTTTGTTGTTGTTGTTATTTATCTAATTCTGGCAGATTGGTGCGTGCCAAGACCGGGGGACCTCAGAGTGTCTGTTGGGAGCACTGCAGGAGACCAACCGGCTAAAACTGCTTAGTTTGCCACACACTGAGCCCAGGCTGAGTCAAACAGTTTTGAAAGGGCAATTTCAGTACAGATTCTAGAACAACAACAAATGTATTATTTATATAGTGCCTTTCACATCAGGAGGACGTCTCAATGCATTGGACAGTGTGGGGATCTGGGGACCAAGGTTTTTTCTTTCCTTTAAACAGAGGGTAATCGACAACTGGAACAACAACAACAAATTACATTTATAAAGCGCCTTTCACGTCGGGAGGACGTCCCAAGGCGCTGCACAGGAGGCGTGTGACCCAAGCTGGGAGGGGAGTGTACGGGAAGGGGTGAGACACGAAGGGGAGGTCGAAGAATTCGGGGTGGAACAAAAGGCACGATCGAAGAGGAAAGTCTTCAAACCAGCCTTGAAAGAGGAAAGGGAAGAAACGAGACAGAGGGATTGGGGAATGGAATTCCATAGGGTCGGAGCAGAAAAACTGAAGGCCCGGCCTCCGATGGTGGGGCGGTTCGGGCGGGGGGCTTGGAGCAGGCCAAGTCCTGCTGAACGGAGGGTCCGGGTGGGCTTGTAGGGGGAGAGTAAATGGGTTAAATAGGGCGGGGCAGCGTTTTGAACACAAGTATACAGTCAATTCACTTTTTTCAGTATATTCTGTGAAGCACTTTGAGACATCTAGAAGACCTGAAAAGCGCATATCAAATGTAAGGATTATTATCATTATTACTAAGCAAGATTCTTACTCCACATGCCTCTGTTTCCAGCACCTGGAGACGTTCTACCCATGTGGAAATGCGCTCGCCGAAATGTAAGTTGTTGTTGTTGTTTCTCTCCTGAATCCAGGTCATTGGCACGGCCGCTCTCATATTCTGCATCCTGACCATCGTGGATCCACTGAACAGACCCGTGGCCACAGGGCTGGAGGCTTTCACCATTGGCTTCATGGTTCTAATCGTTGGCCTATCCATGGGCTTCAACTCCAAGTATTGCTTAAACCCTGCCAGAGACATAGGACCACGCTTGTTCAGCGCCATGGCTGGCTGGGGATATGATGTTTTCAGGTACTCTCCATCTCTATTTCATATTAAATCAGGTTGCTTTTCATTGATTTTCACAAGTGACCAGTTATTTGGAAGAAGAAGGGAAGGGGATGTATGTCTATAATAGGGTCTTATCTACAACTTTATCTTCCCTACGCAAACAACAACAACTTGCATTTATACAGTCCCCTTCATGTGAGTAGCGTCTCAGTGGGATTAACAGGGGTGTGGTTTGATCCCGAGCTGGTAAGAGAGAGGAGGAGTCCGAAGGCACGGTCAAAGGGCAAAGTTTTCAAGTGTGATCATTAGGGTCCGTCAATATGGAAATTTTCGGATTTAGATATATCGACGGGCTCATATCGAGATATACTGAAATATCGATATTTTCGGGTTTCTCGTACTGCGCATGCGCGCTTACGGGATGTGCGCGCATTCAGGGTGTGCGCGCTTTTGGGGCCTATCTCCTCAGGAGGTAAATATATTTCTCTCTCTGTGTCTCTCACACTCACTCTCTCCATCTCTGTGTTTTTCTGTGTGTCTCTCTCCTCTCTCACATCCCCCCCATCTCTATCTATCTGTATATTATCACATCCACTCTGTCTCTCCCCCACCCCCCACCGCCGCCGTCCCTCTCTCCTCCCCCCCCCACCGTCGCCGTCCCTCTCTCCCACCCCCCCCCCCCGTCGTCTCTCCCCCCCCTCACCCCCCCCCAGCCATCTCTCTCTCCCTCCACCCCCCCCAGCCGTCTCTCTCCCACTCCCCACCCAGCCGTCTCTCTCCCCCTCCCCTCCCCCCAGCCGTCTCTCTCCCCCCACCCCTTGCATACCTGTATATTGTATTCGAGGACTATGAATACAATATGGTGGCTTTGCACCTCGGTCTGTGCATTGTGTATAGAGATGAGCATTCTGGGTCTTGTAGTTCAGTGTGCGCCCATTCCGATTTTTTACCTCGATATATCGACTTTTCGATATGTCGATATTTTTGAAATGCCTATATCGGTATATCGATATGAAAATTATATCGGGTTTTATCGATATATCGCCGTACCCTAGTTATCATCATTATTATTATTCTGTGAAGTGCTTTGAGATGTTTCAATGAGGTGATAAGGCACTATATATCAAATCCAAGGATTAATGTTATTATTATTATTTGTTTCATTCAGCGCCTTGGGACTTCCTCCCGACATGAAAGGCGCTCTATAAATGTAATTTCGTCGTCGTTGTAATAACACTCAGTACCTTTTTTTGCTGTCTTCTTGTCTTTTCAGCACAGGGAACTATTGGTTTTGGGTGCCAGTGCTTAGCCCAATCGTCGGAGCCATGTTTGGTGTGCTGGTCTATCAATTCATGGTGGGTCTGCAGGTTGAGACAAAAAATAACTGCGCGTCCCATTCAGAGGAAACCGTGAAGTTAACCAGCCTGAAAGCGAAAGGGAGGCATTGAGGAGGCATCCAGTGGCTTGTTATAACCTGTAGATATCTCCCCCTGTTCCTCTTCATTTCCTTTTGTCAAATCCAAGCATGAGGTTAATCTCTTTGAACACCTCATTCCCTTTCACGTTCTCAACAAATCTGGATAATCTCCCAACGTTCTTACAACAAGTGGAAATGCTGTATTTTCCCCCCCCAAGGTCTTTAATGCTGCTTATCGCCTGGAAGAATACTTTTTGAAAACTTCCAGTGTTCTGTCATAACTGAGAAATGATTATTTCAGCACTTTATCTTCTTATTAATGTGAAAAATATGCCATCAACCTCAAATGGTTATCAATAGACAGTAATGTCCTTCACGTATTCCATTGAAATAACACTGCTGTGCGCAATTGACTGCCATGTTTCATCCACAAAATATACAGTCAATTCACTTTACTGTGAAGCGCTTTGAGTCGTCTAGAAGACGTAAAAAGTCCGATATCAAATGCAAGAATTATTATTATTATTATTATTATTACCAATCCCTGAAGAGATCCAAATGAACGCATGAACTTATGAACTAACGATCTAACAAACTAATAAAGTAACAAATTCAGGAACTAATAAACCGACAAACCTAACCAACTGACAAACAATGAACTGACGAACCTTGAAACTAACAAACTAACAAACTAATAAACTAATGCACTAACAAATTAACTAATTTACAAACTAACAAGCTAATGGATTGACTAACTAACCCCATAAAAAGGAGATTCATGGGATGATAACTGGAATCAGAGGCTTTACCAATGAGGAAAGAGTCAGGAAAATGAAACTGTTTTCACTAGAACAGAGATGTTTAAGAAGATGATCGATAAATGGTGCAGATTTGACAAGTCAATGGGGAGAAATCACACCTCAGTCTAAAATTCATCTTTTTCTGTAGCAGTTTAGAACAGAATTTGGCAAATTCTTGAATTCTATCTTACGGTACAACCAATGCATTACAAATTGACAATTATACAGGTGCCTTTCACACCAGGAGGATGTCGCAAAATGCTGAACTTTCAAATTGATTTTCAGTCATTCTTAAAAGAGATTGAAAACTAATAGAGTTAAACTGGTTGAAGTCAGTTCCCTCAGTATTTTTAAAAAATGCTTCCTGTTAGAAAGCTAGCTAACAACAACGACTTGCATTTATATTGTGCCCTACAATATGTTCTGTGAAACGTTTTGAGACGTCTGGAAAACTTGAAAAGCGCTATATCCAAATGCAAGGATTATTATTCATACAGGATAGGGTCTCACAGTGCTGAAAGATAAGTTGCATAAGTTAAATCAGTTCAAAACTGCATAGCTTGTCATTGAGATCTTGCATGGTGAGTTTTATGCTGGTTGTCCAGTTAAGACTGATCGAACTCCTAGAGCATTGACTTGCAATGTTAACAGGAGTTGAGTGGGAATCTCTGCTATTTTATCCTAAAACCAGGATATTTTTTGCATGGTTTCACAACCCGTTCCTTGCATTAATTGACACGAAGACTGTGTTCCGAAAGGCCAGAAGACTTTCCTCCTATGTGTTAAATGTGGGCAACCGTCATTACAATGCTCCGTGGGACCTCCCAAAGCCATTGCACACTTGTAACTAACCTTTGTGCTGAAAAATAAAGGAATCCAGTGAAAGCACTGCTATTGTGAAGCTGATACTAAATTGATCATTTTATTTGTGATGACCGCATACATTACTGTAGTTGCCCTTTCCGGTGCCTTGGGATGTCCTCCCAACGTGAAAGGTGCTATACAAATGTAATTTTGTTGTGTTGTTTTTATGTGCACAGCAGCAGTTGAATAAAGTAATTCTTAGAAGTACGTATTGTGTATTGCCTTGTGCACTATGTCCTGTCCAGTTCCTGATATCTCTGAAGTAACCCCGAATCAAACACAACATGACAAATTTGCACTCATATAACACTTTTCACATTGGGAAATACATCCCAAAGTGCTTGACGTTACTGGCTGGGCACGTGAGCTAGGGGTGGGAGCCGAGGGGGTGAGAGGAATGATGACCGAAAGTGCGGTCAGGGGGTTAGAGACAGGGGAAGGAAGTCGGAATGACTCCGGGATGGAATTCCAAAATTTAAAATGGGTGAGAGGATCTTGAAGTTGTTACATTTTGTGATTGGGAGCCAGTGGTGCCTGGCAGGGACTGGTGTGGAATTATGTGCGGGTCAGTATCTAGGAGACAGAGTTTTGAATGAATTAGATTTTGTGTATGGTGGAGCTGGGAAGACCAGCAAGGAGGGCGTTGGAATAATCCAGCCGGGAAGTGACAAAGTGGACGAGGGTTTCAGATGCGTCGGTTGTGAAAGGCAGATGGAGGAGGGCCTTGTGAAAGGCATCTCTGGTGGAGATGGAATAAAGTGGTCTTGTTTTCTGGAGATAATAATCCCTCCAAGGCTCTGGACAGTTCAAAGATTTGGACACGAACTGGGGTTTGGAATCAGGAGCCGTGGGATGCCGGGGAGGGTAGGTGTGGGTGGGTGGCTGGAACGGAAGAGCATACATTTATAAAATTTATAAATATATAAATATATAAAATTCACTTTACAATATATTTTGTGAAGCATTGAGACATCTCAACCATGTGATCAGGCATTATAGCAAATGCATGGGTTATTATTAATTATACTGCAATAGTATTTGAATAAGAGGACATTGTGAAATAATTGCAAATTTGTTTGGGGGCTGAAATAGGAGTAAAAGATACTGAAAAGTGGGTGAAACATATTGTAGCTGGAATTGCACTGTGTGAGGCCTGGCCACTTAGTGGCGCCATCACAACATTTAAGATGTTCACCTTATTCTGTGTGAAGGGTAGGGTGTTGGTTTGAAACACAAACGTTCATAGCAATTGTTAAAAAGCTTTTTTCGTCTTCAAATCCCTTTGAGTCCTGGCACGTCCCTACTTCTCCGACCTGTTTACTCCCCAATCTAATACCCGATGCCTCCACTCGACCGGCTCGGCCTCCTGCTTGTCCCTTGTGTCATCCGTTCCACCATTGGTGGTGCCAGTATGCCCTGAAACTCTGGAACTCTCTCCCTCAAACTCTCTGCCTTGCCCCTTCCTTCTCCATTTGGAGGTTGAGCCCTTTGACCATGCCTTTACTGTCAAGCTCTCTCGGACGCTACCCTATCTGAGGGTATAAATGCAAGTTGTTGTTGAATTCCTAGTTCAATAAGCATAGTCTCGGAGATGGTTCTTAAACCACCACTGTAAGAGGGCATGGTAGCGCTCATGAGCTAAAAGTAGACAAAGAGTATGTCTAATTTTCACAGTCCACTCTGACACTCGAGTGCAGTACTGGGGGAGAGCTGGATTGTCAGAGGTACCATCCTTTGGATGAGACATTGAACCACATTCCTTTTACCTGTTGCCAAACATCCCTTGCTTTAGATGAACAAAGTGAAGAGTTTTTCTTGCTGTCCTGGCCAAAACCCCTTCAGATAAATGGGTCACTCCTTTCATGGTTGTTTGTAGGACATTGCTACATGCAAATTATGTGTACTGTTTGCCTACAAGTATAGTCATTGCACATTGCACTGTCTATAAAGTGGAGTCCTGTAGCTCAGTGGTTAGAGCTCTCACCTCACAAACGATAGACCTGGGTTCCATTCCTGTCAGGGCAAAATGTTGGGCAAGTTTCCTTACTCCATACGTCACTGTTTACCCAGCAGTAAGTAGAAACATGAGCGTTAATAGATTTGCGGATTGCTTTTCCAGGGATAATAATCCCTTCAAAAAAAAAAAAAATCAACAATGTTTGTGGGTGCCACATTTCCACCCCAAATCTAAAATCAATTAATTTTACAATATATTCTGTGAAGTGCTTTGAGTTGCCTCGAAGACATGATAAGGCACTATATATCAAATTATTATAGAATCATAGAATCATAGAATTTTACGGCACAAAAGGAGGCCATTCGGCCCATCTAGTCTGTGCCGGCTCTTTGAAAAGAGTGATTCAATCCCACTGCCCTGCCCGCTCCCCATAGCCTAATAGACCCGTTCTCCCTAAATAAAGATCTAATTCCCTTTTAAAAGTTGTTATCGAATCAGCCTCCACCACCTTATGATTATTATTACAGTCGGATTATTATAAGATGTGAAGTACTTCGAGATGTTTCAACCATAAGAAGGTAACCAGCTCTCTGATGCCTTTCAAGGGGTCAAGAAACCTATGTTTTTACTCCTTTTCGGAATCAAACCCGGGTCCTTTCACTTGCGCTAACCGCTATTCTATGGGACTGCACAGTTCATGAAGCTTGAGTTAGATGTGGCTGGGAAACAGATCAGTTATGCTGTGGAATGAAAAACAGTACTGTAGTTGGCGCTCTCGGGATTCGATTTGCGACAATTTTGGCCTGTAGACCATAAAACATTTCTCTTAAGTTTAACTTAATTCTAATAATAAGTTTACTCTGGATGCCTTTTCGGTTGTGAAAAGCAAAGGTTAATTACACTGGAATGTTATCAGCAATGATAATTAGTTAAAGAGAACATTTATTCATCAAACAGCGAGTGACTTTGTGCTGGTATCTATTGCCAAACACTCTTGCTTTAATCCCTGTTGTGTTTGACTGAGATGCCTAAGGCTGACAGCAGGAATCTGAGGGTGCTTAAAAGGCAAACACAAACCTCCAGCAATTTTCAATTACGGACAATCTAGGTCTGCAGTAGGTTGTGCTCCTGAACTTTGCTGAGCTTCAGTCTCGGATAAAAGAAACAATTTCTTACAATGGGGAAACAGAAAGAAACCATCAGGAAAATTCAAGAGTTATTCCGTATTCGAAATGAGTTGGTAAAACAGTGCCTTGCTGAATGCCTAGGGACGTTAATTCTCGTGGTAAGTGTAAAATATATGTTTGCTGGGACTTTTTTGGGGGAAAAGTTTCAATGGTTTTACTGGAGAGTCTCTGTTTACCTAACACTAAGAAATAATCCAATTGTTAGTCGATTGATGGATCACTTTTCAGGGGGTAATAAATCCCTTTTAAAGAAAAATATTTGGTCACTCAATCCACGACTGTTTAATCATAATAATCCTTGCATTCGTTTGCGGGACATTGAGGTGCGCAATTGGCTGCCACGTTTCACCTGCAAAATAGACGTCAATTCACTTTGCAGTATATTCTGTGGAGCGTTTTGAGAAATGTTAATGTGTGAGTACAAGAGCAAGCCAAAATGATTTCACTCTCAGTGAATAGGTTTCTCTGCAGAACCTATTTTCTGGCTTTTGATTGGGCTCTGGAAAAAAAATAGCATTTTAAAAACAAAGGTGGTAGCTATGTACTGTATTTATTATTTAAAATAATTCATAATACTACAGAATTAATGTCTCCTTTGAGTTGATCATAATTTCATTGCTGTCGACACTGCGACTTATTCCCTTCGCTGTCAAGGGAGATTAATGCTTCCCCCAAAAAAGTTGCTTTTTGAAGACTTTTGAATTGTACTTTGTTTCTCAGCACACCTGAATAAGTTTGAGTCATAGACTGTAAGGAATGTGAGGCACTTTTAGAACTAATCGTGTACACGGGATAAACCTAGCAGTGTGCAGGTGATGTAACCTTTATTCTACCCATACTTAGTGAAATCCTACTATTGCAAATTCAATATCACATTCTTCATCTCCATCAACTCAAACTGCAGACCTCTGAGTCAGACCTCTTAAGCGCTCTGAGACGCCGTCCGGCGTGGAGGGTGCTATATAAATCAAAGTTGTTTTTGTTATGTTGTTGAGTGTGCCTTGGGGCATCCTCCCGACATTAAAGACTTTACATAAATGTAAATTGTATGGCGTTGTAACTTTGTTCCATTCGGGCTCTCGCAGTGAAATACTTTGAGACATTTTCTTACGTGTAAAGCACTACATAAGTGGAATATGTTGCTTGGTTTCCTCCACTTTGGGAAATGGAAGTGAGACTCTCCAGTAAAACCATTGCAACTTTTCCCCAAAATAAGTTTCAATTTTGGTTTGAATCCAATGGAATTTTCAGCTATGTTTTGAACCTACCCTTGTGACTGTGCCCATCTACAAGCCTAGCAAGCGGACCCAGAGGACATTTGAGGAGATATAGTATTCGGCTTCAGTCTTTTTCACAGGTTTCTGATGTTTGAACCTTTGGTAATTATTTCAGCTTCAAACACCTAATGATAAAACCTCACCTGATCATTGATGGCGCAATCATGTTACATTTAGCTGAGAAAAATAAATCCTGAAGAGATGTTGAGACTCCAGACCTGTGAACAATGTGTAATCACTTCAAGGGAAAAATTAAGCAGTCATAATGCAGGATTCCTAATACTGTATGAAGACTGAACAAGAAATCCACGATAAAGTAGTCCATAGTGTTCTTACCTCACAAGTGAGAGGACTGGGCAAGGAGAAATCTTAGGCAAATTTCCTTACTCCACGCACCTCTGTTTACTTAGCACAAAGTAGGAATTTGATTGTTAGTCGATTGGAGGCAGATTGCTTTTCCTGGGGAGGTAATAATCCCTTCAAAAAAATATAATAATTTCAATCTACAGCTGTTTGTGGGAAACTGCTGTGCACAATTGGCTGCTGCGTTTCGCCCGCAAATTATACAGTCAATTCACTTGACAGTATATTCTGTGAAGTGCTGTGAGACGTCTCGAAGACATGATGAGGTGGTGTATCAAATGTAAGGAGTACTATTATTATCCGAGTTGTGTAAATGGAAACTCCTGGAAGGACATGAAATCAGCTCTGGGCAAATCTGTTCCAGCTTAATCTTCTTCTAGAGCTTTGTTGCCGAGAGGAGACAGAATTTCTTATCCAGAAATCCTTTTAGAAATCATGCACCTTAGAGAACAAAAGTAATAAAATTACATTTGTGTCGAGCCTTTCACACCAGGAGGATGCCCAAGGGGCTAGACAGACAGTATTTCGGACCTGAACTGATGGTAGGGATTGGGGAAGGTGGAGGGCAGGGTGGGGAAGGAGGTTAATCAAAAGTATGGTCAAAGAGGAGGATCTTGAGGTGGGTCTTGCAGGAACCAAAGAATGGGACAAGGCAGAGGGACAGCGGGATGGAGTTCCAGAGGTAGGGGCAGATTGGTTGAGGACCCGCCCTCCAATGGTGGGGTGGGCAAGGGGGAACGTGAAGCAGGCCGGAGCCCGCTGAGTGGAGGGAGTGGATAGATTGGTAGGGGGTTAGGAGGTTGCAGAGGTAGGGGGGAGTGAGGTGATGGAGAGCATTGAAGGTGAGGACCAGGAGTTTGCATAGTCAAGCCTGGAGGTTATGAATGCATGTATGAGAGTTTTGGCGGCCTGCGATGTGAGACAGTGGTGTAGCTGGGCAATGTTGCAGATGTGGGGGAAGGCAGTATGTGG
Source organism: Hydrolagus colliei (assembly GCA_035084275.1). Classification (NCBI taxonomy): domain Eukaryota; kingdom Metazoa; phylum Chordata; class Chondrichthyes; order Chimaeriformes; family Chimaeridae; genus Hydrolagus; species Hydrolagus colliei. The sequence goes on from CM068742.1 coordinate 146,988,280, forward strand.
GCTAGAAAGGATAGTTGTGGGTCCAACAAGATGCCAAGTTTCCGGAATATCTTAACGAGATGGAGTGTGTATCCATAGACATGAATGTAACCCTGAAAAAATTTGTGATGTTATTTGCTAAGTGGAGTTTACTGGAATTCCTTCTGCTGTGAAGAATTTTCACATCAGGAGGTTGGTTCAGGATGCTTCACTGGGTAGTCGTCAAAGTGCAGTAACTGTGTGTTTTATAGGTAAACGCCGCAAGTAATTTCCGCAAAGCGATGTCCCACAAAGTGGCACCACGTGAATGACTAATTTTATCCAAGGGATTATTGACTGAGACAATGGGAGAAACTCCCTTCTCTCTTTCAACAGTGCCACTGGATCTTCAGCATCTACCTAAACAGAAAGACACCACCTCGGTTTAACATCTCATCCGAAGGACAGCACCCCTAGCAATGCAACATTCCCCCAGCACTGGATTGGATTGTCAGCCTAGACTATGAGATTGAAGTACTGGTATGGGAGCTTGAACCCACAGTGGCTGAAGGCATGGCTGCCAATGGTGGGGTGGAGGAGCCGAAGAATGTACAGGGAGTCGGAGCCAGTTGTGTGAAGAGAAAGAGTAGAGGAGTGGGTGTGAATAGGTCAGAGGAGTAGGGAGATGCCAGGGCATGAAGTAATTTGTACAAGAGTGTGAGGATCTTGAAATCAATCCGTTCTGCAATAGGGAGGCAGTGAGTATGCAGTTAAATTAACCTTGGTGTTTTTCCTTCCAGCTGTTTGGCTGTGGGGCAGTGGCCCAAATTACACTCAGTCGGGGAACACACGGAGCCTTTCTAACAGTCAATTTAGCCTTCGGATTTGCAGTGACTCTTGGCGTGATGATGGCTGGTCAGGTGTCAGGTACGTGGATCCCTATGGAGAAGGGCAACACGTTTCTAACCCCCGCTGCGCCGCCTTTCAGAGCAAGTAACAGTAGTCATCATAAGCTTTTCAAAAGAGAACATATCAGGTCGAGATTACGCGCCGCAACAAGTCACTCAAAAGAATAACGAAAAATACCCCTGTTTAAGGTCATGACTTTTCTTACATTGAATCTTTTGAAATATTAAATAATTATTGTGAGCCACAGCGCAAAATCCCAACTAGGCTTTGTCCGTGAAGATTGTTTGGTTTGGCTTAATGTGTGTAAAATCACATAATTAAACTCAGCAGTAAATAGAAACCCAGTTGTTAGTCGATTGCGGATTGCTTTCTGGGGGGTGATAATCCCTTCAAAATAAAAAATAGAAATTTGGTCACTCATTCCATGAATGTTTGTGGGATCTGCTGTACACAATTGGCTACCGTGTTTCATTTATAAACAGAGTCAATTCGCTTTACAGGACATTCAATGTCTTGATAAGTCTATATCAAATGCAAGGATCATAGATATAATTCTTTATTCAGATGCATAGTATTGTGATCCGCAGTGCAAAATCCCAACTAGACTTTGCTCTCTTCTGTTCTATGGATAGGAGCTCACCTGAATCCTGCTGTGACCTTTGCTATGTGCCTACTTGCTCGCGAGCCCTGGATCAAATTTCCCCTTTACTCTTTGGCACAAATATTGGGTGGTTTTCTCGGAGCTGGTATCATCTTTGGATTGTATTTTGGTGAGTAACAAAGTTATTTATACATTATGCAAATTTTGGACTAGCTTCCTTTGACGTATGGTCCAATGTTTTGATATTTGATTAAATTTGTTTTTTCCATGGTTACACAGAAATTTGGGAATAATTCAAAGAATGATCTATAATCATGCTCAAATCTGTTCATTTTATTCACATTGGTCCTTCTTTCCCTAATGTGCATTACCTTGTGTTGTTGTTTAAGGAATGGTGCAGTTAAGCTGCTGTGTTTGCCTATGGCAACAACATTCAATTTCTTATCAATCATCAAGCAGTCATTGGGCGAAGGGAATACACCCGCTTGGCTTCTGTTAATCCCTGCATCCCAAAATCCTAAAGGATAGTGTGGTCCTAGCTGGACTAGCAGTGGGAAAGAATGCCAGACAGCGATATCAATGGCAAGCTTTGTGTTTTTAGTTGATTAGACTCCAGCAGTAATCCCAACATATGCTCCTAATAGAGTTAGGTAAGCTGGTTGGGTTCCTCCAGGAAGAGAGTGTGCATTCCACCCCAACCTGGCAGGTAGGATTCTTGGAATTTACACCCTGGTTTGGATACTCTTAACCCCGATTATGGGTTTCTGTACATGTCAAACACCCAGCTGACCAAACCCCCCACCATCCCTTCCAAAAAGCAATCATATTCTGTCAGGCATTTCAAGATCTTTGTTTTAAATGGAATGCAAAATAGTATACATAGTGACACAGACATAGAGTAGAGTGATATAACACGAAAACATACCATTTGGTCCAGCTGTCAAATCCTTTCATAACCTTGATTTATAGTCATTATTGGCTCCCCATCCTGCAGAGGATCGAATTCAAGATCCTCGTCCTCACCTTCAAGGCCATTCACGGCCTTGCCACCCCTCACCTCTCTGACCTGCTATCCCCCTATGAACCTCTCTCCCCACTCCATGGTGGGCTCCAGCCTGCTCCATGTCCCCTGCCCGACCCGCCTTTCCATTGGCGGATGGGCTTTCAGCCTCTCTGCCCCCACACTCTGGAACTCCATTCCACAGTCCCTTCACCTCACTCCCTGACTCACCTCGGCCGGTCTCAAGATCCTCCTCTTCGACGATGCCATCTGCTGTACTTCCAGCTCTCTCCCTCCCCTCCTACCTCTCTCCCGCCCCTCCCCCCTATCCTGCCTCTCTCCCTTGCTTGGGTCCCGACCTGACTGTTCAGTGCCTTGGGACGTCCTCCCAACGTGAAAGGTGCTCTAGAAATGTAATTTTGTTGTTGTTGTTGTTGTTAATCTTATTATTCTACCAATAGTTTATTTGATCATTACCTTGTTGCAGATGCAATTTGGCTCCATGCCAATAACCATCTGGTAGTAATGGGACCTAACGCTACTGCTGGGATATTTGCCACCTACCCATCTGAACACTTGACTTTAGTCAATGGTTTCTTTGATCAGGTAAGACTTGAGATTATATACAGGGTGTTACAAGCAAAGCTTTAACCTGGTGCTTCACTGTATATTTCATACTTAGCTATTCTGTCAACTACTCAGGAATGCGCCTCTAATTGGATATGAACTGTAGGATAATTAGGAATCTCCAGTTTCCCTTTTGTGATATTTTTTTCCTCACCAATTTATATTTGATTTTTTGGGATCGTGGCTTCAGTCATTTCCCTTCATTCCCCCACCACTCCCCACCCACTCTCCACTTCTCTGTGATTCCAAACTCATAGCTCCGTTGCAAACCCCTCATTGCCCAGTGCCTTGGGACATCCTTCCGATGTGAAAGGCACTATATAAATGTTGTTATAGCAAAGTTGTAGTTGCTATTTCAAGATACCTCCCACACAATGGGGCAAACCAAGTCTGCAATGTATTGTAAAACAAAAACAAAAGTTGCTGGGGAAACTCAGCAGGTCAAACAGTATCCATGGAGAAAGAAAAAGGAGTCAACGTTTCGAGTCTACAACCCTTTGTCAGGACTTGTAGTATTTTGTGTTCTGCAATGTATTGTTTCTCCTTTCTTGTGATAACACAACAAAACCTCATGCAAAACACAGTAAATTCCAATTTATTCCTTAGTTTTTCCCAGCGATAAGTTCTCCTAAACTGCTCCTGTGAAGAACTATCTTGGAATTTTGGCTGTCAGAGCATATTCCATTTTACAACAACAACAACTTTGATTTATTTGGCACCCTCCTTGCCAGGTGGCATCTCAGAGCCCTTCCAAATTTCAATTTTACATTTATTGAAGCAGATTTTTTTCTACTAATAAAAGTACAGAAAGACAAATTGTTTTAGTGTTGCTGAAGTGTTGCTGTTGTGTTCGGCTCAAATAATTGAGATTTAGGGAGTCTTATACAGGTAGACGCCGCTTAACATTGCTTCAGTCAACGTTGTTTTGTTATATACCAAATGCAAGGATTATTATTATTATTACATTGCTGATACATAGGGAACATACAGAAAAATCTTGTTTATCTGGTACCCAACCAAACAACACACTCAACCAACCGGTATCTCCCAATATAATTCACCATTTCAGCAACCGGATCTCATACCGTAGCCATTTGGGACACTCGCGGTGTGCTCACTTTGTGTATGCGTGCACATGCGCACTTATTAAACTTACCGAACGCTGGAATGCTTTTTAACCGATCATTTTACCGAGTGTGCTGGAATGCTTTATTGGTAAGTATCCATACAATATTCTGTTATTATTTAGTATATTAATAACGTGGTATATTTTAAAATAAGTTAATTTTTTGGGGTTGGATTCTCGGCAACTTGCCACTCAAATATCCGGCATATTTGATTGATCGTCACTGGTCAGGTCCCGAGGATGCCGGATAATGAAGGTTTTACTGTATATCCATTTCACATTACAATGTTCGTTATTACATCATTGGCCAGCAGGTGGAAACAAACTATTGTAGTTTGGGGAGCGTAGGCTACTGTCTGGTATTCTGATGCAGCGTCCATCCACAGTCTTAACGTTGCCATTTTAAGTTTGTGCGCAGGTGTGAGATTGTGATTTATTTGTGCAATCCTCGATAAACATGAGTCAAAAACGCCCAGGAAGTGACATTTGTGATGGTAGTAAAAAAAACAGGAAAACTATTACTCTCGAAATGAAATTAGATGTTTTAACCTGTTTTGATGCCATGAGTATTATGTTATTTAATTATATATTTTATATTTTACATTTATGCATGTACATCTATTTCAACTTATAATGTTGTTTTTAGAAATTTTGACAAAAAATGTCCAAAAGAACCCAGCTCCAGTTCATACATTAATTCTTATGGGAAAAATGTGTTTGCTTAACTGTGTTTTGCTTAAAGTCGCACTGTTCAAGAACACAACTACGACGTTAAGCGAGGACTAATTGTATTTAATTATATTCATCTGACTTTTGAGTATACAGATCTGAATGTTTTATACAATATGTAAATTGTCACACTTAAGGGATAAAATAATCATTTACATCATGGCTGTTTGTGGGTCAATACTGGGCATGAATTGGCTACCACGTTTGCCTACAAATATACAGTCACCACACTTCAACGTAAAGTCATTCGAAGGACTTTGAAATGTCTTGACATGATAAGGCACTGTATCAAATACTAGAATTATTATTAATAAAAATGACTAGTATTCGTATTATCTTTCTTGTCAGCATAAAACATACGCAAGACAATTAATATTAATAATCCTTGCATTTGATTAGCGCCTTACCACTTCTTTGAGATGTCTCAAAGATCTTCACAGAACATACTGTAAAGTGAATTGACTTCACATTTTGTGGGCACACACCAATGTCCTACAAACAATTGTGGATTGAGTGACCAAATTCTTTTATACACAGTATATACTGTATATCTAGGGATTATTACACCTATAAAAGTGAACTGTAATTGATTGACAATCGGGTTCCTATCTATTGCTAGGTAAGCAGCATGTGGAGTAAGGGATCTTGTAACATGTTACCCCGCCTGGGAGTCAAACCCAGATCCTCTCGCTTGCAAGGCAAGTACTCTCACCAATATGCTACAAGACTCCAGAATGTATTCTGTAAAGTGTTTGAGATGCCCCAACTACGCCACAAGGTGCTACATGAAATACAAGGATTATTATTATGAAGATTATAATAATCCTTGCAATTGATATACTGCTTTTCACGTCTTCTGGACGTCTCAAAGCGCTTCACAGAAAATGCTGTAAAGTGAATCAACTTTATATTTTGTGGGCGAAACGCTGCAGCCAATTGCGCACAGCAGTGTCCCGCAAACAGTCGTGGATTGCAATGACCAATTTATTATTGTTATTTGAGGGATTATTATCAGGTGTGAGGAGTAAGGAAACTTTCCCGAGGTTTCACCCTGCCTGGAATTGAACCCAGGTCTCTCGCTGGTTTGGTGGGTGCTCTAACCACTGAGCTACAGGGCACCCTGTAGCTACAAGTGATATTATTATTACAGTATTATTATTATGTGGAAAACGATTCTCACCGAGTGATGGCTTATCTCTGTCTGATGATTTGCTCTTCCTTTCTCTAACCCGGCAGCTGATTGGCACAGCGGCCCTCATCGTGTGTATCCTCGCCATTGTGGATCCGTACAACAACCCGGTGCCAAAGGGAGTGGAGGCCTTCACTATTGGCTTTGTGGTGCTGGTAATTGGTTTGTCAATGGGCTTCAACTGTGGCTATGCTGTGAACCCAGCCAGAGATTTTGGACCTCGCCTGTTTACGTCTATGGCTGGTTGGGGGTCCGGTGTCTTTAGGTAACAGTCGTTTTTATTTCTTGTTTTTTGAGGTTCATTTAGAGTCTTTCTAGTCAGTTTTTTTCTTCCCCTCCCCATTCGGGCTCATGCCCCACTTTGGGACTTTTGAACCTACATCATCGAGGCTGATGCTCTAATGCAGTGCTGGGCGGAGAAGCCTATGGATGAGACATCTCCTCTGAAGGATGATGCCTTCAGAGGAGGCAACTCTTTTGTCACAGTTCTGACGAAGGTTTGTAGACCCGAAACGTTGACTCCCTTTCCTTTCTCCATGGATGCTGCCTGACCTGCTGAGTTTCCCCAGCAACTTCTGTTTTTGTTTCACTTTACAGTATATTCTGTGACGCGCTTTGAGATGATTAGAAGACATGAAAAGCGCTATATCAAAAGTATATCAAACACAAGGGTTATTATTATATTATTATTAGCTACGTTATGCAGAGGGTGATGAGATTGTGAAATTTGCTGCCTGAAACGGTGTCTGAATCAGATAGTAAAGATGCATTCAAGCAGAAGTTAGACCTTCACATGAGAGAGAAGGGAATAGAAGGATGTGGGAGAGAGTGAGGAGAGCATGGAGACTTGTGCAGAATGCGCATGCTGTACAGTCCTGATAATTTTTTTAGCAAAAGAAGCTTGTCCAATAAACTTTTTATATACAGAAAAGAGTGAGTTAGGTTAAAAAATATTATGTACAAATAATTCATAGGAAGTTAGTTTAAAAATATATTGTGTACAAATAATTTATAAGTTTCAATTAAATGCCTAATAATAATCCGTCCCCCCAAAAACACAACAATAAAAAAATTGATCATTTCAATCCACGACTGTTTGTGGGACACTGCTGTGCGCAATCGGCTGCCGAGTTTCGCCCACAAATATACAGTCAATTCACTTTAAGGTATATTCTGTGATGCACTTTGAGACATCGATAAGATGTGAAAAGCGCTATATGAAACGCAAGGAGTATTATTATTATTACTATTGATTTTAATGCTTCTTTATTCCTTCCCCTCCTCCCACCCTCCAGTGCTGGAAACTACTGGTTTTGGGTCCCAATCCTGGCTCCCCTCCTAGGTGCAGTGCTTGGTATTCTGGTTTACCAGCTGATGATTGGCATACACACTGAGCCCGAAGACCACCATTCATCCAGCACAGAGGAAAGAATAAAACTGTCCAACGTGAAGCCGAAAGAAAACTGCTGATGACGTGAGCGGTGGCGATGAGTGTGCCGAAGCTCATTGAACAACCGGGGTCTAGTATGCGGCAATTTCTTGTTTGTGGGAGTTTCTTTATTGAAGGAATCCGAACGAGGACTCCTGCCAATAACTTCACCAGCATCGTGCTGATCCATTGCTCTCCCAAGTAAATTGTTTGGAGCAGAGTTTACCGACGTCAGCTGTTGCACAGGGTGTTCACAAAGTCCTGTTACCCCCCACCCATCCCTCCCCAAACCGCCCTCCCTCCTGTGTTTATTTTTGCACAGTGCATTGACCAACAATTGAAACATGTGGAAGAATGACAATCATTGTATTTAGAAGTACTCGATTAAATTGTGTTTAGATATTCGGAGGATGGGTGTGTGAACGCACACACACCTGTTCCCAAAGTAACAGGACTTTGGGAACACCGTAATACCTATTTCAGTTTTCAAGACCTATCTCAAACCTTTTGCTTCGACCGTGTCATCAGTCACCCCACCAACCTTAACCTCCCTGCCCTCTACCCCACCACCCCGATCTCAACCCCAAGCTTGGGACCAAATCCTTGACTGGCCTCCCAATGTGAAAGGAGATACAAAAATGTCATTTGTTGTTGTTAAGAAGTCGCTGCATACTGAAACCCAAGGCACAAGTTCCTGTTAACCTATTCACCTGGGAGGAGGGCCCCACGCTGAGTTGAGGCTGTGTGGGAGGCTAAAGTGGCCATGGCGTAGGTGGTGCTCTCTCTCTCTCGCTCTCATGATCAAAAAAACATGAGGAAGGAGCAATAAAACTACGTCATTATTGAATCCAATTAAAAGCGCAGCCAGATGCACAAAGTATTTCACATATCTTCAAATAAAAATATAAATTTTAAATGTTCAAACTGTAGTACAGTGTAGTTCCCTACCAACCCGCCCGTTCCCTCTGTTCAGCGGGCTCCGGTCTGTTTCATGTCTCCCGCCCGACCCGCCCTATCATCGGTGGCTGGGCTATCAGCCTTGCTGCCGCCACACTCTGGAACTCCATCTCACAGTCCCTTCGCCTCGCTTCCTCCTTTGCCTCCTTCAAGGCCCAACTCAAGCGCTTCTTCTTAGATAATGGTTTCAATCATCTTGCATCATGCAGTGTACCATCTCGGAGTGGGTAAACCAAGCGTTGATAGCTAAAGACTTTTCAGCAATACAATTTACTGGCTGGTATGCTAATTCTCACATGGTGTGAAACTGAAATGAATAAAATGCAAAGTTTTGTAACAGATTAGATGTGCATCACATTCAAATCCATTATGAAAAGTTAGGTGTTTAATTCCCATGTCATATTTCACTCTATTTGGAAGTGAAAGAAATAGGTTTCGCTTGAGCTTTAAAAAAAACATATTGTTGTTGCACATCTGATTGACAAATTCTGGTGTCAATAGCTCCCGTTTCTCACAGTTTGTTTTCTAAATGTTTTTTTCTACTTCGGGCTTGGTTCTGGTAATGAAAGAGTTAATCAATAGTTGTGCCTTTGCAAAAATGTGGCTTGCAAGTCCATGAAGACAGGGTCATACCATGTGCCACTTTTCAAGATGACAGTATGTGCGAGTGAACTATAAATAGTTAGATTTAATGTGGGATTTGTAATAATAATAATTCTTGCATTTGATTTAGCGCTTTTCACGTCTACTAATAAAATACATTTATTATTAATTTTTCTGAGGAATTATTACCAGGTAAGGAAACTTGCCCAGGTTTTGCCCTGCTTGGAATTAAACCCAGATCTCTTGTGGGCAAGGTGAGTGCTCTAACTACTGAGCTACAAGACCTCCATTTGTGTCTGTGTTCTGCATGTTTAATCCTCACATTCAAATGCCTCTTTGCTGTTTCCCAGTCCTACCTCTGCAATGTTCTAGGGTCTCTATTATCTTGTCTGCTCTCTCCATTCAGCAAGCCTTAGCCTTCATTACGTCTCTGGCCTGATCCACCTAATATCGGTTGGAGAGCCTTCAAACTTTTCTCTGGAACTCTCCTCTCCACTTTGTCTTCCCCCCCCATCTGCCTTCAAAACCCTTGTAGATAATAAATCTCTTCATCTGAAACAAAAACAGAAATCGCTGGGAAGACTCACCAGATCAGGGGAAAGGAAAAGTGAGTCAACATTTGGGGTCCACGACCCTTCGTCAGGACTCAAGTCTCAACAGATCATTGGAGTGGGATTGGTGTCAGCTCTACAGAAAGCTGTGGATTTACATACTATCCTTCCTGGCTGCTGGCAGGACAACTCTGAAATGGGAAGATAATCTATCGCTGCTAATATAGGAATGTATGTGCTTGGAAATAGACTATTTCTTGTTCCCAAATTGAAAGACGACCAATGTGACACTCTGCAGTGAAAATTGTGATCCATTAATTCCCACCCACGGAGCTAATTAATACATACATTATGACAATTAACACAGAAACTGATAGACAGAGTATAGGTGTAAATCTGATCAACCTCCCTCCCCTTCTCACCTCATAACGTATTTCTTAGCTGTAAACAGGAAAATAAAATGGGACTTTTACATTTTGCATAAGTCGATTAAAAAGTTCACAGGAGACAAGGTGCAGCAGCTTTCATTAACCAAATGGTCTGCGTCTGGGTCCTATGTTTTATCACCGCCACCTGTAGATTGTGGGCATATGGGAACAATTGTGAGAAGTTGGAAAATACTTCAAAACAATTTATGTGATTTTTCAAGGTAAGTTATATCCGTAACGTTCATTTCTCAGACTGTCCGGATCAGTGCCATTTGCTCCCGAGAGGGCAGGCGGGTAAATGTTCCCAGACCTGCACCCACGGCAGACTGCAGAGGACTGTGCAGAGCACACTACCACCTGTAGAGTAGAGTTTAGAGCACTCGCCTCACAAGCGAGAGGGTCCAGGTTCGATTCCGGGCCAGGGTAAAACGTTAGGCAAGTTTCCTTACTCCACACACATTGGTTTACCGAGCAGTAAGTAGGAACCTGGTTGTTAGTCGATTGGTGGATCACTTTCCGAGGGTAATAATCCCTTGAAAAAAATTGGTCATTCAATCTATGACTGTTTGTGGGACACTGCTGTGTGCCCTTGGTTGCTGAAGTTGCCCACAAAATATACAGTCAATTCACTTTACAGTATATTCTGTGAAGCGTTTTGAGATAACTCAGTGACATGATAAGACACTAAAGTGCTTTACAAATGTAATTTTGTTGCTGTTATACATCAAATGCATTGATTATTATTATATAGTTATCACATTTGTATTTCCCAAAGCTCCTTTGCAAAATGTGGATATCACAGTCTCTGTTCACCACCTTTGAGGAAAAGGAAAGCGAACCTGCTTTTCCAAACAAATCTGTGTTCAGAAACACTGTAAGTGAAGCTCCATAAAGATTGTGTAACAAATATAATAATAATAATCCTTGGATTTGATCACTTTGTCGAGACATTTCAAAGCGCTTCACAGAATATATTGTAGTATTTTGTGGGCGAAACGTGTCAGTCACATGCAAGCAACTGCTGATGTAATTTACACATTAAAGAAAACAACACTGAACAAAAAACTCACTGAGGCGTTTTGGAGCGCTCACAGAATATATTGTGAAGCGGATTGACTCATTATTTTGTGTGTGACAAAGATTCAAACACCTGGCCTCACATCTGCTGTAGAATAAAAATTCTCATCAGCCAGCATCTCATATCAGCGACTTGGATCGACAGGCAATTACTTGCTTGCTCCCAGAACGCCCTGAGAGTTTAGGTCTCGTGGTAAATATGGTAAACATAATGTGAGCTGCACCATCACCTTCTGCTAGCAATTCCTTTGATGTAACAGTTAAAGTTTTTTCGTGCTGGGTTTCGTACAAGAAAAATCTGGTCCTTCAAAGTCCAGCCAATATTGGGAAAATACAAGGTGTTTTGAACTGGAACAGATCTCATTGTTCAAGCTCTGCGGGTAATCAAACACCTTGTTTAACAATACAAGAGAACAAGGCTGTCCTGAAGCTATTGAAACACCGAAGGTACAGGCATTAGCATAGTATTTGGGGACAGTAGCTCTGTTTATAATGGGTTTATGGGATTGTGGTAAAGATGAGATATGGATTGAAAGCGGTGCATTCTATAGAAGGCTATGATGGGGAAATGTGGCATTTGATACTAGCCAACTTCTTCATGCAGAGGGCGGTGAGAATGTGATAAACAGTTGTGGATTGAGTGACTCCAGTTTGTTGTGAAGGGATTATTACCCCCAGAAGGCAATCCACCCACTGACAATTTGCCAAGTGCTCTAGACTCCGCCTGGCCTGGAAGACGCTATATAAATCCAAGTTCTTGTTGTTGTTGTTAATATACAGTCGGCTTTCCTGCTCTCCTTCCCCCTACCCCAACCCCTCCCCTTGCCATCTTTCCCCCCTTTTTCACGTAATCCCACTTCCATGACTGTTTGTGGGACACTGCTGTGCGCAATTCGGCTGCTGTGATTCACCCACAAATATACATTCGACTTTCTTGCTCTCGTTTCCCCTACCCCGACCCCTCCCCTTGCCATCTTTCCCCCCTTTTTCCCCTAACCCCACTTCAATGACTGTTTGTGGGACGCTGCTGTGCACAATTTGGCTGCCGCGTTTCGCCCACAAATATACAGTTAATTTTCCTACTCTTCTTCATCCTGTCCCGACCCCTCCCACCCTGCTCTTGTCCCTACCTGACTGTACAGCGCCTTGGGAACGTCCTCTCGATGTGAAAGGCGCTATATAAATGGAAGTTTTGATCGATTGATTGTTGTTGTTGACTAAAAACCAGGTTTCTGCTAGGTAAACAGGGGTGAGCGAAGTAAGGACACTTGCCAAATGGATCAACTTGTCCAGGAGTTGAACCCTGGTCCTCTCGCTTGCGAGACAAATGCCCTAACCACTATGCTATGCGTCTCCACATAATAATAATTATCATCCTTACATTTGATATTGTGCATTTCATGTTAGGAGTACATCTCAAAGCGCTTTACAGAATACACTATAAAAGAGAAGTGATTGGTTTTATGGGCAAACGAGGTAGCCAATTTGCCCACAGAAATGTTCCACAAACATCCTTGAAGTGAATGACCAATGGAACAGGTTCCATAGGTTCATTCCTTCAAACACAGATTAGATAGTTTGCTTTCTAGGAGATATGGGATAGATAGTTTGGGACATATGTGCATGAGACAGTCAGGAAGATGGAAGACAAACTACCGGTAGATGGATTGAAATGTTATTTGTCTCTTCAAGCCAATTTCTTTGATCAGATCATATATTGTTGGTGTTGTCTTAGACTATCACACTGAGGAAGGCGAATAACCATAGAAAATGCTTCCAAAATAAAGCTCCATGAAATTTCCTATTCACCCCATGTTCACGCATTCATCACATCCAGGCTGGGGCATGCATTCATCACATCAAGGTTCGACTATGGAAATTCCCCCCTCGTCGGTCTTCCTGGTTCTTCCCTTCACAAGCTGCAGATCATCCAGAACTTTGCAGCTCATGTCCTCAACCGCACCAAGCTCCGCGACCACATCACTCCCACCCTCTCCCGGCTCCATTGGCTCTCCATCCCCTCAGAGGATCGAATTCAAGATCCCACGTCCTCACTTTCAAGGCCATTCACGGCCTTGCCCCCACCTACCTCTCTGACCTGCTGTCCCCCTATGAACCTCCCTGACCCCTCCGTTCAGCAGACTCTGGCTTGCTCCATGTCCCCTGCCTGACCCGCCTTACCGTCAGTGGACAGGCTTTCAGCCTCTCTGCTCTCACACTCTGGAAGTCCACCCAACAGTCCCTTCGCCTGCTCTCTCCCCTGCTTCGTTCAAGGCCAGTCTCAAAACCCTTGCCTTCTGCTGCCCTCCCAACTCTGTTCGGCCTCTCCCACCTACCCTGCCGCTCTCCCTTGCTCGGGTCCTGACCTGACTGATCAGCGCCTTGGGAGTTCCTCCCGACGTTAAAGGCGCGTGATAAATGTAATTTTGTTATTGTTGTTTTAATCATGCAAAACTCCAAAATATCAATCTAGAGTTAAAACATACACCTGACAGCACTGACCAGATATATCTGCCTGGTGCTAGTTGTATAGGAATCAACGTGTTCTGAAAAGCATTTGAGGATATGTCCTCACCCACATCTTTTGTGATCTTCAATCCCATTCTTATAGACACACATTTGACAGTGTCAAGTTGCATTGTTCCACATTAAAATACCCCTGCCATTCCTTGGTAAACATCCCTTTTAAATGATATTATTTTTTCTTTTGCTACCTTGCCACATTAATTGGTGTCACTTAACACATTAGATAACACAGCATTGCTAGAATTACCTTCCATTGTAACGTCATGCTATCTTCGAATCACATCTCTGCAGAAATCTGCTGCAGTAAATTATAATAATAATAGTTCTGACTGTGCTTGTGGTCACCTTCTCTCTCACCCTGGCTCGTCCTCTGGCTCTGCCATTGTGAAGCGCACTGAGACGCCACCCGGTATGGAGGGCGCTATATAATAATAAATATAATAAGCCTTGAATTTGATATAGCGCTTTTCATATCTTCTAGATGTCTCAAAGCACTTCACAGAATATACTGTAAAGTGACGACAAATATACAGTTGGTTTTTCTGCTTTTTTCCCCCTACTCCGGCCCCTCCCATTACCCTCTTTCCCCCCTTTTACCCCAAAACCCCACTTCCATGACTGTTTGTGGTACACTGTGGGACACTGCATCCCTCTTGCAAACAACAATGCCCCATGAACAGCCATGAAGTGAATATCCCAATTTTTTTTGGAGAAATTGTTGGCTAGGACACCAGGAGAAACTCGCTTCTCTTTCCCAATAATGTCAAGTGATCTTTCACGTCCACCTGAGCAAAAGGACAGAACCTCAGATTAACATCTCATCCAAGGGATGGCATCTCTGGCAATTTATTAGAATTTTAGCATAGTCTATGTAAGTTCCCGACTTGGTATCTGAACTCACAATCTTCTGACTCAAGAAGCTAGCGTGCTACTAACTGAATTTAGCTGACACCTAAATTCATTGAACTTTTTAGGCTTTGAAGCATTGTCTACAAATAAAACACGCTGGATGCATAGATGTTTTTATTTAATTAATGCTGGAATTTAATGATATAGTGCATTGTTTTTTCAAAAGCATACACTGGTGTGAAATGCATATTTCATAGGATTCACAAAACATGGACATCACTTGATGGAAGACTTATTCCTAATCCTGTACTTTTGCTTTGTTGAAATGAAGGTTGCCATCACCTCCTATGATTTTAAGAAGATATTTTCTTTGTCGCTCAAGGGAAAATTGCTGTTGCTCAGAAAAAGACCCACCCTTTCACCCTTTACAATTTCTCTCACTGACATCCTAATTATCCACAGCCTTTCTTTATTACTTTTCATGTGAGCGGTTTAGGGGTGAACTGGGAGCCCTGCCAGAACGGCGTATCCAGTAGATGAAGGACTAACTACCGACCGTGCACATAGGAACACAATAGTAGTCCATTCAGCCCCTCGAGCCTTCTCTGCCCTTCAATAAAATCATGGCTGATCTTCCAATCTAATTCCATTTGTCTGTTTTATCCCCATATCCCTTAATCCTTCTATCCATTAGAAATCTGTCAATCTCAGTCTTGAATATGTTCAAGGATTGAGCACCTTCAGCCTTTTGGGGTAGAGAATTCCATAAATTCACTACAACACTGAGAGAAGAAGTGTTTCCTCAACTCTGTTCAAAAAGGCTGACTCTTAATCTAAAGACTGTGACTCAAAGAGTAATAACAATAATAATATCTTAATAAATCAGTAAAGCACATCCATAAATTTAAAATTGTAATTTATATCAACCTTTGCCTAATACTTTCCGCAATTAAGTAAGCAGGATGTGACCCTTCAGGGAGAAAGTGTGCATTCCATTCCAACAATATATCTCTGGCATTTCCATGCGTAGGTGGGATGCATGGAAATCCTAGTTGGGTTTTAAATACTCCGATGGGTATTCGACGGGTTTCCGCATGTGTTAGACCCACGGCTGACCAAACAATAGCAGCCCATTTGATTCAACACAACAATACAATCAACGCACCAACATCCTATAAACAACCATGAAGTGAAAGACCATTTTTTTCAGGCCTATGAAGACAAGAAAGGTACATATAGTAATAATAATCATTGCATTTGACCTAGAAACTTATATCTTTGAGAAAAGGGATTAAAGAATCTACCATGATGTAAAGTGGTGGAACAGGCTGTTTTTTGCTCTGATATTGGTCACACAAAAGCTATTGCTGATGCAGATTACACATTAAATTAATAGTCTTTCATTTTTCTAAAAAAACACTTTAAATCAATGGTTCCCCGAACCCCAACTGCAAAGAGATGTGCAGCTCACAGTTGATCCTTCTGATGATCTACCAAACATCTGGCAAATAGTTCATCTTGTCCTCCTAAGGGTGTGATATGTGAAGCATGTGAGAGGTCAGGGTACCATAATAAACTCTATCATTAATCTTCAAACACACAGTGAAAAGGGTCATTTTCTTTGAGTGTACAATATTAAGTCTTCACAACTGTGCAGCCAATGATGGAAAATTGCCACCAGATTCACTTCTTTGATACCACTAAAGGAATACTGCTCCAGAGATTTATTAGTAGAGGCAGGTTTTGCCATTTCTAATCTGTCTGAGGATTTAGTTACAGTAGTTCATCAACGTTTTAGTTTAACAGTTTATCTTCTGTCCCACTTTCCGCCTTGAGGGTAGTGGGGAAGTAAGAGGGTTTCCTTGGAGCTGCCAGCCTCAACATCCAAGGCTGCACTCTCCACCTCAGAAAGCCAATCAGGAACCTCGGCATCATGTTCGATCAAAAACTCTCCTTCCTCCCCCACATCCGTGCCTTGACCGGCACCACTTATTTCCACCTGCGCAACATTGCCAGGCTCTGCAACTATCTTACCCCCCGCGCTGCCGAAACACTCGTGCACGCATACATCACCTCGAGGCTGGACTACGGAAACTCTCTCCTCGTCGGCCTCCCCAGTTCCTCCATTCACAGGCTGCAGGCCATCCAAAACTCTGCAGCCTGTGTATTATCCCGCACCCGCCTCCGCCACCATATAACCCCCACCCTCGCCCGTTTCCATTGGCCCCCCATTCTCCAGAGGATCGAGTTCAAGATCCTCGTCCTCACCTTCAAGGGCTTACACGGCCTTGCCCTGCCCTATTTAACCGATCTACTCTCCCCCTACAAGCCCACCCGGACCCTCCGTTCAACAGGACTTGGCCTGCTCCAAGCCCCCCACCCAAACCGCCCCACCATCGGAGGCCGGGCCTTCAGTTTCTCCGCTCCCACCCTATGGAATGCCATCCCTCAATCCCTCCGTTTCGTTTCTTCCTTTTCCTCTTTCAAGGCCGGTTTGAAGACTTTCCTCTTCGATCGTGCCTTTTGTCCACCCCGAATTTTTCGACCTCCCCTTCGTGTTTCACCCCTTCCCAAACACTCCCCTCTCAGCTCGGGTCACACGCCTCCTGTGCAGCGCCTTGGGACGTCCTCCCGACGTGAAAGGCGCTCTATAAATGTAATTTGTTGTTGTTGTTGTTGTTGAACTGGCTCCTCAGTCGCATGTTTGGTAATGGAATGTCAGAAACGAACCAACCCTCTGTGGTGGTCTTCGTCGTCCAGCTCATGAGCCAGGCGGGATATAATCAAACAATAAATCCTCTAAGGCTCTGCTCACGAGTGCACAGCAAGGCAGGACTTGGAATGGCAAAGCAGTCACTGGGCGTAGGAACTGGGCTCCCACTAGCACTGCAAGCCAAAGCCTTAAACAATAGGGTAATGCTAGATGGACAAGCAGCTGGGAAAGCTTGTCAGGTCATGCTCTCAATGACAAGCTGTACAGTTTTAACTGGTCAGACTCCAGCAGTACGCCAATGCCCAGTCTGTGGTTCCCAAGCCTTGGCTTTTGCCAACCTGCATCTAATACTTTCTGAAATGAAGTAAGCAGGATGTGTCCCCCCAGGGAGACTGTGCACAGTCCATTCCAATAAACATCTCAGGAATTTCAATGTGTAGGTGAGATGTAGGCTAATAAAGGACAGCCAGCATGGATTTGTTAAAGGCAAATCTTGCCTTACAAATCTGATTGAATTTTTTGATGAGGTAATGGAATGGGTGGACGAGGGTAGCGCAGTTGATGTAGTTTACATGGACTTTCAAAAGGCATTTGATAATGTGCTGCATGAGAGGCTTATTTGGAAAGTAGAGGCCCACAGCGTTAAAGGGACAGTGGCAGCGTAGATCCATAATTGCCTGCGAGACAGAAAGCAGAGAGTTATGGTGAGCGACTGTTTTTCAGACTGGAGGGAAGTGTGCAGTGGTGACCCTCAGGGATCAGTTTTGGGACCACTGCTCTTTTTAATATATATAAACAATCTGGACTTGGAGGTAGGGAGCACAGTTTCCAAGTTTGCAGATGATTCAAAGTTAAGGAGAATAGTAAATAGTGAGGAAGATAGTAATCATCTGCAAGAAGATATAGATAAAATGGTAAAGTGGGCAGACACATGGCAGGTGAAGATTAATGCAGAGAAGTGTGAGGTTTTGGGAGAAGAAATGAGGGGAGGCAATATAGGCTAGATAGTACAATTGTGAAGGGTGTGAAGGAACAGAGAGACCTGGGGATTTGTGTTAGTGACTCTTTGAAGGTGGCATGTCAGGTAGATAAAGCCGTTAAGAAGGCATATGGGATACTAGGCTTTATAAATAGGGGTATAGAGTACAAAAGTCAGGAAGTGCTGACTAACCTCTATAAAGCTTTGGTTAGGCCTCAGCTGGAATACTGTGTTCAATTCTGGTCACCACACTATAGAAAGGATGTTAAGGCATTGGAAAGGGTGCAAAGAAGGTTTACTAGAATGGTACCAGGATTGAGGGACTTCAGTTATGAGGAAAGGCTAAATAGGCTAGATTTATTCTCCCTAGAACAGAGAAGGTTGAGAGGAGACTTAATAGAGGTTTATAAAATCATGAGGGGATTCGACAGGGTGAATAAGGAAAAACTGTTTCCACTCGTGGTCACAGATTTAAAAGTTTCAAAACGAAGCAGAGGGGAGCTGAGGAGAACTTTTTTCATTCAGCAGGTTGTTCGAATCTGGAATGCATTGCCTGAAAAGGTGGTGGAGGCCGATTCGATAACAGCTTTTAAAAGAGAATTAGATTTTTGTTTAGGAAGAACAGGTCTGCTAGGTTATGGGGAGAGAGCTGGGCAGTGGGATTGAGTTGCTCTTTTCAAAGAGCCGGCACAGACTAGATGGGCCGAATGGCCTCCTTTTGTGCCGTAAGATTCTATGTATGGAAGTTGCAATTTGGTTTTGATATATTCAAGCAATTGCGTTTCTGCATTTGTACCAAACACCCAGCTGATAAAACAAAAAATCTTCCTGAAACATACAAGCACAAATGAGTCATTAAGAGGACATCTGCATTGACAAATCTAGAACAGCTTATAGAGTGATACAGCACAAAAATAGGACATGCGGCCCATGAAGTCTGCCCAGTATGTTTTTCTCCAAATGCTAACCTCACTCATCTGCTGGCTCAGCACACTCCTAAACGTTGCTCGTTTTCAAACACTTTATCTTCTTTCAAAAGAATACACAGATTCTACTTCGATATCGGAGACCACCGTCACAGCACAATGTACCACAGTATATAAGGAAAGCTTTGATGTATACATGATGGAGAAGGGACTAGGAGAGGAAAATGGGAGGATGGGGTGGATCTTTCATATCCACCTGAACAGGCAGACGGTACCTTGGTTTAACTTTTTGTCCAAAGGACTGCATCTCCCCAACACTGGATTGGAGATACAGGTGATATGAAGCGTGTGTATGAAGTTTTACATCAATGGGCTGTCTGATCAACTTGTAATTAATAACCATAATCCTTGCATTTGATAAAGTGCCTTATCACATTGTCGAAAGGTCTCAAAGTGCTTCACATTGGATAACGTTAAGTAAATTGGCTACATATTTTGTGGGCAAAATCTGGCAGCCAACTGCACACAGCAGTGACCCACAAACGGTCGTGAATTGAATGACCAAATAATTTTTTTTATCATTACCCCTGGAAAATGATCCACCAAAATGTTAACAACTGGGTTCCTAGGTAAACAGACGTGTGTGGAGTAAGCAAATTTGCCTTAGGTTTCGCCCTGTCTGGAAATCTAACCCGGATCCTCTCTCGTGAGATGAGTTACAGGATTTGATAGAATTTCTTATTATTCATTATATTGTCTAATTAATGCTGGAATTTATTGACATAGTGCAGCTCAACCCGATTTACCTGCGAATGTTTGAAAAATGCTAATGTTTTATCGGATGGAACTTTTGCAATAATTAAGAAATACTAACTTTCTAATTTGTAGTGTGTTGCAATCCACGAGTTCAAAGCCATGGTTAATAATAATCATACTAACAATAATACTTATGTTTCATTTTGCACCTTTCACCCAAGAAAGATGTCTCAAAGTGATTCACAGCATTTTCTTGCAAAGTGTAATGACTGTGTAACTTCTGGGTGAAATAACTAAGGAAGTGTAGTTCACTCAGTTTAAACTGATATTTGTTAACATAAAAGGTTATGGTCAACATCACTAAATGAAGAAATGCACCAATCAAGATTACCTTCTATTTAGTTGGGAGTCCTGTAGCTCAGTGGTTAGATCACTCGTCTTGCAAGCTAGAGACCTGGGTTCCATTCCCAGCAGGGCAAAACCTTGGGCAAGTTTCCTTTCTCCACTCGGCTGATAATAATCCCTGAAGAAAAAAAAGCAATAATAAATTGGTAATTTCAATCCACAACTGTTTGTGGAACACTGCTGTGTGCAATTGGCTGCCACACTTTGCCCGCAAATATACAGTCAATATAAAGTAAATTCTAAAGTATATTCTCTGAAGTGCTTTGAGATGAGCATCCTTTCACGTCAGGAGGATGTCCCAAGGTGCTGGACAGTCAATGTTTCAGACCTGAGCTGGATTAGAGGACAGGGAGGGTGGAGGGAAATGGGGTGCATTTGGGGTGACCGATGGGACTGACCACCTACCAACCTGCCTACCTCTCCATTCAGGTTCCAGCCACCATTGGTGGGTGAGCCTTCAGCCACTCTGCCCCCAACCTCTGGAATTTGATCCCGCAGTCCCTCTATCTCGACCCCTTCCCTGGCCTTCTTCATGTTCAGAACAACTAATCCAGAGTTCTGGATTATCTGCAGCCTATAGAGGGAGGAATTGGAAGGCCAACAAGCAGGATGTTGGCATAATCAACGCTGGATGTGATGAAGGCATGAGTGAGTGTTTCAGTGGCCTGAGGGGTGAGTTAGTGGTGTAGTCGGGCAATATTGCAGAGGTGAGGGAAGGCAGATAAGGTCATGGAGCTTGGATCTGGGGGAGGAAAGACATTTGAGGATCGAACAAGACTAGGTTCCTGACTGGCTAGGTGAGGTGTGCAACCATAGAGATTGTTGCTGCCAGTGCCTGATGTGTGCAGGTAATGGCGCGAGCCAATTAGCAGGGCCTTGGTCTTGCTGATATTCAACTATAGATTTTTATCTCTCATCCAAGACTTGATGTCTGACAGGCAGTCTGTCAGGACAGCAGTTGTCCTGGAATCGAGAGTAAAGGCAGCAGGATAGAGTTGAGTGTCATCCACATACATGTGGAAGTTGACCCCATATCTGCCGATGATGTCACCAAGGGGGAGCATGTAGATATTGAAAAGTAGGGGCCAAGGACTGCATAGGTGGAAGAGAAGCCATTGGTGGCGACAAAGTGGAGAAGATGAGAAAGGTAGGAATCAAACCAGGCGAGGGCAAGTTTGTGAAAATTGAGCTGGGAGGAGAAGTGGTGTAGGATGGTGGAGTGGTCGACAGTGTTGAAGGCAGCAGAGAGGTCAATGAGGACAAGGAGGCAATGAGAGCCCTGGTCACAGATGTTTAGAATGTCATTAGAGATTTTGACCAGAGCTGTCTCCGTGCTATGGGCAGCACGGTAACCGGATTGTAGGGTTTCGAAGAGGGAATGGCGAGAGAGAAAGGAGCAAAGTGTAAAGGAGTGAGAGGTGGGAGATAAGGCCACAAAAAGATAAATAGGGGATGCTTGTTGCAATACAATGTTATATTTATACTTCTCTCTCACACCAGGAGAAGCCTAAGGTGCTTCAAATGAATTGCAAAAGATTTGTAATGTGAAAGTATTCAGTCAGGGCCAGGGACATCATCAACAAGATAGATCATGTCTAGTCGACAACAAGTCAAAAGCTTAAGTCAAAGGGCTTTTCCTTTGGAGTCAACAAGGCAGACTATTTCACAACAACCTGCATTTGTGAACAGGTTACAGTGGAGTCATTAATGATCAGTAATTTTGATCAGTTATCAAAATCTGTGCCTGGGGGGAAAACATATATCATGTTGATTCCTATCATCTTAGATGGTTCTCAATCTACCTGAGACATATATACACTGTGTATATATTTACTTACACCCACCCACCGCAGCCCCACCCCCTCCCCACCACCCCAGTGTTGCTTTGTGGTCGAGGTGTAATTGAAAGAATATAACAGATGGCTTGAGAAAGTTTGAAACAGAGGCACAAGGCATCCATCACCGAATCAACCATGATGCTACACTATGAAGGACACCGAAGGACCGCTGTGTGAAATAAACACCAAGGACATCCAGGCCAAAGACAGCACACCCGAGGAACTCGCAACACCAGGCATTCAACAACAAGAACAAGCGAGGAACAACATAACTGCAGGTACAGCAGCACTATTCAAAGAGCAGCCAGACTCATTGAGCTAAAATAAATCAGAATACAAGTGCTCAACACTATTGCCCTCTATTCTTTTTTATTTCTTTAAATGCAGGTTGTTGTTGTTTCCAATCAGCTGAGCTCAGAACACTCCACACTCACATATTTTGCTGATCTTCTACAAAATGGTGTATCATTGTGGCAACGTTTTCAGGGGTCTCAAGAACTGGACTACCATGAGACTGCCACAGAACATCACACAGCGGTACCTTACAAGGTTTAAAAGCAAGAGTTTTGAATAGGACAATAGGCACCACAAAATCATATCTGACATTTCTCTTCCAGGAATAACGAGAACACAGCAACATTGCTTTTTCCTTAGAACATTGCGTGGAAAGGATTCTTCTTCTCGATAATAGACCCTAAGCAGCTAAGTCACTTATTAATTGGTACACGTCCATTTTGCACCACATTATGATTGCACCACATTGCACCACAGCTTTGACATTATGCCAGAGGTTTAATCCGGTTCCCTCAGTATCACTCTACAGTTTGTGATCCCAAACCATTCTGACACATTACCTCATAACCTCACAGTGAGTGCCTGGCACCTATCATCCACCTCAAGTCTGCACTTGTCCAATGACAAATGAGTAAACTGTACAAATTCTTCTTGGAGGTTTAGGGAGGGTGGGGTAAGGGAGCTAAACTGGCTCCAAGGCGAAATGTTGGATGTCAGGATGTCGGAATCAAGCCAGTCCTCTGTAGTACTTTTGTTCATCTAGTTCCAGGCAGATCCACAGTTCTCTATGTAATTGCTAACGAAAGCAACAATAACAGAAATAACAAAATCACATTTGTAAAACACTTTTCACGTCAAGAGGGCAGGAGGGCTCTCATGGCGGTGGACAATCAATTTTCAGACCCACGCTGGGGGTAGGAATCGGGGAACGTTGAGGGGGAATGATGGTAGCAGAAGGCCCGATCTAAGAGGAGGGTCTTGAGACAGGTCTTGAAGGAGGCAAAGCAGAGGGAATGCAGGATGGAGTTCCAGAGGTTGGGGGCAGAGTGGCTGAAGACCCGCTAATGAATTGTGGAGAGGGCGAGACAGGGATGTAAAGCCAGCTGGAGCCAGCTTAGCAGAGGGAGCGGGCAGGTTGGAAGGGAGCTAGGAGATCACAGAGGGAGCAAGGCCATGGAGGGCTTTGAAGGTAAGGACCAGTATCTTGAACTGTATCCTCTGTGTGTTGGGAAGCCAGTGAAGTCACATGGATGAGGATGGGGATGATAGGGTCACGGAGCCTGGTCCGGGAGAGGTCATGAACTGCTGCAGAGTTCTGGATGATCTGCAGCCCGTGGAGGGAGGAGTTGGGGAGATCGATAAGCAGGGCTTTGGCGTAGCCGAGCCACAAGCAGGGCAGACAACAACAACTTTGATTTATACACTGCCCTCCACGCTGGACGGCGTCTCAGAGCACTTCACAATAGCTGATTCCGGGACCGAGCCAGGGGCAGGGGTAGAAAGGTGACCAAAGGCGCGGTTGAAGAGAAAGGTCTTCAGCTGGGACCTGAAGCTGAGAAGAGAGGGCCGAGGTGAAGGTAGTGAGGAAGGGAATTCCAGAGCCTCGGGGCATAGTGGCTGAAGGCCCGGCCGCCGAGGGTGGAGCGGAGGATTCGGGGGATATGGAGGAGGCCAGACCCAGTGGAGTGAAGGCAACGGGTGCTGGTTTGAGGAGGTCAGAGAGGTAGGGGGGTGCAAAGAAGTGAAGGGATTTGAAGACAAGGGTGAGGATCTTGAAGTCGATCCTCTCTGGGATAGGGAGCCCGTGAAGTCTGGCAAGGGCATACCATCTGCCTCTCAAGCGAGAAGATCTTGGTTTGATTCCTGGGCAGTGCAAAGGCTTAGGCAAGTTTCCTTACCCCACATGCCTCAGTTCACATTGCATTAAATGGGAACCCATTAACAATTGGCAGATTGCTTTTCCATGGGTAATAATCCCTTCAAAACTAATAATAATATTAATAATTTGGTCACTCAATAAACAGTTTGTGGGATTCTGCTGTGCACAATTGACTGCAGTATTTCGCCCACAAGATATACAGTCAATTCACTTTATGGTAGATAATATATTCTGTGTAACGGTATGAAATGTGATAAGGCTTTATATCAAAAACCATAGATTTTATTACAATTATAATGATTTGGGAAATCGTGACTTCAGGGCTGAGCTAACATTGAAATGTTATTTATTTCAACACCAGAAATATTTCAACACCAAGCGAGCAGCTTTTCTACACTTTTCATCCCTGACACAATATTAGTGTTAGTTGCTCTTTGAACTAATAATAGTTCCAATGCACACACTTTCAATATTCTCCAATTATACATGTCGCATGAAATGTTTTTCTTTCCCTTCGCCACACCCAACTGTCCGCCGAAAATCCCCTACAATGGAACCAATCATTACTTATCACATAGCAAATATTTTAGGTACTAAACTTCACATTGCTGATTCTGTTCTGGCTGGACGTTATTTTTCTATATATTATATATATATATATACTTATACATATACAGTATATATAATACTTCTGGCATTTGATATAAATTTGATATGGCCTGATAATAATCCCCCAGAAAAAAATATTTAAAAATTACTCACCTCAATTCACGACTGTTTGTGGGACACTGCTTGTGCCGCGTTTCGTCCACAAAATGTACAGTCAATTCACTTCACAGTTTATTCTGTGAAGTGCTTTGAGATGTCCAGAAGACGTGAAAAGCACTATATCAAATGCAAGGATTCTTATAATTATTTAGAAACATAGAAATCTACAGTACAGAAAGTGGCCATCTGTCCCATTGAGTCTGCACCAGCTCACAGTGTAAGATTAATTCTATCTTGCTTTACCTCACCTCCCATCACCACTACAAGCCCCTCTTGTTCATATACTTATCCAAATCCATCTTCAAACCCACAATGGACTCCACCTCCACCACTCTACTCAGCAGGGCGGTCCACATCCCAACAACTCTCTGGGTGAAAGAATTCCTTCTAAGTTCTCTTTTCGCTCTTCTTGTGGCCACCTTACAACAATGTCACTAGTCCCATATAGTCTGTGCGTCTGTTCACCCGACCAGTCAGTCAGTCCGTCTTGTCTGTCCTGTCCTAACTATCCCAACCAGTCCTCCAATTTTTCAAGGGAATGGTTCCTGCCAGTGCGGTTAGCAAGTGTTGTAGTCTTCTAGGATATTCCTGACTGTTGGCTATCTAAGAATGTAGTTGCTGTGTCGGCAGCAGCTTCTACACTATAAACAAATTCGTACTCCCAGATGTTCATGTTGTGACAAAGGGCAACCATTGTTAAACACTGGCACCAACCAGTTGGGCTGAAAGGCCTTTATCCGTGTGTATGTGTGTGCGTGTGTGTACTGTGTAGATGTTATTCTCAAACTGTACTTTTAACTTGAAAAGTAAACCCAAATTCTCTTTAGTTGATGAGACGTCAAGTAAAAGTACGTGTTGGTATTTAGCTTCGTCTGTCATCTTTATAACCATGATTTGGACAGTAGCTGCTGTCAGGCTGGAAGATTTCAATCATGACTCTTTGTGTTTGTTGTGATTGAATTGCCAAAGTCAACTCTGATGGATTCCTGTAGCACTGAATAAATGTTGATTTTTAAGCCAATTCTTCTCATGAGTAAAGTCCAGTACTGTACATAAATTACATGGTTTTTATGATGTATAAATCTTGGGGTGGATGAGGGGAGAGGACTGAGAACACTGCTTGACAAGCTTTGCCACTGCTTGTCCATCTTTAAGGTAAGCTCATAGGCCTGAAACTTTAACCCATTATCCTCTCTCCATAGATCTTGCCTGACCTGCCACGTGTTCTCAGTGACTTCAGTTTTTATTTCAGATTTCCAGCATTTGCAGTATTTTGTCTACTTCCAGGGTTGATAATAATAATCATAATCCTTGCATTTTGACATAGCGCTTTTCACATCTTATCGACGTCTCAAAGCGCTTCACAAAATATACTGTAAAGTGAATTAACATGTATATTTTGGGCAAAACTCTGCAGCCAATTGCACACAGCAGTATCCCACAAACAGTCGTGGATTGAAATGACCAATTTTATTAGTGTTTTTTTTTGAGGGATTATTATTAGGCGTGTGGAGTAAGGAAACTTGCCCATGTGTTCGCCCTGGCCTGCCTGGATTCGAACACAGGTCTCACACTTGTAAGGGGAGTGCTCTAAACCACTGAGCTACAGGAGCTCCAAACAGGCACAAATTGGGAAGAGTTCCTGCCCCCAAATGAGTCAGGCCTTCCAACAGAAATTGCATTTAATTTGCATTTCAAAACTAACACGAAGGGCTAATCTGAAGCTGCGGATCTAGTAATGGTAAGTATATACGGGATTGACTATTTGTTTTGGTCAGCCGGATGTCTGACACATGCGGAATCCCATCACCATGTTTAAGAGTATCCAAACCAAACTGAGAATTCCATGCAGCCCACCAACACATGGAAATCACAGAGATAGATTGTTGGGATGGAATGCGCACTCTCTGGAGGGACACATTCTGCTTACCTAATTCCCGAATGCATCAACTAATATGTCTTAAATATCATTGTGCACATTGTGTTATTAAAGCAAGGTTTATATTTAGCATCTAAATGCCCTGAGACTCACCAACAGGACAGGGAACCACCAATAACCAGTCTTCCTTAATTATAGCAAAGAACAGACACACCCTAATTTCAATTGTACTATCAATTAACATACTCCCTTCTCTTTGCATGCAATTCTGTCAAATTCAATCAATGTAGGATTATCAAGTAGAATCATTATTTGAGATGGAGAAGACCATTTGTTTTGTAGACATTTACACATATTGCCTTAATTGATAGCAGGATACTTGCATGCAATGCGATTTTTTTTACCTGGTTAACCACCAACACAAATCACAAACCCCAAGCCTTGGCGTGTGCCTGAAACGTGTGCCTGAAACTCTCTGGAATTAGATGCGCTAGGTATGTCCCTCTGGAAAAAGAGTGTACCTTCCAGTTCAAACATGGGAATTTCCCATGAAAGTCTCAAGAGAGACTTTGAATATGGGAATTTGTTTTTAATGAAACTCCCAAATCATGTGTCTCTCCACAAAGACCTCACTGAGACAACAGCAACCAATTACATTTGTATAGCATCTCTCATGTGGAAACCCATCACAGTGCTGTAAGAGTATCCAAACCAAACTGAAAGTTCCATGCATCCCGCCTACACATGGAAATCCCAGAGATATTTAATGGAATGTGGCAGTCTTGCTTACCCAATTTTAGAAACCATTAGGTACAGGTTGAGCCAAAGATTGGAGATCCCAGTATGTGCATTAATAATAATATAATAATCCTTGCATTTGATCTTGCGCAAGATCCTGGTCCTCACCTGCAAAGCCCTCCATGCCCTTGTTCCCTCCAAGTTCTGTGATCTCCTAACTCCATACTAACCTGTTCGCTCCCTCTGCTAAGCTGGCTCCGGTCAGCTTCACATCGCCTGCCTCGCCCGCTCAACCATTGGTTGGTGGGCCTTCAGCCACCCTGCCCCCAATCTCTGGAACTCCATCCTGCAGTCTTTCTGCTTCATCCCCCACTCCTTCAAGATCTGTCTCAAGATCCTCCTCTTCGATTATGCCCTCTGTAACCCTCCATTCCCCTCAACGTTCCCCGATCCCTACCCCCAGTGTGGGTCTGAAAACTGATTGTCTTGGGAAGCCCTCCTGCCCTCTTGACATGAAAGGTGTTTTACAAATGTGATTTTGTTATTTCTGTTATTGTTGCTGTCATTAGCAATTACACAGAGAACTGTGGATCTGCCTGGAACTAGACGAACAAAAGTGCTACAGATTTCGACATCCTGACATCCAACATTTCGCCTTGGAGCCAGTTTAGCTCCCTTACCCCACCCTCCCTAAACCTCCAAGAAGAATTTGTACAGTTTACTCATTTGTCATTGGACAAGTGCAGACTTGAGGTGGATGATAGGTGGGAGGTTATGTGAGGTTATGAGGTAATGTGTCAGAATGGTTTGGGATCACAAACTGTAGAGTGATACAGAGCGAACCGGATTAAACCTCTAGCAAAATGTCAAAGCTGTGGTGCAATGTGGTGCAATCATAATGTGGTGCAAAATGGATGTGTACCAATTAATAAGTGACTTAGCTGCTTAGGGTCTATTATCGAGAAGAAGAATCCTTTCCACGCAATGTTCTAAGGAAAAAGCAATGTTGCTGTGTTCTCGTTATTTCTGGAAGAGAAATGTCAGATATGATTTTGTGGTGCCTATTGTCGTATTCAAAACTCTTGCTTTTAAACCTTGTAAGGTACCGCTGTGTGATGTTCTGTGGCAGTCTCATGGTAGTCCAGTTCTTGAGACCCCTGAAAACGTTGCCACAATGATACACCATTTTGTAGAAGATCAGCAAAATATGTGAGTGTGGAGTGTTCTGAGCTCAGCTGATTGGAAACAACAGATATTTGTTAAACGAAACAGAGGGCAGATTAGAGAAAAAAGCTTTTCACCCAACGAGTTGTTCGGGTCTGGAATGCATTACCTGAAAGGGTAGAGGAAGCCAATTCAATAACAACTTTTAAGAGAGAAGTAGTTGGGTATTCAGCGAGGAGAAGATGGCAGGGCTGTGGGGAGAAAGGCGGGCCAGTGGGATTGAGTTGGACAGCTCTATTCGGAGCCGGCGCAGATACAATGGGCTGAATGGTTTCCTTCTGTGCTGTATCATTCTATGATTCTAAGCGCTTTGAAACAACCTTTTGATGTGTGGTGGTGGTATTACAAATGCAAGTATTATTATTATTCACCCATAAAATGCAGTCAATTCACTTTACAATGTATTCCGTGAAGTGTTTTGAGAGACATTTGCTGTATCAAATGCATGGATTATTATTATTAAAAAGGATGTTCTAACCCTAAATCTTAGGCTCATATTTACAGATTTGTAAGAGCATGAAGAACACCTGTACGTCGCTCACTCACTGGAAATGATAGAGGTGACGAGGCAAGCTGCCAAAACCATGGCGTCCAGTGCACATGTGTGGCAGCTCCTGGAGGTTTCAAAGCCAGCGCAGATTACTGACAGATCTCCTGTAGAGCAACAAAAGGGGGAGACACAGACCCCCACGATGAATCTTCGATTATTTAACTTAATTGTTTTTAATATAGCAAAGTCGTAATGCACAGAGTGTGGGTTTGAGGCTTTGTGTGGATATATTGTAAAGTGGGGGATGGGTGGGCAGGGAGTAAGATTTCATTTTGTTTGGTTCTTTAGTGCCTTTTAGCAAATGCTAGAATTCCTGACCTCAGAAAGTCTGAAAGCTAGAGAATTGAGTTTCTCCGCAAAGTTGAAATCTCGCAGGGTTATAGCCCACAAAGGCTGTGGTGGCTTGTTTTAAAAATGCAAGATCACGTGCAGGATTGTGGAATTTATTTCTCGAATTGGTCTCGGTTTTGAAAGCTGTCTCCTTTTCAAGAACCGCAGATGAAACTGGTTTTGAATTCCGACTGTAATTAAGAATTTTCTGTAATTACGCGCCACCTCAGGTTTCAAGACAAATAACATTTTTAGACTAAGTCTGGGTGAAAATTGCCGGGCTTCTCTCCCACAAGTACATTTGAGACCTGAATCCTGACAATTTGCTTACGTCATTTCCATTCAATGTGGGCTGTTCAGGTGTTCTGTGTTTTCTCTTCTCTTTTCTCGAGGAGTCCTCTAGAGTAGTGTTTAGAACAGTCGCCTCGCCAAGTGAGAGTACCCGGGTTTGATTCCTGGGCAGGATGAAATTTTAGGCAAGTTTGCTTACTCCACACTCTTCTGTTTACCCAGGAGTAAGTAGGAACTTGACTGTCAGTCAATCGGTTGATCTCTTTCCAGAGTCCCTCGAAAAAAATCAATTGGTCATTTCAATCCACAACCATTTGTGTGACAAAGCCTGTGTACAATTGGTGCTGTGTTTCGTCCACAAAATACACTGTCAAATTCACTTTACAATGTATTCTATGAAGCGCTTTGAGACGCCTCAATGATGTGATCACTATATATATCATTATTATTGAGCAGTACTTTTGGATCTTTAATGTCCAAATGAACAGGCAGACGAGACCTCAGTTTAACATCCTATTTGATGTTTCCCACTTCACACTTTCTCGGCCCTGCATTGGAGTGTCAGCTCAGTCTGTGTGATGTGGACAGTTGTGGTGATGTGGGCCTTGAACCCACAACCTTCAGAGGCAAGAACGCTATTAGGCTAACACCTTTTTGGCATTGACACTTGCTTCGTAACTCAGAATCTGATCTGGGGGAAAGGCTCTTAGCTGTGAGGTATTAAAATCACCTGTAAAAGTTTGCACCAATTTAAAAAAGTAGGTTAATGTTACTGGTGTATAAATATTACTGAACATAGAATTTCCTGGTAATGAACTGCAGATTGTTACCTAATAAGCTTGAGGTATTGATGTTACAACCCATTAATCCTCTTGTGTGAATGCATTGCGCGTCAAGGATGTATAATGCCAGCAAATGTGGCCAGTGGCACAGAGACTGACAAAAGGCAGGAATCCTCATTTAAACATGGTCTGTTAAGCAGCAGGAGGCGAGTTGGGGGTTTCCATAGTAGACCTCACAATCTTCTGACTCAAGAACTGAGAGTGCTACTAACTGAATTTAGTTGATACCTAAATTTATTGAACTTTTTAAACTTTGAAGCATTGTCCACAAGTAAAGCACAGTAGATACATAGACGTTTTTGTTTAATTAATGCTGGAATTTAATGACATAATGCATTGGACTTGACTTGATGCAAGACTTATTCCTAATCCTGTACTTTTGCTTTGTTGTAATGAAGGTTGATATTACCTCCTATGATTTTAAGAAGATATTTTCTTTGTCGCTCAAGGGAAATTGCTGTTGCTCAGCAAAAGATCCACCTTTACAATTTCTCTCACTGACATCCTAATTATCCACACCCTTTTTTTTATTACTTTTCATGTGAGCGATTCTAATCTGTTTTCTGCCACAACCTCTTCAAAGCAAAAAACTACATGTTTAGTGGAGATGAAGTACTAACAATTACCCTCGCACAGAGTTAATAACAATCACTTAGTAGTAATAACTTAATAAATCAGTTAAGCACATCCATAAATTTAAAATTGTAATTTATATTAACCTTTGGCTAATACTAACAAATTAGGTAAGCAGGATGTGACCTTCAGGGAGAAAGTGTGCATTCCATTCCAACAATATATCTCTGGCATTTCCATGTGTAGGTGGGATGCATGGAAATCTTAATTGGGTATTAAATACTCCGATGGGTATTCAACGGGTTTCCACATGTGTTAGACCCACGGCTGATCAAACAATAGCAGCCCATTTGATTCAACACAACAATACAATCAACGCACCAACGTCCTATAAACAACCATGAAGTGAAAGACCATTTTTTTCAGGCCTATGAAGACAAGAAAGGTACATATAGTAATAATAATCATTGCATTTGACCTAGAAACTTATATCTTTGAGAAAAGGGATTAAAGAATCTACCATGATGTAAAGTGGTGGAACAGGCTGTTTTTTGCTCTGATATTGGTCACACAAAAGCTATTGCTGATGCAGATTACACATTAAATTAATAGTCTTTCATTTTTCTAAAAAAACACTTTAAATCAATGGTTCCCCGAACCCCAACTGCAAAGAGATGTGCAGCTCACAGTTGATCCTTCTGATGATCTACCAAACATCTGGCAAATAGTTCATCTTGTCCTCCTAAGGGTGTGATATGTGAAGCATGTGAGAGGTCAGGGTACCATAATAAACTCTATCATTAATCTTCAAACACACAGTGAAAAGGGTCATTTTCTTTGAGTGTACAATATTACGTCTTCACAACTGTGCAGCCAATGATGGAAAATTGCCACCAGATTCACTTCTTTGATACCACTAAAGGAATACTGCTCCAGAGATTTATTAGTAGAGGCAGGTTTTGCCATTTCTAATCTGTCTGAGGATTTAGTTACAGTAGTTCATCAACGTTTTAGTTTAACAGTTTATCTTCTGTCCCACTTTCCGCCTTGAGGGTAGTGGGGAAGTAAGAGGATTCTCCTTGGAGTTGAACTGGTCCTCAGTCACATGTTTGGTCACTGGGCACAGGAACTGAGCTCCCACTAACACTGCAAGCCAAAGGCCCTATAATAACAATAACAATAATAATAATAATAATAATCCTTGCATTTGATATAGCGCTTTTCACGTCTTTTAGATCTAGATGTCTCAAAGCGCTTCAGTTCAGCGGGCACCATTCTGCTCCATGTCTCCTGCCTGACCCGCCCTACCATCGGTGGCCGAGCTTTCAGCCTCTCCACCCCACCCTCTGGAACTCCATACCACAGTCCCTTTGCCTCGCTTCCTCCCTTGCCTCCTTCAAGGCCAGTCTCAAGATCCTGCTGTTCGATCGTGCCTTCTGTCGCTCTCCCACCTCTCTCCATCCCTCCCCACTACACTGCCCCTCCCCCGTGCTCGGGTCCTGACCCCTGACTGTTCAGCACCTTGGGACGAATACCGCTGTGAATAAACGTAATTTTGTTGTTGTTAACCTGATTTACCCGCTAACCTTGCGAAATGCTAATGTTTTATCAGATGGAAGTTTTGCAATAATTAAGGACAAGAAATGCAAATTTTCTAATTTGCAGCAAGTTGCAATGCATGAGTTCAAAGCCATGGTTAATTGTGATATTACTAACAATAACTCCTATGTTTCATTTTGCACCTTTCACCACAGAAAGTGATTCACAGCATTTTCCTGCGAAGTGTAGTGACTGTGTATCTTCTAGGTGAAATACATAAGGAAGTGTAGTTCACTCAGTTTAAACTGATATTTGTTAATATAAAAGGTTAAAGTCAGCATCATTAAATGAAGAATTACTCCAATCGAGATTACCTGCTATTTGGTTGGAGTCCTGTAGCTCAGTGGTTAGAACATTCTTCCTGCCAGTGAGAGACCTGGATTCAATTCCTGGTAGGACAAAACCTTGGCAAGTTTCCTTACTCAACACACCTGATAATAATCCCTCAATAAAAAAAGCAATAATAAATTGGTTATTTCAATCCATGACTGTTTGTGGGACACTGCTGTGTGCAATTGGCTGCCGTGTTTCTCCCACAAATATATAAAGTCAATTCACTTTACAGTATATTCTGTGAAGTGCTTTGGGATGACTAGAAAATGTGAAAAGCACTATATCAAATTCAAGGATTATTATTTTTCTTGCATTCACCCAATAGACAATTATGTTAACCAGATAAATGTATGCTTTGTAACCTGTGTAATATTCCTTGAAGCAACCCAGTACATGTGTCAGAACTGAAACAATCCTCTACAGGTAATGAAAGCAGTTTGATCCCAACGCTCCTCATGGAACCATAGAAATTCACAGCACAGAAGAAATCAATTCAATGCTGGCTTTTTAAAGATCAGTCCTTTCATTCCCAATAACCTTCCCTTTCCCCATACTTCTGTAGTTTACTCCTTATCAGTAACTATCTAGTTCTCTTTTGAAAGCTAATATGGATTCTCTGAATGGGCGAAAACGCGGCAGCCAATTGCGCACAGCAGTGTCCCACAAACAGTTATGGATTGAAATGACCAAATTTTTTTTGAGGGATTATTATTAGGCGTATGGAGTAAGGTTTCGCCCTGACCTGCCTGGATTCGAACACGGGTCTCATGCTTGTAAGGCAAGTGCTCTAACCACTGAGCTACAGGACTCCACTATAGTTAATGAACAGGCAAATAATAATAATAATTCTCAAATGTAAGGATTATTATCATTATTTGCGTGTTCATTAACTATCTTAAATTAATACCCTTATTTTAGTGAGAAAGGGGTAATATTTGCAGAGTTTCTTCTTTACTGCTGGCAGATTTGTGGGGTTTTGATTGATTAGCCAGGTGTCTGACACACTCGGAAATAACAACAAAAACAACAATAGGAAAAGCCACAGCTCGAAAATATTCCACAGTGTTAAAGGCAAGAATCAGTCTAAAAAATCTGAAATCCATATAGTGATCTGAGATTAAGTTTGCTAAAGACAGACCTTAAGAATTGGTAACCCAGTTTAGAATGGAAGGTTCCACTGTAGTAGTAATAATAAAAATAATCCTTACATTTGATATAGCACTTTTCATGTCTTCTAGACGTCTCAAAGCGCTTCACAGAATAAAGTGAATTGACTGTATATTTGTGGGCGAAACACGGCAGCCAATTGCGCATGGCAGCATTTCACAAACAGTCATGCATTGAAACTGACCAATTTGTATTACAACTCAAAGCGCTTCACAGAATAAATACACTGCATTTCAGATTTCAACAAAACAACAAAATTACACTTGTTAACAGTGTCTTTCACGTCAGGAGAACATTCCAAGGAGCTGAATTTCCAGCATATCGTCGATTGGATTGGCTGTACATTAACTATGACTTTGAGTGAAACAGGGCAGCCAATTGCACACAGACAACAGTGTCTCACAAACACTGTACACTGTATAATCACTATTAATGTAGTCATGTCGGCCGATTATTAAACCATGACTTTTTCATGTTAATAACTACTGTATAAATTACATTTTTGTAAATTGAAAGACTGGAATAAGTCTTCAAATATCTTACAGATCATGAATTATCTCATAATTATCTCCTCGTCGTCCTTCCCGGCTCTTCCCTTCCCAAACTGCAGATTATCCAAGGTCCTCATCCTCACTTTCAAGGCCATTCACAGCCTTGCCCTCTTCTATCCCTCCAACCCGCTGACTCCCTATGAACTTGCCCGACCCCTCCGTTCAGTAGGCTCCGGACTGTTCCATGTCTCCTGCCCGACCCACCCTACCATCGGTGGACGGGCTTTTAGCCTCTGTGCCCCCACATGCTGGAACTCCATCCCATAGTCCCTTCACCTCGTTTCCTCTCTCTCCTCCTTCAAGGCTGGTCTCAAGACCTTCCTGTTCTATTGTGCCTTCTGCCAATTGCGTGTGCATAAATACAAGATAGTTAGTGGTGGATCTGAAAGATAGTTTAGGAGGGTCTTCATGCAGAGAGTGGTGACAATGTGGAACACAATGCTGGAAACTGCAGTTGAAGCAAAAGTCTTTATTCAGTTAAGTCTTAACTGTTAAGATAACCAGAGCTGGAAAGGAATAGAGGGGAATCGGAGGGGTGTAGGCTTGTGTGCAGTATAAACACCATCACATACTTGTTTGGGTGCCATATCACTTTATGTTACTATATACAGTATTTACACAAATCATTTTAGTTTGCTAAACGAGAAGATAATATTATAGGGGAGGAGGGAGAAGACAACCACCAGAATGGTAAATTTGGTCATTCACTTCACGGATGTTTGTGCAACATTTCCGTGGGCAAATTGGTGACCTCGTTTGCCCATAAAAACAATCACTTCTCTTCTCTTTCACTTCTGTGAAGCACTGAGATAATAATAATCCTTGCATCAATTGTACCCCTGACATGAAATGCTCAACACCAAATGTAATGATTTTGTATTATTATTATGTGGAATCCCACTAGTGTAGTAGTTTAGGGAACTTGCCTCGAAAGCGAGAGGACCCGGGTTCAATTTCTGGACAGGATGATCCATTTGGCAAGTTTCCTGACTTCGCACACCTCTGCTTACCTAGCAGGAACCTGGTTGTTAGTCAACAACAACAACAACTTGGATTTATATAGCGCCCTCCACGCCAGACGGAGTCTCAGAGCACTTGGCGAATTGTCAATTGGTGGATTGCTTTCCAGGGGTAAAAATCCCGTCAAAACAAACTGGACTCACTCAATCCATGTGAAGAAGTTGGCTAGGACCAAATGCCACATTTCTCCATCATAGGCTTCTATAAAACACACCGCTCTCAATCCATATCTCATCTTTACCACAATCCCATAAACCCATTATAAACAGAGCTACTGTCCCCAAAGACTATGCTAATGCCTGTTACCTTCGGTGTTTCAATAGCTTCAGGACAGCCTTGTTCTCTTGTATTGTTAAACAAGGTGTTTGATTACCCGCAGAGCTTGAACAATGAGATCTGTTCCAGTTCAAAACACCTTGTATTTTCCCAATATTGGCTGGACTTTGAAGGACCAGATTTTTCTTGTACGAAACCCAGCATGAAAAAACTTTAACTGTTACATCAAAGGAATTGCTAGCAGAAGGTGATGGTGCAGCTCACATTATGTTTACCATATTTACCACGAGACCTAAACTCTCAGGGCGTTCTGGGAGCAAGCAAGTAATTGCCTGTCGATCCAAGTCGCTGATATGAGATGCTGGCTGATGAGAATTTTTATTCTACAGCAGATGTGAGGCCAGGTGTTTGAATCTTTGTCACACACAAAATAATGAGTCAATCCCCTTCACAATATATTCTGTGAGCGCTCCAAAACGCCTCAGTGAGTTTTTTGTTCAATGTTGTTTTCTTTAATGTGTAAATTACATCAGCAGTTGCTTGCATGTGACTGACACGTTTCACCCACAAAATACTACAATATATTCTGTGAAGCGCTTTGAAATGTCTCGACAAAGTGATCAAATCCAAGGATTATTATTATTATATTTGTTACACAATCTTTATGGAGCTTCACTTACAGTGTTTCTGAACACAGATTTGTTTGGAAAAGCAGGTTCGCTTTCCTTTTCCTCAAAGGTGGTGAACAGAGACTGTGATATCCACATTTTGCAAAGGAGCGTTGGGAAATACAAATGTGATAACTATATAATAATAATCAATGCATTTGATGTATAACAGCAACAAAATTACATTTGTAAAGCACTTTAGTGTCTTATCATGTCACTGAGTTATCTCAAAACGCTTCACAGAATATACTGTAAAGTGAATTGACTGTATATTTTGTGGGCAACTTCAGCAACCAAGGGCGCACAGCAGTGTCCCACAAACAGTCATAGATTGAGTGACCAATTTCTTTCAAGGGATTATTACCCTCGGAAAGTGATCCACCAATCGACTAACAACCAGGTTCCTATTTACTGCTCGGTAAACCAATGTGTGTGGAGTAAGGAAACTTGCCTAACGTTTTACCCTGGCCCGGAATCAGCGCCTTGGGACGTCCTTCAGCGCCTTGGGACGTCCTCCCGACGTGAAAGGCACTCTATAAATGTAATTTGTTGTTGTTGTTGTTGGAATCGAACCTGGACCCTCTCGCTTGTGAGGCGAGTGCTCTAAACTCTACTCTACAGGTGGTAGTGTGCTCTGCACAGTCCTCTGCAGTCTGCCGTGGGTGCAGGTCTGGGAACATTTACCCGCCTGCCCTCTCGGGAGCAAATGGCACTGATCCGGACAGTCTGAGAAATGAACGTTACGGATATAACTTACCTTGAAAAATCACATAAATTGTTTTGAAGTATTTTCCAACTTCTCACAATTGTTCCCATATGCCCACAATCTACAGGTGGCGGTGATAAAACATAGGACCCAGACGTAGACCATTTGGTTAATGAAAGCTGCTGCACCTTGTCTCCTGTGAACTTTTTAATCGACTTATGCAAAATGTAAAAGTCCCATTTTATTTTCCTGTTTACAGCTAAGAAATACGTTATGAGGTGAGAAGGGGAGGGAGGTTGATCAGATTTACACCTATACTCTGTCTATCAGTTTCTGTGTTAATTGTTATAATGTATGTATTAATTAGCTCCGTGGGTGGGAATTAATAGATCACAATTTTCACTGCAGAGTGTCACATTGGCTGTCTTTCAATTTTGGAATAAGAAATAGTCTATTTCCAAGCGCATACATTCCTATATTAGCAGCAATAGATTATCTTCCCATTTCAGAGTTGTCCTGCCAGCAGCCAGGAAGGATGGTATGTGAATTCACAGTTGTAGAGTTGACCCCAATCCCACTCCAATGATCCTCCTTTGTTAAGACTTTGATCTCGTTAAGATCTCTTTGACCACGCCTACTGTCATCCCCGCCTACGTTTCGCCCACAAATATACAGTCACTTTACAGTATAGTCTGTGAAGCGCTTTGAGATTTCTAGAAGATGTGAAAAACGCTATATCAAATGAAAGGATTACTTTGAATAGCTTGGGAAGAGTGAGGCTAAACAGGGAGGAGATGACTAATAGCGAAATGTGATGCTTCCCCCAATGGCTAATAGTAAGAAGTGATGCTTTGGGTGCGAGAAATACAAGTCCACAGAGTCCATGTTATATTTGTTAAACAGTGAATCTAAAATCGACAACTCAAATTGGTGGGTTGGCGCTTCGAAAGGCAAGGGATAGTGATGCAAATTAGGCCTGCCGATTTGTGGCGGAGGTGAGGGTGAAGGGAACCAATTGATATAGAGCCTTATCTCATCATTGAGGCATCTCAAAATGCTTCACAGAATATATTGTTAAGTTCTCGAAGAGCTACCTCGTGTGATGGGAGCTATGGAAATACAAATGATTAATTCTGGAGTGGGAGCAAGTAGTCCATTTCAGGAATGCATTCATAGGAACATTGGCATTGGAGTAAGCCATTTAGCCTTTTTGAGCCTGTTCCGCCATTTAATTAGATTGTGGCTGATCCGTACCTCATAAGCATATCTGCCACCCCGCACCTCCCCCCACCCACCCCACCCAGCCTATAGTTTGGACCTGCCCTGCATCCTGGATCCGCCACCACTGCCTTACTCCCTGCCTTGGCATCAAGCAATGCTCATGTTAATAATAATCGTTGAGATATTATTTGGATATTCCAGTACATTATATGTAATGGATAATTTAGACAGGTCACCAATTGTGGGTATAATTCCCATGAGAGAACCACTAACAACTTGCATTT
Organism: Hydrolagus colliei; assembly: GCA_035084275.1. NCBI lineage: Eukaryota > Metazoa > Chordata > Chondrichthyes > Chimaeriformes > Chimaeridae > Hydrolagus > Hydrolagus colliei. The sequence continues at coordinate 147,027,649 of CM068742.1, forward strand.
ATATAATTCGCTTCACGCAAGCAGCTTCTTGGAGGGCTTATTCCCCAGGAATTCCCCATGAAAGATAAAAAGGAATCAAGCACTACCAGGGGAGATGGAAAGCATGAAAACAGGCAAAAAAAATTGAGGCATGATTAAAAAAAAACATACATTTGTAAAACTTTGTAGAGAAACAACTACTGTACTGTAGTTGTGTTTTACACTGTTCATTCTTGTGCTGCCCTCGTGTGTTCATATTATGTATACACAATGTTCACAGAAATAGTTCTCAGTTGAAACTAATTTAATAATTATCCTTGAATTTGATATTGAGCTTTCATAATGCCTGTTAAGAGCACAATATAGAATATACTGTATATGGATACCCATATCCTAAATGACTGAGCTGATTAGAGCATTTTTATAAATGTAACTTGTTTCCCAGCTTGTCTATCTCTGAAGATAATTTTATTTCTACCTACAGAAACTATTACTAATTAAGTTTCAAATAATCATAGTAAACATGTTGTCAAGAGTTGTGGACTGAATTGACCATGGTTATTTTTTAATTATAGCAACTTCAACATTCTTCTAACAAAAATTACCTCAAGCCTCTCTATACAAAATCACCATCACCAATTCTGTGAATAGTGATTATTGAATGATATCAGAGTTTTGATTGATTTCTCAGAACCAGTGGCACTGGCTGGCAACCTAAATGAAGGATTTAACTAGGATAGTGTAACAGATAAAAATCCAAGTTGAAACTAGCATTGTATGTGGAATGGAAAAAAAAAGTCTTCTAGACATCTCAAAGCGCTTCACAGAATATACTGTAAAGTGAATTGACTGTTTTTTTTTGTGCAATTATTATGGGATTGATTTTCCTTAGTTCCAGATTTAAGGAAGTTAGAAATCTGTGAAATATGTATGTCTGTGTTGGATGAGTCAGTCTGGACTGACAAGTGCTCTGAGACGCTGTCCAGCGTGGAGGGCGCTATATAAATCAAAGTTGTTGTTGTTGTTGTTGACACTTTAATGCAGTGCTAGGGGTGTGTTGCATTGTCAGAGGTGCTGCTCTTTGAATGAGACATTAAACCAACGTTCTCTCTGCCTGTTCAAGTGGATCTTAAAAATCCCGTGGCAGCATTCATAAAGAGAAGGGAGTTTCAGATATCCTGGGGATCTGGGCAATAACCCCCATTTACTTTATGGCTATTTGAGACATTGCTCACATTGGCTGTTGCGTTCCCCTACAACTCACTCCATGAAGAGACACGTTTACCACATGCAAGGATTATCATTAATTACTGCATGATTATGATTTTTTTTGTTGAATTGTGATTGTACTGTATATCATCAAAAGGTACGATTGAGGGCAGCACCACCACCTAGTGGCACAGATGAGCATATCATACAATGTATCAAACAATGGGAGACCATTCAGCCAATTAGTTATTATTCAGCGCTTTGGTCCTTCACCGAAAACAACATTTATAGAGCGCCTTTCACGTCGGGAGGATGTCCCAAGGAATTCATCCTTATCCCATTAGATCCCTATCACTTTTAACATCTTTGCTCTGCATGTGCTTATACAATTATCTTTTTATTGCCCCGATCAACTGTTCCAACAGCCACATCTGGCAAATCATTCCATACTCTGAAAAACCCTCTACGAGAAATTATTCTGAACCACAAAGGGGTGACCGACAACATGGTCAAAGAGAGGGGCCTTGAGGCGTAACTTGAAGGAGGCTAAGGAGGGAGCACGGAGGTGGGATTGTGGGATGGAATTCCCATGGTTGGGGGCAAAGTGGCCGAAGGCTCGCCTGCCAGTGGTGGGGCGGGTGGGTCAGGGGATGTGGAGCAGGCTGAGCGGAGGGAACGGACAGATTGGTAGAGGGTTAGGAGGTTGCAGAGGTGTTGTGGGGTAAGGCCATGGAGGGCTTTAAAGATGAAGACCAGGATCTTGATTTGAAACCTGTGTGATGGGACACCAATGGAGTCGGGCGAGAATGGGGGTGATAGGTTCATGGAGCTTGGAGTGGGAGCAGTTCTGGATGATCTGCATGGAGGGAGGAGTTAGGGAGGCCGATAAGCAGGGTGTCGACGTAGGCGAGCCTGAATGTAATGAAGGTATGAATGAGGGTTTCAGCGGCCAGAGGGGTGAGGTATTGGCGGAGTCGGTTAATGTTATGGAGGTGAGGGAAGGCAGAACGGGTTATGGCTTGGATGTGAGAGAAACAGATGAGGATCAAACAAGACAACCAGGTTCCTGACTGGCTTGGTGAGGTGGAGTGTGCAACCATGGAGGTTGATCCTGCCAGTGTCTGATGTGTGAAGGCGCTGGTGCGAGTCAATCAAAAAAGCCTCGGTCTTGTTGACTTCAACTGTAGAAAGTTAGCTCTCATCCAGGACTTGATATCTGACAGGCAGTCTGTCCGCACAGCAATGATCCTGGAATTGAGGGTGGAAGCAGCAAGTGTGTGGATGACATATTAGTATGTCATCCACATACTAATACTTTCTGGCAGGTTTATAAAGATATTTGAAACTTTAAAGACAATTTACATACCCAGCAGCAGATATGTCTCAGTTGCAGAAATAGACAGTTTCTCTGGGTCTTGGCAACAATCCCCCGAATAACATTGGTCATTAATTTCATTGCGGTTTGTAGTACATTGCTGTTTACAAACATTCATACATTTTCAGTGACTTCCTCTATCACGCTTTTCTACTTTATTCATTGGCTCAGATAAATTAGGAACTTTTTGCATGGTAAAAATGACCACTTGGCTACTCATATAAATGAAAACACTTCTGAAACTGCCGCTTATTTTTTCTCCTCATTGGTGTTTCACCTAAAAATCTTTAAGACTAGGTTTAATTATTATAATGCTCGAATTAATATATAGTAGTGCCTTTTCGCATTGGGAGGATAACTCAAAGCGCTTGTGATTTTCCAAACATGAAATTTGATTTATTTTCACCTAGTCTATGTGTGTATGTTATTTCAAATTTATTCTCTTAAATGAAATTATAATACTGTAGTTTTAAAAATTGTTTACTGTGCCTGCGGGTGACTTTCCAGGTGTGCAAATACACAATTGATATAGTTACAGATAAACAATGAATAAAAACACAATGGCAAGTAATTCAAAATGCCCCGAATATTAATCACAACTTAATTTTATTCACATTTATCTCTGTATAGAGTTGCAGTGCATGAATAGGAAGGAATCATCAAATAAAAATCTCATGTAAACATAACAGCTAGTGAGTGAGCTTTTCAACCCTACTTCTGAGATAGTTAGTCAAACCGTATTAAATGACGTTGCTGTTTTTTTGGCAAATATATTCAGGTACCTGGAACTCACAATGATGAGTAAAAAGTTTCTTTAGAACAATATTTGGACATCTTCCATTCTTGGAATGCAAGTGATAAAACATATGGCTTAATTCTTCAGTTTGTGTCTATTATGCACCATGTGTAAATGTGTGTACAGAGGGAGTTACAGACTCTCAATTATATAATTGATAACTAATGAAAAAGACTAATTAATTATATTCATCGCAATTACACTGAACAGTTAATTCCTCTCTGTAATTACCCGAGTGTCTCCATGCGCATCTAGAACGAAGCCAAGTTGTCAACTAAGAAAATCACTTTGGGCATTGACCATTCAAGATATTTGACAATAATATTACCAGGATGTTCACCTGCATGTTGAGCACATGACTTCCATTCCATTCCACTCCCCTCCCCCCATTCATACTTCACTTATTTTCCTAATTTGTGACAATTTGGAAGATTCCTCATGTCATTCCTGTAAAATCTCCATCATTGAAGTTTCCTGTTTGAAAATACCCTTGCATTGTTTTGTGATCAGAGCAACAGAAAGAAGGATATCATCAGCACAGCTACCGTGGAGTGTCGTCTTTATTCTTTGTAATGGGAGCAATCTGGCATCGTAGCAAAGTTTCACACCAGAGAAAGTATACTTCAAGTGGGTATTTAGTTCCTGTTAAATCACGGCAAATAGTGCTCTGAGGGTACATTTCTATGGGATGGAAGGGGAAGTCACAAGGTTGTGTTTTCTTTGTTGGAACTGCAGGTTACCATTATTCAAAATAATTCAACAATCCCGTGAGCTAGGTGTACTACATCTTTAACACACAGGAATTTGGTAGATAGTTGAAAATAACAAGAGCTATTTCTTACATGCTATACAGAAGGCAACTGGGTCAATCTTGAGCTGTAAACTTGTTACAATGTCTATGTAAATAAAAATATAAATTTTTAAAGTACTAACTAAAATTACTTAACAAAAACTTCATGAATTAGTATATGCAGTCAATCACAACCGAGATAGGAGTTAACAGAAAAAAATTGTAAACAGTGTAGTTATTTAACCCATAGCAGGGGTGTAAACCTATGTACAGACTTTAACAAAATGTTTCCAGATGGCAAAAATCTGCATTTGGCTTTGCAGTGCAAGTCTTTATATTGTGCAAATAATAAAATATCCCATCTGTCTGACACTCTATTAAACACACATAAAACAGATGGAAAATCAATGAAGGATATAAAAGAATAATATTTACAGAACTGCCGATGACTGGCCTTCTATGACAATACGCAATTATAAACAAATATTAATTATCAACTCAAAATTACACATTTCATTTAAAAAAAATGCAATTTCATCTACATGCCATTAAAATGCTATTTCGTCGTACACATCATTCACTTAAGTCTAGCAGAATTAATTTGGCTGTTTCAGTCATTTCTGTTGTGTCAAATTCATGGCCATGTAAATACAACTTTTGTGCCAAGATGCTCCAACTAACAAAGTCTCCATTTTCTGTTTCATTTAAGAGGAAATGGAACAGCTGTTAAAAGTGGAGTCGATGAAACTCACAACCATTGTCCTCATGTGCCAACTCATGAGGTACCGGAAGATGTTCTGATAAAACTCACACCACTTTGCATCAAACAATTACACTACTGCCCCTTGTTAATTTTTGGAGATTTATCCTGATTTTATAGGGTAGGTTTCATACCTGACATATATTAAAGGCTGCCTTTAGCCCTAGAAAATGGATACTTATAAATGTTGCCTATTCTGAGGGTCATACTGGTATTATTCTAACAGCTGGGGGTGTGATGAAGGATTGTGTTTGAATATGACAAAGTATAATAATAATACTTGCATTTGGTATAGCGCTTTCCACGTCTTCCTAGATGTCTCAAAGCATTTCACAGAATATACTGTAAAGTAAATTGACTGTATATTTGTGGGCGAAACGGGGCAGCCAATTGCACACAGTAGTGTCCCACAAAAAGTCATGGATTGAAAAGACCAAATTATTATTTTTTGAGAGATTATTATTAAGCATATGGGGAAAGGAAACTTGCTCAAAGTTTCACCCTATGTGGAATTGAACCCAGGTCTCGCTTCTAAGGCGAGTGCTCTAACCAATGAGCTACAGAATTCATTTATTAACACATTCAAGAGGTGGCACTATTAGTATAACTATTAGTAGTCAGAGAAACCACTTAAATATAATTTTGGGGGGGGGGATATCTACTCTGGTTTCTTTCGTGAGCGAATGAAGGGAATCAGAGAAAAATCTACAATCTTGTCTAACTAGGGTTACTCATTATTTTCTATCCACTGAAAGTTAAAATATTTCAGAGGAAAGATATAATACTAAAGGAAAACTTGTACTGTACTTAGTTAGATTCTATTCTGGGACAGAAGGTCACACTAACCTACAATTTCATGGCTTCTTCAATAGATGTGCTAAACAATAGTGTTAATGTGAACACAGCAGGAGCTTCTGTCCTTTACATGCTTAAAGGATTTTTGTTGTCATATCAGCAGATCGGGGTAGTTTTTTTTAATGAAAAGGATGTCACCTGCATTGCCAGTCTATGAGGGAGAGGACAGCATGGTCGAAACGTAAGGTTTTAGGTTCAGCATGAATGTGCAACGCTGGTCCACTTACACCATAAACTTTGGTTGTGTTTTAATGCGCCTTGTGTAAACTTTCTCCTCATCACAGCATTATTCTGGCATTAAGACTGGAGTAAAGTTCAATGCATGAGATGTGGGTTTAATCTTGGTTTACAACATTACATAATTCCAGTGTAAAAACTGTTTCAGCTTAATCAACTCCAGTGTTGACTGGAAAGCAAGCTTTTGAATCGTGCTATACAAGTTCATCTAGTTTTTGTCGTACAGTGCAGGTAGTTCTATGTTCCTTACCGACCTCATTGATTGTAATTGAAGCAGAGGAGCTTATCGTGTATTGGTGGTAATCAGAGGAAGTTAGGAGATTGGCGGTAACCAGTCTAAAAATGATCACTTTTTTGTAATGCTTCCACTTTGGGATGTATTCCTGCTAGTGGCAATCAGACTTTTCTGAGTGGGAAGTGGCTGCCCAGGGGCCTTTTTCTTTGCGACCTGAACCTTGCTTTTGTTTTTAAAGATTCGGACAGGGTCCAGTTTGTTAACGAACGTCTCGCCTTCCTCCACTGCAACGTTGGTGTTGAAGGTAAGGGGCTTGTACATATTAAACCATTGCTGATGAGGAGAAAAATAATGTTACTTTACAGAATAAATTATTGTTTGCAACTTGTTATTACAAGATCACAAAATTGGCTTTGATAAAGAAGGCCACATAGCCCATCCGATTTTATCCTTACAGAATACCCATCATAGCATTTTCCCATCACAGCATCAAGCCATTTTTCAATGTCTAGGGTCTAGGCCTCAACCACCTTTCCTAGTAACCTGTTCCAATCATTAATTACCCTCTTGGTAAAGAGAAAATACTGGTGTGTATCCTGAAAATGTCCTTTACAAATCTTATGTCCCCTTGGTCTAATGCAGTGGTTTCCAAACTGTGGTACGTGTTGGCTGGAGGGGCACGGAGATTTAAGAGTTTCGAGCCCGAGTGCGTGTGGAGCCGAGGACTCGAGTGTGTGGAGCCGAGGACTTGAGTGTATGGAGCCGAATGTGAAAGGGTGGTGGGGGGAGAGGGGCTGTGCAACGAAAACATTGCTGAGTTAGGAGTGGGGGGGGCGCTGCTATTCAAAGTTTGGAAGCTTCTGGTCTTATGTCTTGGTGCATCCTAACGTATTGTTCTGAGCAATGAGTCAGCTAAGATCCTCAGCTTCCCGCTTGGCAAGTTCTCCCCATTCATGGACCACATGCATTTCCTATTCTTACTTCCTATATGTGATTATCTATATTGAGCTCCATTTGCTTAATATAATTACATCCGGTTATCAGACCATAGGAAAAATAATTTAAATATGAATTAAAATCAAGTCACAATAAAATTTCAGAAATAATCTGAACCAAATTTTGTCCTGTAATAACTTTGAGCACTTTTGATATGAGCCAAAGGCTCATGTTGATGAACCAGGATGAATTTATACATAAAACAAATTATTTGCATATTTTCCATTAATTTTAAGCCTTTTGTGGTAATAAAATGCAATTTTAAATTAGATGTGCTATAAATTTTCCAGGGAGTTAGCATTGCATGAAGAGATGCCTTAATCGATCTGATAGAAGTATAAAGTCTTATTCCAGCTTCTAGCTTAAACATCACACTTTATTAAAAACATGAACTTTGATCCTTTTATTCAAAAAGTAAATTATCCAGTTATACAAGAAAGACTATTCCTACCTTGGCCTGAGGACTGATACCATGTTTTGTAAATGTGTACTGCCACTGTGGTAATCCAAGGTGAATGACCATCAACCGATAGTAGGCTGTGAATGTGCTGGTAATAAAATGCCAGTAAAGTGCTCTGTCCAAAAACCAAACTTCAGCATGTGTGCTTGTCACGCCTGAGGGGCAGGGAGTAAATGTATATAAACACAATTACAGGGTTACAAAGAATGAAAGTTGTGGATATACTGGTAATAATAAATAATAATCCTTGTATTTTATATGCTGCCTTATGATGCCGTTGAGATGACTCAAAGTGCTTCACAAAATTTGTAAAGTGTAGAGACTGTGCATTTGTAGGTGAACCTGGCAGCCAATTTGCACACAGCAATGTCTCTCAAACAGCTAGAAAATGAATGCCCAATTTTATGGGGAGGAAAAGGACGGATAGGGGTCAATTGTTGGCCAGAACAGTGCCATGATTCTTTAGTGTCCACTCGATCAGACAGTCAGGACCTTGGTTTAACATTTTACCTGAATTCACTTTACAGTATATTCTGTGAAGCGCTTTGAGAAGTTACAATGACATGTTAAGGTGCTATATCAAAAGCAAGTATTATTATTATTATTTAGACCTGATCTCCAACAATGCTGCACTGTATTGGTGTGTCAGTGTAGACTGAGTTCAAAGTCCAGATGTAGGCTCAAACTCAAGAGGCGACCCACACTTCTATAAGCTACAAACTTGATCAGGTTGATCAAACCTGATCAAGTTCGTAGCTTATAGAAGTATAGATATTGAAACATGGAGATACATAGCTCTACAAGGATTGAAAGTGCACATAATATGACTAGGTGGGTAGAATGTATGTAACTATGTTGTTACTGAGTAAAATAAGGAGAGCCTGCTTAACCTTGGACAGGCAGGGGGCAATCAGTGAATACTACGGGTCTTGGCACTTCACACTAGGTTTTTCAAGAATAATTTTTAAAATATCATACTTCAAATATGGCAAAGTTGACGAAACTACACTTTGATGAAAGGTGAAATGGACTTAAAGTGATGCGTGTGGGTGCACAATATATATTACTGGTTATTTCTCTGTCTTCATGCAAGCATCTATATTTTACTTTGTATAATAGAAAGTATTAATTGAAATAAAAAATCTAGAACGATTCCAAAGAAAGTGGACAGTACATTTTATATGTATATTTGTGTATTCTCATATTTCTCAAATAAATGATAAATCCTTGCATTTGATATAATGTCTTCTTTATATCAATAATTAACTAGCTGCTACTCTTTGACTCAATGAAAATCCCCAAATATTTCTACTGCTCTCAAACACAAAACTAACACAAAGGGGAATTTTAAAACAGAATGGTGCCCCACCAAAGTGCACATGCTCTCAAGAATCTTGAGAAATCTTACTACTAAATCAAGGGCATTATAAAGGTAACAAAATTATATTGATTTATTTGACGTAGAATCAACTTGTTTTGGTGAAACCGCATTATTCAGATTCATTTGTGAAGCAGTATGGGTAACTGCTCATTGAAAGCTAGATAACGTGCTAGATTAAATGCAAGGATTATTATTATGGATTGATAATAATAATCCTTGCATTTGATATAATGCTTTTCACGTCTTCTAGACGTCTCAAAAGTGCTTCACAGAATATACTGTAAAGTGAATTGACTATTTTTTGTGAGCGAAACGCAGCAGCACACAGCAGTGTCCCACAAACAGTCATGGATTGAAGTGACCAATTTATTATAGTTTTTTTGAGGGATTATTATTGGGCGTGTGGAGTAAGGAAACTTGCCCAAGGTTTTATCCTGCCTGGATTCAAACACAGGACTCATGCTTGTAAGGCGAGTGCTCAAACCATTGAGCTACAGGACTCTAGTATGAAGTAGACTTGCTAATGGCTATTGTGAAGAAAAACAAATCTATTTCAGTAGGATGTTGCAAATTCTCTAGCTCAACCAAATTTATAATAATAATCTTTGCATTTGATATAGCGCTTTCCACATCTTATCAACGTCCCAAAGCGCTTCACAGAATATACTGTAAAGTGAATTGACTGTATATATTTGTGGTCAAAGGCATGGCAAATACGCTCTTCAATTGTTTCATTCCTTATCTAAAGATCAATATGCAGTTATACCTATTTTGAATTAATAAGACTATTAGTAAGAAAAAGTTACCTGATTTGACATTTTTATAAATTAGGCAGACTTTGCCATTCCCATTACAAGAATCCAACACAAATATTCGACTATTTGAGCCAAAACGTGGCTTCTCTGAAGCACCTTCAAAACAAAATGATCAAAAGTTTTTTTTTAATAATCTTTTGTATTATAATACGATACCAATTCTATATCATAAATGTCATCAGTAGAAGCCTTGCACATATGAATGAGGCAAGGAGGCAAATTAAGCTCTCCCACAGATTAAACCAATGTGACTTTGATTAGGGCTGTCTTGGTGCTGTGACCAGGGTGGAAACCAGATTGGAGGGACTCATCCGCAAAGCTGTGGGAAAGGAAGTACTAGAGCTGGAAGGCAACATCACATTCCAACATTTTGGAGATGAGTGGCAGGCTAGAGATAGGTGATAACTGGAGAGGTTGACATTTTGGCGAGTTGGGGTTGAGAAGGAGCAATTGAATGCAACATAGCTAGTCATACTTTTACTTATGTTAGTAATTTTGCACTAACCTGCAACAACAACAAAATTACAGGATGCCCAAAGGCACTGTACAGTCAGTGTTTCAGCGCCTTGGGATGTCCTCCCAACGTGAAAGGCGCTAAACAAACTTAATTTTGTTGTTTTAATTTTGTTGTTGTTTCGGACCCGAGCTGGGGTTAGGATCAGGGTGGGTAGAGAGAAGGGAGGGGAAAGGGTGTGACCGATGGCACGGTCAAAGAGGAAGGTCTTGAGGAGGGCTTTGAAGGTGAAGACCAGGATCTTAAATTGAATCCTCTGAGTGGAAATGGATTAATTGTTGCTAATTGATAGCATTATTGGTTTAAACTGATAGTTTACATAAAAGGAAAAAGGAAATTTTGCACTGTAGGTTTAAACATTAACTCTAATGAAAATATTGAAATTAAAAGTTCAAATTTTAATCCTTATCTTATGGACATTACAGACCTTCATCATCTGTATCATCTTCTATATCAGCCAGCGAGGGTGCATTGGGTAGAGAGGAAACAGATGTTGCACCTAGCCGAGTGAGTTTGGATACACTGTTTATCACCATTGATCCCAACTCCATGACATTGCCTAGGACAGAGAAAGAAATACTGTACTAAACTAATCAAATAATACTGGATAGATTTTTGGCAAACAATTGACTGAGACATCCAAAAACCTTCACAATGTATTCCTAGAATTATGAAAACTACAGGAGACATGGTAATTTGGTCTATATGCTAGATCTTCCATTTGGAATTGGCGTAATAATAATCATTACATATCAATTTTCACACCAACAACATAAGCACAAAATTCATTTGGAGCAATTCCCTAACTAAAATCCTATTCTGATTAATGTGAAGTTGAAAACTATTTTGGGCATCCTCCTGACGTGAAATGTCCTATATAAATGCAATTTTGTTTTTGTTAAATATCCGTCAGACAAAGTCAATTTGTCAATCTCTGCAACAACTATCTTCTTAGCCAGGGCACCATTGACTATGTACAAAACAAAAATTGCGAAACCGGTTAGATATTGACAAATTAAACCATGGAATCTGGTGCAGAGATGCTATATTTTCAACTATTTGAACAGCACGAACCTGAATAACTTCCCTGGGTCATCAGCTAATATTCTGCATCGCATGAACATAATGGAACATTAACTACCGGTATTTGCTAACTTCAATAAAGTACCACCCTGTACTCTTCTCTGCTATGAAAGTAGCCAAATAGTTGTTGACATAAGGAACATAGAAAAATTTATAACAGGAAATAAGGCAATAGCTACTCTTTGATCACAAACTACCTTTCTACAATATTCATTTATAGTATTTCTTCTTTCTCCCCCCCAAAATGTCGTCTCTTGAACCTATTTTGTGCTACTTGCTTTGGTGGTCTTCTTTGGTTATTAATCCATACATCCTTGTAATACAGTGCCTCTCTCTGAACTCCCTATTTATTCTGAATTTGCTAATGTTTGAAACCTCCAGCAGTGTAAGCAATTTGTTTGGATCAACTTCATTAATCCTAGTCATAATTATGAAAACTTCTATTAGATTATGTTGACTTGTTCAAATAATTGATCCTTGATAATAACTGTTTGATGTTTTGACTTTGAAGTATTTTAGTCACTAAATAAACAGCCTCAAATTAGCTTCAGCTCCACTCAGATGTGATAGTCATTTGATCATTTAAATTTGAAATATTTGAATCCCAAATAAACAACTTCAAGATCTTTATCATATTGCAAGAAAATTCAGCAGCTTTCAGTGAGCTAATTGATCAGCTCGGTAGCTTCATCTTTTGAAGTTAAAAATTCAAATGATTCACATTTTGCAGTAAATTTTGCATTATCTAATCAACAATGCAAAGACCTCATAATTTTACATACAAATTTAAATAAGAGTGCTGCCTATCCATTCTTTCAGTCAGAATCAATGCAAAACATGTCACTGCCTGTGCACTTTGTGTAGGAAGCGCCGCTGATGTCACTTCTTTCGAAAAGTGACGTTAGCAATGTTTCCTGTGCATTTTCAGCATGCAGTAAATAACAGCAGTAACAGCAGCACAAGTATCATAGTTTAACATGCGGGAAACAGACTGGTTTGTGTGACAAAGTGAAACAGGATACAAATGAGCCTACCTAATAACGGGTACCTTATAACAGAGCAGCCCAGCAGCTCATCATTATTTATATTGTCAAAGCCTTGCATTATCTTAAACATCCCGATTATACCCTCCTCAATGTTCTCTTTTGCAATAGGAGGAATCCTAACCTTTGCAGCTCTCCTCATAGACATAACCATTCCTCTCAGATATTATCCATGTGAATCTATATTGTATATTTTCTACATAGCTCAAATATCCTTTCTATTATATTGTGATGCCCCAAACTGTACATAATGTATGTATTTTTTAGCCAGGATCTAACCAACATCTTAAAGATTGATCACCTCTTTCTTACTTTTGAATTCAATATGAATCCCAAAATCCTATTTACCCCTTTAGAGGCCTCCCTACCTGTAATCTCATTTTAATAATCTATATTCTTAGGTTTTTCGTGATAAAACCATAAAACATACAACAAAATTACATTTGTATAGAGGCTTTCATGTCAGGAGGACATCCCAAGGTGCCGGACAGTCAAGTGTTTCGCACAAATATATTTTTGACAAGATAAATATAGTAGAAACTGGACTCATACTTATACAGCATAAACCGGTTCACTTTACCATCAAACCTGATGCTCCATGTCATCAGGAAGCCATCTGACATCAGATAAAAATTTCTCAGGTCTTCTGGCATTATGCAACAATTCTTCTGCAATCACAAAGATTTATAATGACTCTGATGCAGACATCAACACAGATTATGGTGGACTTTAACTTTAACCAAATTATTGCCCGTGTGAAGAAAGCCCTTTGGCCCATTTGACTTCATCCTTTGAAGTATAACAATGACAACAACAATTTTGATTTATATAGCGCCCTCCACACTGGACAGCGTCTCAGAGCGCTTCACAATAGAGGATCCCGGGACTGAGCCAGGGGCAGGGGTAGAAAGGTGACCAAAGGAGCGGTGGAAGAGAAAGGTCTTCAGCTGTGACCTGAAACTGAGAAAAGAGGGGGCAAGATGTAGGTAGTGAGGAAGGGAATTCCAGAGCCTCGGGGCATAGTGGCTGAAGGCCCAGCCACCGAGGGTGGAGAGGAGGATTCGGGGGACATGGAGGAGGCCAGACCCGGTAGAGCAAAGGCAACGAGAGCTGGTTTGAGGAGAGAGGAGGTCAGAGAGGTAGGGGGTGCAGAGGAGTGGAGGGATTATAAATCAAGTGGTTTCTTAAATGAAGTCTGTATTGAAGAATAATAAAATAAGAAATGCTAGATGAAAAAGACCAAGATTCATCTAGTTCGCCTTCCACCTTCCTGGTTGCATGCACATATAATAGTCTTTGCATTTCATATAGCACTTTTCATGCTTTCTAAATGTCTCACAACGCTTCAAAGAATATACTGAATTGACTGTATATTTGAGGGCAAAATGTGGCAGCTAATTGCACACAGCTGTGTTCCACAAACAGTTGTGGATTGAGTGACCAATTTCAAAGCAAAATTTCTCAGAGATTATTATTCCCAGAAAAGCAATCTGCCAATCAACTGTGAACCGTCTTCCTACTTACTGTTAGGTAAAGAGAGATATGTGGAGTAAGGAAACTTGCCCAACATTTCGCTCTGCCGGGAATGGAACCCAGGTCTCTCACTTGCGAGGCGAGTGGTCTAACCACTGAGTTACAGGTCTCCATATGTCCCAAACTACCTATGTACTATATCTCATAACATTATTTCCTAAAAGAAAACTATCTAATCTGTTTTGACAATAAATCAGATCCTTCAAACTGGTAGAAAAAAAAAGTTATGCTTGGTGGTGCTAGCTAACTCATATAACAACATATACTATATATTTTGTGTGGTTGAAATGTGCACTAACCCTGTAAAATAATTAGTAATTAATATTTAAGAAATCCTAAACACTTTAATTTTAAATATCTATACCTCCAGAAATGAAGGACCCAATGCTTTATCAGGGTCTTCCTGGGACTGACCTACAAAACCAATGTCGGCAGTCATCCAGGGCATGTCCCATCATAAGATGAGGGAGAGCATGATAAAACACACACACCATAATGGTATGAAGAATAACAGAGAATAAGTTTTGCCCACAAAACTATAGTGAGAATATTCTAAAATTTAATAGAAAAAAATATATATATATTCTAAACAAAATGCTTGAAGGTGCTATACAAATGTAATTTTGGTGTTGCTGTTGAAGTGTATTGAAGGCAAGTACAGTCTTGGGGGAAATAGATGGCTATATAAACTGTTTGCCATATCCAAATTCCTTGAGGCTTGCAGCATTCGTCATTTATTCCCCACATCACAAACTCCTTTCCAATTGATAGATACAGAAAAACATTAGACTGGACTTAAATTGTCTTATGTTACAAAAATATTTTATTTCTTTGGACCTAAAATAAAACTGTTTGCAGTTGAGTGTACTGAATGTCAAACTAACTTTCAACATAGTATGACAAATACGGTATATAAATGTAGCACGGTGCATTCCCAGATGACAAAGAATGAAGAATTGATTCTATGTTAACAGTTCATTTTCACAGAATTCAAAGGAAAAATATATTGAGTGCTAACTACAATCTGATAGTTCTATGCATTGGGGACCATCTTAGATTTACAATGCCTCACAGAAAGAAACATATACTAAATCTTAACTTATTGTGATAGTTGGAACACTAAAAAGTCAGTTCTTATAATATTATCATCAAGTGTTATATATTGTAGCTTATTAACAATTCCTCTCCGACCAATGGAAATGATTAATTGTTGAGATAAACATCTATTCTGTTCCGATCCTTTTGAGAAATGTAAAAATACATGGACCAGTGCTCGGAAACAATACTGTGTTTTGTTTATTTTAATTTAAAACTAGAGAATGAAACATTAATCACCAAGCTGCATACATTGAATGGGTCTTCATTTATCTCTCAGTTGCCAGATATGAAATACAGAAGTATTTTCCAACTTTTCATTCATATGTGATAAACGACAACACCCGTCTTTGATAGTACCTTTGTATTCCTCATTCGACTGATGATAAGAGAATGAAGAGCTGGGTGGATATGGCAAACAATTCTGGGATTTGAACCTTTAATACTGTGCTTTGGAATGTGTGACAAGCCTCTTTGCCACCCGGACATGCTCCCATGCAAAACCCCGTACCTCCATCACACCAGTCCTTGCGAGACTCCACTAGCTCACAATTAGCGAACAGATCAATTTCAAGACCCTCTCACTCGTTTTCAAATCCCTTCATGCTCTCGCACCTCCCTACCTATCCGATTTGCTTACCCCCTCCACTCCATTACCCACTGCTTCCATTCGGCTGACTTCAGCCTCCTGCTCGTCCCTCATGCTCTCTGCTTTACTATTGGTGGCCGTGCCTTCAGCCACTACAATCCCTCCGCCTTGCCCACTTCCCACTGTCAAATCCTGCCTAAAGAGCTTCCTTTTTGATTGTGTTTATGGTCACCTGCCACCTCCTTCCCCTGGCTTAGTGTCAGACTCCCACAATGTTAAGTGCTCCGGGACGCTACCCTCAGTGAAAAGTGCTATAAAAAATGCACGTTGTTGCTGCTCATTTTAAATGATGCTTATGATAAAATAGAAAATATATTTAGGTCACTATCATGGGTCAAAATTAATTTGTTTCATGTAACTAGGACATGAAATTTAACTAAAAATTGTTGGACCAGTGGAATTAAAGAGTTTGCACAGATCAGATCCATTACTAAAAACGACTGATAAATAATGCATTTTTTATGAATCAGTCAAGAGAGACAACATGTGGAACTTGTCCTGCAAGAGTTACTGAAACCAGCAATTTCCAAAGGATTGAAGGATACAAGGATAAAACTCTATTTGAATCTGAATTGGAAATAGAATCATAGAAATTTACAACACAAAAGGAGGCCATTCGGCCCATCGAGCCTCCACCGACTCTCAGATCAAGCTGTTCATTCAAATAAACATTCAATTAAATATTGAATGAAAATTAAATGGTCCAAAACTATTTCAACCATTCATTAAAATCTCAACTACTGTATTTGGAATGGGTAAATACCCAAAAGCAGAAAGGTCAGAAAAAAGTTGGTTAAAGTATTCAGCAATGAAGGCAGTTGAGCAACAGAAATAATTTATTCAGTCCTAGGTTTTAAAAAATAGTTATTAAGATTGTTTATTGCTTATGAGTTCTTAAAATACGTTCTGTTGTTCTGTACAACTGATAGAATGCATTATTATTTTTACTGCAGATTATCAACGCAACAATTCACTCCACTGACTAGTGTTGACAATCTACAGTATTGTTGTTTTCTATCCTTTGATATTTGTGACACTGTTCAACTCCAACCCATGCCTATTGTTAAGCATGAAGACATAAAGCAACTTAGGTCAATTGGTTTTTAGGTCTAAAGTCAAAATTAACAATTTCTCACCTGTTCCCACGAGATGATCATATGACGTTCCGCTGGTTCGTTTTCCATGAATCTCACTTCTGCCACACCTGGTCGACTTTCTACAATGAACATCAAAAAGTGGTAACTAGGAGTTCTTAAAATACTATGGTAGTTTGTTTGGCTTACTGCTATTTATGTTGACCAATTTTCTTCCTTCCTTTGAAGGTGTCAAGAGACCAATTTTCTCCCCTTCTCACTCATTTTCAAATCCCTCCACTCCTCTGCACCTTCCTACCCCTGACCTCTCTCCTCACAACAGTACCCGTTGCCTTTGCTCCCACCGGGTCTGCCCTCTTTCTTGTCCCCCGAATCCTCCGCTCCACTATCGGCGGCCGTGCTTTCAGCCACTACACCCTGAGGCTCTAGAACTCCCTTCTTCATTCCCTTAGCCTCGCGCCCTCTCTTCCTACTTTCAGGCCTTGGCTAAAGACCTTCCTTTTCGATTGGCTTTTGGTCACCTTCTTCCCCCTCACCTTGGCTTGGCCCCAGGATCCTTTTTTGGGAAGCGCTCTGAGACGCCGTCTGGCTTAGAGGGTGCTTTATAAATCCAAGTTGTTGTTGTGTGGCTCTTGTTGTCAGGTTTCATGGTTGCCCTCGTCTAACTTTTGGTTTTTCTTAGCCTGAAGTTCTCTAGGTGGGCTATTTGTCCATGAAAGTCATCAAGAATCAAAATATCCCTACTGTATTTGGAATGGGTAAACAGATGTTCACTTTCCAACAAATGCCATTACCTAGCAATAAAGATTCCTAGCCTAAAATTAGTCCAATTAGAAGCATTTGAACTGCTGCCAAACTTGAGATCATCTAAAATACAGCAAATCAAACTTTTAGCTCTCTAGTCTGGATAGTTTAATGTTTCGCTGGCTAATGTCTTTACTAACTAGACCACAGGGGAAGCCTTTATTTCCATATAAAATTGGTGCTCTCTGCATTCATATCACCTTTCTCTGAAACAATGACTGTCCAGTACCTTGGAACGTCCTCCTGACGTGAAAGGTGCTATACAAGTGTAATTTTGTTGTTGCTGCTTTCTCAACAAATTCACATATTTTCACTAAAATTTTTAAATTGTTTGTTCAAACTGAATTTCGGTGCATAGTCAATGGCATTCCAAAAAAGATAGCAACCTCTTTGTTTCACGACCTCAAATAGTGCCAGGGATCATTAACGTCCACCTGAACTGGTAGGTGGGACCTCATGTAATGTCTCACCTAAAGGAATGGTACCTCCAACAATGCAGCAAACCTCCAGCATTGTGCTGCCAGCTTAGACCAGAGTAGTCTAACTTTTTGCTGAAGGCTGGATGCCCCATTTGAAAAATGTCAATATTGTAACTATTGTAAGCAATAGTTTTGTGTTTGCTTTCAAAAAACACCATTTACGGGTTATAAAGGAGCAGATGGGCCAAATTAAATCGGCCCGTGAGCTGCGAGTTGGACCACCCTGGCCTAGACAATGAACTCAAACTCCCAACATGAAGCTGAACACTTAATCTTCTGATTCAGACAGAAGTGCTACCAATTGAGCCATGTTGACAACTTAATGTTCCTTTGCAAATTCACTTCACTAAGATATTTTACATATGTTGTGAGTATAATTATTTGTACTTTTGTTTTCATTACAACAACAAAATTACACTTGTATAGTGCCTTTCACGTCAGGAGGTGGACATCAATAAACATACCTTTCATCCTTCAAGTTATAAATTACTTTCTTGTACAATATAATTTTTTTCTGATATATATTTACTATAATTAAAAGGGACGATGTCTTTTCCTTAAATTATCATGAAATAATGAAAAGCTGTGGTACATTTTTGGAGTACTATTAATTAATAATAGTTAATTAATACAATATCAGTGTGCCCTGTAAAATCTTTCAAAAATCTTACTCCATAGCAAACAAAACATTTTTTCTGCTCTACATTAGATAGCATAATACAGTTATCCGTGACCCGATCAACCGTAACTTCCGTATAACCAGCACTGCAAAAAAAAGGTCTGCATTCGATTAACCGGAATTTATCTGGAAAAATGCATAATTTTTTTCCGTGTGTTTTCGGCCGAATATCCAGCACGCGCTTTAACCGGCATTGGCCAGGTCCCAAGGGTGCTGGATAAATAGGCTTTTACTGTATGTTAGTCAGATACAGCTGTAATGAAACTATCAATGAATATAAATTCTGGTGATTGTTGTGGGCACATAAAGAGTTGGTGAAAATGTACTGAACTACATAATGTACCCCTTAAACTTCTTGAAGGTTAAATGTGGAGTAGAGAATGAATATGTAATTTGTATGTGCATGAAATAATATTATAATGCAATTCATTTTCAAATGCTGACAGGAACAAAAGTTTAAAACAAACTTTTATTATAAAGGTAATAATTAAGTTAATAAAGATTCAACTTTTATAAAGAAGACCTGGTTCAGTTGGTAGCACTGTCAATTCCGAGTCAGAAGGTTGTGGGTTCAATACCCATGTTGGGACTTAACTCAGTCTAGTCTGATATTGCAGTGCTGGGGTGTGCTGCGTTGCTGGAAGTTACTGTCCCTCAGGTGAAACACCAAACTGAGTGTCCAAGTGCACATTAAAGACCGTATGGCACTTTTTGTTTAATAAAGGGAGGTTTCTCCCCATGTTTTGGTCAGCAATCCTCAATTTTTGTATAAAAGATGAATTGCTTGACTGCTTGTAGGACATTGCCGCGTGCCAATTGGCTGTTGCAGGAGCCGGCAAAATATTTCATACAGCGCCTCATCAAGTCGTCGAGGTGTCTCAAAACGATTCCCAGGGATTTGCTGCAAAGTCGACTGCGTGACTGTGTACTTCGTGGGTGAATCCAGGGACAAACATACCCATCATTTTGGACACAGGTGTGTAGCCGCACAATTCGCCCAAAAATATACAGTCAATTCACTTTACAGTATATTCTGTGAAGCGCTTTGAGACGTCTGGAAGATGTGATAAGGCGGTATATCAAATGCAAGGGTTATTATTATTACTACAGTATGTAGCTCAGGTTGGGTGCAGCGTCTCAAGACGCTAGTTAGAAAGCGCTTCACCTGTTTTCCGTAGTAACGACGGTCATCGGCCCTTCCCCTCTCCTCCCCTCCCCTCCCGGCTAAACCGCCAACTCACCCAACACCTTGGTCACACCGAGCGTTAACCGGTCTACGAAATCTTTCATTTTAGTAGTTTTATAGTCTTCCATCCTGAGCTCGAGACCACCTTTTTTTTTCTAACGTTGTTGTTGCTGTTTTCCCCTCACTCCCTCCCCCTTCTCCCTCTTCTCTAACAACAGCTGGAAACTCTAGTCGTTTGATTTGGAATATATTTTTGTTTGAAAAAAAATCAAACAGAATAATGTTCAGACTGGGGAAGAGCTTCTGACCGGGTCCTCCTCCAACTGCGGTAGCGGGTGGGGGGGGAGGGAGATGCGTCAAACAACAAGCGAAGCATGCCGGGAACTGTAGTGTTTCTCAAGGGACGCTTCCCTCCCGTTGCACAGCGACAGTCAGTCTGGGTGGGGGGGAGAGAACACGAACTACAACTCCCGTGGTGCAATTCGTGTGGCATTCGCTTCGCTATTTTGCCCAACGGTCGAGCCGCGCGCCGGGAGAGGGTTGGAGGAGGAGGAGAAACGTATGATGCGCATGCGCAGGTGTGAAGCGCCCCTCTCTCCCACCAGGGGCGGGGTTCCGGCTTTTGTACGTGTATGAATGAAATGCGAGAAGCCGCCCGCGGGGCATCCAGTGGGAAAAAGAGGGTCCCTGCGATCGAAGTCGCCGAGTTGGGCGTTTTTCTCGTCCGTTTGGGCGGGTTTTGGATGCACGGTGCGTGAAACCGCTTTTGGGCGGCTGACTCATTTTAAAAAAAACTTTAATCGAAACATACAAAACACTTTTTCTTGGGTCGTTCTCCCTTTGAAGACGTTTCCCTCCCCGGTTTTAAATAAACCCTCTGAAACCCTAAATCGACCCACTCCCACTGCCATCAAAAGGCGACGTGTGATATTGGGCTAGTTTTTTTGTTGGGGGGGGGGGGGGGGTGTGGACGTTGGGCTATAAACCGCGGCGGCGCACGATATTGGGCGGGTTGTGGGGCGGGTTGTTGGGAGGGGGAAAGTGGCGGTGGTTTAAAATGGCGAAGGCGGGACGGAGTGCAGCTTTCTGGAGCACGGACGGTATCCTTGAGGCAGGCCGTCGGCAGGCCGAGCGGTGCGACGGTAAAACTGAGCCATGTTTAGCGAATTGAGAAAGAGAAGAAGCGAGGGAGGGAGGGAGGGAGTAGGAAGCAGTGAAGTGAGAGGAGAGGAGGGGGAGGGAAGTGTTCGTGATCACATTTGGGGAACTGGCTCCCTGTTGTTTGTTTGTTTATTGTGGGGAGATCTTGTTGACAGTTACTCAGGATGGCTGCCCTCCCTCCCTCCTCACAAAAGAGAAAGTACAGTAGCTGCTGAAAGTTATTTTTGCCGGTGCTAAGTGGATTTGAGGAAGGGGGAATGGGAGGGAGGGAGAGAGGAGAAAGATTCCTCCAGGCCCTCACTCTGGGTGCAATGGCAGATATATATTTTTTTGGGAGGGGGGGGGGGGGGGGAGATGTGATTCTTCCTGATGTCCCAACTTTTCTTTCCCGCACAAAAAAAACCTTAAAAAAAAACTCATTAAAAATTTAAAATAATAATATTAGTATATTCTGTGAAGCGCCTTGAGACGTCTAGCAGACGTGAAAAGTGCTGGATCAAATGCAAGGATTATTATTATTTGATATGGCGCCTTATCCCATCGTTGAGACGTCTCAGAGCGTTTCACCAATTGAATAGACTGTAAAGTGAATCGACTGTGTTTTTTTGGAGGGGGCAAAACTTTCGCATATGACTTTTTAAAAAAAAATGTGTTTCAAGACAGTTCAAACCCTAGCTGCTGCTTTTTTGTGTGTAAGTTATTTAAAAAAAGACCTTGCCGCCCTCTCCTCCGAGGAGTAAGTTCGACAACTTAATGCAAAGTGTTTTGTTGTCGCAGCTTCTGGGAAGCCATGGTTTTGGTTGCTCTGGGTTACAGGTGCTTGCAACCGGCGTGGTGGCGTCTTGTGTCGAGAGAGCTGCCAGATTCGAGGATTTGCAGATGTGTTTGTTTCCTCATTGAAAAGCAAACTCCTCGCTCTATTTAGAGCACGTTTACTTTCAGGATCACGCGAGTCTGTTCCTATGCCGACAAAAAAAAATAGAGTCACTAAATTTTTCATTGAATTCCGTGCAGTGCTTTGGAGATGTTGTCCGGACATGAAAGACGCTGTATTAAATAATGGCCTTGATCAAACATATTTTATACGGGAATAAGACACGTTTTAATGCCAGAAATTATGCTAAAAGAATGAATTGGCAGACCCGTGTGCTAGATTTCTGTAAAATTTGCTTTGGTAGCTTTCACTTAAATCAATGTAAGTCACAGGAATCCAAATCCACACAAGACCATAGTTTGACCATTATTGTGGGTGATGTGCCAAATTAAAAATACTAACTAATGTGTTGGGGGAACTGTTTGAGACTTGATGAATGTGGAATTTTAATTCTACACTATTTAACTTTAGAAGGAGCAAATTGCTGTACTGGCAAATAGCACAGATGTCTTCTGTACATTGTGCTTGTACTGCTCCCTTATTAGAGCTATTTATAGTGTCAGTTCAGTTTACACTATACTTTGAAGTGCTATGAGACGCCTCGAAGACGTTGATAAGATGCTACGATAAAATCCTGATAATCGACATTCCAAAAGCCGGCAACTCCCTAAAACAAAGAAGATTTCAAAATACATACAGTATTAAATTTTTTCCAATGTCCGGCAAATCTCCCAAAGTTTAAAACGGCTGCTTGCAGTTCACGACGTTGTTACTCTGTCGTTGCTGTGGTTGCCGCTCGGGCATTTTTTGGCTTCATGTTTTGGCTTGTGTTTACAGCACACATCGTGTATGGGGTGGCACTTCCCCAGGCATTTATAGGTAGGTTTCTAGGTAGGTTTCTAAATAGTGGCAATCTCCGAAATCTGGGAAGTGCGTGGACCCAACAATGCCGGATTATCAAGGTTTACTGTAGATCATAAGCAAGGAATATTATTATTTAGTCTTCTCTCTTCCCACAAATTTCAATAATATTCAGTATGTAACAAATGTTAAAGGTTTCATATGGGCTCTTGTTTCAATATCCAATTGTGTAAGACATTACACATTTTGTTTAAAGATGTCCCTTCTCATTTTTCACCATGTTTTTCTTCTGGTGATTATGTGCCCATGTGTTACTGATTCATAGATCAGTGAAAACATTTTATCAGTTCCAGAGAAAACAGTCCATACTTTAGGTCTTTCCACATAACTAATTTCACATCCCTAGTGAATCTCTGCATCTCTGTGATTTGTTTTCTGTAAGTGAGTGCTTAAAATTGAACATAATACTGTACTCCCACTTGCAGCCAAACCAGTAAACCAATGTCCTGAATAATGTTAACATTACCTCTGTGTACTTGTATTCAATGTCTCTATTTCATAAAAAAAAATCTATTTGCTTTATCTGTGGTCTTTTGTATTTGTGCCAACCATTAAAGACCCATGTACAGAATATGCTCTGCGGTCTCTTTAGTCCTCCCTCTTCTCTGTTAAACATTCCATTTGGTTGCACAACAACTTCCATCTATATAGAACCCTTCACCCTGGGTAGACCGTGGAGATTTGAATACGAATACGAGCACTGACCAGCTTCATGTCCCCCACCATATCTGTTCCATTACTTTCTTGGTCTACTCGATCAAGGCATGTCTCATTTCGTACTTTCAGTCATCTTTTCCCTGACATTCAGCACTGGGGAATGCTTTGAGATGTCTTTCCAAAATGTAAGGTGATTATATAGATCTAAATTGTTTTAGTCTATGCTTCTACTCGCACACCCACAGAAGTTATCTGCTCTAATCATGTTCCTTCTTTCCCTGTAGCCTAAGTGTTCAGTATGTATCTACTTGCCTTTCAAATGGAGTCTTGTAGTATAGTGGTTAGAACACTCGCCTTGCAAGTGAGATGATCCAGGTTCGATTCCCTGGCAGGTTTCCTTACTCCACACGTCTCTGTTTACCCAGCAGTAAATAGAAACGCGGTTGTTAGTTGATTGGTGGATCGCTTTTTTTTTGGTAATAATACCTAGAAGAAAAAAAATTGGTCACTCGATTCCTGAGTGTTTATAGGATAATGCTGTGCGCAATTGGCTGCCATGTTATGCTCACATAATATACAGACAATTTGCCTTACAGTATATTCTGTGAAGCACTATGAGGCATCTCAAAAGATGTTACAAGGTGCTATATAAAGTGCAAGTATTATTAATGTTATTCAATAGCAACTAATAATAAGTGATTTATATAACATTCTAACAACTTTTTTGAGGGAAAAAACTAATCATTCTCTTTTTGAATTGATGGCTAAAGTTCAACTTAACTGCTAAGTGGAATGGTCTTTAACACCGGATACTGGCTGTTCAAATTAGCATTTTTTCTATTCTCTGCAAATTAATATTCATTCAGAAACCTTTGATGCATCATTTACATTTGTAAATATACATTTGTGTGTTTCAGCTTTTTTTTCAGGTTTTAGAAGAAAATGTTTGCTTGTTGGTTGTATGAGTTGAGTCCTTGAATTGCTTTTTTGTACATGTATTATTTAGTTTAAAAGTTTAAGATGTTTATCTGCTTTGAATAATATCCTACAGTGTTTGGATAAATTATTGTTCCGTTATCTTCATTTGCCACCTAGTATTTAGACTGTCTTTCATATAGCTCATCCAAATTATTCTTGTATTGTGGTTTAATCTACAAAATCTACAATATGTAGAGTCCTGTAGCTCAGTGGTTAGAGCAGTTGCCTTGCAAACGAGAGACCTGGATTTGATTCCGGGAAGGATGAAACCTTGGGCAAGTTTCCTTACTCCATACGCCTGATAATAATCCCTCGAAAAGAATAAACCAATAATAAATTGGTTGTTTAAATCCACAACTGTTTGTGGGACACTGCTGTGTGCGATTGGCTGCTGCATTTGGCCCACAAATATACAGTCAATTTACAGTGTATTCTGTGAATCGCTTTGAGACATCTAGAAGACGTGAAAAGCGCTATATCAAATGCAATAATTATTATTATTGGTTCTAAAATAGTCTCCCTGCACCATAAGTATGGAAATACTTGATCCAGAACATTAATTGGCGGTTGAAATACCAAATGATAATGGTCTTATGTTCTTTAAATTAACTGTACAAGTTCTGTTATTGACAAACTCATCTACTTCAGTGCTTATACAGTTTAAGCTCTCTGAGATGCTACCTGGCTTAGAAGGCGCTATGCAAGTACAAGTTGTTGTTGTTGGTATTGCAGTTTGGTTAGATGCCATTCACACACAGTCCATTGTGTGTTTATTACATCACCGCCACATCTAAATTATATGGCAATTCAGTAGAAGAGAGAGCAAGACTGTAAAATCCAGAATACCACAGAATCGGCCTATCATGTCAATGTTGGTGCTAGTTCCAGAATACTTTTCCTTTTACTCACCTGTTTTAAGGTAAGAAGACTCATAATAATTAAATGTGTGCTTTAGTCGTGGCAGAATTCCGAGGAAAATCCCAGATTAGCAACTGTGTGATCCCCCAACTCCTTAAAAAAAAACCCTCCCTAGATCCCTCAAACCCCAGCCACGACTGCCCTATCTCAAACCTGCCCTTCTCAAAAGCACTGGAATGCGTTGTCGCAAACCAACTCCACGCCCACCTCTCCTCCCACTCCCTCTTCGAACCCCTCCAGTCCGGTTTCCGCCCTGCCCACAGTACAGAGACTGCGCTTGTGAAAGTCACAAACGACGTCCTCTCTATCTGTGACCAGGGTTCCCTCTGCCTCCTTATCCTCCTGGACCTGTCGGCTGCCTTTGACACAGTCGACCACGCCATCCTCCTCCACCGCCTGTCCTCCGCCATCCACCTCAGTGGGACCGCACTCGCCTGGTTCGAGTCCTACCTCACAAACCGTCAGCAGTACATCTCCACAAACGGTTTTTCCTCCCGCACTCACCCAGTTACCTGCGGGGTACCCCAGGGATCCATCCTTGGTCCCCTCCTTTTCCTCATCTACAAGCTTCCTCTTGGGAATGTGATCCGCAGACATGGGGCAAACTTCCACATGTACGCGGATGACACCCAACTCTATCTCTCCACTTCACTTTGTGACCCCCAGTCCCCCGATGTTCTGTCAGCCTGCCTTTCAGACATCAGGGACTGGATGAGCACAAATTTCTTGCAGCTGAATGTTGACAAGACGGAGGCCATACTCCTTGGCTCTCGTCAATGTCTCCATTCGCACGGCTCTCACCTCCTCCACCTTCCTGGCCTGCCCCTAAAACTCACCAAACCTGTGCGCAACCTTGGCATCAGGTTCGACCCCCAACTGTCCTTCCTCCCCCACGTCCGGTCTGTCACCAGCACTGCCTTCTACCACCTCCGACGGATCGCCCGTCTCCGGCAATACTTCACCTTAAAAGCTGCCGAAACCTTGGTTCACGCCTTCATCACCTCTCGGCTGGACTATTGCAACGCCCTCCTCGCCGGTCTCCCCTCCACCACAATCCACAAAATCCATCTTATCCAAAACTCTGCCGCCCGCATACTCACCCGCTCTAAGCTTCGCTCCCCCATTACCCCAGTCCTTGCCAGACTTCACTGGCTCCCTATCCCAGAGAGGATCGACCTCCAAGATCCTCACCCTTGTTTTCAAATCCCTCCACTCCTTTGCACCCCCCTATCTCTCTGATCTCCTCTCCCCACAACCCAGCACCCGCTGCCTTCGTTCCTCTGGGTCTGGCCTCCTCCATGTCCCCCGAGTCCTCCGCTCCACCCTCAGCGGCCGTGCCTTTAGCCACTACGCCCCAAGGCTCTGGAACTCCCTTCCTCACTCGCTTCGCCTCGCCCCCTCTCTTCCCAGTTTCAGGTCACAGTTGAAGACCTTTCTCTTCGACCGAGCTTTTTGTCACCTTGCTGATCCTGCCCCTGGCTCGGTCCCGGGATCCGCTACTGGGAAGCGCTCTGAGACACCGTCCGGCGTGGAGGGCGCTATATAAATCAAAGTTGTTGTTGGCTTCAGTATTTTTAGCCAAACTGCCTTATCAGTACAGTACAGTATTGGTTTAAATCCTGTGGATTTACAATGTTTCCTTTTCATGCAGATGTTACCACAGAAGAAAAAGTAGGCTAATTCTAAATTGATAAACAAAACAAAACTGTACTTTAAAAAACAAAAGAATATTATAGGCTCTGTACATAGAGCCCCTCATGCAGGGTAGCATCCCAGAGCACTTGATGTTTTATAACCGCTTCCAAGGTCACCTAGGCATGATAAACAGATACGTTGACCATACTCTCCTGTGGTGCTTCTGGTTACTATAATAATAACCCTCGCATTTGATATAGCGGCTTATGTCTTTGAGATGTTTCAAGGCACTTTACAGTACTGCAAAGTGAACTGACTGTTTTGTCGGCAAAAAGCAGGAGCCAATTGTGCACTGCAGTGTCTCACAAACAGTTGTGGATTGAATGATGGGAGGAAAGCCAATTTATTTATATATTTATTTTCTGAAGGGATTATTACCCCTGGAATAGCAATCCGCTAATTGATTAACAACCAGGTTCTTACTGCTAAGAACCTGGTTGTTAATCAGAGGTAAACAGGTGTGTAAAGTAAGAAACCTTGCACAAAGTTTTGCTCTGCTCGAAAATCGAACCCAGGTCCATTTGCTTTGAGGCGAGTGCTCTAACCACTAAGGTACAGGACTTATTCTTTGTTTTGCAAATATCCTGTACCCCACCAGTTCATTTGGCAGTAATTTCAGTGTTATCTGTTTTTCTTCTCTGGAGGTGTGCATTTTTGTCTTTGTTTGTGTGCAGCTTCTACACATGTTTTTACATGTTTTTCTTTAACAATGTTGAACCTAGAATCGGATGAAGAGCAACCCATGGTTTTTGTACCAGGTATGGTTTTGATAATTACAAACACATTATCCATAGTCTTTTGTCCTGCAATATCTTGTGATCAGTGATTATGAAGCCAAAATGTATCACACAGAGAAATGTGAAGCTTTAGAAAAATTGTTATTTGTTTAACATTTTTTTAATATGAAGATCAATATTCATCCATTATTGTAGATTGTTGTATGTTCTGAGAACACCATCTTCTTTGTTAAATGTACCAACTTTGATGAATTGTATAAAAATAAAGTATTGATGGAAGGCATTACCTCTCATCAGATACTTGGTTCCAGAATGTGTCCACTTTATTTTCCTCCCATTCAACTGATTCGGTTTTAGAATGTCAAGCACGTCTGCTGGAGTTTTTATTTCTCCTATAGAATTGGAGCAACTGCTCATGTTTAGTTTTAGACTGTTCCCTTGCATATGTATATTTAAAGTGACTCTCCAATCCAGTATTAGAGGATTGCTGCATTGTTGGAGATGCCACCCTTCACATGAGATCTTAAGAACTGAGGTCCTTTCTGCCTGTGCAGGTAGGCATTGGCATTAAATATACCATGACATTCTTCCAAATTTGTATGGAAATATATGTCTACTAATGTTCTGCCCACGAATCCTTCAGATTAAATTGGTCATTTAATGGCTGTTTGTGTGTCATTGTGTACAAATTGGACGGTGAGTTTGCCAACTAATACACAGTCACAACACATTGCATTAAATCCTGTGAATTGCTTTTAAGATTTAATAAGCTCCATGTCAAATGCAAGGATTATTAATTAAACCTGGATCATTTTACCTCATATGATCAATTTAGGCACATTATGGAAATTGAAATGTCCATACTGATGATTTTGGATGGTCATTTTGTTGTTGAGGGTTTTCTGATTAAGGTAATGTTTTGGGCCTGTTGGTCCGAAAGCAAAATGCTTGTTGAATTATACCTTCTGGTCAACGATCATAGCTGCTTTTTCTGGTGGGAGGGGTGGTGGGGGGGTGGAGGGGAGGGGGGATTGTCTTTCTCAGCTGCAAGTGAACTTTGCCATTCCCTGAATTTGGGATAGTTTTTTGGCAGCAAATCCTGCAATTTTGCTTGTAAGACAAGTATGAATGTGTACAGCGACTGTGTGTGAATGCTGCATTCTAGCCAACTTTCCATTTGTATTTGTTCTGAACACTACTAGAAGGGCAGTCAGTTGTTCACTGTCTGCATTGTCGATTCCTTTTTATTGTTTTAAATGCCTCAATCAGATTGCTCTTCATCCTCCTCACCCCATGGGAGTATAATCATTTCCCCCAATGTCTCAGCATTGAGCTTTCTTTGCTTGATTGAATTGTGGTCAGGGAGGAAATTAATCTTCTTGAGAGTGTTGGTCTGTGCTTTACACCTCTTTCACTTGCCCTCACTCATCCGCAGGAAATTAACTTGAATTTGGTTCAGTGAGAGAAGCTGACAGAACAAATTAGATAAAGCGAGCTTGATGTGCCGAATAGCCTTTTCTCATTTTGTACTTCACTATTTTTCCTCTAGTTGTTTTTTTCCCCACACCTACCATATCTGGAAGTTGGTATATAAAAGTAAATAATAATCCTTGCATTTGATAGGGCACCTGATCAAGTGATGGAGAAATCTCAAAGTGCTTCACAGAATTGAATTGACTGTATATTTTGTAGGCGAAACTCGGCAGCCCTGAGCCCTCTGAGACACTGTCCGGTGTGGAGGGAGCTATATAAATCAAAGTTGTTGTTGTAGCCAATTGCGCACAGCATGTCCCACATTGAAGGGAGGATTGAAGGGACCAATTTTTAAAAAGAAATTATTACCTCCAGAAAAGCGATCTGCCAATCGACTAACAAACCGGATTCCTACTTACTGCTATGTAAACAGAGGCATGTGGAGTAAGGAAACGTACCTAACATTTCACCCTGCCGAGAATTGAACCCAGGTCTATCGCTTGCGAGTCGAGTGATCTAACCACTGAGCTACAGGACTCCACTTTATGATCTTTGCTGTCCACTACTTTGATAGAGGTTCAATTGAACCCACCTACTAAGCTGGGTTGAGTGATTTTCTCCATTTTATACATTTGTGTACAAATTATTTTGTCTTACTAGGATTATTGTGTGAAGGTAACTTCAGGCAAGAGTCAAAGGTGAAGGGGCGTATGATTCAACACGTGAAAGCAAAGCTTCCTGCGCCCGTTGATTCTGTTTTCACGTCGCCCTTGAAGTCTGGAGGATTAAAGCCAGTGATGTCGAATGAGGTAAAGTTGTGTATAACTTTTCATGACAGAATGATTAGGTGGGTGCTTATAGTGCATTTGTTTATCTTGAAGGAATACTGCTTTTATGAGGTTTTGTTGTATAGAGCATTGCTGTGCATTTTAACAACTCTTTCTAGACCAAGTGATTTTTTTAAATTTCATCTAGTGAGTCATTTTATAATTTGTCAATTCTTTTGTTTGCAAACAAATGTTTTAATTGCTTTTTCATAATGATTGTCTACTCAAAGATCTAGTTTTCAATCATGTTTAAATATGGTTTGTGCTCTACCTTTAATAACTACCTATTTCACTCAGCAATTGAGGCATTGTGTTTATTCTGTGTTTAGACAAAGGATAACAATCTGCTTTCTTAATCTGTCTCTCTGCTGCATTTGGAGTCTGATAACCACTCTTTCCTAAATGTGAAATTCTTATTTAATAATCAGATTAATTAGAATCCTATTGTTCTGATCTTTCATCTTGTTGTTTTACAAAAAGAGTGTAGAATTGAGTTGTGAAATTTGGACATTTTCATCATAATTGATATAGCCTATTGGCAGCCCATTAAAAGTTAATTATGTAGATGACATCCTGGGTCTTTAATTGGAAGTAGTGATTGGTATAAATGTTCTGTTTTATCGAAACAAAATGGATGATTTGACTTCAATTCTTTATTCCTTTTTGTTTTAAAAAAGGTGGGTTTAGAAAATATGTTGAATGAAAAGCGTAAGAGCACTTTCCTGCCACTCAAATATGGTATTGAAAGCAGATTTACCAGTAGCTGGAAATCTGACATAAAAACAGAAGTTGCTGAGAGAATGCAGCAGGTCAAGCAGCATCTTTGGAGAGAGGAAAGTGAATTAACGTTTCAGGTCAATGATCTTTGGTCAGAACTCAAGCCTATCGAAGCACTTGGCTAGTTGGGATTGAGGTACAGATCAGCCATAGTATAATAGAATGGCGGAATGGGCTTGAGGGCTAAATGTTCCCATGACTTTTTAGATGGTGGCTACTGAGGGCCAAGTATTGCTTTCATACTCTTCTAGTTTTGCTCCCTTTCGCTTTCTGCCCAACTGCTATTATCTTCTAATGGTCTCCAGTTTTTTGGATCATGATGTCAGAGTCATTCTGATTGTTAGCATTGCAGTATACTAGCATCTAGTATAACACTAATATATGACCTCAATCCATTGTTGCATTTTGCATGGTTTCCTAAGCAAAATTGCAGTAGTGGCTTTGTGCGCATCCGAACGAGTTAGATAAATTATGTTGCAAAATGTTTATGAATTAGATTAAAGATGAATTGTTCTTATGTTGTTTCTCCCTCTCCTAGTAGTTAATATAATGTATCTACGGTTTTACTTTAAATCAGGTCATGAAAGAAAAGGAAGCGAGCAGAAGCGCATCTTTGAAAGATCTATGTCCAGAGGACAAAAGACGTATTGCCAATCTAATCAAAGAACTTGCTCGGTGAGTGTCAGAAACTTGATGGCTTCATTAAGAAGCTGCAGATGGATCCCTTCCCATAAGACTTTTTCATACGGGTTGATGTTTGACAAACATTACTTCAGTCTGATCTACTGTTGGGTAAACTAGCTCTCTATTTCCACTGCCCCATTTAGCTAGCAAATGTAAAATGCTCAGAAGCTAATCATTGATAACTGAAGTCTGCTTCATAAAACTTATCCTATCTCCATCTACAATGAAGGCTGAATAATGAAGCATAATATTCTTTCTGCGATCCACTTATGAAGACAGTACAGTATTTCATGAACTGTAACTAACATCCCATAAATGACTGCACAACTTGTGAACTGAAATGTAGAATATCTGCATTTCCTTGTTAATGTGAACGTTTTATATAAGCCAGCGCTATATTACCCAGCTAGGTGTAATAGTAATGTGACTTTTTGCTTTGTTGCTCATACAGAATCCAAACTTTTTTATTTTCAAACCTTGTAGTTCAGCCTTTTGTAAACCAATATGATGGCTATTTGCATTGTTATATCTTGTGTTGTGGGTGGGCTTAAGAGACGTATTCCAGTTCAGATCACAGCATGGCGACAGTTGTAACAGAGTGAAACAATTTTCCATCCTCCTCAATTTGTTTGACATTGCACTTAATTTTAAGCTCGTTTGAGACTTGCCGAGTTTTATTCAAGTAGGTGAAATATATAGCTGTTATCCATCTTGGTGACATAAAATTGAAACCAACTAGTCATTGCCAACTTGCTCAAGCCTTGCCTGAACTATATAATGAGATGGTTTAGTCAATACATTTTCTGTTACTATAAAAGAATTCTATGCCGCCATTGATGGCTCCGTGAATGGACATTTTGAGGTTTTATGGCTTATGAATAGGCGCTCCAAGATATTACCCCTCAAGTAAGGTTCTATAGTGCAAGTTGTTATGAGTAATTCTCTCATAGCCAAGAGTTGGACCTTAAAAAGTGTTTGTTTTTACCAACATTTAGACTGGTGAGGATATATGCAGGACTGTCAAAGTCTAGTGTGTTCTATCTTGTTGGTACTCTTTTGGGGGAAAAAACATCACTCCCTCCCCATCATTGTTTTAAAACAAATATATAGTTCTCTCACTGAAATTGAATTATTCTCTCAAAAATTAAATCCTCTTGCCTCCTGCTTTACTAGCAGTCTGTTTCACGTGTTTAAGAAAGTTTATTTTAAGTTTATTTTAACCTCCTCAACTGAGATTTGAGACCTCTTGACTATATTGGATATGGTATTGGTGTGTTTTGCTATACCCTCAATTGTCTTTCTCCAACGTAAACGTTTCCAGCTCTGCTGTCTCTCCTCATAGCCAGATGCTCAATATCTTGTATTAATTTAGTTGCGCTTTTGTTGTACCTTCTTCAAAACTGAATGTTAGGAAAATTTTAATTTTAATGCTTTGGCATTTTAAAAATTTGTTTAAATTTTTTTTCAAGTATCCAACAGTTACTTTCAAGTTGTTACAAAATTGATTTACCAGAAGCCATTTGCCATGCCCCACTGTGTTGCATATTAAATTGCTGAATAAAGTAACCGAATAAGAATGTGCTTTTTATCTGGAGAGATTTGGTTTTCAGGGTATTTCAAATGAAGCTGCAATTGTAATTAAATACAGCACAGTGGGAATGCAATCCTGTTTAAAGTTTACTAGCTGGATGTCTGAAGACCTGCCAGGTTCTCAAATATACGTGATCGAAATCGGATTTGGGTTGTTTTGCCCTTGCTTTCAGCTGATTGTGTTTTTGCTCCCCATTGCTAGGTTAACAATGTCCTGTTAATGTTATCTTCATTTTGATCTTATTAGTAAAAGCATCCTTCTTTAGAAATTCATCAAAATATATCCTGGGATTTTAAACTATCAACAGCATTTAAATCATAAAGTGATATGCCTGTAGGTTTTGGATGTCTATCTCTATCTCGGGTTGATGAGAGTCCATAAATTGTGTATAATTTCTTTTGACCTTAGGTAAGTATTTATCAGGAATAATGATGGATGAGATGTAATGGGCTGCTGCCATTCCTTGACTGGCTGGGTTATTGTAACAAAAAAGAATCCTTGCATTCTGATATCGGACTTTACACGTCTTCTAGACGTCTCAAAGCACTTCACAGAATATACTATAAAGTGAATTGACTATATATTTGTGGACCCAAAGCGGCAGCCAATTGTGCACTGCAGTGTCCACAAACAGTCGTAGATTAAAATGACCAATTTTTTATTTTAGGTTATTTGTGGACGGATTATTATTAGGCATATCGACTAAAAAAACTTGTCCAGGTTTCACCCTGAACTGGCTGAATTCAAAACACAGGAGTATAAGACGAGTGCTCTAACCACTGAGCTACAGGACTTGTGGGCATCTTCTGAATGGGTTTAGGCTGTAGGGAATATTGAAATGGAAGATGACACCTCATCTATTTGGAAGTTGCCACACAACATCATAAGCATTGGGTTAAATTTTGTTACAATTTGACTTGGATTTTGTTTTTGGCAGTCTGAGGCACCTGTAAAAATTTATTTGTGTCCATATGAATTTGGCATATGGGCTTTTAACCCTAATTTTCTTCATAAAGTATTGTTGTGTGCCGAATTCTTTACACCAGAGGATTTAAGCAGACTATAATGTATTGGTAGCTGTCGTTAGTACAGACATAAATAATAATAATCCTTGCATTTGATATTGCTCCTTTAACATCAAAAAGCATGCCACAAATGTTTTTGTTGTTGTATTTTTGTTGTTGTTGTTTGTCTAGGCAAGCTATTCATACAGACTAATGATTTAAATCTCTATAGGTCATACAAGCAATAATGTTGACCACTTAGCTCATTTTCTCTGATGCTCATTTCAGTCTGTACTTTGCTCAGAATTTTAAACAGATGGTGCATTACATTTGGTATTAAATATTCCACCAGAAAGGATTCACAACCTTTGAGCAGATGTATGCTAGTGATCACTGCATAATTGCGTCAACAAGGTACTTAAAAAGCCAAACATAACATTGGAGATGTTAAAACTTGAGAAAATCATATTTTGGAGATGTAAAAAAAAAGGTTGGCGGGGGAGAAGTTCTGTATGTTTGATGCAGAGCGAGGAGAAATCTTTTCACTTGAAAGCATACGTAGTATTGTTTGAGAGGTGAATCGCAGACTTTGCAGTGGGTAATGAGAAGTTTTTATTAAAAAATTAGAATAATTGTAAACACTCAAAGTAGATCAAAGGAAAAAAGCTTTTTTGTGGATAACTGAAATATAGAAAGGTTGTTTGCAGATAGCTTAATTTAATCAATCGAGCTGTTATATATACAAAGTACCTGTAGATGGAGTGAAAGGGACCTAAAAGTATTTGGGTCGGGGAGAGGTAGATTGCAAATGTGTTAACTGAATCCTTCACATCCGTCTTCGTGAATTCTAAATCCAGTCAGTTAGGCTTAACGTATGTTGAGGTCAGTGAAGCGTAGATGCCATAAGGGAAATAGTTAGCATGGCTTTAGAAGCAATGGGTCATGCTTCACAAATTTTCTGTAATTCTTTGAGGAGATAACTAAACTGGTGGATTAAGGCTATTCAACGGGTATAATTTACTTGCATTTTCAGAGCTAGTTTTGCACATAAAGCTTTTAAAACAATTAGTGCTCATGAACTAAATGGCAAATTAACTGGATTGGCAAAACTACTTGGGAGTATATAGCAGAAGGTGATGGGAAGCAAAGCTGAGCTCCACAGATTCCTGCAGCTTGCTTCGATATATGCATAATATGGAAGCACGACTTCCACCAAGTTTCGGCAGTGAGATTTTTTTTTGTGGGTCCACTACAACTGAGCCTGATAACTGCAGACTCCAGTTGTGTTTCTGGCAGGTGACGTATCCAGTTTTATCAACAGTTGGAAGTTCAGTAAAAGGTAACATCCTCACAGTAAGGAAAGTTTTTAAAACTTGAAAAGAGAAGTTAGAATTACTATTGATGCATTACTTGTTGTCATTCTAGCATTGTTCTGTGAGTAGATGTTCCTAAGCAGAGGTATCAGTGTGTCTTGGTGATCTGAAAGTAAATCTTGTTACATCCCTCTAATTCTTCTATTCCTTAATCCATGTGTGCTCAGACTTCACCAATGTATTACCATCTGCGTGTAAAGTTCCTTAACTCGAATGTGCTAGCAATTGATTTTTTTTTGTAATTAACTACAGTACTTACCAATGAACATTTGTTAGTAGTCCCCTTTATAATCTCGAGAATGGCATCTGGTCTTCTTTTACAAAGGATGAACACACTTCTGCTTGTAACTGAAGTACTGTACATATTCCAGGAATCATGTTGAATAATGTTACTGCATTATGCCACTTTCTTACTCAGAGGATGTGATCCACCCAGGAGTGAAAACTTGTGCTGCCCATAGTAATTGCCACCTCCACAAAACTGTTGATTGTGTAATGCCCTAAGACGTCTTTCCGACGTGAAGAGTGCTATACAAGTGTAACTTGTTGCTGTCTCTTGAGGACGTATGCGGGTGTTCACTCTCATGCTGAACTAGTGCATTGTTTCTCAAACAAATTTTTGGGTGACTTTCTGTAATCAGCGTTAATCTGCCTCCCGCCCCCCACCACCCCTTGGAGTTATAGTCCTGCCGCTCCCTCCGTAGCAGCGTGCCCAATATACGCTCAGACTACAAGGGGACCAACATGCACTGTGCTCCACGCGTACACATACTGTCCTACCATCCCCCCCTCCCCCCAAAAGGCTGCATTTGAGAACCCATGAAATACTGCAATTCTGTCGTGTGTTAATGAGCCTCTAGTGTTCAGACTGCTGGCCATTGTAGCTGAGCCTGACCTGGTCCAGCTATTTCACTGTTAGTAGTCAGTGCATTAGAAAATTGTTAACGGTAAGCCCACAGGAAACACAGATGGATGTTTAATTTTCTGAAGCATCCTCATAATTGTTCAATTGTCAATAAGATGTGAAAAGGATTGTTGTTGGTAGAAAAGTAAAGCTTTTTCATTGTATCGAGTTTACAGGACATTGTACTCACAGAGTACACTTAGCTTGAGGGGGAAAAAGATTTTCATTAGGGAGATATGTACATCTGATTTTTGCTTGATACTTTGTAAGATCATGTTAGCAAATGTTGATACCTTGTAGTTCCAGTACACTGGCTCACTTTGAATTGCTTGTCTATAATACACCAAAGATAATAGGAGAATAGCGGGTGCTGGAATCAATATTCAGCGTGTATGGTTTCCTATGTTACTGACTGTTTTTAATCTGATAGTTTTGTGCGGGAGTAGGAACAACATTTCTGAATGACAAGAATGAACCCTTGTTCTTTTCTCCGCAAAAAGTTGTTTCCACTGTGTGATATATTTATTGTCCAAGTGGTGGTTCATTCTTTCTAAGCATTGACAGATTTCCTCAGGGAAGCAGCATGCTATAGATATTACATACATAAAATCTTCAACACTGAAACAGGCCATTTGTCCCAATTTATCTCTGCTGGTGTTTAGAGTTCACATGAGGTCCCATCCATCCTAATGCTCTGCACTACAACTAATTGGTTCAAATGGAAATGTCAATTAGTACATAAGGTTGTGAGGGAAGTAATGTCAACCTGGACAATAAACGATGCTCAGCTAGTCTGTCCACTAGCTGTCCACTCAGTCCCGAGAGCCACAGTCTCTCAAAAGGAATAACTAGAGAACAATGATTAGGTAGACAATAGCCAATTTTCTTTTCTCGTTCCCCTCACACTCCTCCCCAGTCCCCAAAATCTAATTCCGCCGTTGTATTTGACATCATTAACTAACCTACCTTAACCAATGGGGTAACTGAAAATCTGAAAACTGCAATTTTTGTGGTAAGAGTATTTTTGATGAAATAGATCATTGTTTCCTTCCCATACATGTAGCAGTAAAACACGAATTGAAGCAATACGTTTTGGAAATTCATGGCAGGATCCTAAGTAAAACCTAATTCAGTCTTACGTTCTCTACCCAGAGTAAGTGAGGAGAAAGAAGAAACCGTGGAAAGATTGAAGGCTGAACAGGAATCGTTTGAAAAAAAGATCAAAGGGCTGGAAGATCAGAATGAACTCATTATGACTGAACGAGAAGATATCCTTTTCCTTATATGTATCAGTTTTTTGTAAGTTTAAAATATTATGTGCCAAAACCTTAACATCTCACTGTTTTACTTATCAAATTTAGATGCGGCCAAATTGAGCATTGTGGAGAGTTAGTCTTGTTGGGTCTTGGAGCGCAGATTTCTAATTTGAGTCTTTTCAGGATGGTGAAAGCGGGCAGTAAGGTTATCCTACATGAAAGCGAACGGGAGTGTATAACCAAAAATTTTCTAACTTCAGTCAAGCTTTTTATCTAATTGGTATATCCTGTGAGTTTTCCAGTATTACTGTTCACGTAGTTTGTGTAGAGATTATGTTGAGGTTCTATTCTTCTCAGTGTTAGGCTTGCTAATGATGCAAGTTGCTAGTGCTCAAAATTTAAATACTTGTTTCTAGTTTAAGTTATTGTAGTTTTCGTTTATTCAAAAGCTACAGCTTGTTATTCATTGCCTGAATTGTTTGTTTGAGTGGGGGAATTGTTCATCATCGACTACTACTATATAATTTACTGTTGGGCATCAGCCTACCTCACTTGGTAGCACTCTCATCTCCAATTCAGAAGGTTAGGGGTTGAAACACCACTTTGGGCTTTTGAACTCTGTTGAGGCTGACATACAGTGCTGGGAGAATTTTGCATTGATGAAGGTTCTGTCCTTTGGATGAGGTGTTAATTGTGGTCCTGTCTCCCTGTTCAGGTGGATGTTAAAAGATCCCATGGCATTATTTGAAGGGAGCTTCTCTCCGTTCCCTCAGATAAAACTGGTCATTTATTTCATAGCTGTTTGTTGGATATTGGCGCGTGCACATTGGCTGCGTATAAAGTACAGGCCCTAAAATATATGATAAATCCACTGATGCACTTTGAGTCATCTTCCCAATAATGAAAGGCTCTATAGCGAATGCAACAATTATTATTTCTAGTTAAAATAATTTATTGCCTCAGTGGTTCCGTCTTTCTTGTGTGGGTTGATACTTCTGTTGCTAGATCAAATATTGTGTTCTTGGCAATGTATCTCAGGTAATTCTGGAGAAGAGGTAGAGTCTAAAGATATGTGAAGTGTATTGATTACAAGCTTGGTTCCTCCATTTAAAG
The DNA here is from genome assembly GCA_035084275.1 of Hydrolagus colliei. Taxonomy (NCBI): domain Eukaryota; kingdom Metazoa; phylum Chordata; class Chondrichthyes; order Chimaeriformes; family Chimaeridae; genus Hydrolagus; species Hydrolagus colliei. The sequence goes on from CM068742.1 coordinate 147,066,639, forward strand.
AGCAGTTTTCTCTTGAGCAATTTACACTTGTGCACAGTAAAACTTTCATTTAATGGACATTTGGGAAATGTGCTTTTATTTTTTTCCCCCCAAATTTATTGATCGACTACTAAAGTGCTTTCTGTTTTTCTTAAAGAGAAAATAAGACTGAAATTTGTTCATGTTTCTATATATGCAGATTTCCAGGTTACCTACAGTAATTATTTTGCACATCTGAGGACTCCATCATGCATTAACTATCAGCTGGGCTGTCAATCACTCCTCCTTGGGATTCAGTTGACTGTTACAAGCTTGATGGTTCTTGACAATACCTGAATGCAAGATGCAATTTCTCCTCTGTAATCAAATCTGCACACAACGTACTTTTTAAAATGGGCTTAATTTTATTTCTACTGGACCTAAAAAATTGATTACACATTTTTTTCTTGATCACATTAAATGCGGGTAAATTCTTTTCCCTCTGGTCGTTTCAGATCGGAACGTCCTTACAGTTGTTCAGTAACTCAGAAATTCATTTTTCTTTTATAGTGTGTCTGAGTTGGTAGAAGTCTGTCTCGGGAATAGGGAGGTAGTGGAGCATTTGTGAACCCTCAGGGGGCCTTCTTCTCGCTTGGCTCCCCATCCTACAGCAAATTGAATTCAAGATCGGTGTCCACTTTCAAATGCCTCCATGGCCTTGTCCCACCTTAACTCTGCGACCTCCTGCGATTCTACTGCTTGGTTGTTCCCTCTTTATGGCAAATATTGCCTGCTTCATGTCTGTATTTGAACCTTGTTTGGTAAGTGGGTTTTCAGCCATTCTTCCCCCACGTTCTGGAAATCCATCCAGGGGGCCCTCTGTATTGCCCCTGCTTCCCCGCCTTCGAAACTCACTTTAACCTACCTTTTTGACCATAGTTTTGGCCACCTTTCTCTCCCCCTAACCCAGTGCCTTCTTCCACTGCAACTCTGGCTTCTAGTAAGTTAGTTGTGTGAAGCATTTAGAGATGTGCTTGGGTAGCCTGGTATAGTTGTAATTCTTGCCTTTGGATCAGCTGATCCTGGGCACAACCTTATGTTTATAGTACCAATTGGTGGAGTCCTGTAGCTCAGTGGTTAGAACATTCGCCTTGCAAGTGAGAGACCTGGGTTCGATTCCTGGCAGGCAGTATCCCACAAACAGTCATGGATTGAAGTGACCAGTTTATTACTTTTTTTTTTCTCTTCATTATTGTCGGGCATGTGGAGTAAGGAAACTTGCCCAAGGTTTCGGTGTGCTGGGAATCGAACCCAGGTCTCTCGCTTGAGCCGCAAGTGCCCTAATCTCTGAGTTACAGGACTCCAAAATACACAAGTCACAAATTAAAAATACTGTAAGGTGTTTCAATGTATTATGACCCTATCATCAAATGTCAGGATTCTCACAGTCTGTTATTTGAATTCAATGTAGAGTTGGTATAGGATTCAATAATGTTGTCATCCTTTGGAAAAATGTTGACCGTTTTTACGTTTTATGTATATAAAATGTGTGTATGGAAATGGAAGTCTTTGCACACTTTATTTTAATTTGTCTCTAAAGAATACATAATGTTAATTTTAATTGCATTTATTTTAGCTCTATTTAAATGGAAACTAATTGTAAAAGAAAAGTAGACATATCTGAGACTTTCATTCGGATGACCTGCAGAGGGCAGTAGTCACCAATCTTTGCAGCCTTGTGTATGGTAATAGGACTGCACTTTTTACCTGCCATATTCCTTAATATATTTTTCAATCACAACTTTAAAAAGAGTTTTCCACGTTCTGGGGAATCATAAATTATGTAGTAGTAACTGGTATTTTATGAACCATGGATTTTGAAGCTAGATCTAATGCCTTTCTTTGCTTGATGTGCTCTTTCCTGAACTGGAGAGAAATTCTGGTTGTGCCTTTTGTTCTTGTATCTCCAATGTTGGAGGAGGAATTATCCGTAATGTTGGTAGGGTTAGTGCTTGCTTAGAGGCAGTGCCTGCTGAGAGACTAGAAGAGCATTTCACATCTGCAATAACTTTTGCTTGATTGAACTGTTTATTCTGACTGCACTTGAGAGACAAACATGATTGTGTTGTGGGATGTCCTTGAAGTAAGGCGTCAGTCCAACTGAGGAAAACCACATATTTATATTCAGTACACAGCTTTGCTAACAGAATTTGGACCCCCTATTGAATTGAGGACCAGTTTTGATTTGGATCTCATGGTTTATTTTGCTCTGGCTTTTTAGATCAAATTATGAACCTCCGTCAAAAATTTCTGAGCCTAGATTGGCTTGAGAGACGTGATCTGAAACATCCTTCTGACGTGAAAGGCACTATGTCAGTTGCAAAGGAGTAATATTATTTGCTGTAATGTATAGTGAATATATATTTTGTAGGCAGGCTGTAATAGGTCCAGTTCCTGGCTCTCAATACATTTTTATTTTAAACTTCTCACTTCTTGCAAATCAATGTAATGTTAATTTATAAATCTCATTGTGAAATTCCTTTGCACCATTTATAATTTAAAGCTTGGGTAGTGTACTATGATTTTAAAATCCATTTTCATTCAGATTTAACTTCCAGCTATTGAAATGGCTTTTTTTTACAAAAAAAGTGAAACTGCAGTTTAGTTGAGTTTCAGAGAAAATTATGTAGTGTATTGGTTAGAGCACTCGCCTCATAAGGGTGACAATCTGGTTTTGATTACCAGAGAGGGTGAAACCTTAGGCGATTTTCCTTACTCCACATGCCTTTGTTTACCTAGCAGTAAGTAGGAACCTAGTTGTTACAACAACAACAACTTCGATTTATATAGCGCCCTCCACGCTGGACGGCGTCTCAGAGTGCTTCACATTAGCCGATCCCCGGACCGAGCCAGGGGCAGGAAGGTGACCAAAAGCTCGGTCGAAGAGAAAGGTCTTCAACTGTGACCTGAAACTGGGAAGAGAGGGGGCGAGGCGAAGGGAGTGAGGAAGGGACTTCCAGAGCCTCGGGGCGTAGTGGCTAAAGGCATGGCTGCCGAGGGTGGAGCGGAGGACTCGGGGGACATGGAGGATGCCAGACCCAGAGGAGCGAAGGCAATGGGTGCTGGGTTGGGGGGAGAGGAGAGCAGAGAGATAGGGGGGTGCAGAGGAGTGGATGGATTTGAAAACAAGGGTGAGGATCTTGAAGTCGATCCTCTCTGGGATAGGGAGCCAGTGAAGTCTGGCAAGAACTGGGGTAATGGGGGAGCGAAGCTTAGAGCGGGTGAGTATGCGGGCGGCAGAGTTTTGGATAAGCTGGATTTTGTGGATTGTGGTGGAGGGGAGACCGGCGAGGAGGGCGTTGCAATAGTGATGTTAGCCCATTGGTGGATTGCTTTGGTGGGGAATTAATCCCTCCAAAAAAAAAAATTTGGCTGTTCAATCCATGATTGTTTATCATAGAATCATAGAATTTTACGGCACAAAAGGAGGCCATTCGGCCCATCTAGTCTGTGCCGAATGGCCGAATGGTTTGTGGGACACTTCTGTGTGCAATTGGCTGCCGTATTTTGTCGACAATATACACAAACAAACATACACAAAAACAGTTTACTGGATATTCTGTGAAGCGCTTTTAGACTCTCGATGACATAAGGTGTTATATCAAATTAGTGAATTAGTATTATTACGTCCAGGTCAATCTTGAGTGATTCAAACTTTTCTTTTGTTAAATTTTCTTGACTCATTTTGCACCCTTGCAGCAGCAGTACACGGAATGTCAAGAACTCTTAAGTGTGTACCAGAAATATCTATCTGAGCAGCAAGAGAAACTGAATCGATCCTTAACAGAGTACAGCAGCCCAAAACGGAAGGTAAGTCTTTAAACTTGCCAGGTCGGTGACATTGTAAGGGGCATTAGTGATGTGTCAATTAATTAAATGTGGTGTTTACACTTCCTCTGGCAGAAGATCAACTTACTTTAGTAAATCCTTGTCGGAATGAGCAGTCTGCTGATATGCTGTAGCATCAATGGGTGGTGCCACGGGATGGATGAGATGCAGGTTTCTGTTTTTTCCCTTGCAGTTGAGTTTCTCATCTCAGCTGGACTGCTGTGGGATGGGAAAATATGAGTGGCACTCCAGCATTCATGCCACTTGGACTGGTTTCAAGTGGCATCAATGAAAGCCTGGTTGCAGTTTTGCACCAGGATGAATGTTGCCTGGGAAACCAAGGGAACTGGGAGATAGATAAACTTCTACCTTTTTTTCTACAAAGTCTTTCAAGAAAGTTATATTGGTTTCAAATAGAATTGGTGTTCTGAAAATCCTTGTGTGTAATAACATAATAAGTAAATTGTGATAAGGCTTTAATGAGTTTATAACACAAGGGCAAAATTGCTGGTTGCCATTACGTGTAGTGACTTTAGCAATGCACATTATAATTATAATGGGGAGGGGGTGAAAATACCATTATAGGCCAACGTCGTTAATGCCACCACATGTAACACCACCTAGTACTTTTTGTCTCTCTGAAGTGTTTTGCATTTGCCAGAAATGACAGGAATAATTTCCAAGTATGGGTCAACAAATATACTTTGTAGACAAATGTTATTCTTGTAGATACAGTTGAATATCACATTTTAATTTAGAAAATTATATAATGACTGGAGATGCCTTCAGTGTAAACTAAATTGTTCTTTCCTAGTGGTAAGATTGTTTTCATTGTGTGTTATACCATAAATTTTCCATATTGCAATTTTTTTTATCCCCTTCATTTTCTGTGGCACGCTTCAGAGGCGATGTTAGAATAAAATAATAATAATCCTTGCATTTGATATAGCGCTTTTCAAGTCTTCTAGACATCTCAAAGTGCTTTGCAGAATATACTGCAGAATAAAATGAATTGACTGTATATTTGTGGGCCAAACACATCAACCAATTGCGCCCACAGTGTCCCACAAACAGTTGTGGATTGAAATGAACAATTTATAATTTTTTTTTCTTGAGGGATGTTCTACAAAGATAGTATACAGTAAAACATACCTTTCAGTTAGGTGTGATCACTTTCAGTCAGAGTCACTTTTAGTTAAGTGTGATCAAAAATGGCACATTTGCAAGGAGAATGGCTGTAACATCTGCTGCATTACAGATTCATTTTAGATGAATTCCTGGAACAACAGTGATTCCGTGTTTAAAACATACTGGGAATCTGTTTAACGTTGAAAGAGGGCTGGATATAGATTGCTTCATATCATTGAATAGAATAAGTGAATACTGACTTCATTGATGCATTTAAAATTACAAGCATACAATACAACTCGTCAGTTTGTCGGCACTGAGCAGTATTTAATGTGTATTGAGACTGCAACTTTTAATTGAATGCTGCGGTGAATTTGCTGCTGTGCTTGGAATTAGATTCTGAACAATTGAACTCTGTGCCTTTCCTTATTTAAAGAATATGTTAAATCTTTTCCCAGTTGCTTTTTTTGTTGTATGGAAACATGTACATGCAGGAGGCTGGATAAATATTCCCAACATTTACTCTAATTATTAAAGTTTGAAATCAACATTTTAAGATTTGTTAAATTACTAATTGGTGCAAGATTTGGTTTTGTTAAGGTTGTTAATTTGTCAGAATTGAATCTGTTGCCGTGACATGATTTTACAAAATATCATCTTTACCAGGCATAGCTGTAATTTAAGTCTTAAATTTAGCTTTTGAATTTATTTTGAGTGAAAAGGAAAATAGTTTCAATGCAAATATTCCCCTGGCAATGTTTTAACTTTTTTTTAAATGGTTAAAATGATATTGGGTTGATACTGAATGTTCCGAATTCAAATTACTATCCAAGATGTTTTATTGTCTCTAATTTTCTGTGAAGCTGCCCGCTGATGGATCCTGTAATTAATGCCATTAAATCTGGTGGCATGAAATGGCAGGACTCCATGGAGGTTTGCATTTCTTACAAGGTTGGAGAAAGCTTTCCAGTTTGTTTAAGCAATGTTTGGATTGAAGAAAAGTTTCTTGGTGTTCAATGTTTCTACATGTTTCTACATGTTTCTAACATCTTTACTGATTTTTTTAATGAATGTTAATCCAATTTTAGAAGATTATAAAGTGAAATTTCATAAAGGTGTTCAAAATAATGAGGGATTGATAGTGTAAATAGGGAGAAATTGTTTTCTCTGACTGGTGGGTTGGTAACTAGAGGAGACAGATTTAAGATAATTAGCGAAACAACAATAAAATTACATTTGTATAATGCCTTTCACATTGGGAGGACATCCCGAGGTACTGGACAATCAGTGTTTTGGACCCAAGATGTGGGATCGGGATTGGGGAGGCTGGAGCTCGGAGGGAAGGAGTGTGATCGAACACATGGTCAAAGAGGAGGGTCTTGAAGGAGGTAAGGGTGTGAGATGGAGGAAGTGTGGGATGGAGTTCCAGAGGGTTGGGGCAGAGTGGCTCAAGACCCGACCGCCAGTGGTGGTGGAGTGGGTGAGGTGCGAGACATGAAGCAGGTCAGAGCCTACTGAACGGAGGGAGCAGGCAGGTTGGTATGGGGTTAGGAGGGCACAGAGGTAGGGGGGAGCAAGGCCTTGGAGGACTTTAAAGGTAAGGACCAGGATCTTGAACTGTATCCTCTGTGTGATGGGAAGCCAGTGGAATCGGGCGAGGATGGGAGTGATAAGGTCACGGTACCTGGTGTGGGAGAAGACACAAGCTGCAGAGTTCTGGATGATCTGCAGCCTATGGAGGGAAGAGTTGTGGAGGCCAACAAACAGGGACTCGGCTAAGCATTGTCAAGCCTGGATGTCATAAAATGTGTGTATGAGGGTTTTGGCGATCTATAGTGTGAGACATTGGCGGAGCCTTGTGATGTTGCGGAGACAGGGGAAGCCAGAGTGGGTCATGGCACGGATGTGGGATAGAAAGGATATATGAGGGAGAAACGAGACCCCAAGTTTTTGGACTGGCTTAGTGAGGTGGAGACAAGAACCAGAGGGGAGATGAGGAGAATTTTTCTTCAATCCAGAGTGTTTGTTACAATCTAGAATGCACTGCCTGAAATAGTGGTGGAAGTGGATTCAGCAGCAGCTTTTAAAAGAGAATTGTTTAGATATGTTAAAAGAAAACATTTGCAGGGTTAAGGGGTAAGAATGAGGGAGTGCGATTAGTTGCTAACTGTTTCAAGGAGCTGAATGGCCTTCTTCTGTGCTGTAAGATCAATGAATTTATGTTGGATTCAGCTCTATACGCAAAGGTATCTGAAGTGCAGTTTTGAAAATACAGTATATTTTTTTAATTGTTTATGTGCTACCAAACTGTTGAAATTTCCTCCTCCTCCAAATCCCAATGAATGAATCTCAATTGCATTATTTCATTTGTACCAATGGCTCAGCTGTCTACCTAGATAAATGTAAACCATCCTTCCTATAAATATCTTCTACTTGAGAAGGTTCCCCAGTTATTCAGTTCCCTCCCAGAAAGAAACTAGGTAACAACACCTTTTAGAGATTCTTGCTTTAAATTAACCACATAAAAAATCTTGCTTATTTATTACCCCATTGAGTATGTGGCTTGATATTAAAAAGCTGAAGTACATCAATGCCCATATTGAACTAGGAGTTGGAAACTTGATATGACTTTCTGATTAACGTGGCTATATTGCTACCATACTAGTTTGGAATTGCACATCACTGCACAGTAGCCATATAACCTAGTGGTTGTGATCCATTGTTATCAATAATGTGCAACTGGTCAAAAGAGCAGCTACTGAAGCCATGGTTATACTACACTGTATATGAAAAGGAGTCATGTGAGTATGGTTTAGAGAATAAATCTAGATGGGCTCAGTTGCTGGTGTGTGAGCTGTGCACAAACATCCATTTAGGAAACATTGCTCTCTGGATGCAGATGACTTTTCTAATGATTGGAAAGAAATTCGAGGAATAGTCAGTGCATTTTAGTCATTAGAAATTGAGTGACTGTACAGCTGGCTAAACCTTTTGAATAAAAAAAATTCCAGGTGTGTCTCAGTCATTGAGGTGCCTGCCTATGAAGCTTTATGGCAGTGCTTGTGGAGACATCCATCTTTTTCAGATTTTGCTTGGTCTGATATATGCCCAAACCCAGCATGATAGTAGTATCTAAACCAAACTTGAGTGTTTCACATACAGGAGAACCTTTTTTCAGGTGAACCCAGTACTGTCAAATTGCAGACTTTGCCATTGGTATAAAATAACACACCACCTGCAGATTCCAAACACAGCTAAGCACCGTGATAGCCCTTTCCGAATGGAAGGAAGGCTGAACAGACCGCAATTGAAATGTTGTCCTATTATTTTTGTTACTTTTCTATAATTCTGCGCATTGTATTGCCACTGCAACCATCAGTGGTTGGACATAATGAGACACTATTAAGGGAATCAATTGACTGCTCTATTTTGTCATTTCTGAGATGCGTCATTATTGAGAAGCCAAAAGGCCGTTTGGCCCACCAAAGCTTTTCATTTATTAACTCATCATGTCATGTACAACAACAACTATTTTGATTTTCATAGCGCCTTCCACGCTGGACGGCGTCTCAGAGCGCTTCACAATAGCGGATCCCGGGACCGAGACAGGGGCAGGGATAGAAAGGTGACCAAAGGCACAGTCGAAGAGAAAGGTCTTCAGCCGGGACCTGAAGCTGAGAAGAGAGGGGGTGAGGCGAAGGTAGTGAGGAAGGGAATTCCAGAGCCTCGGGGCATAGTGGCTGAAGGCACGGCCGCCGAGGGTGGAGCGGAGGATAGAGGGGACATGGCGGAGGCCAGACCCAGTGGAGTGAAAAGGCAACGGGTGTTGGTTTGAGGAGAGAGGAGGTCAGATAGGTAGGAGGGGTGCAGAGGAGTGTAGGGATTTGAAGACAGGGGTGAGGATCTTGAAGTTGATCCTCTCTGGGATAGGGAGCCAAGTCTGGTGAGGACTGGGGTAATGGGGGAGCAAAGTTTGGTGCGGGTGAGAACGCGGACGGCAGAGTTCTGAATGAGCTGGACTATGAATTGTGGAGGAGAGACCGGCGAGGAGGGCATTGGAATGCAGCAATATTTTGATCAGCCCTTATGACATTTGTCTTTATTATCTTGCTTGGTAGATTTCTCCAAACATTTATCACTTTGACACAGAGTATTTGTTAAGAGTATTTTTTTAAAAAATGTTTGAATGTAAAACAAATTGGATTCAGGATACAAGACAAAGTTTACACTACAGGGGTTTAAGATCGTTGTGACTTTATTCCAGGGAAACAAGTTTAAAGCCACATTACCTGGATCCGCAGCCTCCAGCAATACTTGTGCTACCATGCTAGGCACAATTCCTAGGGATTTATAAAGTCTGTAGAAAGATATTCTAATATCTAGTCACAGTTCCAATTGCTTTAATAAGTCGTGTATATCCAATAAACAATTTTACCCGAGAGTTACTTAATGGAGCGTAGGGGAGCAGGAATTCTATTACATAAATGTCTTGATGACTTAAGTCAATTGGAACAATTTTATGGCATCATATTGAATAACAGAATCTTGGGGCTATAATAAATTAACATTTTCCTAGTTTTACTTCTTAGAAACTTCTTTACACTTTCTCAATTTTTTTTAGCAGAACATTTGTATAAGTTCAGGGACTCATGCCAATAAAAAGTTGTTTTTTTAACCCCAAACTTAATGTTGGCCGAAACTGCTATAGGACCCCATAGGACTCCTTTGTTGAAATATCTAGATCTTGTTTAGACAACAGCTCAACAAAGTATTACTGCAGATTACATTATATAAAATTTCATTTTGTATAGTATTTAAAGAGGAATTGGATACCTATTAAGGAAAAATAATAATGGGTTGAGGGACAAAGGGGAATACGATTAGGGTGAATGGAAAACAAAACCCTCAAACTCTGAGTCTGGACTCAATGACTATCGCAAACTCCTTCCCCATGACCCACGCCTGCAGGCTGACCATGCTATGCTGCCACTCCCCATCCCCCCTCCCCAGCTCATTCCTCCCCAGCTCATTCTTCTTAGTCTCGATGTGTGCATTTTGGCTGCCACCACCGACCCAAGTTGCTTCGCCCCAAAATGCTCCTGTCCCCTGCTCTCCGTTACCCCCACTCTGTACCTCGCCCTCGCCCCCTCCCTTACCTTTTGTTTCAAGACCTGTCTCAAGACCCTCATCTTTGACCGTACCCAGTCACTCTACTTTCCCCCAATTCCGACCACTGATCCAGACCCCCAGATTGGGTCTGAATCACTGATTTTCAGGCACCCTGGGACATCCTCAGATAAAGCTCAATGTCAAAATTAGGGGACATTTGTGCCAGCATAGACGTAAGGGATTGAATGACCTTTGGTGTGAGTATCTATGATAGGGAAAGGGCATGGGGGGATGGGGAGGTGGAAGAAGTGGAGAGCGCCTTATATTTTTCACATATGGACAGCTGGAGAATTTGCTAGTGGAACAACCTAGAAAGATTTCTTTTGTGCAATATTTTTCAATCTCTACCAATGAAACTCCGTTCCCTCCCAACACCGTTATTTATTAGCATGCATTTCACACACATTACTTTGCATTTGTGATTTGTTCCACCATAACACTGTGACGTTTATTGTAACAGAGTGTGCAGTTCCACCAGGTTCATTCAGTCTTTTCTCCAACTTGGGAGTGATTATGCGAGGCAGTCATTATTTGTACTCCATTCTAAAGGGATAGAGATTCCCTTTTCAGGTGGTGTTTGATGTCCCTGTTTTTAAAAAAAATGAATTGTAGCCCTTGATACAATGCAGTTAGTTCAGGCCAGCAGAATTAAACCTTTGTGACTTCTCGAAGATGTGATAAGGCGATATATCAGTTCTAAGTATTATTAATAATTTATTTAAAAATAAAACATAAACTCCCGAGTGGGAACGTGGACAAAAAGGTGCAAATTTGCCACAAGAGTTTGGACGAAGATTAGTTCAAATTGGGATACTGTTCAGAGAAAGTAACATTGGTGTGAGTAAGAATTTAGATCGGCTTTCCAGCCTGTATAATGGAGATTTCCACCCTCTGTTATTGTCTGAGATGCTACCCCATACAAAGGGATGGTATACAAATGCAGGTTATTGTTGGTTCATAGGATTTTTTGTGTTAGAATATCCACCCTCCAGAAATACTTTAAAAAAATTTTTTTTTAAATACAATTATTTGCAGCAACGTAGTGGGTTTCATTGCTGAAGATCATCAGCAGATTGTCAGCTCTTACTTGCCGAAAAAGCCTGCCAGCATCACAGTTGTGGTAGGTTTTCCTAGCTAATAAATGCTCTTTGGAAGTACTTGCGTGCGCCTCTGTTTGAGGACATGCTCAGGTCTGCTCATGTTGATTTACACAGTCAAATGACCCACTCTCCCTGCTTGGGCTCGGGTATTACAGGGATAGTGATGCTCATGAGATCATGCCGTAGCATATTACAGTAGAAGCCCATTTATCCGTGACTCGATGAACCGGCAATTCCGTATAACCGGCACGCCAAAAAAAATGTCCCCATTCGATAAACCGGAATTTATCTGGAACAATAGCGGTGGAGCATTTGAAAATGCATAAATAATAACATAATAACAGAATATTGTATTGGTACTTATTATTAAAACTACTCTCTTGCACTTCTCACCTTTGCTGGTAGATGCTACACTTAAAGTCATGATGCTGCGGTTGAGGTTTATAGTCCAGAGATTCTTTTTAAAATGGAGCACGCCAAGTGGGTGAAAAAAACGTGACTTTAAAGCCATACTAGCGGCAAGCCGATAACGCTAGCCGATAACCCACATTGTCGCGCAGGTGCAGTATTTGGGTTTGCTGCTAGTAGAGTCTAGGGTTATCAGTTTGCCGCTAGTAAAGTCGCACAACTTTAAAATCGCGCTGCCGTTTTTTTTACCCACTTGGCGTCGTCCATTTAAAAAAGAATCGCTGGACTGTAAACCTCAATCACTAAAGGTGAGAAGCGCAAGAGAGTAGTTTTAACAATAAGTACCAATGCAATATTCTGTTATTATCTTATTATTTAGTCTGGTGTGTATGGTGTGTGTTAAAAGAATTTTAATTTTTTTGTGGTGGGTTTTTGGCCGCATGCCGCCCGAATATCCGGCAGATGCTTTAACTGACATTGCCAGGTCCCGCAGGTACCAGAAAAACGGGCTTTTAGTGTATTTTGTATTTATGTTTTGACTGTACAGTACATACGTTTTTATAAACAAGTTTTTATTTACAATAAAAATTCAACAAAACCATTTGTGAGTTAGGACCTCAGACAATATATTTTGAGGCATTTTATGAGTAGGTTTATTTTGTATTTGATTCAAAATGTGCAATTGAACAAATTGTGCCTTGTGATGGCAAAAGTGTGCAGTGCCTGCAGTGTTAAATTGATCTGAATAGATGTTCAGCCTCCACCAATCCATCATCCTACTGATAATGGGAAGTGTACAGATCACAACTATAGATTCTGTTTCACTGCTGATTGAGAGCAGAATTCAGAAATTGGTATGACGGGGCTTTTCTGTATTTTAGCAGGTTGATTTATATTTATTTTGTAAAAGGGTTGTGAGTTTAAATTCTTTTTACTATTAGACAAGTTGCCGTTTAGGTATCAACACATTGAGAAACCATTGTTTTTCTAATCCCAGTTCTGGATGTGTTGGGACTAATGTGTTACTGTGTCATTGATGCATGTCAGTTTTGTAGCTGAAATGTCCCTCTTGTCCCATTCATGTGGCCTATTGTTCCTACTGTTTCATTTAGGTTTGTCAATCTCTTTTAGAATAAGATTAGTTAACTAACATCGCAGTCTTAATTAAAAAGGTCCCTTTAGCATTGAAAAACCCTGGAACTGTGACACAAATTGCTGACCGTGTAGAATTTAATGGAAATCTTAAACTGCATAACAGTTACAACAAAAGCAAAATGGGCTCGATTTATTACACCAGCTTGGCAATCTGTACAGTTGACCCAGTTCAGAGAGGAACAAATGATGCTGTGTTTGTTTATCTTGTAGCTGTTACTCAAGTGGACAAAAGATGATTTCTATTCTGCTGATGGAATTTTTTAAATATATATTGGAAAAGTTAGTCAACACAAATTACCTCATTCGTGCTACTTGAAGGCAGTACTTGAATGGCCACAGAGATAATGGTGAAACAAGGTAGTACATTTATGCCACTGTGTAAACTTTGTTTTATTTAAGCCTTTTATGCCGATACAAACCTTGTCTTCCAAAGGAAACATTTGAAATGATTACTATGATCCAGTAAGAAGCAGGGAGTATGGAATTTAGTGAATCTCCAGATAGTTACGGTGTATTGCTTAACAGGGAGAGCTGAAGTGTCTTAATTTTTCTTGAATATTGGATAATAATAATAATCCTTGCATTTGATATAGCACTTTTCACATCTTCTAGACATCTCAAGCGCTTCACAGAATATACTGTAAAGTGAACAAACTGTATATTTGTGGGTGAAATGCAGTAGCTAATTGCACACAACAGTGTCTCACAAACAATCGTGGATTGAAATGACCCTTTTTTGGGTGGGGGGATTATTATTAGGCTTGTGGAATAAGGAACCTTGCCCAAAGTGTCTCCATACCAGGAATTGAACCCAGGTCTCTTGCTTGCAAGTCAAGTGCTCTAATGACTGAGCAACAGGATTTCACGATAGCCCTTGCAACATAGCCTTCTTTGTGTGCTTGCCGGTCTTTCTCTTTTGGTTTCTCTCGCCCAATTTTAAATAAGTTTGCCTTAAAAATAACATTGACCTGTTTTTAAAATGTGTACATGAACATGAATAAGCTTAACCACAATGCAGCACTTGTAATGCAACCATTCTGTTAGGTTTGAATGTATATCTTACCTTCACAGAACCCACAATCTTCTGCTTGAATCAATAACATTTTGCTTTTCTAAATACCAGAGGAAGTTTAGTATTGAATGTATTTGGGCTCATGAGATTAATTTCTTGCTATCAGGAGTGGATGTGCTCGTTACATCGGTATTGTGATAATAAATAATCATTCTTGCATATGATACAGCGCCTTATGTCTTCGAGACATCTCAAAGCGCTTCACAGAATATACTGGAAAGTGAATTGACCGTATACAGTAGAAGCCCGTTTATCCGGCCCCCGTTGGACCTGGCCAGTGCCGGTTAAAGCATCTGCCAGATATTCGGGCGGCCCATGGCCGAAAACCCACTGCAAAAAAAAAAAATTTCTTTTAACACACACCATACACACCAGACTAAGTAATAACAGATAATAACAGAATATTGTATTGGTACGTATTGTTAAAACTACTCTTGCGCTTCTCACCTTTACTGATTGAGGTTTACAATCTAGCGATTCTTTTTTAGATGGAGGACACCAAGTGGGTGAAAAAAAACGGCAGCGCGATTTTAAAGTCGTGCGACTTTACTAGCTGCAAGCTGATAGCCCTAGACTCTACTAGCGGCAATCCAAAATATTGCACCTGCGCGACAATGTGGGTTATCGGCTAGCGTTATCGGCTTGCCATTGGTATGTCATATGCGCTCCGTTTTTTTCACCCTGCTTGGCGAGCTCCATTTTAAAAAAGATTGCTGGACTATAAAACTCAACCGCAGCATCAAGGCTTCAAGCGCAACATCTACCAGCAAAGGTAGAAAGGCCAAGAGAGTAGTTTTAATAATAAGTACCAATGCAATATTCTGTTATTCTGTTATTATTTATGCATTTACAAATGCTCCACTGCTATTGTTCCGGATAAGTTCCGGTTTATCAAATGGGGCCTTTTTTTTTGGCATGCCGGTTATACGGAATTGCCGGTGCATCGAGTCACGGATAAATGGGCTTCTACTGTATTTTGTTGGAAGAAGCAACAATAATGCACTTATGTTAAAGGCATATCCTAGCATGCACTAGGTCTGTTACCAAATTAAAGAGCTGGTTTTACAGGGCTTGTTTATACCTCTCAACATTTTTTATTGATGCGTTCAGCTTGAATTCTCCTTTCTGCAACAAAATGCTTTGTTTACAGTCTGATTACCATAGGTGTTTGGCTTCAGCTGTTAAGTGTAATCTCTGATGCAATGTGAGACAGAAAATGTGTAATGCTTAAAACAGAGCACTTTCCTTCGGCTATGGTTATCCAATTTTCAACTTTCTTGACGCAATTCAAGGTAAAATGTTTTTCCCCCAAACAATCCAATGATCTGAAACCACCTTTTGTTTATAATGCTGTGTGGTGTATTTTTTCAATTCTACACCCTAGCTGATGGATCTATCAATATTGTAAAGATTTTTGGTTATTACAATACAAATCAATTCCGTCAGTTTGCTGAAGGGCCAACAACCCACCCCCCGCTCGCCCCCAAAACAAAAAGTAATTTGTTTCATGGTGCTTTGTGAGACATTCCTGTGTGCAATTGTACTGCCACGTTTGCCTATAAATGCACATTAAGCACTTTGAGGCTTGATCGGTGGCTTGATAAAACATTCGTGTTTGGTGATGGGCTTTACTGAACCTACCTTTGTCGAGTCCTGTAGCTCAGTGGTTAGAGCACTCGCCTTACAAGCTTGAGATCTGTGTTCAAATCCAGGCAGGTCAGGGCAAAACCTTGGGTAAGTTTCCTTACTCCACATGCCTAGTAATAATCCCTCAAAAAAATAGTAAATCGGTCATTTCAATCCATGATTGTTTGTGGGACACTGCTGTGCACAATCGGCTACCGCATTTCGCCCACATATATATAGTCAATCCACTTTACAGTAGATTCTGTGAAGCACTTTGAAACGTCTAAAAGACGTGAAAATCAATCAATCAAAACTTACATTTATGTAGCGCCTTTCATGTCGAGAGGATGTCCCAAGGTGCTGCACAGTTAGGTAGGGACAAGAGCAGGCGAGGGAGGGGTCGGGGCAGGATGAAGAAGAGTCGGAAAATTTGACTGTATATGGGCGAAACGCGGCAGCCAAATTGCGCACAGCAGTGTCCCACAAACAGTCATAGAAGTGGGTTTAGGGGAAAAAAGAGCGGAAAGATGGCAAGGGGAGGGGTCGGGGTAGGGGGAAGGAGAGCAGGAAAGCTGACAGTACAGCGTCTCCCGCTTAACGATGGTTTAGAGACTTTAAAACCCTTCGTTAGGCGAAAATTTGTTAAGCGAGAGGTAGTTTTCCATTATTTCTTATGGGAAAAAATCAGTTTGGTTCCCAGTGCTAACATTTTCGGGTTTTAACACTAACACTAGTGTTTGGCGCTAGGACCCAGTTGCAATGTCGCAATCAACCAGCCATGATGTCGCTTCTCTTTTAGGATTAAGGTAAATAACATGAATTTATTGTGTTTTATATTCTTTTTGATTGTGTTATTTGAACATTTATTGTTTTTGTTAGGTTATTGTGTTTTTTTTGTGTTTAGTAAAAGAACAAGCAACTTACTCCCCCTAACCCCATATTTTCCATAAGGCCTTGTATTTGCCAACCGCGGTTTTACTAAATTTCAGGAACGTATCCCCCGCGGTTGAGGAGAGATACCTGTATCACAATAAAATATTAACTGCACTGCTTCGTTAGCTGAGGTACGCTAAAGACTGAGCATGTGTTGTGGGGACAGCCAGGAGAGACGCTACCCATGAGAAGCTGCCTACGAGAATCCTGCAAGATTTAAAGTATGTGTAAACATTTGTTATAGCGAACCCAGCCTTCGTTAAGCGGAGAAGTGGTACAAATAGAAACCTTCGTCGTAGCGAAAATTCGTTGACCGAATGTTCGTAAAGTGAGGGACGCCTATATATTTGTGGACGAAACGCGGCAGCCAAATTGCGCACAGCATTGTCCCACAAACAGTCATGGAAGTGGGATTACAAGAACAACAACAAAATTACATTTATAGCGAATGCCAGGATTATAATGTCTGCAAGGTCTTTAGGAAGTTGGAGAGAGTTGACTGAGAGCAAGAATTAAGATTGTTAGGTTTATAGAAAGCTGAGAGGAACGGTGTGAAGCGGAGAGATTTTGGGAAAAACTTCCCAAAGAGAGTTGGGCATAGTGGGCTAGCCCAAAGAGAGTTGGGCAAGCTTGGTTGTCCTTGGTGAGGTAGGATACATGGTGCAGGCCCAAGCTTCCAGAGCTGAAGCATTGAAAGTGGGGTTAATTGTAGAGATAGGTTGGAGCGAGGATGTGAGCATTTGAAAACCAGAACGTCTCCACTGGCTCCCCATCCTCCAGAGGATCGAGTTCAAGATCCTCGTCCTCACCTTCAAGGCCTTACATGGCCTTGCCCCACCCTATTTAACCAATTTACTCTCCCCCTACAAGCCCACCCGGACCCTCCGTTCAGCAGGACTTGGCCTGCTCCAAGCCCCCCGCCCGAACCGCCCCACCATCGGAGGCCGGGCCTTCAGTTTTTTTGCTCCGACCCTATGGAATTCCATCCCCCAATCCCTCCGTCTCGTTTCTTCCCTTTCCTCTTTCAAGGCCGGTTTGAAGACTTTCCTCTTCGACCGTGCCTTTTGTTCCACCCCGAATTCTTCGACCTCCCCTATTTGTTTCACCCCTTCCCGTACACTCCCCTCCCAGCTTGGGTCACACGCCTCCTGTGCAGCGCCTTGGGACGTCCACCCGACGTGAAAGGCGCTTTATACGTGTAATTTGTTGTTGTTGTTGTTGAGGATCCTAAATGAATAAGGAACCTGAGTGGAATTGGGTGATATTGCAGAGGTGCAGAAAAGTTGTCTTGGCCAAGCATTGGGTGTAAGTTTTAAAGGGACAAATGCCAAGATTGGTGCACATATAGAGAAATTAATGGATTGATCTGGAAATGAGGGGTGGGAGGAAAGCTGACTTTAAATATAATCTTGTGTCTGAGGGTGATGTCACAAGGGGGAGAATTTAGATAGTAAAAGAGAGACAAACATGGAGCCATTAAAAAAAACACTTCAGGTGATTGTGCGGGTTTAAGAAGTACAGTAGAGGTATCCCTCCCCAACCGTGGGAGATATGTTCCTCTAAAACTTCCTCGGTTGGTAAAATTATGATTGGAAAATGCAGAGCCCTATGGGAAACATTGGGATAGGGGGAGTACATTTGCGTTTTTGTGGTTGGAAAATGCCATAGGGCCCTATGGGAAACATGGGGATAGGGGAAGTAAGTTCGTGTTTTGTAGAACTAAACACAAAAAAAACACATACAGTTATAACATGGGGATAGGGGGAGTAAGTTTGAGTGTATTGGCTGCTAGGATCTGCAGCAATCCACAAAGCTGTCTAACTGATTGATCTACAGAGAGAGAGCGGGAGAGACACTAAGGGTGGAGGAGTGGGGGACTGACACGGAGGGTTGGGGGGGCTGTCTGACTGATCTACACAGAGAGAGAGAAAAATCAACGGAGAAGGTGTGGTGGGTGACATGGAGGGCTGGGGGGCTGTCTGACTGACTGATCTACACACAGACACAGAGAGAGGGGGGGAGTGGGGGGTGGGGGGAAAGAGAAGATGAAATAGAGAGGTGAGAGAGAAGGGGGGCTGGGGGAGGGGTGGTGGTGGAGGGGGGTGGGGGGAAGAGAAGGTGAGGCGAGAGAGAGAAGTGGGGAGGGTGGGGAAGAGAAGGTGAGTTAGAGAGAGAGATCTCTACATGATACACCTACACACAGAGAGAAGGATGCAGAGAAGCGAAAATAAATTCATGTTATTTACCTTAATCCTAAGAGAGAAGCGTTGTCGCTGGTTGATTGCAACATTGCAACTGGGTCCTAGTGCCATAAGCTAGTGTGAAGCGACATCGAGGCTGGTTGATGCAACTGGGTCCTAGCACTAAATGCTAGTGTTAAAACCCGTGGATAAGTAAGGGTTGTCGCATTTAGCAAGCTGTGGATGCGTGAGTTTCACGGTTGACGAGGCCATGGTTGGAGCAGGGTACCTGTATATGCATTTTAGGTAACCAAGTGAATAAGGAATATGTATTCCTTTCTAAATCTTTGATCATGAAGTGCAGGTTAAATGTAACCTAGTCATTTTTTGATTCTTAATAAAGGAGCAGGCAAATTAAACGCTCTTTGCATTGCTTCGGAAGACTTAAACTTCCTACTTTATGATTGCATTCTATTCCTTTGGGAAAGATACCATATTACTTGAGGTATGATGTAACTCAGAATAAAATGGATTGTGTTTAGGGGCATACAGAAGGAACTGGTATGGAAATTTAAATATCGGAATAATAGTAAGGTACAAAGGTAATGAAGTTGGAGTGGGGCAACTGCACAGTTTGAGTTTCAGCTGAAGTACTGCTGCCATCTGTGCAGCCTGCCTGCCAAGCAGCCACATCAGAGATTCAAATGATGCATTCTCTCTGGTGCAGTTAACACTTGTAATAAAACATTTTACCGTCTGAAGATCATCGAGGTAGATTACTTATTCACACATTGTGTGACACATACAGGTGTTACTGTAGGTTATTAGTTGCGAAGTAACCTGCTGCAGTGGACATACAAGCAGATGAATCAGCCCATTCATAAATTATGCATTCACGTTTCACAGCAAGCTGCTCTGTTGTTAGTTGCTTCAGTTTGTAAGGCACCGATTAGTGCTGAATTCTAAATAATTGAAAACTTTGATTCCCTCATAATTTCAAATAGACTTATTGCGCACAAATAAATTATTTTTAGAAATTAAACCAAAGGTGTAAATTGCTCAGCTCTTTCCACAGATCTTTCCACAGACATGAGTACCTTGGCTGGATTCAGTTAGTAGTGAATGCATATACTGGAAAGTTGCCCATATGTGCAAAACTTTGCCAGACAAGTGGGGACAGTTAACACTGTATCAAGTAACTGAGCAGGGAGAATAAGGTAAACCAGGCCTCATTGAGATACTTGCGGTTTAAATCAGCCATCTGTGATCAGATTTGTTTGCCAGGTGTCCAATGTATCATCAAGCATATCATTCTTTAGACTGACTGCTGAGGGATCAATATAAAATTGGAAGGATGCACAGGGGAATATTGATCATACGCAAGTTGGTATAAGGATTCACAATGGAAATAACAATAATAATTATCCTTGCATTTGATATAGTGCCTTATGTCAAGGTTTCTAAGCACCTCAAAGGATTTACTGTAAAGTGTAGTGACTATTTCGTAGGCAAATGTGGCAGTTGATGTTAATAACAATATCTCACAAACCGCCAGGAAGTAATTGACCAAAGGTATCTGGCAGGTTGTCGACCAGGATGCTAGGAGAGATGCCCTTGTCTTTTCAAATAATGCCATGCAATCATCAATGCCCATCAGAGTAGGTTTGGTTTAATTTCTCATCCGAGTGATGGCATTCTCAGCTTAGACTGATATGATGCTCAAACTAGCAACCTTCTGACATAGAGGTGAGGGAATAGTTAATGTCATTTATCTCTGTGCCAGGCAAGAATCCATCTTCTGTGTGTCAGGAGTACCCAATGTCCTCTAGTGTCCTCGCCTACTGGACAGTTGAATTCATGGAGGTCTGGGTTTTCTCTGCAGCCGAGTGTTGAGAATGATTCATTTACTTACGATGTGCATATAAAAATGTATTCTGGGACTAGGCTTTGTAATGTACAAGACAATATTATGACTAAAAAGGGGTTGCAGCAGGTGTTTGTTTCCTTTATCTGCGTGAGATCTCCATTTAGTTTTTGTTCAGTTCATCCCGTAGAGAGAAAAATGCATTATATTTTGTTGTGCATTACACAACCATATAGCCTGGAATTGCCAGATAGTGATAACCCACTCTGCTACTCTTACACATTAGCGCAGTTTTATGCCACCAGATGACATAGCTCATATAATGCACCTGTATTTTGATTTTAATGCCTATATTGATGATTTTCTCTGGAACTGCTAGGATGAACACTTATCGTAGTTCATCTTTGTTTTATGTTTGTCTCCACAGGAGCCACCTAATCTAATCCCACTCTCCTGTTTACTATCCATATCCTTTAAAAATTGCTTTTTTGCAGCATCTGTCCGATTTCTTTCAAAGAAAGTTTACAAACTCGGCCTCAATGCTGATTTGTTCCAGAGCATTCCACATTTGATTCATTCAAAAGAAGTGTTATCTATCCTTCCCTTTGAGTTGTTTTGTCATTCAATATTGGTGCCCTCGCATGACTGGCTTATTGGCCAAAAGGGAAGAAAATCATACATTGAATTTCCTCCCTCTAATGCATTGTAACCTGCTGCTACAAACAATAGATACAATAAAAATTCAACAATTTAGGCGATTATACAACATGTTTAATCTCAATGTTGTATAATCGCCTAAATTGTTGAATTTCCTATTATTGATAAGCTTCACATACTTTGCACAAGTCATAGAGTGTTTGGTCCCAATTGATATGACTCGTGTGAGGTTTACTCTATTTATTTGCCTCCTTCCCCAACATTCTACAGTGATTCTCAAGTTCACCTCTACTGTGGTCAGAATACTTTCTACTATTTGATCAGCTAGCCATCTCACTGATGTGGTGTTGGCCTCTGAACACCCTGACTTCAGGTTTCACCTTTTCTGTATCACTGCCAAATTGTGCAGATATGTCTTTTGTGATTACTTTTGCTGTTTATGCAGTACTCTGGCCTCCACAGATGAATTGAAGATAACTGGCCTATTTGTACTTGTTTTGATTGAATAAAATTAGAATTGGGTGCAAAATTGCCATGGTTACGCCTACAGCTGAAGGGTGCACATTATCAGCACTGCTTCAAGTACTCTCCAGCAGTGGTTGATGGCAGCTATGGCAGTGTGTGCTTTAATGCAGCAAAGCAAGTTCTAGTTGCAGGCTGAGGCTCTGTAGCTGGTAGACTGATGGAACAAAACTTGTTTCCTGTATAATGAAAAATACTATCTACATGAACATAAACAGGCTGATAATAAATGATTAAAAAGATGTTTTCACCGGAAGGAGGTGTGGGGCGGGCGGATGATTCCATCTGTGGAGTACATACAGTGCATGGCAAAGAGTAATTGCAAAAGGCATTTTGACTCGGTTTTCCAGTACATAGCTTGTCAGTGACAGAGAAGAGGACGGACCCGAAGTGAGCGTGTTCAGAGGCCTACATGTAAATGAGATGATTAACTAGAGAAAAAGTTGAGTGTAGTTTGACTGCCGCAGAGATGAACCGAATGACCACTCTTGTGCTTCAATCATAACTAGATAGTTAATAACGCATTGTTTCAGGAATACTAGACAGTAGGGTTCGTCGATATGGAAATTTTCCGATATCGATATATCGGTTTGCCCATATCGAGATATACCGATATATCGATATCACGATATTTTGATATATATTGATATATCGATATTGCGTTTTTTTTTAGTCCTGCGCATGCGCACGCGCATTCCGGTGTGTACGCGCATTCGGATATCGACAAGGTAAGTTGAAAAAGTCCGCATTTTACCGATATATCGATGGAAACAATATATCGATATTTGCGATATATCGATTTTTAAAAATATATCGAATTTTTCAATATCGATATTTTTAAAATTCCGATATCGGCATATCGATACGAAAATTATATCGGATATAACCGATATATTGATATATCGCCAGACCCTACCAGACAGTATAGGTTCTTGGTATTGTTTAAAGAAAGTGATATTTAATAGGACTGGTTCTCATGGCCTTTAAGAGATGCATGTAAATATTTAATCGATAAAAGATTGGTTGGAGAAGAAATTACATCTCATTTATTGTAAAAGAATAATTTGTAATCTGATTGACATTTAGACATTATGAAGCGTAATTTCAAAGTCTGTTAACCAGATCTGAACGCAGTGTTAACTAATGAAACTGAAAAATTCTCTTGAGTTTTGCTCATTTTCCAATCAGTAGCGTTTAATGATTTGCAAAATACACATTACAGACCCAGGGATTGAAAATATTGTATTGGACATGCCTACTTTGTCACAGCATCAGGAATAAATGAAAGACAGTGTGTCAAATCAGTCCAGTTGGTATCCCTCCACAGATTAGGTTTGGCAAAATATTTGTAAAATAATAAACGAGAATAGTTTCGATTCTAATCTTTTCAAAGCTGCATTTAAACCGTTATGGAGCATATTACTTTTTTTTAAAAAGCCTATTTTGAATTGAATTGTTTCTTGCTATTTTCTTGTTCTGTATACCATATGAGTATCATTTGATATTACTGTTAGAAAGTATTTCGTTTGAAACTATTTTTTGTTGGACATGGTGGACTGCTCTTAATGATCCAGTGCATAGCAACAACAGCTTGCATTTATATAGTGCTGTTCACGTGGGGTAATGTCCCGGAGCGTCACCATCACTGGTGAGAGGGAACCCCCCCCCCCCCCCCCTAGAAAATGAGAAATGGTCAAGAAATGACTACGTGGCATCTTTAAAAGCTTGTAGATTTTACAGGGGAGTTGTGTTCTATAATGTTATGTCTGAGGTAACATTTATTGAAGTAAGACAGCAATGAATTTCGATCATAGCTCAGTGAGAGAGTAGAGAATTAGGACTACATTTCATTACAATCTTTGGAGGGACGAGAAGAGATTCAACAAATTGGGGCTGTTTTCACTGAACCAGAATGTGAATTAGATCTGAACACACTGTTAACTAATGAAACTGAAAAATTCTCTCGAGTTTTGCTCATTTTCCAATCACTAGCGTTTAATGATTTGTAAAATGCACATTACAGACCTAGAGATTGGAACAACTGATCATGGTTCCAACTTCTGATGGAAGTTGATGGTTTTGATGAGTTAAACGAGGAGAAACTATTTCCACTGGTTAGTGACTTGATAATCAGAACATAAATTAGGATTACGAAAGAACAAGGGACAATTTAGTAGTGTTTTATTTTTACACAGAGAATTGTTAGGGCAAGCATTTCCCTGCTAAAATAGAATCTATGGTGGGTTTTTACAAGGAATTAGATAAATATTTGAAAAGAGAAATATTGTGGGTTTAGGGGAAATTATAGGAGAGTTATGAATCCATTTCTGAATATACTATAGGTGGATTGGATTGGAAAGAAAAATTGGCAGGTAAGACAACTAACGAGCAGTGGGCAGCGTTCAAAGAGGAGATAGTTCAGGCACAGGTCAAAAGCATCCCCACAAAGGTGAAATGTAAGGCATCCAAACCTCCCTGGATGACTAAGGAAATCGGGGCCAAAATAAAACAAAAAAAAGAGGCTTATGATAAGTGTCAGGCTCAAAATTCAGAAGGGAACAAAGCAGAATATAGGAAGTGTAGGATAGAACTAAAAAAGGAAGTTAGAGGGGCAAAGAGACTGCATGAAAAACAATTAGCGAGTAAGATTAAGGGGAACCCTAAGGTTTTTTACCAACATATTAAGAGTAAAAGGTTGGTCAAGTCTAGGGTGGGGCCAATTAGGGACCTAGGAGGAAATCTCATTGTGGAGGCAGAGGGCATGGCTGATGTACTGAATGAGTACTTCGCCTCTGTCTTCACAAAAGAAAATGATACAGCCAATGCCATGGTATTACAGGAGAGGGTAGGAGAAATGGATAGAATAATTATAACCAGAGAGGAAGTGCTAAAAAGGTTGACGTCGCTCAAGGTGGATAAGTCACCTGGTCCGGATGGGATGCACCCTAGGTTACTAAGTGAGGCACAGGAGCAAATAGCAGGGACTCTGGCCACGATCTTTCAATCTTCCTTGGACACAGGGGTCGTGCCAGAGGACTGGAGGATAGCTAATGTTACTCCCTTGTATAAAAAGGGGCAGAAGGACAAGCCTGGTAACTACAGACCAGTCAGTCTAACGTCGGTAGTGGGCAAACTTCTAGAGTCCATAATCAGGGACAAGGTAGATCTTCACTTAGAAAGATATAGGCTAATAAAGGACAGTCAACATGGATTTGTTAAAGGCAAATCTTGCCTTACAAATCTGATAGAATTTTTTGATGAGGTAACGGAATGGGTGGATAATGGTAGCGCAGTTGATGTAGTTTACATGGACTTTCAAAAGGCATTTGACAAAGTGCCACATCAGAGACTTATTATGAAATTAAAGGCCCATGGCGTAAAAGGGACAGTGGCAGCGTGGATCCACAACTGGCTGCGAGACAGAAAGCAGAGAGTTGTAGTGAGCGGCTGTTTTTCAGATTGGAGGGAAGTGAGCAGTGGTGTGCCACAGGGATCGGTTTTGGGACCATTGCTGTTTGTAATCTACATCAATGATCTGGACTTGGGTGTACGGAGTACAGTTTCCAAGTTTGCAGATGACACTAAGTTAGGGAGAATAGTAAACAGTGAGGAGGATAGTAGCCATCTGCAAGAGGATATAGACAAATTGGTAAAGTGGGCAGACACATGGCAGATGAAGTTTAATGCAGAGAAGTGTGAGGTGATGCATTTTGGGAGAAGAAATGAAGGGAGGCAATATAGGCTAGATAGTACAATTTTAAATGGTGTAAAGCAACAGAGAGACCTGGGGATTTGTGTTAGTGACTCGTTGAAGGTGGCAGGACAGGTAGACAAGGCTGTTAAGAAGGCATATGGGATACTAGGCTTTATAAATAGGGGTATAGAGTACAAAAGTCAGGAAGTGCTGACTAACCTCTATAGGACTTTGGTGAGGCCTCAGCTGGAATACTGTGTTCAATTCTGGTCACCACACTACAGAAAGGATGTGAAGGCATTGGAAAGGGTACAACGAAGATTTACTAGGATGGTGCCAGGATTGAGGGACTTCAGCTATGAGGAGAGGCTAGATAGGCTAGGGTTATTCTCTCTGGAGCAGAGAAGATTGAGGGGAGACCTAATAGAGGTTTATAAGATCATGAGGGGTTTCGACAGGGCAAATAGAGAAAAACTATTTCCACTCGTGGTCACAGATTTAAAATAGTTTCAAGGCGCAGTAGAGGGGAGCTGAGGAGAAATTTTTTCACTCAGCGAGTTGTTCGAATCTGGAATGCATTGCCTGAAAAGGTGGTGGAGGCTGATTCGATAACAACTTTTAAAAGGGAATTAGATCTTTATTTAGGGAGAATGGGTCTATTAGGCTATGGGGAGCGGGCAGGGCAGTGGGATTGAATCGCTCTTTTCAAAGAGCCGGCACAGACTAGATGGGCCGAATGGCCTCCTTTTGTGCCGTAAAATTCTATGATTCTATGATTCTATGATTCTATGATATACTCTTTTAGAGAGTTGTCCCAATGGACCAAAAAGACCCCTTCTGAGTTATTGAGTTATATCCACCCACAGTGGTGATATTTAGTGCAAAGGAATGAGACTGACTGCCTCTTACATGCTGTATTAGTAGTGGAAGGGATGTGAGAATTATATTTGAGAATCAGAGGAGATCATGATGCCAAGGATATTGGTAGATGACTGATTAAGAGTCTTTGAAGGTAAGAGGTGGTAACCCTTGGGTGAGGCATTAAAAGAGAAACCATCTTTGAGAGATTAAAAGGAACAGGATTCTCATGGCCCCATTGTAGGAACATGGAGGAAGTTAAGGTTTTATTCAGCCATTGCACCAGTGAAGAGTGCAAATAATGTACATTGAAGATGCATAACCTAAAGGAAATTGACTAAAGTTTGGAATTAACAACAGATAGTATGAAATGTGTAGAAAGAACAATGAAGTCCTGTAGCTCAGTAGTTAGAGCACTTGCCTTGTAAGCGAGAGACATGGGTTCTATTCCTGGCAGGGCAAAATATTGGGCAAGTTTCCTTACTCCACACCCCTCTATTCAGTTAGCAGCAAGTAGGAACCCAGTTGTAGGAACCCAGTAGTTGATTGTTGTATTGCTTTCCTGGGGATAACTATTCCAAACTTTGTAACCCAATCTCTCCCATCCTTGCCCAACTCCATTGGCTCCCCATCATCCAGAGGATCCAATTCAAGATCCTGCTCCTCACATTTAAAGCCCTCCAGAACCTCGCTCCACCCTACATCCGTGACCTCCTATCCCCTTACCAACCTGCCCGCCCTCTCCGTTCAACACACTGGCCTGCTCCACGTCCCCCAAACCACTCGCCCAACCGTTGGTGGACGAGCCTTCAGTCACTCTGCCCTCAATCTTTGGAACTCAATCTTCAAGTCTCGCCTCAAGACTCTCCTCTTTGATGGACCCATCGGCAACTCCTTTCCCCCCACCTGTCCTCAACTCGGGTTTGAAGCAGTAACTGTCTAGCGCCTTGGGACGTCCTCCTGACGTGAAAGGCGCTATACAAATGTAATTTTGTTGTTGTTAATAATCCCCCCCAAAAAACAATAATAATCTGGTCACTCAATCCACAACTGTTTTTGGGACACGTTTTGCCCACAATTGGACGCTTTGAGGCGTCTAGAAGATGTGAAAAGTGCTATATCAAATGCAAGGATTACTATGTTGGACAAGAGAACCCTGGGGAACTTCTGAGTTTATGAAAAGAGTTGGAGTATGATGCATACCACAGCATCAATTGAGCAATTCGAGAGGAATTCTTTTGACTTTCAAATGTGCATAGTAACAGGCTTAGTGGATCATCATTAATGGGTTGTCAAAAAAACAACACAAATTGATGTCTACCAGTAATTAAATTCAAAATGTGTCATTGCTTAAATTGTGCTGTATTTGTTGTGTTCCCTGGACATGGATTCTTTGTTTAGCAATGTGCTGGAGTAAAGATTAGAAGGAATAGATCCTCTATTATTTAAGATGTGCGTAGTGTTTAGTCTTTGTATGGTAGTGGGAGGTATATTGTTGCTGTTTTATCAAGTCAACCACTAACTGTGAGCTAGATGGTGGAGGGAGGGATAAGTGTTGTATGTGTGAAATTGCTAAAATTGTAATCAACACCCCAACTGTCTTATGTGTTCCAATGCATTATGTGTTTATAAAATAAACACTGTAACCTCTTCTGTAATGGATAAGAAATCCCTGAAGGAAACTGGGAAGTGCTTTTGCTAATGCTCAGCATTGTTTGAGTGTAACACACTATTATGCAATAACACATTGGTTCATGTTTCTAGGATTAAGATTGGAGAACTACACCTGTTTTGGATTATTGCTATTGTGTCTGACCTGAAACCTCTTGTTAACATAGGGATTTCCAATAATCCCAAACAGGTGACACCTGCATTTCCGATAGTGGTCTTTGAGACCTCAATTTAAGATGATGTAATTGAAGAGCTTTATTTTATTCAAGCACAATTATGGAATTTAGGAAATGCAAATGAGAGAAAAACACTTTGTCACCAGTATTTGGTGAGCAAAGAACATTGCGACATGTGTTTATTGACCATATACTTATGCTTTTACCTTTCAAAGCTCTAGTTTTACATATATATATATTAATAATAATTAAGATTCCTTGTATTTGATGCAGTGGATTAGCACGTCGACTTCTAATCACTTCACAGGATTGAACTATAAAATATGGGTACTGCATTTTGTTTTTGTAGGCAAAATAATCTTGATTTAAGCATCGATGAAGCTTGACGCTGTCAGCACATGTGGGTGGAAAATATATAAATTTGCTGATGGGATCAAATTGAAATCCATGATGGCAACTGTGGGAAGGAATGCAGAATTGATAGGTCAATTCAGTCAGAATTATAGGATTACATAGACTGGTTGGTAAAACAACCCAAAAATTTATAAATATGATCCAGTCTGGAAAAATCCAAAGTTTTCTCAAAATGTACTGCAGAGGAGCATTTTTCAGTATACCCATTTGACAGATGCACACCTAAATCTATAGCATGTAATATAAACCTTAAAAAAGTCACATGCCTAGAAGCACTAAAATCTTTTAATTCTGTCATAAATTAACTGAAAATACTAATGGATTAAAAAAAACATAACACTGGTTTCCCAACTTGTGTGAACATTTCACACCATCAATTTATTGCAAAAAACCCCCCAACAAATTCATGTACAGTAAAAGCCCGTTTATCCGGCACCCTTGTGATCTGGCCAAGGACCAGTGCCGGTTAAAGCGCGTGCCGGATATTCGACCGAAAATACACACAAAAAATTTTAAATTAAAAAATAATACATTGTGCCGGATAAATTCCGGTTAATCGAATGGGGATCTTTTTTTGAGGTGCCGGTTATACGGAAGTTACAGTTGATCAGGTCACGGATAAACAGGCTTTTACACTAGTTTAAAGATCTTTCTGAACTGCCTGGTCGCTGTGTGTAAAATGATTATAATTATTATTTATATATTATATTATCATATGAATTATTATTTAGTCTATTATTAATATGCTGTTTTTTTTTTTTAATTGTGTTTGGTTTTCTGCTGAATATCCAGCAGGCGCTTTAACCTACTGGCCAGGTCCCAAGGGTGCCGGATAAACGGGCTTCTACTGCACTTCCCTTCAGCAGAATATAAATCCTCAGACGAGAAATATGGTTTTATTGAAAGAACATTTAGGGGGAACTTTAAACTCAGAACTGCTGTTTCTTTGACACTATTGAAATTTTTTTTAGTAGAACCGTTTTTCAATAAGTTTCATCTGACAAGGAATTCAGAAAGACATGAAAAGCAAATTACCTTTTCTATGAATACTCGCCCACAATATATTCAGTCAATTCACTTCACAGTATATTCTGTGAAGCGCTTTGAGACGTTTAGAATATGTGATGAGGCACTGCATAAAATGCAAGGATTATTATTATCCTATTTTCCAATATTGATGCTTACAACAAAACAAAATGTCTGTTCCTCCTATCACACTGCAACACCATATGCTATCTTTTTTTATTGAGGCATGCTTTAAAATATTCAAATAGATGTTTGGTTACTTTCAGTGGCTGCTTTGTCTTGTGAAACATCATACTGTACTTCATATCTTTACAGCAGTGCATTTTAAGGTTTTTAATACAAGTTTATGAAAGTAAAAATACTATCACTTAACGTTTAGATATTTGGTCCACAGCAGATTACGTTTGCAGTATTGTTAAATATCAATAGACAGCAACTCTCTTGACCTTAATTGTAATTTTCTTAATACTTTTGGAATTGATAAAAATGTTTGACTGCAATTTTAAAAAAAATTAACTTTTCTAAATAGAAGAAAGACATGGCTACAATCAACAAATGCAATGCAGAAGTTCTCCCTTTAATTTGTTTATTGTTGTAGATTGTTTGCATTGAGTCAATATAGAATACGGTAACAAAGGGCAACTGGAATTGAAATTAATTTGTGCACATTTTCCAGATCATTGGCATGAGATGACAAAGAAACCTTTCGATTCAAAAGCAAAAGTGTATTTATTTGAAGATGCTTAAACATATCTGAATGCAAATGGTGCTGGATAGGGGGGAGGTAGAGAAGTGGAGATATTTTTGTTGTAGGCAACATATGATAGATTGGAAAGGCAATAAGTTTTTTCAGATGAGTGAGCTGTTTCACATATAGTATAAATAGTCATAGTCTATTAGCTTGAGAAGTTTGGCTGCCAGTATTCTTCATGAAAAGAGCCTGTGGGCAGTGGCAGTTTGTTGGTAGTCTCTTTGAGAAAATGCTCACATATGTAGTGTGTAGTGCTACTTTATAGATCTTATTCCTGGTTAATGCAATTGCTCAATTAACTGCATGTGTGGACCTGGCTTGATTGCTTCCCACTCTGACTCTTGCATTAAAATAGTCAACTTCAGCTCATTGGAATGGCCCTAACGTCAATTCCTGCTTTGGGCATGCATTGCACATACGCACACACAACCCACACATGTACACAGCTCACACACAGAATCAGAGTGACAATCTGATGAATTGAAGTTGGCTTTTTTTAGTGTGGCAAGCCAGCTGCGCAGCTTGGCGCATGTGCACAATGAAACTGGCTATTACTGTGTTCTTAGGGCTTGAGTTGAGATTTTATTGCCCAAACCACTGTTTTGTAATGGGGCCCCACTGTATGCACCTGCATGTAGACATTGGTTTAAATAGTGAGAAGTGATTAATCACTTGATCCTTACTTGCAGTTGATAGTTATTGTTTTTGTTTCGCTGTTACACTGAGGCAATAAGTTGGAATGCCCACACACGAGTCTTTCTGAGGAAAGGGTACAGAAATGCATGTCATTCATAGTGGTATGACTCATTATCAATAAAGGAGAGCTATCTAAGTAGGTGTGTGTTATGACATGATCATTAGTTAACTTGTGACAGACCATACATAAAAAATCCTGAAAAGATTAACCGCTCTAACAGTAGAATATGTTCAATAGACTGGGACTAAGCTCTAATTTGCAATTTGAAGATATAATGTATTGGACTTCATTTTTAATAATAAAATATTGGAAATTTTATGGATAAACCAGTGAGAGCTATAAATGTGGACATGTCACTACCGGCAGTGACGTGGAATAAATATCCCAAGTGAGTCTTGAAAAATAAATATCTACCTTGTATCTGCTCACTTCCTTTATCATAATTAAAATTCAAAACCTATTTGTTTTTGGAGTGAGGTGGAAATTGAAAATGCCCCTCTGCAGTTCCCAGGTTGAACATGTGTCATTATGAGAAAGTTTGCACTCTTTATATAGCAGCCTGAGACGGAGGTTCCGCCTATTAGTTGTACATTAGTTTTCATCATATGGAATGAAACCATATTAAACTATATTGCAACAATATACTTGTTCTTTAATTTTGTCATAAAAACAGCACCTAGGGCCTTCTGTGTAATATTTAGTGGTTTGTGGGAAAATTGCGTTATTAAGCATGATATTATCCTTGCAACTTATATTACGGCTTTTCACATTGGGAGGACAGCTTGAAGCGCTTCATAGCATTTTACTGTAAAATGTAATTATTGTATATTTTGTAGTCAACAACAGCAATTCGTGCACTGTCATGTCCCACACACAACCCTGATCAATTTTTTGATATGGATAATTGTTAACCAGGACACTGGGAGAAACTTTCCTTTTAAATAATATAGAACGACAGGATCTTTAGCAACCATTTGAGAAGTCATACTGGACCTCTTTTTTAATGTCTTGTCCAAAGGATGGCACCTCCAACAATGCAATGTATCCCTAGCACTGCACTGGAGCATCAGCCTTGTGAGTTTAAAGCCCTAACATGGGCTTGAACCCACAACCTTTGGACTCTGAGGCAAGATTGCAACCCCCTCCATGTGTTCAGGAGCAAATAAAGTTTATTTTTAATGAATTGCAAGAATTTGGGGCTTTCAGCAACATTATCATTGGAAGGTGAAAGGAATGGCAAGGGACACACTTGGTAAATATGAACCCTATTTATATCTGAGTGAAACAAGAAAGAGTGCTAAATAAAGCCAATTTAATTTGTTAATACCACAAGTGTATAATCCAAAATGTAATTTTTTTATATCATAGTCGCTTACACCCTGTAACAAATTAACCTGTAACAAATTAACCGAACAGTAAATCTCATTCCTTGACACTTTGATATGGTGCTCTGAATTTCCATTATACAATTCACATTAAGCCATGCTGTGCTGCTTCATAATGCCAGATCAATCTGTCGGTGGCTGGTGAGAGGATCTGTATCTTGTGGAGAAGCTTTAAGCAGAGGAAGTGAAAATTTTTCTGCAAGGTTAACTTGTTAGATGGTAAAACAGATCTATAGATTTGGCTGGCAATTTTGAACATAGCATTTCATTTGGACATCTAGGTGGTGAGGTATCTTGGCATATTAATGCAGTGTGCAGCTAGACAATTGGTAAAGGGTACATTTTGCACCAGTATCTCCCAGTTGAGCCATTGTGTGGAGATGCTGAACAGATGATGTGTTTTCCTTCAAGGGAGGGAAAATTGGACAGAATAAATCCACTGTGCTGTTGAGAGTGTCATTGGCAAAGACCTTGAAGCAGGTCACCAGCTGTTCTCCCTAACTGAGAATAGTGTGGAAGAGGAATAATAAGAAGAGTAAAAATTAAAATTAAATCGACTCCCATTTATCAGATTGCTGCTTTTAAGCTAAGTAAATTCAGTTGATTGTGAATTAAATACTTTCTGAAGAAAATACCCTACCAAACCAAATTATTGTTGCCTTGGCATTATTACCCTTAGGTTGATGGACTCTACAATGTAAGTGCTTTGTTTTCAAGGTGCCGAACCAGAGGAGCAATTCACATCAGCCAGCCTCTTCACACCTAGATGGCTCCTACCTTGGAACATCGCCTATGTGCATGCTTAGAAATGCTACTGGTGACTCAAAGTATGTGCATATGGGTCCATCTGCAATGCCTATTCTTCAATTCGACGAGAGTTTGCATTTCCCTAACTGTCATCATCGCAATCGCGTACAACATGCTGACTGTCTTCCAATCCAAAATGGTTATCAGAGGAAATCTGGAAGTACAATTTCAGCAGAGCCTGTTGCAGGAAGACATGTTCCTACAAGTGAACAGGTGAATGTAGGTGCTGTGCAGCTTGGTAGATGTTGTGATCCCTTTGATCCAGATGGAGACTGTCCTTTCTGCCAGACACACGTGGTAACAGATGGGGCTGATGCAGAAAGTCAGTTCACTAATGTTGATAGCAGGCATTCAAGAGTATTTTCTGAACACAATGGTGCCTATGGGACTTCTCAAATCCTGCCAATGAAGGATCAAACGGGAATAATAACTGGAGAAGCCGATGGAAGGAAAATATCTACAAAACAGAGGCAGCAGCTGTTATGTCAGAAAATAGAGCTGGAACTGGAGAAAGAGCGACTGCGGAAATTGCTGGCTCAGCAGGAAGCCCAGCTCCTCCTAAAGCAGCACCAGTTACACCAGTCAAGACTGGATTATGGCAGGTGAGAACTTGGTTGCACTTTGAACTTCCCTATTGGGTGTAGGTTTACCCACTGAAATGAACTGTATAGATTTGGCAACAAAAGTTTTAATTAAGATTGGCTGCAATGTCAATTTTGAGCAATGGTTTGCAGTTCCTTTTCCTGATACCACCTCACAGATATGAATAAAATGGATCTTGTGCAGAAGTAACATGCAAAGTACATCGGTTTCATAAATCTTCCACCTGCGTGACATTCAGAGCATACCTCACTTAGCACGGTTGCAATTCAGTAGAGATTAAAAGTAATTATCGGTAATTGCCAGACCAAAGCAAAATTCAAAGGCAACATAATAAATGGTAACCAGAAAGTGGTACTGCAAGGTTTAGCATAATTACACAATCAATGAAAAGGTAAGGCAGAGCTTCAGTTCCCAGGTTGTTCATGTGGCTTCCCAAAATCTAATGCTGCTCTCTTAAAAACTGAACTAGAATTGGCAACATTATTCAAATAGAGTTCTCCTTGAGGTACTGTCCTTGGATTTATGTTCACTTACTCAGAAAAGATTTCACTTCGCAAAATCAATTCAGTTACATAAAGATGAACTTCTGGTTCAGTTTATTCATATTTTAGAAGTAAAACTGAATTCAGCAAAGGAGTGATGTTTATTTTAACCCTTAGCGTTACTCTTTGGAGTTCTGTGCACTCTTAGGCATGTTAAAACTGAAATATGGGATATTGTGAAACTATTTAATCTGCTACCTTGAAATTTTGTACCTTGCATCCTTAATGACTTTGATTATTTGAAAATTGTTGTTTTCTTCCTTCCAATAGCTACCTAATGTTACCAGTGACCCTTACCTTCATGTCTGTGTTAGTGCTAAATCTGCAGTTTGCACAACTATCAAGCTCCAGTTCATTAGAAACAACATCAACCACAAAATTATTCTTGTAAAGCACCTTTCACGTTAGGAGGACATCCCAAGCGTCCCACTCCTCGTGATCCAAAATATCTCATACCTTATTGCTAAAACAGCAGAAATTGGAAATTTGAATGAAAATGAAAAGGGTCACCTCAAAGGCAAAAGTAAAGATGAAAATGAGAACTAGATGAGCGTAACAAAAGTGAGTGAAATTTTCAGTGAGAAATGGTAACAAAGAAAAGGCTAGATGGATCAATATAAGTAGTTGTAATGAACACATCGTGGAGAATAAAAAGGAAAAACAAAGGAAGCCAATATTGAAATTAAAGAATAAACAAGTTTAAAAATAAAAAGGAAGAAAAATCTAACTTAATACCGTATATAGAATAAATACCTGAATAAATGGGTAAATGCAAAGGTATATAATGAGAATGTCAGAAAAAGTAAGATGGGAGGGGGCTCCTAGTCACAATAATCTAATTGAAACTAGATCTCCTTAGATGCTACTGTACAAAGTTTTCTGTATAAATAAGCAACAGGAATGATTAAGCATGAAACCAGGTTGTTTTGGCCATTGAAAATTGTTATCAACCATTTGTAATGTTTTATCTATATAACCCCCAACTTTTCTTTATAATCCTTAATATCCCTTACTTTCCAAGGATTGATCTGTCTCACTTGAGACCTTCCCCTTTGACCGCACCTTTGGTCATCCTTCTCCTACCCACCACCCTTGGCTCTGGGTTTTCAAGTGGCTTGGGATGTCATCCTGATATGGAAAGTGCTATATAAATGTAAATTTGTATTGTATAGGAAATGTAATTCAAATATTGTATTAAGACCCTTCCTTGCAGGTATCATATGCAGAATCATTGCTAGACTTGTTTCAAGACCATTATATTTTTCTTAAAGTGAGGCATTCATCACTGAGCACAACATCCTTGCTGCGGTCTGACCAGTTTACAGCTATCGTAGTATTTCCTTGGCTTTGTATTCTGTATATCTTGTGATAAATCCCAGCATCCCATTAGCCTTTTTGATTGCTTTCAGCATCTACAAACTAGCTTTTCATGATTTATGTACCTGAATCTCATACTCATCTAACACCCCTACTGCTTTCCTATTTGGAAATAATCCCATCTGCTATTACATTTAAAATATATTGCAACATTACACTTTTCAACACTGAACTGCATCTGCCATTGTTCCGCCCACTCGCTTAATCTGAATATGCTCCTTTGCAAATATCTCTTCACATTTCATTGAAGCTCCCATTCCACTTGGTTTCTTTTTATTCCATACACCTTAATTATTAACTAATAACACCATGAATGGATCCTAGCTAACTGACATCCATTAAATCTCCTGATTTCTTCTTTCAGATTTGGGTTGACATGTGTAGCATTTTTAGTATATTAATTCACATTTGCAGTTTTTCTTTTTTAATTGAACTTCTGCACTGAGAATGTCTGTTAGAATATTTTGGAATTTGGGCATAAGTGCTCCAATGTGGAATATTAAGAGTTGTCCTGCTCACAAGTCAAAAGATTGGAAGGCAAATGATGTATGGATACATCTTTAGAGTATTAGAGATTTGCACTAAGATAAATTGCACACGGTCCATTGGAATTAACATGGTCAATGTTCACTTTGCAAATATTTTATATTCTCAGTGTTACTGATATACCGCTCTGAAGTTGAATTGCCTATGGAAGAGATGTCATTAGTCTGGCATGCTTCTGCTGCTTCAACTGTGTTAATTTAACTCGCTCACATTTTCTGACTGAGTAACTCTTACGGGCTATTCCCCAATGAGGTCATCATGCAATAGTTTTTAAAGAAAAATTAATAATAAATGTGTAATAAGATGAACCCAACAGTGTGAAAGCCACAGAAAGTACACTTCAGATTTTCTGCTTTTTTCTCTCCTAACTCTTGGAGATAGTGATTCCCATTGGGGTATAGTTTCATAGATGCTAATGACCCTCTGATACTTTATCAAGTAGTCAGTCTTCATATATGAGCCTAGTAAATGCTGCTGGATGGCAACTGGGAGTGAGAATAGTATGATTTTCTTCTTTCTTCCTCCTCTGGCCCTGAGACGCTCTGAGACGCCGTCCGGCTTGGAGGGCGCTATATAAATCGAAGTTGTTGTTGTTAGACCTGGGATCACTGAGTCCAATTGTCGTGCTCCATTACTGTCTTAAGTATACTATCAGAAATGTCAAGTGGTTGAAACTGGCCTCTTCCTTGTAAATACAATGTAAAACTGCATTGCATTACAATGTAAATACAATGTAAAACTGCATGTAGCCACTGATCTTTCTTGGGTGAGGGAAGGTGGTGGAGGAGAGAGAAAAAGACTTGTCTAATTTTAAAATGGAATCCAATTGTGACGATTGCTCTAGGGTTTGGTGGTACATTAGAAATTGTACGCTCACCATTTCTTTATGCATGTTACAACACTTCTACGTAATGTGTATTCCTGGTTTAGACTTTGTTGTGACATTTCATTGATAACCAAAAATAGCTTTGGGAAGAATTGAAGTCTGATTTGGTTGGCATTCATGCAGAAACATAAAAGAATATTAACTGTATATAAAGGGAAGAAGTCATAGTGCATATTTGGTTTGGCTTACACCTCCTCCTCATGAAATAGTGCAGGCTCATTTGTAGGCCTTCATACCTTCAGCAATTCGGTTTGAATATTCTAAGGATTTTCACATAATTGGTATGATCAAATAGGAGCTTGGAATGTTCAATATGCTCGAGGACTTGTTTTTTAGCTTCTGTTTATATCCAGGATAGACGTTGCCAATACACAAACATATTATAAGA
The DNA here is from genome assembly GCA_035084275.1 of Hydrolagus colliei. Classification (NCBI taxonomy): domain Eukaryota; kingdom Metazoa; phylum Chordata; class Chondrichthyes; order Chimaeriformes; family Chimaeridae; genus Hydrolagus; species Hydrolagus colliei. The sequence continues at coordinate 147,104,120 of CM068742.1, forward strand.
TCTACACATTTTTAATGAAAACTTCTATATTTTTTCATAGATTCATGGGTTGTTTGCCTGCATTTGGAAACACAGTTTACAGTGAGGATCCATCCAGACCAAGACAATTTGCACAGAATGCAGCCCAACCTACTGAAAGGTGAGATGGTTTTTAAAACTTTTTTTTAACAACCATTTTATTCAATATTAGCTCGGCTCACTTGGTAACATTTTCACCTTCAATTCAGAAGGTTGTGGTTCAAGACACATGTCACTAGACATCCAGCTGTACAGAAGGGTCTGTAGAGATACACCTGAACAGATGGCTGGCACTGCAGTACCACTGCAGTACCTGGGTATTAGACAAACCTTTCCTGTATAAATTCTATCTACAGGAAAAACCCGCTTATCCGGCAGACCTCGGGACCTGACAATGCCGATTAAAGTGTGTGCCGAATATTGGCCCGAAAATGCAAAAGAAAAGTGAACTTTTTTAATGCATTTTCCCAGATAAATTCTGGTTAATTGAATGCGGACCTTTTTTTTTTGCGATGCCGGTTATATGGAAGTTATACGGTTGATCGGGTGCTGGATAAACGGGCTTTTACTGTATATGTCAAAAAGCAAATAATGGTATAACAAATTAGCTTCTTAGTTGGTGGAAAGTGCCCACTTTTTGGCTTGAAAGGCACTATACAAATGTAATTTTTTTTCTATAAGCTTGTTGACTCATAGGGCTAGGATACATTTTTATCTGTACCATTGTGGATCAAATCCTTGATACTGTACTATAATGACAGCTTGGGATACATTTTGAGGTCTGAGTGATTAGGTACGCCTTTTCAGTGTTGCAAAACGTTATCGGATCACCAGTTTATTCCAATCACTTTCACACATTTTGCTGTGCAAGAGTAATCCGCTCATAGGTCTGCAAATGCAACATGGTGCAATGTGAGTGTACTGACTAAATGAGAAGATTGAAGATTAGTTAGTGCCTATGAAGTTATTACAAGTCTGTAAATTGCATCTCCAATATAGGTCCCTCCAGGAACATTTAATAATATTTTTGGTACCCAGTATTAAAAATGTGTTTTGATCATTTAATTTCAGTTATTTCATCGACCAGTTATGTAAGGTGATTCAGGCATGCTACAGTTAGGCTAGGCAAATTTTGATGGGAGGCTACATTCTACAGAGACTGCATTCCCTTTTGTTGTTTAATGATCAACCTTAATTAACATGCAAATTTGAAATAATTAGAACACATTAAAGGTGTTTAACTGCATCTCCCTAAAGAAATATTCAAATTACACTAAATGTGCCTTTAAATTATTTAATCCTCCAAGGTCTGTGGTAGCAGTTTTCTATTACATTTTAAAAAAAGTGACAAGGTTAAACTTTTTTTGTTTAATAAGTAATAATCGTTATTAAAGAATGATTGTGTATTCCAGAGATGATGATTCTTTGCAATGGATTCCATTAAAACTTAATTGTTTAAATTTCTAAAAAGAAAGTGTCCTATTTCAACAGCTTCTGTGTAGACTAATGTTTCACACATTATCTATTGAGTAGAATATGTATAAATAATGTATGTCAAGAAAAATCCTCACTTTGTTGTAGACTCAGGTCTTCAGTCTTCAAAGACTACAGATCAAGAAGATGGGTTGTATCAATTTGTTTAGATGTACTGGGTAACATGTTTTTGTCATTTTAATTCTCTCTGAATGTGGGAGAGAGGAGATTTTTTTTAGGAAAAGTAGACTTTGGATATAAAATGGTCATTACACTGTAAGGAGTGAAACATATTTCAATCTGATTTTTATTTGCTCTGCTCTATGACCACGGCAAACACTGAATAGAGTTGCGCTTTGATGTTTAATTATATAGTGGCACAAATGCCTTGTTTAAATAGATGTACTGCAGGAAACCATGTGTGCACTGCCCACACCATGGCTCATTCAAAGCTGCAAAAAGACCCCAAATGGCCAATTTTGCTGTTCTGCAGGCTGCAACAGAAATGCTGCATTGAAAGTTCTGGAGAGAGCAAAGGCAGTGTGATAAGCATCTTTTGGGTTTATACAGCATGAATGTGAATCAAGTTGCTCCTAAAACTAACTCCTCCAGAGGGTGTCAGGCAGTGAGACCCCGTTTATAATGCACATTTGATGACAGCTTGCTGCCAAAATCCCTGCCAGTTGCGTATAAGCACTTCATAACTAAGGTAAGATATTCAAAGTGCAGGATTTTTTTAAGGCATTATTTTCGGAGACATTGATTTCTATGAGGTAGACCATATACCTTAAGCAGTGGCTTTTTTTATCCTAGATTTTCTTTTAGAGGAGATGGTGGGGGGGGGTTGCTCTGCTTGTTAAAACAGATTGCATCTTGCACTTTCTGTGGAGGATCAAAGTGAGCAGCAATATTAAAAAGTATTTTTGTGTGCCTATAATAGATATTAAAAAAAACTAAAATCCGAAGCTCACTGGACAAATCAAACAGATGGGGTGAATTTTAATCCTGGGAACCATTAAGCTGGATAAGGCAACTAAAATGTATTGGGCTGAAGTACAGGAGCCTCACACAGGACCTTCTAGACAGCTTCACATTTTTTTAATTTAAACACATGAACAAAAACCCTGGAGCTTCTTAGTAGTGTTCCAGTGCTGCAGAGATATCATTAAAATGCCACTCGGCATCTGTTAAACACAATGAACAAGAGAAGGGGTGCCAGCAGAACCTGGAACAGAGTTGGCAATCTTGGAGCCATAAATCCCAAAGTTACTATTTTATGCTCTGCTTGAAGCAGCACACACTGTTTACTGATCAAAGTTGATTCTGTTTTTACACTAAAAGTTTGGTACCTATAATACTGTAGTCTTTTAAAAAAATCTATATTTTAAATTAACTATAAACCTCACAAATATTCTAATTAATTCCACTTTTTTAAAAAGCCCTTTTATGGGGAATCATTTCTAGTTACTTCATAAAGGTTACTGGCTGTCATAATTGTGGACTGCAAATTACGTATGTCCTGTGAATTATGGAAATAAAATACATATTTTACAATGAATAACTGAAGAGAAAGGCATAACAAATGCTTAGGAAATTTTGTTAGATGAACAAATAAAGAAGAAGATTAAAAGCCATTTTTTTTTAAATGGGGTGGATGGGAGGGTTTCTATGGTGGCTAGAAAGCCTGGCTTGATTTTCTTCGGAATGGAGGGACTTTTCTTATGTTCGGTAGTGGGAAGTGGCCTCAAAGGTAGATTTCTGTGGTGTGGAAGGTGTAAATCATGATGAGTTTAATAGCCTTTTTCTCATTCAATGCTTACTATCAATGCATTCAATGCTTATCATCTATCAAACCAATTAATAACTAAAAACATACCAGTATGTGTGTGTGTATATATATATATTATATATATCTACAACAACAAACAACAACAACTACTTCGATTTATATAGCGCCCTCCACGCCGGATGGCGTCTCAGAGCACTTTACACAGTAAACCCCCGTGTATCCGTGACCTGATCAACCGTAACTTCCGTATAACCGACACTGCAAAAAAAAAGGTCCACAGTCAAATAACCGGAATTTATCCGGTATCCCTTCGCGTCAGTATTTTGGAATGCTGTTACCAGGTACCTGAAGGTGGCCCTACCTCAGAATGTTGCCGGTACACAGCAGTAGAGAGGCAGAGAGAGAGAGACGGCGAGTTGATTAATTTAGATGGAAAATGAGAGTAGCCACAAAGCAACAAAACACACACCCACCCTGAGCAAAGCTTGCAGATCAATGCGTTGGCTTTTATTTTAATAAAAAAGACTCATCCCTGCAATGCCTGATCTGCTCGTTTTACAGAGTGCAGTGTTTCAAGTTAGTGCACGCACACATACAGGCATCGCAAGCCTTTTTGAAAAAAAAGTTAACTGAACTGAGTGGCCGCCGCTCACTCTCTGCTTTGTCAATAACACAAGCTTTCCTCTCTTCTGCCCCCAATGAGAACAGTGTCATTCAGACGTGTAACTTTCACACTAGTTTAAAGATCTCTCTGAACTGACTGGTCGCTGTGTGTAAAATGATTACCATTATTATTTATATATTATATTATATAAATGATTATTAATCTATTATGAATATGCTATGTTTTTTTAAAAAAGTCTTTTTTTTGCGTTTTCGGCCAAATATCCGGCAGGCGCTTTAACCAGCACTGATCAGGTCAAGGGTGCCGGATAAACGGCTGTTTTCTGTATATATAAAATATGTGTGTATATATATGTATATATATATATATATATATATATAGGTAGACCCCGCTTAACGTCGCCTCGGTTCATGTTTTTTCCTTATTATGTTGCTGATACATTGGGAACATATATTCATTTAACATTGCAACGTTCGCTATTACATCGTTCGCCAGTGCGTGGAAAGGGGGCACGACAGTGCTAGGACCTGGGAGTGAGTCAGGCTGGCAGCAAGAGAGTGAGACCAGCAGCGAGTGAGTGAGCCGGGCAGGCAGTCAGGGAGTGAGTGAGTGAGCCGGGCAGGCAGTCAGGGAGTGAGTGAATGAGCCGGGCAGGCAGTCAGGGAGCGAGTATAATGATTTTTAAAGAACATTTTGACATAAAAATGTCCAAAAGAACCTAACTCCAGTTTTTACATTCATTCTTATGGGAAAAATGTATTCGCTTAAGGTTTCGCTTAAAGTTGCACTTTTCAAGAACCAAACTACAACGTTAAGTGAGGTCTACCTACTATATATAATGCAACAAATTGCAATTACAGTAAAAGCTTGGTTATCCGGCAAACAACCAACCGGCACGCTCAACCAACTGGTATCTCCCAATACAAGTAAAGTTTGAATATACGCGGTTTTCCTTGCAAGCATGCACACTTATTAAACTTACTGAACGCGATTTTACCGATTGCGCTGTTTTCCAGGAATGTAACCCCCGCGTTAGGCAAGGGTTGACTGTACTATTTAGGTATGCTTTATTGGTAAGTATCCATACAATATTCTGTTATTATTGTCTACTAATATACAGTAAAAGCCCTCGGCACCCTCGAGATCTGGCCAATGCTGGTTAAAGCGCGTGCCGAATATTCGGCCGAAAACACAAAACAAAATTATTATTATTTTTTTTAAACAAAGCATTTTTACGGATAAATTCAGGTTAATTGAATGGGGACCTTTTTTTTGAGGTACCGGTTATACAGAAGTCACGGTTGATCGGGTCACGGATAAACGGGCTTTTACTGTAGTGTGTTTTAAAATAAGTTAATTTTTTGTGTAGGATTTTCGGCAGCTTGCCACTCGAATATCTGGCATATTTGATTAATGCCAAATTAATCAATTTGGCACCGGTCAGGTCCTGAGCATGCCGGATAACAAAGCTTTTATGTATACAGATTGGCAACCGAGCAATGAAACCAGCCTAAGCAGCAACATCAGCTGTTAGTACATTCTTAAGTTCTGGTCTCCATTATATAAGATTAATTTGTGGGTCAGCTTTCATGTTTGAAATAGAAACTACTAGTTTACATCCTGACAACTGACAAACTTGTAAAAGCGGGAAGTATTGAAAAATAATCAAATAGAATATAGAAAGTACAGAGAAGAACTGTAAAAGGAAATAAGTGGAGCAAAGAAATTGTATGAGAAAAGATTAGTAGGTAATAGAAAAAGGAACTCTGAAGGGTTCATATAATAATAATCGTTGCATTTCATAGAGTACTTTTCACGTCTTCAAGACGTCTCGAAGCGCTTCACAGAAAATTACAGGTAGACCTTGCTTAACGTTGCTTCGTTCAACGTTGTTTCATTATTTATTATTGTTTTTGAGAGATTATTATCAGGCTTGTGGAGTAAGGAAACTTGCTCACTGCTTCGCCTTGCCTGGCATCGAACCCGAGTCTCTTGCTTGTAAGGCGAGTGCTCTGACCACTGAGCTGCAGCACTCGGGTCTTCACAAAAGAGTATGCAGTTGTTGCCATAGTATCAGAGGAGAAATTGGATAAGATAAGAATAAACCAAGAGGCGGTACTGAAAAGGTTGATGGTGCTCAAGGTAGATAAGTCACCCAGTCTGGACGGGATGCAACCTAGGTTACTGAGGGAAGTCAGGGTGGAAATAATAGAAACCGAGGGTTTTAAAGGGACAGTGGTAGCAACGATGCAGAATTGGCTGGGAGGCAGAAAGCAGAGAGTGGTGGTTAACTGTTGTTTTTCTGATTGGAGGGAAGTGTTCAGTGGTGTCCCCCAGGGATCAATACTGGGACCACTGCTGTTTTGGGTCTATATACATGACCTGGATTTGGGTATAGGGAGTATAATTTACAAGTTTATAGATGATTTTGCAAAGCAAGTTTGCAAAGCTAGGAAAAATAATTAACAGTGAGGAGATAGTAGCTGACTGCAAGCGGCTACACAGACTGGTAAAATAATAATCTTGCGTTTGCTACAGCATTTTTCATGTCTTCTATATGTCTCAAAGTGCTTCAAAGAATATCCTGTGAAGTGAATTGTCTATATATATGTGGGCGAAACACAGCAGCCAATTGCGCACAGCAGTGACCCACAAACAGTCATGGATTGAAATGACCAATTTATTGTTTGTTTTTAGGGATTATTATTAGGCATGTGGAGTAAGGAAACATATCTAAGGTTTTGCCCTGCCTGGAATTGAACCCAGGTTCAGTTGTAAGACGTGCTCTAAACTTTGAGCTCCAGGACTCCCATGTTTACCATTGGTGGATGAGTTTGCCCCATTTTAGCCCCATTCTTTGGAATGTAGAGAAGCTATTTCCTCTGGACAGAGAACCAATTTGTCTGGTGAGGGAATGCTGAACAAGGGGGCACAATTGTAAAATGAGGCCAGTTAGGAATGGAACCAGGAAGCATTTTTTCACACAATCCTGAAAATTACATGGGTGTGAATGTCAAAAATGCTCTTCCCAAGAAGGCGGTATATGCTGGATCAATTGCAATTTTCAAGTCTGAGGTCGGTAGATGTTTGTTAGGCAAGGGTATCGAGGTATCAGCACCTTGGGACGTCCTCCCGACGTGAAGGGCGCTTTATAAATGTAATTTTGTTGTTGATGATAGGGAGAAAGGGTAGGTAAATTCTATGTTCCTAAATCCATTCTTGGAGTCCCTCCATCTTGCCCCTCTCTCCTTAAAACATATTTCTTACATTAACATATCCCCACTCTCTGCTCAGCTCCACTTCCATCTCGCTTGAATTCTGAGTTGTATAAAGTATTTTGAGACACCCTTTCAACATGAAATGTGGTGTGATGTAAATGTAAAATGTTAACACAGAAGGTAATCCAGCAACTGGAATATAGTGAAGGGAAGTTGTTGGAGGAGCCGGTGCACTGGATTCATTTAAATGGTTTGATGCTGTAATCATTGATATTGTTGAATAATGAAATCAAATGCCAGGAGTACCTTCTTCCTCTGGATATTGTTATTTGTGTTTCAAGTGCTCCGAGATGCTGGGGTGCTTTAAATGCAAATTGTTGTTATTGTTGTGATGGCTGTTCAAGATGTTTAGTTGACTCCTTTGTGGAAATAGTTGGACCAGTGAAATTTCTGTAGCTGAGTGCGATGGAGACAGATGAGTCCAGACTTGGCTAATTACCACGTTGAATTCTGCTTAAAGATGTCCATTCAGTTCAATATTGGTTTGAGTATTTTTTGGATTGACACAGAAGAAAAATTCTCCCTTAACTGGATTAGCTGTAAAAACGCATGGGTTCTCCATCTCAGAGTTTTGTTTTCTCTGCAATTTGCAACTTTTCTGGTTTAATTTGTTGGACACATACACAGATGTTGGTTATATAACATACTACAATACTTGAAATGATACTTGTTTTGACACTCAAGCAACCTCACACAGTAAAAAGCAAAACTTTAGTTGCTAACATTTGGAAACTCCCCCATCAGAGCTACAAGATCTGCCAATCCTTGCCAATCTTCTTGCCAATCCTTGCATTTGATTTAGCAGCTTACTACATTGTTCAAAAGTCTCAAAGCACTGCACATGATTTTACTGTCAAGTGTAATGACAATTTGAAGGCAAACATGGCTTCCAATTTGCGCATTTTACACTGTCAACCTGTCCCTTTCATCCGGCATCGTTCCCTTCCAGTGCCTTGGGACGTCCTCCCGACGTGAAAGTATAAATGCAATTTTGTTGTTGTTTTAATATCCCACAAATGGCTATGAAGTAAATGTCCAATTTTTTTGAATGTGGAGTATGGTTGTTCAGGAATATAGAAGGTAGTAGTGAGGGCCTCCTGTTGATTAGAGGGTGTGTGGGATCTGGAGGATATATTTAAGCTTTTGGTCTACAGATTCCCAAGTAATTCTGACCTTTTAGGGAGCTATAGGGACCAATGCTCCTGATTTTGTCCTCCTCCTTCTAAAACCTTATAGAACACTAGAATTCGTTTTTTTTTCACAGTCAATTGCACTTGCCAGCGGGTCTGATGGATCTAATAATATAATTATCAGGATGCTTGACATTGCTTATTAGTTTGTTTATTCTTTAACCATACTGAATTTCATTTTTTTCTTCAAAAAGGGAAAATAATTTCTTAGTTAATTTTTTTTACTGAACCTTACAATACAAAAATAAAAGTGTGGATTGATTCACACTTTTGATTCAGAAATAGCATAAGGAGCGCATACTATCTATCCAGTATGCAGACTTAGCCGAATGCTTTTATCTCTAGATGGATCTCTGAATACATTTTCAGGTTAGGAAACATTTTTATTAAAGGCTTACCGCTGTGTACAGCTTGCAGAGGTTGGGGTTTAAAATCAAATTTATTCTCCAACAGATGGCAGTTAGTCTAACGTTTAGGAAATAACTGAGAATCTAGCCCCTAAATGAATTTGTTTTCTCCTCATCCCCTCTAGCAAGAGCTCCAAAAATTACCATGCTCTGTATTTTCAAATAACAGAACTGGCAGCGATCCGGAAAGTATTGCTTGCTTGACCAGTGACATTAACTCAGTGTGCAGCAAACTTTGCCCATCCAACCTTTGTGTATATGTATGTACCTGTCTGTGTTTGGTTTTTGCAGTGCCCGAGGTAATGTCCAGTCAAGGAAATAATTATATATATTTTTTTAAAAAAGCTTGGGAAATGAGTTTTGCACACTGACTTTGTAACCAGGAGTTCTGGCTGCACTTTCCACAAAACTCTGTCTGGAATAATTTCTAATACTGTACTTGGAATTTTTATGCCATTGACTGATAAATGGATTTTGGATGCTACCCTGAATATGGCGGGATATATAAATGCAAGTCGTTGTTAAAAGTGTTTGCCATTGCTAATTTGTCATGGTTGATTCACTGAAATCTAGAATTTACAAGAAGAATATAGTTTAGTAGCACGTGTGGTTATTTTACTTTCCTCAAAGGCTAGGTCAAGTGCTTTAAGATGTCTCAACTTTATAAGGCACTATATCAAATGCAAGGTTTATTATTACTAATTTATTGAGACATTTTGCTCTTGAAAATTAACTTTAAAATAAATGCATCTGTATATTTATTTCAGACAGTATTGTAAATTTATCCTAAGTTTTACTCCATGATATATTCTGCTTTCACAGTTTGCAGAATCAATCTTGTACCCATTCATGTATTAGAAAAATATCTGTGTTTATTTGAGGTTGTGAAGTGAAATTGTTCCTGAAAGGGATGAAAGTTTATGATAATCTGAAAAGCCAATTGACAAAGTTGGTGTTGTGTTACAATCTCTTACTCAATATTCTGGTGGGAAAAGTGCATTTATCTCCCAACAATAGCAGAGGATTAAAGCGGGCAATTTTTGTGAAATTTGAGACCAGAAACTCATGAGTGATGATGTTGTAAGTAAATTAAGAAGCCTCCTCAGGAATGAAATAATCCCTGTAATTTACCACGAGTGCTGCATTAGTCCTTCATTATTTATTCATGACTAAGTTTTAAAAGGATATTAAATAGTTTTGAAAGGCCAAAATTTCCATATGGCATGTATTGCTCCATTGATTGTGCATGCTCGTTGGTTTTTGTATTTTAAATGTGGGAAGTATCATAACTTTGTGAAATATCTATAATCATTTTCACTACTGTGAAATAACACTTCCTTGCACAACAAATAAAACTGTCATGAGCATTGATTAAATTATTGGTTTTTTTTGGTTAAATTAGCCATTTTCAAAGCTATTTTACTTTTAACTATGAAATAGTTATGGGCACATCCATACTGCATCGCACATTGCTAATTTTAGAATATTCATATTGGGTAACAAATTGGTTTGAAGTTTCTATCCCTTGATACCATAGTATTAACTAAACTAAATTTGTACCATTTAAAATTACATGTGCGAGAGCTAGTCCCTTGGGTGCACTGAAACGCACCTTCAGGCTGGTTCAACATCAATAAATGGCATTTATATAAAGTGTTTCACATATAATGGCATCTCGGAGTGCTTCAGAAGAATGGTTTGGGATACCCAGCAAGGGAGGAGGGAAGGAGATGATGTCCACAGGTGTGCTCAGAAATATTTTTGGGTGGGATTTAAGGACTGACAGAGAGTGGGGAAAATCTAACTACTGGAAAGATTAAAACAAATGGGCGAAAGGCCTTATTCATCATTGTGTAATGATAATAAAATTGCTCACTGTTTTTATTATGAATAATTACATATTGCTCATTTATTAATTAAACCTTTCTCTTCATTTAAAAACATAATCGATCTAACAGGGATTCCCTTTATAAGTAATTGTTGAGGGCATCAAGTAATTTGAGCTGATAAGCAGCATTCCGAATTCTAAAGAACTGAGATAGATTGATTGAATGGCCCTCTTCTCAAATTGTTACCAGGCAGCTATTTGGTAAGATGTAATTGTTCATTAATAAAAATAATGATAATATCATTGCATTTGATATCGTGCATTTTACATCAGGAGGGTGTCTCAAAGTACTTGTCAGGTTTCACTGAGCACTCTTGAGGCATTACTCTAGAGTGCTCACTAAACAAAAACTCTAAAATTAAAGCTGTTGATGGACTGTAAAGAGATTATGTTTTATAACCATATGTGGTAAACAAATTTGTTCATGACAATGGCGTAAACTGCACTTGTGTAGTTTTTTTTAGTAGTATTGTGGCTGAACAATTGCTCACACATTAACTGCTACTGGATTCAGATATGTTGAAGGAATCTTTTGGGAAAGATTTTTTGGATAGCCTAAATGGGCCAATGGATTAGTTATTTTATGCACTGAAGACTTCGATAAAGGTAATAATAAATAAAGAAAAATAATCATTGCATTTGGTATGGCAACTTCCTGCGCTAAAATTACAGGATTGGCATTCTGACATTGATGAAAACTAATGTGAAAAATTAATCTATCTGCTGTAGCCTGTTCTTCTGTAATATGTAAGCATACGTATACTGTAATATGTAAGCATACTCTTAACTTATCAGCATGTTTTCTATCTATATTATATTCTAGTTCTGCTGCTTTGATAATTCTCCTCAAAACTCTTCTCATCTTGCTCTAAAATATAATGCTGCAACTAAATTTCATTGCTAATACAGTATTTCACTCAGCTGTGCACAATTGACTGCTTTGATTCGCCAGGAAAGTATAGTCAATTCAATTTACTTCAATTCTATGAAGTGCTTTGAGACATCTCAACAACATGGTAATAAGGCGTTATATCAAATGCAAGCATTATTACTCCATAATTGTGGAGTTCTGTAGATCAGTGGTTAGAGAACTCGCCTTGCAGTGAGAGAGCTGGGTTCGATTCCCAGCTGGTTGAAATCTTGGGCAAGTTTCCTTACTCCACACACCTAATCATAATCCCTCAAGAAAAAAAAACAATCATAAATTGGTCACTTCAATCCACGATTATTTGTGGAATATTTGCTGCTGTGTTTTGCCCACAAATATACAGTTGATTCACATGAAAAATGCTATATCAAATGCAAGGATTATTATTATAATTTAAGATGTCCCGCTGAAAAGATTATTTATACAGGCTACATGTAGAACATAGAAACAATATTGTATGCCACATGTTTTAATGCTTACCCTTATAGCAATGGCTTGCACAGCTATATCTGTTTTACTAATGCATACAAATCCCATTTATAGCAGACATTTACCTTTACTAATATTGGTATTCACTAAGCCACATTTCTCTTTATATTTCTCCAAAAGTGGATTGACAATGTTTTGTGGCGAAACATAATACCTTAGTAGGATTGTGAATTGCTATTTTTCCACTATTATCCTATCTAACTGTAATGTGTATTAAATTTTTATGATTGTTTTTGAAAGTAGAACATTATAATAAGTTGGTTTTGAAAGTAGAAAAAATCATCCGTTTTAATGCCAACAAAAGTTGTGATCCTGTCATCCTATCTTTGATCCCAGTCACTTTTAAGGATGATGTATCAGTCTGAGAACTTGATGATTCTCCAATCTCCTATTGCAGGTACTTTGATTCAAGAAAAGACCCTTTCCATGGTTGTTTACAAAGTGAGGCCAAACATGTGGAGACACCAGCTACAGAACCACAGGAACAATTAAATGTTGGGAACAAACTAGTAGCTTTGTTTGATCCAAAATTGGATACTGTTGGGGGCACAGCTTCCTTGCATACAGTTGGAGATCTAAACAGACAAGAAACAACAGGTAATTATTTTATCTTATTTCCTTCTATTCAACCCATGTCCTTTGTAATAATTGTTGGGTATCGTCATTTTAAACCTTTTGAATTCTCATGAATATAAATCAAGTCATAAAATTGATTCTGTTTTGAAAGTCAGTCTGCAATTGATTTTTATTTGTTAGATAAGTGAACGGTTCTGGGTTTGAGAATTGGAAAGTGTTTAAGGATATAAAGAAAGTTTTCGTACATTTAAACTACTTGATATGTTTAATGTATCCCACTCAGCTGTTTATTCTCCCGAGAAAAGTTCTGCTTATATAATTTCTGATTCCCAAAGACAAACAGCAATTTTGAATATTTTTGTAACTATTCTAGATTTTCATTGCATACTCTCCACTAGCTGCCCTATTATTAATAAACATATGTAATTACTAATAATCCTTGCATTTGATATAGCACTTTTCAAATTTTTTTTAGACGTCTCAAAGCGTTTCACAGAATATACTGTAAAGTGAATTGACTGCATATTTGTGGCAACCAATTGCTCACAGTCGTATCTCATAAACAGTCGTGGATTGAAAAGACCCCAAAACAATTTGAGCGATTATTATTAGGCATGTGGATCAAGGCAATTTACTGTATCATTTTTATATTTAAAAAATGCTCCTTTTCCATAGCCCCAGCAGCCAGAGAACTCTGTTTCCTATTGAGTATTTTATGATTTGTCTTATCTAATCCTTCAATTATGGTCATGTTTATTAATATATATATTTTAATGTGTATGTATATATTTTTTAAAATATATGATAGAGAAAGAGAGGACTCTTTTTGAAAGAATTTATCAACAAAGGATTATCACCTTTTGCAAGGAACCTATTCCTTTCTGGAGAACAAAATTCTTATCTCCAATCTTACTTTATTTGTTTATTTGACCCAGTTGTTACATAGGAGTATGGTTTTGTGAAGCACGGGAAAGATCATTACAGTGAAAAATAACTGTTCTAAAAAATAATCTTACACTAGTCTTTCTTTCATAACTCAATTGAATTCTTCACCAAACAGTTATCTAATTCCTACTTGTATTTGACATAATATGCCTCCACAAATCTCCACAAATCTATTTTACATGTTTATCTTCTGTGTAAAATAATACATCTGAGTTGTCTGTTCCCCTTTCCTTTTCTGAGCTTGATTCTATAAGCCATCTTGTTCTAGATTTGGTTACCATGTTAAACACAGTATTGGAGTTCAAACTTATTATATATTGAATAGAGAAACTTCTAATAACTCAACCCTGGCTGCATTTATTTAAGTATTTTCTGTATAATATACATGCCTAACTCACAACTCCTGATAACTTATCACTGAGCTCTTTTCCCCAGGAGCGAAGACTTATCAGAAATTTACTGTACTGTACTATAATACAATATCCCACGAACCACTTATTTAGTGTAAACAGTCTAGTTTCTGTAGTCTCTTCATAATGTGGGTATCCGATTCCAGCTATCAAAAAAAAGTAAGTATACCTTTCAGATGCAAAACTAATCTCACTAGGAATATTGGTTTCTTCAGAGGATTTATTTAGATACCTCTTGGCTTTAAACACTGCCAGTATTAGCTTCAAATGTGATTTCCTATGGAGTCCTGCAACTCATTGGTTAGAGCACTCATCTTGCAAACGAGAGACTTGAGTTCATTCTAGGCAGGGCGAAACCGTGGTCAAAATCACTTACTCCGAATAATAATTCCCCTGCCGCCCCCCACAAAAATACAAAAATTGGTCATTTCAATCCAAGTCTGTTTGTGGGGACACTGCTGTGCACATTTGGCTGCTGCATTTTGCACACATATATACAGTCAATTCACTTTATAGTATATTCTGTGACGCATTTTCAGACGTCTAGAAGATGTGATGTTTGCTGTTCCCTGTTATTTAAAACCTTCCTAAAACGTGATGTTAAATTAAACTCGACTCAACTATTTCATGGCTCTTTATGTAGGGACGCCTTTGACTTCTAAAAAGGATGTGGCTACCTCTCCTATGCTAACATTCCAAAAGGTTCACGATACAACAGGACCAACTCCGCCGATATGGTCTGAAAAATCAAGGTAGGTTCTTTTACTTAGCGCTCTGAGACGCCGTCCGGTGTGGAGGGCGCTGTATAAATCAAAGTTGTTGTTGTTTTAAGCTTTTTGTACTGAGGCCACAGTGTGTTCCCTTTATTAAGTAAGCAACCACTTTACTGAAATTACAGCATTACCACTGATGTAAGTTGGAGTGTAAATTATTTAATTTCCAGGTGAAGAAGAAACCACAAAAGAATGCTTATGAGGTGTTTCGTTATAATACATTAGTAACTGGCTAAATGGAAGAAAAGAGGGTGGTTGTCATGGGAGTTGTCTTAAAGGTCAGGATGTTGTTCTGTCCTAAAATACAGTATAGTTGTAGCAATAGTGCAATCAGAATATTTTACTGGGGTTTGAATCCTGAGAATTAAAACAATATTTATCCAAGCAATTCATTCAATGGAGAAGAGATATCTTCTCCCTATATCATCGAATTTTGGCCAAAACCTATTTTGGCCCCCTGAAGATCATGTCACCAGTTTCCATTCAACGTGTTGTTGAGCTAGGTTTTCTCTACGTAGGATCATCTGATGTTTTGTGCTTCAAATTGACATGAACCGAACATCACAGGAGTGTGTTTTTGTTCTTTAAGTTTTAGAAGGGGGTAAAATAAAAAACTGATTTGAGGTCTTGGATGTGTTAAAATCTTTCACCCATAAAATATAGTCAATTCACTTTACTTTGTTGGCATTCATTCCAAAAGGATTACAATATAAGAGGAACAATACAATAATATAGGGAAGTCTTGCTGCAGCTGTTTAGGGCCTTGGTGAGACTGCACCTAGAATATTGTGTGCAGTTTTGGTCTCCTTATTTAAGAAAGGACATACTCGCCTTAGAGGGGATGCAGCATAAATTCACTAGGCTGGTTCCTGGGATGTGGGGATTGAGCTAAGAGGATAGGTTGAGTAAACTCTCCAGAATATAGAAAAATTAAGGGGCACGACAGAGTAGGCAGTAGGAGACTGTTTCCCCTGGTTGGAGAAACTATAACCAGGGGTCACAGTTTTAAGATTAGGAGTCAGCCTTTTCAAACAGAGTTGAGGAAACACTTCTTCACAGAGGGTAGTGAATTTATGGAATTCTCTACTCCAAATGTCTGTAGATGCTCAGTCCCTGAACATATTCAAGACTGAAATTGATATATTTCTTATGGATAAAAGGATTAATGGATACGGGGATAAGGCGGGCAGATAGAGTTAGATTAGAAGATCAGCCATGATCTTATTGAATGGCGGCGCAGGCTCGAGGGGCCGAATGGCCTACTCCTGCTCCTTATGTTCTTATATCATCATTTTACTAAAATGAATGTCCCTATGGTTTGTACTGAAGCCCATATAGAGGGTGACCAAAAAGTTGCGATACCATTTCAGTGATACCATTTCAGCGTTTCGCCCACAAATATACAGTCGGCTTTCCTGCTCTCCTTCCCCCTACCACGACCCCTCCCCTTGCTATCTTTCCCCTCTTTTCCCCTAATCCCACTTCCGTGACTGTTTGTGGAATACTGCTGTGCGCAATTTGGCTGCCGCGTTTCACCCACAAATATACAGTCAATTCTCCTACTCTTCTTCATCTTGCCCCACCCCCTGCTCTTGTCCCTACCTAACTATACAGCGCCTTGGGACGTCCTCTCGACGTGAAAATTTGGATTGATTGATTGAGTGTCGAATAAATCTTACAGAAATAATTTTTTTTTTAGTTAATAGGGTAGTTATCACAACTTTTGGTCACCATGTACTTGCCTGTGTTGCTTTTTCTTCTATTGTCTGTCAATCAAATCCATACTCGGCTCACCATGAGGGAGACAGAGAGAAGAGACTGTGTGCACTGCAGCATCTGTTGGCCTATGGGCATGACATTTGTGGTTCTAATGTTACATTCACTATTTCCCTTGGATAAATAATTACAATAGTTTGATGTTGTGCCAAATATTGACTTTCAAATGTTTTTATGACTTTCAGGGAAACTTCCACTGTTATTGATCATGATTGCTGCATGTCTCTCCATCACAATTGTGTACCTTTCTTGTCAAATGTGCAAAGGAAGATCCAAAATAACATTATCTTAAATGTTGGAATATGACTGCTGTTGTCTTCCCGGCATTTTAAAGGCATTGAAAACAACTGGCATTCTATTCAGTGGACCATAGATTCCTAGCCAAAGTTTATGTTAGAATCCTGAGGGGGATAGCACCAGCCAATTTATATTATTCCTGATTTCCAGGAAAAATATAAATTGGCTTTTTTCAAAAATATTTTGATATATTGCCAATTCCAAATCTCATTCATAGTACAACTAGTTGCAAATTGTTAATATGACTGATAAGCAGCAAAAGAAAAGGCAACACAGAAAGCTATATGGGTGCACTACTGTACATTGCTTTTCATTAGTTTGTTCAGGCACTTATACTTTTATACTTTTTTGACCCTCACAAAACATGGATCCCACATGAAATTATGAAAACTCCGGGAGAACATAGAAGCACAAATAACTTATTTACTGAAGCACATTGTAGATTGGAGTCCAGGGAAGTTTGGATCAATTTCCAGTACCTCCATTAGTTAGAAGGTGGTGAGTTCAAGCCTCACATTGGAACGTTGTTTATACCCTTGGCTGATATGTTCTATAAATGAAATGTTGAATTGAGGTACCATGTAAGTGATGATGATGATGACAATACTACTACTAATAATAATCCTTGCATTTGATATAGAGCTTTTCACGTCTTCTAGATGTCTCAAAGTGCTTCACAGACTAAATGCATTATACAATTGTAATGTTGTTGTTAAAGTGAATTGACAGTATATTTGTGAGCGAAATGCAGCAACAAACTGCGCACAGCAGTGTCCAACAAACAGTCATGGATTGAAGTAACCAATTTTTTTTAACGTATTATGATGCTATTGAAAAAAGGATATTTTCTCCAGTATTCTGGCCAAATTATTTACCTCATGGCTGTTTGTGCTATTTGCAAATTGCTGCTGCATTTACGAAAAAAAGACACTGGTCTTGACAATAACTGTAAAGTGTTTTGAATGCTTAACATGCAACCTACTTACTTTCTCTTAAGAAATTGGGAGAGAGCAATGTCCCTGAACAATTAGTAGGATTTAGTAGAAAATTGGTAAAAAGCTGAAGGAACACGATGCAATCTGGCAACTCAGTTGAGGTCTGGCAAACCTTCTGAATAGAAGCATGATAGAAACTGCTGAATTGAACAATCTTGCCATTCCTGAAATTTCTCTCGATCAGAAACATGTGAGAATTAAGATTTGAGTTGAATTAGGGAAATAACTAAAGATAACTACTTACAGATATTGTGAGGGAAAGCTATGTGATGCGGAAAACATTTTCTAGAGGGCAGAAATCCTTAGCAGCAGTTCCCTATTGGATTGGACTGACCTACTCACATCATATTTTCCAAGTCTATTTTGGATTATAGCAGCAATTTGAATTTGTATAGCGTCCTTCACATGTGTAGCTACTCAAGCGTTTAACAGTGGTGAAGTTTGATGCAAAGCTGGGGAGAAAGGGGAGATGACTTAGGCACAGTCAAAGGAAATTCTTCAGGTACGATCTCAAGGCGGGCAAGGAGGAGGGATTGAGGCTGGGATTTCTAGAGATTCGGGATATAGTGACTGGGAGCATGGCTGCTGAATGGTGGAGCGGTGACGTCGAGGAATGCTTAGAAGGCCCGAGCCAGCTTATTGAAAGGTGCAGGTAGAATGGAACACAGGAATGCAGGACAAAAAAGGACAGAAGTCCACCTGTTTCACCTTCTACCATCAAATGGCTGCAGCATTTAGTTAATTAAACACACAGTCAATCCATCTTGCTATATATTCCTTAAAGTGCTTTGAGAGGTCTCAACAGCATGATAAGACGTTATATCAAATGCAAAGGTTAGTATCCGAAATAATAATAATCCTTGCATTTATTATAGCACCTTAGTGAAGAAAATGAATATCAATTGAGAGTTTTACTGGTCAAATGGAAATTGCAATGGGTGTGCCTTTCAAATCTCCGCTGCAAATAGAGTTGGGGTAAGACTATGATGGATGTGCTTTTGAATACTATAGTTAATTGTAATTCTGGCATTTGCTTATCTATAATTGTCAATGTGGACTCTCACTCCCAGGCACAACAAATGGTAGTCAGTACTGTGGACCTCGCTGGGTTATAGAGAAACATACTTAACAATTCAGAGCATGGGATTATATTTTGCAATTCTGCACCATTTAATATGAATAATGTGTTGTGATAACCAGTGCTGCGATGACTGCCTAAAACCATATATGTTTTAAAATCAGATATGCCTCTGCCGTGTTTACACATTGTGTTTTAATATCGGTAAACAGTAAGGAACTTGCATCCTTGATGTTTGTGGTCTCGCATCTTGCTGGAAGCAAGAAAAGCTGGGCTTTAATTGTACTTGAATAGTGTTTAATCTTTAAAAGCACATTGTCGAGCAATATAATTGGGATTGCTCCAAGTCATCCAGGAGGTGCTTCTTTGGAGAACAAGGATTACAATGCAATTCTTGTAATAAGCCTTTCTTGCTAGGAGTCGGTAGCTTTCTTCATTTCGCAGTAAGGGCCTGCTTTCTTTATTTAAGACTTTCTCACTTCAAATGCAGAAAGTGGAACACAAAATGCTGATATTTGCATACATTTGTTGTTTTATTTATTAGAAAGACTCTTAAACAGCAATACCTCATGATACACTGACAATGCGTATATGAATAATGTATTAAGCCTGCAGTTGCAATGTAATTTGCAGAAGACAGTGACAGAATGTTAAATGCATCCAGAATGTTGTATTTATTGATTCAGTGGAAAGCATTAAAGGTTCTGTATTTGGTACCATGCAAAATTAATGTAACTGCCTCAGTTTTAGTGGGATGGCATGGAGGTATAGATTTACAATTTAGATGTTGGTGGTTGTACCCCTGAAATATCTCCTGAAGACTTGTGTGTAACTTTCTCACTCTTTCACGTAAATCAAGCAAAATTACGGAATAATAATCTAATCCTGCACTTTAACTGTTTATCATTTAACGGTTGCTGTGGTTAGCACAGTATTCCCATGATCCTAGCAACTCACGAGGGTTCATTTTCCACAGAACATTCAATCTGCATACTAAAGGTTAAGTGCATTTTATATTGCCAATTTTCTCTCCATCTCTTTTGAAGCTGCTGATTCTTTTGAATGTTGTTTCCTGGAGCCCTGGTACTTCACCAAAGTTTCCATTATTTTTCTTTGGTCAACCTGGCATCTGGTGATGGGTTGCCCCAGATAGGGCAACCCATCACCATACTTAAGAGTATCCAATGCATGCCAGCTACACATGGAAATTCCTGTGTTTTGGAATGGGATTAGAACTTTGTCCCTGAGAGGAAGATCCTGCCTGTCTGTCTAATTCCAGAGGGTATTAGGTGTAAATTGCCAAGAACCAATCTGTGGCTAATACACTCTGGAATTAAGCAGGCAGGATTGGGACCCCAGAATATACAGAATATTTGAGTTGCAGCAGGCATGACTGGGTAAGGGTGATAGTTTTTGATTCCTAAAGGATTTTTCTGTTGGGAAGCTGGTTGTTTGATGCATCTGGAAATGCATCACCATGTTTAAGAGCCAAACAGATTCCTTCATACATATGCTACCCATACTTAGAAAGTTTCCATATCAGGAATAATCACATACCCTGTTAGCCTAATTCCAGACATATTAAGCACCGGTTGATGAGAGCTGAGGTTTGGAGACCCCAAAGTATGATAGTGATGTCGAAAAGGTGAGGCAAGGATAACTACGGGAGAGTCCAGATGTAGGATTTGAAGGACATTTTGGGGTTGAATGACTCTCAGGCATACCTTTTACTTGTAGCGATGTCCTGATTATGAACCCCATAGTATTCAGAAGTAGTCACTGATTATCTCCTTTAAAGTTGCTTGTGTTATCACACTTTCTTCCACCTGTCACAGGATTACTAGATTAGTGGATGAAGAAGGCATTTAGTCTGTGTGGTTTCATCCCTCTGGAATACCCACCCTACCCTCTTCTCATCCCAACATCAAGCTGTTTTAAAAAAAATGAAGGCCAGTGTCCTTAACCACCCTTCCTGGCAATATTCTTAGTGTAGCCGTGTTACCTCTTATACATTGGAATGCCCAGTTATCAAACACTTGATTTTCTCCAGCTTCTCTAATTTATTACAGTAAAAGCCTGTTTATCCGGAATCCTCTGGACCTGGCCAATGCTGGTTAAAGTGTGTGCCGGATATTTGGCCAAAAACGCGAAAAAAAAAATGTTAAAAATGCATTTTTCCGGATAAACTGATTAATCAGACTTTTTTTGATGTGCCAGTTATACGGAAGTTATGGTTGATCGGGTGCAGGATAAACTGGCTTTTACTGTACTCTGTTTACCTCTTAGCTTCTCTTCTGTAATCTATTTCTTTATATATTTACCTATGCCACAGGGAAATACTTTCAGCCTAACTATTGCCATCCTTAAATGGTGTATCATGTGGTGTCCTGTAGCATATTTGTTAGAATACATGCCTCACAAGCAAGAGGATCTGGATTTGATTCCCAGGCAGGGCTAAACCCTAGACAAGTTTCCCTACTCCACATACCTGTTTACCTACCATTAAGTAGGAATGCGGTTGGTCGATTGGCAGATTGCAAAAAAAAAGTGATCACTTAATCCACGACTGTTTGTGAGGCACTGCTGTGTGCAATTGGCTGTTGTGTTTTGCCCACAAATATACAGTCAATTCACTTACAGTATATTCTGTGAAGTGCTTTGAGATGTCTCGACGATGTGATAAGGCGCTGTATCAAATGAAAGGATGATTATTATTATTAACACAGCGACTGGGGAATAAACCGGGATATCAAATCCTGGTCTGTATAGCTCAGTGCCAAGTAGCTATGAAGTGGTAAACAACAATCTCTTCTAGTCTCCTATAAATGCTCATCTCAGTTTCAGATAAAGTTTCTCTATTGTGCAAGTCCATTTTTGTTATGAATATTAATCTGGCACCAAACTTCACTGAAGCTGCATTTTACATTAGAATTAAATGACGACTGCATTTAGCTCTTTTTGTTTAATGGATACATTGGGGCAGCTAATCAAAACGCTGGCCTGTTGCTGTGTTCCAATCCATTTACACAGCATCCTCATCTGGCAAAATCTCTATTAATACTAGCAGGGGTGTGTTGAGAACATAAACTGCACATTAAAGAAAAAGAATAAATAGCTGCTACATCATCACCCTGTGAATTTCATACTAATCGCTTTTTAAGTGATTTCCAAGGTGGCAGGTAGTCACCTCTGGGGAGAGATGAAAGGGAGCTTCAGTAACTTAATGGGACATTTCAGTACCTCCTCTGCACTCATGGCAACGATGATTAAATGTAAATAAAAATACAGAATATGGAAATGCTGTAAAATGTGTGCTTTTAATTTGTTATATATGTATAAAAAATATAATTCAGTATATAAAATCTATCTCAGCCACCCAGGAACTGTAATTTAGCAGCACAATTGAACTAACTGTATGTTTGTGAGCAGTGAAATGACATGGTATCATGCGGGCTCGCTGTCTTCTCTCCACAAGAGACAAGCTACCATCTTGGAATTTCCCCAAAAGGTAATGAAATATTTAATTCAGGGAATCATCCACCCAAACTGGATTATTTCCTAGTGAGTAACCAAGCTAGTAGGAATTTCAGATCCGTGAAAAAAATACAAAGGGAAAAGAACTATTGAAATATGGTGTTGGTTGCCGAACACACTACAGTCAGCTTTTATATACAATCAAAATCTAATGCTAACTGTCACACTTTGTACAGTAAACTGTAAACCAGGATCACTTCTGAAAGCACGATCACATTATGCTTTCACTGGAATGTTGGAATCGGCTCAACTCTGTGGTGGTCTTGACTCTCGGTTCCTGAGTTGGGTGGCTCTGTTTGGTGACAAATCACTATCCTGGTAGGTCCTGGAGGGACGGTTCAGTCACCGAGAGCAGGGATTCTTCCTGCTCAGCTACTGAATGCCTAATGGGTAAGATGCACTCTGGGATCCCCAAGCTTTGCCAACTTGCACCTAATATCCTCCGGAATTAGTTAAGTAGGGCAAATGAATGTAGTCCAAGGCTCCCCAGCCTAATCATTCTATGGTGCCATTACAGACAGAAATCTTAACTATTTCCATAGACAAGCATAATGTAGAGTACATAGGGCTACTTTAGGCCCTAGCAACAGCATTGCATCACTGGACTGAATGCTGTGCTGTAATATCCTATAATAGTATGGTGCATAAATTTTGAGTTTCTTTTTACATAGTTATGTAATTCCTCAGGTTTTAGTAAATGGTTCTTTGCAATGTTAGTCCACTGGTGCGTGAAAAAAAAGTTTCAAATTTATATTTCAATAAATAGGTTTATGGAGCCATCTGATGTGTAGTTGGGTAGAAAGAACCAAACTGGAAAACCTTAGCTGTGGATTATCTACACAAAGCTACGTGATGCTCAAATACGTGCATAGCAACTAGCACAGGAACAGAGCCAAGATTATTTGTTGAAAGCTAGGATTCTTTTTACTAGTTTGTTGTTATAAAAATGAAAATTGATAGCAGTTATACAGCCATAGCTTAATTTTAGAATTAAATAATGGTTTGAACACTGTTCCAAATGCATATTCTGCTGTTTTGAATCTCACTAAAAGCTGCTTTCGGAGCTGTGCAGATTCATGAATTATTTAGTATGTTCTAGAGAGAGCATTTGAAATGTTTAATAGCTAAATGCTTGGTTCATGGGGAATAAACTTGCATATACATACATTAAAGCAAGGAGCCCTCAAAGGTTTATGCTAATTAAGAGAATTATGCTACTTTAGCAACATTTGTACACTGAATTGGAAATGCAAAATTCATGAGTCCATCCAACTCTGATACAAATAACTCTGTTAGCTCTTCATTAGGAGTTGATAGTGATTTAAGGAGAGTTATCTTGCATTAAGGAACTTTTCCATTAACTCTGGAGTGTTCCTGTGCATTTTCTTCACATTTTGCAGAGTGAACAGATGTGTCAAATACCTGCAAGAATTATGTTCTGTTTAAAAACACATCATGGTGGTAAAACAAGAGCATGTGAAGTTACACTGCATAAACATTGGTTAATTTATAATCTAAATTCTGGAATTCAAAATACGTGCCTTGATTTATTCTCTATACCATAGAAAGTGGAGCTCCTGTGGCTCAGTGGTTAGAGCACTTGTCTTGCAAGCTGGGGAAACCAAGCTGGGGAGACCTGTGTTCGAATCCAGGCAGGTCAGGGCGAAACCTTGGGTAAATTTCCTTACTCCACACGCCTAATAATAATCCCTCCAAAAAACCACAATAATAAAATTGGTCATTTCAATCCACGACTGTGTGTGGGACACTGCTGTGCGCAATTGGCTGCCGCGATTCGCCCACAAATATATACAGTCAATTCACTTTACAGTATATTCTGTGAAGCGCTTTGGGACGTTGATAAGATGTGGAAAGCGCTATATCAAATGCAAGGATTATTATTATTATATTATTAAAGAATCAGTGTGAGGCTTGTATACGACAGGTAGATTTCCTGTATTTTATCAAAAGACGTGATTGCTGAAAGTTTTTTTTTCATCCCCACCCTCATCGGTTTCCTTGACAAGCAGAGCTCATCCTGCATGTCGGGACTTTGGAAAAAAAAGCAAGAGAGTGGGTGAGGTAGAGGGGCCATGGGATGGAGTTCTAGAGGGTGGGTGCAGAAAGGCTGAAGGCTCGACCTTCAATGGTGGAGCAGGCAGGGCATTTGATTCGCTGCTTATTGTATAAACATTTCCTCACTGCCCCCTTTTTAAATTGACCACCCTTCCCAGGGTTAGCGAGGTGGAAACCAGGCAGGGTTCCTACTCCCTCTATTACTGTGTTAACTTGTGTGGCAGCTGGGTAGAGAGGTCAGGCTCAGAAGGCACCAATTGTGTTGCCTTCTTTAGCTGGATGGCCTGCTGACGCTCACTGCTCATGTAGGAAAACATTTCTATTTAGGTTGGGCATCAGAGAGTAACTAACTACCATGGAACCACACCTCAGAATGAGGAAGCTGTGGAGCAGAGAGGCATATTCCAATAGGGAGAGAAATGAGAAAATAATGGACGTAGTTTATAATGACCAAGAGAAGAGGGAACTTATTTCTGTGTATTTATTTCCACATCCAAACAAAAGCAATGTGTTGTAATAAATGAACAAAGTGGGTTCCAGAGTGCAAATGGCAGCATCAGTTTATTCATTAATTTCTTTAATGTTCTATTCAAGCAACTGTATTTTGTAAAATGTGTTCTCTGGGTCCTTGTAATAAAGTAATACTTGCAGTCGGCTATGCTTTATTTGTGTCTCGGCAGCTGTATTGCTTTGGGATAAAGTCTAAAATGTATTAAGACTCGTAGACCATTTTCGTAATGTCCCATCACATTTTGTATTGCCCATTATTTTGATGAAGATTTTTCAGAGCGTGTCAAAATATGCAGGGTTTTAAACGTTAAATGGAAAAAATTTGGTGCTATTATAAATTTTAGTAGTATCGAAATGAAACATAATAAAATTACACCTCTGAAAATTTATGGTCTACAAGACATACAGCAAGCATGTAAGCAACAGTCGATGAGTATTAACATTACACAAAGTGGTGGTAAACGCACAATAGCAGTAAAGCATTTTTATTCACAATTAATGGAATTTTAAATTGCAGTAAAAGGCACACCAGATTGATTAGCTGTGCCTACACCATAAACCAGCACAAATAGTGGAAATCAATACCAATTTTGTAACTATTACAGTCCGAGAACAGAACTAAAATCTGCATTGGCCACAATCCCTATAATTTTAATAATGCACTGAAAGAATTATAATGATAGAGATTACAGCACAGAAAGGGGGCTGTTCAACTCACTGAGCTGACAGTGTACTGTACTGACATTAGCTCCTTTCCTGCAGCTATCTTTAGTCCTCTCAATTACCTCTTCAACTCCCACACTCCTGTGAATAATCTATTGAAATATATATATTTTTTGTAAAAATTTGCCAGGGAGGTTAGGACTGCTAATGTTAAAAAGGTCTTGCCTTTAGGTTCATCTCTTCTGTTGCTGCATCGGCATTTAATTATGAAGACTGCTCAAAGAAATCTCTTCTCAAGATGTTTGTTTTTCCAGTGTTCTGTATTTACCAAGTTTCTGTTTGGAAATTAGCTTTTCTTAACAGAACAAACACAGGAAGTCATATTTGTTCTTTTAATTTTAAATCATTCACTTGATTTCCTCCTGTTGCATGCAGATTGGAATACATATTTATAGTAATGTTTCAAGACCTTGAGCTCATAGTTGGGATCAAGCTTCAATGGAATGCTATATTGTTGGAGGTGCTTTTCTTTGGATGACAAGTTAAAAGTTATTATTACTAAACTAAGGTCCCTTCTACTTGTTGTGGTGGACTTTGAAGATCCCATGGTACAAATCGAAAAGAGATGGGAGTTTCTCCTGGTTTCCTGACCAAAAATCTTCCAAATAAATCAAACAGGCAGATGGAACCTCAGTTTAGTGTCTCATTGTGAAGGATAGCACCTCTGACAATGCAGCTCTCCACTAACACTGAGTGGAATCCAGTGGCACATTGTTTAGAGCAACTGAGAGGACTTGGCTTTGATTTCCAGGCAAAATAATAGGCACGTTATCTTACTCCTCATGCCTTTGTTTACCTAGTGGTGGTGGAAAGTAGGAACCCGGTTGTTAGCCAATTGGCAGGTTGCTTTTCGGAGGGGTAATAATCCCTTTGAAAAATAAATGTATAAATAATAATTTTGTTCACTGAATCCACGAGTGTTTGTGGGACACTGCTGTGCGTGATTGGCTGCTGAGTTTCACCAACAAAAAGTAAATTCACTTTGCAATATATCCTGTGAAGCACTTCGGGATATTTTGAAGAGGTGGCAAGGTGCAACATCATATGCAAGGATTATTATTATTATATTAATGCTGCACTAAAGTCTCAGTCTTGACTATGAGCTCAAAGCCCTGAGGTACTTGATCCCACAACCATGTGTCTCAGAAGTGAGAGTGGTACTAATTTAGTCAGGCTGACTCTTATAATATAATGTAGTGACTTTTATTTGCAGGCAATTGAGAGGAAGGTAACTGGGAAGGCACGGTCAGAGAGGAGCAGATTTCCAGAGAGTGGGGCAGATAGTCTAAATGTCTGACTTTTGATTGTGGAGTAGGCAGTGTAGGGACCTGGAGCAGGCCAGTGCCTGCCAAGCGGAGGAAGCAGGCGGGTTGGTAGCATTTACCAATGCCTTCTTATCCTCTTGGACCTATCTACTGCGTTCGACACAGTTGATCATGCCATCCTCCTCCCCTGCCTGTCCTCCGTCATCTACCTCCGCACTCGCCTGGTTCGAGTCCTACCTCACAACCGCCAGCAGTACATCTCCATTTTTCCTCCTGCTCTTACCCAGTTACCTGTGGGGTATCCCAGGGATCCATCCTTGGCCTCTTCCTCATCTATATGCTCCCTCTTGGGGATGTCATCTGCAGACATGGGCCACACTTCCACATGTACACGGATGACACGCAACTCTATCTCTCCACTTCACTTTGCAACCCCCAGTCCCCTGATGTTCTGTCAGCCTGCCTGTCAAACATCAGGAGCTGGATGAGTGCAAATTTCTTGCAGCTGAATGTAGACAAGACGGAGGCCATACACTTTAGCTCTCCATTCACATGGCTCTCATCTCCTCCACCTTCCCGGTCTGCCCCTAAAACTCTTAAGAACCTGTGCGCAACCAAAGCATCAGGTTCGACCCCCAACTGTCCTTCCTCCCCCATATCCGGTCTCTCACCAGCACCGCCTTCTTCCACCTCCGACGGATCACCTGTCTCCGGCAATACCTCACCCCAAAAGCCGCTGAAGTCCACGCGTTCGTCACATCACGGCTGGACTATTTCAAATGCTCTCCTCGCCGATCTCCCCTCCACCACAATCCATAAAATCCAACTCATCCAAAACTCTGCCGCCCGCATACTCACCTGCACCAAACTTCACTCCCCCATTACTCCAATCCTTGCCAGACTTCACTGGCTCCCTATCCCAGTGAGGATCAACTTCAAGATCCTCTCCCTTGTCTTTAAATCCCTCCACTTCTCTGTACCTCCCTACCTCTCTGACCTTTCTCCTCAAACCAGCTCCTGTTGCCTTCGCTCCACTGGGTCTGGCCTCCTCCATGTCCCCCGAATCCTCCGCTCCACCCTCGGCGGCCGTGCCTTCAGCCGTTATGCCCTGAAGCTCTGGAATTGCCTTCCTCACTACCTTCGCCACTTTTCTCAGCTTCAGGTCACAGCTGAAGACCTTTCTCTTCGACCATGCCTTTGGTCACCTTTCTACCCCTGCCCCTGGCTCGGTCCCGGGATCCGCTATTGTGAAGTGCTCTGAGACGCTGTCCGGCGTGAAGGGCACTATATAAATCAAAGTGGTTGTTGTTAACAAGATCACAGAGGTAATGTGAGGTACAGTATGACAGTGGAGGAATTTAAGAATGAGGGCAAGGATCTTAAACTCAACCCCTTGGAGAATGGGGAGCCAGTGGAGCTGGATGGGGATGAGTGCAGGAGAGGACACGAATTACAGAATTCTGGATGGCCTGCAGCATATGGAGGAAGAGTTGGGAAGTCCTACTAGCAAAGAGTTTGCAGAGTGAAGCCTGCAAGTCATGAAAGCATGGATGAGGATCTTTGTGGCCTGTGGGAAAAAAATAATGGTAGAGGCAGGCAATGTTATGGCGGTGGAGGGAAATCCGAATGGGTCAGAGCATGGATGTGAGGTTTAAAGGACAGTTGGGGGTTGGATTTGGACCCAACAGTTCCACACTGGCCCTATACTGTCAGCGCCTGAAGAACAGGCAGACGGGATCTCTGTTTGATGGTTTAATCTCAGCAGATTTTAATGTACTCAGCGTCATGAAGCAACAGGCAGATTGAAACCCTATTTGCTGCAATCACCTGCCACTACGGGGTATGGAATAAACATTTTACACATCAGTGTGCTCTTTGTCTAGGATGGTTAACCTCGGATTAATATTGACACACACTCCAGGAGCATCACCCTCTTGGTATTAATCCTCAATCTGTGGCAGGTAGAAGAAAAGAATGACCCAACCAATAGTGCGGGATTGATTGCGCCCATTAATGTTAGCTCTTGGTTGTCATCTACCGAATAATAAATGATAATTACCAGCTTTTTTTGCCTAACAAACTTAATTTCTTCTTGTACCATTTATATTTAAAAAAAAATCCTTTTACAAATGAACACTCGCAGGCAAAAAGTGGAACAGCTGCTTTGTGAAACGTCTGTCAATCTTATTTTGGAGAAGTTAACTTTTTAATGACCGTAATTTCCAGACTGATGGTGGCTATTTGACATTAATAACTTGTGACCTTGTGAACTCTCAAGAATATTTCCGCTGGGGTGCAGATGATATTGAGTGTGTTATATTTATTTTTCATTCCTAATGTTGAGATTTTATTTTTTGTAAAGTAATTTCTGACTCATTTTTTTGATTGGTTTATTATTTTAAAAAAAGCAGAATCTTCAGGTTGGTTTAACAAAAGTGCCATTTGTGTATTTAATAATAATCCTTACATATGATGCAGCGCATTATCACGCTATTGAGAAGTCTCAAGCACTTCATAGAATACATTAAAGTGATTTTTGTTGTTGTTGTTGACCTCACTGATTGCACACAGCAGTGCCTCACAAACTGTTGTGGGTTGAGTGACCAATTTAACAAAAAGTGTATTTGTAAGGTTTCATTTCTTTCCTACCCTCCTGTGATACATTTTTAATAGACAGTGTTGCACAGGAAGGTGCTGAATGTGGTGCTTCTTTCACAACTAAGACACTGTACAACTCACCAGATGAGTGCACAGATCCCTTTGCAAGTAAAGTGGGACTCACTGTGTTCCTTTTTATCCTCTACGGCCATCTCACTGTATGCCGTATCTACTTGAGTTTCATGCAATCTGATTTAAACTTTTTTCACAGAATATGTTTGGTTAAGCAGGGCCCCAGTGCTTACAGTGTAACAAATATTTATATATAATCATAATTATAATAATGATAATAATCCTTGCATTTGATATACCGCCTTATCACTTCTACTTGATGTGAGTGCTTCACAGAGTATACTGTAAAGTGAATTGACTGTATGTTTCGTGGGTGATACGCGCATATAATTTCTGTGTCGTGTGTGTGTGTGTGTGAGAGAGTATGTGTTTCTGAGAGAGAGAATATTGAGTAGTCATTAAAACATAGTTGGAACTTGCATTCTTTTCTTTTTGTTGACTCCTTGAGAAGTGAAGAACAGATGCTGTCTAGTAGTTTTTTTTCTTGGGGGTGGAATGAGGACTGAGAGAGTTGGGTGGATTAATTTATTTATTGTATCAATAAATGAGATGGGTTTGTCCATTTGGTTAATTATTTATAGACTGGAAGGCGAGCGTGCACGTTCTATTGTCACAGCTGTTGTTCACTGGTGTGAGAGCAAATGGCCAGTCATTGGTGATTTTTGTTTGTGTTTTTTTAATAACTCACTCTAGAATCTCTGAGAACTTGGCCTATTCCAGAGTATTTATCATTCTGTGTTTATTAGTGAAGTGCATTTTGTGTAACTATTTTTGTTTGCGACCATTACGAGTAAAGATAAAACAACAACAAAAACAAATAATATTCACCTTTCACACCAGAAGGTGGATAGTTAAGGGTTTGTACCTGCGGTAGGAATGGGAGTGCGGCAGAAGACACGGTCCAAGTAGAAGATCTTGAGACAGGCCTTGAAGGAGGTGAGGGAGGTGACAAGGCAGTGGGATTCAGGGATGGACTTCCCAGAGGGTGGGACAGAATAGCTGAAGATCTGACCGCCAATGCTGGGGACACATGACACTCAATGGGCTCAATAGATAGCATTTCCCCAAGTGGCTCCTGAGGGCTTTAACCGGCTTCAGGCCATTCAGTCTTTAGCTATAGACTCGTTTGATCACGATTCCCAACTGTGATAGTTATCATTGGTGATATAATGTCCTATTTTTCATCTCTCCAATGCTCAGAAATTTGACATAGATTAAAAAATTCGCCTGAAAGAAACTGTAATACGCATGTTTATTATTATAATAATAATTATTGCATTTGGTGTAGCATCCCCATGTCAGGAGGCCAGCTGGCCCAATGTGCTTCACAGGATACACTGTACAATGTAATGACTGTGCGTTTGTCAGCAAACAAAGCAGCCCATTTGCATAAAGTTGTGCATATTTTATCAAGAAAAGAATGACAGGTTTTTCCTATATTAACATATGTTTTTCTTTTCCATTTATCTAAAGCTATGAAGCCTCGCTTGTTGACTTGGTGGATTCATTGAGTCCGATTTCCTTACAAAAGCCCAACCCACACTCCAAGCACTTGCACAACAGGCCAAGAAAGAGCAGCGCAGGTTACAGCGTCAACCAGTGGCTTCCGTCCAAGTCAGCGATAGCTTCAACACACTTTAGGGAATCGTGTGAAGATCTTGAAGAAAGCCGAATGCTGGAAGCCATTTTCTTCATTTAGGAAAACAGGTCGGACTGCCTCCCTTGGGGTGATTGAACCATCATGGTATTCGATTTCCATCCTGAAAACAGCACCGTCTCCACAAGGAATATGTGCACATGGCAACCGCAGCTGACTGGCGTAACACAACTACAAGGCTGACTTCTGCGTGTCGGAGCACATGGACAAAGCTAGCTTTGCCACTTAATCCACATTATACTCATTCAGTAAATAGAGTACTAGGATTGT
This sequence comes from Hydrolagus colliei, assembly GCA_035084275.1. Classification (NCBI taxonomy): domain Eukaryota; kingdom Metazoa; phylum Chordata; class Chondrichthyes; order Chimaeriformes; family Chimaeridae; genus Hydrolagus; species Hydrolagus colliei. The sequence continues at coordinate 147,135,820 of CM068742.1, forward strand.
TACAGAATTCATGCGAAATGTGATATCATAATATTATTTATAATTATGTTGCTGAATTTTGCGCGTCATTCTGTTCATTTTAACAGCGGTATCTTTTCAGTTCTGACGTGTGTTTTATGACGGTTACAGTAGGGGAGATAGGGTAGCATAAGTACTATGGTCACCATGTTTCTCAGACTAAATGTGTGGGTTGGGATCTGTTGATTCCAACAGAGAAGTCTCAGTACTTCCAGTGGTATGAATTGTGTCCAAGATCAGAATTGATTTTTCGGAGCTCAGCTGTTTTCATTGTGAGCTCTATTTATATTGTACATTTTCATTGTTTTCTTTCTTTGTAGGAAAGTATAAAGGGCGAAACTTAAGACTTTTCCCTTTTCACATGTCTTCAAGAGACTGACTGAAAAGACAGTCAAATCTGGGCTGTGACATTGTGTGGAGAGACTGTGGCTATCACACACTTTATTAACCCTGGCAGATTGTGTACCAGCAGTGCTGTGTGTAGATCATAAACTACAGGTGGGGGCATCAACGTAACTAATGTAGGGAACAAAATCTGTCAAATAAATTGTTTTATGGTCATTAAATGATTTCTACACAATTAAGTATTTTCAGTCTCCCAGTAACTGTTTGGTTAATTGATTACATATTGAACATCCCACAATCTGGTTTAGTTTTTGCATTGACATGACTGATTCCAGTTATTTGCTATTTTTATGTAACTCCAATATTGTGAAGGAATTATAAAAGATCCCATGACACCCTTCGAAAATGAAAGAGAGTTTCCTGGCTAACAATTCCCCGATCAAATTTGATTCACTTCTTGGCTGTTTTTGGGAAGTTGCTGTATCAAATTGGCTGCTGCCTTTGCCTACAACATAGTCATCATATTACAGTAACTCCAGTGAACCTCTTTGAAACATGCTCCCGATGTATCAAATGCAAGGTTTATTATTTTGTTGTTTTAAAATTTGCTTATTTTGCTGAGATTTCTGATTGTGTGCACTACTATTCTGTATTAAGAACTTTTATGAAATCTGATTTTCACACGAGGCTGTGTTACTTACAGGGACTTTGTTGCATGACGTATGTGCTGGTGGGATGTGCAGTGTTGCACTGGGAATGATTGCAGCTAAAGTAACATAATAAAATACAGTAATTCATTATCGCATGTTTGGCTAGTCTGGTACTGAGATTCTTACCTAGGATTCGGACTGAAACTGAGATGTATCAATGATACAGTGCATTAACTTCTATTTGTAATGTTCCCAAGTGTCAAAATATGCAGTTCACAGATTACAAACTGTTACATAAAGTAATCTGCCTTTCATTAACACTGACTTTTTTTTAAAGACAAAAGTATGCCAATTGATATTGTTGGGAGAATTATGAACTGTTACTACATAGATTTGGGCTGAAATTAAATGTATTGTACTGTAATTTGAAGCATTGAGATTTCTCTCAATAAGGAATTTGACTCATGCATCTAGGGTGGATGCTGCTTACTGTAACCGGAGTTACAACGCCTATTTGCGGGAGCTTTACTCCTATCCCATCTACTTATGATTAGAACTCCTGCAGGCCGATGGGAATTTTGAATCATTCTCCTGTTAAGAAATAAAACAAATTAATCCCTGTTGTCCGTCTGCTCAGACACATTGTAATAAGATAGTCAGTTCTTCCTACAGACTTTTGGGACAATAATATAACTAATTTGACTTGAATGTTTTTCAGCTGGGACCACAGCAACACTTTTGTATAAAGAGATTTTAGATAAAATGATTTGTTATAATGGGTTTGTTCACCTCATCCATATGTTTTTTAATAAAAGCTGAGTTTGCGGTATTAAAATACTGTTTTTTTTTGCTTATTCCCTCTACTAAGGTACAAAATCATCTTGTTGAAAAAACTTATTTTAATTTGTTTCAGCTCTGACTGGTATTTTCGCTCTGCCCTGGTTGGTAGCACTCTCATCTCCGAGTCAGAGAGCTGTGGGCGCAATTGGATTTGAGCTTGTAGTCTAGGCTGACACCCCAGTACAGTGCTGGGGGAACACCACAATGTTAGAGGGTTGTCCTTTGGATGCAGTGTTATAACAAGGTCAGGTGGGTGTTAAAGGTGCCACTATTTGAAATGTGAATGAAGTTTCACTCATTGTTCTGGCTAACAGTTTTCACCAGATTCTGCACATACAGAGCTATACATTTGGTCATTCATTCGATTATTTGTGGGACATTGTTGTTTGCTTGCAAATACACATCACTATACTTTACAGCAAATCCTTTAAAGCACTTCGAGACGTTTGCTGGCTTAATAAGGTGTTTTAACAGATGCAACAGATTTTTTATTCTTCTGACTGAATGGGCAACTAATATGAAGCACCTTCCATTCCTCATCTCAACTACATTATGTTGTGTGTAAATAAAATTCACAGCAGAATGTGTTAGTATTGGACTTCGCTACCCTTATTGGTTGACCTGACTAACAAGCCCACTACTATTGGAATCCTTTGTTTGAACCTCCATCACATTTCAAATGGCCATTGAAAGATTCCTCCCTCTGTCTGCACGAACAACACAGGATGAATTGATCGGTTTGTTTAAGAAATGGGTCTCCAGTAAGTATTGAATTATATTTTAGTTTCTTTAGACTCGTGCAAGCAAGTCAGAAATGCTTTGCAGTTCAATGTCCTTTCTGCATGTGATTTAAAAAAAAAGTTGGATTGTAAATTCGTTGGAACATTAAATGCATGAAAATGTTTCTATGTGTTGTGAATTGTTTACGAACAAACAAATGTTACTGAGAGGAACATAATTTGAAATTTGGATCTTCTTTTCTATTATCGATCCAGACTAGATTATTGTGAAGTTTCTTCAGGCAATATATATATCGTTGGAACTCAGTTTGTGATCCATTTAATGAAAATAACAATTAATATACTAGCTGGGTATTGTTTAAAAACCACAACACTACAGCAACAATCGCTACAGATGGGGTTAATCTTAAATCGCTATTCAAGAGGTGGATCGTATGTCTGCTGCTTAATAGCTAGAGTGCAAGAGTCAGTTAATTGTACACATAAAATGCTATATGATTTGTTTTGCCTGTTGCAATAATAGGAAGCCACAGGATACAGTACATATAACCTTTAGAGATCTAAAGTTCAGAATGTACGAGATGATACTTATGAGAAGCACTGCAGGCATAAGCTACACATTGTAATTTTTTTAATATATATATACTGTACATGTATATAATAATGTTTGGTCATTATTACTGCTTGGTTTTCTGTTAGCTATCTAGCCCTTGTAAGAATGTCCTTAGGTTATTTTTATTGTCAAAGTAAACCCCCTCATTTGGATTTGATGTGAAGCCCTTCAATATTGCACTGAATAAGTATAATGTTAACATATAATTAAATTTGCATCTTAGTTCTGAAAATTTCAGTTCTAAGAATTGTAAAGAAAAACTGATTAAGAGGTTAGAGTCTGAAACCAAATCCAAGCCAATGAAACAAGGGAGTCAGTAAAGAAATCTAATGGACTTCTGGAATTTTGAGAAAATTGGGTTTATCATCCCTGTCTTACTACAAATGCTGCTGTAGCACACAAATACTGTATTACAGTCAATTCACTTTATAGTATAATCTGAGAAGCGCTTTGAGACGTCTAGAAGATGTGAAAAAGCGTTATATCAAATTCAAGGATTATTATTTATTTATTATTCCTTCTTTTATCATCTCCTGCCTTGATTTTTCCACTGAACTCTTTGCTGGTTTCCCCAGCTCCACCGTAAACAAGATCCAAATGATACAACAGTCTGTGTCCTCGCCTGTACCAGGCTCCACACCCCTGTTAACCCCAGTTGTTGCCAGGCTCTCCACTTGCTCCCTGTTACAATAATAGGAAGATTTCAAGATTGTCACTCTCACTTTCAAATCACTTCATACCCTGGCACCTCCCTACCTCTCCGATCTACTCCAGAAACATATCGTGAACATGTAAAGGTAGGTGTAGCTGGCCTTCCAAATTGAACTATTTATCATACCTTCAGACTGGAAAGACCATGATATTTTGATTACTGACCAGTCAGTCAGACTCATCGGCAGGTCTTATAGGGGCAGACTAGGAGTAGGGATTCTTCCCAACCCTGAAAGCCAAAGACCCAATGTTCGGGTGATCTTGGCAGGATAAGCAGCGGGAAGCTTGTCAGGCAGTGCTTTCAATGGTAAACTATACAGTTAGAGTACTCCCTGAGTACCCCAGCATACTTCAGTGTCTCCAAACTTTGGCTCTTGCCAATTAATACTCCCTGGAATTTGATAAGCAGGATTCGACCACCTGAGGAGAGAATCTGTATTCCAATCCAAACACAGGAATTTTCATGTTCAGATTGTATGTATGGAACTCTGGTTTGGAAACCCTTAAGCTTAGTGATTGGGTTTCCACATGTGTTGAGACACCTGTCTGCCCCCCAAAAACAACCTGCATTTATATAGCGCTCTTCACGCAGGTTAACATCCTGGAACGCTTCACAGTGCCAGCGGCTGGCAACGAGCTGAATACAAAAAACATCCATACTACATCCCACTCTCACCAACATTTCCTGTTGCAGAGGTCTCAGTCTGTTCCCAGCCTCCCCCTCCTCTCCCTTCTCTCCATCCTCCCCGATCCTGACCCCAGCTCGGGTCTGAAACACTGACTGTCCAGCGCCCTGGGACGTCCTCCTGACGTGAAAGGTGTGATATACAAATGTAATTTTGTTGTTGTTGTTGCGTTGGGCTTTCAAAAAAAGGACATTTTGACAATTTATCTGCGACACTGGCTGTGTGTAACACTCCACTGGTTCTCCAGTAGTGATTGTGAAACTCAGCGCACGTTGGATTGAACCAATGTCTTTCTTATATACTGTGGCTCAGCAGCACACCAGGAGATCAACATTTCAATCCCAATTTCTCCAATGAAAAGATCTATAGTTTCCTCAGATGACAGGCCAGACGGGACTACTCCTTGTTACCTCGTCGACTGACTCTGCTTTCAATGTACTGAGACAGACCAGGCTTCCTCTGTACCCTTAGCGCCAGGCGAGATGCTTGTGAAGCTGATTATTTAACAGATGAGCTGAAAACTGACGAATTTCATTGCGCATTGGAAGGAAACTAGGTTTAAATGGTGCCTCGAACCATGTCAAACCTGTAGTTACTTTCTTTGACTTGGCATTAATGTTGTCGCCTAAATGCTGCGGCTGAAATGTTTGCTGTAATAACCTCACTTGGCATTTCTCCTCACGTCCGCTCATATTATCCATCTTTTATGAGACTCATATAGCCCAGGGATGTAAAACCACTTTCTTCATCCAGTCATGCATTGCGTTTTAATTTTATTTCCTATATAAAAGTTCGCCTGCTGCTACTAAGCCCCTTCATTTCAGCCCAGCAGAATTGCTGGCATAACCTTTTGTTAACCTACAGTTGTTTCACCAGCTGTGTTTGTCCACGGGAAATTTAAATGAAAAGTGGGGAGCAAAGTTTTTTTTTCCCAGTCTGACACATTTCAGGCACCGTTTGGTCTGTGCATCATCACCAATATCATTCCTGAACTGAAGCTTTCAAGGTTGGTTCCGATCAAATGTGTTTGTTTTTATAGCTTTATTTTGTGACCAGATAATCCCACAAATAAAATCGGTCACTCATTATAATAATAAAAATAATAATCCTTGCAATAATGCAAGGATTATGATTTGATATAGCATTTTTCGCATCTTCTAGACGTCTCAAAGTGCTTCACAGAATATACTGTAAAGTGAATTGACTGTATATTTGTGGGTGAAACGCGGCAGCCAATTGTTCACAGCAGTGCCCCACAAACAGTCGTGGATTGAAGTGACCAATTTATTATTGTTTTTTTTTGGAGGGTTTATTATTAGGCGTGTGGAGTAAGAAAACTTGCCCAAAGCTTCGCACTGACTGGAATTGAACCCAGATGTTTCGCTTGTAAGGCAAGTGCTCTAACCACTGAGCTACAGGACTCCACTCATTCCATGGCTTTTGTGGGAAGGGCATTGCTGTGCGCAAACTGGCAGCCAGCTGTGCTTCGCCCACAAATACACAGTTACTCCACTTTACAGTAAATTTGCTTTGAGACATCTTCACGTGCTATATCAAACGCAAGGATTATTGTTATTATTGTTATTTAATTCCCATCTATTGCTTTGATATGAACTATGGCCACCTGCTCTTCACCCCTGTAGCTTGCTTGAAGTCTGATCCCCATCTTTGCACAGGGGATTGAGCCATTACCCCACAGAAAAAATGCTTTATGAATGAAAATTGTTGTTGTTCTGCCCCTTTTTGTTGGTTCATCAACCACGTTCACTAATTGAGATCATTCTGTATTGTACCTGTTTTGGGGCAATAATACAACCAGTAACTTTGTCCTCTGCACATAGTATTATGTGTCAACAAAACAACAAGACTAAATTCTCATGTTTAGGATGGATTGGATCAAATAGGCCCAAAAGGTTCTTCTTCAACCACATTGATTCTTGTGAGCCTCTCTTCTTTACTTCTCTGCTCTGCGAGTAATTTGTTGCCTGCAGAAGTCAGTGTGCAGTAGTTTTGTCTCTTTGTGTAGCGCTATTTTGTTCAAGGTCATGTTGTCTGGAAATTTGATATGGTTAATTTTAATTTAATCATATTGGTTCGGCAGCTTGCCAGTCCAAAGCCTCTGTATGACTTTCAGCCAGCCAGCTAAGCTTTAGTTATTTATGAAGTAATGTTGGTTTTTTGTTGTGTGCGAATGGTGTGCATGCATGATTGAAAGCCACATTAATAATTTGTGATGTACAATGATACTGCAATTTTTAAACCTTTTCTTGAGAAACGTTCAACAGTGTGTTTAACACTTTTGGGGTTATTTTTGTCCCCTTGAAATGTAATTAGATTTTTGTTGCTTAAGTAATTTTTCACCTGTCTTGGAAGACATTTCAAAGTGCTTCACAGGATTTTATTGTAAAATGTAGTAACTGCGATTTCACCAGCTGATTTGCACACATCAATGTCCTACAAACAGCCCTGAAGTGAGTGACCAATTTTATCCGGAAGATTGTTGACCAGGACTTCTCTCTTTAACTAGTGCCATAAGATCTTTAATGTCCACTTTTGAATGTTGATTTAACACTTCTGACAGAAAAATCCTCTATCAAGACACTCCCCTAGCACCGTGTTAATAATAATAATAATAATCATAATCCTTGCATTTGATAAAGCACTTTTCATGTCTTCTAGACGTCTCACAGCGCTTCACAGAATATACTGTAAAGTGAACTGACTGTATATGTGTGGGTGAAATGTGGCAGCCAATTGCGCACAGCAGTGTCCCACAAAGAGTCATGGAATATAAATAACTGATTTATTATTGTTTTTTGGAGGGGATTATTATTGGGTGTGTCAAGTAAGGAAACTTGCCCAAGGTCTCGCCCTGCCTGGAATTGAACCCGGGTCTGTCGCTTGCAAGGCGAGTGCCCTAACCACTGAGGACTACAGGACTCCACGAGTGTTGTAGTCCTAAGAGAGTTCAGGGAACCCCAAGTATAAAATTTGGATTAATAACGTGGCTCCATGGTGATCTGGGATGGATCTGAACGTACACAGGTCAGTGTGAAGTAAATGGGTGTGTGGTTGCAAAGTGAGGTTTGGATCTCTGACTCGAGGTGAGCCTGCTGCTAACTGAGCCAGGCCAAAGTTTGCTCAGTGCAGTAAGTGTGGCTAATTCCTGCCCGATTGGACCTGACCACACTGTTTACATGACGACATTAAATGTCAATATTTTCAAATGTCATCAATGTTTTAAGATCCCGAGTGGAGATGAATTATTCAGTAAGAATTCAATGTTCTTCAGAGTTTTGATTACTTGGGGTCGATGGCTTCTGGAAAACCCTGTGAGCAGGTTTTACAGCCTTTGCTTCCTGTACCTGCTTAGCTAAATAATGTGTATCAACCCTTGTCAGGAACACACTGTGGCTGAAACAGCTCATTCCGGTATGAATCATACCGATGTCAGGCACTGGGGGAAAAGTTACCTGGAACATGAAGTACATCACCTTAAACAACCGCTTGTATTATACTGAACAATGGTGTAGAGTGGGAGAAAAAGTTGGGGAGAAACGCGAATTGCCCATATGCGCAGTCAGAAGAGGAGAGGTTTCGGGTGTGATCCGAAGAATTGAGGCGTGGAGATCCATAGTTTCGTGGCTGAGGCGTACGTTGGAAGGGTCAGAGAATATGCAGAAGACCTGAGCTGACTGAGCAAAGTGGGAGGGTAGACGAGTCGGGTGTGAGTAGGTTGGGGAACTGGAATGTGCGAGGATTTGTAGATGTGTGTAAGGATCTGGAAATTGTTCCATTCTGAAACAGAGCCAGTGGCACCTGGAAAGCACTGGGAGTGCGGAGTTTGGCAAGGGCCGTGGATTTACCTCACATTGACCTGCGTAAATTGTGCTTTTTTGTTCTCAAAAACCTTAATTTCTTCTTGAACCATTAAGCAAAAACCTAAGGTTGGCTGCCTATGTCATATCATTTGAGACATCTAGAAGATATGAAAAGCGCTATATCAAATGCAAAGATTATTATTGTTATTATTTGTACTGAAGTTAGTTTGTTTGCTTTTTTTTGTGGCGGGGGTGCAATAAGCTGCAAAAGAATGTTTCCTGCCAAATGCAGTCACCACACTTGAAGAGTAAATAACCATGAAGCACTTTGAAATATTTTGTTGTGATAAACTGTTAAAAGTTGCCAGTTGTGCTTGCATTGTGTTTAGGACTTATTCTGTGTAAGTGTGATTTAAGTTTGATCTAAAGCAAGAAGGTACACCTGTTATTATTCACCTCATGGAACTGTCCAGACAAACTGGTTACCTCTTATAAATTAAATACGACAGATGATTTATTGGGTGAATCAGACAAAAATTGGTTATTATTCGTTCAAGTAATCGCTCAGCACTTGGCAATTAATTATTGAATCTTCTATTGCAATCAACGTTCGCCTGTAATCTGCTGGCTACATAGGAGAGGCAAAAATAACCGTGAATATCTTAGAATTGAGAGTTAAATAATAATAATTATTATCCTTGCACTTCATATAGTACCTTATTATGCCTTCAAGGCATCTCAATGCCTTTGAGATGGCTTGAAGAGTACAGACTATACCGTAAAGTCAATTGACTCGGTATTTTCATGGCCTTGCACCCGCTTATCTCTCCGACCTGCTGTCTCCCTATCAGCCTGTCCGTCCCCTCCGCTCAGCGGGCTCTGGCCTGCTCCACGTTCCCCCCCCCCCCCCCCCCCCCTCCGAACCACCCTACCATCGGTGGCCGGGTTTTCAGCCTCTCTGCCCCCACACTCTGGAACTCCATCCCACAATCCCTTCACCTCGCTTCCTCCCTTTCCTCCTTCAAGCCCGGTCTCAAGACCTTCCTCTTCAACTGTGCCTTCTGCTCCCCTCCTAACTCTCCCCCCTCTCCTACTCTCCTTCCCCCTACCCCGACCCCTCTCCCACTGCTCGGGTCCTGACCTAACTGTTCAGCGCCTTAGGACGTCCTCCCGACGTGAAACACGCTCTATAAATGTAATTTTGTTGTTGTATTTGATGGCTGAAATGGTAACAAACTGTCTTTCTTTCCCCCAGTAGAGACATGGATCCTTCCAAAGACCTTTTTTGCTGTAAATAAGAATGTTTGCGTCTAATTTGCGGTATTTCGTGGGTTATGGGTCATGAAATGGGGACTCCTTTCAGTAATAGGAAATCACCCATACCATCTCCCGCCTGGGACTATGCTCCAACTCGAGCTATTCTCGGAGTAGAGTTCACTATTCATAGCAGATTTCAGAGTTGTGTATTCGTATTGGTTAAGAGTATTCGCCTCGCAAGCAAGAGGACCCAAGTTTGATTCCGGGTAGGGCAAAACCTTAGGCAAATTTCCTTACTCTAGACGTCTCTGTTTATCTAGCAGTAAGTAGGAACCCAGCTGTTAGTCGATTGGCAGATCGCTTTTCCGGGAGTATTAATTCCTTCAAAATAAATAAAAATAATTTGGTCACTCAATCCACGACTGTTTGTGGGACATTGTTGTGCACAATTGGCTGCCGCATTTCGCCCACAAGATATACAGTCAATTCACTTTACAGTACTGTATAGTTTGTGAAATGCTTTGAGACGTCTTGAAGACATGATAAGGCACTATATCAAATGCAAGGATTATTATTATTATTACTGCAGATGTTTTGCCTGGGTTTGAATACTTCAAATACCTACGCTGGCCACAATATCTAATTTCCTTCTTATTGCGTTTTCTTTGTGTGACACCCAAACCTGATAAGTTGTTCTGTTGCATTTCAGTGTTGCAGGATCCAGCCAGAAGCCAATTCCTAGCATATAAAACTTGCTACTTGCTGTGAAATTCACATGAAATGTATTAACAATTGTTATATCCCCAGGGGCTGACTGTGCCTCATTCCTTGTGATCCTCAAGACAGCTTATGCAATCGTACAGAAACAACGGTCTTTGTTTTGTTCAGGGCTGATGTGTGAGTGCCTTCATACCTGCTGATATCAAACGTGCTGGCTGAAGCACTCCACAAATAAACCTTTTTGAAAAATTAATACTGAGTTTCACGTGAAGCATCTTCATCGAGTGATTCTGCTCAAGTGTGTTAGAAATAAAATAAGAAAATAGACGTGTTAAGTAGAGAAATTGCTCTCAACAGAGTAGAAGGAGATCACCTGGTTTGCAATATGCAATTACAATTTACATTCATTCTAATTATAATAATAATAATCCTTGGATTTGATATAGCGCTTTTCACATCTTTATTCAACGTCTCAAAGCGCTTCATAGAATACATTATAAAGTGAATAGACTGCATATTGGTAGGCGAAACGTGGCAACCAATTGCGCACAGCAGTGTCCTCCAAACAGTCGTGGATTGAAATGACCAATTTTTATTATTGTGGTTTTTTTAGGGACAGATTATTATTAGGTGTTTGGAATAAGGAAACTTCATTATAATGCCTCTCACATTGGGTGGATATCTCGAAGTTCTGACTCAGCTCACTGGGTACCCGAACGGAGAGGGTGGGGGAAAGATGATCAAAAATATAGTCAAAAAGTCAGCTGTTCTGTCCTGTGCTTTCTGACACTCTATCTTGGAGTCCCTCTGCTTTATGCTCCCATCTACCCACCTTCAAAATCCACTTTAAAACCAATCCGTTAGACCATGCTTTCAGCCACCTTTCCTCTCCTGATCTGGCTCACTTGGCCGCACTCTCACCTCTGCGTCAGGGGGTTGTGGGTTCAAGCCCAACATAAGGAATTTAAGCTCACCGAAGTCTCGACTATGTTGCCTAGTTTGGCTGACATGCAACGCTGGGGGTGGTGGTTGCATTGTCAGGGGTGTCATCATTCAATGAAATGTTACACCAAGGTCCTACCTGCTTGTTCAGGTGGACATTAAAAATCCAGGCGCACTTTTCGGGAATGGAAGAAAGTTTCCTCTGGTGTCCCGGTCAAGCGTCCTCAGAAACAAAAATTGGTGATTCACTCCACGACTTTGTGGGACATTGCTGTCCGCAAATCGGCTGCCGTGATATATCAAATGTAAAGATTATTGCTATTAAATAAACATTTCAGAACACAGGCAGACCTCGCTTGATGTTGCTTCGGTCAATGTTGTTTCGTTATTACGTCGCTGATAGATAGGGGAACATATATTCATTTAACGTTGCGACGTTCGCTAGTACGTCGTTCGCACACGTGGAAACAAACTACTTTGGATAGCGTAGGCATACATGGACGCTGAACGTCCGGTATTCTTGCGCGGGTTCGCTTAATCTCATTTTGCTTAAAGTCGCACTTTTCGCAAACACAACTGTGATGCTAAGCGAGGACTAAGTGTATACATTGCTTTAGAGTGTCCAATGTTGCATTGGAGTTTCAGTCCAGTCTGTGCGTATTCAAAGACTTATATGTCCTATACACAAGCTTCCTTTTCTCAATCTTTCCTTATTTGCTAACTGTATTTCAGCAGGTCCTCCCACGACTGCTTTGATTGTCTTATAAACAGAACAATAGAAATTGTTGTATTGGGAGGAGGGAGTTACAAGACCTTAGTGCAATTGAGGGCATTACATGCTGATAGAACCCGCAGTATCAGAAAGCCAAGTGCTTTAAAAAGGTCATCTCGATTCACAAGAACGTGTCCCTTCATTAGGCTTCCTCCCAGGTCTTATGTTCTATGAAATGCATTGTTCACCGATTACATTTAAAAATGCAATGAATTACCAGGCTCTGAGTTCCATGAGCTTGTTGTTCCCTGGAGGCATGATTATGTTGAGCAACACCATTGAAAGTCTATCAGCAGCTTTCACAACATAAGAAAATGCCTGGTGTAGCGTATAAGCCTTAGACCAGTATTTCAAGACTCGGTTTTCGCTGGATTATTGAGGCAGGTTGAACAAATTACAAATGAGGCCATGTTTGCGTTGTGGACAGTAGCTCAGCAAGTAACAACAACTTGCATTTATAGAGGGGCAGGGTTCCAGAGCGCTTGACACTGATAGATTTTTGAAAAATAGAAGGATTAGGGGATATGGGGATAGGGCCGGTAATCAGAGTTAGGTTATTGAATTAGTTATTGAATAGTGGAGCAGGCTCGAAGGGCCGAATGGCCTACTCCTGCTCCTAATTCTTATGTTCTTATGTCGGGGGCACAAAGCCAAGCCAGGGAGAGGAGAGAGGTGACCGTAAACATGGTCGAAAAATAGGTCTTCAGATGGGGATGGAATGGAGGAAGGTGGAGAGATTGAGGGTGAGTGTTCAAGAGTTTCGGGGCGCAGTGGCTGAGGAACACTATATAAATCAAATTGTGAAATTCCCTCTAGGCTTTTTGGTGCTGGGTAGAATCGGTGCTGTGCACTATCATTATTGCTCATTGTAGTGAGAGTGCTGAGGCTCAGTGTGACTCGTGTGCAAAATGACTTGAAATAGCCTTTGTCTTTCACAATTAAATAGTTACTGAGCGGGATGGGAACAGCTCAACAAGCCCCCACCCCTCTTTCTCACTCCTCTCGGCTACATTCACCTCGCTCACAATCTGTGTCACTAATACAGAATCAGTACCTTTGAAGTCAGAAGCTGTTCTCAAAGCGTAGTTGCAATAGTTGTACAGTTGAGAACTTCAGATGAAAAACATTGCGAATTAACTTCAAATTGAGCAGATGCCACCTTTCATTAATATGGTGACGAGTGTTTCATTTTCTGTTTACAAACCTCACGGGCAGAGTCAGAGAAGCAGGCAAGATTTTTCTGATCAGTAAAACATCATGCTTCATACATAATCTTGTTATTTTAAAATTATATCCGAATGAAATAATAAATCACATCAGAGGGGCATATTAAAGCGCTTTGAAGGTTTTTACTGTAAAAGGTATTGACTGCGTATTTTGTAGCTGAATAAACAAGCTAATTTGCGCACAGCAATGTGCCATATACAGCCATGAAGTGAGTCCAATAATCAGTTTTATTTGGTGGCCAATCCCTTCTCCTTTTGGATTTTGCGAATGATCTTTAACATCCAATGGAACAGACAGACGGGACCTCGGTTCAACATCTCTCCCGAAGGACTTGGAATCCTGTAGCTCAGTGGTTAGAGAACTGATGACTGCAGTGGCGTTGTTCTTGGCCAAAGGCCAGACCTCGACCACGTACAGTAACACCGAGAGAGCCTCACACTTTATCACTTTATCAGGATTTTCCCTGTGATGGATAGCAGCAATACACTTTGTGGCTGTTTGTGGGACATTGTGTGCGCATTATCAGGTTGCTGTTTTGACACAGTCACTACACTTTACATTGTATACTATGAAATGCTTTGAGGCATCCTCCCGACGTGAAGGGCTCTATATCGAATGCAAGGATTATTATCATTTTACACTATCACTTATTCATAGGGGTTTTAACTTAGTCTCTTTAGTGCAAAGAGGAGCATATCTATGAATCGACACAGCCAAAAAAGAAGAGCTTTCAAATAGATGCTCAGTTCAAATAGATACAAGCATGTAAAAGCTTGGCATTTTTATTGTAGGTGACACTTACTGCATGCATAATCCTTTACGTTTGCAAATCAGCCATTAAAGCTCATGAATATGCTAAGATCCTGTTTGCTTTGCATCTATGATTACTGTTTATGAAAACACTACGAGGTTTATTTTCCATCAAATCTCCTGCTCCTTTTGAACTGGTTTGCATGAGTTTAATTTAAAAGATATTAAATATACAACAGCTCACCTCATACGTCAAATTGTATTAAAAGCTTTCAGGTCAGGGCACTGCAAAACACTTCTATCTTTCCAATTAGCTTTAGCTCTTTCACAGAACACAGCACATCAGACCCATTAATATTGTGTTGCACGTTTCTCAGAAGGGATAGCATAAGGCAGCATTTGAAAAGAATGCACACAATAAAATTATTTCATTTACAGCGCACTTCCAAATTAACTAAAGAAAAATAATGTTTGCATCATGTAGTTCTATCCCACTAAAAACCTGCGACATTGAAAAGAAAATGAAATATAATAATTAAATGTTAATAAATCTTCCAGAAGGCTTTAGCCCACATGCTTTCACTTCAAGGCTGTTTGCGGCACTCAGCTGTGTGCAAATTGTCTGCTGCTTTTGTCCGCAAAAAATACCTATTCACTACACTTTAAAGTGCATCATGTGAAGCACTTTGAGATGTCCTCCTGGCATGAAAGGCTTGATACCTAATGTAATAATTCTTACTTATTATTAATTATAATAATTCTTGAATTTGATATATATATATATATGGCTCCTAATCACGTCAAAATGGCTTAAGTTATCTGGTTTAGAATTATGAAAGGATTCAATAAGGTGAACATTAATAGGTTGCTCCCACTTGTTGGTGAGTTCAAGCAATTTATTTTGGAGGATGGATTTTTGGCTCAGGACACAGATATACAAAAACTCTCTTGTCTTTTTGAATAATTTTATGGGCTAACAACAACAACGATAACGACCTGTATTTATATAGCACCCTCGATGCCAGGCGGTGTCTCAGAGCACTTATCTTTCTCGGTTGAATAATATCTGTAAGAATTGTAGTTACGTATTCTGACTAGTGTAAAGATCTTTGATGATCCACCTAAACACTAATTAACTGCTCAACTAACAATGATTAACTGGTCATTTCAATCCATGACTGTTTGTGGGACACTGCTGTGTGCAATTGACTGCTGCGTTTCGCTCACATCTATACCGTCAATTCACTTGTTACAGAATGTACAGTATTGTGAAGTGCTTTGAAATCAAATGCAAGGATTATTATTACAAACACGCAGCCAGGAGCTTGGTTTAACATGTTATCTGAAGGATGACAATGTAGTGCACCCCCAGCCTTGCTTTGGATTGTTAGTGTGGACAGTGAGCTCAAATGCCCAATCTGGAATTTACCCACAGGTAAGAGTGCGAACAACTAAGCCAAGTTGTCAGCCCAGTCACTGAAGGGAAGTAAAGGTGAAGTGAGGCAGAGAGAAGGAATGACAATAGGTTCATGAATATCTAGGGCTGCAAGGGGAACAATGCCCATAGCTTCACCAAACTGGACATTATTGAGATCAGTACCAAATTGAAGGATGATATGTCATCCATATTACGTGGTAACTGAACTGAACTTGACACTAGTCGGAATACATGACTTCAATTCATCAGATTTTATTGAACTAAAAAACATTGTCCTTCTGTAAAAACCTTTTGAAATGAGTAAAGAATGTATTTAACACCACTTTGGATCGATGGCTCTCCTCATTCCTCTGCCTTTATGTCTCTATGTTTCTGCAAAAGAGATCCATATGATAACAGGTCATTCTTGTGCATAGAGTACTTGTCCTCACAAGAAAGAGACCCGGATTTGATTTCTGGGTGGAGCGAATAGACAAGTTTCCTTACTCCACATGCCTCTGTTTGGCTAGCAGTAAGTAGGAACCTGATTGTTAGTTGATTGGCAATTATTTGTCGGGGGTAACAATCCCTTCAAAAAAATGTGGCCGCTCAAACCTCAATTATTTGTGGGACATTGCTCTGCGCATTTTGCTGACGTGTTTTGCCTACAAAATATACAGTCAATTTCACTTTATAGTATATTCAGTGAAGCTCGTTGAGACATCTCAGCAATGTAATCAAGTGCTATATCCAATGCAAGAATTATTATTAACATTTGATCTCCCAATTGACTGAAAAATAGGTTCCTACTTACTCCTAGGCAAACAGGCTTGTGGAGTAAGGAATCTTACCTAAGGTTTCACCTTGTCCGGGAATCAAACCCGGGTCCTCTCGCTTGAGTCCCTTACGGGACTTAATTGAAGGATATAGAGTAGAAAAGTTGCCAATTTTTACTTTGCAGAGACCTAACATTGTTTAGGCTCCTTCCCTATTTAGTCAACTGAGAATATTGTATAAGCTTTGTCTTGTTTTACTCAAGACAATTTAGTTGAATAGAGTAAGTGCAGTCAGCCATCCTGACTGGATAATTTGGGCTTTGGGACAAATCCAGGATGTGTTTGCATAATGCAAGACCTCAAGCTTGACCACTCATGCTGCTCATCCTCTCCCTTCTCTAAGCGTACTGAAGAATTTTTGCTTAAGATCGATCCAGGTCCTTGGCTAGCTAACCAAATGTGAGCTGTACAGGGAACCATCATGCAGTGAAGATAGCTCGGAAAGTTGGCAGAAGATCAAGCGTTTTCAGCAAGGATTGAACCCTACTTACCATATTCAACATGCTACAAAGACCACATCTGTACAGCAATTGCCTATTGAAGCGTTTTTTTTCTGGTAATAATCAGGAAAAAAATCCTCTTTTTTCCTTTGTTGCGTTTCGACCACAAATTACACTGTCAATCCACTTTACAGCGTACTCTGTGAAGAGCTTTGAGACATCTCAATGATGTGAAAGGGCATTGCATCAAATGCAAAAATTATTATTAGTGTTATTATTTACTTGGTACAATTTGAAACCATTCGACCACTGAAGTGATGAAATTTCAAGAGGTCAAAAAGGAAGTGATCAGATTGAGCTCTTTCACGTCTTATAGTCCATAACTAAAGCATATAAATATAAGATAGTGATAACTAGGGATACATCTGTAATAATATAATAATAATCCTTGCATTTAATATAGTGCTTTTCACATCTTCTAGAGTCTCAAAAGCACTTCTCAGAATATACTGTAAAGTGCATTGACTGTATTTTTGTGGGTGAAACGTGGTAGCCAATTGTGTACAGCAGTGTCCCACAAACAGTCGTGGATTGCAATGGTCCATTTTATTATTGTGTTTTTTTTTTGACGGATTATTATTAGGCGCGTGGAGTAAGGAAACTTGCCCGACGTTTTGTCCTGATATCTGCCTGGATTCGAACATAGGTCTCATGCTTGCAAGATGAGTGCTTTAACCACTGAGCTACAGGAGCTCCACATCACCCCATCCCTAACCTTAGCTTCCCTCTCAACCTCCTTGTCCCCCTAACATACTTCATTAAACTTTCCCTGTCCACTGGCACCATAACCATTCCTCTAAAGATAGGCATCATCATCACCCCTCCCCTCGAAAACACTTCCATTTGCCCATCTGTCCTCTCCAACTATCGCCCGATTTCAAACATTCCTTTTCTATCAAAGGTCACGGAATGAGTTGTCACTTCCCAGCTTTGCTCGTTCCTCTCCCTCTATGAACTCCTCCAACCTGGGGATTTTTGTGCTGCTCACAGTACAGAGGCAGCTCTGGTCAAAATGACAAATTACATTCTGTCCACCTGCGATCAGGGCTCTCTGTCACTTTGTCCTTCTTGACTTCTCTGCTGCTTTCGATAATTTTGATCACTCTATTCTTCCATCATCTCGTCTCTCACTTCCACCTCGATGGTTCTGTTCTTACCCGGTCTTAACCCTACCTTTCCCACTGTCTGCACTGCGTGGCCACCAATGACTTCTACTATAGCCATACTGTCACGTGGAGTCCTGTAGCTCAGTGGTTAGAGCACTTGGCTTGCAAGCAAGAAACATGGGTTACATTCCAGGCAGGGCAAAACCTTGGGCAAGTTTCCTTACTCCACACGCCTAATAATAATCCCTAAAAAAAAGCAATAATAAATTGGTCATGTCAATCCATTACTGTTTGTGTGACACTAAGGTGTGCAACTGGCTGCCGCGTTTCGCCCACAAAATATACAGTCGATTCACTTCACAGTATATTCTGTGAAGTGTTTGAGAGGTCTAGAAAACATGAAAAGCACTGTATCAAATGCAAGGATTATTATTACTGTATTGTTTTTATTTTGGCATCCTGTAGAGCTCTATCCTCGGTTCCCCTTGACCCCTTTTGCCTTTCCAGACCTTTGCGACATTGTCCGCCTCCGCCACTGCCTCTCACCACAGGCAGTCCAAACCCTGATCCATGCTTTTGTTAGGATCCGGCTTACCCCAACTACCTACTCACTGGACTTCCCAACTCTTTGCTCCACAAGCTGCAGATTATTCAGGACTCTACAGCTCGTGTCCTCTCCCGCACCAGGCTCCAGGAACCTATCCCACCCAAACTCCGCAGCACAATTGCGCACAGCGATGTCCCACAAACAGCCATGGAGTGAGTAACCAATTTGATTTGGGGATTGTTGGCCAGGACTCCAGGAGAGAGAAATTCCCTTCTCTTTTTGAATAGCACCGTGGGATCTTGAATGGCCACCTGAATAGGCAGATGGACCTTGGTTTAACTTCTCATCTGAAGGACGGCACCTTCGACAATGCAACACCCTCTGAGTATCGAAGCTTAGACTATGTGAGTTCAAGATCTGATATCAACACACAATCACATAACTCGGAGGTGAGAGTGTTACGAGCAATACATCGTGCCTGTGGTGAAGCTTAACACACCACTGCTTCTGGTTAAAAAAAAAGTTTGCTTGGAAAGTGTTCAATTGCCTAGAACTCAACAGAAGTTGAAGGCAGAGTTAATCACCATCTGCTGAACCATGGAGTAAGCATTAGATCACAGGAAGATACTTTGAGCAACCCTGGGGCGCAACAGCACAATTTCTCTAGTCCTTATTTTGCTCTTGCCCACAACCAGGATCACGGTTATTAAAGATCTGTCTCCTTACATTTATCTCCGACTGTACTCAGTGAAGCCAAACCATAAATAAAATAAGGTTACGTAGCATTTCAGTGCCAGTTTTATTCACTTGCGCAATTCTGAATACTAGCAATGAACACAGCAGTGCTGGAAAGCTCTGTAATCAATTCAACAAATGGGTTTAATCTGTGGTACTTCTCAAGTAGGAAATACGGGAGAATTTGTCCTCCAGGATGTCTCGTAATTTAGATATTGGATAATTACTCGTTTCTTACTTAGAAATCTATAAGAAACATGAGTTGGGGAAGGGTTGTCTGTGTGTGTAAAGCTACAACAACTTGCATTTACATAGTGTCCTCCACACTGGGTGGCATCTCAGAGCGCTTAACAATGGTGGAGCCCAAAGCCGAGCCAGGAGGAGGGGGATGGTGACCGTAAGCGCGGTCGAAGGGAAAGGTCTTCGAGCATGACCTGAAGATGCAGTAGGAGGGTGTGAGGTGAAGGCGTTCAGGGAGGGAATTCTAAAGTTTCGGGCGTAGTAGCTGAAAGCGCAGCCACCGGTGGTGGAACGGAGTATTCAGGGGACAAGGAGGACGCTGGATTAATGGTGTTGAAGAGTAGGGGGATGAGGAGGTGTTGCTGGTAGGTAAGGAGAGGAGTGTGGATGGGGTCAAGGGAGCAGGTGGTGGGCTTCATAGACGATATGGTGGAGACTTCTCAAAGTGCTTCGCAGAACATACTGCAAATTTAATTGACTGTATATTTTGTGGCCGCCAATTGCTCACAGCAGTGTCCCACAGACAGTCGTGGATTGAGTGACCAAATAATGTTTATTTATTTTGAAGGAATTATTCAAAGGATAAAAGCATTCTGCCGATCGGCTAACAACCGGTTTCCTATTTACTGCTAGGTAAACAGACGTGTGGAGTGAGGAAACGTGGTCAACATATCGCCCTGGCAGAAATGCTCTTGCTTGCGAGGCGAGCGCTCTAACCACTAAGCTGCAGGACGCTACGGTTGCTTGACATTAGCAAAAATACTGTTCTGTGCCAGGTTGCTAGGGACGTTTCTGAACCCAGATGCACCGTTCCTACAACTCTGGGCGTGATGTGCAACCTCGCACGTAACACCAGCAGTATGTTTTTTTTGGCGGGAGAAAACGTTTGTTATGCTTTTACAATATGCAGCTTGGGAGAAGAGATACAAATGCAGAGATAGAAAAAGAGAGAAAGTTATCCGGAGAGTCAAGAGACAGGGAGACTCGGCGGGACACTCGGAGAAAGAGTTTATAGTGCGAGAGAGAAAAAGACATGGGAAAAGAGAAAAATGATTACGGAGAGAGAGACAGACAGAAAAACCGAGAGGGAAAGGCTGGCACAGTGTGGTGCTGGATTAATAGTATAACTCCTGATGGAACTTTTTTTTCAATTTAGGAAAGTTACCGATTTATATTTGAGTGATGTCCAATTATCTGCAAAACACAGATATTTGCTTTTTTTTATATTGGAAAAGGGAAGCGGTAAGTCAAATAGCTTCAAGACACTTAGAAAGGCAACACCTTGAAAATTCCTTTTTGACATTTGGCCTTTTAAATCAAAACTTTCGCTCATCCTCACAATCAGCTTTGACCTTTGCTACAGCACTTTAGAAGATGGAGAAATCGCATGTGGACATTTTATAGACCGCTTGTGGTGGTGGTGGTGGTGTTACCAGGGAAACGCTGCTGATCGGGAGAGTGGAAATTGTCCTTTTACACTGTGGCTCACAACCCTGGCACAAGAGAGCGACGGGACAGGAAGATTAGACTTTGTAATGATAATTTAAAGGAGAGGGGAATCTTGCCTCTGCAGAAATGGTCAGGCAACTCTCTGTTTAGGTGAAGGACATCACATAAGTGCAAGTTGTTGTTGTTGTTGTTAACCTTTTTGCCACTTTTTTTTATTTCTATGTTTCTCTGTTCCCCACTCCTTCCATGATTGTAATCTTGTGAATGAATGCAGCGCGACCAAAAGAGAGAAAAACAAGTGAACTCACGATGCATTTGAAGTCTTCTCTGATGTATCTTTGCTAGAGTGCTGGAGTGATCAGTACTCCAGCGCACTGCTGATGATAGACCAACTCGCCAGGGCTGGAGTAGGTAGACCAGTCAGTTGGGAGCAGGGATTTTTCCCACCCTATTAATTCTGCAAGCCAAAGCGCTAATGGGTAGGGTGGTCCTAGCTGGACAAGCAGCAGGAAGCTTGCCAGATAATGCATTCAATGACAAGCTGTGCAGTTTTAGCTGGGGGTACAGGGCCCTAACGGTTCAACAAAGATAACATACATAGAATGTTTGGGGAGTCGGTCACCAGGCAATACAAATATAAGACAGCGACTAGGGGATCTAAAAGAGAATTTAGAAAGAACTACTATACTTCACGCAGAGGGTAGTAAGATTGTGAAACAAACTCACAGCCTTGGGATGTCCTCCCGACGTGAAAGTTGCTCTACAAATGTAATTTGTTGTTGTTGTTGTTGCCTGAAGTGGTGGTAGTGTAGATAATAATAATAATAATAATAATAATCCTTGCATTTGATATAGCGCTTTTCACATCTTCTAGACACTTCAAAGCGCTTCACAGAATATAAAGTGAAGTATAGTAGTTTGTGAATTGACTGTTTACTTTTGGGCGAAACACAGCAGCCAATTGCGCACAGCAACGTTCCACAAATAGTTGTGAATTGAGTGGCCTAATTATCATAGTTTTTTTGGAGGCATTATTACCCCTGGAATGTGATCCGCAATCGAATGACAAACGAGTTCCTACTTATTGCTCGGTAAACAGAGGTGTGTGGAGTAAGGAAATTTGCCTAAGGTTTTATTTACTCTGCCCAGGAATTGAACTTGGGTACTCTTGCTTGAGAGGCGAGTGCTCTAACCAAAACAACAAAGGACCCCACTGATGGTTTCTGTGTCAGACACCTGAATGACCCCAAAAATTGTTTGCTATGTCTACATTTGGCGAGCATGCAGGCGATTCTAAACGCAATTTTTTGCTTAGAAGCTAGATTAGGGCAGAGGAGCAAAGTGGTAGCAATGAATAGCGATCAAATAGTGCTCCCTTGCTATCAGTCTGCACAGCAACCCTGAGCTCCTTCCTCTGTGATGTGCATTGGGCCAGATGTGCACATGAAAGATAGATGTTTGACTCTTTTATTGAAGATAGGAAAAGCGGTAAAGTCAAATAGCGTTAAGACGCTCTGATTGGCAACACCATGAAAATTATTTTTAGACATTTGGCCTTTCAAATCAAAACTTTCGTTCATCTGTAGAATCTGCCCAATTCAAAACAACAGTAAAATATTGTTTGTATCAATTAAGTGTACGACCCACTTAATCAGGACACAATAATGATAATAATAATCCTTGTATTTGATATAGTGCATTATCATGTCATTGAGACGTCTCAAAGCGCTCCACTGAATATACTGTACTATAAAGTGAATTGGCTGTATATTTTATTGGACGAACCATGGCAGCCAATCGCGCGCAGCAGTGTCCCACAAACTGTACCAGTGTTGTGTAGCATCTGCTTGAATCTGCTTCGATCAAGTTACAATCATTCACACACTGCATGACAATGCTGTATCTCTCCATGGAATTTGCATATTAACGTGCATGGCTGTAAATGTCCTCAGTGCCATTCATTGCTCAGAGTCGACCCCACTGTGCAGTGACATCAGTTTCCACTCTCTCACTTGTCTGTACTCTATGACCAACATTGGCTTCGGCTGGTGGTTCACACTGATTGTACTGTACGTTGGTTTATTTTCTTCATTGCTCCATTTTCGCTTGTTTCAGAGTGTGATCAACGGCGCTCCGGGACATTTCCCTGTGTGCAGTGCACTATATAAATGAGAGTTGTTGTCGGTGTTGAAAGGCTTTGGAACCCTTGCCCTCAACCCCTCTGCCTTATCCCCTCCTTCCACTATTTTACATCATGACTGAAGACCTTCTGCTTTGATCGTAGTTACCATCACCTCCTTCCTGCCCTCGGCTCGGTGCCAGACTCCACCATTGTTAAGTTATTGTGGAGACCACAGCTCAGTGGCTAAAGCACTTGTCTCGCAAACTAATAATTATTATTAGTAAACACTCTGAGATGTTGCCCCAAGTGAAGGGCACTATATAAATGGAATTTGTTGATGAGAGACAGTCACAGTGTGATTGAGATACTGTGGGACCCTACCCCGCTCGAAGGCAGCTATACAAATGCAAGTCGTTGCTGTTGTTGTTGAGGGATCCTCACAGCGTGGTTCAAAATGGCCTCTGGCAGAATCAATGTCCTGATGGATTTATTGGAAAATAAATCCTGTTCTGTGAGTTAATTCCTGATTGAAGTCTCCCACCGGTGAAATTATTTCACATTCCCTGTATAGGAAATGGATTTATTGTGTAAGAAAATTTCTCGGAGTGGGAGGTGGGGGTTAATTTCAAGGCCTAGTCAATGGATTTTGGATGAAGGACTCTATTAAGATTTGTAGTGATGGATCAATGCAGCAAGTTTTACAACTGGGAAGAATGAATGGGGGTTTGTTTCTTGAATGGAGGATGACTTGATTTAGGATGGTAGTGCATGGTGTGGTGTAAGAATGGAGATTACATAGAAATGATTTACTCCAAGGGGTGTGGGTTTGTTTAGAATGTTTGCTCTCTCACTCACTCCCTCTCGTCCTCCCTCTCCTTGTCTCAAAACGTACCTCATTGATCCTTCAGTCGATTTTTCCCCTCCTTACCTTCCTCGGATACCACCCACAGTTTAGGTGCTCGCCCAGCATTGTCAAGCCCCTTGAGATGTCCTTCTTGTAATGACTTGCTTGCTAATGTTATTAATTTCAATTTCCGTTCATCTCCAAAGCACAGTCACCTCACCTGAGTAGCCCTTTGAGACACCTTCCAATCAAGTTGGGCGCTATACACAATACCAAATAAAATTTATAGAGCGCTTCTCTTTGCCAGGTACTTGTGGTTGGGGCCAATGGGTTGGGAGGAAGGGGTGAGAGGGAAGTGGAGGAAAGATGACTGATAAAGCAGTTAAAGAGGAAAGTCCTGAGATGGACCTTGAAGGAGTTGAGGGACGGGGGCGAGTTGAAGGAGTGAGTTGAAAGGACTACGGATGGAGTTCCAGGGAGTGGCGGCAGATATACTGAAAGCTGACCACTAAGGGAAATAAAACAGATTGGTACGAGTTGAGCTGAGGGAGAGACCTGCTTGGTAGAGTTTGAGGAGATCTCAGAGGTAGGATTGGGCAAGACTATGGAGCGATTTAAAGGATAAGCATCTTGAACTCAATCTCCTGGGTGGATAGTGAGCCAGGGCAGCCAGGCGAGGATGAGAGTGAATGCTTATGGAGTTCTGTAGCTCAGTGTTTAGAGCACTCGCCTTACAAGCAAGAGACGGGGGTTCAATGTCTGGTAGAGCGAAACGTTGGGCAAGTTTCCTTACTCCACATGCCTCTACTTAGCTTGCTGTAAGTATGAACCCAGTTCTTAGTTGATTTGCAGATTGCTTTTGCGAGGGTAATAATTCCTTCAAAAAAATAAAAATAATACATTGGTCACTCAATTCATGACTGCTTGTGGGACACTACTGAGCGCAATTGGATGCCGCATTTCGCCTACAAAATCTACACTTTACAGCACATACTGTGAAGCGCTTTGGGGCGTCTTGAAAACATGTTAAGGTGCTTTATCAAATGCAAGGATTATTATTAATCTTGTTTGTGGATGCCCTCCTCACAGGTCTCCTCAGCTCTACTATCCACAAACTCCAACATACATATTCAGAACTTGGCCACCCGTATACTCATCCCCTCTAAACTCCGTACTCTCATCACACCAGCCCTCACGTGGCTCCACTAGCTTCCTATCACTTCCATCCTCATTGTTTGTCTTCTGAATTCACCGCACGCATACCTGGACTATTTAAATTGAGTCCCAAGTACAAAAGGGACATGGCTTCAGCTCAGAAGGACAGGCTGCTCAGACGTAATTACTCTAAGCAGAGTGGTGAATACTGTATGTGGGATAAGCTGCTTGGGGAGCTAGTGGAAGGTCAATTCTGGCAGTAGAATCAAGAGGGAATTGCAGAAGTATCTGGCAAAGATTTTCAGCTGAAAGGTTCGAGAGCGGGAACTGTATGGGATGCTGATTTTTTTTTGATGACTTTTTTCTTTAATTTTGTGGGCAGCTGGATTGAAAAGATCCCTTCCCGAATGTACCTAGGCTCCTAAACTGTTTTTTAACAGTAACAATCCCTGCATGTGTCTTGGCGCCTCACCATCTAGTCAAGATGTCTCACAGCGGTTCCTAGGGTTTCACTGTGAAGCGTCGCGACTGCGTGCTTTGTTGGCAAAAGCACTAGCTCACTTGTGCAGAGCACTAACCCACAAACAGCATGAAGTAAAATCCCTTCTCTTTTTAAACAGCCCTTTATGATCTTTAACACACAAGGAGATGGGACCTCTGTTTAACGTCCCATCAGAAGGCGACAATGGCCGTGCTACCATTGGAGCTGGGCTTGTACGTTATGTTTTTACAGATAGTAAAGATCAATAACAATGATTATCGGTGGCCTCACTTTTGGCTGCTACACCTTGAAACTTTGGAACATTCTCTCTTAATTCCAGAGCCTTGCCTCGTCCTCACCCATTTTTATCTTGCGCCAAAAGACCTTTCTTTTCAACTGTGCTTCTGGTTACCTCTCTGGCCTGGCGTTGACCTACACCACTATCAAGTTCTCCAGGAGACTCCGCTGCATGAGAGATGCTGCATAAATGTGAATTGTTGTTGTAGTAATTAACTATGGCAGACAGACAGGCAGATTAATTTGTGATAATAACAATAATAATCCTTGCATTTGATATCGCACTTTTCACATCTTCTAGATGTCTCAAAGCGCTTCATAGAATATATTGTAAAGCGAATTGACTGTATATTTGTGGGTGAAAATACGGCAGCCAATTGCACACAGAAGTGTGCCACAAACAGTCGTAGATTGAAGTTATCAATTTATTATTGTGTTTTTTTTTGGTGAGGGATTATTATCAGGCGTGTGGAATAAGGAAACTTGTCCAGTGTTTCACACCCTGCCGGGAATCAAACCCTGGTGTCTCATGCAAGGAGAGTGCTCTCACCACTGAGCTACAGGACTCCACAAATGCGGTGAGAAGCTCTCCAGATTTCTGTGCAGAAAGATCACATGAGCACTTTGTATGAGGAAGTGTACTGAGGCTCATTTTAACTCGTCCTCACAGAAAAACCCATCCCTACCATGTTCCTAACAGTTTCAATAAGAAGCCAAGCCGTGTTTTTTTTTCGTAAACTGTGCTTTATTTAGGGCTAAGCTGAAAAGCGTCATCCAGTACTTACATGAAGATTACAATGTTTTTCTGGTAATTGAGAGTGAAGAGAGCAGTCAGTCTTAAGTGACTATATATCCCACTCTGATGGTAGGCATACAGCTCTTTTTTTTATATGTTAGTAAAAAATAGAACGGAAATCAAAATTTTGGGCAATAAATTAGAAAAAAAAAGTTTATTTTTGATGCTGGAGGAATTTTTTTTAAATTAAAGATTTTCTTTAATTGTTTCATTAAAAAAAGTGAAAGAAGCAAGGGAGAGAGAGGCCAGTCACTCCCCTGGCATTTATAAATTAAACAAGGACAGGATATCCTCCTAAAAATACATACAATAAATAAGCATGATAATAAATAAATAAGTAAATAAATAAAAAATATTCAGTTCCAGATTTAACGGAGATTAACACAGTGGATTTGTTTTTACTCTCCCTCTCAACTGCTCTGTTAATTCAGTTACCAAAGATAAATCCCGTGCTTTCATTTTAAATAGTTTCCTTTTTTGTTCTCAGTCAGTTCAGTAAAATTCCTACAAAATATGCAAATTTATTTACATGAAACAGAGGCAGAACCTTTTAAACATTCTCTGTTTTTGTTACACTTCCTGTAAACAGCAGAGATTCTCTCCCTCATATTACTATTAATATTTTTTTTAATTTCTGTTAAGTACAGTATTGATATGATGTTCATTAACCATTTCTGGGAGTCAGGGCTACTTTTGCTTCAGTTTGCTCTGTCCCTGCGGAGTTAATTATTTTGTTTGCAAAGAGTATTTTTTATCATTAACTTGAGAGAGTATTATTGAAATGGATGGAACTTTGCTAAGAGTTGCTCAAAGCACATCTTGGTGATGTTTAAAGCCAAACAAACCTTGTGCCTACTCCAGGTTTGTCTGTTATTGGTGGTAGTGTTATTTTTTTTGCTGGAGACTCGTATCCACGATTTTTGCTGCAATGTTTACAATAGTTTTCAAGAACTTTGTTTTCATTGTGTTTTTTTTATTTTTTTGAATTATTTTTTGCTTTGTAAATTTTTTTTAAAACTTTTTTTTATATATATAGCTGGAATGATTGCAGTCAAAGATCTGCCAGTGTAACGCATCTGATCTCAATTCAGACTGCATCAGATAGATTAGCAGTTGGCAGTATATGAACGTATGCTTGTCTAAATTCTACAAAATTACAATTCTACAGGATTCTTTTTTTTAGCAGTCACGCTAACCTCTATTGTGGTTTTTTTTTGCATTTTATGTCTAATTTTTTTAATTATTTTTATACCGGTAATTTAAAAGTTTTTTTTTAATTCTGTACAACTATCGATTTATTTATTTCGCTTTTATCTCGAAGGGAAGGGTGTCCTCAACACGATGAACCATTTCCAAGCAATAATCCTATTTCCAAAATAGTCCTCTTTCTCTCTCTTTCTCTCATCTGTAAGTAAGTTTTTTTTTGCTTCCCCGACAATTTAAGCCAATTTGAAACACTCCCTCTTCACGAAAGTTAACAGTAAACCATATGAAAACTACTTACTTGAATTAATGATACCAAAGTGCCTCTTGAAGTATCAAAGAGCTACAATCTTGCTTATTTAAAAGCAGTTTAAGTATTATCATCATTAATATTATTACTTCTTTTTTTTACAATTCAAGATAAACTCTTCAGACTGTTATAGGAACAGTGAGAGAAGGAAGGAAATCCATAATTTACATACGACTACAAGTCTGCAATAAAAAGTTTGGTCTTTTTGGTCCCTAAATACCTAAGGAATGACAGGTAGACTCTTAGTGGCTGTTTACCATGTGTGCCCATTGCAACTGTATCCATGATAATAACAGGCACTCCTTATTAAATCCTGTTCGAATGTATTTGAAAGCCAACTCGTTGCTCTACAAGCTCCTGACATCTTTTGTGTTATCTCCTTTCAGCCGTTCAAAACACCATCCTTCAGCAGAAGTCATACATTTTTTTTCCGAAGAGACTCAACAGTCTAAACAATCAGAGCAGTCAAGGTTAAAAGTCTGAAGAAGTCTTCAGCTTGATTGGCGTATGCTGATATGTCCAAAGGTTTATTTTAACAGTACTTTTATTATTGTATTGTACATGGGGTCCTCTCCAGTGTCCGCCCTGCAAAGGAAAGGCAAGACAGCTCGCATTAGACAGATCCTCATAAAGTCAGGGAAAGAGCTACACCAAGACAGCTTTAATTTACGTGTCATCCAAAGAAACAGCACCCTGCTTTTTTTCTCTCTCTCTCTCTCTCTGCCTTTAATACAATCCGCTCGATACACCCTGCACAACGCACTTCTCGTGACCCTCCAGCCTTCTCAAAAGTGAGTGCGTTAAGGTCTGAATTAGTGGGGTTTGAACATGTGAGATCAGTCACCAGAGAAAGCAGTGATTGCTGCCATGCCAGTGGCCTTACCATTGGGGTAATGTGTGATCCTGACTGGCTGAGATCTACATTGGTGGAAAGGAATGTTGTGTAGGCTGTACCTTGAGCAGATGTTGAATTCAGGGAGAGAGAGAGAGCGAGAGAGCGTGTGAAGATGTGAATGGATCTGTAATTTGTTTCGAAGACAAAGGCAAGGTCATCGTTGTGAGCCAATTGTACTTTGAGGGAAAATAATATAGATTGAAATATTTAAAGTATAATAATAATACTCCTTGCGTTTGATATAGCGCCTTATCATGTCTTTGAGACACCTCAATGCCCTTCACAGGCTAATGATAATAATACTTGCATTTGATATAGTGCTTTTCATATCTTCTAGACATCCCAATGCGCTTCATAGAATATACTGTAAAGTGAATTGACTGTATATATGTGGATGAAATGCAGCAGCCAATTGTGCTCAGCAGAGTCCCATAAACAGTCATGGGTTGAGTGATGAAATCATGGCATTTTTTCAATAGAATGAAATCAGATCTATAGAAATGGCGCAGCATATTTGAGAAGGCTGGAGTATGTGAAAAGATACATTCTGAAGTGTTAGCCATTGACTGGCAAATTCTTAGCTAGCCACAAAAAATAGGGATACTGTCTCTTTAAGAATCTGCATTACGTATATTTTACAGATACATATAAAAAACAGTTGTGAGGCTATGATAACTATTAAAGGTAATGATTAACAATCATAATATTAATTCATATTTTGTTTTAAAACAACAAGTAAAAAAAAAATTCACATCAGTTGTGTCTACAGCTAGCAAGTTAGATTCCGCTTACAGTTATATCACAAGAAACTACCACTGTAACAGTCCACTCTAGTGGAAGTGTCATGCGGAATATCAATCCATGCTGGCAGGTTCCCCACACTGTTGGTTAAACAAAGAGCAAACCGTACACAGCTATCCAACAATTACAACAGCAAAAAAAACAACAACCAATTTCAAAGGACCCTTTTTCAGTTGCACAATAAAAGCACTTTTTCCTCTGCATGTTTTTACATACTACTGAAAATGAATCTGAAATTGCTGGAATTCTAAAGGCCCGTGCTGGCCATTTGTGTTTGTTCTGGTTTGGCAAGTTTGGGTCTGTGACAGCCAGCATCGGTTAATAGATCCACTAAGATTTTCTTTATTCTTATGATCCTACGAGAGGCTTTCAAATGAAAAAGGCCCCCTACTCGAAAAAACATACGAAAGAAAAATACAATCACAATATTTTCAGTGCAAAGAAATCAACCACACGTCTTTGATAACAGTAAACCTGTTTTTTTTTAATATATACATATATATATTTATAATTTAAAAAAAAGGATTGGAAATTCAATGTTTCATGTGACATCTAAAGAAGCGGGGAAATCAATTTTTAAAGAAAACACAGCTGACAGGACTGAACGGAACTTAAAACTGTAAATTAATCATTAACAATAATTATTTCTTAAAGGAACCAGTTGCAAGCCGCCAAACTAAAATGAGCACAGCAACAAAAAACAACAACAGTGTCAGCACACAGTTCAAAAGGCACATGTGAAAATGACTGGGCAGTCATCAACCGATACAACATTCACGAATAATGCTTCACGCCACCTCCACGAAACTTGACAGCATTGTCATGCAACCATCGTAGAGCTTGTTACATGACGCCATCAGATCACACTTTTAACTTCTAGTCGACGGAACTTACTCACTGGACTGTTTTCTCCATGTCATTGTTATGGGTACTTTTCCTGCAGCCTGAGACTGCGGATTATGACTGTCTCTGCTTGGATTTTGTTTTTTTTTTGGATCGAAATGACAAAAGAAGAAAAGAGTTTTTCGTTTGCGCAGTGGGGAAAGGCAACCAAACACAGCATCAGTCAAAAGAAAACAATACTCGCAATTGAAAACAAGGAAACCAACTTAAGGAGATGAATGAGGCCTTGCTAAGAGACGTGAGAGTTAATGGCACACACAGGGTGAACAGTGAACGAGTAATGTTATGTAGGCAACGAATGCTAAAAGAAATTGTGATTAAATGGATGGCGGCAGACAGACATTGGTTACAGTTCATCGACATTTTTCATTTCTCCCCCGTTTACAAAAGATTCACACATAGGCTTGGCTAATGCGTCACTTTTAACAAGTGAAAAAGACAGCAATTCTGCAATGGGTACACCGTCAGAGAAGTAACATTAGCAGAGATGCTTGAAATCAAGAACAATGGGAGATTGTTCATTGCCACCGAGCCTGTTCTACCAGTTTATTAGATCTCGGAAGATCATTTAATTGCAATGCCCAATTCTTACTCCTGTATCCCATTTATAGCAAGTAACAATTGAAAGAGAATATTTCCAACCCTTCCTCCACTCTCTGAGATAGATCTTTCTTGCATGAGATTGGAGGCACTGAATTAATGATAATAAATCCTTGCGATTGATGTAACGGCATTGGCCGGGTTTGGCTGGGTTTGGCACCAGGATTAACAGATTATCACCATGATAGTTTCTTCATCATGGAGGAACTGGCTCCAAGTACAAGTAGAGTCAGAGCTATGCCCTCCACTTCCCTCTTGGCACTTTAGCTTCCACTCCCATGTTATCTGAAAGACCAGTTTGTTGGTCTGTGATGCACTGGTATTATTGAGAAGTGTTCACTTCCTTTGAGGTTGCACAGGCTCATAGATGACATTAGGAGAGACAATGCCTTTTTTTCCTCTATCTCTCACTGTGTTCAGCCTCCCTGCATTTCGAATGCCTCACCGACCAGATTGACTCAGTACAAGTTTACAGATACAAGTTTACATTGGCTGCTTTATATCAATCTTTTAACCACAGGTGCCGATATATTGGTCTCGTTTGGGGGAATTGTGAATCAAAACCCAATTCCCTCCCCCACCCCGCTCAGTGACGTTACAAAACAATTTAATTTTGGTCCTGCCAAATGGTTTCATTTGCAAATTTTCCAGACTAATGCTTTTTTCTCTGAATGTGTTTCCAATCCAGAAATGAAGAACTTTGTTTAGGGAGAACAGATCTGTTAGGTTATGGGGAGAGAGCAGGGCAGTGGGATTGAGTTGCTCTTTTCAAAGATGGTATTAAGCAGTGAAATAAAATCTGCCAGAGAATCAGCTGTGAAAAGGATTCTAGAATATTTGAGCATTTGTGGAGTCCTGTAGCTCAGTGGTTAGAGCACTCGTCTCGCAAGCGAGAGACCTGGGTTCGCTTCCCAGCAAAGCAATACCTCAGGCAAGTTTCCTTACTCCACACACCTGATAATAATCCGTCAAGAAAAAAAAGTAATAAATTGGTTACTTCAACTGATTGAAGTTCAGTCCATGACTGTTTGTGGGACACTGCAATGCACAATTGGCTGCAATGTTTTGCCCACAAATATACAGTCAATTCACTTTACAGTATACACTATTCCATTAAGTGCTTTGAGATGTCTAGAAGACTCACTAACCACTATATCAAACGCAAGGATTATTACTTATTGTAGCATTGGCAGCCCAAGTGTTCCTGGAAGATAACGCATTCTGTTTGCTAAGAATAGCTGTCTTGTCTCATTGTAAAGAAGTAGGGAGAATATTCTCTGTATCTAGCGATCAATGAGACATAGACACCATGTTCCCCATACCCATTGATCCATTGTAAAATAGGAATCAATAATCTGCAATAAATAAGCATTAAGGGACTACAGCACCAAGGTGCCTATTCATCTGTAACCATCGTACAGTCCAGAGACCCAAAATTCTACCCGCTCTTGGACCATTAGCTTAAAATTTAAGATTCCACAGACATTTGGAAAATTCTTAAATTCGGTCTCAATTTGGCAAATGTTTTTCCTCAGTCGTTTTTGAGAACTGCAGAGAATCGCACAACCTCTCTCCGTGTTGTAAGTATTGAACTCAGAAAACAGTTCTTTCTGAGAACTTCAGAAAATCAGTTATCAAATTAAGACCAGAGCTCAGAATTTTCCACAAATTTGCACCATGTTACATTTTTACAACAGTTGTTGGTCGAATGGTGGATCGCTCAATACCTCCCCCAAAAGTTGGTCACTCAATCCACGACTGTTTATGGGACACTTCTGTGTGCCATTGACTATCACATTCCAGTGACAAATACACAGTCAAAGACCAAGTTAAGAGTGGGAGTTGGCGATTGCAAAATATGGAATGTACCAGTTGGAAAATCTTAGGACAACTGTGGGTAAAGTAACAAACATTAAAAAGAACTGCATACTTTTCATGTCCTGGGTATTGCAAGACCTGCTAAATCTCAACATTGAGTGAAAACGTTAAACCTAATGGTCAGAATAAGGTGCAGGAACACACAGGACAAACAAGGATGTACTGACAACCAGTGGGGAAACCAAAATCTGTCTGAAACTGCATATTTCTCCCGAATCCTTACTTCCCCGATCTCACTAAAAGCTCATCTGTTTAAATCCTCTCTCCCGCTGTGTTTTACTCTGAGAGACTATGCTAAAAATAATCAGAAAAACAAGAATGACCACCTTGGGTATTGACAAACCTCTCATTTGTAAGGGATCCAGACAGCTATTATCCATTGCACCGTTAATGCAGTGACTTAGACAGAGTAAAATTGGTGTTCAATGCGAGCACTTTGAAAACAGGAACAGCACTCTGGGGAACTCTTACTGCAAACTCATTGCAAGTTCAGGAAAGCAGGTTTCTTTTAAGTAGACAGCGTCCCTTTATGACTGACCTCAAAAATGGAATGAGCCCAGCAATTCCGCCTGGCTGGTTTGCAAGGGCTCTTGAGGCCTAACGCAATGTAAAGGGTCCACTAGAGAGAGGGAGGGAGGGGGAGAGAATGCTTCCATTTCTCTCAGAAATAGAGCAAGCATTTTTCATAGGATGTTCAAAAGATCTGTGCCACACCTTGCATTTTTGAGAGCCGAGCGTAAAGAAGAAGAGAGACGTGCCTGGTTTCTTCGACGTCGCTAACCTCTGGAATGGAAATGTAACCTTCAGTGTTTCAATGTTTGCATTGGAGTCTACTGAGCATTGATTTCCAGCGGGATTATACGCAATAATAATAATCCTTTCATTTGATAGACGTCTTCAAGATGTCTCAAACCGCTTCACAGATATATAGTGTAGAGTAAATTGACTATATTTTGTGGGGCAAATGTGGCAGCCAATTTTGCACAGCAGTGTCTCACAAACAATCATGGATTCAGTGACTAATATATCTTCTTAGTCACATAGTCACATAGTCTAAGATGACACTCCAAGGCAGCGCTGAAGGGATTGCTACAATATAGGAGGTAATGTACGTTTGATTATGACAAGGTGCACTCTCTCCTATTCTGTATTAAGCACCCCCTCCCCCTCACTACCCCCACCCGCATTGGATGATGTCCTATTTAGACCTCCTGCTTTGTTGTAACCATTTTGTTCATGTCCTTGAATGGTTACAATGGAACTAGGGGCAAATTTTCTGTCTTTTAATCACACACTCGACTGTACACTCAACTTGATAAAGAGAGAAGGAGCCTTATTAAAATCAACATGGGAAGCAACCTTTAATCAGTGTCTTTCAATGCTCTTGTTATTCTATTTCAAGTTCTCTTGCACAATTGAACTCAGTCACTCTTTCTTTGAGCCTTTTCCTATTGATGCCATATACTGCATCACTGCTTGAGCAAAACTATTCAAATCTCTGACAAGTCCCCATCTTCTATGCAGATTAACTGCAGATTGCCAACAAATTGGGGTTGAGGTACAGATCAGCCACAATCTAATAGAATGGCAGAACAGGCTTGAGGTGCTGAATAGCCTTTTCCTCTTCCTTTGTTCCTATGGTCCAGGATGAGCAGTTTAGTTAGATTTAGCTCAGGCCCATAACATGTTTATTTCTGTAATGTTAACCCCAAACCAAAAAATGAAAATCAAGCGAAGAAACAACTTTAATTAAAATTTAAAAATTTGTTTAGGATGTTTTACTATCATCCCTTTTACCACCTTCGTCTCACGATAGATAACATTGGAATACAACCTACCCTAATTAATTTGCAATCAAACTACCAGCCTTCTCCCCTGCATCACCCACTTACATTCTAAACAAGCTGGCCTTATTGGAAAGGCATTATAATGCATAATCACTGGCAGCCCCACCATCTGACAAAAGAAGTGTGGAGAATTGGCTTGCCCGCAAAAAACATACAGCGTTTACAGTGAAGCACTTTGAGAAATTCTCATGGTGTGAAAAGTGCTACATCAAACGTAAGAATTATTACTAATATGATTATTAATAAGGCTTCATGAAGGATTTTCCAACACTCCGAACTCTCTTACATTTTAAGATAATAGTCATAGGCCTAAGAACATGAGTACGTTAAACTCCTTGCAGGTGTCAGTTCAGTGAACTTTACTACCTGGGTCACCAAGGAACCAATTTGCAAACGGCAATGTCTCACAAACAGTCATGAAGTGAATGACTTGCTGAGCAGAACAGAGGGAGACGAAACTCTCTTTCCGTTTCGAGTAGTGCCACGGTATTTTTAACGTCCACCCAAATAGGCAGACGGGACCTGGGCTTTTTAACAATTCTTTTGGAAGCGAGGGAGTAAATGAGCGATTGAGCTGAGAGAAATTGGTGTCGAGCTGCACCTGTAAATAGATCATTGCGATTTGCATTCAATCCATCAAACTTTTCCTGATCATTAGAAACCCTCATCTGTTCATTTCCTTCCTGGCTCTACTCGCTGTGCTGCTGACTTGCTGTATTACCGTACGCTTCAAGTTAATGAGAGCCATTTGTAAAACTAACACCCAACTCCTGTTCCTCTATATCTCTGACAGATGTGCTCTTTAATGCAACTCGTTCAGCGAAATCACATTACGCCCATGGAAACAGACCTCACATCAAGCACAGGTGCATTTAGCGACGGGGAATCTGAACACAACAATATATGTTTGCCACCGATTTAACAAAATAATTTAATGCTCAAGTCTAAATCAGCATAGTTCAGGTTTATTGGATTCCATTATTCGGAGCCATCTGAAAGATTCAATCTCAACGCCCAGAAGAGCAGGCATTTATTTGGCGTCATCCCAGCTTTGTATTGTGGGGGCGATAATTCTGATTGACAATGTATGATAATAGAAGGTACACAAGAAAAAATTACCTTCCCTCCTCTTGCTCTGTTTAATTACAGAGAAGCAGCTGTACCAAAGTACACAAATGATTTCCCCTCCTCCCCTAGAGAAAAGCTCCAAACTTTGGTGGTAGTGGCGGGGGATGGTGGGGGGGAGGAATGGGGTTGTGACTACTGACTGTGAAGATGTGTGAATTGGAAGCTTTAATGTTTGAACACTATGCGTTTTGTTCAGCTTTAGGCAATCCTTAATTAAAAATAAGATCAACACAAATTTGTATTGTCTGGTTTGATTTAACTTTCATTACAGGTTATTCTGGGGGGGTGGGGGGGTGGGGGGTAAAAGAACCAGAGGCGAGATAAGGAAGAATTTTTTGTAATCCAGAGAGTTGTTATGATCTGGGAGGCACTGCCTGAAAGGGTGGTGGAAATAGATTTGATAGTAGTGTTCAAAGTAAAATTGGATATGTATTTGAACAGGAAAAAATTGTAGGGCTATGGGTAGGAGCAGTGAGTGGGACTAGTTGGATAGCTCTTTCAAAGAGCCGGCAAAGGCAGGATGGGCCGAATGGCCTCCTTCTGTCAGATTCTGCGATTGTGTGATTCAACAAATGGCTGTTATTCTCAGTACTCCCCTGACCGTTCTTTCTACAATGCTTGGATATAATTCCTGTCTCATTCTAGAGACTCTCTCGTAAACCAATCTTTTAGTCCAGAATCCAAACACATTACAGTGCCAAACTTTCGTGTTACTTCAGTTTCATGTCAAGGGGCACTTGGGGTTATACTATCCTGTCTGGAGCTAGATAAATTATGGTATTAATGGTCATGGGGAAAGAACTGGGGACTAGGATTCGATTAGAGCTGCGTTTCGCGCACAAAATATACAGTCAATTCACTTTACAGTATATTCTGTGAAGCACTTTAAGAAGCCTTGAAGATGTGATAAGGTACCACATCAATTACAAGGATTACATCCAAGCAGATCCACAAATCAAATGCAAGCAGCATTATTATTATGAAGTAGATTGCTCCAATGGGGGTGGAGGGGTGGGGAGAGTTAGCAACCGCTGACAGGATGGACTGCATAATACACAGGCACTACACTTTGCAGTATGTGAAGCGCCTTGAGATGTCCTCTTGACCTGAAAGGCGCTGTACCAAATGTGATGATTATTATGGACTAAGTGGGTCCTTCTATTCCCCAGACATGTTAAGATTCTCAGTCTCGAGCCAAATAATTCAATGGGATTCTTTCACTCAATGGAATGCATTTCCATCAAAAGCCATAGGGAGCTGGTGCTAGTTGGTATGACTTCTGGTATGACCAGTAATGATTTTTTTTCAATGTCATCTGGCTCATACAGAAGTTGTTCTTCCATCAGGAATTCAAGCAGTTCCCAATACTTCTCATGCCACATGAATGATAATTTCCCTGTCCTGTTTATGCAACAGTACACTGTAGCAATCTCGTACTGCATCTGCTTGGGGGGGACGGAGGGGGGACTGGGATTCAAATGTGGCTTCACTTTGGTTCACCTCTGAAAAAAAGTTATGTTTGCATAATGCCTTTCGCATCTGGAGGACATCCCAAGGTACTGGACAGTCAAGGACCTGAGCTGGGGGTGGGATCAGGAGGGTAGAAGGGCAAGTAGTGTAGAGGAAGGAGGGTGATTGAAGGTGCGGTAGAAAGGGAGGGTCTTGCCATGAAGGAGGTAAGGGAGGGAGCGAGGCAAAGGGTCTGTGTAATGAGGCAGAGAGGCTGAAGGCCCGGCCGCTGATGGTGGGGTGGCTGGGCTGGGACATGGATCAGAACTGAACCCACTGAGCGGAGGGAGGGGACAAGTTTATACGGCATGAGTAGGTTACAGAGGCAGCCCCTGTGGGGCTGTGAAGGTGAAAATCACAGGCTAAATATTGTTACTGTAATGATCACGGTCCTAAAGGAATTCACCTTTGTTGCTGCTTTTAATCATGTTTTGTTAAAGGAGTTCAGACACACAAAACAGTTGGTGTCCCACCCACATCTTGAAAACCTTGACTCAAAGAGGCAGTGACTACAGAACGTTCTCAGGGATAGAGAGAGCCTTAGAGTGGGTGTTATCAATAATAACCCTTGCATTTGATATAGCGCCCTGTCATTTCCAGGAGACATCTCAAAGCGCTGCACAGTATATACTTTAAAGTGAATTGACTATATATTTTGTGGGCAATGTCGTGAGTTTCAACAGAGCTCATTGTTCCACTGCCACCACAGGTAACATTTGTAATATTCACAACTTAATGTAGCTGCAATTTGGACAAGCAATTTCCCTCATAAATATATACGGTATAATATTCGCTTTATAATCTGTGAAGCGCTTTGAGACATTTAGAAGACGCGAAAAGCACTATATCAAATGTATGGATTATTTATTATAAATGCTATTTTTAATTGTTCAATTTGTAACAATTGAAAAATGATTTATTGCAATTTCCAAAAAGCTGCCAATCCAACTCTGATTATCACAAATTGGACTCCAATAATAATCCAATTAGTAAACTCCTGAAATAATGAAACTCCTGATAAAACTTATGATATTATAAAATAAAAATAATACTCTATATTTGATGTAGCACCTTTCATGTTGGGAAGCTGTCTTAAAAGTATTTCACACGACTTAATGTGGAGTATGTTTTGTAGGCAAACACGGCAGCTAATTAATGCAAAGCAATGTCCCACAAACAGCCATGAAATGAATGACCGACCGATTTTATTTGGGAGATTGTTAGCCAGGTCACTGGGGGAATCTCCCTTCTATTTTTGAATAGTCTCGTGGGATCTTTCATGTTGACCTGAACAGGCAGATGGGACCTCCGCTTAAGATCTCATTCGAAGTTGGTCACCTCCATCGAAACAGCACTCCCCCAACACTGTCCTGTGGTGTCAGCTTAAACTATGTGATTCTAAGGCATGACCTGGAACTGTTTATAGATCTTTGACAAGGGACAAGTGGGTAACACCGGTTTTAAGGATACGTTTCAACTGTTTTTTCTGCCCAGTTGATAAACGTTCCCTAAATACGCAACAACAAGAGTTAATGGGAGGAATTGTGTTTAGGAATGTCACACGTTTACATGCAATGGTTTCTGTACAAGCTGTTATCAGCTGTGTAGCCGCTCAGTCAGCTATAGGAAGCTGATTGCCGGGTCTTTGCTTAATAGCTTTGGAGTAAGTGCTGCTCTGTTAATAACAGCTGATCTATTGAACTGGACTGCAAGAGAAATGGCAAGAATAATAGAGTCCATGTAGTCATTAACCTCGCTAACTACCGAGTTATATTGTCCAACACATCAGTTCCTGCAAAATGCCCCTGGTATAATGATACAGAACAACTAATAAGAAAGAAATCATTTACTTAAGATCCAGAACCAGAAATGGGTCATTAATTGTTGAGTTACAGCTTCCCCCTCCACCCCCTCCCCCCACAAGCACTAAACATCCGCTGTCTGACCCACTCACAAGTGCTTTATGTATTGAGTTTAACATTCAAATCCCCCCCTTATGAATTTGCACATTGTGAGCAACATCTCAGACTCTCAGCAATTCTGGATTGGGAGGCCTTGGGATGGAAATACCCAGGAGACACAAAGGAAAGCTGGTAATGAGGACACCCTGGAGGAAATAATTTCTTCCATTCATCAAATGGTCCAATTAAGCAATGCTCTCTGGATTTCAAGATAGTGGGACCAGTAACACCTGAGAAAGCATCCCCAGGGAATGTATTTACATCCACAAGCCCTGACTGTACCTGGATATGTTATCTATAGGTTCCTTTTGCTCTCAGTCTGTTGAATAGCAAAAGGAACCAACAGCCACCAGCTTGACCCGCATTAACAGGCAGGCGGGAGTCTTTCACTTTGGTTAAGCAAAGAGTCAGAAGTTTCATTTTCCATTCGACCCTTGAGTAAAGTCGGCATGGAATCGGATCCATTTCACACAAACAACAGGCATCAGAGGTTAAAATTACTAACGGTACTTTGCTAAAACAGGCACAACTGCAGCATAGAAGTGATACAACTAATAAGAAGCCATCGGTAAGGCTGAAAATTACCTGTAATAGCTCTCAGGTCTCAGTTCGGTTGCAGCGGTTCAGTAAGGGCGGTTGGCATCCTTCGGCCTCTTGAGTTGTACTTTCAGCCTCTTCATGCCAATCTGAAAGCCATTCATTGCCTGGATGGCAGCCTGGGCACTGGCAGGATTGTCAAAACTCACAAAACCTGCCGAAAACATTAGTTTTACAACTTCGTGGGCCAGCAAGCACCAATACAACAGTTCATGCTTGTATGTGTGTAAGACCTTGCCTTAATCCTTTGCCATCTCCAGGCTATTCTTTCCAGGAAAAAAAAGAAAACCACTTGAATGGAAATCTTTTCTGGGGAGGACAAAGAGTTAAAGCTCCAAAGAGTTCAAGTCCCACAACATTTAAACAGCGTCAGTTACAAACATGTTTCTAACAACCCGTTTCCTATCACACATTTTTAGATATAGGATGGACCAGGTTGACTTCTGTTGTGCTTTCAAAACCCACCTTGCCCCACACCACTCCTCTCAAGGCCTTACCTACAGTCAGACCTGATTCAGATGAAATGCAATTTTGCCAGCATCAGAATCCAGATCAACGTTTGCGTGTTCAAATGTGGATTTCTCAACACTTATTCCACATATTATAATGAGGAGGGAGAGAAGAAAGTGTGGTGGCAGCACAAAAAGAGGAAAGGATAACATCTTTTGATAAGATAGGCAAAAGGTCCTTCAAATCAACCTAGTTTTCGATGTTAATTCTTATCTGAGGAATCAGAAATCAATTTGGTCCAACCTTACAAGGTTATAACATCATTTTTCATCATTGCTGTATATTGGGATGTGCAAAGCTTCATTAGGTTAGCTAACTAAATACTACACTTGCTTGCAATTTCATGAGACAGACATGTAGAGACAGGGGTCACATAAGCCAGAAAGAAATCAAGCATTGTCGGTAGATAAGATCCACGTTTCAAAATACATTTGGTTTGGACTCTTACCTTTACAAACTGGTTTTGGTGCTTTTCAGTGCACTAAGAAAGATATATCAGACCAGGCCTTTGTCAGAAATGTGCATACACAGAGGACACGGACAATAGAGTATCACGCAACACATGTCTGTAGGAGCAATCGCACCCATGTATCTGATTACAATCTAACCAGTCTCTTGTTTGACGATTTCACTCTGATTCTATGTACAAACGAAAGTTGAAAGAACAATATCACACGCACTCTGGCACAAACACGCCTGTGCGCACACATACACATATATACACACACACACACACATACACAGAGGACCTCAAAACTAATGAGAGCACCAATATCACATACTCAGGTGAAAGGATCAAGAATGTTTACAGGGAGTACCTGGGCTTGAAATCCAAGATTTGGAGGGACTGAGAGAGCGAGAGAAAGGGAGAGTCACCCAATGACTTCAGGATGTGTACTCCTGCATTTGCAGGACAATTCATCCAGCACCACTGGTTGGATGGTGATGTTTAATTAATTTGCTAAACTTTGCCCCAGAGGTTTGCAATAAATTGCCCCATAGATATGTTGCTGCAAAGTTGGCTTCAACTGGCTTCAAATTTGGTACTTTCAATGTGCTCGTCAGGTAGCTTTGTACACTGAAGGTCATACCTAACTGATATGAAGGTTGCCACTTCATTTTCATTTAATCACTGGGAAGTACTTTAATTAGATGCTACCAAATGATACACACAGGGGAACAGATATTAAACTATACTGCCCAAAATACTAGGGCATGATCCTTATTAAACCATCCAGACTGAGGATTCTTAAAACATTTTTTTTTCAAAATGCTTAAATGATTGATGAAACTATTAGCAATCCTGGCTGTAACAACTATTTATTTCTTAGGTCCCACACAACATTTGCAGGAATCACACTGACTGTGTTTTTAATGTTCTAATCAAGCTAAAGGCAACTAGTGCTGCTTGGAATTGTTTTGGTCAGCCATGTGTTCTGATGGAAGCAGAAACCCATCACCATGCTTAAGAGCATCCAACCAAACTGAGATTTCCAAGCATCTCACCTAGGAAATCCCAGAGATAGATTGTTGGAATGGAATGTGCACTCTCTCCCTGGAGGTACACATCCTGTTTACCTAATTCCAGAAAGTATTATGCACAGGTTGACAAGAGCCAAGGCCTGGGGACCCCAGAGTGTGAGTTGGGGTAATTGCTGAAATCTGACCAGCTTTGACATTACTGTATAGTGAGATCAGGACAGAAACATTCATACTAGGTATGTTTCACTGAACTGTGTCGGTGCGGTAAATTGAATTGCCAGCTATGACCCACTGGTCAGTCTAGAACTAAACAAAAAACAATGAAGGGGCTGTTGAATTGTGGAATGCACTGCTCCGGGAGGCAGCAGAGACAGGATCAATTAGAGTGTTTAAAAAGGAGATGGATACATACTCAGGAGACGAGGGTACTAACAGGTGTGGAAGAAAGGTGTGGAAATGGGGTTAAATGATCTGCCAAAGCTCTTGAAAGCAATGTTGACAATGCATTGGGTTGTTCATCAGTTCTTGTCACAAGGCATCCTCTACAAGTGAAAGCCGCTCTCACCAAAAGCTAGTCACGGACACCTGAGAATCTATGCAGTCACAGAATAATTAACTAGGCTCACAAAGTAAAGTTCTATTTGTAAATCAGTATAAATAAAGCTCTGAATGACAAAACTGCTGCCAGCAGTAAGAGCAGTGATATTGCCCCTGTTGGAGTCTAACAGGATGTCCCCATTATAATTGTACATTGGCCTACATGAAACTCAGAGAAGAATTATCGCCCTCCGCAGTGTGAAATATTCCTGTCTTGGGGTTTGTATCATTACATTTTGCTGGTTTGGATACTCTTAAGCATGGATGATGGATTTCCACATGTGTCAGACACCTGACTGACCAAACAAAATT
The DNA here is from genome assembly GCA_035084275.1 of Hydrolagus colliei. Classification (NCBI taxonomy): domain Eukaryota; kingdom Metazoa; phylum Chordata; class Chondrichthyes; order Chimaeriformes; family Chimaeridae; genus Hydrolagus; species Hydrolagus colliei. The sequence goes on from CM068742.1 coordinate 147,178,970, forward strand.
GCTTATTGCTAGAAGCTTATTGGGATGAGAATTACTAACCTATTTGTCAAGAATCAGGAAGTCACTTATATTATTAACCCTTTTGCCTAAGCAGTCACCAATTTGTGAGATTGGCAAGAGGATTTGTAACCAATAAATCCTGTGGAGGCACTACTTGATGCCTGTTTCATGGAAATCCAAAACTAAGCTTGGAATTCGAGTGGAGTTACAACAACTTGTAGTCTCATAGGGCCCTTCACGCAGGGTAGCGTCTCAGAGTGTTTAAATTCCAAAGGGTCGGATATGATTCTTATTAAGAAATCCTGTTACAAAATGCCACAAACGTGACCCATTTATCTGTCCTTAATTCCACTCAGCAGGATTCTAAAGTGACCGGATATGGAGCCAATTTAATTGATAATATCTAGTCTTGTTATATAGTTCAACAACGACAGCAACTTGCACTTAGACATTGCCCTTCATCAATCCAAATACAAGTTTGGCATTTAGGTATGTGACTTTGAGAAATTGGATGCTGGTGGAGAGGGGAAGTGGGGTGGTGGTGGGGGAATGATGTGGGCATTATTTGAGACTTAATTACAACACTGGCTGGAAAGGTTCTAATCCGAAACTTACTGGAGTCAGTGAGACAGTGAATCATCGCCTTACATTGGTCACTTATTAGGCAACTTCATCAATATAAGTGATGCATTGGTTTTTGATAAATATATTAATACTCATCCCAATAAACTTCTATTACAACTTTTTTTTTTGGAGGGGGTGGGGGTCAGCCATGTACTTGACACATGCGGAAACTCATCACTGTGCTTAAGAATGTCCAAACCATACTGAAAATTTCAGGCATCCTAACTACACGTGAAAATCCCAGATATTTATTGGAATGGAAAACACACTGTCTCCCTGGAGGGACACAACCTGCTTGACCTAAATCTGGAATGTATTAGGCCCTGGCTGGTTGGAGCCAGGTCTTGAGGCTGTAATATGGCAAAGTGATCTGAGGTGGGTCAAAAATTCATTCAGTGTTACTCACAATGTTTGGGTGATGAGCGAATGCGATGGGAAATTGTATTCATGGCCAGCAAAGGTGACAGGCATAACACTGAATGGAATTTCAGTCCCAGCTCTGTGCAGGTTTCATATGAAATGACATGGCTGACCCAAGCCTACGATTAACATCCCTATAATACAGTCCGTGAACCAAACTATCCTCCCTGAAATGCGATTACAAACTGATCAAAACACGATCTTGACCAAATCAAGAAAGAACAAAGCTCCCAATGAGGATTTCTTGTTCTGAGATAAACAGAACCGTGGGCTTTGCACAGTGTTTTTTTGCTTATTCGAAGATTGGGAAAAGGAAGTAAAGCAGGGATGGCTATTAGAAAATAGCCACAGGGAAAGACATAGAGATGTGTTAACAATTAAGTAACAGGTTAGACCATTGCACATCCCACAGATAATCCTTCCCGCAGAGAACATCCAACCGATGCAAATTGCAGTTGCCGTAAACAGTACAGGGCCTGGACTCCTTTGATTTTTTTTGTTAAACACCTTTCGAGGACGGCGAGGGACACTTTGAGAACTCCCGGGACTGTGCTTTTGATACTGGTGTAGAACAATGGAAAATTGGAGCTCAGTTCATAAGCCGAGTAGGGCATTTGGCATTTTGGTGCATCAAAGCTCCTTGTGCTTCATAGAGTTTAAACAATAGCTGCTGTATGGCAGCGTCCCAAATAAAGGTTACAGGACTGCTGTGCAATGGAACTGTACAATAATAATAATCCTTGCATTTGATAAGGGGTCTTATCATATCCTTGAGACATCACAAAGTGCTTCACAGAATATATTGTGACGTGGATTGATTGTATTTTGTGGGCGAAATTTTAAATATTTTGAGTAAGAGTCAGGCGCAAATCATTTAGGTTCAGTAGAACTTCGAAGGAGAAGAAACAAAGATGATGGTGAGTGCATCACCCTATTTTCTTTAATGCTTGGGAAAAACCAAGGTCCTGCGAGAGACACGGGTGTAAATAGCATCTGACGAATGACAAACAGAGGCAACAGAACAAAATTGAAAAATAGCACAGAGACTGGATGTCACTTTCAGCCCTCGCTCAGTTGTCAGAACAGACCGACGTAACATTTAACTGGTTGGAGATATCTTTGTTCTTTGCATTTTTTATTGTGACAAATGTACCATATGATGCCATACAAAAAGGTGTTGAAAATCCCATATTACAGTAAAACATATATTAAAAATCTCTGTTCCTTAGTTTAACAAACATACATCTTAAAATGTCAAGGAAACCATTGAGTGCTGGTCGCAACAATTCAACTGAAAGTGGGTTTGACTGCCGAACATGCTAAGCTTTAGCACTGTTGACTCAAGGAAACAGTATAATAATAAATTATGAAATATTTGATGTTTTCTTTTATTTATATTCCTCTCTGCAATAAATATGTTTACACAGCATAGTAGGTCATTCTGCAATACTACAAAAAAAAACTATCTTGCCCTCATTAGTCAGGCCATTAAATGGTGGATGGGTTTACAGTGGGAACCAGGCAAAACTATCGACCTGGCAGATGCTTCGTTTTTGAACGTAGTTTCAAAAGACATTGAAACTTTGATGCAATCAATGTGTGTTGGAAGAGCGCCGATGGGAGTTTCCCTATGTACAAGTTAATCTCATCAACGATTGTCTTATTTCCTTGAATACAACCCATTGGTTCAGCATGATACTGACCAAGTCAGGCCAAATTACCTGTTTCCGTGCCATATCACTCTACATATCTCCCCAGAGCAGATGTCCTGCCCGTTTATTGAAAGGCAGCTGATCAGGATTTGAGACTAAATAAGGTGCGTAAAAAAAAAAAGAGCTGTAACATGCACACAGTGTAAAAAAAAGTGGACGTTTAATTTGTTTATTCTGTTCAGTTTAACCCAGAAACAGTTTTCATTTTGGGGAATATTTTATTCGATGATTTTTCACGATAAAGGTGGGGAAAGGAAGCGCAACTATTGATGCCTGGACAAGTAAAACATTCCAGTGGTCAGAAGTCGTTTCCAAAGTTATTAAGGAAGATGCCATTTTGGCTACTTTAACTATATTCGGCCTAAAGGACTCCCTTGGGAGAGTGGGGGTGGTGGCGCTGGGAGGCGTAGAGTAATTGGCACTGTTTTTGGGGATGAACAAATTTCCTTTCCGTCAAATAGGAGCCCAACCCATACAGGAAAGGTCACGATTCTCCATAAATAATAATAATCCTTGCATTTGATATAGTGTCTTCTCACGTCATTGAGACATCTCAAAGCCCTTCACAGAATATGCTGTAAAGTGAATTAAATGTATATTTTGTGGGCAAAATCAAACGTAAAAGGTAACACCCTCACCATCAAGGAAACAAATACATAAGAGTTAAGTTAACTCCACAAAGTCTTATAGTTTTTCCCATGAGAAAACAATTCTAGTTCAATTCAGTTTCACTTGAATTTCAGGCCAGCATAATGCAACCATCTCAAATTAGTAAATTAATCAGAAAGCATTTTCTAATTTGAAGTCTGTGGGTTTGTATGATTTGGCTAATTTGAGGATTGACTCCCTAAATTCGAGTTGTACGAACACGGAAATACTTGAGACCTTTGTTACATTCAAGGAAATACAATATTCTGCAAGTCTACGTACAAGAGTTTCTGGTAATCTAAAAGCAAAGCAAGAATATTGTAATGTTAAATACAATTCAGCCCTTTGCTCTCAGCAGTCTATACATTTTTTCCCCAGTAAAGCAATCTGTTAATTGAAGCAGAGGGAGGTTTTGTATGCTGAGGGGAAAGGTTAAACGTTAATTCACAAAAGAGCTAAACCCTTTGCGCTCCATTGACCCACTTATAGACATAATTATTTCAGTGTATTGACAATAAAATGTATTTTCTTTAAAACCGTGTTTTCACAGAATAGCAATTGAACTTTTTTTTATCTGTACCCACCAAAGCATTTACTTTGGTTTGTCGCTCGATCCACAAACACTTTTGAGGAGATGACATTACCGAAAGGCAGGAACATTTGCATGAGCTCAGCATCTCCAAACTCTTGAGGGAGGTGATAGATAAACAGGTTGCAGCCCTCCGGACCTGCAGAGAAAGCGTTGTACCAACATTGAAAAGGTGAAGCATGGCACGTAAGTGGATAATATGAATAAGAAGCAGCACATTTCAGTTTCCTAAAAAAAATGTTGAAACATATATAATGATAAATAATAACCCTTGCATTTGATATGGTACTTTATCGCGTCATCGAGATGTCTCACAGTGCTTCACAAAGTCTACCGTTAAATGAGTTGGCTGTATATTTTGTGGGCAAGTCATATAATGCTCAGAATACTTTGTGTGGGAACAACATCACTGTAAGACATGCCTGAACGTTAAGACATTTCTCTGACATTATCTCTCACGCAAACATATGGAAGCAGTAACAATATTTTCTTAGCATTTTAGAATGTGAAGAAATTGACAAATCGAGTAAAATGAATTAAATTTTGACTACTGTCTTCAAAGCTGTCTTAATCTTGAAATGGATTTTCTGTAGATTTTAAAAAAAAGAAATAGAATGTTAAACAAAAACCTGTGTAGGTTTAGACCAAGGTTGAATGACTCCCCTATAAATTGCCTTTGCTGAATTCAGAAAATCCCATTGTAAGTGAACATTGCTTTAAACCTTTGGTGTAGGTGAGTACTGGTTCCTAACAGTATCACTAAGCACTGGAGTGTGTATGTATTGGGGTACTGTACGAGTCCAACCAACTAAAATAGCATAGCTTGCCTTTGGAAGCCAACTCTAACCAGCTTGCCATTGATAGGACTGTCTGGCAAGTTTCCCCATTGTTTCTCCAGATAGGATCACACAGAACATTAGGGCTTTGGCTTGTAGGGTTAATAGGTGCTGAGTGGGAAGAGTAATCGCCCCTCGTGACTAGTCTATCCATCCAAGTCCTGTCGATGAGCCAGGCTGATTGTGTTGTCACCAGCAGTGCCCTTGAGTCCTGCTTACCTGCCTGGATCAGGAACTGAATTACCGAGACCACCACAGAGGGTTGGCTTGGTTTTGACAGTGAAAGGCGAATGTATTTATTGCTGGGCTGGGCATGTGGATAGTGATAGAAGAGCACAGCAAGAATGAATAGGGAAAGGTGGACTCAGGGTAAGTAATGTAATGCAATTTGCTGCGCTAAATGTTTTCAATTGTACTTGACAAGGTTTGAATTTGATTTTACTTCAAAACGCGTTTCAAAATTCATGAAGTCTTCCATTGCATTTGAAGAGTGAAGTTTTCATTGTGACCCCGCAGATTACTATGGCATTAACGGCATTTATTCATTCACATCACTGACAAAACTTAAAATGAACAAGTCAGTCTGGGAGCTGACAGCAGCCCATTTTCACTTCATTAAAATGTATTAGCCTTGGCTTCATCTGAATGATGGGATCCCACTATTACTTCCTTTTAATAGTAAATTGAGTCCTAATGAATATTTGCTAACCAGTATTCCCTTGGCTAATATGTTATTATCATACTTGCCAAGGATGAATTGATAATGCTAATGCAGCCTTTCACAGAGATTCTTGGTCCCTGTGACATTTCCCTGGAATCAAATATGTGGAAATACCAATAAAATTGCCGTCAAAGCTTCCCAGTGACACCCACTAGTCTTGGACTTGATCCTTTCTGTGTCAAACTGATACAACATCCTCTTGTGGACTGGTCAGCACTGTACATTATAAATAATATCCCCGACCTGTAATTTTTATTAGGACGAACCTTGCCGTTGGTTTTATACTGTGTGTGTGGTTTTGCAGGCTTGCTTCTAATAATAACCCTTTCATTTGATATGGCGCCTTATCAAGTCATTGAGACTTCCCAAGGCGCTTCACAGGATATACTGTAAAGTGAATTGACAGTACATTTTGTGGGCGAAACACCCAACCAAATTAGAGCTGGGTCAGTTAGGAGGGAAACAAGGAGCATTTTTTCTCACATATAGGGCTGTGGAAATTTGAACTTTCAAGACTGGTATGTATGTGTTAGGTATGAGTACCAAGGGATATGGAGAAAAGGCGGGTAATTGGAGTTGAGGTACAGATCAGCCATTATCTAATAGAATGGTGGAACAGGCTCGATGGGCTAAATGGCCCACTCCTATTCCTATGTCTCTCACATTTCCCTCTGGATCTTTGCGCTGTGTCAATGTCCTGTTTGCATTGGAAATCACAGCACCCAATCTACTTGCAAAACTGTGGCTTTCCTTTCTGGCTGTGAACTTTCCCCATTGATAGTGGTAAGTGTTATTAGCACTTGCATTTGGCTATAAAAATAATAATCCTGGAATTTGATATAGCGCCTATAACGTCAAAATATCTCATCTACATCACAATGCACTCATCTCCGAAATACAGATTCATAGCATAATAAAGGAACAGGTTGCCTATAGCCAGGTTGAAATGGTGTATCCAGGCTTACAGTAGGTCAAAGTGTCTGAAAATTACATCCTGAAAATATTAGCAGGACATTGTGAGTCAAAAAGGTCTTCGCTGTTACAAATTGCTCACAGTTTATAGTCTAACCTCTGTGGCATTGTTATTGTGATTGCATCGAGGGAGTCACAGAGGTGTTGCTTGCTGTAGCGGAGTACATGATTAGGCAGCACACAGTGTACGTTAGATCTTCTAATGGCATAACCTGACAGTGATAAACTTCAATTCTACATTCAAAACACATGCAGACAGAAGGAGTTTCACTGCTGGCTGTAATAATAACAAGAAAGCATCAAAGAAGAAAGGGGTTGTGGCTGAATTGTCTTTCTCTTCTTCTATCTTGCTGATTTCCCCCCACCCCTCATTCCCAAATTTACCCCCAGCCTGGACAGTAATCCACAGGCCTCTTCAAGTCACTCGATCTCAAAGTAACAAATTATTAGTTATTAGTTATTTCAGCATCACTCTTATTACCAACAATAAACTACATTGAAAACCTTTTTAAAGGTTTTCTCCTTATTTTTTCCTTATTTGAAAACACAACACACTTTCCAATTTGTAACTCACTTATATCTTAATTCCTCCACTAAAATTCAGTCACCTTGTTGATGGTGGAGAGAAACCTGTCTCTTGTGCAATGCAGTGAGACACTTACCTTCTCTCTGTTGCTGGGGGATCATAGGAGGAGGCTGTGGAAAGGCTTGACTGATCTGGCCATACGCAGCAGGATAGGCAGCTGTAACACAGTGTAAGAGATAGCACTTCAAGTGAGCATTGTGTTTTAAAAATATCAATAATAATCCTTGCATTTGATATAAGCGCTTTATCACGTCATTGAGAAGTTTCAAAGTGCTTAACAGAGTATAGTGTCAAATGAATTGAGTGTGTATTTTGTAGGTGAAACATGGCAGCCAATTGTGCATAGCATTGACCCACAAACCGCCGTGGATTGAATGAGCCAATTTTGGGGGGAGAGGGATTATTATCTGCGGATCAACTCACAACCAGGTTCATACTTAATACTAGATAAACAATGGTGCTAAAGGCTGACCATGGCTGGGAACCAGTTTTACTTTAATTTGGAGGCACATAAGCAAACTGCCCAATCAATCCCTTTCAATCTGTTTTGAAATGTTATTTAATCACAGATTACCCGATGTCTGTATGCAACGCAGTCAGGTGTGACTGAAGGGATTGATATGAAATATTTCTCTAGTCTCCTCTGTATTTTAAACTTGTGAATACATTGATCATTATGATCAGGCATGTTGGTACTGTTATGAGAGTACAGTACTATAAGAGTATTGTATGTTGTAACTATGCTGGATTGTGTTGCTATAAAATGATAATCAAAGGTGATGTAAAGATTATGGACTAATAATATTAAAGGTATGTGGAGTAAGGAAACTTACCTAACATTTTGCTCTGCCTGGGAATTGAACCCAGGTTACAGTTGTGTGCATTTGTAATTTATATTATTTATTATCACCTCTTTCCATTGTGAGGCTTGTTTAGAAGCATTTATCTGAGTATTGCCTTTTTGATTAGGGGTTCTTTCTTATCCAGATTGCTCCTGCCCTTGCCAGGATTTTACCTTTTCCCCAGATGATTTTGTAAACTTAATAAGTAATATTTAATAAATTGTGGATTAACTCGGTGTTAACCTTTCCAACAGTGTTTAAATTTGAATAAAAAGGTCTGCAGTGTGGTGTTTTGCTGTTGCCATGACATTAACTTTCAGGTATGGAGAGGCAAAAGTCTACTCTTCCCAGCATCGTCCCTGATATCTATCCTTGCCTCCATGGGTTGGTTTGTGCCAGTGTGTTCCTCCAGGGAGAGAGTGCGCATTCCATTCCAACATTCAATCAATCTCCGAGATTTCCAGGTGGAGATGGGACGCATGGAATTCTCACTTCGGTTTGGATACTCTTAAGCGTAGTTTCTGCACATGTTAAGACACCCGGCTGACCAAAGAAAAGGATTGTTTTCTGTCTACAATGCCCGTGGATGGCGACTTCAATGGGAGGAGGGGTGCATATGGAAGTGTAGGATGCCTTCTCACACCACAAGATGGGTTTAGGTGAAGAAGTCCCTTCGGCTCATTTGATCTCATCCTTCCATAATACCGTCCCTCCTGTTTTCGAATCAGAGCATTAAGTGTCCAGTCACCAACCACCCTTCCCGGCAACTTGTTCCAGTCGTTAATTACCCTGCGGATAAAGGAATACTTCCTGATATCTAAGTTGAAACTGTCCTTCAATCCCAAGGCTAAAGCTGTGTCCTCTTGTTCTTTTGACTCGATGTTCCCTGTGTGAGACCGAGAAAATGCTGGCAAGATGAAGAAAGCCAAGTTGTCAATCTGCAGCTAACTGGGTACGGAGCTGGGCTGGTTTGGTGGATAGCACTTGTGCTGTTAGGCAGTTAGCAAGGGCACGGGTTGGAATAGTTGCCATATGTCTCCAGTAGAATAAGTAATAATCATAATCCTTAAATTTGTATAGCGCACAGCGCTAAGCGCTATAGTTGTGGATTGACGTGACCAATTTATTACTGTTTCCTCTTGAGGGATTACTGTCAGGCGAGTGGAGTAAGGAAACTTGTCCAAGGTTTTGCCCTGTCCTGCCGGAAATCGAACCCAGATCTCTTGGTTGTGACGTGAGTGCTCTAACCACTGAACTATAGGACTCCATATTGTGTGTGTTTTTGGGGGGTGGGATCAGGGGTAGCCTAGTGAGTCCTCTACATTGATCACTAAAATAGGCAACTTTTCTCTACACTGAGAATAAAGAAATGCAGTGATAAAACCACAACAAAATGATCTCTGCTTGTTGTGATTAGTGTAAGATAACCCCCCAATCCCTGCATTGGAATAACTGCAGACCCCACCCCCCATCACCTCATCCTGCATAGATCAGAGCAATTGTATGGCGAGATTAATACAATTCCAGCTGCTCACTTCATCCATTGCCTCATATTCAGTCGGTTAAGTCAATCTGCCAATCAATCTCTTTTATCTTGACACTTACTGTTCAAGGTTAATTGTATTTGATGGACTGTCTGTATGGTCTGGTAGGTATCCAGGGCAAAGCAATTTTCAACTTTAAAAAGAGGGAGAGAAGAGAACTAGAAAGAGAGATGGAGGGAGGGAAAATAATCCCAAAGTTTGAAATGCAAGCGGCAGACTTTGCAGCGTCAGGGCAAAATAAAAGATGGCTTTTGCACGAAAAAAATTGATTGTGTGGAAATATGGATTGAAGGGAGTACACCCTCAACTCTGCGCTGTCAATCACGCAAGACACCAACTGTTAACCATCAATTTCCTCCTTTGGGTAATGAAGACTTTCGGCAGCTCTTAGTGTTGCCAGGCGCCTTCTCCCAGGTAGCATCTGTAAACATTAATTTTCTTGTAACGTTTTTTACATTATAAAGTATAATTAGACCAACGTACGGGAAGAACCAGCTGGCATTTTCTAATTCACAATATTCTCTGAACAAACCGACTCAATTATAATCTTTGTGAGGTTTCCTCTCTCTCCTCTCTCTCTCTCCTACTTTGATGTGGAAAATAACACTGAAGTCTGAGGGGAGTGGTGGGTGAGGGGGTCATGAATTCCACATCAGCTGGACATATGTGAGCTTGTCTACAATCAGTGGCAACTCCGAGTATGTTGTATAATAATAATAATAATCCCTGCATTTGATATAATGCCTTATCACGTCTTCTAGACGTCTCAAAGCACTTCACAGAATATACTGTAAAGTGAATTGACTGTATATTTGTGGGTGAAACGCGGCAGCCAATTGTGCACGGCAGTGCCCCACAAACAGTCGTGGATTGAAGTGACCAATATTATTATTGTTTTTCTATGGTGAGGGGAAGGGAGGTAAGGAAAAGCCATAGATAACAACAACAACTTGCATTTATACAGTATTTTTAAGTACTTTCTGTGACTGAAGATGGTGGGATGGAGGGGGCAAGAGCCGCAGCAAGCCTGAGCTAGCCAAGTGGAAGGAGCGAGCGGGGGAGTGGGGTGGGAGAAGTTCAGAGGGAAGCTTTAGGATAACAAGACTCTGTGCACGGTAGGGGGTCACAGCGCTGTTGTTTTTGTTCTGTGCATGGAATGATAAATTATAACATTTGGGTCGAAATTACAGCAAGTGATATTATTACTGACAGTAATTATCACATCAACCAAAACTGCTGTCCAAAGCGACCAATAATTATCACTGGCCTCGGGGCAACATCTGCTGCAATGTCTTAAACCCGAAGTTATAGCTTCAAACTCACATATTCTAGGCTGACTCTATGGTGCAGTGTTAGGACTGCACGGCATTGCCCGAGGTGCCGTCCTTTTTGGGTGAGATGTTAATCCGAGGTATTCAAGGGGATGTTAAAGATACCATGGCACTAAAGAAAAGCCAGTTTCTCCCAGTGTCCTGGCCAACAAGCCCCGAAACAAAATTGGTTACTCACTGCATGGCGGACGTTGCTTTGCACAAATTAGTTGCTGCATTTTGGCTAAACTTTACGTTCCTCCTGACGTAAAAGGCACTCTGGAAATGTGATTTTGTTGTTTTTTATAGCACTGAGAGAATTTCATCCTAATGTCAAAGGTGCTAAATCAAGGATTATTGTAAGGATTATTAGTATTATTTTCACCACTAGAATGTCAACCCTGTCCGTTTTCTTTTTCACCAAATCCTGCAGCCATTGTTTCAGAGATTCCTCCCCTATTGGATTGGCAGGAGATACTGCAGGTGTGTAGTGACTGTGTGTTTTGTGGTGAACAATCAAGACCCGTTCAGGGATGCGTGAAAATCAAACAAATCTCTCTCAAGTACATAAGAAATATCATCCTCTCACTATAGGATGTCTCTCTCTCTCTTTTTTTTCTAATATAGAATAACATGCCAATCTTTGAAACATACTTTTTTTTGCAGTGTTACTGGGAGGGTACAGGATGAGGTGCTTCTGAAGTGTGCCTAATGTCTGGTGTAAATCTTAACACCGCAATGAAAAATGACTGTAGTAGAACTTCACTGGTGTAATCATTCTTGGAACAGACACTAAGAATGTTCTCATACTGATCTGGAAAGCAATTAAAATTAAATCAATTCAGAAGGCATGCAATGATTAAATTATTGCCAATGTGAAGTTGTGAAACATTATACTCATTTAGGAGGATATTGCAATAAATACAGAATAAAAAACAATTTCACATCCAAAGGTCAAACGACAAGATGGGGGACTTTGCACAATAATGAATGTAACAACCAAGGCATCTCAAAGTCATTATCCGAACCGCGGGAGTTCTGTAAAATCTATTCTCTCAGTTCCCAATGTGACACCACTTGTCACCACCCAAGCCGAAAAAAATTCTGGCCTTTTTGACTCTATTTAAATCTAAAAAAAATTGTCAGCCGGATGTCACTGAGGGAACCCATCACCAACATGCTTAAGAGTATCCAAACCAAATTGAGAATTCCATGCATCCCAGTTATGCTTGGAAATTGCAGAGATAAATTGATGGAATGGCACACGCACTCTCTCCCTGGAGGGATGCATCCTGCTTAGCCTAATTCTAGAAATGTAAAAACTTTATTTAAAAAGAACGAGTGTGTCTGATTAACCCTCCCACCCAAGTAGCCACTTCACTCACTGTTAAGTGAGCCGTGGCAGTGAGTGTCAGTGGGTCACAGCATAGTTGAGCCTGACCTCTCCCCACCCGACTGCCACAAACACACCTCACACAACTAGTATTAATGATTTTAACCCTAGGATTTGATATGGCGCTTGATCACATCATTAAGACGTATCAAAGCGCTTCCTGGGATAGACTGCAAAGTGGAGTGACTGTGCATTTTGTGCGTGAAAACCAATTTGCACATAGCAGTGCCCCACAAACAGCCATGGAGTGAGTGACCGATTTTATTTGGGGGATTGTTAGTCAGGACACCGGGAGAAACTCCCTTCTCTTTGCGAATAGTGCCATGGGGTCTTTAGAGTCCACCTGAATGTAGATCGGACCCCAGTTTAACATTTCCTCTGAAGGAACATACTGTACCTTCAATAATGCAACACACCCCAGCGCTGCATTGGAATATCAGCCAAGGCTGCATGTTACCAAGTCCCCATGTGGGGCTTGAACCCAGAACCTTCAGACGCAGAGACGAGAATGGGCAGTCAATTCACTTTACAGAATGTTCTGTGAAGCGCTTTGAGGTGTCTTAGCAATGTGAGAAGGTGGTATATCAAATGCAAGGATTATAATTGTTATTATTATTTTGTAGGCCAAAGCGAAATGCCAATCTGCGCACAGCAACGTGAAGCAAATGCAAGGATTATTATCTTAAAAGCGACAGAGAGGTTTGGAGTGCCTGAAGTCAGAAGCAGATAAAGTGTTAATACTAACGACCTGCATATTGCTGGACTCCTGCGTATGCTTGCTGCAACGGGTCAGCGGTGGTTGGACTTTGTGCTGTGAAAGACAAAGACAGAGGGAGAGAAAGAGAGAAAAAAAGTTAGGATTTAGTCATCTCTGGTCTTGTCATTCTCTTCATAACCAAACAACTTCAACTTGCTGTGTGCATCTAAAGTCCGACAGAAACAACAACATCAAATTACATTTGTGTAGCGCCTTTCACATCGGGAGGACGTCCCAAGACACTGGAGAGTCGGGGATTTGGACCCGAGCTGGGGGAAGGGGTAAAAGGGTCAATGAGAAGGGTCTTGAGACGGGCCTTGAAGGAAGCAAAGAGAAGGGACTGTGCGATGGAGTTACAGAGGGTGGAGGTCAAAGGCCTGACCGCCGATGGCGAGGCGGACAGGAGATGGACATGGATCAGGCCGGAGCCTACTGAGGGAAAAGAGTGGATAGAAAGTCTCAGATGCCATTAAAGGCTACCTGCTTCTTTACACAGGACCCGCCTCCATGTAAGACTCTATTGTTGATACAATAAAAAGCTCTGAGGCCCTGTGTTCTGATAGACATTCAGGTCATCCTGCAAACTCTCTGGCTATCCGTCACTATCCTCCACTGCTATCGTGGCAGTGGATACCTGAGCAGAAATTCACCCGCGACACCGTTGTCTACCAAATTGTGAAAAAAAGGTCTTCAGTACAACTTCCATTTATATAACACCTTTCATGCCGGGAGGATGTCTCAATACACTTTACATTGCTGGCTGTCACCCGAGCGAGGGGACAGGCGGAAGATGACCAAAAAAGCAGTCAAAGAGGTAAGTCTTGTGGTTCTCTTTGACAGTAAGAAGGGGTGGGGTTGATTTGGAGGGACTCTGGGATGGAGTTCTAGTGAATGGGGTTTGCTTATAATAATAATAATCTAATCTAATAATTCTTGCATTTAATATAGCGCTTTTCACGTCTTCTAGACGTCTCAAAGCGCTTCACAGAATATACTGTAAAGTGAAGTGACTGTAAGCATAATAATAACCTTTTGTTATAGCGCCTTTCACGTCAGGAGGACGGCTCAGAGAGCTGTACAGGATTTTACTGTGAAGCATAGTGAAAGTGTTTTTTAAGGAGGTGAATGTAGAGTCACTCCGCATGACAGACCCAATTCTGCATGATCATAAATAGTCCTTCAGGTTCAAGTCCAGCTGGTAATTTCAGGCCATGAATGCTCTAGTGATATATAGACACGCACAGTGTTGCAGCGATGCTGCCCTGGATCTCAAGTGGTTCAGTGTGAAGGGGGCGCAGGGGGTAAATTCCCTCAGTCCTCTAATTCCCAAACAGTTCAATGTGCAGGGATTTGTCCATTCCCTAGGACAGAACTTATTCCAGCCTGAATTAGCAGGCATTACTAATAATAACAGCACTGAAAAATCTGAGGTTTCCCCCCACCCACTCCCACCCCACCCCAACACACCCAACAATCTGCTTCCAAGGACAGACAATACCTCTCGTCCGCCTCCATATCACCAAGCACAGTTCCCACTGTGTGGCCACAAGTGTTAAAGTGATGGTATGTAAACCTACCTACCCTTTAGAAGCGAGCGTTCTGTTCCATAATAGAATCTCACGCTTAATCTGTACACAACCCCCCGCTCTCCCCCTCCCCAAAAATAAACCAACCTGGAGTTGGTTGACCTGACACTGCAGGAGATTCACATCTCTTTAAAAGACAAAGATCAATGATCCTTACTTTTTTCTGACATTCCTCCTCTCCTCCAAGATATCCTACCCTATTCCTATTTACAGACAGATGCACGCACTAAACACACAATGCTCAGGTTGTGTAAGAACAAATCTGAGTATTCAATAAAGTGTGGTGGATGGGGGGCTGCTGGGTGCGGAGGGTGGTAAGAGAAAAAAGGCAGAACACATTCTCCTCACTGATATCATTCTTGCATGTTAAGATGGATGAGTCCAGAAGCACATCTATAATTAAAGAGAACCCAGCTTGATGTGTTAATTAAACAGCATGAATCCAGTTTCAGCAGAACTTTCAAAGAATGTGCCATTGCACAGAACTTCATTAACGCAGCTTGTTCGCTTAACCCTTGGTGTGCTGAAGGATCGTTGAGGCTTGAGGATGGGGGCGGGAAGTGTTACGAGGAGGAGGAGGCATTGAATCAGCGCTTATTATATCTATTTATTGCGGTGTTTGAGTCTGTTTGTGGGACACTGCTGTGCGCAATTGGTTGCCGCGTTGTGCCCACCAAGCATGCAGTTAATACACTTTAAGACATAGTCTGTGAAACGCTTTGAGGCTTTGACGTGATCAGGCGCTGTATCAAATGCAAGGATTATTATTATTGTTTGATGCCCTCCCAGGATTGTAGACACATTAACGATTGAGAATAGGCCACAGAATGTTTTGATGCTTCTCTGGGAAAGGCAAGAGACATTAGAGGGACTGTATCAAACTGAACCACCCTCATGCAACTCTGAATGGTCCTTTACGAAACCAACACTAAAAGTGGACTATATTATCCCCATCGGTCGGCATGATGTACTTTCGGTTCCTGAAACTCCTTTTTGTGGCTCGGAAGCCTTATTAAAGAATCTTATTACGCAGTTCAGATTCCCCCATACCTGCGAAGCTACAAATTGTCCAACTGCGGATTATAGAGTTAATTGGACATCTGTTCAGTCCCTCTCCCTTAAGAGCCCATCTTGTGATCAAGACATTCTTTCTCATCTGTTTCATTAAAAGTTTGTTCAACATCCGATATTTTCACTCAGTCATTTACGTTGCCAGTGTAAATGCTATTCCTTCCTGCATTTCTCTCTCTCTCTCTCTAAATGACTCCGATGAACATGTCGCCATTCATTGACTAACAGACCTGAGCAGTGGGACACAGCTTCTTTCCCCATGTCAATACAATTTATACTGATATAGCGCCTTTCAGGTCGGGAGGACATTGATACTCCTGGCTGGGCACCCAAGCTGGAGGTGTGAAACAAAGTGATTGGGGAGGGGAAAGATAACTGAGTATATAAGGTCTATGAAGTACATCTTGCGATGGGCCAAAAATAGGTCAATTTTACCAAGAAAATACACACGTAGTTGGGTATAAAGAGAAGTTAAAGAGGTCAATGTTAGGAATGTGGGTCTATTGCAGTTACACCTCACTGCTATTTTGCTTTGCAATCTAGCTCATGTGAGTGATTGGAACCCAGGGCTGAAGATCAGTAACATATGGGAAAACCAGCTGTTCTTCAAATCAAGTTCTGCCACCAAACTCGAGAATCTTCACCACGAGCAACGCGCCTTAACAAGCTGGTATATTTACTCCTCGCCGCGCAATCTTTCTGCCACAGAAACTTCTAAGCAGTTCTTCGCTTGAACAATAAACAAAGGAGAGCTTTCTGATTAATTCTGCACATCAACTGTACTCTGAACCACCAAGTTGGACACTGGCTGCAGGGACAAAAAAGGGTGACTGACTGGTGTGGCATTTTATAATATGTCCCTTGTAATAGTTATGAAATGTTACAATTTCACCCCTAAACTACAGGAGGAAACTGCTCAGCCACTCATACGAAAGTGTGAAAACTGTGACAGTGGATTGAACACCCCCACTAATGGCAACCTGCCTTCGAAGTACATCTCCCTTACGTCCTAACTGGATTGGAGAGAGAGCTTTCTGAACATTGTTCTGGCTGGTGTCACACCCGATCTATTGGTTGAGCAACTAAGAAGCACCTTGACCAAACTCCAAGTTTAATTTGCAAGCATTCAGCCTATAGTATGATTTAGGATTTACAGAAACAGATGAAATACACATAATATGCCGCTCTGAGTGGATTTAACGGGAGTAACCAATAGATTTAATGTTATAGAGCACAAAGGTGCAGTTATATACCCTCTTCTCATCCAATGAAAACTGACCATTAAAGATAGCCTATATATATGCACTAATGACTGGTTTGGGAACACTGACAGGGTATGTCACTGGTTATTTGGGATCAGTAATTACAGGTGATACGAGATTCATTGGAAAGATTATAAAGCAGCGATGAAATGCAGTGATTTGGCTTGTTTAAGTAGAGAGTAGTGATGATTCACCAATCCGTCTGCAAAAAATTGCAGGCTAGGTTAACACATGGGCCAACACAGAGTAAACTTTTCAAGAAAAGCTGCTTAATTCTAAAATTATCAACCAATGGTTGTTTTACTTTTGGGTGTGAGCAGCATCACGGCATTGAGCTACACAAGGTTAATCCAACCTGCACATTTTGCATGTGGTTTGTAAAACCCAAACTGTAAATTGTGTTGGGGGAAGTGGGGAAAGAGCTTTATGTTGACTGCACACCACAGTTCTCTCAGATTAAGGGGTTCCAAAGTTTCACTTCTAACCGATGAACTGATATATGATGGGACAAAGTCAACTACTGTGTACATACTTATTGTCAACTTGGCTCAGTGGGGTTATACTCTTGCCTCTGAGTTAGAATGTTTAAGGGTTTAAGCCTCACATCAGGACTGTGAACTCACAGTCTGGGCTGGCACTCCAATGCAGTGGCGGGGGAGCAAAGCATCCGGAGGTGCCATCCATTGGATGAGACATCAATCTAAGGTCCTACGTGGTAGTTGAGATGGATGATAAAGATCCTGAGGCACTGCTCATAAAGAGGAGGGAATTTCTCCCGGTGTCCTGGCCAACATTCCCCCCGATAAAATTGGTCCTTCCCTTTTATGGCTGTTTGTGAGACATTGCTGTGCAGATAATTGACAGCTGCATTCGTCTACAAAATATACATGGTCACTACAGTTTACAGCGAATCCTGTGAAGTGCTTTCAGATGTCCTCCTGATGTGAAAGGTGCTGTATCAAATGCAAGGATGGTTGTTATTGTCATATACTTGTGAGCATAATCAGGTTAAGTATATTCATTTTTAAGAAGCAAACACATTGTTAAGATTTAAAGACTGTTCTTCTGTTCAAGAAGGTGGGGGGAGAGGGGGAGAGGGGGAAGTGTTGTGCCTTCAACCAAACGTACTTAAAACTCACGTTAGAATTCTACTCATGTCAGTTTCCAGCAGCAAAATGTGCCTTTTTGTTACCAAAGTTATGATTTTTCTTTTAAAAAAAGTTACAATTAAAACAAATCATGAATCGAAACCAAAAATAAAAATAAAATACATGGTGCTAATATGATAAAAGCATGATGGGACAGCTTAGTTGCTTAGAGCTCTGATTCCACATTGACTGCCTGTCAGTGCTATTAGGGAAAGGTCAGGGCAAATAAAGCCACATTTTTGTCTTTTTTTATATGTGTTTCTATATATATATAAACAACTTAATATAAAATTAAAAATTTTTTAAAACAAAAGCAATTTGCGGCGTGTTAATTCTTGTATTTTTAAGTGTGGGAGGTAGTTTACATTGCCACTGGTGTAGCTATGGTCCAATGGATGCTGGTCTGATCAGTGAGCAGATTGAATACCCAATGTCTTCTCTCTGAGGAGGGGTGGGGGAATTGGGACGCAAGCCCTGATCTACAAGCTTCCCTGGGACATCATTCCAATGCAGTCCTGGGGATGCGCTGCATTGTTGGGAGTTGTCGTGCTCTGAATGGGACGTTAAACCAAGTCTGTCTGTTCAAGTGGATGTTAAGGATTAACCCATGGCACGATCGGAAAAGAGCTGGGTGTTTATGCCGGTGTCCTGGCCAACAATCCCCCCAATAAAATTGGTAACTCACTCAGTCACGTGGCTGTTTGTCGGGTATTACTGTGCGCAACTGGTTGCCACCTTTTGCCCACAAAATACGCCAAGTCCAATCCACATTAGGCGTGTATCCCATGAAGCGCTTTGAGACATCTAAACGACGTGATAAGGCGCTTATACCAAACGCAAGGACGGGTTATTATTATTATTATTGTTCATAATAATGCTGAGCACTGAACGTACAAACGCGGTTCAGCGGCAAGTAACAGCCCAAAATGGCACGGGAACTCGACCGCACTCTGAAGAGTATTCTTACAGCAGACACTCACCGTGCGTGCAGACGGAGCTTACTGTGTGCCACATCTGGTTGGAGTTTTCATCTCCCGCCTGACCGATTGGGAGGACTGGCGAGCCGGCTCTAGTGAATAATAAAAGGGCGCATCGAGGGCCGGATGAAACGTCCTGCCTGGCCTCTGGAGACCACTCATGGGCTGACCCTTCGGAATAATTAAAAAGTGCATTGAGGGCCGAATGCAAGATCTAACCCAACCCACGGGCTCTCGTTCTCGATGTCACGCTCTCTACGCCTCACTCCCATGTCGTCTGCAATACACACATTACTCCAAAGGCTCTCCGAGGTTTTCTAAAACTACCCTGTCCATAGTGAATGCACGTGAGGAAGCAAAAGAAACCCCCCCCAAAAAAGAGTGAAACAAAATAAAAAAACGTCTCTGCTGTAAACATTATGGCACTTCAGCATAATTTATATGCACTCCATCATGAATATTCTCTGAACACACGTACGGAAACACTATGGAAAATCAATTCCACACTTAACAGGAGTGCACAGCAGTTTGACTCGATTTAACTGAGTAACTGCTTTAATTAAACAATGCGGGGGTGGGGTGGGGGAGTGGGTAAAAACACCTCTTTACCCTAAGCTGATGCTTCCTGGCAGTGGTTCGAGAGAAAAGAAAAGCAGTGAAAAATATATATATATTTTTAGAACTTCCCCCCCCCTTTCCCCTGTCCTCTCCTCTCCTCCCCGGCCATCCGCCAGATTTATAAAAACACACAAAAAAAATCACATTAACACCATGACAGCAAAGCGACAAGAAAACAAAAGGAATTAAAAATGACCATAAATTATTTGCTAATGAGATATCCATTTTTTTCTGGCAGGTGGTTTTGTAAATCATAAACCAAACTCCGCTGGCTGGTAATGCGAAAAAAAAGAAAGTTGACTTGAATAAATGTGGTACAAAAAAAAACATCATCGTGCTTAGCAATTTTTTATCTTCTCTGCTTTTTAAAACTAAGTCATTATGCTAATTTCTATATAGAATAATTACCAAATACTTTATGAGATGAAGCACTTCTGTGTGTACATAATAGTTTTGATTTATAGATGTGGAGACAATATTTCTAGTCAAATCCTGCTGAGTTTACAGATGGGTCTAATTTCCTTCAAGAGCTCAAGGTCTCTGGAGAGATACTGTAACCCTTCTTCCCCCACCCCCTCCCCACCACCACCCAACCCACTTCCTCCTTGGTTATTATATTTCTTTCACTTACCTTTGTTTTTAATAGGATTCTGTCTGCAACAGTATCAGGGCAGCCACAAGCAGAAATACTACTGCTCCATTTTATTTATTTGTGGCTCATAATCATAATAAGTCTTGCCTTATCGCAAAGAGCTTCACTGAATATACTGTAAAGTGAAATGACTGTATATTTTGTGGGTGAAACACAGCAGCCAATTGCATGCAGCAGTGTCCCACAAACAGAGACCTGTGGAGTAAGGAAACATGCCCAAAATTTTGGCCTGCTTGGGAATCAAACCCAGGTCTTCTTGCTTGCGAGGCGAGTGCACTAACCACTGAGCTACAGACCTCTACAGTAAGCCTGTAGAGTAAGTTCCCTAATTTAGCAGTAAGCTCTGTTTACCTAGCAGTAAGTAGAAATCTGGTCGTTAGTTGATTGACGGATCTGGGGGTAATAATCTCCCTCAAAATAAATAATAATAATTTGGTCACTCAATCCATCTCTGTTTATGGGACACTGCTGTGCGCAATTGGCTGCCACATTGCGCCCATAAAGTACAGTCAATTCACTTTACAATATATTTTGCAAAGCACTTTGAGACATTTCAATGATAAGCTGCTATATCAAATTAAAGTAGGTTATTATAATGGTATCATTATCAATATGCATAGAGGAAGTGATCGGTTTGGATGAATAAGTCACTTTGGCCCATCATAGTATCAATTAATTCAAAAGCTAATTAAATCTATTTCTTTTATAAGACAATATTTGAGAGATACAGTATATGAGTAATTTGAGACATGAAATGTAGAATGCTTGGATAAATTAGGCAACGTTGGATCAGTTTTGGTCTCCTTATTTAAAAAAGGACATACTTGCCTTAGAGGCGGTGCAGCGTAGATTCACTAGGTTAGTTCCTGGGATGAGGGGACTGACCTATGAGGATAGGTTGAATAAACTAGGGCTGTATTCTCTGGAGTACAGAAGAATTAGGGGGATCTTATTGAAACATATAAGATTCTTAAAGGGCTAGATAAAGTAGACACTGAGGGACTGTTTCCCCTGGTAGGAGAATCTATAACCAGGAGTCACAGTCTTAAAATTAAGGGTCAGCCTTTTGGAACAGAGTTGAGGAAACATTTCTTCACTGAGAGGGTAGTGAATTTATGGAATTCACTACCCCAGAAGGCTGTAGAACATTTTCAAGGCTGAGACTGATAGATTTTTGAAAAATAGAGAGATTAGGGGATATGGGGATAGGGCAGGTAATCAAAGTTAGGTGAGAAGATCAGCCATGATCTTATTGAATGGCGGGGCAGGCTTGAAGGGCCGAATGGCCTACTCCTGCTCCTAATTCTTATGTTCTTATGTTCTAAAGTTCTCAAATCTTTCTACTGTGTTGGTAGACTAATCCATGCAGAATTATTTGCTATTAAGCTCTGTGTTATTGTAGCATGCAACCACCAGGATGATAGAAGGCGGACCAGATGGACCTTGGGTCTTTTATCATCTAACATTCACTATTTTCCCATCTGATCTCACAATTCCAGAACGCCCACTCCACTGTCCCCCCATTCGCAGCATTAAGGTGGGTTTTTTTAAATAAAAAAAAGTACGAAAACTGACTGAATTTTGTCCTTGTCTGAAAAAGCCAGTGCAGAATACCATCAAGGATAGAAAGTGACAAGGGTGTCTGACATATGGAAACCCATCGCCATACTTAAGGGTATCCAAATCTGACTGGATACTGCTGCATGCGACTGGCTGCTGTGTTTCAGCAAAATGCACGACGAAGAGGAAACAATGGGTTTCTGAGAAAAACAAGATCGACCAGGAGACGAGGGATTTACAAGATTAGTCTGGATGAAGAAGGCCATTTGGCCCATCAGATCTCATTCATAAGAATTGTGAGCAGGAGTAGGCCATTCGGCTTCTCGAGCCATTCAATAAGATCATGGCTGATCTTCTAATCTAACTCCACCTATCTGCCTTATCCCCATATACCCTGAATCCCTTTAAGCACATTATCCATATATGGAGGTTGAGAGTTCTTAAAGAGTGGCAATGAGCACGGGGGGGGGGGGGGGGGGAGGGGGCAGGAGAGACGGGGTGGATGTGATAATATACAGATAGATAGGGATGGGAGGGATGTGAGAGAGGAGAGAGGGAGAGAGACACAGAGACACACAAACAGAAAAACACAGAGATGGAGAGAGTGAGAGACACAGAGAGAGAAAGATATTTACCTCCTGAGAAGATAGGCCCGGAATGCGCGCGTACCCGGAACACACGCGCATTCCAAATGGATGCGCGCGCCATGTGCGCATGCGCAGTACGAAAAATCCAAAAATATCGATATTTCGGTATATCTCGATATGAGCCCATCGATATATATAATTGGAAAATTTCCATATCGACGGACCCTAGGGGATAGGGATCCAAAGGAACCAAACAATCACAACCCCTGCCTCCATAGCCCCACCCAGCCCACCACTCACCCGCCTGACTTGTTGTCTTTCTACAAAAAGTGATGTTCACGAAAACAGAGCATCTTGTGAAGAAACACACGTTATACGTGAGAGAGTAACACAGATGAAAGGGGAACCCGGTTCTTGTGAAATTTTAAGGCAAGTACAATAGCATTTCTCCGAAAAGAGAGAGGTTAAAATCTTGCGTCTTGACCAGACCGGCAAGAGGCAGAGAGAGAGGAAGAGAGAGAAACTCAGTGAGACACAGGAGGAGAGAGAGAAGTACAATCATGAATAATTATTGCATTTGATATTGTCCTTTATCACGTCTTCGAGACATCTTAAAGTGTCTCACTGAATGTACTGTAAAGGGAATTGACTGTATAGTTTGTGGGAGAGAGAGGGAAACGCAGTGGGAGACGGAGAGGGAGTGAAAATTAGAGGGAGAGCGAGAAACACAGACAGAGAAGTGGGGGAGAGAGAGTAAGTCAGAGAGTGAGAGAGAGAAAAAAACACCTGAAAAATACTTTGCTAGGCCCCGTGGGACAGGATATCTCATTTTCAGAGTGTCCCACTCTAGTGGACTAATGGCTTTGTTGAGTGAACTTCACAGAACCAGCTTTAATGACCCCATTCATTAACAGGCTCCGAATCCAGGGTCTGAGCAATATCCTTCATTACATGCAGCACTTAAACAGACTGAATTAGTTGTCCCTTTGTAGTTCAGAGAGGCTCGCTGAGTATAACAGATGAGCCGAATATGATTTTCTTAGATTTATGGTTCTTTCCCTCCCTCTGCTCCCGCGCCCCCACCACCTCCCCCGCCACACACACTCCCCAGCAAAAGAATCTTTGGATCCTTTGTCTAACAAGTGCTGGTTACTCAAGGTTCTGCACAAGATACTGTTATGCAAAGAAAGAGCCAAGGTAGAAATGACGAGGCAACTCTTTGAGATTAATGCTATATTCATACGTCAGCCTGGCCTCGGTTGGTAACACTCTCGCCTCTGAGGCAGAAGGTTTTGGATTAAAGCCCCCCCATATCGGGTCTTTGAACTCACATAAACTAAGGAGGGCAGTGTGAATGATGCATTTTTTCAGAGTTGCTGTCTCCAGATGTGAGTGTGTTAAACCGAGGTCCCATCTACCTGTTAAAAATCATCCCTTGGCGCTACTCAAAAAGAGAAGGGAATTTCTTCTGGTGTCCTAAGCAAAAACTACCTCAGATAAAATTGGGTCACTCACTTCATGGCTGTTTGTTCAAAATTGCTGTGTGCAAATTGGCTACAGCATTTGCCTACAAACCACACTGTAGTTACGCATTGCATTATATCCTGCAAGACAACCTCCCAAGATGAAAGGCACTGTATCAAATGCAAGGATTATTATTATTATTATTGTTTTTACTATTCAGCTGCCTATCATTTCACAAATTGTTCATGTGTCTTTAAAAGACACATGGGTGGAAATCAAAAGACACATTTATTGGTCACAATAAACATTTATAAATCAAAGTAAATGTGGAGAGTCGGAACTGGAAAAAAGAAGTAAAAGTATTTAACCGTGTCCTCTGCTCCTTCAACTCTGGGCAATTGTTAGTTCTTCCCTCCCTGCGTCTTACCATACATAGCTGGTCCTTCAATCCAATGCTGTTGGTCCAGCTCGCTGAAACTCTCTCCCCAAATCTCTTTGTCTTGTGCCTTTCTCTCCCTGTCTACAAAACCATCTCTCTCATAGACTACGACTTCAGTGAAAATCCTCAATATCTTCCCTCCTTCCCATTCTGTTCACAGATCCCTATTGCCTCTGTAAATTGCTTTGACAAGCCCATCATACATGAAAGACGCTGTACACATGCGAGCGGTTGTTATAGAAAAAATAGCAGGAAAACTGGAATTGGTTAATAAAAAAATGAGAGATGGAACTGTCCAAATCGTGGCGTTTGCAACACAATTCAGCAAAGTTTGTGAAATATTGAACCCTGCTGGTAACTACCTATATATTTTCTTGGTCAGCAGAACGTCTTTTCCCACACGCTTTTCTGCTTTTCCACACTTCATAAACATTCTTAAGTTGGAATATGTCACATGAATTTACAAGAATAAGACAAAACGGACAGAGACACGCATTCACTGGGGAATGAGGCCCATTCGCACACCTCCAAGTCATGCCCAGATCAGAGTGTACTGCTTTTATCTATTAATTCTAGTTTTAGTATCACGGCTTTCAATTCATACTTTAGTGACATTACACATTTGGTTACACGTCCCAACATTTTGCTTCACTTTCTTAACTACCTGGGATTATTGTACTGATGGTCATCACTTTGTGATATCCTGTGACATGAAAGTTGCTATATAATTAGTATTGTATTTCATAATATATTATTTTAGTGACATGTTCGTAAAACCCTCAAGTTGGGACTTTGAACTCACGGTCTGACCTAACACTCCAGTGCTTTACTGGGGGTATGCTGCATTGTTGGAGGTGTTGTCCATTGGTTGGGATGCTAAAGCATGTTGGCTCATTTATGTTATTCGAATACAGGAGGGAGTTTCTCCTGGTATCCTGGCCAACAATACTCCAGATCAAATTAGTTTTTCACTTCATGGCTGTTTCTGGGACATTGCAGGGTGCAAATTGACTGCTGCTCTGGTCTACAAAATACAGTCACTACACTTAACAGTAAATTGTGTGCAAAGCTTTGAGACATCTCAATGACATGATGAGGTGCTATATCAAACGCAAGGATTTTAATACCTCTACTACACAACTATTTGTCTATCTCTCTTGAGTCATAGTTTGCTGTCAACCCCACTGCTTGACCCATCTTTGCCTACCTTCTGATTGTGCCTATTGTCAACTCCCCAGTTCAGTATCAAACTATGCCATGGTTAGTGTTCCAAGATGCCACCCTGGATGAAAGGCGCTATGTAAATGAAAGTTGTTGTTTTTAAACATCTGTATGGATTTCCCCTCAATAATCTTTCTCGTACTTCAAGTATATTTGCATTGAGTACATATTCCACGCTGCCAATTTTTATGCTAAATCCACAACCATAAGTAATTTTTATGCTAAATCCACAACCATAAGTGGGTTAATTCTGACTACTTTGTCCTGCTGTTTTAATGAAAGCACACATATAGTTCAGTGATAAGGCTGCTGTACTGCATAAGTGATGCTCAGAGAAAGCTTCCTTTCACTCCCAACTCTTGTACGGTACAGTGAACAAATTGGCTCTCAGAGTAAATAAAAGATGTCATCAGCTTCTCTCTCTCCACTGCCCTGGGCTGCTGCCGCCGGCTTGGGTACCAATCTCGCAATGTGAAGTGCTTCAATTGGAACTGAGGTACAGATCAGCCATGCTGTAATAGAATGGCACTACAGGCTTGAGGGTCTGAATGGTCTACCCCTGTTCCTATGTGCCTATATTCAAGATATTGCCAAAGAAACCCCTTGAGAACTGCTTCCTTCATTAACTTCTAAAATATGCATTCAGTCTGCACTCAACAACCGCAGCAAAATTACATTTATAGAGCGCCTTTCACGTCGGGAGGACGTCCCACTCAGCACTTTTTGTGCTCCCCGTTCTGACGTTTTACAGTCATAATCTTAAGAATATCATCATAGCATATTGTCCATAAATCATTCGCCTTTGTGGCTTGTGGAACATCGCTTTATGCACATCGTTTTGTCGTGTTTGCCTACAAAATACACAGTCACTACACTTTACAGTAAAAATCTTAATGATAATAATAATAATCCTTGCATTTGACACAGCGCTTTTCACATCTTCTAGACGTCTCAAAACGCATCACAGAATATACTGTAAGGTGAATTGACTATATATATACGGTATATATATATGAGAAAAACGCGGAAGCTATTTGCACACAACAGTGTCCCACAAACAGTCGTGGATCGAAATGACAATTTTTTTTTTTGAGGGATTTTTATCCGGCATGTAAAGTAAGGACATGTGTGCCCAAGGTTTCGCCCTCCATGGAATCGAACCCATGTTTCTCCCTTGTAAGGCGAGCACTCTAACCACTGAGCTACAGGACTCCATGATGACGGAGTTCATGAACTGAACTCATCAGAAATGATCAGTAATCTTGCCTAGCATCCTGCTTGCTTTGTTTAAGCAAGAATGTTTCTTCATTTCACCTCCTGGGAAATCAAGGCTCTGTGGTAATCTGCAATGATGCGATCACATCACCCTCTCCCAGGCTTTCTCTCTGTTTCTCTCAATGTTGTTCACCTTCACTTTATCTGCTATTATCATGCTTTCATTTTTATAGGGAACCGCAACATATATTATAAACTATAGTTGGCAAAGAGCGAGGTGAAAGGCTATAATTTAATCTTGGATGACAACCTCCTTGTGAAGCCACTTGAATCTCCCAATTTAATTCAATCCCCATTACTCACTGCCAGACATTCCTTGCTCCATGTATAATGGCTCCAAATCATTTTAAATAACAAAACGCCACCAACTAAATCTTAATTTGTGTTCTTTACACTCTATAAATAAGTGCAATTTCATCATGGATTTGAAATTGTATTCAGTTGAAAGGAAATTTCTTTCAATGTTCTACTTTTTGATGCTATCGATCTTCTTAATTACTGTGTGTGGCACATTTGCTTTATACGGGGACAAACTTGTATAATATAGCTTATATTGTTATAGCATCAGCACCCACAGATGAACACTCCACCTCACCAAGCCAGGCATGAACCTCGGCGTCTTGTTCAAACCTTACTGTCCTTTTTCTCCCAGCACTGCCTTCCACTACCTCCTCAATATTGCCCAAGTCTGCCACTGCCTCAATCCTCAGGCTGCCGAAACTTCACACATGCATTTGCAGCCAATTGTGCACAGCATTGTCACACAAACCATCATGAATTGAAATGATCAATTTATTATTTTTGTGAGGGATTATTATCAGGCGTGTGGAGTAAGGAAACTTGCCTAGGGTTTCACCCTGCTCAGAATCGAACCCAGGTCTCCCACTTAAAAGACGACTGCTCAAACAACTGAGCTACAGCACTCTACAAAGACATAACACCACAAGACTTTCTATTTTGCTCCAATCCTTCATTTTTTGCAATATGCTAGTACTGTATATAATGGGAGAATATTATTTTGCAGTTAAAGTTTCACATGAAAATAATAGTTCAAACCATCTCTATTGGTACTCCATGCACATTGCAATCTAACCACCCATTTGTTATGTACTTTTAAAAATAAGTTTTGTAATCTTCTTCTGATCCAACTAATGTGCTTATTCTGGATGCCTTGGTTTGGTTCCCACTCTGCTTCGCTGGCCAAAGGTGAATTTTCTTCACCGTATCTTTGTTAGACATCGTTAGTGTCTCAGGCCGGCTCAGTTGGTAGCACAATCGCCTCTGACACTCACCCTGGGTGTGCGCTCCATTGTTGGAGTTGTAGCCCTTTGGGTGAGACGTTAAACCTGCTCAGATGAATGTTAAAGTTACTGTGACACGATGTGAAAAAGAGAAGGATGTTTCCCTTGGTGTTCTGGCCAACAATTCCCTAGATAAAATCAATCATTCACTTTGTGGCTGTTTGTGGGACACTACTGTGTGCAAATTGGTGTCTCGTGTTTGCCTACACAATGTCGAGTCACTACAATTTATAATACAAATCCTGTGACGTGCTATGAGTCATTTTGATAACATGAGATAACATACTAAGTGGGAGTATTAATAACTATATCTTTAAAATCACTTGCCTCTATGCTCACCTCGGTAATGTGCTTTGAGACAAAGACCTGTAAGACTATTAAAATTTGATTAGACGAAAGAAGGCCATCAAGTTCACCTTCCAGGGTCCTGCTGATCACTTGCCATGTCCCAAACTGTATATTGTACCCTGAGATGTTATATCCTAACAGAAATCTATCCAATTTATTCTTGAAAGAATTGACACTTTCTGCTTCTACTGTAACCCTAGGGAGCCTATTCCTATTTATTTGGAGGATTGTTGGCCAAGGCACAGGGAGAAACAACCATCCCTTTTAGAACATAATGAATGGGATGTTTAATAACCACCTTAACAAGCGAATAGGACCTTGGTTGAAGGTCTTAATCGGCACCTTTGACAGTGAGGCTCTCCTCTAAGTGTTGCATTGGAATGTCAGCCTCGACTTTGAGCTCTGCGTCATGACAGGGGAACTTTTAAATGTCTCGGGGCACTTCACACAATTTGTTACTTTCTGAGTTGTTCTGAAGAAGTTATATCGGAAACCACAGGAGCTAATCCCTGCTGGCAGCATCGCACAAACAGCATTGACGAATGACCAAACTGTACACATTTACATGTGAGCTTGGACGAGGAAGATGAGGAAAGGAACTTTGGCCCGCACACTGGAGAAAACTCCGCCAATAAATCTTTAACATCTACCAGAAGAGGACCAGCTGACCCACTGGGCATTAAGCTGCACTGACACATAAACTGAGCTGACCTACTTCAAAGAGAAGGTCTGTGTCAAAATTTACACATTCATTCCTAAGATATACCCACAGATATATAGTCAATTCACTTTACAGTATATTCTGTGAAGCGCTTTGAGATGTCGATAAGATATGAAAAGCGCTATATCAAAATGCAAGCATTATTATTATATTTATTATATATTGTTTCTCCTGCCCAAACTCCCACCCCAAGTCCCCTCCAGGGAATAAAAAACATTCCCATGTGGACATCAAACGCTCACTGGACAGGTTGATACAGACTGCTACATGGGTTGATACAGACTGCTCTGTACTGCATCCTAAAAAGTACTTGATCTCACAATATCAAACCCTGCTGTGTTGGCTTATACTAACATGCCTGCTTTCCTCACGTCTGATGTGCTCTATTGTCTCATTACATAATATTTCCAATGAGTTTCGAGCAGTGCTCAGCTGGCATAACTGCTAGGTTATCGCCAGAGAGAAGATCATATGCCACGACCACTCCTCTGTTTGTCTCCACAGCTCTGTACCGCACTTCGCTTTAAATTTTAAATCACTTTATGGTTGTTTCCCCCCACTCCATCTGTCCCTCTGCTATCTCCCCAAACCTTACCGACCTGGCCACTCCCTTCTCCTGCCTGTTTTGTGCCCCCCACCCTCCCGCCCCAACCTCTCAGCCCAGCTGAGAGACAATTTTCACCCACAAAATACAGTCGATTCACTTTGCGGTATGTTCTGTGAAGCGCTTTGAGATGTCTCAAGGAAGTAATAAGCCGTTACATCAAATGTAAGGATTATATTTATTATTATTATCTGCCCTCGATCTCTGGAACTCTATCCCGGAGTCAGTCTGATTCGCTCTATCCGTAACCTCATTCAAGGCCCTTCTCAAGATCTACCCCTGTCACACGAGCTTTCAGTCACCTTTCCCCTCCCCTCAGATCCCACCCTCCCCTCAGCTGGGTTGCTAAACCATTTTTGTTAAAGCGCCTTGGGACATCCTCCCGATATGAAAGTCACTATATATAAACTAAATCTGTATTATATTACGTTGAAAATACAGAGCTTTGCAGGGTCACCTCAGCATTAGTTAAGATTGAGCAGTAAGACCTCACCTCCCTTCCTTTCCATTCCCCCATCCTATGCCCCCATTCCCACCCACCCTCCCTCCCTCCCACCTTCCCTCCATCCATTGTGGTTGACATGAACCAGGCCCGTATGTACCTGGGTATGGATGGATTCCATTAGCGAAGACGGCTTCAGCTGTAGGTTGCCCGTTAGCCTGGGGCGGGAGTCCGGTGAAACCATTCACTCCGATTGAAGATGGGATGCTTGGCACAGCAGGTGCCGTAATACCAGGAGGCGTGCTTCCACCTGAAACACATACACAGCAGGTCACCATCTCTCAGTCACCATCTTTCAGTCACCATCTCACACCATTTCTCAGTCACCATCTCCCAGTCACCAACTCTCAGTCACCATCTCACGCCACAGTCACCATTGCAATTCAGATGGTTGAAGAGTTAGTTTTTAACGTGGGATTTGAAGGCAGATAGAGAGGGAGTGAGGTGGAGGGATAGAGGAAGATAGTTTCAGAGGTTGAGGGCATAATGACTGAATTGAGGCTGAAATGGAGACTAAACTTAAGAATTTTCTAAATTCCGTAAAATGGTAAACGGACCTTCTGTTGCAATAAAACAATGTATGTGATGCGAAGATTAGGTTTATTATACCGTAATTCTAAAACCTTCTTCTTTGCCGGAGTTTCAGGCCTCAAGCAGCTTTGAGCATCAAATCCACATGAGGTCTTGCTGTGGCCCACAAAAATATCTGTGTTCTAGTCCACAGCAAAGGCTAAGTGCCATGCCAATGGTTGGTTAAACAACTCATTTATACAACATGTATGAAGTCCATATCATTGACTAGCTCCTGCAAATGCACTTGTTTTAACCTTTCTTTTTTTTATATGGTTTCCTTATTTTATCGTGTCACCCTCCCACTTCCTTCTAGCCTTTCCGAAACTCAACCCCTTCTCTCTCTCTCTCTCTCTCTCTCTGTCTCTCTGTGTAGTGATCTCTGATGGTGCCGTCCTCCAGGTGAGACATTAAACTGAGTTCTCAACTGCCTGTGCGGGTGGATGTTAATGATCCAGTGGCACAATTGGAAAAGAGTAGGGAGTTTCTCATGCTATTCTGGCCAATAAAACCCCAAAATAAAATTCATCACTCACTTTGTGGGACAATGCTGCAGGCAAGTTGGCTGCCACATTCATCCACAAGTGGACAGTAAAAATCCTGTAAAGTGCTTTGAGATGTCTTGGCAACATAATAGGGCACTGTATTGTTCAAATGCAAGAATTACTATTAAAGAATGCATTGATGAAACTTTGCTCAATCCTGATATTGCAGCTCCTGAGACTTCTCAAAGTACTTCACAGAATATACTGTAAAGTGTAGTGTTTGTATATTTTGTAGGCATAACACCGCAGCCAATTGCGCACAGCTGTGTCCCACAAACAGACAATAATGGATCGAGAAAGAAAGAAAAGAAACGAAGAAAGAAACAAAGAAAGAAAGATTAAAAACAAAAAAATAGACAACGCAATGATTTCCTCAGACAATATCATTAGAAGTTTCTCCTCTGTCAGGAAGGGATTGGGGGGCGGGGGGAGGAGGTATATTTAAGAAGAACTCTGATATTACTTTTCTGTTCACAGCAGCTTGAAGTTTTGCCAGTTTTTTTTCTTTTAACCATCTGCTGATTGAGCACTCTGTCAGTCAGATGGAAAGCACCTCATTTCGACGGCACATTCACTCTTGGCTTCACGCAGGATGTTATTAAAGTCCTTTCGACTACAGATGAGTTGGCATCAGCCATGATTGCGTTAAGCACAGAGCACATCTTGCGATAATTAAGACTCACACATGCTGTAAAAGTGCGGACGCCATGGAAGCAAAAAAATAAGTACTACTTTGGAGGCATTTAAATAATGTAAGTGACAAGCTAAAAGCATACTGAGTCATTAGCCAGCTCCACTTCATACAGGGTAATTATCTTTTTAGGTCAAATTTGTAAGAATATTTACTTTTTTTAATTGAAAAAAATCTCCAACTACGACTACGTTTTGGACGGCGCCGACTGTGAACATATTTCTCAGCAATTTTTAAAAAAATAATAAGACTAATCTTTGCATTTGAAATAGAGCCTTATCGAGTCGTCGAGACGTCTCACAAAGCGCTTCACAGAACATACTACGAAGGGGATCGACTGTGTATTTTGTGGGCAAAACACATCAACCAGTTTTTGCGCAGCAATGTCCCACAAAGAGCCATGGAGTGAGTGACCAATTTTATTTTGGAGATTTGTTGGTTGGGACTCTTTAACGTCCACCTGAACAGGAAGCTGAACATAACATTGGAAGAACGGCACCACTGACGATGCAACACCCAATATTTGGAAATGCATCGGAGTGTCAGATGTCAGTTTCTATGTGATTCCAAATCCAGATGAAGGGATTGAAGTCCTGACAAGAGGCTTGAACCCACAGCTTTCTGACTAGGAGGCCATTCAGCCGCTTGAGCTGGGCTTTAAAAATTATCTTGTAGAGTAAAATGGGGACTCCTTCCAGGGGCCAATACATTGTGTTGACCGGTGGGATCCACATCCAACTTCAAACATGAGCTACTTCTGGAGGGAATTTGGAGTCCTGTAGCTCAGTGGTTATAGCACTCGCCTTGCAAGCTAGAGACCTGGGTTCAATCCCCGGCAGGGCAAAACCTTGGGCACGTTTCCTTACTCTACACTCCTAATAATAATCCCTCAAACAAAATTTAAAAAATGGTCATTTCAATCCATGACTGTTTGTGGGACACTGTTGTGTGCAATTGGCTGCCACATTTCACCCACAAACATAGTCAATTCACTTTACAATATATTTTGTGAAGTTCTTTGAGACGTCTAGAAGATGTGAAAAGTGCTATGTCATATTCAAGGATTATTATTATTATTTTCCAGCGAGTTGATGGGGTTTGAAACAGTGGGAAGCTGTGTGGTTTTAGATGGTGAAACTCCGCAATATCCGCAATGCAAAGTCCTGGGTTCTGGAGTCCCAAAGCTCCTGCTACCCCTTGCCTAATATTGCTAGATTTAGTTGAGTTGGGTACATTTCTGGGATGCCAAAGGCAATTCCAGACACAGGAAAATTGCCATGCCTGCATGGAAACCAATGTTATTTTGCTTGGATGCTCCTTAAGCAAAGCAATGAGTGCAAAGCAATGAGTGTCAGTCACTTGACTCATCAACAAAATAAAAGTTTTGCTTGTTTTACTTTTAATGGATTTTTAATTTTACTTATAATGCATTTGTAACAGCAGGCAGTTTACAAAAGACTGAAGATAATGGAAAGGGTAGTGGAAATCTGTGGATGCTGGATCCATTCACATTTTCAAGATTGACGTGGATAGAATTTTGTTCGGTTAGGGTATCAAGGGACATGTAGCAAAGGCACCTAAAGGGAGTTGAGGCGCAGATCAGAACAGAATGGTGCAACAGGCTCAAGGGGCTGAATGGCCTACTCCTATTCCTACATTCCTCTTGCATTTCCATCAGGATCCTGGTCTTGTATCAGTATTCCATTTGTATTGTAAATCACAGTGCCTGATCTACTAGCAAAATTTCAACTCTGCCTGGGGAAGATCACTACATCCCAATGGCAAGTGGTAACGGTACTATCATGTTGACCCTACGATGTTTCTATGTTCCTGCGATGCCTCACTTACCTGATGTTGGGGTCATTGGGGCAGCTGCCAATCCGTTCATGTTCAAGGCTGCCATCTGCTGCATCTGTGCTGCCGCAAACGCTGCCATTGGGTTCAGGTAGCCTCCCTGGGCCACAGAGGCCATTATCGTGGCTTGCTGCTGCATCAGCTATTTGGAAAACAAAAGCGTTTCTAAATTTTTATGCCATCACTGGAAAAATCAAGTGCATTCATTCAATCATTCGTTCAATTCTTAGATTCGTTAAATCTAAAATCTTGGACCCGATTTTCATTTACTCCTGATACCAGATCCTGCATTTAGTTGGTGAAAATCCAGCAATAGCCATAACGCAAAGCCTGCTAACGTTTGTCTAATATCTTTGCCTAAGCTTCGAAACCATGTGTGACATGATTAAACCTGATGTACTCATTTACAGCAATTGAAAATCATAAAGTATACTGTTGTCTTCTAGATCAAAGCAGTATGAAGCATAAAATCTTATTATGGATCAATGTGTCATATACTCACAATGTGTTGTTCTAGGTCAACTTATATTAAATAGCATATTGGTCTAGATCAGCAAAGTGCCATTGAATCAAAAACCTCTTCCAGACCACGATAGTATAATAAAATACAGAAACTGTTCTATTGTATACATAGAATAAAGCATAGAATACTGTTATAGATTAACAAAACATCAACAAGTATAACATTCTGTTAAGCACATGTTATCATCAGAAATTTGTAACATTCTGATCAATTTCACACAATCCTGCATAAAATACCCTTATAGTTAACGTAGCATCTTGCAATATAACATACTATTTCAGATTAATGTAGCATTATAATGTACAACACACTATCTCAGATTAATGTAGTTCTACAAAATATAACATACAGGTGAATGTGATACCATGAAGCGAGGAACATTGTATTAGATCAATGTGAGGCGATGTTGTGAAACATCAATACAATATGAAGCTTCAAGGCAAAGTATATTCTATTGAATTATATCAGATTTCCTTAAATTATTATCTGTGCGGTCACTGGAATTGCTCAATTGTTCAGGAGACTGGGTTCTGTGCTTTACAATGTCTCAGAGTAGATGCGTCACTGAAGCACATCATGAAATTCAGCACATCATTAAATGTTTCTCATAGTTTCTTGTCTTAGGTTTGGGTAATTTACTTACGGTCCTTGAAAGAATCGTTGCCTCCCAGCTTCGCAACTTGCTCTCATCCCACTCCCTTCACGAGCCCCTCCAATCGGGCTTCCACACTGCCCACAGCATAGAATTGCTCTGGTCGAGGTCACAAATGATATCCTGACCAATTGTGACCAGGGTTCCCTCTGCCTCTTTGTCCTCCTCGACCTATCTGTTGCCTTCGATCCTCCACTTAATCCTCCTCCACCGCCTCTCCTCCCACCTCAACCTTCAAGGTTCCGTCCTTGACTGGTTCCGGTCCTATCTTTTCACATTTTGTGTCCACCAAAAGCTTTTCCTCCAGCCCCCGTACCATCTCTTCCCTCAGAGCTCTGTCCTTGGTCCCCTCCTCTTCACCCTCTACATGTTCCCCCTCGGTGACATCATCCGCAGACATGGGGTAAATTTCTACATGTATGCAGATGACATCCAACTCTTTCTTTACGTTTTCAACCTCAATTCCAGGACTACAGGTATCCTGACTGTCTGCCTGTATGACATTGAGTCCTGGACGAGGGACAACTTTCTCCAGTCGAATGTCTGCAAGATTGAGACCTTCCTGATTGGCTCATACCATCGCCTCTGCACCTCAGGCACTGGCAGCATCAGCATCCAAGGCTGCATATCCACACCCACACCATGATCACCTCTGCCTTCCACCACCTCCGCAACATTGCCAGACTCCGGCATTGCCTCACCTTTCAGGCTGCCGAAACCCTTGTCCATGCATTCAAGGCTCCATTAA
This sequence comes from Hydrolagus colliei, assembly GCA_035084275.1. NCBI lineage: Eukaryota > Metazoa > Chordata > Chondrichthyes > Chimaeriformes > Chimaeridae > Hydrolagus > Hydrolagus colliei. The sequence continues at coordinate 147,214,843 of CM068742.1, forward strand.
GGCTCAACTATGGAAACTCCCTCCTCGTCGGCCTTCCCGGCTCTTCCCTTCACAAACTGCAGATCATCCAGAACTCTGCAGCTTGTGTCCTCTCCCGCACCAAGCTCCGTGACCATATCATCCCCACCCTTGCCCGGCATTATTGGCTCCCCATTCTCCAGAGGATTGAATTCAAGATCCACATCCTCACTTTCAAGGCCATTCATGGCCTAGCCCCCTCCTATCTCTCTGACCCATTGTCTCCCTATGAACCTCCGGCCTGCTACATGCCCTCCACCCGACCTGCCCTACCATCGGAGGATGGATTTTCAGCTTCTCTGCCCCCACACTCTAGGACTCCATCCGACAGTCCCTTCGCCTCACTTCCTCCCTTGCCTCCTTCAAGGTCGGTCTCAAGACCCTCCTCTTCGATCGTTCCTTCTGCCGCCCTCACAACTCTTTCCCCCCACTCCTAACACTTTCTCTCCCGTCTGCCCTACCCGGCCCCTTCCCCTTGCTCTGGTCCCAGTCTGACTGTTCAGCACCTTGGGACGCCTTGGGACATTCTCCCGACGTGAAAGGCCCTCTATAAATGTAATTTTGTTGATGGTGCTGTTTCTCCCATTGATATGAAGATTATTTTGATATGTCACATGACAGCATAATATCTGAGGGGACTAAATAGATGAGTCTTGAAATTTCTCATGATTTTAGCCTTGTAAATATAGTCTTAATAATAATAATACTATTAAAAAGAAATTCCTTACACTTGATATAGCATCTGATCGTGTCATTGAGCCACCTCAAAGTGCTTCACAGTATATACTGTAAAGTGGATTGACTATATGTTGTGGGTGAAACTCGGCAGTCAGTTTGCACACATCAATGGCCCTCAAACACCATGGAGTGATCAATTTTATTTGGGGGACTGGTTAGCCAGAACAACAGGATAAATGGTGTGTGTGTGGGTGGGGGGTTGGGAGAGTGGCAGGAGAATGGGACTAAATGAATAGCTGTTTTGGAGAGCTGCCAGCACGGGGATGATGGGCAGAATACCCTCCTTGTGAGCTGTAATTGTCTGCGATTCCAAATTGGGAGGAAATCAGGTGGGATATGAGAAGGCCACAAAGAGATGAGAAAAGGTTAAGGAAAAAACAAAAAGGACAAAACGCCAAGGTTCAAAGCGAGCTTTGCAACTTGCCTGACTGAGCCGAACACAGTGGTTTCAGATCTTGTGGAGTTTATTATCTCTGCCATTATTCCCGGGAATCAGTACAAGCAGCTGACAGGCATAACATCTGTTTCCTCTTCTCAATTACATTAACTCCCACCCGGCTTTCTATATTTCTCCCCTTAGCAAACACAATTTGGAGAAAATTGACTGAATGACAAATCACGCCACAGCTCCTTATATTTAAAAATTAGGAATGATGAAATGTGTCAATGTAAAGTTCACTCCAATGCTGGCCAGGTTTATTTAATCACTGAGTGTTTGTCATGGGCTTCAACATCAACTGTAACCGAATCATAGCAATTCAAGTGTGGAATGAATAAGCTATTTTGGTATTTTTTTTGTGAACGTTTGATTAGTTCTTAAAAAGCATCACAATGAGCAGATACTTACATTTTCACAGTGCCATGCATTTCGCCACTGTATAAAATAATCATTGTCATTGTGCAATAGCGCTGGGCTTACGCATGCTGTACTCACTCTTATAAGAGGTTGTTAGAAATGTGAACTCTTTGAGATGTGAATTCACGTATTTTTCGCTTTTATACCCTCCTTATTGGTTATCCTTTAACTCAGAAAGTCCCCACATCAGTCCCCACTTGATAGTCTAGGTTGACGCTCCAATGCAGTGCTGGGTAGCTGTTGCATTGTCAGAGGTGCTGTCTTTTGGATGAGGCACTAAAGCATGGTCCAGTCTGCCTGTTCAGATGGACATCAAATATCCAATGGCGCTACTCGAGATGTGAAGTGAGTTTCTCCCTGTGTTCTGGTCAACAATCCCCCTGATAAAATTGGTCAGTCACAGCACTGATGTGTCTGTGAGGCATTGCAAGGAATATAAACACCAGCATAGATTAATTGTTTGACTAAAACTTCAATGCAGTACTGCGGACAAATTGACTGCTGTGGTCGCCACAGTCACTCTAGTTTACAGTAAAAACCATGAGATCTTTCAATGATGATAAGATGCTACATCAATCGCAAGGATTATTATTATTCACTGTGGTCTCACTGTGAAGTCTAAAGAGAAGAGAAGCTGAGAAATGTGGCAGCAATGAAATGAGGTGGAATACACAGTTTAAGGCTCACTGGCTAATGTAATTGGGCTTCTGGAGTCCAAATCTCGGGTGGTTTGAAACCAAACACAAATGAAATACGGGGAAGTCATTAGATTCAAAGAATTTATAGGGGAATTCTCAGAGAAATATTCTTTACACAGACGATAGTTTTGGAACCTGGAAATCTTTGCTAGCAAGTGTCATTGAAACAGAACCTGTAAATTGTTTTCAAGGGAATGTGGAATTACAAGTGTAGAATGATAGAGTACAGAAAACCAGGTCAATCCCTAACTATTCTATTCAGCATAAAATCAAGCCTAATTGTTTGGAGTGAACAAGTTTTCCAGAACAAGTAGACAGGATCTCAGTTTATCATCTCGTCCAAAGGACCACATGAACAATGACAATGACAAACGACAAGTAAGTGTACCCCTACTGTACTTCACTGCAATGACAGTCTAACCGAAACAGGCCTTTTGACCAATAATTATAATCCATACAAGGCCCCACTCCTTCTGCTCTACTCTCCTGCACCCTTCTATTCCCTTCTCCTCACCAACCCCCGTTTACATCAAGCTATTTCCACTGGTAGGAGAGTCAGTGACAAGGGGACGTAGTTTAAAGATAGTCGCAGGAAATGCAGAAGGCTTAGGAGAAACTCTTTTACACAGAAAGTTGTTGGGATGTGGGATGCCCTGCCAAATATAGTGGTAAAGACAGAGTCTATGGTAAATTTCAAGAGGGGAGTAGCCAGAATAATAATAAGTAGTAATCCTTACATTTGGTGTGGCATCTTTCATGTCGAGAGGACATAAAAAGCACTTCACAGGATATAATAATAATAATAACAATAATAATGTTTGTATTTAATGACAGCACCTTATCATATTGATTGGACGTCTCAAAGCACTGCAAGAAACTGGATTTACTGTGTACTTTGTGGGCAAAAGGATGTACGTTAAAGTGTACTGCCTGTGCGATTTGTGGGTGAATGGGTGTTGCGTGGGTGTTTGATAGATAAAAGCTCAAAGAGGTGTGCAGTTAAGGCAGGATAGAGTAATTGAATGAACAACTTGCTCTGAAAGCTGGAGTAGACTCAATGGGCAGGATCGTTCTGGCTTGTAACTTTCTACCATTCTAAGAGAGTTAACTTCCAGGCAAGGACTTACTCAGTGGAAAACCCCCCAGCTTTAAAGTGCTTGTCAGTGCAGTTTCATTGGCACCAACACAAATACTGACCAACCTCTGGATGCTTAACGCTAATGAACGATGAGTGAGCTGCTGATAGGAAGTTCATATCAATAATAATGAGCTGAGCTTTGCATTTAATACGTCAGCACAATTTAATAAAAACAATCAATTCCATTTACTCAATTAAACCGTGTAAAAATACAAACATTTTCAACTGAATTTTTTTCCACTAAACTATCTAAAATAATCCTTGCCTTTGATTTAACGCCTTATCACATCTACGAGACGCATCAAAGCGCTTCATAGAATATACTGTAAAGTGAATTGACTGTATATTTTGTGAGCGAAAGGCTACATCTCTCATCAACACAAAGTAGTAGAAGAGATATTGTTGATGGTAACATTTTCATGTTGGACCCAAACTTGTTAAGTCACTTGTATGTAGTAATCATAGCAATAATCCTTGTATTTGATATAGTGCCTTATCAGGTCATCAGAAAGTCTCAAAGTCCTCCACAGGATTTTTACTGCAAAGTGTAGTGACTGTGTATTTTGTTGGCAAACGAGTGTGTGTACAGTAATGTCCTGCAAACAGCCATAATGTGAATGTACAATTTTAGCCGAGGGATTGCTGAGCCAGACACCAGGAGCAACCCATCTATGGCATAAAGGGTTAAAATAAATCTGCTCCCTCCCTTCGCCCCCTCCCCTCCATACACAATCTTCCACCCTGTTGTTTATGAGATTCATTTAGTTGTTTCTTACTTCATACAATAATAATCCTTGCATTTGATACAATCCCTTATCACATCGTCAAAACATCTTGAAGTGTTTTACACAATTTTACAGTGAAGTGTAGTGCCTGTATATTGGTAGGCAAGCATGGTAGCTAATTTACACACAGAGACATCCCACAAACAGCCATGAAGTGAGCTAAAGTGTGCTTAAAAGGTTTTAATGATTATTTTTCTCCTCTCCCTGCCTGCTAGTATTCCAACATTTAGCTCTTCATTGGCTAAAATGTGAGCTTGCAAAACCAATCTTCAGTCAATTAAAACCTTTTCCCAATATACTTTATTTTAATGGGTTAGTGGTGATATTACAGTCATAAATCGATCCTAATATTTGAGTATTATTAACACTGTAATATTATTTTATCAGAGTGATAGTTTTTTTATTGCCAGCCAGATGACTGGCACATGCAGAAGCCTATCACCGTGCTTATAAGAGTATCCAAACTGAGCTAAGAGTTGCATGTATATGTATACCACCTGCACATTGAAGTGACCTTGTGTCTGGAATGGAATGTGTCCTCTCTCCCTGGAGGGATGCTCACCTAATTCCGAAGAGTGTTAGGCGCAGGTTCGCATGAGTCATGGCTTGGGGTCCCCAAGCAAAACGCGACAGCCAAGTGCGCACAGGAGTGGCCCGCAAACAGTCGTTTCTGGGTAATAACTCCAGTAGTGCCTACAACACACAGCATCGTAGGGTGTGACCTGAAAAGCTACAGAAGTGGTTGGCACAGAGAGACCCCAGTCATTGCAGCAGCATCCAGTGCTGTAAGGGTTAAGAATTTAATTAGCTGTTTTACATGACCTTGGTTTGTACAAGGCTCAGGTTGAAGGGTCAAACCCTAGGTCCCCCAGATATAGTGCTGACACATTAAAAAGTACTTCATAAACCAATCTTTGATGCGGAATAATAATGCAAATTTCACCACATTATCAAACATTTATAAAGAGATCATAAGTCTGCATTTACAGTCTTGCTAAAAGACACATTACGTGTTATAACAGTAGAATAGGTGCCCTGTTATTAAACTCATTTTAATTATTCAGAATAATATTATTACAGTAATGTTAAATAACTATACTTTTTTATTGTCGAATATTACAGTGGGGCATTAAGTACTGGTTTTATGGCTGACACTTAAAATGAAGTGTTAATCATTTTTCAAGTCAACAGTAGGAAAAGGGAATTGGATAAACACACGAAGATTAAAGATATAAAGGGATTTGGGTAAAGAGCAGGAAAATGGTATTAGAGCTGATAGCTCCAGTGGGCATATGCAAGGCACAAGGAAGAATGGTTCGATTGACTTCTGTATCTTGTGCACTCCTCCTCCACATCAAATTTACATAAAATTAATAATAATCCTTGCATTTGATACAGTGCCTTCACATAAGGAGGGCACCTGGAATCTCTTTACTACAAAGCGTAAATACAAAGTGTAGGAGTCCTGTAGCTCAGTGGTTAGAGCACTAGACTTGTGAATGAAAGACCTGGGTTCAATTACTGACAGGGCAAAACCCTGGGCAACTTTCCTTACTCCACACACCTGATAATAATCCCTCAAAATAAAAACAACAATAATAAATTGGTCATTTCAATCCACAACCGTTTGTGGGACACTGTTGTGTGCAATTGGCTGCTGCCTTTCGCCCACAAATATACAGTCGATTCACTTTACAGTACATTACGTGAAGCTCTTTGAGATGTATCAAATGCAAGGATTATTATTATTATCATCATCATTTGATTTGTGGCTGTTTGGACATTGACATGATGCCTGTGCTGCCGCGTTTGCCTACAAATACACAGTCACTTCATTTCAAGGTAAATCCTTCAAAGCTCTTTGAGACATCCTTCCGACATGATACACTAAATGCTAGGATTATCATTGTTAACAATTAAAAACAATTGGTTGACCGACCTAATAGCATGGCTAACACTTTGCGTCGACTCGGAACCCCAACTTGAGTTGTGAACCTGCAACCTTCTGACTCAGAGGCGAGAGTGTTACCAACTGAGCCAAGTTGACATCTTTGTATTGACAAGGAGAAATTCAGCAATAATGCATTCCCTGTAGATCCAGCCAGGGGAAACAGCGAATGCACTCTCACATTTTGGGCTGATGTTTTGCAAAGACTATTTGGAGACCTGGCTCGAAGGGGTCCATGAGGGAAAGCGCACTGACACATTAAGCACAGTTGTTAACCAGGGGTTACTGAGGAGACTGCAGTGACAGCAGTAAATACAGTCATTAGCCCAGGGCGTTTCAGTGAACAGATGATGTTAACAGTGACTCTGCATTCAGTCCCTTGAGCTCTGTAGGGGCTGAGTAACCCCTCTGAGCTAGTTCTGCTGTCAATGTCACCCTGATAATCTAGTTAAAAACATATATTTATAAAAGGAATGACAGAGACAACAGTCTTTCCACTTGTTGGTGAGTGCAAAATGAGCCAGACATAAATATCAGACAGTTTGTAGCAGATGTAAACTTCTTCACACAGAGGGTAAAGAGAACGTGGAACTCACTGGTTGAAGCAAAAAAAATCAATGTAGTTAAGAGGAAACGTAAACAACAACAATTCAGGTCACTCAATCCCCTATTGTTTGCGGGACACTGCTGCGTGCAATTGGCTGCTGGGTTTCGCCCCCAAATTATACAGTCAATTCACTTTACAGTATACTTTGTGAAGAGCTTTGAGATGACTCAGTGATAAGGCGCTATATCAAATGCAATGATGTTTATTATTCTAACCTGATGCATACATGAGGGATTTGGCCAAATGTTCAGTTTCCATTAGGCTGGACGAGCGCTCCATTGGAAAAGATGCTGTCCTTTGGATTAGACAATAAATAGAGGCACCTTCTGCCTGTTTGGGAGAAGCTATTACTCGGCTCGAACTGGTGCAAAGCTGATTAATTACCCGACTGACCCACTGCCACTGCACATTCGAGGATTGTGTGGGTGAATTCATAAGCCAGAAGGCGAACCATAATTTCTGCCGTTGTGATCTCCGTATTCCCAAGAGTAAAAGTAAACTTCCGATTAAATGACTTCTCTGCTTTTTAAACTGACGTTTTAGTGTAATATCAATAAAATGCATTGAACCACTTGCCCACAGTAAATTCCCAAGCTTTAGCTTTTAATTCCCAGGAGCTCCAATTGCTGCTGGGCTGGTTTCTACATCCCAGGAACACAGCCTCATCTTATTATTACTGTCAATTTATGCTCTGTTAATATTGTCCACCCTTCCAGTCTTACCTTGTCTCAAAATTAAAGACATAGGGTAGGATTGCTCGTCGACCTTAACAGTTTGTTTAGTCTGTTCAAGTTAAAGATTCCACTGCACGGATTGAAAACTGAAGGGAGTTTTGCCTGGTGTCTTCGGATACAATCCCACCCCCATATAACAACAACAACAACAATAGAATTGATCATTCACTTCCTGTCTGTTTGTGGGACATTGGTGTGGTGCAAACTAGCTGCTGCGTTTGCCCACAGAATACACAGGCACTGCACTTTACAGTCAACATGTGTGAAACGCTTTGGGATGTTTTTAGATGATGTGGGAAGGACGCTATATCAAATGCAAGGATTATTATTGCTATTAATATTATACAACAACAACATGGATTTATATAGTGCCCTCCATGCCGGGCGGCATCTCAGAGATCCTCATAATAATGGATCCTGGGGCCGAGCCAGGGGGAGGGGGAAAAAGATGACCAAAAGCGCGGTCGAAAAGAAATATCTTTAGGTATGACCTGAAAATAGGGAAGGAAGGGGAGAGGTGAAGGGAGTGAGGAAGGGAATTTCAGAGCCTCGAGGCGTAGTGGCTGAGGACACGGCTGTGATGGTGGAGCGGAGGATTCGGGGAACAGAGGACTGGAGGATAGCTAATGTTACTCCCTTGTATAAAAAGGGGCAGAAGGACAAGCCTGGTAACTACAGACCAGTCAGTCTAACGTCGGTAGTGGGCAAACTTCTAGAGTCCATAATCAGGGACACGGTAGATCTTCACTTAGAAAGATATAGGCTAATAAAGGACAGTCAACATGGATTTGTTAAAGGCAAATCTTGCCTTACAAATCTGATAGAATCTTTTGATGAGGTAACGGAATGGGTGGATAATGGTAGCGCAGTTGATGTAGTTTACATGGACTTTCAAAAGGCATTTGACAAAGTGCCACATGAGAGACTTATTATGAAATTAAAGGCCCATGGCGTAAAAGGGACAGTGGCAGCGTGGATCCACAACTGGCTGCGAGACAGAAAGCAGAGAGTTGTAGTGAGCGGCTGTTTTTCAGACTGGAGGGAAGTGAGCAGTGGTGTGCCACAGGGATCAGTTTTGGGACCATTGCTGTTTGTAATCTACATCAATGATCTGGACTTGGGTGTACGGAGTACAGTTTCCAAGTTTGCAGATGACACTAAGTTAGGGAGAATAGTAAATAGTGAGGAGGATAGTAGCCATCTGCAAGAGGATATAGACAAATTGGTAAAGTGGGCAGACACATGGCAGATGAAGTTTAATGCAGAGAAGTGTGAGGTGATGCATTTTGGGAGAAGAAATGAAGGGAGGCAATATAGGCTAGATAGTACAATTTTAAATGGTGTGAAGGAACAGAGAGACCTGGGGATTTGTGTTAGTGACTCGTTGAAGGTGGCAGGACAGGTAGACAAGGCTGTTAAGAAGGCATATGGGATACTAGGCTTTATAAATAGGGGTATAGAGTACAAAAGTCAGGAAGTGCTGACTAACCTCTATAAGACTTTGGTGAGGCCTCAGCTGGAATACTGTGTTCAATTCTGGTCACCACACTACAGAAAGGATGTGAAGGCATTGGAAAGGGTACAACGAAGATTTACTAGGATAGTGCCAGGATTGAAGGACTTCAGCTATGAGGAGAGGCTAGATAGGCTAGGGTTATTCTCTCTGGAGCAGAGAAGATTGAGGGGAGACCTAATAGAGGTTTATAAGATCATGAAGGGTTTCGACAGAGCAAATAGAGAAAAACTATTTCCACTCGTGGGTGAATCTGTGACTTGTGGTCACAGATTTAAAATAGTTTCAAGGCGAAGTAGAGGGGAGCTGAGGAGAAATGTTTTCAGTCAGCGAGTTGTTCGAATCTGGAATGCATTGCCTGAAAACGTGGTGGAGGCTGATTCGATAACAACTTTTAAAAGGGTATTAGATCTTTATTTAGGGAGAACAGGTCTATTAGGCTATGGGGAGCGGGCAGGGCAGTGGGATTGAATCGCTCTTTTCAAAGAGCCGGCACAGACTAGATGGGCCGAATGGCCTCCTTTTGTGCCATAAAATTCTATGAATCTATTCTAAACAATGAGGAGGCCAGACCTGGTAGAGTGAAGGTAACGGGTACTGTTGTGAGGAGAGAGGAGGTCAGAGAGGTCAGAGAGGTAGGGGGGTGCAGAGGAGTGGAGGGATTTGAAAACAAGAGTGAGGATCTTGAAATCGATCCATTCTGAGACAGAACCAGTGAAGCTTGGCAAGGACTGGGGTAATCGGGGAGTGAAGTTTGGTTTGAGTGAGAATGCGGATGGCAGAATTTTGAATAACCTGGATTTTATGAATGATGGCGCAGGGTAGATCAGCGAGGAGGGCATTGGAATAGTCCAACCAAGAGGTGACAAAGGCATGGACCAGGGTTTCGGCAGCTTTTGGGGTGAGATATTGGTGGAGATGGGCGATGTGTCGATGTGATAGGACTGTGATATGAAGCGCTGGAAGCACCCCACATTATAAATATATCCAAACATATTATTTTCCTGTAGCGTAATGGTTTGTTTACTCTCCTCGCAAGTGAGAGGACCGGGATTTGATTCCCGCACGAGGTGAGAGGTTAGGTGTTCCTTACTCCATACACACACCTCTGTTTATCCAGTGGTAAGTAGGAACCTGGTTGTTAGTCGACTGACGGATCGCTTTCCGGGGATAATAATCCAACCAAAAAACAATGTGGTCACTCAATCCACGCACAGTTTGTGGGGCACTGCTCTGCGCAAATGGCTGCCGCATTTTGCCCATAAAATTCACAGTCAATCCACTTTGCAATATATTCTGTGAAGTGCTTTGAGACTTCTCCACGATGTGATAAGGTTCTATTTCAAATGTAAGGATTATTGTTGGTACGTACAACCAGCTTCAAAGTTATGTTAACACAAATTCTGTGCTGAAGAATTTGCCAAATACTAGACACTTTAAAATGCCTCGATGAGAGGGCAAATCTAGATTCAGGTGAAATTTCTCCCCAGAAGCGTATCCACTCAGTGGGTTGTTAGGACGTGGGACAACCTTACCACAAAAGTCTACTGAGGGGTAATAGAGTAACAGGATTTAAAAGGGAATTGGATAAATAGTTAAATAGATAAAGAATATTAAAGGTCACAGGGAGGGAGGGGGAATAGGATTAAAGCAGGTAGCTCCATTGGGTGGGAGCTGACACCAGCCTGAGGCTCAAGCAACTCCTTCTGAGCTGTAAGCTTTCCATGTTTCTAAGTGCTGACAATCATGGCTTTTGCTGCACAGTGAAATCTGGCTGGTTTTGGGAACATTCAGTTTGTACGTGTCTGTACATCTAGTTTATGATAATAGCCCTTATGGTTGGTACAACATCTTTCATGTCCAAAGGACGCCTCAAAGAGCTTCACAGAGGATTCTGCAAAATCTAATTTTACTGTGTAATTTGCACAGGAGTCACATTTCTCCATCCGTTCTCTCTAGCTCATCCGCTTTTACATGTGGGATCAAGTCTCGTTCAAGTGCTTTCAAATGTTTCTAAATGAGGGAGACAACAACGACTTGCACTTATGTGGAGTCCTGTAGCTCAGTGGTTAGAGCACTCGCCTTATAAATGTGAGACTTGTGTTTCGAATCCAGGCAGGTCAGGGCGAAACCTTGGGCAAGTTTCCTTACTCCACGCACCTAACAATAATCCCTCCAAAAAAAAACTATAATAAATTGGTCATTTCAATCCACGACTGTTTGTGGGACACTGCTGTGTGCAATTGGCTGCTGTGTTTCACCCACAAATATAGTCAATTCACTTTACAGTCTATTCTGTGAAGTGCTTTGAGACGTCTGGAAGATGTGAAAAGCGCTATATGAAATGCAAGGATTATTATTATTAATTTGACTTCCGTGCTATATGGTTGCCATCGCTATCACTTTCTGCGCACTGCGTCACAGGATGTGACATTGTCAGCAGTTGATAATCCATCAGTCGCCCGTGTTTTATCACTCAGGAAGCTGGCTGGACGGGAGGTTTGAAGTGAGTGGATGGATTTCTGTGCCCCTTTTTAGATTGTTCGGTAAGTAAACACAATGCAATTATCATTTACAATGATGTACACCGCCTTTCACATCAGGAGGACGTCTTAAAGCGCTTCTGGCTGGGTATCTGAGCTGGGGAGAGAGGGAGAGATAACTGGGTATCAGGCAACTGGTTGGGTATCTGAGCTGGGGAGAGAGGGAGAGATAACTGAAGAGGGTGGATGGGTGTGAGTGGGAAGTTGACTGAATGCTCGGTCAAACAAGGTAACTCTGGAGGTAACACTAAATATCGAGCTATAAGCGAACTTCATAGAATCATAGAATCTTACAGCACAAAAGGAGGCCATTCGGCCCACCGAGTATGTGCCAGCTCTTTAGAAAGAGCAATTTAATCCCACTGCCCAGCTCTCTCCCCATAACCGCGCAAACCTGTCCTCCCCAAATAAATGTCTACTTCGCTTTTAAAAGTTGTCATCGAATTCAACTTGCGCTGTAACAAAGTGTATTAAAACAAGGTATTAACCCCATATTAGACTTATAATCTACACAGTTGGCCACATATTTTAGCATTCTCTTTGTCCGCTGAGTTGCTTGACTGTTGAATTCCTGACCATCGCTAGTTAACTCCAGGAACCAGAACCCAAGCTCTGCCGGCTTCAACCTCCACTGCAAGAGGTTAAATGTGCTCTAAATGTGGGGACTTTTCGTGTGTAATCCGCTTTACCTCCTGTCTCTATTAAAAGAAACTGCGCCGTGGGTGGCCTACGAGTGGCCCAGAGACCTGTTCTGAGCAATGCTACACCAGGGTATAAAATGCACTTCATCTAAAAGCACTTAAATGTCACATTTTCTATTCCATTGGTATTGTTGCTGCAGAGTGATAGAATTTTCTGACTGCGATGTTATTTTGTGCTGCTGTGGATTCCGCTCAGGGGACAGTCTGGCTGCCTGTCTGTGTGTCTGTCTGTCTCTCTATGTGTGTATGTCTGTCTATCTATGTGCCTACCTGTCCATCTCAACATGTGTCTGTTTGTCCATCCATTCGTCTAACCGTACATCTGTCTGTCTCACTGAATATGTGTTTGCTTGTCTGTCCATCTGTATGAGTGGCTGTCTGTCTGTCCAACTGTTTAACTGACTATCTGTCTGACTGTAACAACAACGACAACAACAACTTCAATTTATATTGCGCCCTCCATGCCGGACAGCATCTCAGAGCGCTTCACAATAATGGATCCCGGGGGCGAGCCAGGGGCAGGGGGAGAAAGGTGACCAAAGGTGCGGTTGAAGAGAAAGGACTTTAGCTGAGACCTGAAACTGGGAAGAGAGGGGGCGAGGCGAAGGGAGTGGCGAAGGGAGTGACGAAGGGAGTTCCAGAGCCTCGGGGCAAAGTGATTGAAGGCCCGGCCGCCGATGGTGGAGCAGAGGATTCGGGGGACAAGGAGGAGGCCAGACCCGGTGGAGCGCAGGCAACTGATGCTGGTTTGAGGAGAGAGGAGGTCGGCGAGATAAGGAGGTGCAGAGGAGTGGAGGGATTTGAGAACACGAGATTCACCTGTGAATCTCGGTATCCTGTTGCCTTCCCACCAACCATCACTCACTCCAGCCACCTCCATCTACCCTGGCACTGGTTGCCTTTCAGCTGTCAGTGTGTAAGTGTTTAGTTTGGCAAAGGAATGGCAGGAGGCAACGAAACTGACAAACTATCCAAACCGATGTCTCGGGCAGGGTATGAGCTGCTGATTATAACAACAGGAGCGAAGCTGCTTTGCTCCCAGCAGTGGAGCGATTGCAGAGCGGGAAGCCCGCGTTACACTGTCTGCTCCACAAACAGCCGGGTCGCAGCTTGGTCAAGACCGAGACCTGATTCTGTGAAAGTTGCGTTAGACACAGCCGCGCTTCAGTGCTCGGGTGAAATGTAATATTTTTAACATTTCAAAAATAGTTGGTGGTACAGTCAGCTCTTGTTGCTGCATGTTCTTTCTGAGTATCTAGATGACGTGACGAGGCGCTATGTTAAATACAAGGATTATTATTATCATTATTATTATTAACAAGGTGACAGCGTTATGCAGCCAAATAAAGCACAGTATAAACCCAGCATAAAACTTCCCTGCAAAATGCAGCTAGCTGGAAGCCACGACTGTGTTTTAATCACTTTTGGCAGTCGGTTACCGTTGACTGAACAACTGTTCAGAACATCATGAACCTGTGCCAAAACAGTAAGTGAAGCATCCGAGGCTCTCCACAGCGAAAACAGCAACACAGAGAGAGTCTCACTAGATGGCGTTGGGCGCTGCCAACCAGTTCACTCTCCCTGCTCTGCGAGCGGTTAGATACTGAACCAACATTAATTACTGCCTCTCCTGCTATTGCACTGCACTTTTCAAGTGCCGTCAGTGCAAGTGTATGAGCCTACATCGTCGAATCGAAAATAGCAGGTTTTAATATATATATTCTATATAATAGTAATAATCCTTGCATAGGACATAGGGCTCATCACGTCTTCTAGACGTCCCAAAGCGCTTCACGGAATAAGATGTAAAGTGAATTAACTGGATATTTGTGGGCAAAACGTGGCAGCCAAACGTGCACGGCAGTGTCCCACAAACAGTCGTGGATTGAGTGACCAAATTGTTATTGATTTTTTTTTGGGGGGGGGGATGATTAGCAACCCGCCAATTGACTAACAACCCAGTTCCTACTTACTGCTAGATAAACAGAGGCAAGGAAACTTACCCAACATTTAGCCCTGCCGGGATTAGAACCCAGGTCTCCCGCTTTCGAGGTGAGTGCTCTAACCACTGAGCTACAGGAATCCAAAAGGACTCTACAGGACCATATAATATAACGTGTATACTATTCATATGTTTTATATTTTGCCCCCAGATTCCATTTGAGAGTGTATTACATGAAGCACTTTGAGACGTCACAACAATGTGATAAGGTGCTTTATCAAATGCAAAGATTGTTATTATATAGGCTGCATATATATTATGTATATATATACATATATGTGCATATATAGGGTGCATATATGGGGTGGGGAATTCTATACATTCTATAGTATTTATATTATGTGTGATGTATATATTATATATTGTGGAGCCCTGTAGCTTAGCGGTTAGAGCGATTGCCTCATAAGCGAGAGGACCCAGACAGGGAGCAATATTGGCCAAGTTTTCTTATTCCACACATATCTGTTGAGGTCACTGTAAGTCAATTGGCTTATCGCTTTTCCGGGAATAATAATTCCTTCAATATATAGAAAAATGATTTGGTCACTCAATCCACCCAACTGGCTGTCACGTGTCACCCACAAATTATACAATCAATTCAGTTCACAGTATATTCTGTGAAGAGCTTTTTGAGATGTCTCGAAGACTTGATAAGGCGCTATATCAAATCCGAGAATTATTATTATTATATAATATTAGGATCTTTCTTTTCTATCAAGATTTTGGTCATTCTTCACCCAAACACTATCAGTTCCTGTCCATCTTAGCTCAGGCTTACAGCTCTGTGCTTTCAAGTGCTTTGAGATGTCCTCTCGACATGAAAGGTGTGCTACATAATAATAATATGAATGTAAATTAAAATTATAATCACTGTTGTTATGTTGCAGCATATGGAGTCCTGTAGCTCAGTGGTTAGAGCACTCGCCTGGCAAGTGAGAGACTTGGATTCGATTCCCGGGAGGGCAAAACCTTGGGCAAGTTTCCTTACTCCACATGCCTGATAATAATCCCTCAAGAAACCCTTTTATGTTCTGCCTCAACCACTCTCCGGGCAGGGCGTTCCATATTCTCTGTAGGTATGAAAAAAACCCTTCCACAAACCTACCCATTTGCTTGTTCGCTAACTATCTTAATTTGCTTTCTAGTCCAGTCTAGTCTAGTCGTAGACTAGTCCAGTCACTGACTTACCGCCAAGTGGAAATAAATTCTCCCTATTGACTCTATCCAAGCCCCTCGTAATTTTAAAGACCTCTATCAAGTCACCTTCTTTGTTCCAAAGCATCCCTGATACTTTGAGCTCACAATTTTGACTCGAATTTAATTATGTCATGTAACATATTTTATACCCGTCAAGTTAGAGCGAGTGTGCTACAGTTCGCATTACACTGTGTCCATTAGGTTTTGTAGTCATTACGCAGAGCGACGCTGGAGCGATTCAGGTCATTGCTATCAGGTCTCACTGATGCCTTCATGCTCTAATGGATTATTTTATTCCTTATGTTCCATCTATCATATTTATTGATAGGGTAAGTTTTAGAGAAACTTGCCCTTATGGATAAAGGTTATACAATTTTAAATCGTACAATAACTGCTCCTTACAAATGTAGCAGGAAACCATTAAACGGCCGCTGTATTCTCTTCCGTGCTCACAGGGACAGGTACTCTAACATTGATGAATGGAGCAGAGCAGAGAGAGACAGAGCAGAGCGAGCAGGGAGAGAGAGAGAGAGAGCTCTTACAGAGCGATGGAGAGCAGAGCAGAGAGAGTAAAAGAGAAAGAGAGAATAGAGCAAAGAACGACAGAGAGAGCTGAGAAAGAGAGAGCGCAGAGAGAGAGAGAGAGAGAGAGAGAGAGAGGGAGCAGAGAGAAAGAGTGCAGCAAAGAGCGCAGAGAGATAGGGAGAGAGCTGAGAAAGAGAGAGCAGAGAGAATGCACAAAGCAGAGAATCAGAGCGGAAAGAACGCAGAGCGGAGCAAAGCGGAGAGAGACAGTGATAACGGAGCAGAGAAGGAAAGAGAGCAAAGTAGAGGGAGCTGAGAGAGAGAGAGCAACAACAGCAACAACCACAAATTACATTTGTATAGAAATTCCTTTTGAAGAGGAGGGTTTTGACGAGCCCAAGGAGAGGGTGAGGCGAAGGGACTGTGTGATGGAGTTCCAGAGGGTAGGGGCAGAAAGTTTGAAGGCCCAATTATTGATGGTGGGGCGAGCCGGGCAAGGGGGGATACGGTGCAGGACGGAGTCCGCTGAGCAAAGGGAGCGGACAGGCTGGTATGGAGTTAGCAGGTCACAGAGGTAGGAAGGAGCAAGGCCATGGTGGGCTTTGAATGCAGAGATCAAGAGAAGAGAGAGGAGAGCAAGGCTTAGCCTGTCCACTAATATAAACAAACTCCCGGGAACCTGTACAAGGAGTGCGGTACCAGTGCACGTGACGGCCGCGATCTTTATTATCCGTTCAATGAAGCTGCAGCCACTGCTGAACTCCGCTCACCAGGCGCAAGATGATTGATAAAGAAAGCTGGAAAAATTTTACTTTAAAAATAATTTATAGACCGTCTAACGTAAGGAATAACAAATGCCTGCCGCTGACTTCAAGACAGTAATTCAATCTTGAGGTCCTGGTGATGTTTATAAACCACTAAAGGTCCATTCTCATTGAATTACTGCCTTATATCTCACCACCATCCATCTATCCATCACTGCAGATACAGCGCACTGTGCATGATAATACTGGATAATCAGAGTATAACAGGAAGAAAAGGAGATGAAGCCGTTTTAGTTGGAGCGTTTTACTACTCAGGATTAAGCGTCTTGTGACTGCGAAGGGATGGGATAGGAGTACACTCAAAAGATCGGTCCATGTGTAGACGGTCTTTCAACCCCTTTGATCACATCCTTTCAGCCAGCATACCCATCCCACAATCTTCCACCTTTCATGGATTTTATTACCCTTACTGGTGTTACGTAATATTAATCCTTGTATTTGATACAATGCCTTGTCTTGTTGTTGAAATGAAGTAAGGAAATTTGCCTAACGCTTCGCCCTGCCCGAGATTCAAACCCAGAACCTCCCTGGCTTTTACCACTTAGCTCCACGATCATTATCTGGCATTATAACGACACCTGCAACAGTTCCATGTTACCGAGCGCCTTCCAGAGGCAATATCGCCGCCATGATAATGTTCCTTTCACACACTTGGCCTTCTGTGTTTACAAGCCAAAGATTATCTAATAGCTCTCAGTGGTAAGGACTGAGTTAATCGCTCTTGGGTGAAATATTTAATATGGGGGGAAAAGAAAAGATACTATGATAATGGTAGGTTGGCACATTAGTGATACTTTACTAAGTAAAAGTATCATTAATTCTCTCCCCTATTTTGTATTCACTACACTCCGTACTGAAAGTGATGACCAACGAGTCAAGTAATTTCAGTATTTTAAAGCACGGGACAAGAATTAGACCGCAAACCCACAAAACAGTGCTGGAAATCTGAATAACGTACACACACTCACACACTTATAAACACACACACACACACGCACGCACACATACCCATGCACAGGGAGAAAATCCACCTAGATCTTTGAGTGTCACTTCATCTTCACAAAATAACACATTACAGCATGAAATGCTAAGTGAATAGAGTAAACTTAGACCCAGTTAGATTTTTCTCCCCCAATGCGTATTCGCTCTCTCTGTGCCTCTGTGTTGGGAGATGCACGGTGTGTCTCCCGATGATTAGTTAGGTTAATGTGCTGGGCTGACCGCTTGCGGTGAGTCCGTTGGTGCTTTGTTTCCACGCCGCGGGACGAAGGAGCCACTTACCGCCTGGGCGTAAGCACCATACGCGCCAAACTGGATGGCCATCGGGTTGAACATCCCCATCTGTCCCGCCATCTGCTGCATGCGACGCATCGTACGCTCCTTATCGGTGTCCGCAAATTTGACCACGAGGCTGGAGGAAGCCCCCTGGAAGGCAGAGAGACAAACATCAACGCGGGTTGTCAAACGGAGGAGCGTAACACGGTCATCGACGCACTGCACACCGCGACGTACTGCTGTGTTTTACAGTGTAGCTGAACAATGGACAGGCACAAGATCAAGGCAGACTGGTGCAGTCCAACTGACAGATCCCGATCTCAAAAAGTACATTTCAAAGAATTGCTGTTTCTTAAATGAATCCAGCATTGTTTTTTTGGTGGGTGGAGGAGGAGGTGGGGAGGAGGTGTCAGGTGCCCCCTACCCTACTCCTCCCGCTTGTTTGGGTCCCGACCTGACTGTTCAGCGCCTTAGGACGTCCTCCCGATGTGAAAGGTGCTCTACAAATGTCATTTTGTTGTTGTTTTTTCCTTTATCTCTCTCTCTCTTTCTCTTCTACTCTTTCGATCATTCATTCAGTTTCTGCACACACCGCACCACACAGAGCATTTAAATGTGTTCCTGCAGACATTACTCCCAACAATTGATGCTCTTTCATTTTGCATATCCTGGAGTAAAGTATTTTTTAATGTGTAAAATCATTTCCTACTCATTATCATTAGAATAATTTCTTAATTGCATTAAATTTGTGTCTCAATTAAAAAAAAAGTGCTAATTTATTTGATTAATTCCAGTTAAACAAATAGCTCATTTGCGCCCAAATGTCAGTCAAATGTCAGAAACGCTCACTAAGCAAGAACTTCTGATTGAAAAGCATTAACATGTTACCAGTTTTGCATCCGAGTGTGTAATCAAAATATATGTGGAGCTATATCAACTTGTTAGTTAAAAAAACACAGACTTTGTTTTCCCCCCACAAAGGCTACAGTCATACCATGGTTATTCTGTTCAGACAAGATGACTACAGGGGATGGTAATTAATATTCCAAGTGCTTCTCGACTGAAAGCCTCGTACAGGATGTAAATAACGTAAGAATGTCAACCTGGCTCGGTGGTTCAGTTGGTAGAACTTTAGCCTCAGGGTAGGGGTGGTTACGAAGGTTCCAGAACCACTGGAAGCCTTCAATTCCACCATTAATGGCTACGCTTTCAGCCTCTGTGCCCTGAAACTCTGGACCAACCTCTCCTCTATCCCTCTGCTTTGTCTCTTTCTTCTCCACCTTCAGGTTGCGCCTGAAGACCTTCCTATTCGACCATGCCTGCTCTTCCACCTCTTCCCTTGCCCACTCTAGTCTCTACCACTGTCAAGCACTATCGGATAATGCCCTGTGTGAGGGCGGCTATATAAATATAAGTTGTTGGTGTCCAGGACTGGGTGTGGTAATGTAATGTGGGGGGGTGGAAGGTGGTCGAGAATTACAAAGCCCCTTCATCCCATTTGATCTCATCTTTCCCGAATACCCAAACTCTGATCCTCTCATTTAGAGCATTGATGACTGAGCTTCCTTCCAACTCTCATTTTCAAACACCCCCCTCTCCGTGCCCCCCCACCACCGCTCCATGCTTATTGGACGGACGCACTTTTAGTCAATATCCTTAAAAGCTTTGCTGCCCTCCAGGCTGCTCAATGCCCCACCTTGTTTTTGTCAAGTGCTTCGAGTCATCATTACTTGAGGTGCCTGGAGACTTGAGCAAGTATGGAAACTGCTTTGTGTTGCGGTTCTCAAGTCTGGCCAGCAGGTGGCGCTGTGGCAGCACAGTTTTCCACAGTCCAATGGCAGGGATGGACAGGTGAGTGCCAGTGTGGGTGGGAATATTATTTATAAAGTGATAACTAACTCACTGGAGACACACAGCTACCAACTGTGGTCCCTAACCCAAAGAACTCCAGTAGCGGTTACTATTTTCAAGGAGGTGGAAACAATTAAATCATTTATGAATCCACTCCCAGGGCCTTTTTATGATAATAGTTATGATTGGAGGAGGACGTCTCAAAACACTTTGCAGGATTTACTGTAAGTTGTGTTTGCTTGCAAAAACAGTACAGTATTTTGCAGGTAAACACGGCAGTCTATTTGAGCAAAGCAAAGTCTCACAAACAGCCATGGAGTGAAGGACCAATTTTATCTGGGGGAATTGATGCCCGGGACTTGGATCCCTCTATTCACTCCATGGCTGTTTGTGGGACATTGCTGTGCGCCACTGGCTGCCACGTTTGTTCCACAACCTAAATGGTCAAGTGTATGTGAGTTTGAAGTTTTGAAATGGGACTTGAACCCACAACCATCTGACTCAGATGGAAAAGTGCTGAGGTAGGCTTAGACCTGGCTCTTCCCTCACTTTTTCTCACCTCTGTGGAGTTACGGCTATTATATTGGTCCAGGAATGTCAGGAGTAGAACCTCCTGCGCTCTTACCTCGCGCTCTCCCGCTGGAATGTTCCTCTCTGTGTTTTGTTAGAAGGAGAGGAAACAATTGCTGATCTCAGCAGCTGTATAGGCCATTCCAGATGTGCCTTAACGTAATTTACATTGCAAAGAGGGAATGGAATTAATGGGCAAATAAAAACAATTTACATAATAGGAATTTTGCAGCTGAAAGCACTTGCTCAGAAGACACCTGAGGCTTTTCTTCTGTTACTGCGTCTGCGGTCAACCTCCCTTTCTCCCCGGCTCAGTATTAACCCAGGCAATTGTTAAGTTCTCTAGGATGCTATACCACATGAAAGGCAAAGTTTTTTTTCCTCAGAATTGAACATATCCGAACCACGAGCTGGTAATATCCTCTGTGTATGTGTGTGTGAAAGTATTTGTGTGTTTAACCGCTGGGGTATATATTTGTGTATTTGTGTGCATTTATGTGTGTCCATGTGTATTTATGTGTGCAGTTGTGTGTGAAAGAAGGAAACTCAAGGCAACTACCTTGCGATGCGGAGTGCAGAGTGGAATAATCCCGCAGAAGATATCCAGAGCCTTGTACCTTTTAACAATGACAAAGCTTGCAAGACAGTGCTTCCAAAGGCAAGCTATGTGGTGTTAGCTGGTTAAACTCCAGCAGTTACCCCAATACACGCTCTGGGGTCCCTAAGCCTTGATTTTAGCGAAGGAATCCCATCGCTTCAACCCTTTGCTTTCCTCCTTCAAGTCCTTCCTCTTTGACTGTGCCTTCAATCCTCCTCCTCCCTAAACCCCCACACTCACTGCCCGAATCCAACTCCCAGCTCGGGTGCAAACCCTTGATAATAATCCCTCCAAAAAAATCCACAATAATAAAATTGGTCATTTGAATCCACAACTCTTTGTGGGACACTGCTGTGCACAATTGGCACCGCGTTTAGCCCACAAAATATAGTCAATTCACTTTATATTCTGTGAAGTTGAGACGTCCAGAAGATATGAAAAGCGCTATATTAAATTCAAGGATTATTATTAGTTTGTTGACCTTGGGGTGCCCTCTTAGTCTGAAAGGCACTATATAAATGCAATTTGTTGTTGATGTTATTGCTGTTGAAATCCTCTGCCACCTCCAAGCCAAATGAATGTGGGAAATGACTTCAACGCCCATTTGCACAGTTAACATCTCAGAGGACAAGAGCCAGGGCCTCCAGCCCAAACTGACCGGCTTTTTGAAGAGCATCCTGAAGTATGATAGATGTGTAGCTTGTGGGAACTGGCCAAGTCACATTTCACTCGTGCTCTCTGCTGTTCTCTGGCAGGGCTCAGGTAGGTTTGTTCCAATCTGTGCTTTTTTGTTAACCATCAAAAAATTCGATTCACCAAATCATTCCGCTCCCACCCCCCACCAAATCTGGGAACAACAACAACAACAATTTGCGTTTGTGTACAGTCTGTCACATGCGACAACGTCTAGGGGGACTTAACAGTGTTGGAGCTCAACACTGAGCCGTGGGAAGGTGACCTGTTCGAAGAGGAAGGTCATCAGGTGTGATCGGAAGATGGTAAAGGAGGGGGAAAAGCAGCGGGATTCAGGAAAGAGTTGAGATTCCCAGGAAAATCATCACAGTCTACCCCACCTCACCCCATCCCTCTCTCTTCACCCACAAAATACACAGTCGATCCACTATACAGTATGTTCTGCGAAGCGCTTTGAGACGTCTCAATGATATGATTAGGTGAGGAATCCAATGTCAGGATTATTCTTCCAGCTGCTTGCACCCACCCACAGGAGGCAGCAGCTATTGCAAAGGGACTATGGGATGGAGTTCCAGAGTGTGGGGGCAGAGAGGCTGAAAGCCCGTCCACCGATAGTAGGGCAGGTTGGGCGGGGAACATGGAGCAGACCGGAGCCCGCTGAACAGAGGGGGCGGGCAGGTTCATAGTGGGACAGCAGGTCAGAGAGATAGGAGGGGGTAAGGCCATGAATGGCCTTGAAAGTGAGGATGAGGATCTTGAATTTGATCCTCTAGGGTGGGGGGGGGGGAGGGAGGGAGGGAGTGAGGGAGGGAGGGAGGGAGGGAGGGAAGAGGAGGAGAGGGGGAAGCGGGGCTAGTGGGGGTGGGGGGCGCGGGAAGTGAGCTCCTGCAGTGAGGTGATTCATGCCGCCTGGGATGGAAGTGCTGAGCAGGAGGTCTCGTTTCAAGTGAATTCATGCACAGCGTCGGCAACGCACAAACGGTAATGCCTTGAGCTGTCAGTTTACCTGCACAGATTGTTTTTGCGTCTGTGTCTACGTGTGTGTTTTATTTTAATAATTAATTTGGGGAGGGGCAGGCTGTGTGTATGGGTGTGCAATACAAGGTTAGTGAATTTACCTATGAGCACAGAGGAAACCAGGCTGGCCTGGGAAAACTGTTATACTTATGGACGTATGGTTAAAGCAAAATGGAAATCTCTGTGGGTTATTTTGCTTTAACTCTCTGGTTGTGCATTACAGACAGAGAAATAATAATCACAATCCTTGCGTTTGAAACAGCAACTGATCACGTCATTGACATGTCTCAAAGCGCTTCACATGACAGTCCTATAGCTCAATGGTTAGAGTACTTGCCCTACAAGCGGGAGACCTGTGTTTGAATCCAGGCAGGTCAAGAGCGAAACTTTGCACAGGTTTCCTTATTCCACACGCCTGATAATAATCCGTCCCTCAAAAAAACACAATAATAAAAATTGGTAGTTTTAATCCACGGCTGGTTGTGGGACACTGCTGTGCGCAATTGGCTGCGGTGTTTCGCCCACAAATATACAGTCAATTCACTTTACAATATATTCTGTGAAGCACCTTAAAATGTCTAAAAGACATGAAAAGCGCTATATCAAATGCAAAGATTGTTATTATTATTATTATCATGAATGACAACAATATTTTCCTCTCTGGACAAGTAGAAGCTGGTTTGCTTAGCTAACATCGCTAACGCTATTTTATTAGGCAGGTTAGCAACTCAAGTTTGCCTCTCCCTCTCTCTTCTAATTGTTAGTCCATTGGGTAAGTTCTTCAAAAATGCAAAATACAGTAGTGCAGATGCTGGGAATTCTGACAAAGTTCTGACGAAGGGTCGTGGATCAGAAACCTTGACTCACTTTCCTTTTTCCATAGATGCTGCCTGACCCGCTGAGTGTTCCCAGCGATTTCTGTTTTGTTTCAGGCAAATTCTTCAGCTCATTAAAGCAAGGGCTTCAAACTACGACTCTGCCTCTGTGGTCCACATTACAGTCTGTGTTGGTCTGGTACGCTATACGTCCCTGTGATGCCTGGAGCTGTTACACTGCAGACATTTTCTGCCTGCTCTACCCCCTTGGGAACTATGCAGGTTAAAATGACTGACTTCACAATGCTAATTTCACTTCACAGTAAGTTGAAAAAGTTTACTTCTGCTTCTGCCCGCCTGTATGTGCACCAGCTAAATGTTTCGTACCGTACCTCGCTTGGAATCTAATGTTCCTTCTTTTGGTTCAGTCATAATAATAATAATAACAATCCTTGCATTTGATTTTGACATAACGCCTTATCACATCATTGAGATGCCTCAAAGCATTTCACAGGATATACCGTAAAGTGGGTTGACTGTATATTCAGCCGAAAAGTGTCAACCACAGCAATGTCCCACAAACAGAGTGCGTGATCCATTTTATTTGGAAAATTGTTGACCCTGACACAGGGAGAAACTCCTTTCTCTTTTAGAATGGTGCAATGGGATCTTCAACATCCACCTAAATAGGCAGACGGGACACTGGTTTAACATCTCATCCGAAGGATGGCACTTGCAGCAATCCAGAGCCCCCTGCCCTTACTGTAGTGTCATCCTCGATATTTTGGGCTTGAACCCACAACCTTCTGACTCGGAAGAGCCCTGTCTGGTAAGCTTTCCCACTGCTTGTCCAGCTAGGATCACCTTACCCTATTCAGGAGTTGGTTCCCATTTCACGATATGTTATACCTTGGTGTGGTAACTGCACTGCAATGATAACGTTTCCATTTTTTTGCCTCAATGATGTGATCGACCTTTGGCTGAACTCGCAAATAATTACTCTGAGACAGTAATAATAACTGTCGATTTCCAGGTCATTGTACCTGGCTGTTTGTAATGGGGTTTTGAGATCAATAACACCAGGAGAAAGAGATAATTGCCTTTAAATGCATGCTTTACATGTAAGGCAACTACTAATGCAAAGTGCAACATTGCCAAATCGAAAGCAATTTAATTCTTTTTAAATTAACCCCTTCCTTACACATCGAATCAAATAATAATAATAATCCTTGCATTTGATACCGCACCTCATCATGTCTTTGAGATGTCTCAAGGTACTTCACAGAATGTACTGTAAAGTGAATTAACTGGATATTTTCATAGAAAGATAAAATCCTAGAATTATACATCACAGAAGGAGGTTATTCAGCCCATTGTGTCTGTGTCGGCTCTTTGGAAACAGCTGTCCAAATCAATCACCACTCTCTCCCCATAGCCCTGCAAACGTGTCCTCCTCAAATATCTATGTACTTCTCTCCTAAAAGTTGTTATCGGATCAGCTTCCACTACCCTTTAAGGCAATGTGTTCCAGATCCAAACAACTCACTACATGAAAACAATTCTCCTCATCTCCCCTTTGTTTCTTTTAACAACTACTTTAAATTGGTGTCCTTGGGTTATCGACCCACTCGCCAGTGGAAATAGTTTCTCCTTGTTCACCCTATCGAATCCCCTCGGAATTTTGGAAACTTCTACTAAGTCTCCTCTTAACCTTCTCTGCTCCAAGGAGAATAAGCCTTGCTTTGCTTCTCTATCCTCTCCTGATAACTGAAGTCCTACATTCCTGGTAAATCTCCTTTGCACCCTCTCCAATGCCTTGACATCTGTCCTAAAGTATGAGGTGCAGAATTGAACATAATATTCCAGCTGAGGCCTAACCAGCGTTTTATAAAGGTTCATCATAACTTCCTGACTGTTGTACTCTATGCCCTGATTTATAAAGCCTAGCGTCCTGCATGTTTTTTTTTAAACAGCTTTATGTATCTATCAGTGCCTTGGGACTTCATCCCGATCTGAAAGCTGCTGTACAAAACCTAATTTTGTTGTTGTTGTTCTGCCACCTACAAAGATTTACTTTATGAACTGCCAGGTCTCTCTGTTCCTTCACCTCCTTTAAGATTCTACCATCTAGCTTTTATTGCCTTTCCTCATTCTTCCTCCCAATAATGCATTACTTTGCATTTATCCACATTAAACTAACTCAAGTCCAGGTCATTTATATACTATTGATTAAAAACAGCAGTGGTCCCAATACTGACCCCTGGGGGACACCACTGCACACTTAACTCCAGTCAGAAATACAACCGTTCACCACCACTTTCTGGTTTACTGCCTGTCTCCCAGCCTGTATCCATGCTGTCGCTGTCCCTTTAATACCGTGGTCTTCTATTTTGCTTGCAAGTCTCTTGTGTGGCACTTTACCAAACAAACTTTATTTTATTTTCCACTTTATTTTGTGGGTGAAAGTGGTATTGACGGAGCCAGGGAGTGACATACAGAATCAGTCGGCCCCAGTGAAACAGGAATTTCCCTCGACCCTCTGGCGGTGTATGAGTTAAGCTGATTGCCTGGCAGGGTTTCTGACAGCCGTCAACTACTTCCTGTTAATTCTCACAGAACAACTAAACATCTGTCAAGTGTATTCTAATGTACTCAGTAAGCCTGACAGTTTCTATCAACATAGCTGTAGTTCAATTAATAGAAAAGCAAAATGAAAAAAGAATTACAACCCTCTCCCCAGTGACTCTTAGGGATTTTTTTAAAAAAAACGTGATTCATAAGAACTTTACACCAATCTAATTACAAGCCTGAGTGCTCCACATTTACATAGAAAATATTACAGCTCTTTTGACTTAGAGTCTTATAAAATGTGCAAAGTCTAATGCAATAATTGCTATTAAAAAGCATAATAAATATATTTGCCCAGCATCAATGGTAATGCAAGATGTGTACATACTGTGGAGCTGCTTGAATTAAACTGTATGGGATGGGGGAGGTGAGGGGAGGGAGAGACAGTATCTGGTGTACAAGGCTAATGACAATTTGTAGATAGTGAAATATTTCTTCACACAGAAAGTAATTAATGACCAGCACTGGGTAGCCAGACAGGGTGATTGGGGCCAAAATGCAGGACTTATTTAAGAAACGCTCGATGCTGTGATAAGAAGACATTAGGATAGGTCTTCTGGAAGAATGGGATCAATTAATAGCAATAATCCTTGCATTTGAAATAGAATTTTTCTCACATCATCAAAATGTCTCAAAGTGCTTCACTGTAAAGTAGAGTGACTGCGTATTTGCACGCAAAAACGTGGCAGCCAATTTGCAAACAGCAATGTTCCACAGGCAGCCGTGGAGTGAATGACCAACTTTATTTGTTGGCCAGGACACTTGGAGAAACTCCCTTCTCTGTCGAAAAGTGCCATGGGATCCGTAACGTCGACCTGAACTCGTGGATGTTAAGCTCAGTTTAACATCTCATCCGAAGAATGGATTTTCAATTGGCTTGAAGTGCCTTTGCCTTTATCTAATATCTCTATGATCATTTCATCACTCGTCCTGTGGGAATTTGAGACGTTTTGGGACAATAAAAGAGAACTGTCTCAAGTGGCTTACTATATATAGGGTGTCAGTTGGTAGCACTCTCCCCTCTGTGTCAGTAGATTGTGGGTTCACACCCATGTTGGGACTTTGAATGTGTAGTCTAGGCTGACACTCTGATACAGTGCTGTGGGATCTCTTGATTGTTGGAGATGCTGCCCTTCAGATGAGACATAAACCTAAGGTCTCATCTGCCTGTTCAGGTGGATGTTGAAGATACTGCACACTATTAGTAAAAAGACTAGTGCCCGATGTTCTGGCCACAAGATAAAATTCAAGGCATTCACTGTAATGTGTAGTTATTGCGTATTTGTAGACAAACACAACAGTTAATGTCAAGCAGCAATGTCCTACAAACAGCCATGAAGTGAATGACAAATAATTGGGGGGAACTGTTGGCCAGGACACAGGGAAACATTCTCCTCATTTTGAATAATGCCATGGGAACTTTAACATCTACCAGAAAGGGCAGAAACCACCTTGGTTTAACATCTCATTGGAAGCACGACAGCACTGAAAATGTGTACACCCCCAGCACTGGTCTGGGGGACATTCCAAGTTCTGACTTGGAGCCTAAACTCACAACCTTCTGACAGAGATGAGAATGTGTAGACCCGTCTCAAGACCCTCCTCTTCAACCGTGCCTATGGTCACCCTCCAACCCCTACCCTCCCTGCCCTCCAACCTTCCTTATCCCAACCCCACAGCTCGGGTCCAAGTTCATGGCCGTCCAGCAACTTGGGATGTCCTCCCTATGTGAAAGTCGCTATATAAATGTAAATTGTTGTTGTTGCCCCCCTGAGACAGAGTGATGGCTAATATAAATTAGCCCGGGTAACAGCACAGGAAGTCTTGGCATTGGGGTTAAAGGTCGACCTCAAGACAAAGACGAGAACAGAGGGGGTACTGGAAAGGCAGCACAATGATGCGCAGAGTGTTTGTATTTCTATGGCCTGAGTAAACCCAGTGAGAAGGCAGCTTCATTTTTCTTTGCACTGGCAACGTGATCCATGCAGTTTAACTGCGGTGCGCTCTTTCTAATGAGCCACTTACTCATTTCCGCTCAATTTGTGGTTTTGCTTTGTGCTTCAGTTTTGTGCGATTCCCTCACTGTGCATTTTCACTTGTCACAGCGAGCGATGGCGTACAGTGTAAAACAACATTCTTTTCCTCCACAGCTGGGAACATAAATCCCATTTACGCTGGGGAGCTCAGTCCAACATGCAGAACAATAATAATAACCCTTGCGTTTGGTTTAGCGCCTTTAACTTCAATACATTTCATTTGAAAGGTAAATTGGTGTCATGTGGAGTGACTGGGTACGCTGGGCAAACACAGCAGCCGATTTAATAATGCTTTGCGTTTGATGCAATGCCTTATCACATTGGGAGGATGTCTCAAAGCGCTTGACAGGATTTACAGTAAACTGTAGTCCCTGTGCATTTTATAGGCAAACACGGTACCCAATTTGCATGTGCAAGAGCCCATAAAGAACCATGCAAAAAGAAGGCTGTTTTAATAATAATAACAAATCCTGCATTTGATATACCGCCTTATCACGTTGTTCCGAATTCTTAAAGCGCTTCACAAAATATATTGTGCATAACTAATACACAAAAATAACTGTATATCTTGTGGGTGAAAAGCCAATTGCGCACAGCAGTATCATATAAATAGCCGTGGTTTAAGTGTCCATGTTTTTTGTAGAGCGAGATATAAAGAGAAGGTGTAGCCAGAGACAACTAACCAGGTCAGACATTTTATAAATTTGAATGTTGCTGATTACGGAACAATAGACGATCTCTGAGGAGCTCCCACTTATCTGAACTGTCTCCAGTTCTTATGGAACCTGGTCCTTTCTCTTTCACCTTCTCTCACTGTCTTCAAACTCTTCCTAAAACCCCCCACTAATTCGTTGACAAACACAACAGTCAATGTCAGACAGCAATGTCCTACAAACAGCCATGAAGTGAATGACAAATATCTGTTGGGGAACTGTTGGCCAGGACACAGGTAAATATTCTCTTCTCTTTTCGAATAATGCCCTGGGATCTTTAACAACCTTGGTTTAACGTCCCATCGGAAGCACGGCAGCACTGAAAATGTGTACATCCCCAGGTCTCTATCCCTGTCCTACAAACCCCACTTTTCTTCAGCTTTCTGTCCCTACCCTCTGGAACATCATCCCGGAGCCCCTTGCTTTACCCACTTCCTCGCCTCCTTCAAAGCCTGTCTCAAGATGTTCCTCTTTGATTGTCCTTTTGGCCACCCTCCCACCCCGATTACTCTCCATCTCTCTTGATTCTGACCCCTAGCTTGGCTGAACACCCATGAATATCCAGGGCCTTGGGATGTCCTTCCGATATGAAATCTACTAAATAGAAGCAAGTTTTGTGGTTGCTGTTCGTGTTGTCTTCGTTCCTCCCTGCTCGGAGCTCCCCATTATCCCTGGGAAGCGTTTTGAGATACTTATTCATGCAACGTGAAAGGCGCTTTACAAGTACAGGTTGTTCTTTCATGGGAAGAGGTTATGCCTGTGACTCAGAGCACAGACTGAGACCGGGATCTGGGGACAGTGTCAAGTAATTCAGGGATGCGGATCCATCCTGTCGCCCAGTGAAGTGTCAAGTCATCTCCGGTAAAGTCTCACATCCTCCCATTAGAGCAGTCATCCATTCCCCACCTTGCCTGTTTCTTTCTGAGCTACATTTGATTGATGGGTTCATGCCACAGACTTGGAGATGGCACAGCCAAGTGTCTGTCCAAACACACTTCAATTATACCCCTTGAAAGCTGTCATGGAAGAAATAACAATTTCATGTGTCTGCCTTGTTATGATACTAAGATAGCTCCCAGAGTTGAAAAGACCAAAACCTAGTCTATCACAATGAGGGAGATGGTAGAGAAATCATAGGGTTCAGATCAGCCTCCAGATGATCCGTCCTAAATGTAACCAATATTACGAGCACAGATTAACTGTCGAGATTCAACGTAGAGTCAATAGCATTGCTTGGTATTTTAGACTAGAATAGGTCTGTTTAAAATCTCTTCCCCATCTTCATACAATACAGATCCTCTGAGGCCAACCTAGTAGAACCCAACCAAGGCTCAGTGCCTTAGGATGTCCTCCGGACATGAAAGGGGCACTCTATAAATGTAATTTTGTTGTTGTAATAGACAATGGATTTCTCGATCTCAGTCAAAGGTTGACACACCTTGTCTCACTCTGACATACAGTGAAGCACTATTCTGCAGGGATTGTCTGTAATCCAGATCCCAACCCCGGCACTGGGTAGACTCTATAACTATAGTATACATCCATTAACCATATGTGCACTGATATTAAGGTGGAATTTGTGGTCATTGTAATATTAAGGATACTGACCTGGCTGAAGGTGGACCACCTCCTCACCCACCTCCATTGCCATGGACTGAGACGGAGACTAGGAGTTATCACCTAAAAGACCAACTTACAATCAAAGGTCATAGTTTGTGAGCTGGAGGTCAAATACCGTGAGCCTGACTTCTCTGGTCTCACTATTTAGAACTGCATTGGGTGTTTGACAGATAACGGATGTCTGTTCTGGCCTATTTGATATCAATAGCACATGATCCAAAAATCTCATCTCAATGAGCGTAAGAAATGGCCAAAGATTTAATTTTCCACTATTGAGATCTCTCACCTTGCAGAGGACAAAAATTCAACCAAAGCATTTTTTCCCATCTAAACCACAAAAAATCGCTCAGCCCCTTTTGAGAACAATAATAACAATTCTTCCTCCTTGCATTTACACCTGATCACAGCACAAAGTGCTCCAGAGTTGTTGTTTTTAATAAAGTGTAAATGACAGTGTAGAGAGCAAATTATTGGTCCAGGACACCGGGTGAAACTCCTTTCGCTTTCTAAATAGATTCAATAACATAGATTTTCTAAAACTATGAAAGGTTTTGATAGGGTAGACATAGGGAAGCTGTTTCCACATGTGGGGGAAGGCAAAAACCAGGGGCCATCAATATAAAATAGCCATAAATAGATTAAATAGGGAAGTTAGAAGGTATGTCTTTACACAGAGAGTAGTGGGAATGTGGAACTTGCGACCCAAGGAGTTGTTGAGGCCAATAGCATAGATGTAGTTAATGGGAAGCTAGACAGGTACATGAGGGGGAAAGGAATAGAAGATTATGCTTGCAGGCTTAGTTGAGGAGGGGTAGGAAGAGGCTCATGTGGAGACCAATTGGGCTGAATGGCCTGTTCCTGTGCTGTGTATTCTATCGTATTCTAACAACTTTCAAAAGGGAATTGGATAGGTACTTGACAAGGAAAAAGTTGCAAGGATATAGATTCATAGATTCATAGAATTTTACGGCACAAAAGGAGGCCATTCGGCCCATCTAGTCTGTGCCGGCTCTTTGAAAAGAGCGATTCAATCCCACTGCCCAGCCCGCTCCCCATAGCCTAATAGACCTGTTCTCCCTAAATAAAGATCTAATTCCCTTTTAAAAGTTGTTATCGAATCAGCCTCCACCACCTTTTCAGGCAATGCATTCCAGATTCAAACAACTCGCTGAGTGAAAAACTTTCTCCTCAGCTCCCCTCTACTTCGCCTTGAAACTATTTTAAATATTTTAAATATGGGGAAAGAGCGGGGAAATTGGACTGATTAGGCAGCTCTTCGAAAGAGCCGGCACAGGCACAATGGGTCAAATGGCCTCCTGTGCTGTAATATTCTATGATACTATGATAATAGAGCTGCAGGAACTGAAAAAGATTGCATTGCAATGAAAATAACGAAGATTCATGATATATATTGGAGGTAAAAGGCACAGCTTGAACATGCTGCCACCCCATTCTGTAATCATATCCTGGCTCAAATGAAACCAATCATAATAAATAATAGTATTAATAATCCTTGCCATTGATATAATGCCTTTCTAGTCAAGAGCACGTCTCAAAATGCTTCACAGGAGTTTACAATTTTTGGCTGTGTATTTGGTAGGCGAACGTGGCAGCCAATTTGCGCACAGCAATGTTTTACAAACAGGCTCCCTACTTGTCTCGGTACAAAATGATCACGGGGCAGCGCTGCAGGAAGGAGCGGCAGAGACAAGAGAGCTGGAAAGGCTCAGCCTCGCTCGTAGATCCACTGGAATTTTCAAACCTGACTAATTACATTGAACAGGGACAAAAGCCTCCTTAAAATCCTCCTGCTCAGATGCTAATGTTTGAATTCAGACGGAAGGATGTTCCTGTTGTTCCTTCCATTAGGGAAACAAGATTCTCCGGCAAAACGCATCGTGTATTTATTTATTTATTCATAACTTACTGCCGCGGAGACAAAGCTTATTTAGCTCAACGCCAGTTTTCAAAGGAGACCTTTTGTACATCACGGGGAGTGGGGAGGAGAGGGATGAGAGGGTGGGGACTCAGAGAGAAAGAGAGAGTGAGACTAAAAGAACGCGCTCATAAAACATTACAAATAAAACAATGAAATGTCGTCAGCAAAACAAACGACTGCAATAGATAATGTACGCGGGGATCAAAATACTGTACACTCCCTGAAAAATCTTTCAGACGGATTACTGGGGCCTCCCAGCTCCGAAAGGGAGGAAAAATCACACGCTATTTCTTTGTGGCAGAAGCGCAGTGTGAGTGATTGGCACCAATAGCACCGTTCCCGTGGTTACGACACGCTCAAAGAGAAGCAAAGAACTGTCAGCTTGATCTATAGAGCTGGCGATATTTCCATTCTCTTTTTTGTTTGGGGTGGGAGGGTGGGGGGGGGATGGGATGAATGATACGTGTACAAAATGTATTGATTTACTGAAGTGCCTACACGTCATTTTTCTCACCCTTTTGGAATTCTGTCCCACAGTGCCTTCGCCCATGCCTCCTTCTAAGCCCATCTCAAAACCTTCCTCTTCGACTACACTTTTGGTCAGTCTCCTCTCTCTACCTTCCCCGCCCTCTACCTATCCTGATCGCAACCCCCAATTTGAGTTCACATCTGTGACTGTGCAGTGCTTTGACACCTTACGTCCTCCCCTTATCAGTACCACTCCTTAAAAGCTATGTTCCAATCACATGATTGGTTTGGCCCATCTGATCCCATCCTTTCACAACAACCTCATGATTGTCCTCCTCCCATCAGAGCATCAAGCTGGTTTTTAAATAAGTCCAGTTCCTTGGCATCAACTGGCCTTACTGGCAACCTGTTCCAGTCAATAACTATTCGTAAAGAAAAACATCCTGAAATTGCTCCGTGCAACTCTAAACCAGTGTCCTCTTGTCTTGGTGATTCCGAAAGCAATGTGGTAAAGTTATTTTATGAATCTCACTCAGAGTTTTAAAATCCTGCAATGAGGTCTCGTCTGAGTCCGATCGGCATGTGAAAGGTCTGATGGTGGGGACGGGGGTGGGGAGAATGGCTGGCCTGGCACTTGCACTGCACTGCAGGAGGAACCAGAAGATCTGGCGCCGATAGCAACTAAAGCTACAGATGTTCCAATCATCAGCACCAGATGCTCTTGGTTTGAAAGCCTTTGTGGCCTCCTGGCTTTCAGAGGTTTCTCTGGCAGCCAATGTACCAGACCGCTCAGCGAGGGCTCAGTAACTGGCAGCCTCCCAGGGAGCTGCCTGCTCCTGTGTGGCTCCACATTGGCCAAGCCTGACCCAGAATCTGCTCGTGCCTTGTGAGACAACTAAGGAGCACAACCCTTGGGGGATGGGGTGAGGAAGGGTGGAGGGCGGGTAGGGGTAGGAAGGTGACCAAATGCACGGTTGAAGAGGAGGGTCTTGAGACAGGCTTTGTAAAAGGTAAAGGAGGGAGCGAGGTGAAGGATGTAGGATGAAGTTCCAATACATTATAATCGTTGCATTTGATATGGTGCCTCATCACATTGAACAGACATCTATCTCAAAGTGCTTCATAGGATTTTACTGAGTATTAAAAAAATAACTTGTTTCCATTGGGCAGAATAAAGATGAAAAATAAGATCCCAAGTAAAAGAAAAAGCTGCAGGTGACATTGATCGAAGGCAGGTCTTTGACTTTGACAGATCTCTTACGGCTAGAAAATACAGGCTTAAAATTAACAAAGCACAGAGGAGACAAGAGGTTAGAACAATTATGTTTCTCTCACCTCACATGGGCTGGGTGGCTAGATTCTCAGCAAAGGCAGGCAATACTTTGATTAACGCCTTCAAAGAAGAGCTGCAGATTATAGGGATGTGTGTAGAGTATCAAATACTCTATAAGATGGTTCTTTTTGTTGCTGGGTTTGTGTTATTGATTGTGATGCTAGTCGATGGGAGTGGGGGTAACATGAGAGAGGGATATGGAAGGTAACAAAACCTTAAGGTGCAGTTTTCAAGGTGTGGCCTGACTTATAACTGATTATAGCATCTGGGGGATTTAACCTCAACTCTTTAGCAATGTAGACCATCATCCTGTTGGATTTTTGTCTTGACCCTAATCCAAACTTGGCTCAGTTGGTAGCAATTGAGCCTTTGGGTCAAAAGGTTGTCAGCCCAAGTTCCACGTTGGGTGTTTGAACTCCATGCACTGTTTGGAGAGTGGTGTATTGTTGGAGGTGCTCTCCTTTGGATCAGTCATTAAACCAAGGTCCCCTATGTCTACCTAGGTGGATTTCAACATATGTAGTAAATTGTACAACTTGGTCAATAATTTCCCAGCTAAATTTGATCATTCACTTCATGTCACTTTGTGTGACATTGCAGTGTCAGAATTGGTTTCGATTTATCTACAAAACACAAGTCCTACGTTTTACAGTATATGATGTAAAGCACTTTCAGTTTTCCTCCTGATGTGTTCAAAATTCTGAGGGGTTTTGTTTGAGTAGATAAGGAGAAACTGTTTCCTCTGGCAGGTGGGTTGGTAACCAGAGGATGCAGATTTATGATAATTGGCATGAGAACCAACAACAACAACAACAAATTACATTTATAGAGTGCCTTTCACGTCGGGAGGACGTCCCAAGGCGCTGCACAGGAGGCGTATGACCCGAGCTGAGAGGGGAGTGTTTGGGAAGGGGTGAAACACGAAGGGGAGGTAGAAGAGTTCGGGTGGAACAAAAGGCACGATCGAAGAGGAAAGTCTTCAAACCGGCCTTGAAAGAGGAAAGGGAAGAAACAAAACCAGAGGGGAGACAAGGAGAATCTATTTTTTATCCAGAGAATTGTTACAGTCTGGACAGTGTAGCCTGAAGGGAGATGGAAGTAGATTCAATAATAGGTTTGAAAAGGGAATTAGATATACTTGAAAATATCCAATTTCAATGTGGAGTCCAATGTGAAGTCCTGCAACTCAGTGGTTAGAGCACTCAGCATGCAAGCAAGAGACTTGGGTTCGATTCTCGGCAATATGAAACCTTGGGCAAGTTTCCTTACTCCACACGCCTGATAATAATCCTTCAAAAAAAACCTGTAATAAATTGTTCACTTCAATCCACGACTGCTTGTAGGACACTGCTGTGCGCAATTGTCTGCTGCATTTTGCCAAGAAATATGCAGTCAATTCACTTTACGGTATATTCTGTGAAGCACTTTGAGACTTCTAGAAGATGGGGGAAGTGCTATATGAAATGCAAGGATTATAATTAGTAAAAGGAAACAAAATGCATGGTTATGGAGTAAGAGTAGGGGAATGGGACTAGTTGGATATCTCTTTCAAGGATCTGACGCAGGTATATTGGACCAATTGTCTGCCTTCTGTTCTGTAAGATTCTATGATACTATGGTTCTATGAAAGGCACTATACCAAAATAAGTAGCAAATGATTATTAGGCTATCATCCTAGAGAGCTCAAGTATGATCCTAATCATGAGAATATCACAGACAGGTGGCCTGTACTAACATTTTGTGTGACACCCAATTGTGTTCCCATTTTATCCCCACTGACATACTGTATACTCTCTGCTCTTGGTATGGATTCCTCTTGCTAGGATACGGTTTCAACAACAACAACAACTTCAAGTTATAAAGCGCCTTTCACGTCGGGAGAACGTCCCAAGGCGCTGCACAGGAGGCGTGTGACCCGAGCTAGGAGGGGAGTGTTCGGGAAGGGGTGAAACACATAGGGGAGGTCGAAAAGTTCGGCAGTAGGTGCATGTCACTAACCTGCCATAATCATTGGCAGGCTATTCAACTATAGAGGGCAATACAGCTGAGTCAAACATCTACCCACCCAGCTGCCACATGTTTTTACAACCAAGTGCGCTTTCCATTCCAACAATCTATCTCTGGGATTTCCATGTGTAGGTGGGATACATGGAATTCTCAGTTTGGTTTGGATTTTCCTACTCATGTTGATGGGTTTCTACATCTGCCAGACACCTGTCTTAGTAGAAAAAAATTGGGGCTGCCTCACCCTGTTACATTACCCATACAACACAGATCTCTGTTTGCTAATTCTACTCTGTTTTGTGTGTGCAGTCTGCTAATAAAAGATGGTGTTGAATTTCCTATAGTACGCAAGCTTTCTTTGGATTACATTCTTAAGATTGGTTGTCCATCCATCAGTGAGAGCAGAATGCTTTACACAATACATGGGAATTTGCTGGTTACGAACGGTTGACAATGTAAATCTGCAGCCATGCAGGAAAGTCACAAGCAATGATCCTCCTGTGTGAATGTTGCCACAGAGTAGTCTGACAGCCAAAATCCTGAACTCCTGACTAACCAGCAGACAATTCCTATCTGATCCTTTCCTCCCCTCCTTTCCCCCCCATACCGTCTCCTGATGTCAGTATATTTTCTCCAATTGAGCAGCTAATTTGTCACAAGACTGTAATTTTCTATCCCCACATTGGGACTTTGTACTCATATGGTCCACATTGACACTCCGATCCAGTGCTGGGGGTGAGGTGCCGTCCTTGATGGAACATTAAATCGAGGTCCTGTCTGCCTGTTCGGATGGACAATAAATGACCATATTTGCCCAATAATCCCCCAAATGAAAAACCAATGGCTGTTTGTGGGATATTGTTGTGCGCAAATTATCTGTCATGTTCTTCTACCAACAAGATGATCACTCGTCCCAGATTTCGGGAAACAATCCCCTAATGAAGTATTATGTCCCTGTGGCCAAATGTGCCCCGTCATGAGTTCAACAAGAAACTGAGCAAGGACAATAAAATCCTAAAACAGATACATGCATTAGAGAAACACAGCCATTAATCCAACAATTGTCTCCAGTACTGACAGCATCAGGAATTGTGGTGAGTTAAATTTTTAAAATATGTCTCCGGATTTGGTCTGCAGAAATGTAGTCATCCTAGTCTATAAAATACCCAGTCAATATGATTTACAGTATATCCCGTGAAGTACTTTGAGTTCTCCTGACGTTAATGGTGCTGTATCAAATGCAAACATAATAATGATCCCTGCATTTAAATCTGGATCTCATTAATGATCATTGTGCCTTATCATGTCTTCGAGACGTCTTGAAAATGAATTGACTAAGTATTTTATGGGCGAATCTTGGTAGCCGACTGAACACAGCTGTGTCCCACAAACAGTCATGGACTGAGTGACCAAATTACTATTTAAATAAAGGTTTTTTTGAAGGGATTATGAACCCAGAAAGCAATCCGCCAGTCGACCAACAAGCGGGCGCCCACTTACAGCCTGGTAAACAGAGGCGTGTGAAGTAAAGAAACTCAAAGCTTTCGCTTTGCCTGGAAATTAAACCCCGGTCCTCTTGCTTGTGTGGCGAGTGCTCTAACCAAGACTGTTCAACTGTGACACGAGGAATGAGCTCGCTCCCGAACATGGCAGCACTGTGAAGAGAACACCCCTCCCCTATTGCCACACTTGACAGCACTAACCTTTACTGGCTGAGCACACAGCAAATTGAAAGTGCCACACAAACTGCTCTCGGGTAAATATTTAATCAAAACAGTTTGGCTGCGGCTTGTAAAAATCCTTTACGGGAGGCCTTCTGTCCTCAGCCCCGTTCTCCTTCCCTACCCGTCACCCCACCTTATTGCCTTCGCCCCATATTGACTGATATATAGGGTCAGATCTATCCTCTGTGTGGGTGCGGGTGGGAGGTGGCGTGACCCATTCAAAGTAAGCCATTCCACTCTACTGCAGCGCACTTTCAAGCAGAGTCGTGCAATTGAATAACATCAGCAAAGAGCAGCTGCTAGTATGTGGAGTCTCCGAAAATCAAAGGGAATATTTCAAGGCAACTTCTTTCTGGCTTCCTTTCAGCTTAACAGGCGGATGTGAGAAAGAGAGAAGGGAGAGAGAGAGAGAGAACGCAAATCTTAACTTGCAGGCTTGCCATCAAATGGAATGCTAACATGACACATGCAGTAGATGTTGCAAATGAGGGATAAAATAAATGCTTTGAGAGTCCACAGCTACAGATGTTTGGTGCAGAGAAATTCTCCAAGGGGTAATATTAATGACAGGAGTGGGAGAAAGGGCTTGCTTCTTTTTACATAAAAATGTTTGGCTTTGAAATGGAACAGAAGGTAGAAGCTAGATTGGAATTTTTAAAATATATATATAAAATATATATATGTGTATATATGAACTGTACATAAAACTAGGGCAGGATTTTATCTACCTCGATAAGGATCTAGGACCAGACCCACGCAGCATGCAGCTTGAATCCAGTGGGCGCTATCACAGTAAATGTGATAATAGGCAATATGCTACAATATGTGACAGCCTGGCTCAGGTGTCAGAAGACTGTGTGTTTCGCCCACAAAATCTATGGGCAATTCACTTTACGGAATATTCTGTGTAGTACTTTGAGAATTATTATTAAGGATTATTATTATTGTTATTTTAAAACCTCTTGTCTGGACTTTGAACTCAATTCTACGAAATACACAATCACCACATTGTACAGTATCACCTGTGAAGCGCTTTGAGATGTCTGCCTAATTAATAGCTAATAAATAGTAATAATCCTTATATTTGACATAGTGCCTTTCACGTTGGGAGATCTCGAAGAATTTCACACAACCGATGGGCATTTGAGCTGAGGGATCAGAATGGAAAGGGGTGGTGTTGAGAGGGGGAAAGGGATTGGGGGATAAGATGACTAAAAGTGTGGTTAAAGATGTAAGTCCCTGAAAGTGTGATCGAGTCAAAAGAGAGCAAGTTGGAGTGACTCTGGGATGGATTTCATTGTTGGGTGCTGGCAGCCATCCGTGGTACTTATTCAACAACAACAAAAAAATTACTTTATAGAGCCTTTCACATCAGGAGGAAATCCCAAGGTGCTGGGCATTCATTGTTTCAGACCTAAGATGGGGTTGGGGATGGTGAGGGTGGAGGGAAAGCGGGGGATTTGGGGTGATGGGACCGTTGGGAGGAGGGTCTTGAGGTGGGACTTGAAGGAGGCTAGGGAAGGGGCGAGGCGGAGGGATTGTGGGATGGAGTTTCAGAGGTTGGGGCAGAGTGGCTGAAGGCTGACCCGCCAATGGTGGGGTGGGTTGGTCGGGGACGTGGAGCAGGCCAGAGCCTGCGGAGCGGAGGTGGCAGGCAGGTTGGTAAGGGTTAGGAGGTCAGAGAGGTGTAGTGGGGCAAGGCCATGGAGGCCTTTGAATGTGAGGATCAGGATCTTGAATTGAATCCTCTGGGTGATGGGGAGCCAATGGCATCGGGCAAGGATGGGGGAGATGGGATTACAGATCTTGGAGCGGTAGAGGACACAGACTGCAGAATTCTGGATTATCTGCATTCTATGGAGAGAGGAATTGGAAAGGCCGACATGCAAGGCGTTGACTTAGTTGAGCCGGGATGTGATGAAGGCATGAATGAGGGCTTCGGTGGCCTGAGGGGTGAGATAGTGGTGGAGTCAGGCAATATTGCGGAGGTTAGGGAAGGCAGAGCCACGGGTCGTGGCTTGGATTTGGGGGAGGAAAGACAGTTGAGGATCAAACAAGACACCTAGGTGCCTGACTGGTTTGGTGAGGTTGAGTGTGCAGATTTGATGCTGCCAGTGCCTGATATGTGAAGGTGCTGGCGTGAGCCAATAGGGAGGGGCTCAGTTTTGTTGACATTCCACTGTAGAAAGTTAGCTCTCATCCAGGACTTAATGTCTGACAGGCAGTCTGTCAGGACAATAGTAGTCCTGGAGTTAGGAGGTGGAGCTGGGAGATGAGGAGAGAGGTGGGGATGGGGTCGAGGGAGCAAGTGTGGGTTTAATTTTACGAATGAGAGCAGAGAAGACGGGGGGAGAGATAGGGTCAAAGGTGTGTAGTGGGGGGTGGGAGGGCTTGGACCTTGGGGGACAGTAATGCGGGGGTAGTAGTCGACATGGAAGAGGTGGTTGAACGGATCCTTTCCATTTTTTATTCGAGGAAGTGCAACATCTCCTTGCAGTTGGAGTTAGAGGAGAGGATGGGTGAGGCGTGGGAGATTCACTTGGAGTAGAAGGAGGACTTGGCGGAGGCCAGGGCAGAGTGATAGGCTTTAGTGTGAACACGCCAAATCTGCCGATGGACCGTTAGTTTGGATTTAGTCCAGGCTCGTTTGGCAGCTCTTACTTTTGCCTTGAGGGTTCGGAGATGGCTGGTGTACCAGGGAGATTTACGGGAATAAGAGGCGGTTTGGGAGGTGAAGGGGGCAAGGAAGTTAAAGATGGAGGAGAGGGATTTGTGGAGAAAAGATAGACAGAAGGGTAGGTCAGTTAGTGAGGACTAGAGGGGTAGGAGTTCAGACGATTCAAGGGTAGCAACGAGGCAGAGAGGGGGAGATTTTTTTCCATGGGCGGTAGGTGCTGGTAGAGGTTTGGGTAGGGGGAAGGGGTATGGAAGTGTACAGGGAGAGGTGTATTCACATATGGAAGCACAGTGCGTTAAGCAGCTCAACAACTGTAGCGGGGTGAGAGAGACACGGAAAAGTGAGATCATGGTTCCTTCTATGCTAACAAGAATCTTTTCCTTTTGTTATCTCCCCTTGTCAGTCTGGGCACACGACAGGAGTATTGCGTGTTCTGAATATTTTACATTAAAAAAAATTGGGTCAGACTTGCCCTCCCATTGCACAACAGATCCAAGGGGACACAGCCGTGGTTTATAGTCTAACAGAAGGAAACTGTCTAAAGGTTAACAACAGAAAGGAGGCCACAGGGCTGACATGTATCCACTTTTTAATGATCGCTTTATGCCCCTACACGTTCAAGGCTGGAGGTGCAGTGGGGGCGTGGGTAGTGAGAAAAATCAGCACAAATTGCAAACAGAGACACGAGTGACAGTAAAAGTGGCGTCTTTGTCGGGCAAGAGAAAGGCTAGAATAAAGCATTTTGCAAAGGAAGGACTGAGATTTGACAACTATACATGGTGTAAAATAATGCCCCTTTAAAATACAACCACAGCAAACCTTTGAGTTTATACATCGCTCCGAGATGCTACCCCATGTGAAGGCTGGGATATAAATGCAAGTTATTGTTGTTGTAACGTTTTGGAAAGCTTCACAGTAGGATTCAGAGCGAGAGAAAAGCGGGGAGATGAATGTAGGCATGATTGGTTTTACAATGTGATTTAGAGACAGATAGAGAGATGTTGAGGGAGAGGAATAGTGTAACCTCCCCCATATCCCCCAAAAAGTTACTTTTCTGCTCAGAATAGGGGATTCCACTGCGTTTCTCACCCCTCCCCCCCACCCCACTGTCCATCTGACCCACCCCACGCACTTTCATTTCAGATTCACTTGTGAATATTCAGTTGTGATGAGGTTACAGTAATGAGCTGTCCCCTGCATAAGGGAGCTTGTTTTGAGATCTGGATCTTTATGTATAAAGTGGCACAAGGAAAGGGAGTATGATAGCTAGAGAGAAAGTTTAGATGGATGCGCCAATCTTTGAAGGTAATTCAGGCTGAAAGGATGGCTGTGGTTATTTTACTCATCATTTTTATTCTCCTCCAACCCGACTGGATGAAGAAGGGTGGGTGGGCTGGGGTGTTGGAGAGCCAAGATGCAAACAAGCATTTGAGGGTGAGATGAGATTGGATTTTATCGTGAATTTCTCATCTGTAGAGGTGTGTGTGTGTGTGTGTGGTGTGTGTGTGTGTGTGTGTGTGTGGTGTGTGTGTGGTGTGTGTGTGTGTGTGGAAAGCTCGTCAAACCTAGGGGATTCTTTGGTCAGCGTGCTTCTCTTTTCAACTAGTGTGGTAGGATCTTTAAATACCCCCGGAAAAGAATGATAACCCTTATATTTGATGGAGTGCCTTGTCACATAGTTAAGACAACAACAACTTGCATTTATATAGTGCCGCTCACTCAGGGTAGCCTGGAAAACTGGACATTCCTGCGCCAGGGGGAGAGGGAGGGGAGAAATGACCATAAACATGGTCAAAAGTAAGGTCTATAGGCGGGATCTGAAATTGGATAGGGGGGAAATAATGCGGAATGATTCAGGGAGATAGTTCCAGAGTTTAGGGGCATAGTGGCTGAAGGCAAGGCCACAGATGGTGGAATGAAGGGGATGAGGATCAAACATGAGGCCTGAGCTGGAGGGCATGAATGGATATAAAACGAGTGAGAGGATCTTGAAGTCGAACCATTCAGTAGTTGGGAGCCAGTCGAGCCTGGCAAGGATTGGCATGACTGGTGACTGGTGAGACGTCTTGAAACACTCACAGATTATACTGTAAAGTGCATTGATTATACATTTTATGAGTGAAACGAATGACAAAGTGACATTGTGAAATGCCCTCTTTTGACTTTTTTTTGGAGCAATCTCAAAGAGAAGAAAATAACTGTCCTCTTTTTATTTTTGGAAGTTTTTTGAATCGAGTAAGATCTGCCCCGGCTGGTGTTCCGTCTGATAGTATAAATAAATGAATGTTTGGCATAAACAACGCTGACTGGAGCTTATTATAATTGTGTCCCTCGTGATTCGCCTTCTTTTTGGAAATGCTTCTAGTAAAACAACAACAATAATCCTTACATTTGATATTGTGCCTTGCTCGTCAGGAAACGTAGACATGTGCTTGTATTTGTAGGACACTGTTATGTGCGATTGGCTGCTGCGTTTTGCCCACAAAATATACAGTCAATCCACTTCGCAGTTTAATATGTGAAGCGCTTAGAGATGTCTTAATGATGTGATAAGGCATGTCAAATGATGTACTATTATTATTACCATTATGTCGGCGTGTGCTTGTCTGTGTCAGTGTATGTTTGTATATGTTCACGTGCACCTATCTACATAGAAGTGTG
Organism: Hydrolagus colliei; assembly: GCA_035084275.1. Lineage (NCBI taxonomy): Eukaryota > Metazoa > Chordata > Chondrichthyes > Chimaeriformes > Chimaeridae > Hydrolagus > Hydrolagus colliei. Next base: position 147,258,292 of record CM068742.1, read on the forward strand.
TTTGCCTAAATTGTCCTGCGCTTATCTATATTGCCATGTGCTTGTCTATCTGCGAAAAAACAGTAAGTGCACAACACTGACACCACCAAATAATACGGTTACACGCACACAGTCAACAAGGGGGTTGGCATACACAGCGCTGCTTAGGATTCTGTCAGTGTAAAGAATGGATTTGTCTGAGCAATTTCACGCGGGACAATGTTCCAATTAAGTTCAATATCACCAAATATCGTACGAGAACTTCATGGATATGTAATTCCACGTGTAGAATAGCTTTAATTACCTTCAAAAGAAAAAAAAACAGGTTTATCATTTAAACCACCCGCCTCACACTGCTTCTGGCCTTTGTGTCAAACTAATTGTGATGTTGCTCTGTGCACAAGTAAAATTGGGTGGGTGAATTCACACAGCCCTGCGGCACTTATCAATTTGAATCTTGTTGTGCTGTCTGTGTTCCGTGATTGTGGAAGTAACAATCAAAATAATGTCAGGAAACTTTTTTTTCGCTCCCCAAAAACTCTAAATGATCAGCGAATCTTTTGTTATCAATTAGAGCTGTGCAGAGGGGGAACATACTTGTGTGACTCTGTGTGTTCCCTCCCAAAACCCCTGGTACACTCTGACTTGTTTTCCCTGACCTGCGCAATCCATTTCAAATGCAAAAGTACTTGCATCTCAGATCCAACATGATGGGTAAAATGGTGGATTAAATGTGTAACTTAATGGATGAAATATTTGGATTTTTTTTTTTTTAAATGGATTAATGTTAAGCAAATAGTGATTTCCGCTTCAACCCTAGCGCCTCCCTATTGCGGAAAGAGAAAGGAGTTACTCCATCCACGATTGTTTGCAGGACATAACTGTATGCAATTTGGTGCCGCATTTCGCCCAAAGGACCTAGTCAATCCACTTTACAGTGTAAGTGCATTGAGACGTCTCAAAGCCAGAATAAGGTGCTATATCAATTGAAAGGATTATTATTATCGTTATCTCCCTAATCCTCTCCTACTCCACTCTGCTGCTCACCCCCTCCGTTCAGTTAAATTGGTTTTGTTGCACCTCCTTTATGTCCTCTATGCCACCTCTTCTAATGTCTGGAATTCACTGCCTCTATTCCCACACGCCTCTCTATCTGTCTTCAATTCCCACATTGAAATCTCTTTCTTTGACCTTGTCTATAGTTACTGCCCCACTAATCCATTGCTCTGTGCCTGACCCTGCCTCTGTATATAAATGCAAGCTAAGTTGTTGCTTCTGTTTTCTGTGCACGAGATGTTTTACTGTGCCCAATTTACAAGACAACACCAAGTACCAAGAAATGCTAAAAATCCTTTCATTTGATTTAGTGCCTTTTCTAACCATTGAAACATCTGAAATGCCATTCACAGTGTTTTACTGCAAAGCGAAGTGTCCGTACATTTTATAGGAAAATGCGGAAGCCAATTTGTCCCCAATAATGTCACACAAACAGCCATGAAGTGAAGGACCAATTTGACCCCGAGCATTGTTGGCCACGACACACACTGGGAGAAAGTCCTTTCTATCTACAAATAGTGCCACAGGAATCGTTAACATCCCCTTAACAAGCAGATAGTTTTAGCATCACATCTGAAGGACGACACCTCCAGCAAAGCAGCGCACTCTCCAACACTACACTGGAGCTTTAGGCTACACTATGAGCTCAAATTCCTTATTTGCAGGTTGAACCCACAACCTGTTGATTCTGAGGGGAGAATGCTACCAACTGAGCCAGGCAGACACCTGGCGTGCTTACATACAGAATGCTTTTACTTACTGGTGAGAAGCACTGTTGTGTCTCGATTAATGCAATAAGAATGTTGCCAGAATTAGTTCCACTAGAGTTGAACACCGCACTCGCTGTGTGCTTTGCGATCTGCATGGGGAGAAATCCCACCTGGGTGTTGATTTGCTATATTTTCTTACCATTTCAGACAGTCCAGAATTTGGCAAACAGTTGAATTCAGTGTTAGCCTTGAAGTCGGTTTTCTGTAGTTCTGAAAGAAACTTAGAGAAAATCGGCGAGAAATCAGGCTGCATTTAGGAATTTGCTAAATTCTGGATGTTCTCAAATGCTGCATAAATAGAGTAAATTTCACCCACAAAACACACAGTCAAATCACTTTACAATATATTCTGTGAAGCTCTTTAAGACATATCGAAGACGTGATAATGCACTATAGGGAATATTATTATTATTAATAATTTATATTAGACCCAGGTGTAATTTCTCCTTACAGAACGCATTGAATGATTGAAAACAACTCCACTATCTCTGAGCCGTAATCAGTAGTGAAGTGAAGTGCTTCATTGTATCAAGGATTTCCTGCGTTAATGGGCAATATTAACCCTAAACTGCCCCAAAATCTCTACACTTGATTTTGGAATTGAGCAACAGAATTAGTGTAGGATTAACATTGAGAGTAGAGAAAACATTGTCTTGGAATGTGTTAGCAATCCTAGCATTTAAAAGAGTGCCTGTAAGACTGCATTTTGTAGACAAACAGGGGCAGACAATTTGCACTCAGCAATGACTCAAAATCAACCATAAAGTGATAGGAAAACTGTTGGCCAGGACACCAGGAGACATGAGATCCTTAATGTCTACCTGAACAGTCAGACGGGATCTCAATTTAGCCCTGTTTATAGCAAGATCCCTGCTTTCTGTTCTGTAAGAGTGAGATAGAGGTGTGCATCGATTGAGTGTCGGTGTTAATCATATCTGGAGCCATTGTGTTTGCACCAGAAACATTGTTCATGCCCTTTGTTACTGCCGGCGATCCTTTAGAATAGTTAAGTTTAATGCCACCCTGAAGTCATCTCATTCACGGCTGGATTAATAGGTTATTAAGAGCTTTGGGACCAAATGCAAAGCTTGGACATTAAGACCAAATGAACCTGATGCCCTTCCGTGATTAGCCAAGGTCCCAGACCACAACACAATACAGACTGACTGTTTTGACTTTTAGATTTTGTTCATCTTTTCCCTTTTCACCTCCCCTCTGTTCCCACCCCCAGCTCGGGTACTCAAGTCAGGTCTGTGAAGTGCCTTGGGATGTCCTCCCGGCGTGAAAGGCGCTATATAAATGTAAATTTGCATTGTATCTTTTCAAACAAAAATCAAAATGCTATTTTCTATGATCTTGGAGTGTTCCTTTCAAACGTTATTATCGCTCTTCCCATCAGAACATGTTTTGAACAAATAGATTAAGTTAACCCACTCTTATTGCCCTGGGCAATGCAATGTGCACAGCCATCACCGCCTACTCCCCCTCCTCCCTCCCTGTCTTACAATTCCAACTAGTTTTAGTCATTAAGACAATTTTATCTTCAATTTTAAGGCTGTGCAGAGGTATGGAACATTCTTTAATTCAGCACTAATTTGGTAGCCGGTTTTCTGCAGTTCCCGCAAAAAACAATAATTTCAGGTCTCTTTGTGCTGCTATAATAATCCTATTTGATATAGTGACTTATCACATATTCAAGACTTCTCAAAGGGCTTCACAGGATATAAAAACAACAGCAACAACAACAAAATTACATTTATATAGTCGTGAATTGAGTGACCAAATTAATCTTTTAAAAAAACAGTTTTGGGGAGGAATTATTACCCCCGGAAGAGCGATCCTCCAATCTACTAACAATCCGGGTTACTGCTTACTGCTAGGTAAACAGAGGTGTATGGAGTAAGGAAACTTGCCTAAGGTTTGCCCTACCCGGGAAACAAACCCAGGTCCTCTCGCTTGCAAGGTAAGTTTTCTAACCACTGAGCTATGGGACTCCAGAACTAGTAAAAACAGAGGGTATAGCATGAATGAATTCCATTCTTTGGTCACAGACACGTGACAAATAAGCTTTGAGAACCAAAAGCCGAAACACATGATTGGAATGGAATCACAGCAGGTCCCTTTAGATGCTGCACAAATAGCACCCTCTCACTCCAAAAGGAATAAGAGGTCTGTATTACTGAGTTCATAAAGAATGTAACTGTTAGATCACCTACATAAGATAGATAAAGTCTGTCATGGGGGGTCAGTGCTTCTGTGAATCAATCACTGTGTTCAAAGACATTTGAGATACACCTTCAGAAGTTCCAACTTTTTAGACTTAGAACCTTGATGTTTCAGAGTCTTTTCTTCTATGCTCAGGAGGTGGACGGATGATTGAAGAGCAGCTTTCTGGTTCTCTTCAAAAGTTTACTGATATTGGTGCCTGTGGTGACAAGTAACTGAGTTCCAGAACTGCCAGCAGACATGCTGGGGAAATGATCCCAGCCCTCTGTGATTCTCGCTTCTCAGCACACAGTCACGGTTGGAAGGATAGAGGGAACTGACTTCATATACGGAGGAGAGAAGGGGCTTTGCATTTTTGATTCTGCAATCGTACTTTCTCACTGACAGTAAATCCTGTGCAGTGTTTTGAGGTGTGTTTCCAATGTAAAAACGCGCTATATCATGTTTTGATTGGGGGTGATAAGACGCTGGATCAAACGTAAGGATTGTTATTATGTTATTATTATTATCATTTCAAATAATAAGGCAAAAGCCCAAGGGGGACAAGCCCAGGGCTGTGATGGGAAATGTTAGCACAGACAGATGGTAATATTTCTTTAAACAGCGGCTAATTAACAGCTAAAGTGGGTTATGAGAAAGCAGAGTAGATCCAAGACATCACTTAAAAACAGCTAGATATAATGGGGTAAAAGTCGGATGAGTATTCTGCAGAGATGAGAGCAAATCGGGTAAAGGGTTTTCTTCATTCCTTAATTCTTGTGATCGATTTCATGGGAGACACATAATAAATTACAACTATTAGATAACCTATCTGTTCTTCCATTTTATAATGCTCTCACTGATCACTTCTGCTCATTCTAGTGTTACGTTATTCTTTCGGTCTCATTAAATCTTCAGTGTATTTATTTTCCAGTCTTTACCCACGAATCTACAGACATTTATAGACAGCAACATGCCATCGGGCAGCCAGAACGGATTCCATAACTCCAGCGCCAGTCACCATTAAGCGTGAAATGACAGCAAAGTTATGAAGAAAAACAGAGCTCCAATCTTCACTCTTGACTTGTCTGTCCGCTGCCAGAGGGCAGATGAAGAAAAGCCTCTGAAACTCTCAAGTAAACATTTACAATACAGCAAAACGGAAGCATTCGAAGACTTGTGCCCCGCTTGCCATGACAAGATTGAAGACATCTTTGGGGCAACAACAGCAAAAAAAAAGTGCCAATAATAATAAGAAGAATTTGGTCACACAATCCACGGCTGTTTGTGGGATACTACTGTGCGCAATTGGCTGCAACATTTCGCCCCCCGAATATAGTCAATTCATCAATTCACTTTACAGTATATTTTGTGAAGCGCTTTAAGATGCCTTGAAAACATGATAACATGATGCGCTGTATCAAATGCAACAATTATTTATTATTATCATGAAATTCATCCCACTTTACTGAAAAATGAATATTTCTACATGAGCGAAAATTGGAGGAGCAAATTATTATCTTGCATGCTTACTGAATCGAATCCAGGTACTAAATTCCTTTGTCACTGGGTTCCTGTTCATTCACTGGGTATAATTAATGCAATTTCTAACAAGTGTCATGATTTTTCCCATTCCCCACAGAACGTTTAAGACAGTTAATAAAGCAGCACCAAGGACACACTGTTATTGTATCAAGGATGTTACAGGGATGGAGACATCTTTCGTTGATGGATCTCAGTCATGAAGGGGGGTAAATTCAGAACAAATCTGTGGATACGCTACTTCAGTGAGCGAGTAGTTAAATGTATGGAACAGACTCCCTAGGGAGTCGGTGGAAGCAGAAAGTGTTGATTCTTTCAAGAACATGAGATAGATTTCTGTTAGGAAATAATATCTCTGAATTCATATATAGTTTGGGACATGACATGTGCATGCAACTGCCAGGATGGTGGATGGAGAATTGGATGGACCTTGGTCTTCTTTTGTCTAGCAATTCTTACGTGATCCCTTCCCAAATAGAAGCCACAAATTCATTCCATTACACTCAACCACAACATGCAATGAAAAGAATTTTGATACAAGAATATATACAGGCTTGGACTCTGGTTTAGGCAGACAGTCTCTGATTAAGATGAGCAGGTATGGAGTTGCCCTCTTCAGGACAAAGAATCAATGTTGATTGAAAGTTAGGTTTTGTTTTGAATGAGCAAAATGTGAAATCCCTTGTGTGTATGTTTGCTGACATGCCACTAACACTGCCCATGGGCACCAAAGTCCTAAAATTCCACCCAGTCTTAGGCATTTTGCCTTCAGCTTGTCACACAGAATTTTGGAACATTCCCAAACCCAGCCTTAACCTTCACTTGCTTTTTTTGTATGATTAAGAACAGCAAAAATAAGTTTGCGAATTAAAACCAAATTTTGGACAATTCTGTGCAACCTTACATTTTAAGATGAGTAGATCCTTCAGGCTAAGACAAGGCAGAATTCGAGGCTTCAGTTCTCACATTCTTATTCTAGAATGTCACAGTGCAGTCCCTTTATATAGTGCATTGTTCTAACGCTGGTTTATTTATAATGAGATAGGAAGTTCACCCCATTCACCAACACTGCGCGTGCACACAACACAGTACAACATTACATTGGTATTGGCCTTTCACATCAGGAGGATGTCCCAAGGCACTGGACAGTCAGGGATTTGGACATAGCCGGTCAGCTTACTTCCTGGCTGGATCAGTACCTAAACCTCTAGGTCATTAAGATGCCTCTGATATGACTTCCCACACTGCACAAGTGAGATCAGTCTATTTGATGAACTGGCCATTTTGGCTTCCCTCACACTATAAACTGCCAATTTTTAGGTCCTCAACTCACTGCTGTTACTTCCTGCGCTGCACATGTGCCAAGCACTCAGGAAGTGAGCTTGGTGGTGACATGATGACCCGGAAATCATCTTTTTATTTGTTCTGAGCGAAGAAACATCCAGTGAACCCGGCTATTGAGGCCTCATTGTAAGACAATTCAGGATCTTATGGGTGTGTATCCATAAAATATCTCTCTTTGGCAAATGCCAAATATTGTAGCAAATTATAACAAAGTATTCTCTCCTTGTACTTACTGGCATTGTCTGGCTACCATGTAAGGCGTTGATGGCTGCCTGGGCCTCAGCGTGTGCAGAAAACTTGACAAAGGCACATCCTGTGGAAACACAAATAATTATGGTCAAAACAAATTCAAGCAACATGCAGTGACCTGGAAATACCTTAACACAACACAATCATTACTGAAATGCTACTAGCTCATTAGTGTTTCCGGATCCAGTTGATAGCACTCTCGACTCTTGAGTCTGAAGGTTATGGGTTCAAGGCCTACATTGGGACTTTGAGCTCACAGTCTAGCCCTACACTCCAATGCAGTCTGAGGGTACACTGTTTTGTCGGAGGTGCCGTCCTTCAGATTAGATATTAAACCAAGGTCCTGCCTGCATCTTCAAGTGGATGTAAAAGATCACATGACACTATTCGAAAAGAGAAGGGACTTTTTCCCGGTGTCCTGTCAAATAATTAAGCTCAGTGTGATCTAGCGGACCAGTCGAGACATGTGAACTTACAATAAGTTTAAAAGCCATCCAGCATTTTTAGGTTGTAGTACATTCTTAATTCAGTTATATGTATGCAGGCAGTTCCCAAAAGCATGGATTGAGGTGCCTTAAACCTGATACATGCTAAAATGTTAGCATCGAAACAACAAGAAAAACAGTGTGGAGTGTGAATATACATAGCCCTGAACCTCAGCACTTGCCTTATAAGTGGGAGACCTGTGTTCAATTCCAGGCAGGCGAAACCTTGGACAAGTTTCCTTACTCCACATGCCTAATAATAATCCCTCAAAAAAACAATAATTAATTGGTCATTTCAATCCATGACTGTTTGTGGGACACTGCTGTGCACAATTGGCACCGCGTTTCTCCCACAAATATACAGTCAATTCACTTTATAGTATATTCTCTGAAGCGCTTTGAGATGTCCAGTAGACGTGAAAAGAGGTATACCAAATGTAAGGATAATTATAGTCATTACACTTTCACAACAAAATTGCGTGCAGAGCTTTGAAATACCCTCTCGACGCAAAAGGCATGATTTCAAATGCAAGGATTTTTCATTTGTTATAAGCAAGGAAACAGTTGTTAAGCCATGGATAAAGCCCAGAAAGATCAGCCTGGGTTGGAAACCATTGCTCCCTGCTTCTGTGTTGGCTTCTCAAGACATGTGGAAGCTTGGCAGCTTGGCTGAGGTGCTGGGGCTTGTGCGGCCGATTCTGCACAGATAATGTTTTTGATCGTTCTTAATTGTGGCTTTTGTCCAACATAAGAGAACTGTCTATTTAAATTGGCAACCTCAAGAAAGGAAAGTTTCCAAAGCGTAACCTTCGAAGAATGCCCTTACCTTCTTCATTAGTATATCCTCTGACAGTTTATATCGTGGTGTCAGATCCGCTTCACTTTCAGCACACTGAATGTGTCATTTCAAAGATCCATCAAAGTGACTAATCGGGTCCTCGATTATCCGAATCCATTCACATTAGGTATTAAAAGCAACTCATTATTACATCGAGCACCATTAATATCCCTGAGCCTTTTGTGATGCCGTCACGGCATTTCTTTCTTCCCCACAGTCAATAAGAGAAGGAGGAAAAGTCAGATGAATGGGATGTCAGGCAGGTCAGTGAATCCCACTGCCCTTTGTTCAAACAAAAAACTGTAAGAGACCAGTTTACTGGTCACCAGGAGATCTGCTGCTCAGCTCCACATGCAATTGAGATCTAAACATAGATCAATGGGCTAGCAGGATAACAGCAATAATAAAATAATAATGCTTGCAGTCGATCTAGGGCGTTATCGCATCGTTGAGATGCCTCAAAGCGTTGACCTTTTCAGTGACACTTCATATACAGGGATCACTTTCCGACACTGAGAGAAATGCCAGTCTCTGCCCACGTCAATGGCAGCCATCCAGAGATGGGCGTATCCATTCAGATGGGTAATAATCCTTGCATTTGATACAGCGTTTTTCACATGTACTAGATGCCTTAATATGTTTCACAGGATATAATAATAATAATCCTTGAATTTCATATAGCGCTTTTCATGTCTGCTAGACGTCTCAAATCGCTTCACAGAATATACTGTAAAGTGAATTGACTGTATATTTGTGGACGAAACATCGCAGCCAATTGCGCACAGCTGTGTCCCACAAACAGTCATGGCTTGAAATGACCAATTTTATTATAGTGTTTTTTTTGGAGGGATTATTATTAGACATGTGGAGTAAGGAAAGTTGCCCAAGGTTTCACCCTGACCTGGCTGGAATCGAACACAGGTCTCATGCTTATACTGTAAAGTGAATTGACTGTATATTTGTGGGTGAAACTCAGCTGCCAATTGCACACAACAGTGTATACAAACTGTCATGGATTGAAATTACCAATTAAAAAAAAAATTTTTAGGGACTATTGTCGGTGGTGTGGAGCAAGGAAACTTGTCTAAGGTTTTGCCCTGCCTAGAATCAAACCCATGTCTCTAGCTTTTAAGTTGAGTGCTCTAACCATTGAGTTTAGGACTCCATGATAACTGATTTCAAGAGCAAAATTGGCTGTATATTTTGTGGGCAAAACTATAGATCTATGCAATGTGTATTATACATTCTCTTATCTGATTGTTTGAGATTCTGTTCTGCTGATCATTCGATGATTGCTAACAAATAACAGTTGTTTCATGTGCAGGACAAGGAAAGACCAGCAGGGTTTTATCTGGCTGATCTCACAGTTAAAGCACAATGTACACATTATTCTGCTATCCTATCTCTCGTGCCCCTCAATCGATTCCTTTTCTATCCCTTCGTAAACCTGTGATAAAAGGATTGCTATTTTTAGTAATTGTGTAAAATGATTTGCACCACTCTTTCTCTTGTAATATTGATCCTCTTTGTAATGTCTGTGGTGGTTGTGTTTTGCATCTCCCTGGTAAGAGATATTATCATTGGAAACAAAACACGGGTCAAACTTAGGGAGACACACCACCAAATATTCCTGCCTCAGTCATTGCATGGATAGATACAGAACAAGGTCCTCTCCAATTGTGTTCCCAACATCAACAGAGCATCTTCTTATACAAAATTGATCTCTTGTTCATGCCAGCCACATTCTGGGTCTGAATCCACGAGCATCGGGATGACAGGGCCCAACCTCAATTCATGCAAGACTTGCAAGATCGCAAATTACTTTGGATGAAGAAAGGTCTGCAGCCCATCTGATGATACCTTTCTAGAATACCCCTTCCATCATTGTCCCAACCTCTGAGGACAATGATGGGAGAGGGGTAAGTGGGTAGGAGCGAGGTGGCTGGAACTACAGTCCAACGGGAGCCTTTTGAATGGCTTTTGAAGGGGGTGGGAAAGGGTGTAAGGTGGTGGGATTTAGGGAGAGTTCATTAGTGACTGAAAGCTTGAGTGTGGGAGAGGATGCAAAGGGGTGGAGTAGAACTACGAGGGATAATCAGAGATAGGGCATGGATCATGGAGCCATTTGAGTCTTAGAATCAATATTTTAAAGTTAATCTGCTGAGGGATAGGGAGTCATCGGAATCTCGTGAGAATAGGGATGGGTGATAGCTACATGGCACCTACTGTAGATGAGGATTCAGGCTGCAGAGTTCTGAATGGGTTGGAAGTTGTGGAAGGTTCGGCTGGTAATCTGTCAAGCTCTTTATCTTTTCAATGGCTTTATCTAGTGCTGCATCTCATAGCGCTCTTCAATCAAAATAATTTATTTTGCTGGCTGACCCCAGCCAGCCACTACTCGGGACAATGTGCAAATTATCTGCCTACGAAATATAGTCACCACAATTTACAGCAAATCCTGTGAAGCGCTGTGAGATAGTCTCCTGACATGAAAGCCATTGTATTTCCTTAAAATACTACTAAAAAAAGGGAATTTCCCTTGAAGCTGAGCAGCTGCCATGTTTGTGCTATTGACGGGTTTCAAAGTCACGCTGCATTACATAACCGCTGAGACTCTCTTTGCTGCCATTGAACACTGAGCAATGACACAGGAGTGTCATTCCCACATGGAAATGGTCTGAGCTTTGAACCAACATCACACTCAGTTCCTTTGAAGCAGAAAATAGCATTTCAGTAGTGTTTCTCTGCCTTCCTGAGCCAGACAAATGTTTTCAACTGCTCCATTTCCAATCTGTAGCACAGTTATCGGGTCCTTCTTTGACATGGAATTAACCGCCCTCGCCTCCTTCAGTTCGCTCTTCAATGTGAAACACGGTTCTCTTGCTCCATGTCTGATGTGTGCATGGTTCCTGTCTGATTCACGCTGTGATGTGCTTTGGACTGTTCCACATTTTTGCCCAGTGCCAGGCTCACTTCCAATGCATCCATCACATCTCTCTGGTTCTATCATCACTTTATTGGGGATTGCAGAATGAAACACGAGGGGTAGGTGATGAGGGTGGTGTGGTGTCTTCAAAGCCCATTAGTAGCATAAACATAGCACCTGCTTGCAGGTAATAGATGACCACAAACACAAAGCTAGGTTTTAAGTCAGGCTTTAAAGGTTGGGAGGGACAAATCTAGATCCAGGGTAATATTGTTATAACAAGATCCTCAGGCTTCAATATCTAAAAAATTATTTCTAAAGCAAATCCGATGGATTTCTTTTAGAAAATAATATCTTGGGATTCAATACATAATTTGGGACAACAACAACAACAAATTACATTGATAGAGCGCCTTTCACATCGGGAGGACGTCCCAAGGCGCTGCACAGGAGGCGTGTGACCCGAGCTGGGAGGGGAGTGTTTGGGAAGGGGTGAAACACGAAGGGGAGGTAAAAGAGTTCGGGGAGGAACAAAAGGCACGATCGAAGAGGAAAGTCTTCAAACTGGCCTTGAAAGAGGAAAGGGAAGAGACGAAACGGAGGGATTGAGGGATGGCATTCCATAGGGTGGGAGCGGAGAAACTGAAGGCCCGGCCTCCGATGGTGGGGCGGTTTGGGCGGTTCGGGCATAACATGTGAATGTGACTGCCAGGATAGTGGAAGATCAACTGGATGGATGTCGATCTTCGTTTGTCTAGCAAATATAATTATGTTCCGTTACAAGCAAAACATGGGGAGTGAGGCAAGATTAATAATAATAATAACTCTTGCATTTGATATAACACTTTATAGACGTCTCAAAGTGCTTCACAAAATATGCTGTAAAGTGAATTGACTGTATATTTGTGGGCGAAACGTGGCAGCCAATTGCGCACAGCAGTGTCCCACAAACAGTCGTGGATTGAAATGACTTTCACTGAGAACAGGAGATAACCAGCTACCTGTTCCTGAAGCTCCAGTTCCCATCCTCTCAATCGTCTACAAATCCCGTCACCTCCGTGGCACCTCCCTACCTTTTTGACCTGTTTTCTGCCCAGTAATGGAGTATGAGCAAAGAATGCGCAGAGCACATGAGGTGGCGGAATGGCCCCCTTTTAAGTACATTTAATAACTTTTTCTGTCAACAAACATCTGGGTAATGAATATCTGGGAATAGGCTTAATTTTACAGCAAAGCGATCCAGACACTGAAACTTCCATTTGTGAATGGGTCACTGCGACGACATGACTCCCTTCGGTAAGCTGGGAAGACACATTTGATTCCTACAAGAACAAATTTCTCTTTGTAAAATTTCTCAACACACATATACACACACCCCCATACACATTCACACATTCACACACACCCATACAACAACAACTTGCATATATATATAGCACCCTCCACGCCAGGCGGCGTCTCAGACGCTTCACAATAGTGGAGCCCGGAGCTGAACCAGGGGGAGGGGGAAAGGTGACCATAGACGCAGTTGAGCAGAAGGGTCTTCAGGCATGGTTTGAAGATATAAAAGGAGGGGGTGAGGCAAAGGGATTGAGGGAGGGAGTTCCAGAATTTAGGGGCGTAGTGGCTGAAAGCATGGACGCCAATGGTGGATCGGAGGATTCTGGGGACAAGGAGGAGGCCAGACCCATTAGAGCAGAGGCAGCAGGAATTGCTGTGAGGAGAGAGGAGGTTAGAAAGGTAGTGGGGTCCAGAGGAGTGAAAGTGACAGGGAGCCAGTGAAGTCTGGCGTCAACTGGGGTAATTGGGGAGCGAAGTTTGGTTCGGGTGAGAATGCAGACGGCAGAGTTCTGTATGAGCTGGATACACATATACACACACCCATACACACACACCCATACACACACACCCATACACACACACCCATACACACACACCCATACACACACACCCATACACACACATACACAAATTCATACACACACATATATACATACACAGCCATACACACATACACATACATACATGGAGCTCCTGTGGCTTAGTGGTTAGAGTACTTGACTTGCAAGCTGGAGAGACCAAGCTGGGGAGACCTGTGTTTGAATCCAGGCAGGTCAGGGCGAAATCCACGGTCATTTCAATCTATGGTCATTTCAATTCACGACTGTTTGTGGGACACTGCTGTGCGCAATTGGCTGCCGCGATTTGCCCACAAATATACAGTCAATTCACTTTACAGTATATTCTGTGAAGCGCTTTGGGGCATTGATAAGATGTGAAAAGCGTGATATCAAATGCAAGGATTATTATTATTATTAAAACCCATACACACACATCCACACAAATGAACCCATTCACACACACCCATACACACACACACACATAGACACACACACCCATACACACATGCCAAACATGCACACCAAGCAATTTTGATCTTACCTTTGCTATTTCCATCTGGTCCTCGAAGGATTGTACACTCTTCAATGTTACCGAAAGCTTCGAATAGTCTTCGTACGTCCTCCTCTGACTGTTGCTTGTTCAGCATGCCCACAAACAATTTTCGGTCTTCTGGAACAAAAGTTAAAGGTGCTTACCACATCCCCGCTTGTCAATGTTATTTCACATTCAGCAATAAACATACGTAAAGCAACCGATGACTTACGTTTGCAAATTGGCAGAAAATTTCAGTCTCCTAACCTTCCCCCTCGCCCCACCCATACACCATCTCAGAACATTCTCATGTTAAACTAGAAGGTGGTCGTCTCTTTCAATTTAATTGCACAAAAATACCTGGACAATTTATCGCTCTGACAGATTGATGCGATCTGTAGCGTATCTGCTTCCCTCGCTCATTAAAAGTAATACATTTTTACACGATCACCACAGGGATTCTTCTCTCCCCCAGCAGTCGCTGTATTATATACAATGTGTGTGTTTTTTTCATTTTAATATGGCATATTGGGATTTTTTTTGGCTTCTGGCTTCCACGATGGATAGGGTATCTTATTTATTTCAGTTGACATGAGATACCAGGCATTCCTCTATCAGAACTGGAAGTTGTTTCGTGATAGGAGCTCCACAAAAAATCCACACCTTTAAATCTGGGTCTTTCAACCTCAGGGAAAAAGGCCATCTCTTCCACGCGGGTCTGTCTGCACATCTATTCAGGCTCCTGTTCATTTTTGACATCTTGTCTTAAGATGGCAGCAGTGCCTCAGAAGCAGGCAGACCAGCATTGCAGTTGTGTATACTGTATGCAGCGTAATTTATTCAGCGTCTTTCATGTCAGGACGGCGTCCAAGCTGGGCAACAGGGAGGTGAGAGGCGTTCCAGAGAACATAGCTCGCCTGTCCGCCAAAGGTGGGGTGGATAGGGCGAGGGGGATGGAAACTGGCCTGTACAGCTTATAAACCCACCTTCTCTCACGCCAACTCACATTTTAACCAAACAAGTGCCTCTCTGCCTGTCTGGCTGGAATCACATTGATTAATGCTGAGTTGTAAGTTGCTCTGAGACAATAACAACAGCTTGTGTTTACAGATGGGGGCGTCTTGGAGCATTTCGGGTAAAAATCTGACAAAGGACCCTCACATGAATATAACTACTGTACACAACCTTCATACCTATATAACTTCATACCTATACCTATATATAATATGATTCAGCACTCACATGTACAGAACCACTGAATATACCCTTCGTAACTATATCATAGAATCATATAATTATGCAGCACAGATGGAGGCCATCCGGGCTATTGTGACTGTGCTAGCTCTTTGGAAAAAACTGTCCAAATCAATCCCATATATATAAGTACTGTTTATAATCCTCGCTGCAAATGGAATTTCACCTCTGGGCTTTTGGTTATATCACAGCAACACAAACCTGCATGTCATCAGCTGCCTCTGTATCAGTGTTGACAGAGTCACACAATGCAGCTACAATTCATTTATCAAGCAGAGCAACAGCAATCACAACAACAACAACTTGGGAGTTTATCTGGCTCATTGGCCTTCATAACAACATTCACTTCATTTCCAATTGACACGATTTTGTGAAGCACTCGGGAAGTTTATTCTATGTGAAAGGCTCTGTACGAACAAAAGTTGAATGGAAGTTTTATCTTGTGAAAAGAGCTGGGTACAGTGTACAGAAACCAATGTCTACTCTAAACCATTGTTCATTTGGCTTTAAATTTCTCCCTTCTACGCCTTGACCAAAAGGACTGGCAGGTTTGACTTGGCTATGGACTGGTACAGAACAACAGTTTGGCTTGACTTGGCTTCTCTCTGCCTCTCCCACCCTTTTGAGGGAATGAAGATGGGGGAAGTGACCTGGCTGTTCGGGGGAATCAGGAAAGCAAAGTCAATGCTCCAGTTCCCTGGCTTTGTCCTCCACTCTTCCTGCTTCTCTGCTCCAGGCGACTTTCCCGGGAACCTTAATTCAGAATAAAGTATTGCCTGTGACGTGTGCTACCCTGAGGAATCGTTGCTGTACAAAGGGTAGCGAGCAGCTGCAAGTTATCTGCAAGGCCACTAAAGATAGTCACGTCAGTTTCTGATCGAAACACAACAAGAAACTGAGGGAACGTGTCAGGATTTGTTTTCCTCTCCTTCATTCGCCGGATGGCAAACTGGGTCAAAATTGATCAAGTCTATCATACCCTCTGTGTGAGCGGACAGGACTTGGCTGTCAGATCACCACAGCAGGGCCTCAAACTCTACCCAGAGCAGAATGTTTATCCTGCAGTGGGGATGGGATGGAGGGAGGGAGGGAAGGGGGGGTGTTTGTAAGCCTACTGATGGCAGTAAAATACATCTGTTTCAGATAATGTAATGCAGTAAAAGTGGCAAAAGTTTATACATAAGTGGAATCACTGCCAGCATAATAATCAGGATAATAATACTCCTTGCATTTGATATAGCGTTTTATCATGTCTTTGAGACGTCTCACTTCACGAAAAATACTGTAAAGGGAATTATACTTTGTGGGCAGAATGCGGCAGCCACTAGTGCACTGCAGTGTCCCACAAATTCATGCATTGAGTGACCAAATTATTATTTTTAGGCAAAAATAGGTCAAATATTAAAATAACAGCTTTCACTTGTATGCTTCATTTTATGTAGGGAGGGGGTTCACCTCAAAGCACTTGACAAAGAAGAGATGAGAATTCTCGTGTTTGATACTGTATATCGTGCTTTTCACATTCAATGTTTTCAAGGAATCACAGAATTTACTGTAAAGTGTAGGCACAATTTTTTTTAGGCGAATAAGGCAGTATGTTTGCACACAGCAATGTCCCACAAACAACTATGAAGTGAATGAGCAATTTGATTTGAGAGATTGTTGGTCGGGACGCTAGTTGAAACTCTTTATGAATGGTGCCATGGGATCTTTTAACAACCACCGAAACTGGATTGGGCCAGTTTAACATCTCAATCAAAGGATAGTGCTTCCAACACTTCAACAGCCCCCACACCCACCAGCACAGCACTGGAATGTCTGCTTAGACTATGTCTAGGGGTGGTGGTGGTGGTGTGGTGGGGCGAGAGGTATTGTGGATTCATGGGCAGGTGGTTGAAGAGGCAGTCAAAGCGATCGTTGAAGTGGAGAGATTAAAAAAAATTCTTGGAATAGTTTTGGCTCTCCCTCTCACCCCCCTCCACTACCCCCCACCCACCCCCCACCATCCTCTCTCTCTCTCTCTCTCTCTCTCTCTCTCACGTTCAAAGCAACTCATCTTCACTGCGTAAAACCAGGACCAATGCAAGTTGCAAGCAAAAACTTGGAGACCAATGCCAGTGGGAATGGCAAGTCCCTGGGGTCTTCCTACCAGGCTCCAGAGAGAAGACCTAATGATCAACGAATGATCCATCTTCAAAGCCTGAAATCTGTTCAAACAAAAGTGCTTTAGGGCATACAAGGGGCTGGACCTATCGTTCACTCACAGTGACGTCGCCCTTTAAGAGTTGCACAGAAGCTAATTTGTTTTGAAATGCGCTGTTTTATATTTAATAATAACAATCCTTGCCTTTGATATAGTGCCTCGTCACATCACTGAGACATCTCAAAGTGCTTCAAAGAATATACTGTAAAGTGAATTGACTGTATATTTGTGGCCGAAACGCAGGAGCCAATTGCGCACTGTAGTATCTAACAAACAGTCGGGGATTGAGTGGCCAAATTACTATTTTTTTTGGTATTTTTGGAAGGGATTATTACCCCCAGATAGTGATCCGCCAAGCGACTAACAAGTTAATACATAGATGTGTGGAATAAGGAAACTTGCATAAGGTGGCACCCTGCCCAAGAATTGAACCTGGGTCCCCTCTCTTGCGAGGCGAAGGCTCTAACCACTACACTACATGCTGCCACAAAATTAAACAGTTATCGCAATACTTGAGGTAAGTACAAGCGATGATTAAAGGACTGTTTTTGTCATGTCAGGAGGTTGTCTCAGAGCGCTTTCTAGGGTTTACTTTAAAGTGCAGTGCAGTACTCTGAGGCAGCTCTGCTTGGAAGGTTCTATATGAATGCAAGTTCAGTGTAGTGACTGTGCAATTTGTAAGATTAGCCTCTTTAAAGAGGTGATAAATAGGACAGATTCAATGTCTCAGTTACATTTTTCGACGTCCTACTCATTGGCCTTCTTAGCGCCACCCTCCACATGCTCTGGATCATCTAGAACTCCCTAGACCATATCTTATAGAAGTAATATCCCTTGCATTTGATTATAGCGTCTTATGTGGAGTCCTGCGGTTAGATCACTCGCCTCTCAAACGAGAGACACTCCTGATAATTACCCCTCAAAACAAAACAGTCAATTCACTTTACAGTGTATGCTGTGAAGCGCTTTGAAGCATCAGGATGAATTGAAAAGCGCTATATCAAACGCAAGGATATAAAAAATATACATATTGATCAATTCATTTAAATTTCTAAAAGTGCTTTGTGGGATTTTACTGTAAAGTCTTAGTGGCTGTGATTCATGCAGGTGAACAAGGCAGCCAACTTGGATACTGCTACACATGGTTAATGGTTCCCGCATGTGTCAGACACCCGGCAGGCCAACAACAACCTGTATCAAACTAACCTTGTCAGACTCCAGTTGTCTCACCTGCTGTGTTCCCTTGCCTTTGCTGTGCTAACAAACGCGTTACTGTGCTGAGATCTGTCAAGCGAGTTTTGTTATTCTAAATGATCCCAACCCCCTATTTATTATTGTTATTGCTAACAGGGGACCAAGAAATCCAATGACTCTCGCTGGCGTAAATTATTTAGTAATATTTTATCCGATAATGGGAGCAGACCAATTACCAGAGCAGATTGACAATAATAATGTGCACTGCCGTGTTCAACAACTTTGTCAGGATTCCAAATGTTCTGACGAGATGTTTCGGCAAATTGTGCAAAGGAGGAAGAAAAAACGTAGCTGCTTGTGGTCAATCTGCTTGTCCTTCTGATCATGACAGAGGTGAAAGGTGGCCCGTGAATGGTCAGCTGGATTATTGTGGGTGTTTTTCTATGTACAGTCAATTCACTTTACAGTACAATATCGTGAAGTGCTTTGAGATGTCTCAAAGATGTGATGACGTGTGATATCAAATGCAATGATTATAATAAATAATAATCCTTGCATTTGACATAGCACTTTTCACGTCCTCTAGACGTCTCAAAGCCCTTCATAGAATATACTGTAAAGTGAATTGACTGTATATTTGTGGGCTAAATGCGGCAGCCAATTGCGAACAGCAGTATCCCACAAACAGCCGTGGATTAAAACGACCAATTTATTATTGTTCTTTTTTTTAGGGATTATTATTGGGCGTGTGGAGTAAGGAAATTTGCCCAAGGTTTCACCTGCCTGGCTTTGAACACAGGTGTCACGCTTGTAAGGCGAGTGCTTTTATTATTATTATTATTTAACCTTACAAGCCAAACCCTAAGTGGTAGTAGGATGGTCTTAGCAGTACAAGCAGTGGGAAAGGTTGCCAAGCAATGGCAAACCATGTGGCTGATCAGACTCCAGCAGTTACCCTAACGCACACTCTGAGGTCCCCAAGTCTTGGCTCCTGCCAACCTGCGCCTATTACTTTCCGGAAATAGGTAAACAGGATGCTTCCCTCCAGGGAGAGAGGAGCATTGCATTCCAACAATCTACATCTGGGATTTCCATGTATAGGTGGGATACATGGAATTCTCAGTCAGATAACCGGTTGCCCCACCAAAAAGGTACATTTAGTTTTATTTTAGCATTTGTGCTGCTGGGCAAAGTGACCGTCCTTTATGCTGAAGAGACTGTTTGCAAGATTACTGATGCCTTTATATCATGTCAACAAGCGGAACTGTGAAACAGATATTTGCAATCTATCTTACCCCGTTGACTACTATTTACAGGCAGCATATGTTGTGTCTGTGTTTGCTTGATGGGATTGTAACAGATTTCCAATAATGCAGGTCTACTAATTCACATCAAATTAAATGCAATGCAGTTAATGGAAACGTTTCTGAGTCAGGCAGTGGTAGCTTAGTCTATCTAATGATCTCAACACCAGCAACTGCATTCATGTCTACAAAATAATCATTCGTTACGCTTTACCTTTTGGAAAACTACATTAAATGGAAGTATTATTATGTTTATATCCTTGCATTTGGCATAGTGCCTTACACATCAGGAGCAGGTTCCGAAGTGATTCATAGGATTTATTGTGAAGTATAGTGACTGTGTATTTGTACACAAACGCAGCAGCGAATTTCCACACAGCAATGTCCCACAAACAGCCACGGAGCGAGTGACCAATTGTATCTGGGAGATTGTTGGCCAGGACACTGAGAGAAAGTTCCTTCTCTTTACGACTAGTACCACATCCACCTCAACAGACAAATGGGACCTCATCCGAACAACTACACCTCCGACAATGCAACTCACCCCCAGCACTGAATTGGAGTATCAGCCTGGACTATGTGAATTCCAAATCCCAACATGGGGACTTGAACACCCAACCTTCCAACTCAGAGGCAAACCAGGCCGTTATTATTATTAAAGAATCCTGTGACAGTGGAGGCGTGGGGGGTTTTGAGCTTGTATAGCAGGTGTCTCAGCTTAAGTGCTGATAGCTATTGTAATGGAAATGGCATTTTAACATCTTATGCTGTCTGAATCACCTCCTCGTTAGGTAAGTGTAACATGTCTCTGTTGCCGTTGTTTTCAGAGCTGTCAATAATTGAAATGTTCCAGGGGCAGCTCATGGCCCTAATGCAGCCTCGTACAATCTTGGTAACATCTTCGCCAGCTCCCAGACTGTGTCCATAACTGAGAGGACATTAACCGCCTCAAATTAAACCGTGTGATTAAAATGAGAATCACAAAAGACAAAGGTCCCTCACTCTGATGAAACTTGCTGTCAGTTAATCCCTCTTTACCATGCTTAAAAATTCCATTTCCTCCTTTGAAATGGAATTATATGTCATCTCATTTAAATTCCAGATTCAATATCTCCCTGCACCGTCTCTGTTCGCAATCTCTGATTACATTCTTCATTACTTTTATTGTTTCGGCAACTTTCTTGATTGCATTAAAATTCAGCGCCAATGCAACTTCCCCCCCATCCCCTCCTTCCCTCCCCTTCCCACCCCCCCAACAGTTCCCTCCCTCGATCCCATCACCCACCCGTTTGCCTCCCTTTCCCCGTCTCCCTTTGGGTTTTATTAACGCATTAATTTCTTTTCACATCCCCATTCATGTTTAAATTATGCAACAAATGCTGCCAGCAGATTAGGAGGGACTCACTTCCCTCTCCCCATTCCTCCTACCCCCCGCCAACCAAAGTCAAGAACAATTAATAGGCAGATTGTCACATAGACCCACAAAAAATTGCATGGAATTATTTTTCCTCTCTCTCTCTCCCAATGTCCTTAACACTTGTGAAATTACATTTTCGTTTCCCTGGGCTCCTGAAAAAGATTAATTCAATAGGTTTCCCTTGATTTTCTTCGTTGAAGTACATACCATTCGTCTAAGCCAATGTTATATTATTGTGTTTTTTTTGTTGAGGTGAGACTTACGTTTATAGCATACTATGTGATGAGCAACACAACACCAAAATTGCATTTGTTTAGCGTCTTTCACATCCGGAGGACAATTAGCGTTTCGGAACCGCAGGGAATCAGGATCAGGAAGTTGGAGGGCAGTGGGAAGGAGGGTGACCGAAGGCACAATGAAATATGAGGGTCTTGAGACGAGTCTTGGAGGAGGCAGGGCATGGGGCGAGAGGGAGGGACTGTGAAATAGAGTTCCAGAGGGTAGGGGTAGAGTGGCCTGCCAATGGTGAGGTGGGCAAGGATGGGGATGTGAAGCAGCCAGAGACAGCTGAGCGGACAGGCAGGTTGCTAGGGAGTTAGAAGATGGCAGAGGTAGGGGGGAGCAAGGTCATGGAGGGCTTTGAAGGTGAGGACCAGGATCTTGAACAGTATTTTCTGTGTGAGGGGAAGGCAGTGGAGCAGGGCGAGGGTGGGGGTGATACAGTTGCAGAGCCTGTTGAGGGAGAGGACACGGGCTGCAGAGTTCTGGATAATCTGTGGCCTATGGAGGGGGGAGTTGGGGAAGCCGACAAGTAGGGAGTTAGCGTCGAGCCTGGATGCTACGAATGTGTTTGTGAGGGTCTCTGCAGCCTGCAGTGTGAGCTGGGCCATCTCAAAGAGCTTCACAGAATATACTGTAAAGTAAATTGACCATGTATTTTGTGGACGGCGGTGGGGGAAGGCCGAGCGGGACATGTCACAGATGTAGGGGAGAAAGGATAATTGAGAGTCAAACAAGACGCAAAGTTTCCGGACTGGCTTAGTGAGATGGAGTGTGCACCCATGAATGGTGATATTGTCAGCGCCTGAGGTGTGGAAACGCTGACGGGAGCCAATCAGGTGAGCCTCGGTTTTGTTCACTTTCAGCTGTAGAAATTTAAATTCAACCCAGGGATTGATTTCAATATCAAATTCTTACTGCTCTGTTCCGATCAAGGGTATGAGTCACAAACTTTCTACTGCATCCTGTTCTTGCCCTGCTAACGCATTAATAACAATAATAGTCCTTCAATTTGGTATAGCGTCTCAAAGAGCTTCACGGAATATACTGTAAAGTAAATTGACTGTGTATTTTGTGGGTGAAACACGGCAGCCAATTACACACAACAGTGTCCCTCAAACAATCATGGATTGAGTGATCCAATTATTAGTTACATTTCCTTTTCCTTGTACATTTACCTTTACAAGGAATTATTTATTACCCCTGGAAAGCGATTCGCCAATTGACTAACAGCTGGGTTCCTTTTTACTACTCGGTAAACAGAGATATGTGGAGTAAGAAACTTGCTTAAAGGTTTCACCATGCCGAGAATCAAACCTGGGTCCTCTTGATTGCTAGGCGAGTGCGCTAACCACTACACTGCGGTCTCTTATTATTATATAGACACTACACTTCGCTGTAAAATGTGCAACGGTTCGAGGTGTCTCAATGAGGCGCTCTATCACATGAAAGACTTGATGTATCAATGCACATGATTTTCATTGAAACATCAACACAGGCTTCATATGAGGGCTGATCAATGCTTTCGTACAGCCAAAACATTTGCATTCTATGTTATGTTCTATCCTAAAGCCACCCACTCCCTTATTTGCCTTTGTTTTCTTCACTGCAGCCAAAACGCTTGGCTAATGGTTTCCTAGGTTTATCCACAGTGAAAAACACAGAAATCATTCCTGAGGCTCAAGCTGCAACACCATTTCACTTAGGACACATTTCCTAAAGCAGAAAATTACGTGACATTGAACACACCATAGAACATTTCAGCAGAGGGGACAGCCCCAACATTATAATGAATAGGGCTGTATCTTATGGAACTGGTCTTTTGCCTTTCCACACTCAACCCCTGGAACTACATCCCAGACACCCTCTGCCTTGCCCCCTACCTTGCCTCCAACACGATTGGGCTCAAGTCCTTCCTCTTTTGCCATGCCTTTGGTCATCTTCCCACCTTCTCTATTGCTCTGCACCCCTTTTGACTCCGGCCTTCAGCTCGGGTAGAAACCCTTGACTGTCCAGTGCCTTGGGTTGTTCTCCCAGCGTGAAAGGCACTATATAAATCTAATTTTGTTGCTGTTGTTGTTGTTGCTGCTCTAAGGTACTCGCCTTACAAGCGTGAGACCTGTGTTCGAATCCAGGCAGGTCAGAGCAAAACCTTGGGCAAGTTTCCTTCCTCTACATGCCTAATAATAATCCCTCCAAAAAACCCCACAATATAATAATAAAATTGGTCAGTTCAAACCACGACTGTTTGTGGGTCACTGCTGTGCGCAATTGGCTGCCACGTTTCACCCACAAATATATACAGTCAATTCGCTTTGCAGTATATTCTGTGAAGCGCTTTGAGAAGTCGATAAGATGTGAAAAACTGTATATCAAATGCCAAGGATTATTATTATTATTATTAAATGCAATTTGTTGTTGTTGTTCTGCACTTGCCGATTTTAGCTGAGGTTGCATTGGGATGGCTAAATTGGCTCCAGTTAGTTCTCAGGATTAGAGAGGGAAAAATCAGTGCGGATTTCACTCCTGATCCCTCTACTGGTTGTACGTATATGTAGCAGAGAGTTGGGAGACGTCAAGCCTGGCTGTGACACCCTCTGTAATCTGCTGACTGCCAAGGCTCACACATGGATTATGGTCCCTGGGTTTAGGTTACCGGAAGGCAACCAGAAAGGCAAACTAGTTGCAACAGATAGAGCTATTACGAAGGGAATACGCATAACTAATACATTTTTCACACACACTTTGTAAAGGCATGTGATGATCATATGCATAGGCAGTCAGCAGTTGCTTTGGGAATTTTCAACACAAATAGATACCAGTTCGGAATGTGTTCAGAAAGCGCAACCTGACCGGATGGGATATACCCAAGAATCTTCAAAGAAACCCAAGAGAACTTAAACAAGACTTTCGTTAAATATTTTAGGATCTGAATAAAACCTGGAGCTGCACCAGAGGATGGGAGACATTGCGGCAAATACTATCCCCTTATTCAAAAAGGAAGGACTGGTTTAACCTAACATCAGTCTTGGAGCAAACGCTAGGAAGCATAACAGGGAAAATTTCAAAGCGATAGGTCAAACCTGACAAAACGGTTAGAATTCTATCAGGACCTATCTTGACAGGTGGATGAGGGCTGCCCAGTGGAAATAATTTACTTGCAGTTTCAATGGGCTTCTTGAGAAAGTTCCCCACGTGAGACTTTTCGAGTCAGGTTGAAGCCCAGAGTTCTGGCCAACAAGGCTCCAGATAAACTGGCCATTCACTTTGTGAGTGTTTCTGCCGGATATTTGCTGAGTGCAAATTGGCTCGCCGCGTTGTCTACAAAACCCACTTGACAACAATTACCTGTGAAGCACTTTGAGACATTTCAATGTTAAGCTACGCCAAAAGCACGGATTATTTAATGCTTGTGGAATGATGGTAAATTGTCAAATTCAGTCTTAACTTGGAAGCTGTTTTTCAGTGATGTTTAAAAGGAACTTCGAGACCCAAAATAAGGCTTAAAGTAGGAGGCTTAAAAATGGAGGCTGTAAACAATACAGTACAAAATGCCATTTGTATGGCACCTCTCATAATGGGAGGACGTCCCATGCGCTGGACATTCAGGGATTTGGACCTGAGCTGGGATCGGGATTAGGGAGGCTGGAGGGCAGGGAGGGCAGGAGGCTTGGTCGAAGAAGAGGGTTTGAGATGTACCTTGAAGGAGGCAAGAGAGGGAGCGAGATGAGGGAATGTGGCACGGTGTACAAGATTTTGTCCAGACATGTTGAGAAAATATGCCCCTGGTAATTTCTCCCCAAGTATTATTCATCGTTTGATTTTCCTGTGCTTGAGAGAGCATCCTTATCAAATCATGCAATTCTCTATACCATGGACGCGTAGTATGTGACGTACAATTCAATGGTTGAATAACACTTTGATTTGGCGTGCTTCAAGGATGTTGGTAATAATAATTGTAGTAATAATACAATAGTCAGCATCCTCCTTGCATTTGGTGTAGTATCCTATTGCATCTGAAAGGTCGCAAAGTGCTTCATAGGAATTTACAGTAAAATATAATAACTGTGTACTGTATTTTGTAGGCGATTTGCAGCCGATTTGCACAGCAAGGTGTTTCCACAAACGGCCATGGTAGTGAACAATCAATTTAATTTGCGAGACGTTGGTGGAGAGATTGGGAGAAATTCCCTTCTGTTTTAGAATAGCGTCAAGGAATCTTTAACATCCCTCCTGAACAATTGTGCGGTCCCTCAGTTTAATATCTCATCTGAAGGACATCACCTCTGACAATGCAGTGATCCCCCAGCATTGCACTGAAGTGTCAACTTAGACTATGAGCTGAAAGTCCCGACATGGGGCCTTGAAGCCCATAAGCTTCTAGCACTGAGGTGAGAGCAGTACTGACTGACAGGCTGGTGTCAATCAATAACTACATGGGTACGAAGTAAAACAGACACGCTTCCAGCTTTGCTATTCATTGGCTTGATTCATACCTGACCATAAGAATACAAATGCTCTGCCAGTCTGACATTTCCTTGCGTGCCCTTTCTGTGCATCCTATCGGACTGAGTTTGTCAAATTAGTGCTAACTTCGGGGCACTTTTTTTTGGGCTGCAGATTCACGTCCTCTGGGAACGGGGACTGGATTGCGACTGCCCAAATACATTTAGTTTCTGTGCATCACCGACCGTCAGAGGCAAGAAACCTCTGTCTCCTTTGGGATCTTGGGACAAGTTTAGTTGTCCCCAGCCTCAGGCTGCTATACATGCTGTCTGGAGGAAGTCATCCTTCTCCTCTGTCTGTGACAGAATGAATCTGGACTCTTAACCACTGGAAACAAAACTACATTTATGAAAAGTGCATTATTCTTCCAATTCCCTTCTGATTGAAAGCGTCAAGGTTCTGTGCTGCAATGTTTGATGAACCCAGAGGGAAATGCCAACTTCTGCTCTCTCTCTCTCTTCCTCTAATACATCAAGTCAGGCAACCTAAGCATCTCTCCACATCTTCCATTGTTGAGTGATAGAATGCAGCAGTTTGGTGACAAAGCCATATACTTTCCTTCTCCCCAACTCCCCCTTCCCCCACACCACCTTGAGTAGCAAGAAGGGCATTTGTTTATGACAATTATAGAATCATAGAATGATACAGCACAGAAGGAGGCCATTCGGTCCACCGTGTCTGCGCTGGCTCCGAAAAGAACTGTCCAACTCAATCCCACTGGCCCGCTTTCTCTCCATAGCCCTGCAATCTTGTCCTCACCAAATACCCATCTACTTCTCTCTTAAAAATTGTTATTGAATTGGCTTCCACTACCCTTTCAGGTAATGCATTCCTGATCTGAACAACTCTCTGGGTGAATTTTTTTTTCCTAACCTCCCCTCCTTTTCTATCACCAACTCTCTGAAATTGGTGTCCTCGGGTTACTGACCCACATGCCAGTGGAAACAATTTTTCCCGGTTCAACTTATCAAATCCCCTCATGATCTTGAAAACCTCTATTAAATCCCTTCTTAATCTTCTCTGCTCTAGGGAGAATAATCCTAGTTTTGCTAACCTCTCCTTATAACTAAGGTCCTTCATTCCTGGTACCATCTTGGTAAATTTCCTTTGTACCCTTTCCAATGCCTTTACATCTTTTCTGAAGTGTGGTGCCCAGAACTGAACACAGTACTCCAACTAAGGCCTAACCAGCGTTTTATAAATATTCATCATAACCTCTTGACTTTTGTACTCTATGCCCCTATTTATAAATCCTAGTATCCCATATGCTTTTTTATAACAGCTTTCATGACAAGGCATGTACAATTATCACTATGGACATTAACTCTACTTGGCAGCAAGACAGATAATATGGATTGAAAAGGATCCTATATTTGTACATGCTATACAAGACTGCTGGGCAAAGAATTACAGAAATGCATTTTCCCCTATCCTAGGTATGAGGAACCTAGACAAGCAAATACCCATTGTTGTCTTATATTTGTTATTACATTATTACATTTTTAAAAATTGCATTTGACATA
Organism: Hydrolagus colliei; assembly: GCA_035084275.1. Taxonomy (NCBI): domain Eukaryota; kingdom Metazoa; phylum Chordata; class Chondrichthyes; order Chimaeriformes; family Chimaeridae; genus Hydrolagus; species Hydrolagus colliei. The sequence goes on from CM068742.1 coordinate 147,285,799, forward strand.
CTGCCTATAATATTGAAACATCTTAAAGCGATTTAGAGTGAATGACTGTGTTAGGTGTGGTGATTGCATACTTGTTGGTAAAAGCAGCTCACAATCAACAACAAAATTACATTTATAGAGCACCTTTCACGTCGGAAGGCTTTTCATCTGAAAGGTTGCATTTCTGAGTATCAGCCTCGAATATAAACTAAAAATCCTGACAATGGACTGGAACCCACAACCTTCTTACCCAGAGGCGAGAGTGCTACCAACTGAACCAGGTTTGACGACTTGCCTACAAAATGTACTCACTGCACTTTACAATATATCCTATGAAGCGTTTTGAGACGTCCTCCCACCGTGAAAGGCGCAATGTCAAATGCAAGAATTATTATTGTTATTATTAATAATTATTATTGTTAAAATATGGCAGCCAATCTATGCAGCTCTGAGGCATGTGAGTGAGTCCCTCAGGGTTACAGCATCCTAATATAGTGTAAAGTGAATTGACAGTATGATTTCCGTGTGAAACGCGGCAGCCAATTGCGCACAGCAGTGTCCCACAAACAATTGTAAGAAGAGGTAAAGAACCGAAGTACCATGGATTCTAACCAGCTCCAAGCCTTGTGTCCACCCTCAGCTCCACCAATGCTCTGACCCACTATTGGCTACAGCCCTCGCTTCCTTCCCGTGAAGGAGGCCTTGCTTTTGACGCTGACAAGCATCGCGGTATGCCAAACCTGACCAATTAATAAATCCAAGTCAAGCAAAAGAGTGAGAAAAATAGAGCTAACTGTAGCTGCTTACTGTCAATTATCCCCCTTGCCTTCGATGAATTCCACCTGACAGCTTACATCCTTTTCCTCAAAGTTATGGCAGCCCTTTCTTGTTCCGTCCCCTCCCAAGTGCCCACATCTTCGCAAATCTTCCCTCAGTTTCTAGCTGACCAGACACTTGCACTTTGTTAACTATAATGTAACTGGTGCAATCTAATTAGATCTAAAGCCGATTTTATGTGTGTGTGTGTGTGTGTGTGTATTTGGAGGGAGGGAGGACAAGTGGGAAGTTGGCTCGTGGGAACATTATTGAAATAGGAAGATGATTTTAAAGAAATCTATCAACTAGATTAACTCCTTTCCAAAAACGTGTTGCTTTCATAGTGTGCAATTTGGTGTGATAATAATAATATTCATAAGCCTTGCATTTGATATAGCACTTTATCACGCTATTGATACGACTCCAAGTACATCACAGGATATACTGTAAAGTGGATTGACTGTGCATTTTGCGGCACTTATTATTAAGTTACGTGTCCAAATTATTATTGTTTTTTTTGAGGGATTATTATCAGCCTTAAGGAAACTTGCCCGCAGTTTCGTCCTGCCGGGAATCAGACACCAGAGTCCCTTGCTTGCAAGGCGAGTGCTTTGACCATTGAGCTACAGGACTCCAAATGCAAGGATTATTATTAATACTATTCACTGTCACGGCTGGACATTGCCAGTGGCTGCTGTGTTTGTCCAGACGCACATGTTGTTACAAAATACTGTACAGTAACATTCTTGTGAAGCGCTTTGAGACGTTGAGAGTTGGCGAGCAGATAGGATCTCTGCTGCAAGGATTATTATTTAGAATAACTGCATCAGAAGGGCTTTACCAGGGCTCTTAATATTTATTTTCAGCCGGATGCAAATTAGATCACCCAGCTGCAAAATGATATTAAATTATGTTAAACTACCACAGGGAAGGGAGATGAAAGCAAGCTTGATTCAAAACTAGAAGCTCGATTGTAACAATGTTCAGAAACATTCCTTGCCTTTCGTGGGCGAATTGGCGATCAGTGTGGGCAGCCCCCTCTGCTCTCCTACCCCCTACCCTCTTTCCTCCCCGCCCCTACGTTGGACCCACAGCCCCCCTCCAGTGCTACAATACGTTCACAAAGGCAGGTTAGTGTGTAAGGCAGCTGAAAACTGATCTCATGGTGACACAGCCAGAGGACGACAGAATCAAAGTTGACATCTGTCAGCTTACATATAGGGGTGCATGTCTGACCATCCAACCCAGGCAGAAGCTCACTAGCAGTGAGAGACTGAGAGACTGCATACAGGGTGTGCGTGTGTGTATGTATGTGTGTGTTCGCTTTTGAATGAACCAAGATGCACGAGGGAGGGAGGGAAGTCAGGGCTGACTGCTGTAAAGTTTGCCTGGGTAGGGCGCTCTATAAATGCACGTTATTATTAATAATAATAATCTTTGCATTTGATACAGCGCTTTTCACGTTTTCTAGACTTCTCAAATCGCTTCACAAAATATACCGTAAAGTGAATTAACTGTATAATTGTGGGCAAAACGCAGCAGCCAATTGTGCACAGCAGTGTCCAACATACAGTCGTGGATTTAGTGACCAAGTGATTAGTTTTTTTCTTGAGGGATTATTATAAGGTTTGTGGAGTAAGGAAATTGTCCACGATTTCGTCCTGCTGGGAATCAGACCCAGGGTCTTTTGCTGGAAGGCAAGTGCTCTAACCACTGAGCTACACGACTCCAAAAAGTTGTTGTTGTACAGCCTCTGCAACACTCCCGCTCCTTGCAAATACCAAAACAACAAGAGCCTGGGACATGCTCTTAAGCTTTTCTTTACTTCTTTATCCTTTAGGAGAGTGGTTTAATGTTTTATGTGCTTGGATCTCCTCTGGTTTGCCTTGCAAGACGCGCAAGACATTAAGAGCCTGCATGAAACTATCTATTCCCTGCATTACAGTCAAGAAAACAAACGTGTTGTGTGTTTTTTTTTATGATCCTAAATTAGATGACTATAAGGCTAACTCAAGACGCATTAGAAAGATGAATGGTCCTAGCTGACAATCCCCCAGATAAACTTGGGCACGCACTTCAAGATTATTATTGGGACTGTGCGTGCGTAACTTACTGCCATATTCGCCTACAAAAATACACAGTCACGACACTTCACAGTAAAGCCTGTGAAGGGTGTTCCGAGACGTCTTGATGAGGTTGCAATAGCAATTGCCTCGTTCTCTGCCAATGTCAAACGCTCGGAGACGCTGCCCTGCCTGAAGGACGCTACAACATTGCAAGTTGTTCTTCGTTGTTGTATTGTTCAATTGCAGTCCCTAAGTTGTGAACAACAACAACAACAGCAGCATTACATTACATTGACATAAAATGGCAAATAACAATAGCTGGTAAAACAACGCATGTGGCGTGTCAGACTCTCGGGGGGTATAACAAGGGTGAAGCAACACTCGCCCATCAAACATAAGTGAAAAGCGGGTCATATTATCAGTTCACTACACAGAACTCCTTAACTCCTTAACTCCTTTGAAGCGCTCTGAGACGCTGTCCGGCTTGGAAGGCGCTATGCAAATGAAAGTAGTTGTTGTTGCTATTGTTAAGTAGTATTGAGTCCGTGTTAGCAGATTTCCCATTCCTCAGTCCCCTTCCTGTCAAACCCACTGATGGTTGCTGTGCATGTAGGCACAATGCAAACAGAGTGGCATAATGCAGAACGCAACACTTACAATCCATCTACTGCGCGATACTGTAATTAACATCATGTTTACTTGTGCGATATTTATTCCCATATGTGCGAGGCTCAGACTTCACTCCCCTAACCTTGTTCATGTTTCATATATTAGACCTGTAGCTCACAGAGTCGGTCACCAGTAACTCAATCTTTAATAATGTGCCTAAACTGCACTGCTGTGTGCAATCGGCTGCCGCGTTTCGCCCACAAAATACACAGTCAATCCATCTTCCGTGAAACGCTTTGAGAAGTCTCAATGACGTGATAAGGCGCAATATCAAATGCAAGGATTAATCTTATTATTAAACAGTTCAAGTGATACCAACAATAAGGGGGAGCTAAAATAAATCTAGCCATGTTAGCTGACCTGTCCATTTAGAGTTGTAAAGGATAATTTTAGCACAGATACCAGGAAGTTTATCTTTACTCTGAGGATATACGACTGGAATAGGTTGATTATATGATGTTGTGAACACATAGGCCGAATTGGGGAGCAAAAGAATGAGGAGAAACACATGTGTTTTAGTCGTTACAGGGCTGATCTCTGTGATCATCCCAGACCACGTGAAAGAGAACGTGTGAGATCGAGTGAGACAAACAGAGAGAGTGAGGGAGACAAACAGAGTGAGAGACGGAGTGAGTGGATGAGAGTGACAGAGACAAATGGAACAAGTGGTACAGACAAAGAAACAAGTCAACAGAGAGACAGAGCAAGAATCCAGGAAGCAGATAGAGTGAGAACAAGAGAAGGATGCAAAGGAAGTGAGACAGACAGATAGACTGAGTGAGAGAGTGACAGATAGTTTGAGAGATAGAGTGAGAGTAAAGGAGAAACAGAATGAGGAAATGAGTAAATGAGAGTGAAAGAGACAGCAGAGGCAATGAGACAGACAAGTAACGTGAAACAGACAGAGTGTTACAGAGTGTGACTGAAAACAAGATGGATAGAGAGAGTGAGAGTGAGAGTGAGGGAGACAGACAGAATGAGGCAATGAGTGAATGAATGTGAGAGACAGACAGAGCAAGTAAGACAGGCAGAGTGTGTGAATGTGACAGAGTGCAAATAAGAGTGAGCGAGAGAGACAGAATGAAACAGTGACAACGAATGATAGAAGGAGTGAATGAGACACAGAGTGAGACAAAGAGAGTGAGAAAGTGAGAGATAGAAAGTGAGAAACAGAGCAGCGCCATGGGATATGAGCATAGTCCACCTGGGAGTTGGGGTCAGGAGGGGTGAAGGACAAGGGGGTGGGATGTGTGGTGGGGTGGGGTGTGTGAAGACGTTATTCATCTGAAGGACGGCACCTCCAACAATGCAGAATATCCCCAGCCCTGCACTGGGAACGTCGCCAACTGAGCCAGGCTGAACAGGGGGATTGATCACGGCACACGCCCTATAATTATTTGGTGCAGAAAAGCACTAGCCTTCATACAGCGCTGCTCCAGATGAATGGTGTGACGAACCTGACTTCACTATACAACAAGAGCAAAGCGAAAGGCTGTCTCCCTTTATGCAATCCCAGGCTCTGTGTGGGCTATGATACTGCAATCATGAAAACCTTTTTTAGAACATCTGTGAGATAATGGCTCCATCATCTATCATTAAATCCATGAAGCCAATAATTTTTTTCTCTCCCCCTGTGTTCGCATGCATCTTAGAGAGATTAATTAGAGCCTTTTAAACAGGTTAGTATGAAATTCTACTCAAAGCATTTGAATTTTTTTTTGACATTGCTGACTCGCGTTTCCCCCTCCCCCTCCATCACCTTCCCTTCATTGCTTTACAACCACAACAACTTGCATTTAAAAAATAATACTAATAATCATTTGGTCACTCAATCCATGACTGTTTGTGGGATACCGCTGTGCGAAATTAGCTGCCACATTTTGTCCACAAAACATACAGTCAATTCAGTTTATAGTATATTCTGTGAAGTGTTTGAGATGTCTCAATAATGTGATAAGGTACTGTATCAAATACAAGATTATTATTATTTGTATGGTGCCCTTCATGCATGATAGCAAATTGGGGTGCTTAACAGTAGCGGAGTTTGACGCCGAGCCAGGAAGAGTGGGAGGTGACCATAGGAACGGTTAAAGAGGAAGGTCTTCAGGTGTGATCAGAAGATGGGCTAAGAGAGATTGAGGCAAATTTTAACCCTGATTTAGTATCGAATCTCATTCCCTTATTTTCTCTGTGACTGAAAATGGGGCCCCCCAGTAAAGTGAGGGTTATATAATTGAATGCTTGCACTTGATGCAGCACATCAAAAAGCTCCCACCAACGAGATACATTGAGTTGCGGTCACTGTTGTTGCAGAGGCGAGCATGCCAGCTGGTCTGTGCCAGTAAAGTCCCCAAAACAGCTGCAATGAGAATGATCTGGTTGGCAAGTTTGGACAATGGAAGAATGTCAGCCAAGGCATTAGGAGAACACCCCGCTGTTTTTCTAAACCAGCCATGACCAACCCATGGCCTGCGGGCCGGAAGTGGCCTACAGGGAATAACAAGAAGTGGCCTCCGCATCATCCGCATCCGCCCAGGCGAGTCCTTTCCAAACCAGTGACTTCTTTCCAGTAGTGATGGAGCGACGATGCCCACTGTGCAGTCATAAATGAAGAAATATTCAATTGAGAACATTTATTTTGTTGGCCACCACTGCGCTCAACAGCACTATGGGACCTTTAATGTTCACTTGGGCAGATGGACGTGAGGCCTCATTTTCCTTCTTGCCCTAAGGATGTTCCTTCCAACAAACAGGCACTTCCTCTGTACTGAAGTGAAACGTTTCCTAGGATAGTGAGCTCCAGGAAGCACTGATTATTGGAGACAGGGGATTTGGAGATGGAGGTTTGTCCTTGTGAGAGAAGTTAAAATGAGCCAGTCTGTCTGTCTGACTTTACAACCACCCATCTGACTGTCTGTCAGAGTGTCAGCTTGAATGTCTCTCTGACTGTCTCACTGATATTTCAATGTGCATGAAGGAAAGACAGCTAACATCACATAGGTGCTATATCAAATGCAAGGATTATTCTTATTCTTATTCTTATTGCAAGCATTACCTGGCAAGTTTCTGGTTGCTTTTCCAGATAGGACCAATCTATCCATTGGGCCTGCAGAAAACTATTTAACCAACGTTACTCATCATTTTGCCTGTTGATGTGTTTGACCACGAAATATACAGTCAATCCACTTTACAGTATATCCTGTGAAGCTCTTTGAGACGTGATAAGGCACTATATCGAATGCAAGGATTATTATCTATTGACCTTGCTGCATTATTTAGCAAATTTGCCGCTGGTTTCCTGGGAATTTAATTATTTCCATAATTTTTACCTCGTCGCAAATTTCAGTAATCGCATTTTCTCTAAATTTGTCCTCTGGGAGCTGCCGTGTAATCCCACCTCGGTCCACACTAGGCCGGCAGAGAAAAGTCTTGGAATGGGATGACATGATGTTTTTCCAGGAATGAAATCCAGATCACAAGGCAATGACCTCAATGATAACTTACCCCATGAAACTGAAGCTGCAATGCACAATTTGATAATAATAATAATTTGGTCACTCAATCCACGAACGTTGTGAGCTACTGCTGTGTTTCGTCTACAAAATACAGTCAATTCAATTTACAGTATGTCCTGTGAAGCGCTTTGAGACATCTCGAAGACGTGATAAGATGCTAACTCAAATGCAAGAGTTATTCCTATAAGTGTTATTCTTGGCTTTTGTTGTTGTTGCTGTCAGCACCAGATAAGCATGATATTCATCTGCTTCCCAGAAAGAGTCCCCATTTCCACAACTCAGGTTCCATATTAATGAAAGCCACTAAGAAGAGGCATAAATTAGACCCCATTATTTGTTACAGCCCACACTGTTTGCGGCTTTAGGACGCACTAAGGCAGTAGAACAAGAGGACACAGGTTTAGAGTTGCAAAAGACAATTTCTGAACAGGCCCTGGCGAGTTTTTCTTTCCCTAGAGGGCAATGTATCAATACACAGTCAATTCATTTTACAATATATTCCGTGAACTGAGATGTCTCAAAGACGTGGTAGATAAGGCGCTTTATCAAATGCAAGGATTGTTGTTATTAATGACTAGAACAGTTTGACAGGATGGGCGGTTGAGGCCAGGACACAGGACTCATTGATGCAATGAAGGAAAAACAGTAGAGTTTGAAATTGTGGTAGGGTAAGATCAATCACTAATAATAATCCTTACCTTTGATATAACGCCTTAGCACCGAGATGTCTCAAAGGACTTCACGGGAATTTACTGTTAAGCATGGTGTATTTATATATATTTGTAGGTGAAAGTGGCAACCAATTTGAGGACACTCATTTCCTATAAATGGGCTGAAGGGCTTTCTTTATCTGAATCAACTTTGTGTGATAGTTTCACTTCCTCCCCACTCCTTCCCAACATAAAAACAAATGTGTGTGTTTTGGTAGAAATTCTGCAAAGAATTTTCAAGGGACTGAATGCTTTTATAATGCCACAAGAGACCAAAGCATACTCCGGCTCTCTAATAACATGAAAAATCTAACACCTAATTTCGATCTTCTGTGCATTCACTAAAGTGTATAAATCAGGCTTTCTGTCCCAGTCGCTCCACTGCTGGGAGCAATATAGCTTTGCTCTTGGCTGCATAAATATAGCACAAGTGCTATCTAGTTTCTTCCCAGTAAGTGAGACAATAAATGACAAGAATACTGTAGCAGACGTGAGTGAAATTAATACGCTGCGGGCATCAGCTCACTTTGCAAGAGTTTGATTATTAACTTTGTACAACACTGTGGATTATTCCAAGGATGTTTCATATACAGCGCAGTCCGCCCCACAGATGAGACATTAAACTGAGGTCTCATCTGCATTCGGGTGGATGTTAAATAATAATAATACTAATAATCTTTGAGATTGATTTCAGCCTTATCATATTTTTGACATGCCTCAAACTGCTTCACAGTGGATTGACTGCGTACAGTATTTAGCAGCTGAAATGCAGCAGCCAATTTTGCACAGCAATTGTCCCACAAGATTCCATGACACTATTTGAAAAGAGAAGGAGGTTACTCTCTCCCGGTGTCCTGGCCAACAAATAGTTGGAAAATTGGTCATTTACTGTTGCGGGATATTGCTGGGTGCAAACTGTCTGCCGAGTTTTGTCCACAAGTTACTGTACATCGTCAATCCACTTTGCAGCATATCCTATGAAGTGCTTTGAGACGTCTTGATGATGTGATAGGGTGCTATATCAAATGCAAGGATAACGATTATTATCATTCTTACAATGGATTCCCGCGTTTGGCAGACACCCAGCTGACTGAGAAGAATATAAGTGGTGCCATCTCCGTGTCTGGAGAATACAGAGCATCAGCGCTGTGTGTTGCTTGATTTACAGACAGCGTCCTATTACTTTGAACTGCCTTGGATGTAATGAACGACATCAGGTAGTTGAGAGTTCAGATAACCAAAAATCAATGAGTTAAATTGTTTGAGAGGGGCATGAGAAGGAGGGTTTCAGCGGAAACAGTGACAAAAGCCGGTTGGCTAATCACGTACTGTATGCACTGCTTATGTTACTAAATTAGTCATTTTCAGCAGATCCCCGGTTATGACCCTTACATCGTTTTTATTGATTCATTTCTGCTAGCTATTTGATAGTCTTTTTCTCCCCTTCCTCTGATTAGCTTAGCCCTGTCGCTTCATCCGGCATTGTTCTCAGGCAGGCAGCCAGCTTCCAAGATGTCTACACTTTGCAAAACCGCAAGATTGGCTCAGTTTGGCCCCAACTGATCTCATCCTACCAGAGCACATCACTCAAACCATCCAAACATCACAACATCAAGTTGTGTTAAAAATAATACTAATATTAATACCAATAATAACCCATGCATTTGATATAGCGCGCTGTATCATGTTGTTAATAATCAGTCCAAAAAAAACACATTAATAAAAATTGGTCATTTTCAATCCAGGACTGTTTGTAGGACACTGCCGTGCGCAATTGGCTGCCGCGTTTCACCCACAAATATACTGTCAATTCACTTTACATGTATTCTGTGATTCTTTGAGATGTCGATAAGATGTGAAAAGGGCTGTATTGACACGTCTCAAAGCGCTTCACATGACAGTCCTATAGCTCAATGGTTAGAGTACTTGCCCTACAAGCGGGAGACCTGTGTTTGAATCCAGGCAGGTCAAGAGTGAAACTTTGCACAGGTTTCCTTATTCCACACGCCTGATAATAATCCGTCCCTCAAAAAAACACAATAATAAAAATTGGTAGTTTTAATCCACGGCTGGTTGTGGGACACTGCTGTGCGCAATTGGCTGCCGCGTTTCACCCACAAATATACTGTCAATTCACTTTACATGTATTCTGTGATTCTTTGAGATGTCGATAAGATGTGAAAAGGGCTGTATCAAATGCAAGGATTATTATTATTATTATTATTCTTATTCTTGAGTCATCTCAAGGCTCTTCACAGAAAATACTATAAAGTAAATTGACTATATTTTGCGGGCAAAAGGCGGCAGCCGATTGTACAAGCAGTTGTGGATTGAGTGAAACAAATGATTATTTTCCCCCCAAAAAAAATTTGGAGGGATTATTAACCCGGAAAGCAATCTGCCAATTGGCTAACAACCAGGTTCCTGCTTACTGCTAGGGAAACAGAGGCGGGTGCAGTGTGCACGAGTTTGCGCTACACAATTGTAATTGAGCAGCAGTGTTCCTGAGGTATTCTGAACAGGAACTGAAGCTTTTCCTGCGTGTTAAGTGCACGGCTCAGAGACTAAACTCCTGCATATCAGAATGCATAGGCATTATTGTACTGTACTGCAGCCATGCTAGAAATTGATTTTTCTCAGTAAATAATTGATGCTGGTGAGTTGATTTTTTTTCATTTTTTTTATTTCTTTTTAAAAAGTGCAATCTCTTGTAACTTCACATCATTTCCCTGGAGAACGAATTATGCCACAGGAAAGCGATTACTAATTGCATCTAAATGCAGTACGTGAAAGTCAAAGCAACTCTGCCTCAATTGTATTTAAAAGCGTTTATAAATACGTCTGCAAATTCACAGGCATAGCTGACCCTCTGCAGATCTCTCTGCCGTGCTGATGATTAATAGTGGAATTTTATTGCTAAAATTGCACTTTCAACAGAAGCATTGCTTTTTGAAATCCTTTTCACTGCGAACTGCTAACTTACCCTGGACAGCTGTGTTGCAAAGGAAACAATGGGATGAAATTTGCAGAGTCTCCTTTTATTTCTATGTTATGAAACAACACATATTTCATCCTGTTGCTTTGAGCCACTGGTGACTCCAGCTTTGCTCTCTCCCCAAATCTCTTTGTCTCGAGTCTCTTAAATAAATTTCTCTCTTCAACAATGCTTTGGGCCAACATCCTAAACCACCCCATCCTTCCTTTGATATGATTGACTTTCTAAAGCACTTCCAGACGTACAACAACTTGTGTTAACGTAACGATCTTCACATCTCAGAGAGCTTTACAATGACTGGGTTGGACAATAACTAAGGAACACGGCAGATAGGGAAAGAGGTAAGTGTCCATAGAGGTGGTAAAAAGAGTAGATTTTAAGGCTCAAGTAAAAGATAGAGACTGGGTAAGATAGAGGGAGAGAAGGATGCAATTCCAGAGGTTAAGGAGCTTGATTGAAAAGGTGCTGCAGGCCAATTCGATAACAGCTTTTAAAAGAGAAGTAGATCTTTATTTAGGGAGAACAGGTCTGTTAGGTTATGGTGAGAGAGCTGGGCAGTGGGGGATAGAGTTGCTCTTTTCAAAGAGCCGGCACAGACTAGATAGGCTGAATGGCCTCCATTTGTGCCATAAAATTCTATGATTCTATGATTGTTGTGAGGCTCGGCCATTGATGCAGAGTGGGTAAGCAGAGTAGACGTGTAGCAGATCACAGAGAGTGGAGGGGGTGGGCAGGTTGGTAGTGGGCTAGGAGGTCACAGAGGTAGGGTGGGGCAAGGCTGTAGAGAGCTTTGAATGTGAGGACCAGGATATTGAATTGGATCCTCTGGGTGATGGGGAGCCAATGGAGTCGGGCGAGGTTGGGGGAGTGGGGTTACGAAGCTTGGAGCGGTAGAGGACGGACCACAAAATTCTGGATTATCTGAAGTGTATGGAGGGAAGAATTGTGAAGGTTGAAAAGCAGGTTGTGCCAGGATGTGATGAAGGCATGAATGAGGGTTTCAGTGGCATGGGGACTGAGGTAATGGCGGAGTCTGGCAAAATTGCGGAGGTGAGGGAAGGCAGAGCGGGTCATTGCTTGGATGTGGGGGAGGAAAGACATTTGAGGATCAAACAAAACACCTAGGTTCCTGACTGGCTTGGTGAGATTGAGTGTGCAATCATGGACGTTTATGCTGCCAGCGCCTGATGCGTGAAGGACCACTTTTATATGGAGAATTGTTGGTCAGGACACTAGGGCGAAAGCCGTCTTTCACTTTCTGCTCCTGACTTCCTCACCTTGCACACAATAAAACTGTGACTCAAATCAATCCAGTTCTCTAATACTGATTCTTGCTGCCACATATCCCCTACACACTCCATCTCACTCTTGATGGTGAACTTTCAGCCTTTCTTCCCCTGGTCTCTGGAACTCCATCCTTCTTGCCCTCCCTCTCTCTACCTTCAAATCCCATCTTAAGACCTATTTCTTCAACTGTGCTTTTGGCCACTTCCCACCTCTCCCCTTTCGCACTCAATCTCCTCAGTTCATCCCCAACTCAGGTTCGCTGTCAACCGTATGAAGCGTTTTGAGTTGTCATCCTGACATTAAAGACTCTTGATACATGTAATGTGTTCTTATTGTCATATGTATGTCAGCCTGGCTCAGTTGGCAGCGCTCTTGCCCCTGAGACAGAAGGTTGGGCGTTCAAACCCCATATTGGGACTTGGAATCAGGTGGTATAGGCTGATGCTCCTATGCAGTGCTGGGATGTGTTGGATTGTCGGAGGTGCCATCCTTTAGATGAGACATTAAACCAAGATCCTGTCTGCTAGGATAGAACGTTAAACATCCCATGGCTCTGTATGAAAAGAGAAGGGATATTCTCCCCATGTCCAGGTCAAACAAATCCCCCGAATAAAATTGGTCACTCACGCCATGGCTGTTTTTGGAACATTCCTGTGTGCAAAATAGTTGCTGGACTTGGCGAATGCTATATATAGTAGTACATTAGTGCAGGCATTACATTTACAGCAATTACCATTGAAGCACTTTGAGAGACGTTTCAATGTTACAGGTGCTGTATCAAAGGCAAAATTGATTTGTATTGTTAACAATAAAGACTCCCGTAGGCCACACTGATGTCTAGTCTGCTGAGACCAGGGATAGGTTGGTGTTCATGGTGATAAGTTGCTGTCTGTGAAGGGCAGAGTTGTATCAGAGATGGATAGAATCTCTCATAACCAATCTATACGGGATGTTGTAGCCTTCAGATATTTGCATAGACATTACAATTGGTGTGCCTTGATTAAGACAGCAGGGGGCGGGATTGAGCAGTATTGGTTACGTTGTTTTCCATTCACCACAACAAACTGGACAAGACGAGCAGAACACAAACAGAACACAAACACTCAGTGCGAGTCAGGCACAACTAGCGATTCAAATGCTCCCAAACTGTGAAATGTCGCCTGGTCTTCACCTGTAAGACCATTGTTTTCTTAGATATGCACAACTGAGGTCCCATCCACCTGTTCAGGTGGATTTTAAAGATTCTATGGCGCTACTCATCACAAACATAGAAACAGGATTAGGCCATTCAGCACTTCGAGCCTGTTCCGCCATTCTATCAGATTATAGCTGATCTGAACCTCAAATCCATTTACTCACCTTTGATCCACGTCCCCCACCCCATCTGCCCTACCACTGGCGGGCGAACCTTCATGCACTCTGCCCCCAACCTCTGCAACTCCAGTCCGAAGGCCCTCCACCTCGCTCCCTCCCTGGCTTCCTTCAAGTCCCGCGTCAAGACCCTCCTCTTCGACAGTCCCATCAGTCACCCCAAATCCCCCTTTCCCTCCACCCTCTCCATCCCTGACCCCAGCTCAGGTCTGAAACAATGACTGTCCAACGCCTTGGGACGTTCATCCTGACGTGAAAGGCACTATATAAGTGTAATTTTGTTGTTGTTTGATACCCTGACCTAACAAAAATTTGAAAAGAGAAAGGAGTTTTTCTTAGTGTTAATCTACCAGATATTGAAAAATCAGTCGTTCACTTCATGGCTGTTTGCAGGATATTACTGTGTGCAAAATTAGCTGCTGCGTTTGCCTACAGAAACAGCCTCTACACTTTGAGGCAATTTGATGTGATAAAATGCCGTATCAATTACAAAGAGTATTATTACTGTGCGGAATTATGGAAAATTCTTAAATCCAACCATAATTCAGAAGATATTAAAACCTGAGGAAGATTGGTTTCCAAATTAAGGCTGAATTTAAGAATTTTTCACAATTCTGTGCATTGCTAACATTTAAGACCAAAATAGTCTCACAATAGAATGTAATACACATTACATTCATGTAGCACCTTTCATGTTGGGAGGATGTCTTAAGGCGTTTCGCAATCTTGGCTTGGCACCCGAGTTTGTAATTGGAATCGAGAACGGTTGGGGAAAGATGACCCAAGGAGCGGGATCAAAGAGGCAGGTATTGAAATGGACCTGAAACAAAGTGAGGAGAGAGAGAAAGGCTTAACAATGGGGGAAATTCATGCCTGAAAAATGGTTCCTTGGCGGGATACTGAGATGGGAGGCAGGGATCAGATCAGGTTCGGTTGGGACAGGATTTGTTTTTACGTTCTGGCAAAATTAGGTCAAACCCCGTGACACTTCTTAAAACTGCAAACGGAATAAAAACGCTATTAAAAGCAGTGAACAGTTTGACATTGCATTAAGGAAATCTTGCAGCCAGTACCAGCTGTGGCGCTGAAGTAGGATGATCCATCTGCTTACCCTCACCTTTTCTGAATGGGTTATTAACACATTTTGAGACTTTTTGTTGGGTCCTATCAACCGTTAGTGTGAGATTAAAGGAGGTGGCCGGTGACAGGACAAAAGAGCGCAAAGGCACCTTACACCATTGGGTGTAGCTCTGCTGTGTATAGTTTGCTGGGTTATAAGGTAAATGAAGCGGTGTCTTCTGTATTCACAACTTTTTGTTTGGGAGTCTGACATGTGAAAACCCATCACCGTTTGGCTACCGCGTTTCTCTTGCAAAATATACAGTCGATTTACTTTATTCAAATGAGATGAGGTCTCAACAACATGATAAGGCGTTATATCAGATGCAAGGGTTATTATTGTCATTCCTTTCCAAACCCAGAAAAAAGAGTTCTACATATATATTCTATCTACACAAGGAAATTTCTCTGTGTCTGGAATTCAAAGTGTACTCTCTCCCTGGGAGAGACATGCTCTGCTTACCTAATTACAGAAATTTTCTATTTTTCTTCTGGTTTGTGACCTGTTTAAAGAGTATCCAAACCATGTGAAAAGTTCCATGGATTCCATCTATACATGGTAATCCCGAGATATTTATTGCAAAGGAATACATACTCTCTCTGGAGGGCGCTATATAAATGCAAGTTGTTGTTGCTTCACAAATTTCTGTAAATTGCAGTGACCGTGTATTTGTAGGTGAATGCGGCAGATAATTTGTTCACCGCGACATCACGTAAACAGCTGTGAGAGGAATTACCAGTGCTTTACCGGGGGGGACTTGCTGACCAGGACGTCGGCACAAACTCAGGAAATTTCTCCCGGATCCAAATCAATCACTTGCTCATTTCATTACTGTTCATGGGACGTTGCCGCCACAAATTAATAGCATTGATGTATTTTGTAATGCACTTTCAGATGATCATTTTTACGTGAAAGGCGCAATATACGTGCAAGTTGTTGATGATATTTAAATGCTTGGAGATTTCCTCTGACGTCAATGGTCTTATATTTAAGTGTAAATTGTATTGTTTCTGTGCTCTTTCAGCCACTTTTACTCAACCACCACCCCCAACTCAACAGCTTTCTCAGGCTCTCAAGCCAGATGATGTGTGAAGCAGCTCGAGACATGGTCTTGATGTGAGAGGTGCTGTGTAAGTCATAAGTTACTGTCATGTCATCGGCAAATTCAAGGGGGAATTGGACGGTTGCGTGATGAAGTAATCGATTGAGGTTTTGCGAGATGGAGCAGTAAAAACATTTATATCTTAGGAACACAGAAACAGGAGGAGGTCATTCAATCTGTCAGGCCTGTTCTGCCAGTTTATTAAGGCATGCTGATCTTTTAATCCTATTTCCCGGCCTTTTCTCCATACCCTCTTAATACCCTTACCTCAATGTATCTCTCTGGCTCCTTTTTGAGCATCCCAATTGATTCTGTCTAAGGCTTTTATCACATGCATTTATCACATCCTGGTTTGTCTGTATGAAAACTCTGCTCCCTAACTACTGTCACTTCCCTATACAAGCTGTAGACTATCCAGATCCCTGCAGCCTGTGTCCACCCCTGCCCTAGGTGTCCCACCAGTCTCTGGAACTCCATCCTGAAGTCTCTCTGATTTTCCCCCTCCATTATTTGTTTCAAGGTCCTTCTCAAGACCTTTCTTCTTCAACCGCACCTTTGGTCATCCTTCCCCTCCCCACCCACTTCGGCTCACTCCCCTCACCCTCATCTCATGCACCCAGCCAGGGCTGTCAAGCACCTCAATACATATTTCCAATACGAATGGCACAATATAAATGTCATTTTTTATTGTACAAGTACAAAATGAAGGGGCAGGCAGAGATGTGGAGCCCTGTGGAGTCCAGTTGCTTAGTGATTAGAGTGATTGCCTTATATTGAAAAGACCTGGATTTGATTCCCAGCAGGGAGATACCTTGGGCAAGTTTCTTGCCTGCCGCGTTTTGCCCACAAACATACAGTCAATTCACTTCACACTATATACTATGAAGCAGTTTGAGATGTCAGAAGATGTGAAAAATGCTTATCAAATGCAAGGCTTATTATTATGTTAGGTATTTGCTGGGAGGTAACGGGATACCTTCTTGAGCATTTCATTCCACATTTCTACATCTCCTGGTGCGAAGTAGTGTTTTCTGTTCCCACCTCTATCTGTTTTCACTGTAATCTGAACATTTACTCTGTGAAGGATTGGCAGAGCTGTTTCTTTCTGCTTCTCGATTCTCTTAAGAACTTGCTTCGATGAAGCTCAGTTTCAGGTGGAGTGGACAATTGAGTTCCAATAGGCAACATTAGGACAAGGCGCCAAGAGATACCATTGTCTCTTTATGTCTCTTACTCTCATTTTCTGCCTTCTGTCCACATCCTCATCCATACCTGACTCCGGACGACTATCTGCCCAATCCTCACCTCTGCTGGCTCCTTATCTTTGAAAGGATTGCTTTCATGATCCTGACACTCCTTTCATACCCAAGTATATCACTCAGTTGATCAGTGCCTTCAATGCATCCCCAACCGCTATACCCCATTATCAGAGGCCGTGTCTTACAATACAACACAAAATTACATTTGTATAATGCCTTTCATGTCGGTATGATGTCCCAAGGCTCAGCCACTATGCTCCTTAACTCTGGAACTCCCTGCCTCAATCGTTCCACATTGCCTCCTCTTCATCCATCTTTAAATCCCACTTTAAGATTTAACCTCTTTTACTGCAGCTTACGACTCACATTCTCACTTGTTCCAAAAAACACAATAATAAAATTGGTAATTTTCAATCCACGACTGTTTGTGGGACACTGCTGTGCACAATTGGCTGCCGCGTTTCGCCCCAAATATACAGTCAATTCACTTTACAGTATATTCTGTGAAGCGCTTTGAGACGTCAATAAGATGTGAAAAGCGCAATATCAAATGGAAGGATTATTATTATTATTATTAGTGCTTGGTGTGCAACCCCACTACTGTACAGCGCACCTCATTACGGGTGCTATACAAATGCTGCAACAACAACTTGCATTTATATTGCAACATTCACTCGGGTAGCATCCCGTTATTTAAATGCACTTTGTTGTTGTTACTCAGAGGGTAATCATCAACTGGAACAGGTTATCTGGAGGGTTGATTGAAACCAGAACAACTGAGTCATTTAATAAACAGCTCAGTAGTGTAACGGGAGGAGAGTAGGTTGGCTATTTAGGATGGATGAGATCAAATGGCTAAAAGTGCCTTCCTTGTTTCAAACCAATCTTGTGATCTTGCAACATTGCTGACTGACTGATCTCCAGCAGAGATTGAAACGTGGTACTTCAAAAGGCAAGAATAGAACCATTTCCATGATTTATGTAAAATTGACATCTTGTTGCTAAATCTACAACCAATTGCTTGAATGATGGGCTGCTGTCAGCCAAGGATTATTTTTCTCATCTCCTTTCGCTCCTGAGACATGATCAAAGCTGACAGTGGAATAAAGCAAAGACTGGTAACAAGTAGCTGCAGGAGCCAGTGCAGGTAAAACGGTGGAGACGTCAAGCCAGGTGAAGATCTAAAGGACGACAGTTCTGACAATGCAGCACACCCACAACACTGCACCGGAGTTTCAGATTAGATGATACGCATTCAAAGTCCTCACTTGGGGCCAACAACATCCTGTTTGGAGGTGGGAAACTACAGCTGAGCCATGCCAACGATTTCTGAATGGAATTTTTTTAAAATGAGATATGCTGTCAGAATTCCCATTATGCCAGTGGGAGCTCTGGGCTGGAAGTAAACAGAGTCGGAGCTAAACTCCTGTGGGTCAATGAACCCCATTTCCTATTAAGAAATCCTGTTAAGAAATGTTGCAAACAAGGTCCCACCATCTCGAATCACTGTATCTGAGAACTTAATGTGTGTCAGCTAGGCTCCTTAGGGTTAGGGTTACCAAATCGGTAGTACTCTCTCTTCAGAAGGTTGTGGATTCAAGCTCCCACGTTGGGGATTTGGACTCACACAGTCTATGCTGACACTGACAATTGCCGACAGTGCAGTGCTTGGGGTGCGCCGCATTGTTGGAGGTTCTGTCCTTCCGATGAGATGTTAAACCGAGGTCTGCATGTTTTGGTAGATGTTAAACATCTAATAATGTTATGAAGGGAAGAGCAGGGAATGTGTTGTGTTCAGGCCAACAATCCGCGAAATATATTTCACCATTCATTTCATGGCTGATTGTGGGACACTGCACTGTGCAAATTTGTTGTCACATTGGCCCACAAATCATTTACTAAATGTAAAGATCATTCTTCTTAATAATAATATTAAATATTATTAATAATAAGAATAATGCAACACATAAAGTGAATTGAAATTTCCTTCCTTTCATTTTATATTCACTCTTCATCTACTTTAACTTGAACTAAGACCACCTCTGGGGTTAACGACGCAGTTTATCACTGTTTGAAAGGTGATGTCTGATGTATAATGCTTTTCAGTCTTCAACCAAGCGACAGATAGACAACTCATAAAATTAAACTGAACATGTGTTAAAAACTCGATCAAGAGATTTTGTTTTGTTACGTTTCTTGACAAGATTCCCGCTGAGTCTCGTTGGCAGTTGGAAATGTGATCTGAAGCAATGAGACTCGTTGTGGATATGAAACAAGTTAATCAGATAAACCAAAAGAGCAAACTAAGTAAGGCCCGAAATTTCACCTAGTCTTAGAATTCAATCAGTTTTGTCACAAAACATAAGTTCTCGCTAAATCGTAGGAAAATTGTTGCATTCAGTCTTGAAAACCATCTTCCCATAGTTCTTAAAATGCCTGTTGGTCACACTGCCAAATTGATATATAACAGTAATGTTATATACAGTAAAAGCCCGTTTATCCGTGACCTGATGAACCGGATTGTGCGACACCCCCCACCCCTCCCCCCCCGGGGCAATTCCCCATTCCAGCAATCGCAAGTATGCTCACTTTGTGCATGCGTGCAATGCGTGAGCATGCACCCTTATTAAACTTACAAACTGTTTTCTTTTGCTTTTTTTCTGATCACTTTACCGAGTGTGCTGGAATCTTTATTGGTAAGTATCCATACAATATTCTGTTACTATTTACTATATTATTAATATGGTATGTTTTAAAATAAGTAAATTTTTTGTGTTGGGTTTTCGGCAACTTGCCGCCCGATTATCCAGCACAGTCAATTAGTCAACCCCCCGGAAGGTGCTGGATAACACTGTTATTGTTACTGTAACAACAATAACAATTTTAAACAGCAAAGGGCCCAGGGAAAGAGCAGAGATTTGGGATCAGAGAATTTAGTTCATGTAAAGGAGACCCCATGCCACGAAAGGTAAAAATAATAATCCTGGTTATTGATATTGTGCCTTAGATTATAATATAATTGAAATCTCTCACAGGATTTTCACTGTCATTTAACTGGGTCAAAAATGATCCTTAGATTTGATATGACGCTTTTCATGTCGGGAAGACTTGTTAAAGCGCCTCATGGGATTCACTGTAAAGTGCATTGATGGTGTATTGTGACGGTGAACATTGGGTTAATTTCCGCACAGCAATGTCCCACAAACGGTCATGAAGTAAGTGAACATCAATTTTGTCTGAAGGATTGTTGGCCAGTGTTCCAGGAGAACCTCTTTCTCTTTTCCGATAATGTCACCGGATCTTTAACATCTACCTGAACAGGAAGATGGGAACTCAGTTTAAAGTCTTGAAGGCAAGAAGGATAGTACAGCACTCCCAATTGGAATTGAGGTACAGATCAGCCATGATGTAATAGAATGGCAGAACAGGCTCGTGGGGCTGAATAGCCTACTCTTGTTGCTGTGTTCCTATGTTCCTACCCCAGCAATGCACCTGACCGTCAGCACAGACTAGGAGCTCTGAGAACCCATACAGAGTTTGACCCAAGATCTGTTTGACTTCGAGGTTAGAATGTGATTAATCGAGACAGGCACAACAACAACTTGAACTTATATAGCGCCCTCCACCAAGGTAGAGTCTCAAAGTACTTTACAGTGGCGGAGCCTGACTCTGAGTCGGGGAGGGAGGTGACCACATGTATGGTTGAAAAGAGAAATTTTCAGGCAGGACTTGGAAAAATGGGAGAGAGGGGGCCCGGCGGAGGCATTGAGGGAGACTGTTCCAGAGTTAAACAAGCACTCAACATACAACTCTATACCACCTGAACCAACTAATTACGACACTGCCTCTTATTTTGAGGAGAGAAATGAAGCAGAGGGGAAAAACAGTACAGTAGCGGAACTCTCAAATTAACTTTAAAACTCCACTGCATATGGGGTGGGCTCCATACCCCAAACTGCATCGGGGATGGGGTGTATGTGGGGGTGTGGGTGGGGAACAGATGGATCATTTAACAGTATAATGCTAACTGCAGCTCTCAGTCTTGCAACCATGTCAAATCCATTCTACTGGGCAGGAACCATGCAAATTCTTTGTTCTTTACTTCAATGGCATGAAATTACAGTGGCTGTTAAGAATTATTCATCTGAGAGGGCTACGGAAACTGCACGAGACTCCGTAATGCCCCTGCTCTTAATTTAAACACATGCCGGCCCATTTGAAAAAAATCTGTAATGGACACTACTGTCAAAGCTCTTCGGAGATACAGCATTTAGAAACCACTAACATAGACCCAAGGGACCTATTTACTACTTGAACCTATACAGTAAATGTAATTTGTTTTAATTATGATGATAGGTTATTGTACAATAGACATTGTGCTGCCCGCAATTACAAAGTAAGAAAAGACAGTGAGTTATAACATCACTACAGCCTTTGGTAACGATTTCAGAACTAATCCCCTCTTCAACTCTTAGCATGTGAATGCTTACTGCCTGTTGATGTGTGGCACTGTTGTGTTTGGGTCACACATTGTCAGTCAAGGATGCTACCAACTTTCCCACACCCTCCGCTCTGGCCTGCTCCACGTCCCACTACCCACCCGTCCCACTATTGGCTGCCGAGCCTTCAGCCACTCTGCCCCCAACCTCTGAAACTCCATCCTGCAGTCGCTCTACCTCGCCCCCTCCCTGGCCTCCTTCAAGTCCTGCTTCAAGACCCTCCTCATCAACAGTCCCATCGGCCATCCCAAATCCCCCCCTTTCCCTCCACCCTTCCTGACCTGACCCCAGCTCGGGTCTGAAACAATGACTGTCCAGCACCTTGGTACGTCCTCCTGACGCGAAAGGTACTATACAAGTGTCATTTTGTTGTTGTTGTTGTGTATGTGTAAGAAACCAGTGGGGGATTTATCCAGCCCTGATCTGTGAACCCTCAGTGGAAATATTAAGTAACATTGACTCCAGAGTGGCTAACTGAGACATGCATTAACAGTGACGTTGCTACAGTGCTGGATTTTCTCCAGGTTTCCAAAATTCACACAAGGACTTTTAGCTCGGTGAACTCCCCTTCCTTCTCTTCTCCCCTTCCCTCATGCACCTTCCCTGCTCAGTGTCCAGCACTGTCTCTATAATATGCTCTGAGATTTTACTCTATGTCAAAGGGGCGATATAACTGAAAGTTGGTTTTGTTGTCATTTTTCTACCACAATGTGATTATGATCATACAGTCCTTACAAAAGCAACAACAACTAATTGCATTTATATATCGCCCTTCATTTGGGGTAGCATCTCGGAGATGCTACCCCAATGGAGGAATGTAGGCTGGGAGGATGTGACTGTGAACATGGTTGAAGAGTAAAGTCTTCAGTCATGATCTACAACAACAACAAAATTACATTTAGAGTGCCTTTCACATCGGGAGGTCGTCCCAAGGCTCTGAAGAGAGGAAGGGAGTCAAGGAGGACAGAATGGGGGAAGAGAGTTATAATTGGGACTCTTGCGTTGCTTGCTGTAAAGTGCAGTGGGAATGACTGAATTCTGTAGTTTTGGGGAAAGGATGTGGTGTTGAGTGAAATGTGCTGTTACCCATTGGTTAATTCACTGGAATCCTATGAATTGGAAATGCCCTTGTAGGAATTGGATAATCCCATTTATCAGATCATTTCCATTAAGCAAACCTCATTAGTATTGATTTAAACACACTGGGGTCAACAATTAGTGTCTGAATAAAATGCCGTACACATTAGCCACTTACTTCCCCATTACTTAATATCTGATGCATTTGCACTTTCATGGGCTATCTAAGCTTCTCTGAGCTAGGTACAGGTAATGAGCCACAGCTGGATCCAAGGGACATTAGCCAGCTTCAAGATGCTCCTCCTATGTGAAAGCCCCTATATAATTGTCAACAGTTTGGGAAAATGCAGTTATTAAATAACTCTACGTATTCCTCTGCCTAACCTCTGGAACTCACTCCCCTCTATTTCACCCCCTCTTTTTATCTGTCTCGGCTTGAAACCTAACCTAGTTCTTTGACCACTGGGAGAAAGTGGGGAAGAGTGGGTCAGGAAGAGAAGAAGTATGTGTAGAAAATATCGATGTGTTTTTTCCCCGCACTGAGGTACCAAGGTTGAATCAAGACGGAATAATAATTCTCATGGAGGTTTGTTTTTGATGGAAGGAAGAGAAGTGTGATTTGTGTCTGTGAGGCCATATGATTGAAATGTTCAGAGTGGTTCAATGATAATAATCTGCTCATTCAATCCACAACTGTTTGTGGGCACTACACTGCCCAATTAGCTGCCATACGTCACCCACAAAATATCCAGTCAATTTACTTTACAGTATAAATCCTGTGATAAGGGCTTTGAGACGTCTCAAAAATGTGATATGGCGCTATATTAAATTCAAGGATTATTATCACAGGTGCACTCATGACCGACCACTGCCTCTGACTGACTTGCCTGTTTGATTGACTGGGGTAGTGCTCCACTGCTGTCGAGCGCTCTGGGACGTTATCCTGCATGAGGAACGCTATATAAATGCAAGTTGTTTTTGACTATTTGACTAACTGACTGACTGACTTTCTTTCTGACTGACTGTCTGATTGTCAGACTGACTGACGCCTCTCATTTGATTTATCATTTAATTTGGATGAAAAGGATAATATACGTTTGTTCCAAAACATGCTGCTGTGATCTCAAAGGTGTCAAGACATTTTGAAAATGGTCTCTCTTGTGACAACTGCAGCTGAATTCCCAATGGATAGATATATTACTTCATTATATTAAGTTTGGCAGGTTTAGACTTTTCTTAAAATTGGTAGTTTTCACTGTGAAAATACTGTACTGTATATATATTTTTAAATTTGTCAGCCTGGCTCAGCTGGTAGCATTCTTGCCTCTGTTCAGAAGGCTTTAAATTCAAGCCCCACATCAGGACTATGTTGTTGCAAGTTGTTGCTGTTATTCCAGTGCAGTCTCTGGAGTTCACTGCATTGTTGGAGGTGCTGTCTTTCCGATTAGACGTTAAACAAAGGCCCCCGTCTGCCTGTTCAGGTGCATGGTAAGGATCCCGTGGCACTATTTGAAAAGTAATGGGAGTTTCTTCCCAGTGTCCTGTCCAACACACCCCAAGATAAAAATTAATCATGGCCATTTGCACACACTGGCTGCCATGTTCAGCCACAAAACACACCTCATAATATATGCTGCAAAGCTCTTTGGGACGTCTTTCTGATGTGAAAGGTGCTGTACCAGAGGCAGGGGTTATTGTAGGATTATTATAAAAGCATTTCTTTGTGAGTCCAGTGTCCTGTTCAACTTTTACCCATCACAACAGTGAACAACGATTGAATTCAGAATGTGTTCAATAAGTGTAATAACCGTACAGGATTTTACTGCCACAAGTGATGATGGAACTTGTTATCTGCCAGTGGGAAAGAGTGATTTAAAAAAAAATGGGTTTGGTGTGATTGGAATATCAACCTCTATTATGTTAAGAGATTCTAGTGTTAGATCTGTGTTTTTGCCAGAGCCCCTTATAATATAACGCAAAGAGCCACATTGTATATTGCCCAGATGGAGATTGCTAGCAGGTCCAGAGTTTGCCACTGGGCTTTAGTGAAGCTGAGGCCGTAAACCTTACAGTGATTTATGAAGTCAACTGAGTCCTGAGGTTGTGTTACATAATGCGATCCAAAGCAGCTGGTGTTTATTACGTGCACCATTTATTTTGTACCTGAAACAAAAATGAACTTAAATCAAAAACTTACCATGAATCTCCGAGGTCAATGACACCAGACATGCAGCCATGTGACTGGCACGGCAAAGAACCATATAAAGGGATCTTTATTATAATGATAATAATAATCCTTGCATTTGGTACGAACGGTGCTTTTCATATCAGGAGGATGTCCAAAAGTGCTTTGCAGGATTTCTCTGTGAAGTGGAGTGAGTGACTGTGTTTGTAGATGAACTCGGCAGCCCAATTGTGCACAGCAATGTCCCGCCACATCTGTGAAACGAATGACCAATTTTACGTGGGGGATTGCTGGCCAGTCACTGGGAGAAACTTCCTTCTCTTCTGCTTACTCTGAAGGAAATAATCTCAGCAGCTCATCTCGCAACAAAGTTGGTACTCCAGGCACATTTGTTTTATCACTACAATCAGCTGTTTGCAATTGCAGGAGAGAATGGAGGATGGCGATTATTCAGCAACCAGTGTGCTGACCAACTGGTGACTATTTCCCCTGGTAGTTGGGACAGGTGGGGATGGGGGCTAGATGGTACGAGGAAGCAATCAGGGTCTCTTTTGACCTAAACCACCAACAAAATGTTGGAATTGAACCACTCTCCTGTGGTGGTCTCAGTAGTCCAGGTGAGTCCATAGGTACTCTAGGGGACTGGTGATGACAGACCAGCTAGTTTAGTGCATTAAAGTGAAGACCTTCCTATTCAAACAAGGAAGGATGGTTGGAGGATCATTGGAGACAGAGATATACTTCTCACTCAGCTCCGTTAACCCTGCCAAAGCTCGAATAAGCCAAAGCTGATCCCAGTTGGATAAGCAACATGAAACTTGGCAGACGACAACAACTTGCATTTATACAGAGCCCCACACGCAGGATAGATCCCCAGAGCATTTGACAGTGGTGGAGCATGACACCTAGCTGGGGCGGAGTGGGGAGGTGATCGTGGGGGCTTGGTTGAATAGGAATGTCTTCAGCCACAATCTGGAGATGGGGAAGGAGCAGCCTTTGCCATTGAAAGACAGTGCTTTCAACGGCAAGCTATGTGGTTTTAACTGGCATACATTCCAGCATCACTTCCAATGCAGACTCTGGGCTCTCCAACCCTTGGCTCTTGCTAATCTGTGCTTACAACTCTCTGGAATTAGGTAAGCAGGGGTGCGTCCCTCTGTGGAGAGCCATTCTGGACTAGGCATGTGGAAATTTCCACATGTAAATGCAATACACAGAATTCTCGGTTTGGTTTTGGATACCCTCGAGCATGTGGCTGGGTTTGGGGTGT
The DNA here is from genome assembly GCA_035084275.1 of Hydrolagus colliei. Taxonomy (NCBI): domain Eukaryota; kingdom Metazoa; phylum Chordata; class Chondrichthyes; order Chimaeriformes; family Chimaeridae; genus Hydrolagus; species Hydrolagus colliei. Next base: position 147,311,719 of record CM068742.1, read on the forward strand.
GTCGGACACCTGGCTGCAACCCAAAAAAACACACTGTGCGCAGAAGAAAAGTAATGGATTGATTTATTTCTCCTGTCCAAAGTGTTAAAATAGCCTTAGCATATGGCTCACCATGCCGAAAACAGCTCCGAAACTACAGATGTGCTTCTCTGACAAGGTCACAAGTAATACTTTCAACACAGTCGGTCCTATTAAAATATTCGTATTTCCGCATGGTTTGTGCCACATTTAGTCACCGTGAATGGGTTTTGTCAGACAACCATTTTATGCCATTTTGCAATTTGACAGCTTCCCGGAGCACTACTGTAAATCTCATGAATTCCACGACAGCTCAGTTTCCTCTCAAACCAAATTCTTTCTCCCCGAGTTGGATTCAATTTCTGAAACGTTCTGATATGTTCTTGACTTTCATTCCCGTGCAAAAAAAATTACATAGTGCATGTAAAATGCTCTGCCGAGTAGGGTGGTAGAGGCAGGGTCTATTGTGGGTTGGAAGGGGTTGAGTAGACAGCAGGTATATAATAATAATCATAATAATCCTCACATTTGATCCTCATGTTTGATCCTCACGTTTACCTACGAATACACAATCACTACCCTTCACAGTCAAATCCTATAGAAGCGCTTTGAGATGATGTGATAAGGTGTCTTATCGATGCAAGGATTATTGTTATTATTACTATCACTTGTTATTACATCATTTGAAAAATCTGAGTAGAGATTCCTTCTGGTGCCTGGAAATATGTCACTCACATCAGTCTGAGTCAAAAGACCCTTCCTCCCCACTGCGGAAATAAAATGAGTTGGAGTGTTACAGCGTTAAGGACATTGAAATTCTTAAGACATTCCTTAAGAACCATGGAAGTGCATGACACAGACAGAGGTGTTTCCTCCTTCAGAAGCTGTCCATCCAAACATATTCTGGGGGGGCAGCTGGGTGCCTGACACATGTGGAAACCCATTTTCATGCTTAAGAGTATCCAAACCATGCTGAGAACTTGATGCATCCAACCAATCCATAGACATTTCAGAGATATTTATTGGAATGGAGTTCACACTCTCTTCCTAGAGGAACACATCCTGCTTACCTAATTGTCCAAATTTCAACTCCTAGCTCTTTCCGCACACCCTCTAATAACCTTCATCCGCATGTATTTATCCAATATTATTCTGAATGTCCCATGTTTTGAACAGCCAGCCTGCCATCCCCCCCCTCCCCCGCAAATTATTCCACCCCAGGCCCTCTCTATTTCCCTTTCTTAGAACTTCGCACTCTCCAGTCCTCAGTGACAACCTCAGGGCTTGACAGACTTTTGATATTAGGCAGAGAGATAGAGCCTGTATTATTTTGTCATTGACTTGGATACATCCCACTGTGACCTGAAGATTTACCCACTTTAAACCCCGTCAACCCCTTTATCACCATCTCCTTTCTAAACCTCTGCATTTCTGTGTTGTCCGTTTCTCCCTATTCCCCTCAACTATTCCCACATTACCACCCCCTCTGCAAATACTGTGGCATGATATTTATTAAGCGATTTTGTCATCAGTTTACACTCATCTACCTCATTACCTCCCTCTTCTCTTTTCTCTTTCTACAACAGTGGAGTCACTGACATCTGTCACACGTCAGAGAAAACACCTCTGAGAAAACCACCCACACCTATAGGGCTCTGGAACATGATAGTCAGAAGCTCTATTATCTCATCGTTGATGTCCCTCAGGATTCTTAGATACTCTCACATTGGCCCCAGTGCCAGTCAAGATGGGGCAGAGCTCTGCTTTTCAAATAGAGATCTATTGGGCTGGCGTGGGAGGATAATCCTTCTCATTAGTTTGCCATTCCTTAGCTCGCTGCACAACAAAATTAATTCCAATGAAACCCACCAGCTTGCGGAGAAAGGTAAAGTGTGAATTTCAGCAGGCAAGAACAGGGATTCAGATGTAAATCTCCAGCTTGGCCGCTGCTGGGACACCCGAGCAATGATTTTCGATGACAAGAGGTGAAAGCTCTGCCTATTTACCCGTCCTGATCATTTCACTGATTGCTCTTGTAACTGTTTATCCTGCTTGATGCTGAACAGGTCCATTCATTCACAGTCAAACTCAATTACTGTCCCCCACACTCTGTGCCTTTTTTACACTCAGCAATACAGAGACCAATCTCTTCTCCAGCACCTCACGTACTATTAAGAGCCGTCATAAAGTCTTCTCTCTCTCTCAAGCGCGGTCTTTAAAGAAGATAAGGAGAACTTTAGTTTGAAGCCAGGACAACCGGGAGCTGATTGAAGGGCGAGATCTAAACAGCTCACATCTGAGCTTTAATAACATGTTACTCTGTATTATTTATATTCTACGTGTACTTTGTAAACTGCATTTTATAAGCCTATAAATATGGATGTGTTTGACTTCAGGCACATTCACAACTTAGCACAGACTGATAACTGCTAGACTGATCCCAACTACAAACAGACATCAGTAAATTGCACCAGGTTCCCTGGACAATAAGTGGGTTGTGAGCATGAGCTATGGCATCCATGAGTTACTTTTCTTTCCATCTAGTTTTTCAACTAGTCAATAGGCTGTTTCCTCACATTGGTGCACAAAGCGTGGGGCATTAATATGAGACATCCAGAGAAGCCAAAAGGGAGTTTAAGAGGACCTTCTTCACACAGAAGATGGTGAGAAGTTGTGACTCAAGCAAAAAGCATCAACATATTTAAGAGGAAACTTTCACACATGAGGGAGAAGAGAATAGAGGGCTATAGAGGGTGAATAAGAGGATGGTGGTTGATTTCAAATCACTTCATTACCTTACACTTCCTCCCTACCTATTGTGAAGCACTTTGAGACGCCGTCTGGCGTGGAGGGCGCTCTATAAATCGAAGTTGTTGTTGTTGTTGTATCTGACCTGGATATCAGCCTCCTGTTTGTCCCTCTGCCCTCCGTTCCACCATCATTGGCTGTGCCTTCAACCACTATGCCCTGAAACTAAGGAACTCTCTGTCTCAATCCCTCTGCCATGGATCCACCCTCCCCATCTTCAATTCCCGCTTAAAGACTTAAGGTTAGGATGTTTTGATCCTCCTCTTTTGATCATGCTTAAGGTCACTTCCCCCATCCCTCTCCGCCTGGCTCACTGTCAGACTCTGCCACTGTTAAGCAATCTGGGTCGCTATTCTGCATGGAGGGCACAATATAAATGTTGTTATAAAAAGCATCAACGTATTTAAGAAGAAATTTGATGCACACATGAGAGTGAAGGGAATTTTTTAAAGAGAACGATGTGGCTTTAAAATCACATGATGTCTCAATTCGTGATTGATTTCCACAACTACCTTCCCCAGGGTGAATCTCAATCAAATGTTAATACATTAAAACAAATCAAATTCTGAGTTGGAAGAGGTCATGGAAAGATGTTTCTAAAGTTTTTTTTCTGTGTAAAGTCTTACACAACCATTTTCCTTTTCGTTTTTCTATCTTATCAATGCTACCATAATTCACTGCACCTCCTAGCTTCCCTCCTTATTCCTCCCTGGTCACTGGGGAGAGTAGAAGGAGGGGTGTTTAATTTGCAATATGTTTAAAACAGATTCCTTTTTTAAAAAATGTGCCATTAACGAATAATGATAAGAATCCTTGCATTTCATATAGCGCATTTTGCGTCTTCTAGACTTCTCAAAGCGCATCATAGATTGACTGTAACCAACAACAACACAATTACATTTGTAAAGTGAATTGACTGTATATTTGTGGGCAAAACGCGGCAGCCAACTGTGCACAGCAGTTTCCCACAAACAGTCATGGATTGAAATGACTAATTTATTATTTTTTTCTCGAGGGATTATTATCAGGCATGTGGAGTAAGGAAACTTGCCCAAAGTTTTGCCCTGCCTGGAATCAAACCCAAGTCTCTTGCTTACAAGACGAGTGCTCTAACCACTGAGCTACAGGACTCCTGTGCTGCAGAGGAAAGTGCTGTAGAAATTAGATAACTCCAAATGTTGATGAAGAAATCTATTGGGAAATAGCAAGCAGACAAGTAATGGGTTGTCTCCAGTCCCTGCTACACCCCTCACAAGCGAGAGTCTCAGATGTGATTCCTGGGACGAAACCTTAGGCAAGTACCCTTACTCACCACCCCCCTGTTTACATAGCAGTAAGTAGGAACCCAGTTGTCAGTCAATTGGCTTATTGCTTTTCTGAGGGTAATAACCCTTTCAAAAATAAATACTAATTTGGTCATTCAATGCATGATTGTAGATTCACTTTATAGTACAGATATATTATGTGAAGCACTTTGAGATGCCTCAAAGACTTGATAAAGTGCTATATCAAAAGCAAGGATTATTATTTATTATAAAAATCCTTGCAGTTGATATAGTGCCATATTGTGTCATTGAGATGTCTCAAACTGCTTCACAGAAAAGATTGTAACTTTTGTGAGCGAAACGTGGAAGCCAATTGCATGCAATAGTGTCCCACGAACAGTTGTGGAGAGAGTGACCAAATTGCTGTTTAACTATTTATATGGGAAAAATGGGACTGAAACGATTGCTTTTGAGCAAGATGGCACAGACAGGTTGAGTCAAATGGCCTTATTCCGCGCCATCAATTTCTATATTTCTACCCCCCAGGACAGCTCTTGAGGGTGAGCATGGACTATATGAGATTCAAGCATGACGTGTGGCTTCAACCAATAACCTTGTGACTCAGAGGCAAGTGTGCTACAAACTGAGCCAGGCTGACCAAACCCATTCGCTCTTCACTGTTACCAACGAATGATTTCCTTCCATATTTAGAACAAAAAGTCATTTCACATGCTCGGATTTTAATGAAAGGATTTTAATGCTTTCATGGTGTGTGTTGAAGCCTGCCCGATGGGCCCCAATACTGAGCCAGATTCTAGGGAGCTTTATTCTGCATCTGAGCTACGTTGTGCGGGAGCTGTGAGTGTTTGATGCTGACAGGAGGACAAAAGTGGAAAAATATTTATTTTCCTGAGCTGACATATCTCGCATCGAGTTGCTACTGTCTAAGAAAATATCCATCTCCGTATTACTCTATTTTAATACTCCAGTGTATATTTTGCAACAATAAATTTGACTTCAGAGAAATGCAAAGAATCCAACTGTCAATTAAAGCCTTGATTCTTCTCTCTGCTGGCTGACATCGGAATTTATCAGAGCAAATGCTCTCACGTTGACCTAACCTCCAGCCTGCAGATGTTTTGCTGAGCAGAAAACAGAACGTAATGGGAATGAGGTTTCCCCTCCTCCCCCTCATCCTGCAAATATAAATCCTGCAGAATGCATCCCGTTCTGAAATGCTCGAGGATTTTACGGAATTCTAACAGTTGTTTCTATTTTCGAAACTCGAATCCTATTAGAATTGCAGATCGCTTCAGATTTTTTTTTTGATATGTGTTTCGTCGGATGCGATGCAAACTTTCCCCTCGGGCTATTTTTCCCTGTTGTGGGACTTGTCTTGGGGAAAAAAAAGGGAGAAATGCCAAAAGATTCACATCAGCAAATCTATCTTTCTTGTTTGGCACCGCGATATGCTCCTGCCTCTGCCGCTCAGTGTGTCGCTCTGATTTGCTTTCGCTGTGTTTTTTTCCCCCTTCAGCCAGGCTATAATTGCTGAACAATTCCAATAAATTGTTAATTACAGTAAACACACTTGCAATTTCAGACATCAGCTGTTTGTCAGTTCTCGGTGCAGCAAATCTGTTCTTAGCACAGGATAGGTCGAACTTGAACCTCCACACTCCCTCTCCGTTTATACTCATATGCAATAATCAACAATAAATAATAATCGGTTGTTAGTCGATCTTCAGATCACTTTTCTAGGGGTAATAATCCCTTTGAAAAAAATTATAATTTGGTCACTCAATCTACAGTTGATTGTCGTATTCCGTCCGCTAAATATACAGTTAATTTACTTTACAGTACAGTATATTCTGTGAAGCATTTGGAGATGTCTCTATGTCATGAAAAATATCAAATGCAAGGATTATTATTATTGTTATTTGCATTTGATACAGCCCCTCAAAGCGCCTCACAGACAACTGTAATCCTTGCTGTTGTGTGTAGTTTGTAGTGAATACAGCAGCTGATTTGCATATGACAATGTCTCGCAAGCAGCCGTGGAGTGAATGATTGTTTTATCTGGGGGATTGTTGGGCTGACCACAGGGAGAATTTCCCTTCTCTTTTCAAATCGTACCATAGGATCTTTAATGTTGCCCTCACCTGGGCTGAGCAGCTCATCCAAAGGGTGACAACTCTGACAATACAACCACGCATGGTTGTAGCCTGGACATGTATTGCAATGAGTTGTCAGCCAGGATTATGTGCTCAAATACCTAGTGTGACTCTTGAACCTTCAGCCTTCTGATTCAAAAGCGAGAGTACTTCAAATTGTGCCAAATGCAACACACTGTCGTTACAGACACTTCATACTGATCCAGGATTCTCAACCTTGGGAGGGTATAGGGGCAGCTTCTAATCCTCCATGTCTCCTGCCTGCCCCGCAATCTGTTGTCTACTCATTTGCTAGTTGCCAACAGAAGCAGTTGGAAGGGGATGTGAAATCCATATCTGGGAAGGTTAAGGAAGAATTGGCTTCACTCAAGTCCAAACCCATTGACCAAGCCAAAGAAAATCATATTAAATTTAGGTTGGAAGTGGCTGGTACTGTGTTGGTGGTGTTTTTGTACTTGTCTCAGGTTGGGTTGGAAGGATGTTTGTAAAATGAGTTCCTTTGATGGGCCTGGAATACAGCCAAATATAATGCATCTGAAGTGTACCTTTAGGAAGAGTTAGCATGTGCTTGATGGATGCCATGTAGAAGAGTTTGATTGACATTCCCAATTTATAGTTTAGTTAATGCTCATGGAGATTTCCATTTCCAGAGCTTAACAAAGTATTCTCCCAGGAAATTAATGAACCATGGGCCTGTTGCTGTCAGGGTAGAGCATAAATAATATTGTTTATTACAGTATATTGTTTTTATTTCCAAGAGCTTCAAATGGTAAAATCATACAATTTGGCTTTTCTAAGCACTGCCAAAGACAGAGGACATCTTAATAATAATCCTTGATATAGGGCTTTTCACTTCTTCTAGACGTCTCACAGCTCTTCAAAGAATATACTGTAAAATGAATTGACTGTATATATGTGGGCAAAACATAACAGCCACAGCTGTGTCCCACCAACAGTCATGGATTGAAATGATAATTTTTTTTTTTGAGGGATTATTATTAGGCATGTGGAGTAAGGAACTTGACCAAGGTTTCATCCTGCCGGGAATCAAACCCAGATCTCTTGCTTGAAGGCTCTAACCACTGAGCTACAGGAATCCACAAATCTTGTTCCAAGTTGAGTTTGTTATTCTTCTCATCTGAGCCTGACTCAGTTGTTAGCATTCCTGCTCTGAGTCAGAAGGGATGGGTTCAAACCCATAGTGGATACTGACACTCCAATGCAGCGCTGAGGGTGTGCTGCATTCTCATAGGTGCTGTCCTTTGGATGAGATGCCAAACCGAGGCTCCAGCTGCCTGTTTTGTTAAAGATCCCATGGTACAATTTGAAAAGTAAAAGGAGTTTATCTCAGTGTGCTGGCCAACAACAACCCAAATAAAATTGGTCAGTCACTCGCATTGTGAGAAATTTCAGTGTGCAAATTGTCTGTTTCGTTTGCCTACAAAATCCTAGAACCACCCACCCACCCACTCAAAGTATATCCTATTAAGATGCTTTGAGACATCTCGATGACATGATAAAGTCATCAGCCATTACAGCAAATGTCAGGATTATTATTATCCCCAGCTTTGGTTGTGTGGAAATCCATCATTGTATCCAAAGCAGATTGACAGTTCCAGACATGTACGCCACCTAGACATGTCACCTTCACTTTGTCTGGAATAGAATGTGCACTCGGTCTTTGGAGGGACACAACCTGCATACCAAATTTCAGACAATGTTAGGTCCCGGCAATGCTTGGGAACGCCAGAATGTGTATTTGGGGTACTGTGCTGGAGTTTGGTCAGCTAAAACCACACAGCTTGTCATTGAAAACATTATCTGGTAAGCTTCTTGCTGTTTGTCCAGCAAAGACCATCCTACACAACCGATTAGGGCTTTAGAACATAGGAACAGGAGTAGGCCATTCAGCCCTTCGAGCCTGTTCCGCCATTTAAGTAGATCATGGCCGATCTGAACCTCTACTATTCCTTTCAATTGCAATTTCCCGCTTTCTCCCCGTATCCCTTAATACTCTGACCTACCAAACATTTATCAACCTCACTCTTGAAGGTGTGGGTGGATCCAGCATCCACAACCTTTTCGGGGAGAGGTCGCACTTTGAAGGAACTTTGGCTTGCAAAGTTAACAACAAACAACAACAACAAAATTACATTTATAGAGCCCCTTTCACTTTGGGAGGCCTCCCCAAGGTGCTGGGAATTGAGTGGAAAAAATTCCTTCTCCCAGGGATTGGTCTGTCCCTTCAAGTCTTACCGATGAGCCAGATCTGCCATCAGCCTTGCCAGCTCAGCTCCTCGTTTACCCCACCCATCAAAGGCGGGCAGTCATAGGATTCAGAGTACGTGCTTTACATGACTCCTGATGCTGAGAGCAGCAACGCTTTGCTCCCTGCACTATAAACACAGCATTAGCCACACAACTTTCAATGCACGGAAAGGTAGTTTAATTTATACCAAAGGGATCAGAACGCAGAAAGTCCAATGAAGGAAGACACAGACAAAGAAGGCAAATACATTTTCACATACACTGTTCGGGGCTGTGTCCTGGCCAAAAATCCCCCAGACAAATTTGGTCTTTGGCTTCATAGTTGTTTGCAGGATATTGTTGTGCAGAAATTGGCTGCCGTTTTCACCCATAAAAACAAAACACACATTCACTGCAGTTTACAGTGTAAAATTTACCATATGAATGTGAATTTGTATTATATTCTCCCAATAAGAATGGTGCAATGCCAAATGTATGGGTAATTAATTTTTGTTCCTTAAAACACACACAAGATACACCATCAAAACACTCACAGTCACTACACTTTACAGCCTGTGAAATGCTTTGAGACAACTCAACGACGTGATTATGCACCATATCAAATGTACGGATTATTAAGATTATTACAATGCAAGTGAGGTTGCAGGAAACCTGCTTGTTGTCTCCTTGCATTTTTATTAACAAAAAAATCTGAAAGATGTCCGCATATGTCTTGAAGCATGAAACGGATGAAAGAAAGGAGTGAGGAAAGGGAACAAAAACAAAACGCGCAAGTGAGTGAGGGGGCGTGGGCGTGGAGGTGGGGTGATGGGGAGGCAAAGCCGGGAATAAATTGTGAGGTTCTGAGAGGAATAATTTGCTCTTCGGAGACGTAGACTGAGGAGAAAATTAAATCCCTAAGCATTGCAGGAAGCAGGATACGAGCTCAAGAGTTCCTTCCTAAGCTGCTCAGCAAGGGCTGATTGACAGACCTGTCTGTGTGTGACAAGGCACCTGCTGCAGCACTCTAATGGTGATGTATGGTGGCCCCCTCCCCCACCCCTTGTCTTGGGAGTTGCGAAGCTGTCATTGGAAAAAGGAGGCGAGTGTGGCCCTTTGGGTAACAGGCAGGAACGCAGATGTTCCTGTCAGCTCCTGAACGCAACAGGAATGACGGGAAGCCACCTCGGCAGCTTCTGAATTTGCATTGGCAAAATTATTGAAGATGAATGCAGCGCAGTTTGACAGAACAGCAGGGAAAGGTCAACACAGAACAAACTGGAAATAGGGAGGGAGAAATGCCTCAATGAAACATTTCAAATGACAGCATCCCCCCCACACCCAACCCCACCCCCTTCCCACTCATTTATGTTCAGCTGCATCTCTCTAATCACACCTTTCTTTCTTCCCATTGCAATTGCTTCACCCGACCATGAATACAGAGGATTGTGAAGACATGAAATGCTCTGCCCTAGGAAGCTGTAAAGGTAGAATCATTGGAGATGTCTAAGCAAGAGATGGACAGAGACTTGGGTGGAGAGGTAATGGGGGATATGGCGACAAGACTGGGCATTGGGATGAAAAGATCTGCCAAAGTCTAAACAATTGGTGGAACAGATTTGGTGGCCTGATTGGCTTCCTCCTGTTCCTGCGTAATAATAATAATCTTTGCATTTCATGTAGTGCCTTATCAAGTCATTAAGACGTCTCAAAGTGCTTCAGAAAACATATTGTAAAGTGAATTGACTGCAACTTGCACACAGCAGTGTCCCACAAATGGTCGTGGATCGAGTGACCAATTTTTTATTTTCTTGAAGGGATTATTATCCCCGGAAAAGTGATCAGCCAATCGACGAACATTCCTATTTAATGCTAGGTAAACAGATGTGTGTGGAGTAAGGAAACTTGCTTAACATTTCGCGCCGCCCGGGAATCAAACCCAGGTCCTCCCATTCGTGAAGCGAGTGCTCTAACCACTGAGGTATGTTTGCTCGTATCATTGATGATTCTTTTAGTCATGGGTTTATTTTGGGGAGAGGAAAATTCGCACTGTGTAAAGGAAAAGGAACAGAGGGGGATGGGGTGAGGGGATTAGGAGGGCTGATAGAAAATGGAGTATAAATTTTGTCACAAACCAATGCTGTGGAATCATTAATATCCATCTGAGCTGGTGGAACCTCAGTTCAATGAAGAACGACACCTCCAACACTGTTTTGCTCCCCCAGCATTGATGGGATTGTCAACCTAGACTAAGTGAGCTCAAATGTCCCAACATCGGGTTTCAACCCACTACCTTCTGACTCAGAGGAGAGAGGCTACTGACTAATATTGGCTGAAATACCCGATGAAAGGTTAAGGATACATGTTGATAGAGATGAGAAAATAGACTGTGAAACTCGTTGGTGGGGCTCTCACTTTTAGATTATTAGCATGCAATAACACTCCGCCGAATAAATATTTTAAAGTGAAAGACCTTTCTCTGCCTTACTGGGAACGCAATTTGATTCATATCCTCGATACTCGGTAATAATGAGTAATTCATGCCATGAAAAAAAAGGAGAAAAGGCAGAAAATTGGCTATAAAAAGAACAGCCAATAAATAATACCAGCACCGATGTCAGAATGTAATCTATTAGCAAACATGCAAGCATTCGAGATAACTTACGATTTTGCTGTGACATATCCTTACATCAGTCACTCATATACAATGTGTACAGGGGGACACTCTGGTTTAGATTTACTCTATTAGAATTTCAAAGCGTCCAGAGTATGACAAATTCTTTAATGCAGTCTTCATTTTGAAGCTAGTTTTCTGTTGGTTCTTTTAAGAACATCTGCCTCTCCAACCTCTTCGACCTGCTTACTCCTCAACCCACTCCCTTCTGCCTCCGCTCGTCTGGACTCAGAGGAGCCCTCCGAGGGTTCCACCGTCAGTGACTGCACTTTCAGCCCCTATGTCCTGAAACTCTGAAACACTCTTTCTCTGTCCCACCGCCTTGCCTCTTCCTCATCTTCAGAGCGTGCCTAAATACCTTCCTCTTTGACTGTGCCTACTGACACATCCCCTTTCTCTCGGGTTCGACGTTGTGTTCCGCCATTGTGAAGCGCTCTGGGACACCACTTAGGTTTAACTCTTACACTGTACTAGGAATCAGCATTCACAGGTCCATATTTTCTCTTAATATTCAAAGCCTCCTGAAAACGTACCTCTTCGACCCTGCCTCCTATCATCTCCTTCCTCCACTTTCCCTGCTTAGTGTCTGGCGCCTTCAGTACAAAGCGTTTAAGACTTTGCCCATTGGGTATCAGTGCAATATAAATGCAAGTTGTTATTCTTACTATCGGTGTTCCTGTGTTCTGCTGATTCACACCGTTTTTCTCTGCCTTGTTATAATTTTACAATCAATAGCTGCTTCTTCTTTCCAGCTCCCACATTCATCACTGAAGTTGAGAGTAATATATTTTTTTCTTCAGCAAGTGCTTTCCATTGACTGAAAAGAGCTCTCAGACTTGGAGACAGCCTGGTGTCAACCAGCTGTCTGTCTGGCTCAGTCGGTAGCACTCTCTCCTCTGAGTCAGAAGGTTCTAGGTTCAATACCTAAATTGGCACAGACCAGGTTGTCGTGGATTGAGTGACCAAATTATTTTATTAAGAGATTATTAACCCCGGAAATGGGATCTGCCAATCGACTAACAACCAGGTTCCTATTTACTGACAGGTAAACAGGGGAGTGTGGAGTAAGGAAACTTGCCCAATTTTTTCCCCTGCCCTGGAATCAAACCCAGGTCCTCTGACTTGTGAGGCAAATGCTCTAATCACTAAACTGCAGGGATCCAGGAATGTTCAGAAATCAGGTAAATTCAGATAACAGAGACAACAACAACATCAAAATTATACTTATGTGGCGCCTTTCACGTCTGGAGGACACACATACTGATACAAAGAGAGAGAGAGACACACACATACATTTTCCAAATTTTTATATTTTCATTGGGAGGTGCTCAGACATGTGATTCTCTACTTCAATCAAACCCATTCAGGATATATCTGAGGCCTGATATCGAAATGGTCATTATTTTATGAACATGTTCTCTTAAAATGTGAATAAGATCATAGAGTATTTAGGAAAATTCTTCAATTCAAGGATACCTGAAGTCCATTAGAAAAAATGGTCTGACTGTGAAATCTCAGACCTGTCATCACCCTACAATTTCGTTCTGCCTTGTGAACTCACAGGATAGTAAATTGCTCGTTTGTACAGAGCAAGAAACAACGTTTCTTTGTTTCTAAAGAGTACCATCTCCTACAAAACACACAATCATTGCACTTCACAGTATAGCCAGCGAGACACTTTGAGACATTTTCCCATCATAAAATGCTCTGTACCAAATGTAAGGATTATTGTTGTTATAAAAGGTACATGTAGATTTGTTGCCTGTGCAAAACGGCCAATTTGCTAACATACTCAGAATCCAATCAATGTAAGGGTTAAGCCTCCTCATGCAAGCTGGGTGCACCAATCCATAGGAAGAAAGTAGACCATTGTAGCCTCTTCACTGCAGACATAAAAGCAAATCACATCCTTATTGCATATTTTATAGATATTAGATATACCATTTGCATAAATACATATATATTGTGCATGATATTATACGCAGCGAGCGCCTGGATCATTTTTCATAAGCAAGGCCGAGCCGAGCTGAAAAATTGTTTGGTGTGTTTGTGTGGATGAAAAATTCATTTGGATACATTACAGCAACACAACATTAACCACTTTACTTAGCTCGTTTTTTCCTTCACATTTATGAGGGGGATTAGCATAAAGCATAGGATAAAATGATTAAGTGTGCAATATGGGATGTTAAATGAGTTTTTTGTTGTTGGGCTTAATGTTTTAAAAGTGCAGGAAATATTGGTGCATCTGGGAGGCTGTTTTTAAAGAGGCATTATTGTCTGCAGATGTGGGGCAAGAGAGTAGGCTAAGAGTCCCTGTGTTCATTTCATTACAAAAAGGTTCATGCAAAAAAGAGGCTGGCGTCAACTAGCATCGGAGCTCAGCAACTTCGGACTGGCTTTACCAGGTGTATGTAAACCCACAGGGTCAAGAATTCTGGCTGAGTTTTCATTCGTGACTCAAAGCCCTCACTCTCCTGCCTCACAATTAGAGTGAGTGATAGAGACAGAGATTCTTATTACTGTACCTCTCGGCTGGACTATTGTAACGCCCTCCTTGCCGGTCTCTCCTCCACCACAATCCACAAAATCCAGCTAATTCAAAACTCTGCCAACGGCATACTCACCCGCACTACTAAGCTTCGCGCCCCCCATTACCCCAGTCCTCGCCAGACTTCACTGGCACCCTGTCCCCATGAGAGGATCGACTTCAAGATCCTCACCCTTGTGTTCAGGTCCCTCCACTCCTCTGCACCCCCCACTTCTCTGATCTCCTCTGTCCCCAAACCAGCTCCCGCTGCCTTCGCTCCACAGGGTCTGGCCTCCTCCATGTCCCCGAATCCTCTGCTCCACCCTCGGTGGCCGTGCCTTCAGCCACTATGTCGCGAGGCTCTGGAACTCCCTTCCTCACTCCCTTCACCTCGCCCCCTCTCTTCCTAGTTTCAGGTCACAGCTGAAGACCTTTCTCTTCGACTGCGCCTTTGGTCATCTTTCTACCCCTGCCCCTGGCTCGGTCCCAGGATTCATTACTGTGAAGCGCTCTGAGACACCGTCCGGCGTGGAGGGCACTATATAAATCAAAGTTGTTGTTGTTGTTGTACCAACTGTACAGCACCCTGTGTAGCAACTTTCAAATTGGATAGAGGTCTCGTGGTGCTTTACTAAGACCGAGGGAACCACTGAGAAGGGAAAAGGGATGAGTTAATTACTGTACTTTCATTAATAATAATAATAATCCTTGCATTTGGTTTTGCTCCTCATTACATCCGAAGGCAGCCCCAAAGTGTTTTAGAGGATTGACTGTGAAATGGAGTGACTGTGTATTTACAGGCAAGCACAGCAGAACAATTGCTCATCGCAAAGTCAGTCCGAAGCTGCTGAGCTCCGATGCAAACAGCACTGCAGTGAGCGACAAATTATACTTGAGAGACTACAGGCTAGGACAGGAGAGAGAAACTCCCTTTTCTTTTAGAACAGCAAGGTGGGATCTCTAACAGTCCAGAGGCTGCGCTTGTGAAAGTCACAAACGGCGTCCTCGGTGACCAGGGCTCCCTCTGTCTTATTATCCTCCTGGACCTGTACGCTGCATTCGACACAGTCAACCACACCATCCTCCTCCACCACCTGTCCTCTGTCATCCACCTCAGTGGGACCGCACTCGCCTGGTTCGAGTCCTACCTCACAAACCGCTAGCAGTACATCTCCACAAATGGCTTTTCCTCCCGCACTCACCCAGTTACCTGTGGGGTACCCCAGGGATCCATCCTTGGCCCCTTCCTCTTCCTCATCTACATGCTCCCTCTTGGGGATGTGATCCGCAGACATGGGGTACACTTCCACATGTACGCGGATGACACCCAACTCTATTTCTCCACTTCACTTTGCGACCCCCAGTCCCCTGATGTTCTGTCAGCCTGCCTGTCAAACATCAGGGGCTGGATGAGCACAAATTTCTTGCAGCTGAATGTTGACAAGACGGAGGCCATATTCCTTGGCTCTCATCAACGTCTCCATTCACACGGCTCTTACCTCCTCCACCTTCTCGGCCTGCCCATAAAACTCTCTGAACATTGGCATCAGGTTCAACCCCCAAATGTCCTTCCTCCCTCACATCTGGTCCCTCACCAGCACTGCCTTCTTCCATCTCCGATGGATCGCCCGTCTCCGGCAATACCTCACCCCAAAAGCCACTGAAACCTTGGTCCATGCCTTTGTTACCTCATGGCTGGACTATTCAAATACCCTCCTTGCCGGTCTCCCCGCCACCACAATCTGTAAAATCCAACTCATCCAAAACTCTGCTGCCCGTTTACTCACCCGCACCAAACTTCGTTCCCCCATCACAGTCCTTACCAGACTTCACTGGCTCCCTATCCCTGAGAGAATCGACTTCAAGTTCCTCACCCTTGTTTTCAAATCACTCCACTCCTCTGCACCCCCCTATCTCTCTGATCTCCTCTCTCCTTAAACCAGTTCCCATTGCCTTCGCGCTCCACCGGGTCTGGCCTCCTCCATGTCCCCGAATCCTCCGCTCCACCCTCGGCAGCTGGGCCTTCAGCCACTATGCCCCGAGGCTCTGGAATTCCCTCCCTCACTACCTTCATCTTACCCCTCTTTACCCAGTTTCAGGTCCCAGCTGAAGACCTTTCTCTTCGACCGCGCCTTTGGTCACCTTTCTGCCCCTGCTCCTGGCTCGGTCCGGAATCCTCTATTGTGAAGCGCTCTGAGATGCCGTCCGGCATGGAGGGCGTTATATAAATCGAAGTTGTTGTTGTTGTTAACATCTAGCTGAACAGAGCCACTTAAGGTCTCACCTGTAGGACACCCTCTCTGATAATGCAGCGTACCCACAGCATTGCATTAGAATGTCACTTTAAACTTTGTGATTCCAAGTCCCGATGTGGATCTTCAATCCACAAATTGAGATTGTTAACAGGGTTTCAAATAATAATAATCATAATAATAATCCCTGTATCTGATATAGCGCTATTCATGTCTTCTAATACATCTCAAAGCGCTTCAGACATCAGGACGTATTGTCCAATGGCCAGATACTTGCTGGGTTAGGATATCACCTGCAGTGGAAGGAAATGCGGAGTCGATTGGCTTCAGGAGAAGGTGGTGGGGAGGAAATGGGTCTCGAAACAATGGCAGAGAAAGTAAAGAGATTAGCGTTAGTTAATGCCGGGTAAAGACTAAGCTCAAGTCTGATGTTACTAGGCTTTTAGAACGGAAAACTGTATACAGTATTATGTGCAAGAGATGAACATAGAGCATTGAAACCTGTAAAAAGATTTAATATAATAATATAATGATTTAATATAATAATATTTGATATAGAGCATTATCACATCGGTGAGATGTCTCAAAGTGCTTCACAGAATATATTGTAATGTGGATTGCGTAATTTGTGGATGAAACGTAGCAGCCAATTGTACACAACAATGTCCCACAAACAGTGACTGACTGTTTTTTTTGAGAGACAACTACCACTGGAAAGGAATCCGCCAATTGACTAACAACCATGTTCCTACTTACTGCTAGGTAAACAGAGACTTAGGGAGTAAGGAAGGGAGTAAAGAAACTTGTCTAAGATTTTGCCCTTCACACAGGACAGTGCTTGAGCAATGCTGGATGAAACCTTTCATTTTGGGATTGATATTTGGGGTTTGGAGGCGGTAATGTTTTCTTTGTGGGTATTGCCAACTTCACAGGTGGGTGAAGTGGGGGAGGTTATTGAGACCATTTCCTAAAGGACCACATTTCTCAGGTACCCGAAGGAGGCAGGGAAGGGAGTCAGGGGAGGGTGGAAGCTCCCCATTTGATGGAGAGGGGGAGTCGGAGGCAGTGTGTGCTTTCTTCCAGATGTCGTTCGCTCGCATTTCCTTTCCGCTTTCGAAAGCCAAAAACAAAAACAAGCAGATTGTCACTTTCTGGACTGAGACTCATTTTCATACTGTCTAAGGCCATTAAAACACCCCCCCCTGCCTCCCCCTCCCACCCTCTTCCCCTCTCCCATTCTGCAGTGGTGATTATGAAAATGTGGCATTTATTTGATTTTGCATCGCGTAAGACCAGCAGGATCTCTTGATTGCTTCCAGCACTGACTCATTTATTTCACTCCCAAAAGACAGATGTGCTTTTTATTCTCTCAGCCTGGGTTTATTCTCTCTCTCTTTCTCTCTCGCTCTCGTTGTTTCATTGGTACAAATTACAACTAATTAAGTACAAAGTATGATGGGGGAAAAAAAAATCATTTTTGTGCTTACCAAGCACCTTTGGTATATATGCACCTCTGGTACAGATGAAGCTTAATGATGGTCTTATACTGGGAGTGACAAGGAGAGGGGCCAATGAAAATAGTACCAAATGCCTGATGATTTGTCTTTGCTGCGTTCATCCATCTGGCAGACCTCTCACACGCTGGCTGTATCCTGTACCTAATTGCTCGCTCCTGATCTCCCCAAGCGTTTTGTAAAGAGGCAAGCCGTGTGAAGAGAGTAACTCTCTTGTGCTTTGCTGACATATCCTGAGTTCAGAGATGTTATCAAAATTCCCTCCTCCCTTCCCTCCCCCACCACCAGTAATACTAATAACACATTTGATATTGTTCCTTATCGCATCTTTAAGACGTCTCAAACTGCTTCGCAGAATACACCGTAAAGTGAATGGACTGTATTTTGTTTGTGGATCAAATTGGAGCTTTTTGGGGGTGGTCAGCTGGTTGTCTACCATCACCATGCAAGAGGGTATCCAAATCAGATTGTTCCATGCATGGCATGCTATATGCAAATTGATTGCCCCACAATCTTCCCACAAAATACGAAATCACTGCACTTTATGGAGTATCCTTTGAAACACTTTGGCACATCTCCCAGATGTGAAAGGCGCTATACCAAATGTAAGGATTTTTATTATTATTATTATTATCTACACATGGAAATTCCTGTGTCGGAAATGCAATGTGTTCTCTCTCCCCAGTAGGACACATACTGCTTACCTAACTCTGGAGAGTATTCCGCACAGGTAGGCAATAGCTAAGGATTTGGGACCCTTGAGTGTGTATATACAGTCAGAGTTTATTCATCTTACTTTCCTGCTATTTGTCCCGCTAGGACCACCCTACCTGTCAGGGCTTTAGCTTGCACAGCTAAGAGGAGCTGAGTGTGATGTCTCCCCGCCCCTAGTTTAGAGAGCTTCTAAACTGTATTCACATTGGGGAAATGCTGCACTATTGGATTGAGGGCCTGCTTGTCTATTATGATGGTACAATGGATATTAAAAATCCTTATATTTAGAGGGAGGGGGAAGAGGGTGTGTCCAAAGAGCTACTACATACCCTAGAGCGAACTCAGAACTGAAACAAGGACTTGGCTCCCTGTAGTCCTCAACCCTAGACTAAGAAATGCACTGGGCTGATTGATGGTGAAGTTGTGCGTCATCGATGGCCTTGTAGGGCTTAGGAATGGCTTTGAAAGTTGCTTCCTTCTTTGATGTTCATTGCCCCCATGAAGCCAGCTAACCACTGGAGAAACTAACAGTGTGAAAGGATCGATTTGCAAAATGAAGCCATGTTGCAAACTCTCCTTAATTACTTGCGTCACAGCTCCGGACCAAGCCTGGAGATCTCTCAGATCTATTAGGGTCAGAATCACATTGCCGACAGCCAGGGAGGCTGAGAACCTTAAGTTGCAGATCAAAGCTCCGCAAACCTACCTTCTCTTTCTCTGCATTTAATTAGTCTCAAAATTTAATTTCAGGACAAAAAATAAGTGAGTAATTCGAGACATGACAAGTGTAGTATCCTTGGAAGAACTAGGCAACTTTGGATCTAAGTTTGCAAGCTTTCTGCTGTGATGATGACTAATCTATACAGAATTAATTGCTATCAACACCTCTACTATTCTAGCATGTGAATACCAAATAATAATAATAATAATAATCCTTGGATTTGATGTAGCGCTTTCCACATCTTATCAACGTCCCAAAGCGCTTCACAGAATATACTGTAAAGTGAATTGACTGTATATATTTGTGGATGAATCGCGGCAGCCAATTGCGCACAGCAGTGTCCCACAAACAGTCATGGATTGAAATGACCAATTTTATTATTGTCGCTTTTTTGGAGGGATTATTATTAGACGTGTGGAGTAGGGTCCGTCGATATGGAAATTTTCCGATTTCGATATATCGATGGGCTCATATCGAGATATACCGATATATAAATATTTTCGGGGTTTTCGTACTGCGCATGCGCATGCGTTGCGAGGCCTATCTCCTCAGGAGGTAAATATCTCTCTCTCTCTGTATCTCTCACACTCACTCTCTCCATCTCTGTAGTTTTTCTGTCTGTATCTCTATGTTTCTCTCCTCTCTCACACACCCCTATCTATCTATCTGTCTGTCTGTCTGTCTGTCTGTCTGTCTGTCTGTCTGTCTGTCTGTCTGTCTGTCTGTCTGTCTGTCTGTCTGTCTGTCTGTCTGTCTGTCTGTCTGTCTGTCTGTCTGTCTGTCTGTCTGTCTGTCTGTCTGTCTATTATCACATCCCCCCCGTCTCCCCCCCAGTCTCTCCCCCCCCCCCACCTCTCCCCCCCACTGCCGACTCTCCCCCCTCCTGTCTCTCTCCCCCCCACCGTCTCTCCCCCACCCCGCCCCCCACGTCTCTCTCCCCTCCCCACCCCTTGCATACCTGTATATTGTATTCGAGGACTATGAATACAATATGGCGGCTTTGCACCTCGGTCTGTGCATTGTGTATAGAGATGAGCATTCTGGGTATTGTAGTTCAGTGCGCGCGCATTCCGATTTTTCGATATATCGATATTTTTTAAATGCCTATATCGGCATATCGATATGAAAATTATATCGGATATAACCGATATATTAATATATCACCGGAACCTAGTGTGGAGTAAGGAAACTTACCCAAGGTTTTGCCCTGACCTGCCTGGATTCGAACACAGGTCTCCCCAGCTTGGTCTCCCCAGCTTGGTCTCCCCAGCTTGCAAGACAAGTGCTCTAACCACTGAGCCACAGGAGCTCCTGAGCCACAGGAGCACCAAGATGGTAGAAGGCGGATGAAATGGACCTTGGTCTTTTATTCTCCAACAATTCCTATGTTTCTATGTTAATAATGATCTTACAAGCTAAGTGTATTTATAATCTCTGGTCTTTGATGTCCCCAACCACATTCAACCACACCGTTTCTCTAATAATAATCCTTAATAATGATAATCCTTGCATTTTGATAAACGTCAAAGTGGACTGGCTGTGTATTTTGAGGGCGAAATTGATGTAGCGCGTTATCATGTCAAAACGTCTCAAAGTGCTTCACAAAGTTTTCTGTAAAGTGTAGCATAATGACAATGCAGCCATCACTTCCACTGCACTTTCCACCACCTTCCACCTCACCCACCTCAGTTCCACTTAGTGACCCCTGCCCGCACGGCACTATTATAAACGGAAATTATAATTGTAATTCTGCGTGAGAGAAACAAAGGAATATTGTGTGGTCTGAATGCGTTGAGGTTGTAAGTGTTATAGTGCGGTGTCACAGAGCTGCCGAATCACATGGGTTTTGCTGGGTGACTGGGCTGCTCTTTGCCACTATTAATAAAGTGTCAGCCTAGGCCCATCTCTGAGGGCCTAAACTTCCAGTCCGTAATGAGGTCTGTCTGTGTAGAACTAGCAACAGCAAATCTGTGATCCAGCCTGTGCTGGTGAACCTCACGCTAGTCCACAGTATCTGCACCATGGAGCTTCAATCCACAATTAGGCTTGTCACTGTGAGCTGAGCAGCACTAGTCTGCAGTCAGGTCAGGGTAAGATTAGTTACAGTCCAGGCCAGTCTGTTTGCGAGACTCCAGTTCATTGAGAGGCCCATTTTCCACAGGACATAATCAGTCTTGTCTCTATCACAAGTTTAAGAGGCTTGACTTTGCAGTTCCCCTTCACATGCTGTTTATACCTTCTCTCTCTTTCTCTCTCTCTCTCACTCTCAACCAGTGTGCCCACTTTTCCACCTCATAGAACTGCACTTCTGCTTCTCATTGCTTTTACCGAAGTGTCTCTTGATTCCATCCCTTTCACTCCTTGTCTGTGAAAATCTGATCATTTCTCTCCACAATCAAATCCCCGACAGAGATGCACCCGCACACACATAGTCAGTTGTTCCCTCAACCACTGAGGCATGACGTCAGCAACAATTGGTTCTCTCAACACGACCTCAGCATACTTGCCTCAACTCTCCCTTTCTGGTAACCTATTCCAGCCGTCAATTACCCTCAGAGCAAAGAAACACTTTCTGGTGCCTGTCCTGAAATCGCCCTTTACAACTCTAAACCTACGTACTTTTGTTCTACTGCTTTGATGCATTCTAAATATTTTCCCGTGGTTTATTTTTTCAATCCCTTTGAAGATTTTATACATCTCTACGAGATCTTCTGAATCAACACTTGACTTCCTCCCGGAACATTGTGCTTGTTCTTCAGGGAGGTCCTTCTTTCAAAGGGGATAGTTTTGGGAAAACAGGTTCCTTGGCTTGGCTTTTCGATGGAACATAGTGGAAGAATGTGTCAACCTCAACCTAGCCACTGAAAGTGGAAATCATTGACTTCATTCTAATTGTGCTTTGCTCTGTGTATCTGCCTGAGAGAGAATGTTAAATAGAGCATTGATGATGGTTGTGAAGCTTGGTGTCAACCTAGCTCTGTCAGTCATACTCTCACCTCACAGTTTCAGGCTACATTGTGCCTGAAATTGCTCATGTGTTTTTAAGTTTAAGACCATTGTCTTTAAAATCTAAGGTCACTCAATAATAGTACTACAGTAATACTAAAAATCCTTGCATTTGATATAGCGCCTTATCATGTTGTTGAGGCATCTCAATGTTTTGCCCACAAATATACAGTCAATTCAGTCGATTATTATTCTTATTATCTCAAAGTGCCTCACAGAATATATTGTAAAATGAATTGATTGTCTATTTTATGGGCGAAACACAGAAGCAGGTTGTACACAGCAGTGTCCCACAAACAGTCGTGGATTGAGTAAGTACTGAATATATTTTTGAGGGGATTATAACACAGATAAAGCGATCTATTCAATAACTGGGTTCAGACTTACTGCTAAGTAAACAGAAGTTTATAGAACCCGGGTCCTCTTGTTTGCGAGGCAAGTGCTCTAACCATTATGCTACAGAACTCAACTCAAGCATTCATAAATTCACTCTTAATTTTGGAGCCGATAGGGGTGATCTGGAAATTGGACGACATGAACATTATTCCCCCACCAACCCAAAAAGGTGGGCAATGCCAAGGTTGCTTTCCTGCAATATGAATGGATGAGTGGTGTGCTGGCTGGAACAACCCATCACATCTTGGGTACTGAATTATTCATTTACTCTGGTCGCTGAAGGCGTTACTCCAACACTCCAATGACAAAACTCCATTATTAATGAGGAACAGACGAGAGGATTACGTTTGATTGCTGCAATTTCAGGGTTTTGCTTCCAACAGTTTTGGGCACATACACATCTTACTCTTTCCTGCACAGGTATATCCTGTCCTGTGGGACTCAACCCGCAATATTTTAATAGATTAAAAAAGCGTACCATGGCCCTATGTGATTCTGATTCTATCCCAAACGACAATGGTCAAAGACATTAACACAATCCATTATCCTGTCATTAACAGAGAAAGCTACAACAACAACAACAACAACGACAACCAATTTACTGCCAGCAATGTCCCACAAACAGGCATGAAAAAACAATTTTATTTGGGAGGGATTGTTGGGCTAGACAATGAGAGAAAGTCAATCTCTTTTTGATAACTGGCGTGAGATACTTAACATCTACCTGAACAGGGAGATGGGACCTTAGTGCAGTATCTCATCTGAGGAATGGCACCTTTAACAATGCAGCATTCCCCCAGCATTGCATTGTAATGCCAGCCACGACTGTGAGTTCAAAATCCCCAAATGGATCTGGCTCCAACAACCTTGCCTTCTGACTCGGAGGCAAGAGTGCCAATAAATCAGCCAGACTGATTCTCATCCTAAACCAAGCAATCTGATCATGGGAAAATGCAAGGATTATTATTATTATTATTTTTGCTGAGTGAAAATTGACTTCCGCTTTTGCCCATAAAACATACTGGATCTGTTAAGCGCTTTAATACGTCCTCCTGTTGCGAAAGGCGCTATTATCAAACGTAAGTTTTCAAAAGAATTGAAGGAAATTGCTGTGTGCAATTTGCTGCCGCGATTCATCCACAATATATACAGTCAATTCATTTTAGCGTATGTTCCGTGAAACGTTTTGAGATGTCTCAACGGGATGATAAGACGTTGTATCAAACATAAGGACTATTATTGTTAAGTTGATTGTTTAATATCAAGTCCAATTTAAAAAATGTCTGAAACATTAATTCGGATGAATTCTGTTCGAATCAATAGCTGTGAAAATTATGATCGCAATTACTATTGAAAAAACTGTTGATCAAATGCATGGCTTTTGAATGCCTCATACAGCTTACACCTCTAAAGATACTGATGGTGATTCACACACAATCAGCACTCTCTTCACAAGTTACTCTGTGGATGATTCACTGTAGTCAAGAATGCTCAAGGGTAATTTGTTTCAAAGTTGAGGCAGCAGATAGAGATAAGAAGAATGTCGGCAAATAAAAAAGCGAACTGAGACAGGAGGAAGCCGCAAGTGAAAGAGAAGATCTGAAACAAGCAAAAACAATAGATGTGGAGGAGAAAACTGATGAATGGGCTGAATTGAAAAGTTACATTAAAAGAAGAGAAACAGAGAGAAGGAGAGAGGGTGTGAGGGAGGGATGGAGATGTCAAAGGATGCTGCTTGCAAAAATGTAATCGAATAAAGGGGCTAGATGATATGAAATTCCTGTGCTGGAAGCGATTTGTGTTCTTCCCGCATACAGATTTGACAGTTTTTTCAGTGCACAAATTAGCTACTACATTCACCCCAAGAAGACGTGGATACAGTGGGGGGGTAAAGGAGGGTAAGGTGGCTGAAAGAGTGGTCAAAGATGAAGTAATCAAACCAGGATGCAATGAACGTGCGTCACTGCTGTGATGCGCTTTGTGATATCTCACAAGGAAACTATATCCAATACAAGGATTATTATGCAATGATTATTATCTTGAGGGCTGGTAGGATCAGCAAGGCATTTTAACCCTGGGGTGGAGGGGGACAGAAGGTTTGTCTGAGCAGGTGGATTGGTATGGGGAACATTGGAGGTCAATTGGTGTGGAAGTAGTGGGGCAGAACTGGCTGCAGGGTGCACAACTGACATCTCTCTTGTTGTCTAAATATACTGCACTTGACAATTGGAGATGCTCATTGAATACGCCACTCAAAATCAAGCTGCATGAAGTCAAGACGAATAAAGAGTGATTTTTCAGTGCCACGTTTGATAAACGTCTCCAGTATCAAAATTGAAAATAATATCAAAGGCATTTTCCTAAAACATCATATACGGTAAGTTTATTTTCCCTGTTTCAAATTTCTCTCTCATTTTCTGCTCTGCTGAAGACAGGAGATCAGACTGGGTTTGGTTCTGAGGTTAGCTGGAGCCAGGAGCTCAGTACCCAACATCTTGCCACTTGGCAAATTTAATCCCATTCCTGGGTTCAGCATTAAACTTAGCCCCTTTAATACTCGACAAAACTGATAATAATCTTACAAGTCACCGAGAAGGATGGTTAAGGCCAGGACACAGCTATATGTTGTGAGGGAGAGGATGATGGGGTAGTATTTTGGAAGGGTAAGATCAGATGTGCCGAAGGACCTTCTTCATCTGAACTAATCTTGTGGCCATAAAATTGTTGGGCCTCTGATGTTCATACAAGGTCCCTTTCCACCAGTGGTTTGGGATGAAAAGCAAGACTCCTAGTTGATTCATCTTCCATTCAAGGCTTAGGTAATGGAGGTTAACTACAGTGGCCAGCAGCATATCCCGATGGAGAACAGCACAGCAATCAATTGACTGGTTGGATCTGAGTGACTGATACAGTGTTGACATGTTCTAGATAATACAAGGCAGCAATGCCATAGAGCAACTGGATTATTTATGGAGGAAAACCTTGGAACGAATGCCAAAGACATGACAAGTAAATGTTTTTGTTCCAAAGGCTGTTGGCGTTTCATCGAGGGACATAATGGCAACCTATCCTTGGGGAAGATAAATGCAATGTTGCGGAAGTTGTAAGCAAATTGCTTGGTGCTGAATAATAAAAAAAAACAGCAGAACAAGGTGGCGTTATTCAATTCACAGCATTGAAAACAAATAATAATTTGGTCAATCAATCCTTGACTATTTGTGCGTAATTGCCTGGAGTGTTTCGCCCACAAAATACATAGCCAATTCACTTTACAGTATACTCTGTGAAGAAACTCTGAAATGTCTCAATGTTGTGATAAGGCGCTATATCAAATCCAAGGATTCTTATCATTATATTCACTCCTCTTTCTGACCCAGATTTAAAACATGTCACATCTTCTGATCTGATAACAGCTTACATTCATATAGCGGACTTCATGTGGGGTAGTGCCACGCCATATAGCAAACAGGTGGCTCAAAGCCCATGTGTGACGGATGCAATGGCCCAACAATAGGGAGGAGGAGCGGGTGGGGTAGGGGAAAGGGTAAGAAATTCCTCCTGGAAGAAACATTTTTTCAGACCAGCCAAAATTTCGAATGATTCCTAAACTCTTGAAGTCTTACATATTGAAGCCCATTTTTGTGTAGGATTTTCTAAGACGGATTCACAATGAAGACTTAATTTAGGAATTGTCCGCAATCCTAAAAATGCTGAGGAAAAAATATTTGCATTCTTGACACAGTTAAATTCTTTCTCACCCAGTCCACCCTACAATCTATGTGTCCCAGAAGCATTGTGGATTGACTCACTACATTTTTTGGGGGAAAGATTATTATGCCTGGAAAAGGATCCACCAATTAACTAACAATCAGATTCCTACTTACTGCTAGGTAAACAGAAGCGTGTGGAGCAAGGAAACCAGCCCAACATTTCACCCTGCCCGGAAATCAAGCCCAGGTCCTCTCTATTGTGAGGCAAGTGCTCTAACCACTGAGCTACGGGACTCCACAAATCAAATACAAGGATTATTTTCATTCACTTCAACATTCTACAAAGGATGCAACTGAATACATCTGCTTTGTCCTCAATAATCCTTGGCAATTAAAAAGAAAATCCTCCTAAGAAGACCAAACTCTTTAGAAAATCAGTCCCCATTTTCTGTTCCTGTTGCTTTTCGTTTGAGGTTGGCTTTAGTTCTCAAAGTGTTAAACTTCCTTTTTACAACCAGCTGCTGGATTGGTGTGAAACACAAATCTGTCTAGTCCCCTTGGTGATATGTAGGTACCGATGCCTTTTGTGTTTCACCTGATGTTTTTACTGTTCTTTAATCTGCTTGTGATTAGCATTTCTTCAGCTCTCTTTTGACTGTGCTCTTTCTTCTCTCCTATTATAACTGACATCTTGTTACATATCGACACTCAGCCGCTGATCAAAGCGGCTTTGGCCCATGCTGCATATGTTTCCTTTGAAAAGGAGGCGCTGTCTGAGATCAATGCAACAAGGTTAATAAGTCAAACTTTTTCTTTCGAGGGCGGGAGAAGAGGAGGTTAGATTTGCGAGGGTCAAATTGAATAAGTCCGATTGAATAAGAGATTCTGCCAGGGTCCAACAATCAGCCTGTGTGTATTGGGAACTCTTGAATGTTCCTGGTGGAGTCTATTTTGTCTGGTCAGCTGAGTGTTTGACACATACAAAAACCCATACCCATGTTTCCAGGTGTGTCAGATTGCTCACTGTCGTTTCCTCCAAGTGTCAATGAGGCATTGACCTACACCCAGTGTGTGTCTCTTGCAATCCTCCTGAGGATAGGTGCATATATGGTGCATTATTTATGTAGAGGGTGGATAGAATGTGGAACTATTTGTGACTACAGCAAATTCTGTCATGCGCTTTAAGATGTTCTCTTTGGGACGTCTACCCAATGTGAAAGGAGTTATGCAAATGTAATTTTGTTGTTGTTGCTGTTGTGGTTCTTCCAACATGAAAGATTCTACATGAAATGTAAGGTTTATTATCATTTTATAATTCCAACTCAGATCTGAATGCAAACTTTACACTTAACCACAAGTTGATTTATTGGGAAAGAGGAGGGAGAAGGGAGGAGAGAAGAGGGGTGGAATGGTACCAGTAAATCATATAAACTTGGAGTGTCCATGTTCATAAGAATGCACTTCACTCCCCTGTCCAAAATCAACATTGATTTGCAGACTATTGCAAAGTGCTCCAGCTAACAGCCTGGGATGGTGAAGCACAGTTTATGGCCAAACAAATGTCATGGCATTTGCGTCAGCTGTGAATAGTGTGGCAATTTACGAGGAAAATAAAGTTTTACGGTAGTTTTCCCTTCCTGTAAGGGAGTTGATTTCTCTTCGCTCTTAATTCTTCAGTCACCAAATGAAGATTTATTTCAAGATCTCAATGGATAAGACAAGGTGGCTTAATGCTGAGGAAGAGTTAATAAAGCAATAAAACCCTGGCTTAAAGTGAGCTCTGAAAAGCTGTCTTCTCTTTTATTGTTCCCCGTGAAAGGTTTTGCGGAGATGCTGCTTTGCAGAATGAAAATTAAGGCTTGAAATACCATCCAGAAATCATTGAATTCACACTAAAGACAAGAGGTTGGAGTTTAAAATCGTTCGAGCTGCAGGTTATTAAAGGACAGGCCAAATCAACAAACCTTCAAAGATGGCCTTCTTTCACTTCCCATTTCTAATCTTTCTCTATCTCCATTGCAGTCTTATAGGAAGCAGTCACTACACTTGAGAATAATTATTGTAAAGCTCTCTTGGATATATGTTGAAACATAATAGTAATAATCCTTGCATTTGATATAACACCTTTTCATGTTGTTGAGGCATCTTAAACGCTTTACAGAATATATTCTAAAACAAATTGACTGTATGTTTTGTTGGCACATTTGTGGATTGAATAACCAGGTTATCATTAGCATTTTTTAAGGAAATATTAATCCCACAAAATGATCTGCCAATCGACTAACCGCCAGGGTCATACTTACTGCTGAGTAAACAGAGGCGTGTAGAATAAGGAAGCTTGCTAAAGTTTTCGTCCTACCCAAGAATCAAACCTGGATCCTCTCACTCGCGAGGTGAGTGATCTAACCAATATGCAACAGGACGCCGAGCATCAGGTGCTCTTAAACAGCAAGCACTTTTCTTCCTCTATTTTATTGATCCAGCTGGAGTCATCAACACAAGCTTAATGTTTTCCACATGCCAGACGGTTCTCATGCTAAAATAAAATGGCTATGCTGCAAAACAGGAAGTTATGTTGCCTGCAACCTGTTGACCCAGAAGTTATCTGTTATTTGTGAAAGCTAGTCAATGGGTAGGAAATGAACAGGTTAGAGAGCAATGGCCAAAATATTGCAATATCTACAAAATAGCATAAGGGAAAGAAAAATTTTATAGCACTTTTTTGCTGACGAAAGTACCCAAATGGTAACTGACAACTGGAAGAGACTGACAACAGGAGCAACAACAACAACAACAACAACAAAATCACACTTGTATAGCAAGGATGATGCAGTCCCATATACTGAACTCATTGAAAGAAACAGCTAGAAGCTATGATGGTAAGAGTGTAAAGTAGCTATTCTGGAAGGATGTTCTGAGCCAATCTTGTGACTGTAAGTATTGCAAAAGCCCTTCGAGGGCCCATTTCACTGGACAACATTATATTATGTAACTACGTCATGCAATTTTGTGAATTGTTCTGAATGGCTTTTGCAATAATTATGGTCAAGTGTAGTGACTATGTTTCTTATGAGATTGTGACAGAGACAGGGAAAGCTTGGCCACAGGAGGCAACATTGGCTGATAAACCTTCTTTCTGAACCTTCCTGTATCCTGTCCAGTCAGCCATTATCACAACAAGATTTACAATATATGTCACCATATCGTTTAAGAATAAGTTTACGCACAATTCTTTTCCAATGGAGAGCAGTGTGGTATACCGCGTGGCATCAAGCGTAACATGTTCAAGCATTATTTTTTTACAAAGAACATATGGTTAATGCCATTTTATCCCCCCTCAGAGAAAACAATAAATACAATGAAATTTTAATGAAGTTAGTGAATTTATGCAAAAAGCCTTGTTTGTACTGCAGCCCCCACAGAGATGCCATTCTGTTCATATCAGGATGATACAAATTGATTGCAATCCCCTAAGGGTTTCAACTTATGGTGTCTTCAGGTTTGGTTTATGCCATTGAAGGAAGAGATACGAGTTTAATTACCAGCCCAGCCCAGGACACAGTGTTGCTCCCTGCAAGGAAAGGTCTGAAATTCTACCTAGTCTTAGTCTGCTTGTAGTGCTACATTGTCGATAGGCGATCATCCTTCAGGCCTACTCAGGCATGCTGATCTTCCTGTAGACTATTAATGCGAAATTACCACAAACAACTTGCATTTAAGCAGCACCCTTCACACAGGGTAGTGTCATGGCACTAATAGCACTAATTATGCCAGAATGTAAGACGTACCCATTATCCTGAACTATTTTGGCCAGCAGGCCTGTATGGAGTCCTGTACGGAGTCCTGTAGCTCAGTGGTTAGAGCACTCACCTCACAATCAAGAGACCTGGGTTCGATTCCCGCTGGTTGAAACCTTGGGAAAGCTTCCTTTCTCCACACGGCCGATAATAATCCCTCAAAAAACCAATAATAAATTGGTCATTTCAATCCATGACTGTTGATGGGACACTACTGTACACAACTGACTGCCACGTTTCGTCCACATATCTACAGTCAATTCACTTTACAGTATATTTTGTATTTGTTATTGAGATGTCTAGCAGATGTGAAAATCGCTATTATCAAATGCAAGGAATATTATTATTGTTATTAAAATCGTCTGACATCTAAAACCTGTGGCATTTGTCCAACTGTATCTGTGTGATGTTTTGTATTTCCAACACCTGAATTTGTTTGTTCTCTCTGTGCCAATTAGTGTTAAACCTTTTACTGATGATCCACATCTCCTAAAAGGAACCAGCTTTCATACGAATAGGCATTTGGCATAATTCTCTGTAGACTTAGACTTGGAGACAAAATGGTCGATCAGTCGAAGACCAGGTACAATTTGGGGCAGAACCAGACAGAAAATAATTTGAGAATGAATAAACCTCAAGTGAGGTCAGAGATGACAAAAAAACACTTTCATCCTAAGGGCAGCACTTCCAACAAAGCAGCTGATCTCTGCCCACCCCCAACAACAACAACAACAATTTACATTTATATAGCGCCTTTCACGTCGGGAGGACGTCCCAAGGCCCAGCACTGCATTAGAGTGTTATTCTAGACTGTGTGAATCCAAGGTCTTGACGCACGACTTGAATCCACAACCTTTTGACTCTGAGGCGGGATTGATATTGGTATCAAAGTGATATCAACTGTGCCTGGCTGATCAGATTTCCTGTAATTTTGTGCAATGTTCAATTTGAAGGCAAAATTTTCTCATGGGTTAAGACTGGATGAAATTTCCTCGAGTTATTTCACATTAGGTACAAAGATTGCACTTGCAAAATTTGTTGCCTTCACTGACATTCTCTCCGAAGATTCATGTAATTTCTTCAGAAACAATCAAAAAAGAATAAACGCAACAACCAATTTGTATTTATTAGTGCAGTTGACGTGGAATAAGGTCTTGGAATTCACAGTGCCGAGCAAGGGAGGAGGGAGAAATGATCACAGATGTCGTCAAAGGAGTTGGTTTTAATGCAGGAGACGACAGATAGAGAGCGGAGCAAGACGCTAGAGGGAGTTCCAGAGGTTAGTGACGTAGCAGTAGAAAAATCAATAGATTATAAAAAAGTTAAGTGGAAAGCTGCAGAAAAAGAATTACTTTAATTTTCTGCATAGTCCATTAACTCCAGCAAGACAACTCCATTTTATAGTACAAGAGCTTTACAGGAATTGCTTCTCAGCTGCTGTCGCTCCCTTGGTTCTACATTTCCCCTTCATGCTTCACTTAAACTAACAGTGACATGTGCTAATTTGTTAAAGCAAATTCATAGAACTTGGAATCTTATTAATCAGATGGCGAATGTTGCTGAATAGGGCTTCTCTAACTTCTGAGGACATAAGTGACCTTTCACCTCAGATATCACTCATTGCTCCATCAGGGAATAACACTAATTGGCAGGTTGCTTGTTATTATTGTTGTTGCATTAACTACAAGATGACGGTGTGCATATCTATCTATGTGTGTGTGTGTTTGTGTATGTCTGTTTGTCCATTCTGCTGTGTTTATGCGTGGTTTTGTGTTTGCATATTTATGTGTGTGAATGTATGCGCGTTTGTCTATCTGTTGTGCATGTGTCCATTTGTCCATTCAGCTGTGTTTA
Source organism: Hydrolagus colliei (assembly GCA_035084275.1). Taxonomy (NCBI): domain Eukaryota; kingdom Metazoa; phylum Chordata; class Chondrichthyes; order Chimaeriformes; family Chimaeridae; genus Hydrolagus; species Hydrolagus colliei. Next base: position 147,343,399 of record CM068742.1, read on the forward strand.
TGTGTGATTTTGAGTATGTGTTGTGTGCATGCATGTGCGCGAACATATGTATCTGAGTGTCTGTTTTGAGTGTGTCTGGGTGAGTATGTGCCTACATGCATGTGTTTCAACTTGACTCAGTTGGTAGCACTCATACCTTTGAATTCAAAATTTGTGGGTTCAAGCCCCGTGATAGGACATTGAACTCACATTAATGAAATGTTGGGGGAGTTCTGCATTATCAGCAGTGCTGTTCTGCAGATGAGGTATTAAATGGCACTGTTTGAAAAGAGACAAGAGTTTCTCTGGGTGTCCAGGCCAACAATCTCCCAGATTAAATCAATCATTCTCTTCAGGGCTGTTTGTGGTTCATTGCTGTGCATGAAATTGGATGCCGTATTCGCTTACAAATATACATAATCACTGCACCTTACAGTGAATTCTGTAAAGCACTTTGAAACATCCTCCCTATGTGAAGCGCAAGCGTTAATAATATTATAATCTTCATACCCAAGGTGTTGGGTAGTATCATTGGTACAATGGATAGAGTACAAGGAATGGTCAGCGAGTGCAGATCTGTGTGTGTGGGGACGTGGGAGGGGGTTGGTGGGGGGGAAGGGGAGGAGAGGAAGATGGGGAGGAGAATCACGGCTACCTAGTTAGAAGCACATAATGAAAAGGATTTTTCCGTGCAGGTCCACAGAGGAATGACAGCCACTACGCAATCAAACTCTTCACAATGCAATCACGATGAAAGAACTCAATTCAATCAGTGTTGATCAGTGTTGGTTGAGGCGGAGGAGTTTTTTTTACTCTACGATTTGCTTTCATCTTGCAAATGAAATGTTCTTTTCAAGCCTTTCTTCATTCTCTTTGGTTCAGACGATGATCCAGCAGTAAATTCCCAAGTGGCCATTTTTTGAAGGGTGGAGGAGGAGTGCGGGTGGGAGAGGGGGGGGAGGTAGGGGGGCTTCAGGAGGTAGGGGAAGAAACGAGAGAGAAGATCGGGGACTTAAGCAAACAAAATCTTTTGGTAAGAAGAGTCAGCCCGCTCTCGGTGGCTGAGAGCTTCTCTGCTAAAAGGGAGCTGGTGGGTTAGCCTCTGAGAATTGAAAACATCAAGGGGTTCAGGGTGAAAGATGGCAGGCAGGACTTATATGTACAAAAGGGATGATTTCAACAACAACAATAACTTTGATTTATATAGCGTCCTCAATGCCGGACGGTGTCTCAGAGCACTTCACAATCGCGGATCCCGGGACCAAGCCAGGGACAGGGGTAGAAAGGTGACCAAAGGCACGGTCGAAGAGAAAGGTCTTCAGCTGGGACCTGAAACTGAGAAAAGAGGGGGCAAGACGAAGGTAGTGAGGTAGGGAATTCCAGAGCCTCGGGGCATAGTGGGAGTTGGTTTGAGGAGAGAGGAGGTCAGAGATGTAGGGGGTGCAGAGGAGTCGAGGGATTTTGACAAGCAAGCAGCAAGCAGCACAGATAAGGTGGGTCAAATAGCTTCCTTCGGTGCAGAAAATGTCTACGGGGTAGGGAACCTTTGATGCAATTCTTTAAGGTATTCTTTAAAGCAGTACGTTGATTCACATTCACTGTCTTGTCAACTGGCCACCAATCCTTGAACATAAAGTGAATCACACACCTAGATTCTCGGCTGATTGCAAGATGTTGTTGTGCGAAAATTGGTTGTTGGGTTCGCCCACAAAATACATGCTCACCACTCAAAACAATAAGTTTCCAAGTAGCATTTGGACATATTTCAATGTTGTGTAGTGGGTGCATCAAATCCAAGAATTACCAATGCTTGCGGCCTGGAATTTTGTTGTAAAAATCCTTGCATTTGACGTACTGCTTTATCACATCTACAAGATTTCTTAAAGCGCTTCACAGAATACACTAAAGTGAATTGACTGTATATTTTGTGGCCAATTATGAATAGCAGTGTCCCACAAAGTAGTGGATTGAGTGACCAACTTATTATTATTATTATTAATATTAACTTTGTGAAGGAATTATTACCCCGGTAAAGTAATCTACGAATTGACTCACAACTGGGTTCCTGGTTACTGCTAGGTAAACAGTGGTGTGAGGAGTAAGGAAACTCATCTAACATTGCACCCTGCTCGGGAACAGAACCTAGGTTCTCTTGCTTGCGAGGCTGATGCCCTAAACCAAAACGCCAAGAGGTCTTCCTATTTTTTTGGGGGGGGGGTTTTGGGGGAGTAGAAGGGTAGAAGGGTGGGAGCAGAGGCTTTTTTTTCAGTTGTTTGGCATTTCCTTTCCAGGTTCAGTAACAGTGATGACATGTAACTACTGTATCTGCAGTCCGCCTATGTAGGGAGCAGTCGGCTGAGAAAAATGCATGGTTATTTGGATATTTGAGCGCCCGGGACCCATCAGATTTGACAGGCTTACCCAACCTTGAATCATCTCAACAGAGTTTCAGAAATAGTTTGAAGCTTGAGTGTCAGGCGGATGTTCATGGCTGACATCATCTGTACATGTTTTTCTCTCTCTCTCTCTCTCTGACATTCATTGCTGGCAGTCTGTTGATGTTTAAAGCATGAGCAGTAATGGAAAAATAATCGTGAGAGTTTCGGCTACAATGCTTTAAAATTTGTGTGTCAGCCTTGTTTAGTCAGAAGGTTGTGGGTTCAAGCCCCATTTCAGGAATTGGAACTCATATAAAGTCTAAGGTGACACTCAAATCCAACGCTGGGGGTGTGCTGTTGTCAAAAACTCCATCTATCCTTTCAGATGAACATTAAAGATCCCGTTGGGCTCTTTGGAAATTAAATCATTAACCAGCAATATCCACCTACAAAATACACACGGTCACAACACTTGACAGTATATCCTGTGAAGCGCTTTGAGATAATAATAATCCTTGCCTTTGATATAGTGCCTTTTCAGGCCTTTGAGATGTCTCAAAGCGCTTCACAGAATACATTCTACAAATGTAATGTTATGGTTGTTGTTGTTGTAAAGCGGATTGACTTTCAATATACAGTATTTCAATTTGTCTTTTACAGAGTACAGTATATTGTAATGTGGATTTATTGACTATGTATTATGTGTATGAGATGTCTGAACGACGTGATACAGCATTATATCAAATGCAAGGATTACTGTTATTGTTATTGTGATGGTTATTATTGTCCACTGTGTAAATACCATTGGTATATAAAAAGACAAAGTGGATCCAAAACAGCTGAGTGAAGAGCTTTAAAAACTTAAGAGATACCCTCAATTGCATGGCATTAATCTCCTCCTGAGCATCACAGAACAGTCATAAAGTCACTTAGGAGGTTGCTCTGCAAGTTCATGATGTCATCGGAACCTCTTTACGAGGAGAATTGTAACTGGTCCCATGTTCTATAAGATGGGAGCTATCAGTCTGAATGGGATACTACTGCGTGCAATTAGCTGTAGTGTTTCACCTTCAAAACACACAGTAAATTCACCGTACGTGACATTTGCACAACGGCTGCCGCATTTCGCCCACAAAATATACAGTTGATACACTTAGTATATTCCGCAAAGCGCTTTGAAATGTCGCAAAGAAGTGATAAGACGCTATATCAAAGGCAAGGAGTATTGTTACATATTATATATCAAGGATATTATTACTTTGCATTTAATCTGGTTTGAACGTGTTGGTTTCTATTTTTCCGGGTGTTTGGGTAGGTTCCTACATTGGCATTCAATCAGTGTAATGCAGGCTGACAACACTCTGCCACCGGCTGCATTGTCAGACCACCTCACTTGGTAGCACTCTCACCTCTGAGTCAGAAGTTTGTGGGTTAAAAACGCAATGGTCGAGACTATTGAGCTCCTACTCCAAGCTGACAATCCAATGCAGCCCTCTGGGAAGTGATTGTTGGAGGTGCCGTCTTTTTGGGTGAGGATCTTGGAAGTCTTTTGTTCAAATCCGTTCACTCCCTGGCCCTTCACTTACCTCTCCTACCTCCTCACTCCTCTATCCGGCACTTGCCTCCTGTTCGTCCCTCTCACCCTTTGCCCCACCATCGGAGGTCGTGCTTTCAGCTATTACGCCCTGAATCTCTAGAACACTCTCTCAGTCCCTCTGCCATGCCCCCTCTCTGCCCCTTTTAAGTCCCAGCTGAAAACCTTTCTCGTCAACCGTGCTTATGGCCACCATACCCCCACTCACCCACTGCCCCTTCCACCACCCCCTGGCCCGGATTCAGACTCCGCCACTGTTAAGTGCTCTGAGACACTATCTGATGTGGAAGGCTCTACATAAGTGCAAGTTGTTGTTGTTGAAACATTGAACCTGTTTGGGTAAACACTAAAAATCTCATGGCACCATACAAAAAGGCTACAAGCCCCCCGCCCGAACCGCCCCACCATTGGAGGCCGGGCTTTCAGCTTTTCCGCTCCTTCCCTGTGGAATTCCATCCCCCAATCCCTCTTGTTTCTTAGACCGTGCCTTTTGTTCCCCCCCGAATTTTTCGACCTCCCCTACGTGTTTCACCCCTTCCCGAACACTCCCCTCCCAGCTCGGGTCACACGCCTCCTGTGCAGCGCCTTGGGACGTCCTCCCGACGTGAAAGGTGCTTTATAAGTTTAAGTTCTTGTTGTTCTACATCAAAATTGGTCATTCACTTCAAAGTTGGTTGTAGGAGTTTGCTGTGTGTAAAAAAAAAAAAAAACGCTGCCACACTTGACGACAAAGATAGTCATAACAATAGAAATTACTGCAAGACATTTCAACAGATTTCAACTTCTTTACTTTCTGCTGTCGACAGTGGTGGTGAATCAAAGGAAAACAAGATTTTTTGAAAATACCCCTTGGTAACATGTCCAATGGACTTATGACATTTCCTTGTGTCTCAATCTTTCTGCTGTGAGGATTATTTTCGCCCTCAAGGAGTTTCACATTCCCGCACAACTTTCGAAAAAGATAATGTTCTCCGAACTTCCCACAGGGCAACGTCAGGACAGACAGTCCTGTGCGCACAATCCCTCAATTAAAATTGGTCATTCACTTTAGTCCTTTTGCTCAGTGGTTAGAGCACTTGCTTTACAAGCAAAAGACCTGGATTCAATTCCAGGCAGGGGTGAACATTCCTGCCTAGAATTGGGCAACATTCCTTACTCAACATGCTTGATAATAATCCCTCAAAAAATAAACAATAATTGGTCATTTTAATCCATGACTGTTTGTGGGACACTGCTGTGCGAAATTGGCTGTCATGTTTCGCCTACATATTTACAGTCAATTCAATTCACAGTATATTCTGTGAAACGCTTTGAGACGTCCAAAAGATGTGAAAAGTGCTGTATCAATTGGAAGGATTATTATTATTATTACTACGGCTGTTTTGGGGACATTGCTTTGCGCAAATTGGCTGCTGCATTTATCGACAAACACACAGACTATACTTCACAGTAAAATCCTGTGGAGCATTTGAGACGTCTTGATGAACATAAGAACATAAGAATTTGGTAGGTGAGCGAAAACCAAGGTCCACCCACTTTGCCTTCCACCACCCTGGCAGTCGCATGCACATTTCATGTCCCAACTATATATTCATCAAGCAAAGGGAGTTTCTCCAGTGTTCTGGCCAACAATCTTCCAGGTACAAATTGGTCGTTCACCTCAAAGTTGATTGAAGGAGCTTGCTGTGTGCAATGTTCACAACAATAACAACAACAAATTACATTTATAGAGCGCCTTTCACGTCGGGAGGACGTCCCAAGGCGCTGCACAGGAGGCATGTGACCCGAGCTGAGAGGGGAGTGTTTGGGAAGGGGTGGAACACGAAGGGGAGGTCGAAAAATTCGGGGTGGAACAAAAGGCACGGTCGAAGAGGAAAGTCTTCAAACCGGCCTTGAAGGAGGAAAGGGAAGAAACGAAACGGAGGGATTGAGGGATGGCATTCCATAGGGTGGTAGCGGAGAAACTGAAGGCCCGGCCTCCGATGGTGGGGCGGTTCGGGCGGGGGGCTTGGAGAAGGCCAAGTCCTGTTGAACGGAGGGTCCGGGTGGGCTTGTAGGGGGAAAGTAGATTAGAATCATAGAATCATAGAATTTTACGGCACAAAAGGAGGCCATTCGGCCCATCTAGTCTGTGCCGGCTCTTTGAAAAGAGCGATTCAATCCCACTGCCCTGCCCGCTCCCCATAGCCTAATAGACCCGTTCTCCCTAAATAAAGATCTAATTCCCTTTTAAAAGTTGTTATCGAATCAGCCTCCACCACCTTTTCAGGCAATGCATTCCAGATTCGAACAACTCGCTGAGTGAAAAAAATTCTCCTCAGCTCCCCTCTACTGCGCCTTGAAACTATTTTAAATCTGTGACCACGAGTCACAGATTCACCCACGAGTGGAAATAGTTTTTCTCTATTTGCCCTGTCGAAACCCCTCATGATCTTATAAACCTCTATTAGGTCTCCCCTCAATCTTCTCTGCTCCAGAGAGAATAACCCTAGCCTATCTAGCCTCTCCTCATAGCTGAAGTCCCTCAATCCTGGCACCATCCTAGTAAATCTTCGTTGTACCCTTTCCAATGCCTTCACATCCTTTCTGTAGTGTGGTGACCAGAATTGAACACAGTATTCCAGCTGAGGCCTCACCAAAGTCCTATAGAGGTTAGTCAGCACTTCCTGACTTTTGTACTCTATACCCCTATTTATAAAGCCTAGTATCCCATATGCCTTCTTAACAGCCCTGTCTACCTGTCCTGCCACCTTCAACGAGTCACTAACACAAATCCCCAGGTCTCTCTGTTCCTTCACACCATTTAAAATTGTACTATCTAGCCTATATTGCCTCCCTTCATTTCTTCTCCCAAAATGCATCACCTCACACTTCTCTGCATTAAACTTCATCTGCCATGTGTCTGCCCACTTTACCAATTTGTCTATATCCTCTTGCAGATGGCTACTATCCTCCTCACTGTTTACTATTCTCCCTAACTTAGTGTCATCTGCAAACTTGGAAACTGTACTCCGTACACCCAAGTCCAGATCATTGATGTAGATTACAAACAGCAATGGTCCCAAAACCGATCCCTGTGGCACACCACTGCTCACTTCCCTCCAATCTGAAAAACAGCCGCTCACTACAACTCTCTGCTTTCTGTCTCGCAGCCAGTTGTGGATTCACGCTGCCACTGTCCACTGTCCCACTGTCCCATGGGCCTTTAATTTCATAATAAGTCTCTCATGTGGCACTTTGTCAAATGCCTTTTGAAAGTCCATGTAAACTACATCAACTGCGCTACCATTATCCACCCATTCCGTTACCTCATCAAAAAATTCTATCAGATTTGTAAGGCAAGATTTGCCTTTAACAAATCCATGTTGACTGTCCTTTATTAGCCTATATCTTTCTAAGTGAAGATCTACCTTGTCCCTGATTATGGACTCTAGAAGTTTGCCCACTACCGACGTTAGACTGACTGGTCTGTAGTTACCAGGCTTGTCCTTCTGCCCCTTTTTATACAAGGGAGTAACATTAGCTATCCTCCAGTCCTCTGGCACGACCCCTGTGTCCAAGGAAGATTGAAAGATCGTGGCCAGAGTCCCTGCTATTTGCTCCCGTGCCTCACTTAGTAACCTAGGGTGCATCCCATCCGGACCAGGTGACTTATCCACCTTGAGCGACGTCAACCTTTTTAGCACTTCCTCTCTGGTTATAATTATTCTATCCATTTCTCCTACCCTCTCCTCTAATACCATGGCATTGGCTGTATCATTTTCTTTTGTGAAGACAGAGGCGAAGTACTCATTCAGTACATCAGCCATGCCCTCTGCCTCCACAATGAGATTTCCTCCTAGGTCCCTAATTGGCCCCACCCTCTCCTTGACCAACCTTTTACTCTTAATATGTTGGTAAAAAACCTTAGGGTTCCCCTTAATCTTACTCGCTAATTGTTTTTCATGCAGTCTCTTTGCCCCTCTAACTTCCTTTTTTAGTTCTATCCTACACTTCCTATATTCTGCTTTGTTCCCTTCTGAATTTTGAGCCTGACACTTATCATAAGCCTCTTTTTTTTGTTTTATTTTGGCCCCGATTTCCTTAGTCATCCAGGGAGGTTTGGATGCCTTACATTTCACCTTTGTGGGGATGCTTTTGACGTTAGGAAGATTGGTTAAACAACCATGCCACAAAGAGCTACAAAGTGAGTGATTTAAGTTTATTTGGGTTTTTGGCCAGACATCTGGGAGGAGAAGGGGGGAGCATAATTCAGACTCGCACCTGGAGATAACAGGATCAATGCCCCGGAGTTATTGACACAGAGTCTCTCCTGATTCACCCCTTTTCCAAGGTGTGAAGGAGATTCTCTTTTAAAAGTGCTTGAACGTTTTGGAATAGCGCACAAATTTGATTTCAATTCAGGGTCTAGTTCTTGCAAAGTGCCAATAATCTGGGAAGTGAATAGAATTTTTCTTAAAGTACGAAGTAATTTCCTTTTTACTGCTTTCAGTAAATCAACGTTTCTATCAGACTGGGTGCAGGACAGGATGAAATCATTTCTCCAACAAATTCTATCTCAGGTCATGTTTTGAGCTACAAAGCTGCACAAATGGGCAAAGGGAAACCTAAAGCTATCGCATTTATTTTCCAGATTATAATTATAATAATCAATAATAATTCTTGCAATTTGAGATAGCTCCTATTGGGGGCAGGAATTTCCTCTATTCAGCTCTTTTTAACCCTGTAAGCCAAAGATATAACAGGTAGGTTGGACCCATCAGTTCAAGCAGTGAGAAGTTTACCAGAAGGTGCTTCCAATGTTTTAGCTGGTTCCACTCCAGTAATACACTAATCCAATAGTGTCCCCATGCTTTGATTCTTGCTAGCCTGTACCTAAGACTTACAGAATTAGGTAAAGCAGGGAGTGGAGAGACAGTGCTCATTCCATTCCAGATATGGGGAAATTTCCATTTGTAGGTGGTGTCGTGGAATAACTCACAAAGAGATCAGGTTATTCGTGTAAAGCACAAACAGTCATTTAATATACTAACGGCCGAAAGGAGAAATACCCTCACAGGTCAGATACCCGAGGTGGTACTTCTAAGGAACTAATAGAAATACAACAGTTTATATCTTATTCTTTTGCACACCGCGTGACGGTAGTATAAGTTCCTTTAACCAATTACAGCAATCCACCTAATCAATAAAAGTGAATGTGGGAAGAGAATTGAACTCTATTTACATTAGCCATGGGGTGCAAAAAGGGCAGCATCTGTTAAAACAGAACTAGACAACCACAAGTTGCTAACTGATAGATTGCAATTTTCAAAGAAAGAAGTAAATCGTCTTTAATGATCAGGCATATACTGAAGCAATTGATTACCTAATACAATAACAAGCAGGGAATGTCTAATCTAAACAAGCACAAGCCTTTCTCCCTTCTTTGGTCTGGACTATGTCATACAACTGACGTTTGCTGATACCCCTACTGACCTCTGGAATTTCTAAGGGAGACTAAGAAACAGCTAACAATGTCCAGGGGAAACTAAGAAACAGCTAACATGGTTTCCGATTTTTAACATGGTTTCCACAGTGGAATACGTGGAACTCTCAGTCGATTCAAATACTCTAAAGCAAGGTGATGGGCCAGTGTGTCAGGACACCCCAAATAAGTAGCACATACAAAGTTGAAACATCTTAAAGCAATTGAAGGACTGTAAGTTAGATATCCTACATTGTCCAATGTGTCGCTGGGTTGAAGATTGAGGAGAAGGAATAATAATTATATTACCAATAATTTGGTACAGTAAAACTCACCTAAATTGTATCAGTTGGGAATATACATTTAATAGGACATGCAAAGTATAAGTCAAGTCAACCTTGCATAGAATATAAACTCTTTAAGATGACTTGGGAAGATGTACGACTTAGGTGATTATACAATTTATACAGATCACACATATGCGAGTTTAACTATATAGTGCCTTTCATGCTGGGAGACGTCTCAAAGTGCTTTAAACTGCAGGATTTACTGTATTATATGCTGGGAGCATTATTTGCTTGATGTGATAATTAGTACCAGTGATGATATCAATTGCCTCATTCCAGCCAATATTCCCCCCACACACTGATACTCACACCTATAAACTAAAATAAAGGTTTATATTTTCTTTGCTTAAGGCCTGCTTGGAATCACACAGACTAAACTGACACTCCAATGCAGTGTTGGGGTTGAACTGCATTGTCAGAGATGATGAGATCTTAAACTGAGATCCTACGAGGAGCTCCTGACATGAAAGGCGCTGTTTCAGATGCAAGGAGTATTATGAAATGCCGCAAAGTGAGAGAAGAAAAATACTTACAATCACAGTAGAATAAAATGGGCCACACAATCCTGTAACGTGCGGCACAGGATAAAAGGGAACATTTCCCATAATCGCCCTACAAAGTGCTGTCATGGTCTTTGAAAAGGTTAAGTGCGTGGGTGTATCAGCTCAGTATATGAAGAGGTTCTCAGAAGCCAGTACGTGAAGTTGTGGTATGGCGCTCATTGCAACATTCACGGGTTCATTGGCTTCACTTATTAGAAGCGCGTATGAAGTAGTCAGTTGCAGTAATGCGGCGAGAGACGAGGAAAGATTCTTTCATTAATTAATCATTTATGGAAAAATCTCTTTCTTTTCCGCCCTTCACTATTTTAATACGTTTCAGCTTCTTTTTGATTTTTTTAAATGCATATAAAAATGATGAAATGCCTGCCCTGAAGGATTAAGTCATTTTACTTAAGTTTTACTCAGGCGTGCAGAAGCCTCAAAGGGCTAGCTTGTCCGGGACAGATAACATTATAGGGTAATCTGGCTGTACGGAAATTCTGAACTCCAATTGACAACGTGAGCACCTCGGAAAAAGAATCATAAATCCTTCCATTCGATATAGCATCTTTCCACTGCTTCAAGACATCTCACAGCGCTTTGCAGGATCCACAGGAAAATGGAGTGATGTGTGTGTTTTGTTGGCAAACGCAGCAGCCAATTTGTGCATGGAAATATCTCACAAGAAACCATGAAGTGAGTGACCAATTTTATCTGGGAGATTGGTGGCCAGGACATCGCGAGTAACTCCCTTCTCTTTACAAAGAGCGTCCTGAGATCCAGAATGGCAATCCAATGCAGTGCTGGGTGCTAGGGGTGTGCTGCATTCTCAGAGTTCAGGTTCAGGTGCACGTTTAAAGATCGCGGGCATGACTCGAAAAGAGAACAGAGTTTATGGCCAACAATTTCAAAGATAAAATCGGTCATGACTGTTTATGGGATAATGCTGTGCCCAAAATTGGCTGCCTCATTTGTCTACAAATACAGTCGTACCAAAATCCTGTGAAACTCTTGCAGACGTCCTCCCATTGAGGCTCCTACTCAGGTTTCTGCGCCTTCTCTGTGCAAGGGTAACAACATCAACATATATAGAGAGATATATGTATCTATATATATAGCACCTTTCATGTCAGGATTTGGTCAATGCAGTCAATAATTGGATATTTCCATCTATAACAGCGATATATTTACATTATTGGCATCAATTTAAGAAAAATTCAGTGGCTAATAAAGGACTGGGTCCCAGGGAACCCCATCTGTCTCCCCCCATTCCGGCCGTAATTTCCTGAGAGACCATGAAATGATTTTCCTGTCTGTGCTTGTTCTGGAGACTGTACATTATTCTAGCAGCAGCTCAACCAATGCAACTTCCAAAACCCTCAGCATCCAGACAGAAATACACCTCCCGACGTAACAGAGACAGCGGGTATCCAACAGAAAGACCGAGGAACTTTAGATGTAGGCTCATTATGCTCCACAGGGGCTGAGATGCTTTCAGGACTGTTTTATTTGATGTTGCTGCAAGTAGTATAATGGGAGCAGTAAAATGAATCATTTATAAAGCTGTTTTAAACAGGTCTTGGAGGAAGGTTTGGAGTCAATTCATCACAGTTTTTTTTTATACCTGTATACTATAACTGGCTGAAATGAAAGAAATGAGTTAGGGGGTGGTGGGGTGAGGGGGAATTTGTGGACCATTTGGAATGTGTGAGAAAGTAAACTCCACGACAATACTCTATTGGGTAAAAAGTACTGTAGCTTAGTGGTTACAGCACTCACTGTGGAATTGAGAGGATCTGGGTTCGATTCCCAGGTGGGGTGAAACGTTAGCAGTAAATAGGAACCTGGCTGTTAGTCGATTGGCATTTTGCAGGATATACAGGACTGTAAAATGGATTGTAATAATGCTTTCAATAAAATCAAAATAATAGTAACTTGGTTACTCAATCCACGACTATTTGTGGCACTGTGAACCCAATAGCCAACCTGTCTGCTCCTTCTGCTCAGTAGGCTCCGGCCTACTCCATGTCCCCTTCCCTGCCTGCCTCATCATCAGTGGTCAGGCCTTCTGCCTTTCTGTCCTTTTGGAACTCCATCCCACAGTCACTTTGCCTTGCTCCTCCCTTGTCGTCTTAGAGTTCCATCTCAAGACCCTCCTCTTTAAGTGCACTGCATCCTCAGTCATCCTCCTACCCCTATCCTCCCTACCCTCCACCTCTCCTGATCCCACCCCCCAACTCGGGTCCAAACCCTTGACCGTCCAGCACTTTAGGAAGTCCTCTTCATGTAAAAGGCACTATACAAATATAGCGTTGTCATTGTTTTAGTTTGGTGGGGTGGGGGTGGTGGAGTGGGGAGTTGGTTGCAAACATCTACAGTTTGCAAAATGTTCAGATATTAACAGGGACTCTTGCAGATCAGAGTCAGACACAGTTGATTGGCAGGATTTCCACTCCAAGGTGCTGAAAATGACTCGCTTGGATCCCACCACTCTGCTCTGACACTCTCTCCATGGAAGGACCCAGCCTGCTTACCTAATTTCGGAGAGTTTTAGGTGCAAGGCTGGCAAGGTTTGGGGAACCACAAAGTGTGAGCTGGTGGTACTGTTGGAAGTTTAAAGAGCTAAAAATCACGCAGTCTGTCATTGAAAGCACTGCATTCCCATTTCTTGTCCGGCTAGATATGGGGAATCAATAGGAGATCTGAGGAGGGTGCTTTAATCTACCCTGATCATCGGGCGGTCTCATGAGAAGATCGGTATCAATATTCCTCTGTTGAAGAGCAACCAAAACGTACTGTAACAAAGGGTTTGTGCATATGAACCTTTAACGGCAAAGCCCAAGTAAAAGGAAGAACAAAAGGGCAGCGAAGCTTCTATTTTTCAACAATGCTTTGATGTTGACAACAGGTGGATAAAGGGCAGTGACCCATGGGTTTAGATCAAGAACTTCTCTGCCACATTTTCAGCTGGATCGATTGCTGGATAGTGAAAGGGGTTTTGTCATCATGTATAGCAATATTTCCTCATTTTTTTAACTTCCATTGAAAAAGAAACTATAAAGGGAATGGGATGCTTAAAGAATCAGACATTGGGCTCCAGAAGAAGCTTTGATTCATCGTACCAATATAATACCATTACGATTTATTTTTAAACAGCAGCTTTCATGTCAGGAGGGTGCACCAGTGGGTTTCACAGTGTGAGTTGGGCAACTGAACTGGGAGTGAGAGTGAGGGATAGTGGGGAGGGGAACGATAACTAAAAGTGTGGTTTGAAAGGTACATTTAAAAATGTCTCTTGAAAGAGGAGGACATATAATGACACACAATCTACTCTAACCCTATTCGGATTTGTCTATCAGAGGGAAGAGTCTGTCTACATTATTGATTCCCTTCATTGCCATAATGACAACAGTCAGAAAATCCTTAATCTCCTGAGCTCTTAGGAACACCAACCAAGTTGATCCAATCTCTTATCACAGCTAAGCCATCGCAACCTTTCTGTGTAATGCCCTTTCAGATGTCGTCCTGACATGACTATTTAAATTTGTAATTGTAAGTCCATTCCACACAGTGTCAAGCACTCTGATAAATAACTACTAGATTTTTTCTGAGACCAACATCTCTTTGTGAATGCGAAACTGAGCAAAATAATCACGATAATAATAATTCTTGCATTTTGATTTAGCACTGTGCACTTGAGAAGGATGTCTCAAAGTCCTGTAACATCTAGCGATTATGAATTTTGTAGGTTAGCATAGCAGCCAAAGTACCACAAAGAGCCAGGATGTGAGTACCCCATTTTATCTGGGGTGTTGTTAGTCAGGACACAGGGCCTCCAACAATGTGGCGCTCTTCAAGTACTGCACTTGAGTGTCATAGTCCCAACATGGGGCTTTATCCCACAACCTTCTGGCTCAAAGTGCTATCAACTAAGCTAGGCTGACAGATTGAAAAATACTAGGATCATGAACCAACCCAGAGAAGAGAGTTTCTCCTAAGCCAACAATCCTGGCCAACAATCACCCCCACCAAATTTTGGTTACACATTTCATGGCTGTTTGAGGTACGCTGCTGTTAGCCAACCGGATGCCACATTTCGCCTACAAAATACACAGTCAATCCATTTTACAGTACTGTATATTTTGCTTTGAGGCATCTCTACGACATGATTATGGCACAATATCGCATGCAAGGATTATTATTATTTAACAGGCTCATCTCTTTATGAAACATTTCAACTCCCCACCTACCTGTCATTTCACCATATTCCACAACGCTGAATAACCTCTCTCCTTAAATGATCATAGTTTTCTTGTATGCAACACACACCCATTTACATGCCTCCCAGCTTCACATCCAGCCTCTTGTGACTATATTAGTGATTGGAAGTTTTTTTCATTCTAAGGGCTGAGCAAAAAAAATATTTGATATAAAGAGATAGAGAAATGCAGCCATCAAACACTATGTGAAAATGTATGGTTTCAATGCAAGATTTTTTTTGGTCAGCCGAATGTCTGACACATATGGAAACCCATTACCATGCTTAAGAGTATCCAAACCAAAATGAGAATTCCATGCATCCCACCTACACATGGAAATTCCAGAGATAGATTATTCGAATGGTATGCACACGCTGTCCCTGGAGGGATGCATCCTACTTGCCTAATTCCTGAAAGTATTAGGTTGATAAGAGGCAAGGCTTGGGGGTCCCAGAGTGCGTGTTGGGGTAACTGATGGAATTTAACCAGCTAGAGCCGCACAGCATGCCATTGAAGCAAGACTTATGCCCAGGGGCCACAAAGCAGCCAAATAGGCCTAGTTACACAATACAAAAGCAATGGCCCTTCACAGTTTTTTTTTCCAAATCCATTGGAAATTCTTGTAATCGTTAAAGTAGCTTATCAGGCGTGCAGTAATGGAAGTGTCAGAGATTCTAACTGTCTGAAAATCTATAAATCTATCCCCGAAAATGTGCAGCAACATTGCGTCAGAGATAAAGCGGATTCCTGACAAGTCTGAATGACAAGGAAAAGGAACGTTCCTGCAGAGGCAAGGGTGGGGGAGCTAATTGTGTTCTCTGGATAGCTGAGGAAACTGGAACTTTGACACAATTATTTTTCAAGTATTTAAATGGAAAGTGGCTCGATGACCCTGAATGCTAAGAAACTGTCCTTTGTGAATCATTTTTTTCGTTCAGCCATGTGTCTGAAGCCTGCGGATCCCAATTACCATGCTCACGAGTATCCAAACTAGACTGAGGGTTCAACATATACATGCCTCCTATACATGGCAATTTCCTTGTGTCTGGAATGGAATGCGCGCTCCCTCATAGATGGGATGTACCATGCTCTCCTAATTCTAGTGAGTATTATGCACAGGTAGATACGAGCATGTGCTTGTGTATCTCAGAGTACGCATTAGGTGACTGCTGGGGTTCAACCAGCCAAAACTGTGTACTTTGCCTTTGAGAGCACTGTCTGGCAAATTTTCCACAGCTTGACAAGTATCCAGTTAGGACCACGGTAAGCATTAGGGCTTTGGCTTGCAGGTTTGACAGTAACTGAATGGGAAGAGTCCCACCTGGCCAGTAATGGCCTGTATCTTCCATTCCTTCCAATAAGCCATGCTGGTTGGTCGATAATAAGGAGCCACCCATTGTACTGAAGAGAAGTCTGGTTTAGGAGCTGGACTCTTAATAATAATACAAAATAGTAATAATTATCCTTGCTTTTTGGTATAGCACTTTTCACATCTTCTAGATATCTCAAAGCGCTTCACAGAATATACTGTAAAGTGAACAAAACACAAAATACTGCAGATGCTGGGAATCTAAAACAAAAACAGAAGTTGCTGGGGAAACTCAGCAGGTCAGGCAGCATCCATGGAGAAAGGAAAAAGAGTCAACGTTTCGGGTCTACAACCCTTCGTCAGAACAAGCCCCAGTTCTGACGAAGGGTTGTAGACCCGAAACATTTATTCTTTTTCCTTTCTCCATGGATGCTGCCTGACCTGCTGAGTTTCCCCAGCAACTTCTGTTTTTGTTTACTGTACTGTGAATTGACTGTATATTTGTGGGTGAAACATAACAGCCAATTGCGCACAGCAGTGTCCCACAAACAGTTGTGGGTTGAAATGACCAATTTTATTACGTGCGTTTTTTTGGAGGGATTATTATTAGGCGTATAGAGTAAGGAAACTTGCCCAACATTTCTTCCTGACCTGCCTGAATTTGAACACAGGTCTTGTAAGGCAAGTGCTCTTGCGACTGCAACAGATGATTCACTGGATTCTGACATTCTGTTGCCAAGCGCTCAGCTCAGTCACAGAGATCCCACTTACCTCCTCCATCGGGACAGTCACTAGTTGGTGATTGGAGTAGGTCGGACTCTTTCCTTGGTGGATGGCAGGTACAAGGAACAACACCCTGCGAGATTCCCAGTGAACCGCTCAGATCAGTGTGTACAATGATGAGAACATTGCCACCAACTTCCTGCCCAAGCTCTGGCAGACATCCCTATCCATGAAATGGAGTGCGCTCCCATGCAGATCAATGTGATCACTGCCTCAGGCGAGAAGGCACTGAGAGGAGCTAAGCAGGCGAGCCCCAGACTTGTCCACACTGTAGTCAACCAGTAGTCAATATCTGATAGGCCATCAGTCAGGACAGCACTAGTTCTGGAATTTAACATGATCAAATTGTATTCATGGAGCTCCTTTCATATCGGGAGGACGTGGAATTGAAGGTAGAGGCAGGGAGAGAAACAACTCACAGACGAACCTCTGTACCTCTGTGTGTAAGTGTGTCTGTACCTCAGTGTGTCTCTGTGTCAGTGAATCAATATCTCAGTGTATCTCGGTGTGTCGGTGTGTCTCTCTGTGTGAGTGCGTCATTGTGTCGGTATCTCAGTGTGTTAGTGTGTCAGTATCTCAGTGTGTCAGAGTCCCTCTGTGTTAGTGTCTCTCTGGGTCAGTGTGTTAGTGTGTCAGTATCACAGAACGTCAGTGTCTCTTTATCAGTGTCTCTGTGTCAGTGTGTTAGTGTGTCAAAATCTCAGTGTCAGCGTCTGTGTGTCAGTATGTCAATGTCTCAGCGTGTCAGTAGTTCAGTGTGTCAATATCTCAGTGTCAATATCTCAATGTATCAGTGCCTCTGCGTGCGTCAGTATCTTTATGCGTCAGTTTGTCAGTATCTCAGTGTGTTTGTGTGTCAGTGTCTCTGCGTGTCAGTGTGTCAGTGTCTCTGTCAGTGTGACAGTATCTCAGTATATCTCGGTGTGTCAGTAGTTCAGTGTGTTTGTGCGTCAGTGTGTCAGTATCTCTGTGTCTATGTGACAATATCTCACATAGACTCAGAGATACTGTCAGGGTGACAGTATCTTGGTGTGTCAGTGTGCCAGTAGTTCAGTGTGTCAATATCTCAATGCGTTAGCATGTTCGTGTATCAGTATTTCATTAAATCATGTCAGAGTATCAGTGCATCAGTGAATCAATGTGTTCATATCACAGTCAGTCAGTAATTCCTAAACGAACCTCATAAAGTAATGATTTCTGACAAAGCATTACTGCATTAGTTGCTCTTCCTTTTTATACTCTCCAGTCTCAGATACAATGCTCTGAAGATCAGTATTTCTATCAGCAGTTGTGCAAACATAGCTGTCGGACACACAAGCTGTTGCCTGTTAGCAACATAAAAACAGGAGAAGGCCATTCAGCCCCTCAAGCCTGTTCTGCCATTCTGTTTGATCATAACTGATCCAATATAATCTGTTAACCATTCCTGAAAGAGGGTGGCACTTTTGTACAAGCAGGTGTACAGAACACATGCTAAACTGACTCACACATGAAAACCACAACACAAACCCTCAAATAAATCACTGAGGTGGTGAAACACTGAGCTACTAAGGTAGTGTAATAATAATATAATAATCCTTGTATTTGATATAGCTCTGTACCATGTCTTTAGGATGTCTCAAAGCACAACACAGAATATGCTATAAAGTAAATTAATAATAATAATAATAATAATCCTTGCATTTGATACAGCGCCTTATCATGTCTTCAAGATGTCACAAAACATTCCCAGAATATACCATACAATGAATTGACTGCATATTTTGTGAGCAAAACTCTATAGTCAATTGAGTGCAGCTGTCTCTGTGGATTCAGCGATCAAATTATTATGTAGAGTTAATTTCTTTGACGGAATTATTACCCCTGGAAAAGCGATCCATCATTTGACTGTATTCTGTGGGCCAAACACAAACAATGAGACACTGAAACATGGAGATACTGAGGAACTAACCCACTGAACTACCGAGGTCGAGACAGAATGAGATAGTGAAACACTGAGATATTTGGAATTGTAATTTTGAAAGACTGAGTACACAGACTAACCAGACTGAGTAAGTACAATACTGGGCTCTAAAATGCAAGATTCAAAACAACAGCACACAGTGCTAAATGTGACATCTGTTTTGCAACTGAAATTGCAAACACTCGGTCCTGAGGACCATGCTAATATATGCAGGTTTTATTCAATGTGAACAGCTGAGCCTATGGACACAAATTCTGGGCCCTTCTCTCTCAATCACGAACTTCACTGCTTACTGGCTAATGTCACATTTAATCTGCCTCACTCACAGAAAATAGATGAAAATTCAGCTGATTATATTTTCTTTTTTTAAAGAAGAAAAGCCTGTAAGATATGAAAACTCAAATAGCATTGATGCCACCACAACAATTGACAGTGTGATCTTCTATTGGCCCTGTTTGTGCGTGCAACAATGATGGGGACCGATGGAAGGTTTACCTAATGGAAAATTATTTATTTACCAGCCTTTTCTTTCACGAAGCAGAAAATATCAAGCTCCAACTTGCCAAAAAACGTTTCGTGGGATTCATTGTATAATCTTGTGATTATATATTTGTAGGTGAATGTAGCAGCCAATTTCACTGAGGTAGTGAGAAACACCAATTTCCTACAAACCACCATGAACTGAATGACCGTTTTTTTGTTTGGAGGTATTGTTGGCTTGGACACAGAGAGAAACTCCCTTCTCCTTTCAGATTCAGCCAAGATCTTTAAAGTCTACCTGAACAGGCAGCTGGGACCTTAGTTTAACATTTCCTCTGAAGGATGGCAACTCCGACACTGAGGCACTCCCCCTGCATTGTGTGAGTTTAAAGTACTGACGTGGCGCTTGAACCCACAACTATCTGACTTGGGAGATGAGAGGGCCACCAACTGAGCCTAGCTGACACATGTAAGACTTGCAAGTAATTTACGTTAATTAAGCAATTCGTACGAAATTTGCAGGGGATTCCTCAACCCATTTTTTTAGGAACGTGAGACAACAAGAATAGGAAGAGGCCATTCAGCCCATTGAGCTTGTTCCACCAGTTTATTACACCTTGGCACGTCTTTTAATCCGAATGTACTTTCCTTTCACCATCCCAATTTTTATCTCAATGTAGATTAACATCAGGAAAGTGTTAAGGAATGCCACAAATGTTATCCCACTTTGATGGGTGTGTATTTTTTTTATGGGTATCCTTCTTATAATAATATATTTTAAAAATTCCTTGCGTTTGATAAAGTGTCTTATCACATAGTTGAGATGTCTCAAAGCGCTTCACAGAATATATTGTGAATGGATTGGCTGTGTATTTTGTTGGCCAAATCCTTGCCCCTTTTGGGTATGGAACTTGTCTTCAAATCCCTTCTTCAACCGGCTTCCTCTCTAACTCAATACTTGCTCCTTCCACTCGACTGGCTCTGACCTCTTTGCATGTCCCTTGTGCCCTGCATTCCACCATTGCTGGCTTCGTTTTCAGCCACTGCACCCCGAAACTCTGGGACACTCTTTCTATATCACTCCGCTTTACCCCTTCCTTCCCTACCTTGAGGTTACACCAGAAGACCTGCCTCCTCAACCGTGCCTACGGTCACTTCTACCCCACCCCAGTTCAGCGTCACGCTCCGTCAAGCGCTTTGGGACTCTACCCTGTGTGAGGGACCCTGTATAAATGTAAGTCGTTGTTGTTGCTATTGTTGGCATGGATGAGGACAAAAGCAATATTTGAGCAGTAAAAGTTGATTTTAAACAAAGAACCATGCCCTGAGGTAAAAGAGGTTTCGTCATGCGAATCCTTCTCTCATTCAGATTTTCCAAAAGGTATTTCACTTCTACTTTGACATTTTCCACTAATTAGTATGCCAGGAACACTGCGGTCCCTAGACAAAAAACCCGACCAGCTGTGCGCCAGACTGGGTTACTCCAGTCTGCGTGATTATCTGCTGCTAAATTTATTAGCCTTATCAAAGAAAGTGCAAAATCCCCTAAAGTCACTTCAAGTTCGTGTAAGTGTTTTTCAAAGGCAAACAATTTCCTCTCGGTAAATAGATTGTATGCTGAGCCAAGGCATTTAATTGATAGTTTTCTTTTTTTTAAATCAAAAACAATTCCCTTTGTTTCGTCCACAAATTATACAGTCCATTCATTTTACATAATAATAACCCTTGCATTTGATATAGTGCATTATCACATCGATAAGAGGTCTCAAAGCCCTTCACAGTATATAGTCAGTTAATTTTGCTGTATATACTCTGAAGCGCTTTGAGATGTCTCAACGACATGATAGTGCACTGTATCAAATGCAAGGATTATTATATTATTATTCTCTGCTCTTCTTCTCCCCCATTTCCACAAACTCGCATTCTGAGAGTGTGAAGAGGGTTACACAGGGTTAACCCTACATTGGTACTTGAAACTCATATAGTCTAAGTTGATACTCCAATCTGGTGTTGCATTGTTGAAGGTGCTTTGCTGGAGATGAGACTTTTAAACTTTTAAACCTGGACCCATCTGCTTGTTTAAATGGACTTATTCGAATTTCTATCATGTCCTGGTCAACAATCCCCCAAATAATATTAGCTGTTCACTTCATGGTTGTTTGAGGCACATTGCTCTGCATACATTAGCTGCTACATTCATCCCCCAAATACACAGTCACGTTACAGTGTATCCTGCTTTGAGATGTCCTCCAGATGTGAAAGGCTCTCTTTCAAAATGTTATTATTGCTGAATTCACATCCCACCCCATAGTCTATTACTGTACTTGAAAACAAAACCACTCTGATATCATGTTATTGAGGCCTTGTTTAAGACTTGCACATTGACCCATGCTGAGTACATTAATATATGATTGTGGACTCTTCAAACTATCAATAGGTCAGGCTGAAAGCTAGAAGGGTTGAAGGTCATTTTTGATGAGGTTGGATTGTGATTGATACCTGCAGAGCCACAAGAAGTCAATGCCTGGAACCAGGAATACAATATAATATAACCAAAACAAAAAATACTACAGATGCTGGAAATCTGAAACAAAAACAGAAGTCGCTGGGAACACTCAGCAGATCAGACAGCATCCAAGGAGAAAGGAAAGTGAGTCAACGTTTTGGGTGAACAACCCTTCATCAAAACACAATATAATTTACTCTCATATTAAAGTGCCTTAGGATAGCACCATATAAATATAGAGAGCATTTGTTTACAACAATAATTTTTGCACTTATACAGCACCCTCCATGTAGGGTAGGGTCAGAGTGCCTAAAAGTGGCGAAGCCTGCCTCCGACCCAGGGGAGGGGAGGTGGTGGTGTGTGGGGGGAGGAGGTGGGTGGGAATCGGTGGCCATGAGCACGGTCGAAAAAGAAGCTTTTCAGGCAGAACTTCAAAAAGGGGAGAGAGGGGGTAAGGCAGAGGGTTTGAGGAAGAGCGGTTATAGTGTCTTTCACATTGGGTGGAAGCCCCAAAGCGATTGACAATTCTTGCTGGCCACCAAAGTTGAGGGTGTGGACCTAAAGTGCAGTCAAAGATGTATGTTTCGAGGTATACCTTGATATGCCTGACTTTAATTAAGGTGGCCTGACTTGGAAATTATTTTTATCCTCCAAATCTCCTTTTTCCTTCAGCTGTTTATTCCCCCCTACATTAGGGAGATCTAAAGTGTCACTCAGAAAATGCTCAGTCAATTCACTTCACAAAATACTCTGTGAAGTGCTTTGAGATGTCTCAAAGATATGATAAGATACTATATAAAATGCAAGGATTATTACTATTGTCAAGTGAAGTGTATTCCCAACTCGCTGCCATCGGTACTGACCACTAGAGTAATAATAATAATCCTTACATTTGATCTCGCACTTTATATGTTACAGAGCCTCACAGGTTCACTGTCGGGTGTGTTTTGTGGCCGAAAATAGCAGACTTTACGCACATCTGCTTATCCAGATAGCTGTTAAAGATCCCATGTTTCTATTTGGAAAGAGACAGGGTTTACCCCAGGCTCAGAGCACTATATAAAGTACAAGTAGTTGTTATTGTTGTATAGACATGAAGGGTGAAAATACTACCTTTCTTTTGGGGTTTCATACAAGGCAATGGATTTTATAAGCCAAGCTGAGTTTGGAGTCAGAAAACACCAAGACAAATAACCTGGACCTAAAGGGTTAAAAATTTAGGCTTTTGTGGGTTTTGGGGGGTATTTAGCTTAGTGTCACAAAGGAGCCTTAGTTCTGGCTCAATAACTTGATATGCAAGGGCTTTGAAGTATAATTAGCTGATATATGCATGTCAGTCATTTCATGGGGGCCGAGAGTAAGAAGCTTGCAGCTCAGTGTAAAACATGGGGATGCAGATTAGTTCCTTTGTTAGAACTACCCCCTCTGGTAAATGAATATTAATAAACCTCTCAAAAAAAAGGACAAGAGTTTTCCAACGTTGAGAGACGTGATTGTTGTGCTGAGGAAACAGCTGAGATGCCTTGAAAAGAGGTATTCAGGTAGAGCTGTCTTAGAGAGGACCTTACAAATAACAACTATTTTACATTTATGTAGGGCCTTGCACTTCAGAAGGATGTCACAAAGTGTTTCATAGACTTGATAGTAATATATAACATTCTAACTGGGATCGAAAGAATAAACTCAGAACAAAACTTGTAGATAATGCAGAGAGCAAAGAAAGAGAGCTTGTGGGCTCAAGGCTGTGAAGCACTATTTCAGGACAAACACCAGGAAGTATATGATAATATAATAATCCTTGCATTTGATATAGTGTCTTACCACATCATTGAGATATCTCAAAGTTCTTCACAGAATATACTGTAAAGTGAATTGACTGTATGTTTTGTGGGAGAAACTTTTGTTAAAAAGAGGGAGATTAACAACTGGAATGGGTTAACAGGAAAGAGTGATTGAGTTCAGGACTACTGGACTCATTTAGAAAATGGAACTGGAAATGACAGGAAGGAGGGAGGGAATTTCTGGATGGATGGGATCAAATGGGCCAAAGGGTCTTCTTCACGCTAACCTTTCCTATGCTCTTGGGACTTTAACCAAGGTCCTGTCAGTGAAATAAAGTTTCTTTTAGTAGAGTTGGCAGCGCTGATCCTCATGCAGTACTTATGATTTATTTTTCACCAGTCAACTAATAATAATAATCCTTGCATTTAACACACATTCGAGGCGTGCTTTATGAAATTCTACTGTGAAGTAGAGTGACTATGTAGGCGAATGTGGCAGCCAATTTGCACATTGCAGTTGCACCCACAAACAAACTTGAAGTGAATAATCAATTTATTTCAGCTGGGGGATTGTTGGTCAAGATACTGGGGACAAAGTCCCTTCTCTTTTCGAGTGGTGCTGTGGGACCTTTAATGTTCAGGGAGACAGAGTTTAGCATCTCTTCCGAAGGACAACATCACCAGCATCGAGTGTCATGGTTCATATCAGACCTGCTGATCTTAGCTGGTCTTTGATTTAAAGATCGGGATGGACAGTGTACTGAAAGCTGTCTCGCGAGGAACACAAAGTGGTTCACTGGAGTTTGGGAGCACAGCCGTTTAGCATAGAGGGAGCTAACATAAGGCACAACTAACTGCTATATATAGCGCTTGCCTGAAGGGCATGAGTGCACAGAGTAGAGGTAACTAAAGAAGATGTAATTCTGGAATTACATTTGGCATTCTTCCAACAAGAGAGACACGTGCAAGATATTGCTAACTGAACTGTAAGGGATTTGATGGTTCCTGCGCTGGGGATGGACGGAGGGTGGGGTTTGGAAGTGGGGGACGTGGGGAAGAGTTGTCATCTTTATATGCCAACTGGCTAGAGTTAAACAGAGTATGCAGAGAGACAATGAGATGGTCAGGGGGTTTGCAAACCCACCTTTGAGGGGCTGGGAATTATTTATACAGAATTCCTCCTTGAGATTAAATAGGAAGAGCCAAACCTATGAACAGAGTAGAATTTATAAAGTCTGTAGATGGAGTGAGCCTTTCTGTAATCCAAGCTAGCAATGCTATAATAATAATAATATTAACAATTATTGCATTTGATATTGCATCTTATCATGTCTTTGAGGTGTCTCAAAGCGTATTCAGAGAATATACTGTAAAGTAAATTGACTTTATATATTGTGGGCGAAACATGTCAGCCAATGACACATAGCTGAGTCCCACAAACAGTTGAGTCAACAAATTATCAATTTTATAATTTTTTTATTTTTTAAGGGAATATTACTCCAGAAAGCATCTGCAAATTGACGAACAACTGGGTTCCTTCTTACTGCTTGATAAACAGTGTACAGTAGTAAGACAACTTGCCTAAAATTTTGCTCTGTTCATGACACGTGTCCCCTCACTCATGAAGCAAGTGCTCTAACCAATACACAGCAGGACGCTTAACCTGGACCATAGACTTATATTATACTTGGGAGTGCCCCAATAAGAGTCTGGTTCGAGAGCCAGAATGGAGGTAATTTATAATAATACTAATAATAATCCTTGCATTTGATATAGAGCTTTCCATATCTTATCAACGTCCCAAAGCGCTTCACAGAATATACTGTAAAGTGAATTGACTGTATATATTTGTGGGCGAATCGCGGCAGCCAATTGCGCACAGCAGTGTCCCACACACAGTCGTGGATTGAAATGATCAATTTTATTATTGTGGTTTTTTTGGAGGGATTATTATTAGGCGTACGGAGTAAGGAAACTTGCCCAAGGTTTCACCCTGACCTGCCTGAATTCGAACACAGGTCTCCCCAGCTTGTTCTCCCCAGCTTGCAAGACAAGTGTTCTAACCACTGAGCCACAGGAGCTCCACCCCAAACAAACACACAGCATTTGCTACTATTTCATAGGTTCCACTATTTCATTGCATTCCCCATCCTATATAAGGAGAACTGTTTTCACTGGTGGGTGGGTTGATACCCAGAGGACACAGATATAAGACAATTGGCAAATGAGCTAGAGGGGAGATGTGGAGAATTTATTTTATGCAGCGGGTTGTTACGATTAGAATGCGCTGATTGATTAACAACCAGATTCCTACGTACTGCTAGATAAACAGAGGTGTGCGGAATAAGGAAACTTGCATGACATTTCGCCTTGCCCAGGAATTGAACCCAGGTCTCTTGCTTGAGAGACGAGTGCTTTAATTAATCGCTGGGCTACAGGAAAGACATCAATTCACAAAGCAACATGTAAGCAGGGGTTGCAAAGTGTCTGGGTGAAAGATGCACAAAATGCAATTAGCCTATTTATTACTTATTTCTGATCTGAATCCCTCCGTTCTTGCCCCATCTTTGCCTATCTTCGTATTGCACCTGAAGACCTCCCATTGGCATCAAACACCACCATTGTTCAGTGCGCTGAGATGCTATAAACCCACGGGAGGGCAACACAGTGTATAAATACAAGTTGTTTTTCTTGTTGTATTAAAAGACAAGTAGGATGTACGCGTGGTATTTCATAATGCTATTTGTTAATAAGGAATCCTGTTTATATCCTCAATAAACTGCAGGATACTGCAGCGGTAGTGATGATGGCAGTGACAACAGTGACAATTCCTTCCGGGCATAGATTGCGTTTGAACAGAGTTCCCCGCGGGTCAGGAGACTTCTTTTCTGGTACCAGAGTGAATCGCCAATTTGTTGAGATTTCGCATCAAGGAATAGTGAAAATTAAATACAATAATTTGAAAGCTGTAGACGTTCAGTCCAGAGTCAATCAGCCATTCACACATAAACTGTATATGTGGGCTAGTAAACTTACCTGAGAGGTGAGAACAATGAGAAGATGAACTTTCTCCAGTAACGATACTGACATTGGCCTGTGTGTGTGTGTGTGTGTGTTGTGTTTGTGTGCATGTTATAACAGGTATATATGAGAGCTGACACCAAGATTCGTTTGAGCTGCACAGAAAGAGATTGGAATGAAGTGCCAGCCTTCACCAGGAGTGCATCGCGCAGCTCAGAGGTTGACTTCAGTGGAATTGGGTGTCCAAATCTTCGTTCCGTCAAAAAATAAACACATCCAGCCTCGAGGGAAGTGACTTGTTTTTCTCTCCAGGGTTCGGGCTCAAATTGACAGCGGGAATCTAAAACACGGTATGCTCAAACGGATCTGTAACTAGCGACTCCCCGAGTTTCAACATCAGCGTCCAACAGTAACCGGACATGTGTCACACCAACCAGTTGGAACTCTGCTCCTATAAATTGCACCGGAGCTGTCTATTAGAATTATGCTTCTCCAGAGCAAACAAACTCCCTCAAACTTTTAGCTGTGGAGTCAGTGACCAATTTTACTTGCGGGATTGTTGGACAGAACACCAGGGAGAGAGAAACTCCCTTCCCTTTTCCAACAGCTCCATGGGATCCTTAACATGCACCAGAACAGGCACAAGCAACCTCAGTTTTACATCTCAACAACCACAACAATTTGCTTTTATATGGCACCTTTCATGCAGGGTAGAGCCCCTTACTTAATAAAGGTACATTATTTCACCTGAAGTACATCACCTCCAACAATGCAGTGCTCCCCCACCCCTTTATTGTAGTATTAGCATAGACTATATGAGTCCAAAGTCCTGAGCTAGAGCTCAAATCCAAGTTCAATGCCATCCGAGACCCAGCATAATAATAATAATCCTTGCATTTCATATGGCACCTGATTAGTGCCTTAGGATGTCCTCCCAACATGAAAGGCGTTCCATAAATGTAATTTTCTTGTTGTTGTTGATCATGTTTTTGAGACACCTCAACCGGCTTATTATTTTTTGAAAGGAGTTATTAAACTCGGAAAAGAGATCTGCCAATCGACTAAAAACTGGGTTCCTACTTACTGCTAAGTAAACAGGTGTGGCGTAAGGAAACTTGCCCAATGTTTTACCCTGCCAGGAATCAACCTCAGGTCATTTGCTTGCGAGTCAAATATGCTAACCACTGAGCTATAGAACTCCACTTCTGGTAATAATGGTTATCATTCTTGATATACTCCCAACGTAAAAGTCGCTAAACAAATGTAATTTTGTATTGTATTCTCAATACGGGAGGGTGGGTTAGGAATAAGTGTGAATGTGTAAATAATGAGGGATTATTGGCAGGGATAGTGACAACATCACTATTTTTAATCATCACATTTAATAACAATATAATCTATAATCCTTGCATTTGATATAGCACCTTATCGCATCGTTGAGGCGTCTCAAAGTATTTCACAGAATGTATTGTAAAATGAATTGACTGTGTATTTTGATGGCAAATGTTACATTTTCAACCCACCCACCCATAGGCAGGTTTTGTAAGATCACCATTTTGAAATGTACATAGGTTTACATGGACAGTACAGAGCGGAAATAGACAACAACAACAACAACAACAACAAATTACACTTATAGAGCGCCTTTCACGTCGGGAGGACGTCCCAAGGCGCTGCACAGGAGGCGTGTGACCCGAGCTGGGAGGGGAGTGTTTGGGAAGGGGTGAGACGCGAAATGGAAGTCAAAAAATTTGGGGTGGAACAAAAGGCACGGTCGCAGAGGAAAGTCTTCAAACTGGCCTTGAAAGAGGAAAGGGAAGAAACGAGACAGAGGGATTGGGGGATGGTATTCCATAGGGTGGGAGCGGAGAAACTGAAGGCCCGGCCTCCGATGGTGGGGCGGTTTGGGCGGGGGGCTTGGAGCTGGCCAAGTCCTGTTGAACGGAGGGTCCGGGTGGGCTTGTAGGGGGAAAGTAGATTGGTTAAATAGGGCGGAGCAAGGCCGTGTAAGGCCTTGAAGGTGAAGACGAGGATCTTGAACTCGATCCTCTGGAGAATGGGGAGCCAGTGGAGACGGGCGAGGGTGGGGGTTATATGGTCGCGAAGGCGGTGCGGGATAATACACGGGCTGCAGAGTTTTGGATGACCTGCAGCCTGTGAATGGAGGAACTGGGGAGGCCGACGAGGAGAGAGTTTCCGTAGTCCAGCCGTGAGGTGATGTATGCGTGCACGAGTGTTTCGGCAGCGCGGGGGGTAAGATAGTTGCGGAGCCTGGCAATGTTGCGCAGGTGGAAATAAGCGGTGCCGGTCAAAGCACGGATGTGGGGGAGGAAGGAGAGTTTTTGATCGAACATGATGCCGAGGTTCCTGATAGGCTTTGTGAGGTGGAGAGTGCAGCCTTGGATGTTGAGGCTGGCAGCGCCCGATGTGCGAAGGCGCTGGCTTGAGCCGATCAGGAGGGCCTCGGTCTTACTCACGTTCAATTGCAGGAAGTTGTCCCTCGTCCAGGACTCAATGTCGGACAGACATGCTGTCAGATCATCGATGGTCTGAGGGTTGAGGGATGAGGCAGAAAGGTACAGCTGGGTGTCGTCTGCATACATGTGGAAATTTACCCCATGTTTGCGGATGACATCGCCCAGAGGGAGCGTGTAAAGGGTGAAAAGGAGGGGGCCGAGGACAGAGCCCTGAGGGATGCCTTGAGAAACTGTGCGGGGGTTTGAGGAGAAACCATTGGAAGAAACAAAGTGTAAACGTTGGGTCAGGTAGGAATGGAACCAGTCAAGGACTGTGCCTTGAAGGTTGAGCTGGGAGGAAAGATGTTGAAGGATGATGTGATCGACTGTGTCGAACGCAGCAGACAGGTCAAGGAGGACGAGGAGTAAGAGGGAGCCCTGGTCACAGGCGGTTAGGATGTCATTTGTAACCTTAACCAGGGCAGTTTCTGTGCTGTGAATTGGGCGGAAACCTGATTGGAGGGGTTCAAGGAGTGAGTGAGTTGAAAGGAAAGAGCGGAGCTGGGAGGCAACCACTCTTTCAAGGACCTTGGATAAAAACGGGAGGTTGGAGATGAGTCGATAACTTGATGGTTGCGACGCATCAAGGGAGGGTTTCTTCAGGATAGGGGTGATGGTGGCTGTTCTAAGGGAGGTAGGGATGGTGCCTGAGGAGAGGGAAAGGTTGATGGTGTCAGAAATGAGCGGGGCCAAAAGGTGGGGCTGGGTGCGGAGGAGGGGGGTGTGGATGGGGTCCAATGAGCACGTGGTGGGTTTCATGGAGGTAATTATTTTTGTGACTGAAAACAGGGTGGTGGGGTTGAAAGTGTGAAATGGGGGGTGAGTTGGGGTTGAGGTAACTGATGAGGGCGCGGTGGTGGAGGAGTGGTGGGGGGAGGAAACCGCAGAGCGGATTCTCTCTATTTTGGACTCGAGGAAGTCCAGCATCTCTTCACAACGATCGTTAGAGGAGAGGATCTGTGAGGTGAGGCGGGGGGGGGGGGGGGGGGGGGCGGAGGAGCTGGTTGGTGGTGGCGAAGAGGAGGCGGTGGTTGTCCTTCGCTTCCAGGATTATCCTGGAGTAGAAGGCTGATTTGGCGGTGGCTAGGGTGGAGCGGTAAAATTTGATGCGGTCCAGCCAGATTTGCCGGTGGACCGTGAGGCCAGATTTGAGCCAGGTGCGTTCAGCTGCTCTCACTTGGCTTTTGAGGGAACGGAGGTGAGTTGTGTACCACGGTGATGATCGGGAGTGGGAGACGGTTTTGGAGGTGAGGGGGGCCAGGGTGTCGAGGGTAGTGGAGAGGGTGTTGTGGAGGGCGGTGGAGGCGGAGAATGGGTCGGTGCAAAAAGAGTGCCACTGTGGGAGGAGGTCGGAGGTTTCTAGGGCAGAGGTGAAAGTTTGAAGGGGAATCTTCTTCCAGGGCCGGTAGAAGATGGTGGTGGGTTTGGAGGTGGAGGGGGGAGGGATAGAGGTGTTGCAGGAGATGAAAAAATGGTCGGAGATGGCCTTGTCTGTGATGGTGACGCCAGAGACGTTGAGGCCTCGGGTGATCATTCGGCCCAACTAGTCCATGCCAGTGTTTAGAAATATTCCTTACAAGTCTCTACCCACACCACACTCTCTCCCAATATCCTTCTATTCTCATCTCCCTCAATGAGTTCTGTCAAGAATTTGATGACCAGTGACAACCATTCTCTCTGCTGCTCCCAAGGGAATTTCAATGGTGTTGCAATTTCACACAGAGGTAATGGAATCCCTAGCAGCTCCCTGAAGTGTAAACTTCCACTCTTTGCCTAAAGTGTGTTTGTCTCGTCTAATCTACGTGGCCTCAACTTTAGCTGGTGTAGTGCATTACAAGAATATATGGTTAATATTTGGTTCCAGCACAGTAATAGATTTTCGTCTTTCTAGACAACTTTAGTTGAAAATTATGCTCAAATAACTTTTAAATCCCTTTGATGCATCATTTTTTTTGGCAGTCGTCCTAGGATGTATTTAAAGAGCACAATAAATCAAATCCTCTCTTCGTTCTGTATACCATACAAAACCATTGCAATTTAGGAGTAATTGCTTTCCAAATGCATTTCAAATGCTGAGGTTCCAGGGATCTGAACAAAACATAAAGTACATTTACTGTTTCTGGTAGAATTGCAGTAGTTTTAAGAGCAGACGAAAGTCTGGCACAGGGAAAGGACATTTGTTCCATCGGGCTTGTTCCTTTAACAGAACATCTAAATGTACTCTAGAATGAAGCCCACGTTATCCCATCTAACTTTTGGGGAGAAACATGATAAGGGGAAACATCAGCTGTAAGGATTATTATGAATATTTTTATTGATAAAATAAAAGTTTACCACACAACTACAGAGGTGATTAAGAACAACATCCACTCATTCATGTAATTATGTAAGGGCTGCTTCGTTCTCTGGAGAGGATACTAATAATAATAATGACAATCTGTGCATTTGATATACTGCCTTATCACTTTGTCTCAAAAGTCTTCAAAGGATATACCGTAAAGTGGATTGACTGTATTCTGTAGGTGAGACTGATGGGAATAATCAGAGCAGAGCCTCACATGGTTGAAAATTCAGGCCTGAATATGTCCTGGATACGTCCTGCCAGTGCAGAGGAGAGCAATGAAGATGATCCCCAGTGCTAGAGCTATGGCAACACTGGACACTCTAGGACTCTTTAACCTTCAAAAGAGAAGTCTAAGAGGAAACTTTACAGATGTTAAATGGGATAGAGAATGTAAACCCAGAACAATACATTCAGGTACACTAAAGGAGAGGGTAAGAGAAAATGAGAATCTCAATTTAATATTATGAAGGCCAATTTCGGGATAGACACCAAGAAATATTTTTTTACCTAAAGGTTAATAAACATCTTGTATCAAAACAGAAGTTGTTGGGAACCATTTTTGTCTAATTGTAAGACTCCGCAGATGCATAACGCTCACTCACAGTGAGAGAATCCTTTTGTCGAGAAAATTGCTGCGTGTAACTAATCTGTGATAGTGTTACGTACACTGAAAATGCATTGTGAATAAATAAACCGTACCACAAAGATGCCAGGGTCTAACATCCACAGTTTGCTATTTCAGCTTAGTTCAATTGATCGTAGGTCAGAGGATTGTGGGTTCAAATCCCACGATGAGATATATACAGTACTCGGTGTAGGCTGATATTTCATTTCAGAACTGCTGAAATGCCACTGTGTGTGTGTGACTGGCTGCCTGTTCAAGTGATTTTTAAAGATCTCATGACAAGGCCTCGCCAACAATTCCCCAAATAACATTGATCATTCACTTCATGGCTATTTGTGGAACACTGCTGTGTGCAAATTGGCTGTATTTTCCTCCAAACCTTTACATTTTCACACCTGGTGGACATCTCAAAGTGCTTCTCAGGATATATTGGAGTGTAGCGACTGTGTTTTGTTGGCGAATCCAGCACCTGATTTGCAGTGTCCCACAAACTGGAATGCAGTGAATGGGCAATTTGATTTGGAGTTTAGAGGACTGGGAAAAAATCTCTTCTCTTTTCAAATAGATTTCACATCTGCCAGAACAGACAGATGGTTTTAATTCGTCACCCGAAGGATGGCTCACCCGACAAACGCCACTCCAATGTCAGCCTAACCTGTATGTGTTCAAAGCCCACACTCAGAATCGGTTATTGTCATACCTTCTGACCCAGAGGTGAGAGTGGTTCCAACTGAGCCAGGCTGACACACAGTCACTACACTTGATAGTAGTTCCCTGTGAAGCACCTCACCGTGTCCTGACATGATGCGCTCTCTATCAACTACCAGGATTATTATATCAGGATTTCTATTAATGCTTGCGAACTTTTCATTCACGCTTAGAACAGGAAATCCGTTATAGAGTTTTCAATCTCTTTGAAAGTGAATTTTCCATTTGCAGCTTTAACTTTACAAAGGGGTTAGGAAAGGACAAAGACGGGCATCAGAGATGATTCCAGGGTTTAGATCACTGGGCTATGAAGGAAGGCTAAGAAGCTGAATTTACTTTCATTGGGGAAAAAAAGATTAAAAGGAGACCACAATTAAAG
The DNA here is from genome assembly GCA_035084275.1 of Hydrolagus colliei. Lineage (NCBI taxonomy): Eukaryota > Metazoa > Chordata > Chondrichthyes > Chimaeriformes > Chimaeridae > Hydrolagus > Hydrolagus colliei. The sequence goes on from CM068742.1 coordinate 147,376,377, forward strand.
TTTTAACAATAACATAGGGAATCGATAGGATGTATATAGAGAGGCAAACCCAGGGTAATAAAATCACACAGACATGGCTAAAGCTAAAGAAATCACTAGCAGAATTTTCAGAATAGATCTTTCAACCTCTGAACCTCCTGGTGTGGAAGGCGCTATACAAGTGTAATTTTGCTGTTGAGTCTTTGGGATGTGAAATGCAACATGTGGAAACCAAACTATTTTGTGCCTGAAATTTTGAGATTTGCTAAAAAACCCCCACTAGAAATGAATCACAAAACGTTCTGGTGAAAGATCACTTTGAAGCTGTGTTTTGCTGACAATCCTGACAGATTGTCAGACTTTCTGGGACCATTCTCCCCATTTGTCTTTGTCTATGTAAACAGTCACTACATTTGACAGTAAGTACCTTAAAGTGCCTTGAACTCCAATACAGAGTTTGAAATATTTTGACTTTGGAGATGCTGGATCATATGTGAGGATTATTCGCTTTACGCAAAATAAAATCTGACTGGGCTACATTACTGCTACGCGCAATAGTTGCTGCAGTTCCCAAATAAATATACAGTCAATTCACTTTATAGTATATTCTGTGAAGCGCTTTGAGACGTCTAGAAGATGTGAAAAGCGCTGTATCAAATGCGAGGATTATTATTATTATTACTTCTTGGTCATTGTAACCCCAAAATTTTATATAGCATTTTCAAAACGCCACAATTATTATAGAATGTAGAGAGTGGGTATGTTTTCGGCGAAAACGACAGCTACGTTGCTCACTGCAATGTCACACAAACAGCCATGAAATAAATGATGGATTTTATCTGGATAAATTTGGGCCAGGACAGCAGGAGAAACTCCCATCTCTTTTTTTCCAATAGTGCCACGGGATCTTCGACATTGACCTGAACAGGCAGGCGTGTGACCTCGGTTTAATCTCTCATCCAGTGCAATCGAAACATTGCATTGGTGTATCAGCTTAGACAACATGAGTTCAAAGTCCGATGCGAGTCTTGAACCCACAACCTTCTGACTTAGACGCAAGAGTGCTATTAGCTGAGCCAAGGTGGCACAGATGCATCAGTCAAGGGACCAATTCAAAACTGCAACCCAAACTGCAACCTCATGTTTTCATTTGGAAGTCTCACAGATCAGCAACCCTGTACTATAAGATAGCATTCTGCACTGTACTTAAAAGCTACTCATGTAAACCCTTCTCTAAAATGCCACGGTGACAACTCATTTATTGAGACCATCTTGTCAATATAGTATTGATTTTTTTTTTACACAGTGAATACAAGTCAGAGGTACAAAGATTATCAATCTTGCTAATTGAGTTGTCAGCATGAAAACTAATCGATCGTCCAATTGATCAATTAAGTTATGGTTACATTTGGTTTGTAACAAGCTGGAGTCAGTGCTGACCGTTTCTGATCTGTGCAACACTGCAACTGGTCAAGTTACTCAAGATCCTGAAGAGAGCCAGCCAAGCTTTCCGAGAAACGATTTTTAACAGTGAGTAAATGGAGAGTAGCGGTTGTTTTAAACCCACATCGCTGCTGAATTGAAGTGATTCTGGCAGGGCTGACTGGCTATATGGGAAATCAGGAATTTTCCCAAGTATCTCTGTGATATGGCTCCTGATATTCAGAGCCCAACAACAACAACAACAACAAATTACATTTGTAGAGCACCTTTCATGTCAAGAGGACACATATATACTGTCAATTTCGCCCACATATGTGAACAACAACAACAAAATTACATTTATAGAGCGCCTTTCACGTTGGGAGGACTTCCCGATGTGAAATACATTCAATTCACTTTACAGCATATTCTGTGAAGCACTTTGAGACATCTAGAAGACGTGAAAAGCGCAATATGAATTGCAAGAATTATATTGTTATTATCTGCAGATGCTTGGTGAGTTAACAGATGGGACCAGCCAAACTTCGCCCAGAGCCCTCCCTCCCTGATGAATAATCTCTATGATCACTGCTTGGATTCCGCCCTCCTGTTTAAACCACAACAAACCAAATTTGTCTGTTATGCCAAATTGACCTCCCCCCATCTCCCCCCCAACACCACTCTACGCATCTGCCGAGCCCTTTGGGGGAGTCAGTCGGCCACTGGACTCAGTATACAGATTGCGTGTGTTTTTTTTGGTTAGCCATGTGTCTGACACATGCGAGAACCCAGATTATGAAGTGACCAATTTATCCGCAACTTGTAGTCATTTGAACTCCACACACACTCTGCTGATAGAAAATCATAGAATCCTACAGTAGGCCATTCGGCCCATCGTGGCTGTGGCGGATCTTTGAAAGAGCTATACAATTAGTCCCACACTCCTGCTCTTTCCCCATAGTCTTGCAATTTTTTTTCTTGTCAACCATATATCCAATTTCCTTTCGAAAGTTATTATTGAATCTGCTGCCACCACGCTTTCAGCTAATGCATTCCAGATCGTAACAATTTGCTGGGTACAAAAAAATTCTCCTTTTCTCCCCTCAGATTCTTTTGCCAATTATCTTAAACATAACTTCCCTGGAGAATATTTTTATTACCTGAAAAGATGGACGACTGGGTGTATCTAGTGGGATTTGCATCCACAGCTTTCTGGTTGTAGATCTTGTGCTCGACCAATTGAGCGACTTGGGGCAAAGGTTATGACACCTAGTTTCCGTTATTCACATTCCCACTACATTATTACTGCAACACTGAAGTCAGCAAATATGTTGAAGGATGGGTTATTGAACTTGGAACCTGGCATATGGATTTTTTAGTACGTTCAATGTTTTAGAAATTCAATGATTACACAATTGGGATTAGAGAAATCTGTTAGGAAATTGTGCAAAATTGCATCCCGCGTTCTCCATTTCTTTTTCACATGGAGTGAATCGATCACTTGCTGTTTGCGGGACATTGCTGTGAGCAATGTGAGCATTTCACTCACAAAAGTGCAGCGTCAATACATTTTACAGTAAAATCCCAGAGAGCACTTTGAGATGTCTTGTGATAAGGCGCTGCATCAAATGCAAGGATCATTGTTATTATCCCTGCATTTGTTGACGAGAGGTCATTGACTTGAAACGTTAACACAATTTCTTCTCTCCACTTTCCTCTCTCCACTTTCCCCTTTCCACACACTTCAGATCTGGAATGTGTTGCCTGAAAAAGTTGTTGGAAGCTGATTAAATAACAACTTTTGAGCGAAAAGTAGATAATTATTTGTGGAGGACACGCTTGCAGGGCTATTGGGAGGGTGGGTGGGAGTGGGATTGATTTGGATAGCTCTGTCCAAAAGAGCTGGTGCAGACACGATGGGCCAAATGGCCTCCTACTGTGCAAAATAATTATATGATTCATTGATGCTACCTGACCTGCTGAGTGTTTCCAGCACTTCTGTTTGTATTTCAGATTTCCAGCATCTGCAGTATTTTGCTTTTTGTTTATTGTTATTATCGTTGTTCTTCAGTGGGAAATGGGCAGGATACAGCCTCAAAGAATTCAGAATTCAGAGCATTGTACTGGAATGTATTTCCTCCACAGTTAAAGTATGTGTGTGTGTTGGGGAGGGGGGATGTTTAGTGGGTTCTAAGGATGTTTGCAATTCAAAGTAATAAGCAATAATTTATAGGAGGCAAGTGTGCATTTTACCTATTCAGCTGAGAACAGGGGAGTCAATGATTTTGACCTCTGAAGCTCATAGATATTAAAACAGGACCTAGATAACTTTAATTTGTTTTAACGACTGTAATGGAAAGGGAATTGTGCTTGAAAACCACATAGTACAAAGTAAAATAGGGTGCACAGAACACTCAGTGTTCCTATGGGGTTCCCGCTCAGTTTTTTCTTTGTAGCAATTATAATGATTCATTTGAAAATGCACAATAATGAGAATTATTATCATTGGAGAGAAAAGAGAGCTGTGTGGGGAGGGGTGATAGTGGAGAGGTGGGGTGGTTGTGGGGAGTGGGTATTGGGGGTAGGAGGGGATGGGGGGGATTTATATTGATGGGGAACCGGAGTTAAAAATCTTGTTAAAATATTCACTGCTGCAAAATTCTGCCTTTTGTAAACATGCCTAGAGATACCAAAATAATCGGATTTGGGAAATATTATTAGATTATTTCTCGTAACAATCAAACTGTCTTGGGTTTGAGCAAACTTATTTTGGGAGATGGCTGACTTGTGGCTTTTTAGTGCCATCCACTTAGAATAAAATTGCCACTTAAACCCTCCTCCCAATTTGGACACATTTTCCTCTACCCCCTCTCTCCATTTGGATGTTTTCCTCTTTCCCTCCCTCTCACAAGCGACAGGACCCGGGTTTGATTCCAGAGCAGAGTGAATATTACGCAGCACGCCTCTGTTTACCCAGCAGTAAGAAGGAAACTAATTGTCAGTCGATTGGCGGATCACTTTCTGGACGTAATAATTCCTTCCAAAAAAAAAATAAACTTGTGGGACTAGGGTCCGTTGATATGGAAATTTTCCGATATCGATGGGTTTTTTATACTGCCCATGCGCGCGCTTTCGGAGGTGCGCGTGCATTCCGATGTGCGTGCGCATTCCGTGCTCTAGGCCCAGGAGGTTTGCAATGCCGGCGACAAGATAAGTTGAAAAAGTTCGCTTGATACCGATATAACCGATATATCAATATATCGCCGGACACGATATACCGATATTTACAATATATCGATTTTTTTTCATATAGAATTTTTCAATATACCGATATATTTGAATTTCCAATATCAACATATCGATATGAAAAATTATACCGATATAACCGATATATTGATATATCGTTGGACACTATGTGGCACATTGTTTTGCAAAACACTGTCGCACTTCACTCATAAAATATACAGTCAATTAACTTTACAGTACATTCTGTGAAGCGCTTTGTGAGGTTTTAACAACATAATAAGGTACTATAGAAAATGCAAGGATTATTATTAGTATTAATATTATTATAATTATAATTTTGACGTGTTCCCCCTCCCTCACTTCATTTGAACCCTCCCCCAATTGGTTATATTTCCGCTTCTCTTCTCTGCCTTCCCTTTAGCACTCTGTGATGCTACCCTGCGTGAGGGGTGCTATATAAATGCAAGTTTGTGTTGTTGTCCCCTTATTGGATATGTTTTCTGCGCACCTCCAGTGTGTGGAAAGTTACCTCAGGGTTTGTGATAGTGTTTGTTTAGTTAAATCTGCCTGAACACACAATGAGAAATTATACCCTGTGGAACAAAGTACATTTTCACAAGGAACCATTGAACTATAATTATGATCATTATATGTATAACTGAAAGTCAATTACAGCGCATTCAGCAGGCAACAAGCTTATGCAAGCTATACCATTGTTTAAACAATTACAAATTTACAAGTACCAAGTGGTAATTTTCTGTTATTAGATGTGCTGTGATGCTGTAAACAGCAAAATGTGCTTATTTTCCTAATCGGATTTGCAACATGTACTTTGACATTCCTTTGACAAGCCCCACCCTTTGACAACACTGCTCCCGTTAGCCCATATCTGCGGCCGACTTATCTGTCCCCCATGGTATGATTTACATTGGGTTTCGAACTGACACTGATGTTTTCAAATCCCTTTATACCCAAGCATCTCCGTATCTCTTCAACCTATTTACTCCCTGAGCCATTACCCACTGCCTCCACTAGACTGGCTCTAGCTTCCTGCTTGTCCGCAGCACCTTCTGTTCCACTGCGCCTTCAGCCACTGCGCCTCAAAACTCTGGAACACTTTCTCTATTTCTCCACATTGTCCTCTCCTTCCCCTTCTTCAGGTCGCACCTGAAAACTTTCCTTTTCGAAGTTGCCTATGGTCCCAATCCGCCCAGCTCGACGTTGTGTGTTCAGCTACCGTTAAGCATGCTACATGTGTGAGGGGTGTTATACAAATGCAAGTTGTTGTTGTTGAATTACAGCTTTTCAAGAAAGGGAGTGCTCTGTCCAGCACTGGTAACCGATGACTGTCCAGTGCCTTCTGAAGGGTTCCATATAAATAATTGCTGTTTGTTGTTGATGACAAACTGCGAAAGCTTCTCAAAGAAACATCGATTTCTCAAAGGACACCAGGAGGAATTCCCATCTCTTTCTGGAGAGTGTCACGAGATCGTAAATGTCCCCCATAACAGACAAGTGATTCAACATCTGATCTGAAGGAAGGCACCTCCGACAATGCAGCACACCTGCACTGGAGTGTCCATCTCTAGACTGTACAACCAATCTTCTGATCTTGTGTTATGTAATGATATATTTCAAAGATACAAAGAGTAATACAACAAAATTCCATTGAAAGAACGCCTTTCATGTCGGGAGGACGTCCCAAGGCGCTAATATGGCATGGAACATATTGTTCGGCCCATCCAGTCCACATCAGTATTAATATTCAACCCACTTCTATTCCCCTCTCTATACCCTTTTATTTCCACCTCCTTCATGTATGCATCAATTCTCCTAAACACACTGATGCTATTTGCTTGAGTCACAGCTTCTGGCAATGGGTTCCACATTCAGGCAATGAGTTCCACAATCACACAATGAGTTCCATGTTTCGGCATCTTATTAGAGTTTCGTAAAAAAAAGAAGTCAGCCTGGTCTAAAGGAACTTTGCTCCAGTGTGATCCATGCCCAGAGCAGAGCTGCGTGTTGGTCGTCTCTGTTTATATGATTAACATTACAAACAATTGCAATTTAGACCCATGGCGTGTGGGTGCAGGGGAAGTTGTCTGGGAAAAGGTAAACAGAATTGTCATTGTCAATACTTTCGACCCCTGGTTGCTATGAATGCAGGTTTATACAGTGCCCGATCACACTGGGATTCCACAAAACTCTTTACAACTATTTTAAACCTCCTGCTATAGTACTGGGGACACTTGGGAAATGGGGGTGCATGCAAGGGAAGGAAAGAGATTTACCTTTTCTTTTTAGAGAATACCTACACTTTTGGATTAATTCAGTATACACTGGTGTACACTATAACTTCTCCCTCACTGAGAAGAGTAACCATCTGAGGTAATAAATAATAACAATCCTCACGTAATAAGAATAATTATTATTGAATTTGATATAGCGCCTAAACATAATAATAATAATCCTTGCATTTGATATAGCGCTTTTCACATCTTATCGACGTCCCAAAGCGTTTCACAGAACTGTAAAGTGAATTGACTGTATATTTGTGGGCGAATTGCGGCAGCCAATTGTGCACAGCAGTGTCCCACAAACAGTCGTGGATTGAAATGACCAATTTTATTATTGTGGTTTTTTTTTGGAGGGATTATTATAGCATTAACATATCTTCGAGAGAAGTTAGTCAACTAACTTCACAGAATATACTGTCAAGTGAATCGACTGTATATTTTGTAGGTGAATTGTGGCAGTCAATTGCACACAGCAGTATGCCACAAACAGTCATGAATTGCTCTGGGACACTACCTCATATGTAGGGCACTATATAAATGCAAGTTGATGTTGTTATTGGATTGAGTTACCAACTTAGTAGAATTTTTGTTTGAAGAGATTATTACTCCCAGAATAGCGAGCTGCCAATCAATTTACTGCTAAAGTAAACAGAGGCGTGTAGACTAAGGAAACTTGCCTAAGGGTTCACTTCACCCTGCCTGGGAATCAAACCCAGGTCTTCTTGCTTGCTAGGCAAGTGCACTAACCACTATGCTACAGAACTGCACGAGTCCCCCAAAGCCCCCCAAAAAACTTGAAGTGAATGATTGTTTTCTTGGACACATTCCTTTTTGAATAACACCATGAGATGTTTAATGTCACCTGAACCAGCAGATGGCACCTTGAAGGACTGCTCCTCCGACAATGCAGGGCTCTCCCGGCATTGGACTGCATTGGAACGTCAACCTGGACCATGATTTCAAAGTCTCAACATGGGGTTCGAACCCACGAGCTTCTGATTTACGGATGAGAGTACTACCAACTGTGTCGGGCTAGCACCTGAGAACAAGAGGAGGCTGTTTTGACACATTGAGCCAAGAAACATGTTTTATTGGCTCACCTACTTGTGCCAAGTGGTCTCGGGCTCTTTAGCGAGATGCTAATTAGGTGACGGATTCAACAGAGCAACTCCGAAGAATGCCAATGCTTATTGATTCGTCGTTTTCAAAAATTAACAACATCATTTAAGTGACACGTGGAAGTCCCATCTCCCGCATTGCTGAAAGGGTGAGTCCCCTGAGTGCTGCATTATCTTAGTGAATTTCACAACGCGCAAACACACTGCACACTGCCTATCAAATGATATCCTGTACATTTCAGAAACCGAGCAACGCTGACCGGTAGCAGCAGATAAATCTTAACTAAACATGCAAAAACAGAAGCTTGAAAGTATGACTAGCATTAACCCTGAAGATCATTTTCACTTAAAATTCTAAGATCTTACAGAATTGTGGACAACTCTTTAATTCGGTTTTAGTTTATTAAGCAGGGGAGAAAAAAAAGTCTTTCTTACTAAGACTGAATTTATGAGGTTTTTTTTCCTGCACGATTTAACATTTGAGGATAAAACAGTCTTATAGTGTATGAGTGAATAGAATTGCAGCCCTCTGGGATTTGCTGGGGGTGGTTGAGGCCAGGACCTTGGATTAATTCAAGAAATGGTTTGTTGTTGTAATATGGAGTTGATGAGGTGGGTATTTATAGAAGGACAAAATTAAATGGACCAAAGAACCTTTTTCATCTGAACATTTTCATCTTGTGACCTTCTGAAGTCCAGGAGGCATCAATGCAGTTACAGTGACAGGCCCCCATGGTTACACACCCCGTATGACACAGCTAAAATTCCAGGGGGAAATGAATAATAGAAAATCCTTCATTTGATATAGCGCCACTCATGTCAGCAGGACAACTCAAAGCACTTCACTCCATGATTAGGTGGAGGGACTGTATCTTGTAGGCAAATATGGGATCCTTCCTCTTGTTGTTTTCAATTTCACCGTGAATCCTTTACAACAGCAATGTCCCACAAATAACCATGGACCAAGGACCAATTTTACCTGGGGAATTGCTGGACAAGAAACTGGGAGAAACTCCCTTCAGCTCTGGGATCTTTAAAGTCAACCAAAGAAGTAGCACATAGGACACTGCAGTGCTCGCCCCAGCCTAGATAATATGAGTTCAAAGTTCCAACATGGGGCTGGAGATGTTTGGGGAATTTTTAAGAATTGCGCATTGTCAGTGGTGATATAGTGTGGAAGGGGCACACCTCACAATGATTACATTCTTTGAAGCATGTAAACCAAATTGGAAAGGGAATTATTGAGATAGTGTTCACTGGTCCTTTTTTCCCTCATGGCCTGAGCCACATTATTTAACAACAACAAACACTTTGGGACATCTCGAAGACATGATAAGACCTTGTATCAAATACGAGGATTATTATCATAATTATTATAGCGCCTTTCCCATTAGAAGGACATTCCAACTTACTGAACAGTTAAGAGTTTGCATCCAAGTTGAGAGTTGAAATTCAGAGGGTTGGAGGATAGTGGGAGTGTGGCTGAAGGCACAGTCAAAGAAGAAGGTCTTGACACTTGCCTTGAAGGAGGTGAGGTTTATATTAAGAGATTCATTTGGAAGTAATCCACAGTTTAACGTTTGGACGCCGTCTGGCGTGGAGGGCACTGTATAAATCAAAGTTGTTGTTGTTGTTAAAAATACTAGCATTGGAAAGGAGCGGGGTCTGAGAGGTAAGTGGGGTCTCTTCAGAGCTGAACAGGCTCCAAGATGGTGTACCTGGCAATGGAATATTGATATTGAGTTAATCTTTAGGAGTGGCTTCGGTAGTTGTTTCCTGAGCCGGCAGTTCTCCGGTGCTTCAAGGCACTGTGCATAATAACAAAGCAGGCATCTGACACCAAACTTCACCTAGGAGAAGAAGAATGCATCCCTCTGGGGAGAGAGTGTGCATTTCATTCCAGACACAGGGAAATGTAGGTGGCTGATATATATGAAACTTACAGACTGCTTTGGATACTCTTAAGCATGGTGATGGGTTTCCAACATGTGTCAGACAATCCAACATGGCAGACCAAAAAAATACTGCCTTGATGGATTTTAAACATTAAATTCTCTTGCATATTTTAATGACATTTATCTACCTTTATATTATTAATACCTTCATTTAATAAGAGAAAAGTCCTGTTATTTCGAATGTACAAAGAAATTGTCTTTGTGTATAATGGAATGGAAATAGAATTAAAAAAAATACTGTCAGGACAAAGTAATGAATAAATTACCGCTGTCTTAATCTTTCATGTCTTTTAATGGCAATTCCCTGTAAGAGAAAGTGGATTATAATTTGCCGACGGGACGATAAAAGATGAAACGCTATTACAAACAATATACTTTTCGATTGAATATGATTTCCAGCTTCATCTACTGTGCGGGCTGAACAGAGGTGGGATGGTGGGGAAATATTTTCATTCGGAGTGCAATTTTTAGTGACAGAATAACAGAATAGGGAATGGACGTTATCAGCTCACTGTCATCAAAGAATGCTTCCAGCTTTGTTTTTTTTCTCTTTTCTCTCTTCTCTTTCTATCTCTTTCTCGCATTCATTTAGCCTTTCATTTCGAGACTCTACGATTGTGGCTGCTTCACACTGGGGGAGATAAGTAATCTTTCCTGCCTGTCACTGCTCCTGCAATCACGGCGCTTGCCTGCGCAGTCTAATTGCCATCACATAGCGTTCGAATCGGCATTTCATTGGGGAAAAAAATGACAGCATTTTATAACCGGAGGAATATGGATATGGAATTCCTAATGCAACCACGAAACGCTAGGAGCAAGGCAATGATTTGTTTTAGACGTGTAGTTTTGCGTTTTTGTTCAAAAAAACTTAGTTTTATTTTGTGATTTTTCTCTAGCTCTTTCTCTTTCTCTCTGTCTCTCTCTCTCTCTCTGCCACTGTAGCAGGCACCTGTCTCACAAGGGGTTCACTGGCCTTTGCTTAATTGTGTGCTGCACATGAGCCAAATAGAGCAGGGAGTGGGATGCGGTTGAGAAGATAAAATACTGTGGTGATTTTTTGGGTTAAAATTATACAATGTAACCGTGACCTGACAACAAACTCAAGACAACATCTTTCCTACCCCGAAACAAAGGAACAACATTAACAACAACAAGTTACATTATATAGTGACTTTTAAATCGGCAAGACGTCTCATGGTGCTAGACGCTCAAGCGATTTAGAATCCTCAGTGTTTTAATTTCACATAATTATTTATCTTTGTCTATCAACAACAACAACAAAATTACATTTGTAGAGTGCCTTTCACGTTAGGAGGACGTCCCAAGGCCCTGGGACAGTACGTCACATAGCTTCTAATTATATTCTGTTTCCCTACTTTTTCTTCCCCGCTGCCTATATTTTGATTACCATTTGCCTCTGTGATTGCCTTTCCTTTTCCTGATGTATTTCGTTCTTGCTCATCCCCTGCTCTTTAATCTCTCGCTCCCCCATTCATAGTGGGGCATCGTTGCGAAAGGGTTGAAGCCTGGATTGAAAATGGATCCAGTCTGATCATCCTCTGAATTCTGCCTTTCATCAGCAGCCTTCAGTTAGTTTGTACAAACTAGATAGAAACATCACTTATTCCGCAGGTGAGGAGACAGCATTTTTTTTTAGATATTCACAATTTCTGCTGGCTTCCCCAAAGACTGAAATGATTAAATTTATTTGGCAAATGTTGTATGCCTTTATTCTTCTCTCTCTAGGACATAATCGCTTCCCTTCTTGCAACACAGAATGGGGTCTCATTTGCAACCCATGGACAAAGTTTGTGGGTTAGGTTAACCAACAACAACAACAGAATTACATTAGGTTATTAGCATCAATTAGGGTATGAATGAGGGAGGGAAGAGAGGTGGGAGGGCAGCTGAAGGCATGGTCGTAAAGGAGGGTCTTGAGGCAGGCCTTGAAAGAGGCGAGGGAAGGAGCGAGGCAAAGGGATTGTGGGATGGAGTTCCATAGGGTGGGGGCAGAGAGGCTGAAATGGTAGGGCCAGTCGGGCGGGAGACATGTAGCAGGCCAGAGCCTGCTGAACGGAGGGAGCAGGCAAGTTGATAGGGGTCCGCAGATCAGAGAGGTAGCAGGGGCAAGGCCGTGGAGAGCCGCGAAAGTGAGGATGAAAATTTTTAATTCTATCCTCTGTGGAACGGTGAGCCAGTGGAGCCAGGCGAGGGTGTGGGTAATGGGGTCACGAAGTCTGATGCGGAAGACGACACAAACTGCAGAGTTTTGGATGATCTGCAGCTTGTGGATGGAAGAGTTTGGGAGGCCAATAAATAGGGTGTTTCCATAGTCGGGGGTTGAGGTGGCAAATGTGTATATGAGGGTTTCTGTAAGGCACTGACAGAATCAGGCAATGTTTCAGAGGTGGTGGAAGGGGCGGTCCTGGTAATAGCCTGGATATGGGGAAGACAAGACAGTTGAGCGTCAAACAAGATTCCCAGGTTCCTGACTGGCTTGGTGAGGTGGAGTGTGCATCCATAGATGCTGATGCTGCCAATGCTTGAGGTGTGGAGGCACTGGTGCAAGCCAATCAGGAGGGCCTTGGTCTTGCTGATGTTCAGCTGTAGAAAGTTGTCCCTCATTCAGGACTTAATATCTGACAGACAATCTGTCAGGACTTTATTAGTCCTGAAATCATGGGCAGGGGGCAGAGAGATAGAGTTGGGTGTCGTCCGTGTACATGTGGAAATTGACTCCATGTCTCCAGATGATGCCACCAAGAGGGAACATGTAGAAGTTAAAGACAAGTGGACCAAGCACAGAGCCCTGAGGAACGCCGCATGAGACATTGCAGAGGCTGGAACAGAAACTGTTAAGGGAGACAAATTTGAGATGGTGTGAGAGATAAGACCTGAACAAATCAAGAACAGAACCATAAAGGTTGAATTGAGAGGAGAGGCTGCGGAAGAGGATTGAGTGGTCCATGGTGTCGAAGGCAGATGTGAGGTCGAGAAGGACGAGGAAGCAGATGGAACCCTGGTCACAGATGGACAGGATGTTGTTTGTGACCTTGACCAGAGCAGTTTCCGTGATATGAGCAACAACAAAATTGCTTTGGAAGGGCTCATAAAGGGAGAGGTAGAGGAGATGAATGAGCCAAGCTGGGAAGCAACATTGTATTGTAAGCTGACCATAAAAGCACTATTTATTGACGAGCGATTTATTGATGGTTACAGTCTCTGAAACAAAGGTTTGATCGAGTCTTGCTTTAAAAATAAACATCTGCTGAAACTCATCTAAGCCACCCGTGGTTTGGCTTGTAACTGTTCTGCCTTAAACATTTCTGAGAAAGTATTAAAGAAGCGAAGAGGAATATCGATCTGTTCAAATGTTCTTTTAAATACATTAAATACTTCATGGCTATCATGTTTCATCCACAAGATACATGGTCAAACCACTTTACAATATATCCTATGACACGCTTCGAGATACCTCAGTGACGTGATAGAACGTCAAATGCAAATATTATTGTTACTTTTTAAAATTTCACCTTGAATCCGTAATCTGTTTTACTGCATTTCACAGGGACAGCGCAAGGTAATAATGAAGTAACAATCGTCGTGCTTGACATTGCGACTTTCACATCGGGAGGATGCCTCAAAGCGCTTTGCAGAATTTACTGTCAAGCGTGAAGACCACAGATGAAGGCAGAGCACTGGAGTAAAGACATTCTTGGCTGAAGGAATAAATTAACGCTGGTTGAGAGAAAAACAGGGGCAATGTTTTCCATAAATATGGTTTCATTTTAAATGTACACTTTAATCTTTCAGGTCCTAATAAAAGGTGTGTTATTATTATTATTAATTATAATAAAGGCTCATTATATTTTCTGCAGATTCCTCTTCTCCCAGGTATTTCTTTCTAGCCACCTACGCATCTCAGCTACCTAATTTACTATGAGATACATCTTTATTACGGCTCTGCTTGAGGTCATAATTGAACAGAATTCTTTTTTCTAATGCTCACCGCCGTTGGCAGATCTGATAGGGAACCGAGGCTGGCAACTGCGAAACAAAACAATCTGAAACAAAAAATAAATACATGCATAGTGGACAGCATTTTTTTGAAAGCTAATTGATGCATACCTTTTTAATATATATATATCTATATATAGAAAACAAAACAGGCAGCTAGCCTTGAAGAATACTGAAGTAATATCCAAGATATTATTCTTAATAGATATTTTCCCTCTCTCGCTCTCTCTCTCTCTCCTTAAGAATGTATTTGTAAGAACTCATTAGGATTCTGAGCTGGCTGTCACACACTAAATCCATCTCTTAAGTCATCTGCGGAATCGTAGTCTTGAAATTATTCAGGTTCCTTCCTCCCTGATTCATGGCAAGTGTGTGGTGTCAGCTCCAGCCAAAGCAGTGATAAAGTGAATTGACACATTTGAACTTTTTGCCAGGAGGGATAATATTACTGCTCAGGTGAATCATTTTTACACATGACACTTATCCTCATGGATTGGATCTGCCATGTACGTGGGAAGGGACATTGGGATACAGCATCTTTCTCATTTTCGCAGGTTGCACGCCTCACATATGCCCTTGTAAATATTTGCATTGCCTTCCGAGTCCGTGAAGTAACATGGCTTACTGGGGCGACAAGTGCGTCTAGACAACAACAAGTTGCATTCAGAAAAGAGCCCTTCACATCAGCATACAAAGCCGCTCTCTCCACCTCTCGAAGCCAATCAGGAATCTAAGCGTCTTGTTCGATCGCGAACTATCCTTCCTCCCCCACATCCGCTCCATGCCCGACACAGCCTTCCAACACCTCCGCAATATTGCCAGACTCCGCCACTACCTCACCTCCCACGCCGCCGAAACTCTCATCCATGCCTTTATCACTTCCAGGCTCGACTACGGGAACTCTCTCCTTGTCAGCCGCCCAGCTCCTTCCTTCACAGGCTGCAGATCATTCAGAATTCTGCAGCTCGTGGACTCTCCCATACCAGGCTTCGAGACCACATCATTCCCATCCTCACCCATCTCCACTGGCTCCCCGTCACTCAGAGGATCGAATTCAAGATCCTTATTCTCACTTTCAAGGCCATTCACGGCCTTGCCCCCACCTATCTCTCTGACCTACTGTCTCCCTATCAGCCTGCCCACATCCTCCATTCAGCAGACTCAGGCCTGCTCCACGTCCACTGCCCTAACTGCCCCACATTGGTGGCTGGGCATTCAGCCTTTCTGCTCCCACACTGTGGAACTCCATCCCACAACCCCTCCGCCTCGCTTCCTCTCATTCCTCCTTCAAGGCCGGTCTGAAGACTTTCCTCTTCGATCGCTCCTTCGGCTGCCCCACTAACTCTTCCCCCTCTCCCACTCTCCTTCCCCTTCCCTCTACCCCGGCCCTCCACCCCCACCACCCCCCACTCAGATCCTGACCTGACTGTTCAACGTTTTGGGATGTCCTCCCGACGTGAAAGGCATTATATGAGTGCAACTCTGTTGTTGTTGTTGTTCACGCCAGGCGGCATGTCGGAGCACAATGCTGAGCCAGAGGAGAAGAAAGGTTTTCGCCACAAACAGCCATGAAGTGACTGCGTGACCAGAGAAGATCTTCAGCGACCTAAAAATGGGCAGAGAGGGGGCAAAGGTAAAGGGATTGAGGGAAAGAGTTCCACAGCTTGGGGTATAATAGCTAAAAACAGCTCTGTCAAAGGTGGGGCAGTGGGAATGGAGGACAAGGAGTCAGTCAAGCAGAGGCAGCGGTTAGTAGTGGATGCTGAGATGTCAATAGAAACATCTTTTTTCACCAGCACAGGAGACCTTTTAAGGTTTTTTCTGAATCAGTTCCAAGAAGAAGGATATAACAATGAAAATAATCTGAAACTAGTTACAGTTATGCACAATGTACATTGTACATTTAGGAAAGAGTATAATGTACCCTGCATGCAAAGGGCGTTAGATAACATCAAGTTGTTGATGTTGAGAATGCAGAACTCACTGCCCAAAGTGATGGTTGAAGTAGATAGGATAGATGTACTGAAGAGGACGCTAGATATACATGAGGGAGAAAGGAAGAGACAGAGTGACGAGTGAGCGGGTGGAAACTGATGTGGAAAATAAGCACTGACATGGACTGGTTGTGTTGAATGGCCTGTATCTGTGCGGTAAGTTTTATGTAATTCTTTGAGAAAAGGAGTATTTCCTACATCAGTTCCATATTTTTCACTAATTTTCTATTTGTATCCTTTGATGCTTTTTTGGGGTGCTCACTGTGAAGCAATATTCTTTCAACTAAAGGTTTCCTATCATCTATCACAGTGCCTTCCTTGACAATTTACTACGTTAGTAAACAGAGCTGATGTTATCTGTGATCTGAAACTATCACTGCTCCATTGATTGTGTGAAGTGCTAAGTTTTTTTTATTTCTGTGGAATAAACTACCAGGGAGGCGATTGAAACAGACAGTATAAATGGGTTTCAGAGGCAATCTGATGTACTTCTAAAGAGAGGAGAGATGTGCTAAGAACAACAACTTGCCTTTCGTGTCGGATAAATGTTTTGGAGTGCTTCAGTGTGACAAGAGAGATCATTGAGTAGAAAGGAAAGATCATGTTCTTCAAACGCACGGTCAAAGGGATAGGTTCTTAACAGAAGCTTGAAGACAAAAAAGTTTGGGGGAGAGAGCTCCAGAGAGGGGGGCTGAAAGCTTGATGATGTGTTAGATGAAGTACAGAAAGACCAACAGATTGGAGTCAGAAGAATGTTTTTTATAGTCAGGGGAATAGGACTCAAGGACATGCAGAGATGAAGTCGAGCAAGGTTGTGAAGAGATTTGAAGTTGATCTGGTTGGGGTACTGATTGTCAGGGGACCCTGGTGAGAATAACAATAATCTTTAATAACCCTTGCATTTGATATAGCGCTTTTCACATCCCATCGACGTCCCAAAGCGCTTCACAGAATATACTGCAAAGTGAATTGACTGTATATTTGTGGGCGAATCGCGGCAGCCAATTGCGCACAACAGTGTCCCACAAACAGTTGTGGATTGAAATGACTAATTTTTATTATTGTGGTTTTTCTTGGCTGGATTATTATTAGACGTGTGGAGTAAGGAAACTTGCCCAAGGTTTCGCCCTGACCTGCCTGGATTCGAACACAGGTCTCCCCGACTGGTCTCGCCAGCTTGCAAGACAAGTGCTCTAACCACTAAGCCACAGGAGCTCCAGAATGGGTGTATTGAATGTGCATAGATGCATTAACGGTCATTGAGTTTTTGTAAGAGCAGGTAAGACCTTCACCCCATAGGGGAATGGGAGAGTGTTGGGTATAAACACTGACACAGGTTAGTTGGGCCAAACAGCTTGTTTACATTCCTTATCACTCAATGTACTTGGAGTTGAGAAATTGGAGTTGAGGTACAGATCAGTCATGAGCTAATGGAATGGTGGAACAGGCTTGAGGGGCTAGATGGCCTACTTCTGCTCCTACATTCCTATAACCAACCATCAAAAAGCTGCGGGCTGTTCCAGTACATTAGCTGTTACTTGTGCTAAACACGTGTTATCATTTCCGACCAATAATAAATTAAATGATTAACATTAAATGGTCTAACAAAAGATGAAGTAGCAGAAACCACTCCTGAGTTTGTACAGCATTCCCAATACGGTCTTTTATATAACCTTAAACTCCCTCTATGTGTGAAGGCACGGCCCATTGAGTACCTAGTCACACAGAACAGAAAGGCACAGGTTGGATTCCCACTCTATGCTGAGGTAGCTGATCTCAGCCTGGGTGATAGTTGAGCGGTTATTAGAGGCTTTAGCCTACAGAATGTATAGTTAATTTGTTTCACAGTATATGAGATATCTTGACAATGTGATAAGGATCTATATAAATTCCTTACAGTATTTATTATTTAGGCTCACTGGAAGGTATGGGGGTGAGTGGGTGGTGGGGTGGGGGGGAAGAGGCAGACACATCTATACTCTTTTTTATTAGTTTAAGGCTGTACGCATTGTTGGACTGGACTCCAATAATTATTTTTGTATTTGATTTGGCAAATTTTACATCCGGAAAAATGTTTCAAAGCACTTCACAGGATATTCTGACTGCACAGTTTGGAGGCAAAGGCAGCATCTAATTTGCATACAGGAATTTTGCACAAACAGCCATGGAGTAACTAATCCATTTATCCAATGGAGTGTTGTCCAGGACACCAGCAGAAATGCCCTTCTCTGTTTAATAGTGCCATGGGATCTTTAACATCCACTCAAAGAACACACAGACGGGACCTTGGTTTAATGCCTCATCCAACAGTGAAACCCTCCCCACGATACAGTGTTCAGACTATGGGTTCATTGTTCAGAAGTGATCCTCAGATGCACAGAGCTGTTTAGCAATAACAACAATAGTGTTTTGCCTGCAAATCATACAGTCACTCCACTTTACAATATATCATGTATAATGCTTTGGAATGTCCTCCTGACATGAAAAGCGCCATTCCAAATACAAAGCTAATTATTATTATTACTATTATTATTAATACGTTATCCTTCCCAGTAGTCAAACTGAAGATCTGAAGATTGGGACTCTGCCGTGATATAGCTGAAGTGTATATACAATACGCAGTCTCAAGAAGTTAATCACATTCAATGAAATCTGGCTTTGAGATTCTGCCAGTGATGAGACAATAAAGTAAATATTACAGCATAAGTCATTTTTAAAAACTAAACATAGTCCCTGATTATTACTTTAGTTTTTCTTTCTACACTTTTCTGAAATATGTAAAGTAAATCACATAAACAAACACTTCCATTTGATTTATAGCGTTTGAGGCCAGGAGGACACTTCAAAGCAACTCACAGAATTTTGCTTTAAGGTGCAGGGACTGTGTATTTTGTTGGCAAATAGTTTGTGGGCAGCAATGGAGCACAGTCATGAAGTGAATGATCAACTTTTACATGGGGGATTGTTGGCCAGCATACTGTTCTGTTTTCGAATAGCGTCATTGGATCTTTAACGTCAATCCAAATAGGCAGAAGGGACCTTGGTTTAACGTCTCATCTGTAGTACAGCACCTTCAACAATGCAGCCTTGCAGTAGAGGGTTGGCTCAGACTGTGAGTTCAAAGTCCCGACATGGGGCTTGAACCGTCACAATCTTCAGTTACATGTTCTCAGTTGTAGTATTGCCACAGAGCAGAATTGGCAGTATTCAGTCCTGATGTGAAAGACACTGTACAAATGTAATTTTTGTTGTTGTTGTTGTATTTATGTGGAGTGGGGCAGTCATGAAAGCTGTTTTTAGTAAGCCAATTATGTAAACAAGCAGCCTCATTTTTAAAACACAGGAAATTGTTGTGTTAGGACAACAATTAGTGGCGAAGTCCTTTCTGCATGTCAAGCACGTCAGTCAGTGCATCTGACCTGAGCTGACATAGGACTGACTGCATCAAAGAAGTACAAATGTCAATAAATTGCTTGAGGGTTGAAATCCGCTACAATATTTGATGCAAACTTTACAATGGTTGCGATAAACTTATAACTTGTGTGTTAATGTGCAGACTACTGGATAGATGTGCAACGGACATACTATATCTTTATAATAGCGGGAGATGTACCACTAAATAGCAATACAAATGTTATCTTTCCCCCATGGCGCTGCTCTGTAGCTTTAATAAGCTGTACCCGTTTCTGTCCATGGTGCTGACTGACAAGACACTGGCAGTCGCTGTCCATGGTGCCGTGGCTCAGTGAGACAGACTGTACCTGCCACTGTGCTGGTTGATGATCACCGGGTGACAGGTAATATCTGACTACTTCTGAGGGGCAGAATCACAGCGAAGGAAGCAAATAACCGTCACTGTCACAGAGCGAAACAACACCCAGAGAACAAGCAATTCAGAACTTTACATAAACCAATTATATTTAAAACACAGGCTAATATACAAGAGGAGCTTGACAAGGTGTCTGGCATACAAATGAAGGATCTTGGAGCCAGTTATACATCCATTTGAGGAAGTCAGTCTGAAAGCATATGCACAGAACTGCGCAGAGTAGTAATGAAAAAGAACACAGGGGAATCTTTAAATTCCGAGGAAGCCATAATTCTTTTTGATTTATGGTGCATCGACGGCAATGTGGAAGGGCTGGGAAATAACACACACAAGTGCCCATAGAAAGACTTGGTTGTCATAAAAATACCATAGTAGAAAAAAAAATATGAACAAATTAAGAGAGATTTCTGCAATGATGTGGGTTATACAGAAGCTGGAGTTATACAAGTGTACAGCACTGGGACAAGTGCTGCACAGTCGGAGGTGACGTCCTTCAGATGAGATGTTATTAATAGTAATAATAATAAAGATAATGATATTTGCATTTGATACAGCACCTTTTATGACCTGTCATGTTCATAGAGAATGTCTCAAAGCACTTCGCAGGATTGACTGTTAAGTCTCATGACCGTGCAGTTCACCCACAAAATATACAGTCAGTCCACTTTACAATATATTCTGTGAAGCGCTTTGAGACATCTCAATGACATGATAAAGTACTATGTAAAATTCAAGGTTTATTATTATTATTATTATTATTTATTGATAAATGCAGCAGCTACTTTCAGCACTGCAATATCCCACAAACAACCACAAAGTGAATGACTAATCTTACTTGTGGGATTGTCAGCCAGGACTCCAGGGACAAATAAAGAAACTTCCTTCTCATTTCAAGTCGACAACAACAAACAACAAAATTACATTTCTGGAGCCCCTTTCACGTTGAGACAAATTCCCAAGGCACAAGTAAAGACATAAGATCGTTAAAGTCTACCCGATCAAGCAGACGGGACTTCAATTTAACTCTTTTATCCAAAGGACTGCACCCCTGACAATGCAGCACACCCCAGAACTGCACTTGAAAATCAGTTTGGACTAATGGGGCTTGAACCCACAACCTCATGATTCAGTGACTTGAAGTGTTTATCGCTTGAGACAGGCTGACACCTAAACATTAAACTGGGATGTTGTGTGCTCTGCTTTGTGTGATGGTTTAAGATTGTGTGACATTGTTGAAAAAGCGAAGGAAGATTCTTCTTATATTTAATTATTCACCTGGTTGTGGGTGAAGGTAATTCACCTTGTGTCTGTTTGTTTGTAGGACTTGTATGTGCACAAAATGGCTGCTGCATTTGCCTCCACTTGACAGTAATTAGTTGTGAGGCACTTTGAGGTGTTTAGACGTGATAAGATGCTAGAAAAATAGAAGCCTTTTAATTTCTTCTTCTGTACTCAATAAATTTAATTTATTCAATGATTTAATGTTAGATTTAATTTTGTTTGATACTTCTGAAACATTCTCAAATTGAAAGTTCAGCACCACATTATCACAGTCCTCAATCATTCAATACTTCCTTAAATCTGCCTCACCAGGGAATGAGCTTTGAAAATCAACTAAAATGTTTACTTTAAGCAATGATGTTTTTATGATGTGTACTTGTATGTGTGCATGAGTTTGTATTTGTGTGCATGTTTGTGTGTGTTCGCGTGTGGATTTGTGTATGTGTTTGTGTGTGTGTGCGTTTTAGTGTGTGTGTTTGAGTGTTGGCGTTTGAGTTTGTGTGTTTCAGTGTGTGCATTTGAGAGTACAGTATGCATATTTCAGGGTGTTCTGTTTGTGTGTTTAAGTGCATGTATGTGTTTCAGTGTGTGTGCCTGTGTTTCAGTTTGTGTGTTTCAGTGTGTGTGTGTATGTGTGAGTGTTGTTGATGGTGGGGTGGTTGGGGGTGTAGCATAATTCATATCATTATATTCTTTGGATATTACCTTGAAGTGCTGGTGACTGTATGTTTAACATTTAAGAGCAAATTGCCCACAGCCACAATGTATTAAACATGCCAAAAACTTTAGTTTCATGCAAGCCCCCTGCAAATGATTTGTGTGATCTGGAGGAAAACAGAATCTGTTTTGAAAGCTTTTTTTTTGCTCTGCTTTTGGTTGCGGCAATAAGATAACAAATCAGAAGCTATTGCATATTTAGTGTTACTTTGCTACGGTTCTGCAAATCTTCCCTTTGCAAATATATACTA
This sequence comes from Hydrolagus colliei, assembly GCA_035084275.1. Taxonomy (NCBI): domain Eukaryota; kingdom Metazoa; phylum Chordata; class Chondrichthyes; order Chimaeriformes; family Chimaeridae; genus Hydrolagus; species Hydrolagus colliei. The sequence continues at coordinate 147,398,486 of CM068742.1, forward strand.
CACTGTGGACTAACTAACTGTTCAATTTTCCTCATAAAATGCCCAATGCAGTCCTCTAGCCTGCTATTACTGATTAGTGTGAAACAACTCTTGTCTGTGTCTATAATAATAAAAACAATCCTTGCATTTTATATATTGCCTTTAACTCAAAGTACTTCACAGGATATACTACTGTAGAGTGAAATTTCTAAGCAAAGCTTTACTGACTGGCTGCCAACTTGCACATAACAACGCAACAGTGAAGAGAATGATCAATTTTATTTGGGGGATTGTTGGACAGGACACTGGGAAAAGCTCCCTTCACTTTTCAAACAATGCCACAGGCTCTTTAAAGTCCAACTGAACAGGCAGATGGTACTGTACCTAGGTTTGACGTCTCATCCAAAGGATAGCACCTGTAACACTGCATTAGACTATGTGAAAAAAATTATAACTTGGTCATTCAATCCATAACCATTTGTGGGCACTGCAATATGTAATTGGCTGCCCAGTTTTGCCCACAAAATATATAGTCAATTCACTTTACAGTATGTTCTGTGAAGTGCTTTGAGACATCTCAACCACATGATATGGCGCTATATCAAATGTTAGGTTTATTATCATTATTAATTAAAAATCCGATGTGGAGCTTGAAACCAACAAATCTTCAGATGCAGAGACGGGAGTGGTACCAAATGAGCCAGGCCGATTGTAAAGGCACTACATGTTTAACAATGTTTGATTCTCAACAACATTCATAATAAATCCAACAATGTATTTGGTTGCCCTCAGTATAAAAATATTATCTTGCCATATAAACCAGATGGCACCATGCTTCAGCTCCAAATTTAACACTTGTGATGAATTCCACACATTAGAAATCAAGTGCCTGCCTGCAGCAAATTCTGTCTATTAATCTATTCTATAATTAAAGGAAGGTCTGTGACTTTCGTAATGAGAGTTTAATTATTTACGGTGAGGCAAAGACAGTGGACTAAGCGGAATGTAAATTACTCAACTTCTTTACAATATTTCAGAAGAATTGACTGATAACAGACAACTGTGTGTGTCAGTCTGGCTCAGTTGGTGGCACTCTCATCTCTGAGTCAAAAGGTTGTCGATTCAAGCCTCAAATCAGGACTTTGAACTTACATTGTAGGTTGGTTCTCCAGTGCAGGAGTGAGGAAGTGCTACATTGTTGTAGGTGCTGCCCTGTGGGTGAGATGTTTAAACCAAGGTCCCTGTCTGCCTGGCTGTTAAAAGATCCCATGATACCTTTGGAAAAAGAATCAGAGTTTCTCCAGGTATCTTGGCCAACTATCCCAAAAATAAGGCTGTTTCTGTGTGCAAATTGACTGCTGAATTTGCTTACAAATACACACAGTCACTGCACTATACAATAAAATTATGTGAGACTTCTAGGTAAGTATATCAAGTGCAAGGAATATTAACTCTCTGTAAGTGACAAAATGCATCAGGGCCCCACATTTACCAGGCTTCTTGCTAGACATTATTGTGCTTACCCTGCAGTAATGCTATTACATCAAAAAACATATCTGTGGAAGTGTAAAATTGTATCATGCAATAATAGGCCCCGAAGGAGCATCAAACCAATGCTACATTATCATTTCAATGAGAGTTAATAAAATATAAAAGTATGCCATTAAAATGCTTTTAAAACCCTATTGGTAAATGATTTATCTTAGGAAGGTTTGCATTAATATTGGATCATTGGATAGAGTTAGGTAAATATGGCTTTAAACCACTGGAAATAATCATCTCCAATAAATTAACTGGTTAGACACATTTTAAGAAACCTATCTTCACTTGTAATTTTAAATGGTTAATTTTTGATAAACAAATTTCATCATGTTTCGCATCAAGGTACAAGGCGGGATTTAATCAGGTTTTATTTATGCATTGTCTGAATCATCTGTTCCATTATTAAACATGAAACTTTTGCTTGTTTTCTGTGATCTAACAACTCATTTGGGCAATCTGTTCCAGTGTAAAACAAAACAAATTAAAGATGGTTATAAGGCATAGGTCTAATGCAACAAAACCAATCATGCACAGCATGTAAGCATTGCAACATCAGGGGTCTAAATTGTGGGAATCAGAATAGGATTTGTAAACTGCAAATGATAATAATAATCCTTGCGTTTAACATATTGCCTTAACAAGTTGAAATGTCTCAAAGCTCTTCCCAGCAGTTACTGTGAAATGTAGTGACTACATCTGCAGGCAAATGTGGCAGCCAACTTTCATGCCACGTAAATGTCCCACAAACAGCCGTGAAGTGGATGACCAATTTTATCTGTGGGGGGTGTGGGGAGAATTATTGATGAGGAGAAACTCCCTTCTCTGTGAAACAGTGCAGTGGTATCTTTTAACATTGAACTGAACAGGCAGATGTTGGTTTGACATTCTCATGAGAAGGATGGCATCTTCAACAATGCAACCCTCACAACTCCCCCAGTACTGGACTAGAATGTCAGCTTTGTCCATGACCCAAAGGTCCCCTGCAAAGGGGCAGGAATTCGTAACAGGCCAACTCTGTGCAACTATTCTTGGATCCCAGCCACTGTTCTAACTTCCCTCTGAGAATCTTGCAAATAATACCTCTGTTATGCATAACCAAATATATATACAGTGTATCTTTACATCAAATGCACAGGAGAAGATGCAGCAAAGGATATTCTGCAAAAGCGAGTGCAGGAAGAAGCCTGGATTTTACCTAAATCTCGGTGCTGGTTTCTGACATTCTGTCACTGTCCAGATGGAAAAGTCTTGAATTATTCACCAGATCACCAGCAGATGAGAACATAATTGATCCTGTAACCTCTTTTTTAAATATATATAAAAGATGAACAACATTCTTCTCTTTATGGAGCTTAAGGTGGAACTCAGCTGCAGTCAGAATAAATAAAATGACAGGATCAATTTACCTCCCAGCCTGTCAATGACAGAGAGTTGTCCATTGCTGTTATGAATTAAGTAATGTTGACTTTTAGAGAGTGTCAACAATACTCATGGAATCTAAATGTGAACGCCACAGAGCTGACAGGAGGAACCCCTTGCTTCTAGGCTAAGTGAACAAGAAATTCTCTGAGAAGACAGTGCCTGTGGGATGATGTGAAAGACTTCAAAAAAAAACTTTGCGATTTATTCCTATCAATAATTCCAGCAAGCTTGGGAAACATTCCCTTTGGAGGAAGTGCCTAACAGTTAACGGAATGCTTCTTTTTTATATATCTAAAAAACAAACTCTTCTGAAGATGTGTGAAATAAGCTAGGTGCATCAAAGAACTACATGAATATCACTGTGCCAAATGATGAACTGTAGACGTAGCTTTGGGAATCAAGGGTTTAACCTCTTAATATAAAACATTATGATTGCTTTGCAAGATGAATTGGTCGGTTTCCAATCTGAGGGACTGCGACTGTTCTTACTGGTTACGTAAAGATAAACCAATAGATGGATTGACCAACTGGCTGGAAATTATCAAGTTTGACCAACCTTGGGGTGGAAATGTAATTCTACTCATGCTAATCCTTGTATTGTATTTGGTTTCATGTAACAGCAATTTCCCAGAGCGCTTCACAGGATACAATGATAATAATAATAGTCATAGTACCTGTACCAAATGCAAAGGTATCTTTGCATGTGAAATAGCACTGTATTATGTCGTTTCAACGTGCTTCACAGGATATACGTACTGTCAAATGGATTGATTGTATATTTTGCGGGGCAAAAAGTGGCAGCCAGCTGTGTACAGCAATGCCCCACAAACAGCCATAAATTAATCAAGTTTCTATTTGGGGGATTGTTGGCCAGGACACCAGTAGAAACTCCCTTCTCTTTTTGAATAAAACTGGGATCTTTAATGTCTACCTGAACAGGTAGACGGGATCTCGGTTTAACATCTTACCCTTTATACTGTAAAGTGTTGTGAATATGCATTTTCTAGGGAAGTGCGGCAGCTAACTTGCGCACAGCAATACCACATAAACAGGATGGAGCGAGTGACCAAGTAATAATCTTTGCAATTGATATAGTGCCTTTTCATGTCATCAAGAAGCCTCAAAGTATTTTATCGTGAAGTGGAGTGACTGTGTATTTCAAGCAATTGCAAATTTCGGAAGACAACGGGAGTCCTTACGCTGTTAATGATTTCTATTATTATTATTTCTGGTTTGTGTCTGAAATTTGCTGTCAATTGACTAAATGTGGAGCTCCTGTGGCTCAGTGGTTAGAGCACTTGTCTTGCAAGCTAGGGAGACCAAGCTGGGGAGACCTGTGTTCGAATCCAGGCAGGTCAGGGCGAAACCTTGGGCAAGTTTCCTTACTTCACACGCCTAATAATAATCCCTCCAAAAAAATCACAATAATAAAATTGGTCATTTCAATCCATACTGTGTGTGGGACATGGCTGTGCGCAATTGGCTGCCACGATTCGCCCACAAATATATACAGTCAATTCACTTTACAGTATATTCTGTGAAGCACTTTGGGACGTTGATAAAATGTGGAAAGCGCTATATCAAATGCAAGGATTATTATTATTATAAAATCTCCACAATCCTAAAGGCTGGCAAAGGCCATTTTACTTCCTGAACCTTTGATAGACTTTTCAGACTAGCTCAATAAATAGCACTGTCACCTCTGAGCCAGAATGTTGTGAGTTTGAGTGCCACATTGATACTTTGAGCTCACAGTCGATGCTGACACTGACACATTGCTGGGGGAGAGCTGTGTTGTTGAAGACGCTATCCTTCCGGTGAGACATTAAACCAAGGCCCTATCCACTAAATACTGTAGTAGATTCCATCGTACAATTCAAACAGAAAAGGGAGTTTCTCCCCGTATCCTGATGAACAATCCCTAAAAAAATGGTTGTTTACTTTATGGCTGTTTGTGGGATATTATAGTGTGCAAATTAGCTGCTTAATTTGCCTACACCATACACAATCATTGCACTTTACGGTAATTCCTGTGAAGCACTTATAGACGTCTCAACAACATGATGAGGCTAAATATCAAATACAAGGTTTATTATTTTTAAAAATGCAGAAACAAAACACTTTCTGCAGTCGATCCTTGTGGTATGCAATTGCTCATGTATTCTCAGTTGTGAGTGTTTGGTGCTGAGTTGGGTCACAAGGCTCCTCGAGTCAGTCACTGAGAAAGGATAGTAACAAGAGCTAATGTGGGTCATATACATATTATTCTTTCTGGTGAAAGTCACTATACAAGAGCAAGTTTCTTTCACCCACGAAATACAAAGAGTTGATTCACCTTACAATATATTCTTTGAAGTGCTTTGGGACTTCTCAATGATGTGATTTGGCGCTGTATCAATTGCAAGGATTATTATTATTATCACAACAACTTGCATTTGCGCCCCTCATGCAGGGTAGTATCCCAGAGTGCTTGACAGTGGCGGAGCATGATGATGAGCTGGGGGGAGGGAGGAGTTGACCGTAGGCACAGTCGAAGAGGAAGGTCTTCCTGTACGATGTGATAATGGAAAGGAAGTGACAAGGTTGAGAGATAGGAGAAAAGTGTTCCAAAGTTTCCGGTCATATTGGGTGAAAGTGCAGCCTCCAATGGTGGAATGTAGAAGGCTCAAACTAGTTGAGCAGTGCCACGATTCTTGTGGATTGGGGTGTGTGGGGAGGGGGGGGGGGGGGGTGGGGTCAGTATGGTAGGAAGGTGCTAGGGCTCGAAGGGATTTGAAAACGAGTGTGAGGATCTTGAAATCGACCAATTCGCCAGTAGGGAGCCAGTGGAGACTGGCTAGACTTGGGTGATAGGGCTACAGATTGAGTTTTCATAAAAGGGCAGCCAAAATTTCTTTCAAAGGCCATTGTTATTTGAATGCACAAAGTTATCTTCATAATTTTTTTTTACTGAATGCCTTAAAATAAAAGCTCAGTTTTCCTCATTTGAATTACTGCACCTGATGTCACAGATTTATATTTATTTGCCACAGTTTTTTTAAGCTGTATTTATAACTTCAATATTGCTCCTCCTCAAAAACAGAACCCAAAGCAAAAAGGATTATGCGTGTTTTGACACTTCCTTTCCAGTTTCCTATTAACAGCAGCTCACACCCAGTGCTGAGCAAATCATCTTCAGTCAGTAGGCTGGGATTCATCTCTTTAATATGTCAAGGGAATACACTGAGAAACATTCTGACATCGGGTCAGAACAAACCTAAAGCTGTTAATGTACTTTGCTCTGATGCCCTGGATATAAAATAATTTACAGAAAAAAATATCTAGGGTAGTTCCGTCGATAACAAGTAATGACTAGCGGGCGCTTTGAGCTCTTGTGCAAGAAATGAATGTGTACCCTGGTATTTCAGTCACCCATTGCACCTGTCCTTACAAAGAGTTAGGAGCTGTCCTACATGCAAAGCTTTAAATCATTCATATGGATTCTAATACTGATAATAACATCTTGAAAGTGATTGCAGGCTGGCGAGAATTCATTTGAGTACCCAAAAAATTGATTTCCCAAATGTACTTTTGAGCAGAATTGAAGTTAAAGCTTTCGAGTGAGGAATAGCTTGACCTATATTTGCACAATTTACCCCTCCCTCTCCTTCTCCGCAAAGCAGATAAGGGTTTAGGGCTGTGTAATAAAGTGGAATTAATTGTCAATATGCCACTAAGTTGAAGAGTGGCTTATATAGACGTGCCGAGCTTTTCCGAGAGAAATTAATTTTGGTCAAAGTCCCTCCATATTTTCCTTTAATAATAATCACTGTACTTTTTTTTTGCATTTTATTATTGGACTCAGAACTATCTCAGTGAAACAAAGCTTCTGTCTGGAGCATTCAAATATGCGTTGTCAACCAGTGGATATGCTCACTCTGAACAGTACACACAATTGAATTTCATGAGCTGAGACTCAAAGCCACCAAGGTTTAAACAAGTCAGTTGTATTTGTTATCTTAAATAACAATGGAGTATAGTGGAGATGCAAAGGGAACTGATAGCAGTGGGGATTCTCTATGTGTGTCAATTGTGTGAGATTTGGATTGTTGGCTTTGCTCTTCATCCCTGGCGTTTAACGTTAGATTTTAAATCAAGGTTAAGAGAGGTCACCTCTGGCAAGATAGCACAGAAACAAGGAACCATAGCCCATAGGGCTGTAAGTTCCAACCTCTTCAACAGGTGAAGAGTGTTATCAGGTAACTCACTAGTTTGGAGGAAGTCTATTGTTATGTTTCCAGTGTCAGGAAGGACACCAGGTTGGACAGGACTGGTGCATCCCATCTCATCCCATATCCCACATCCCATTTCTGTGCATCCCACAGAAAACACACTTCCTGTCACCCAAGCACATGACATTCCCTCCATGGGAGGAAGAAATCCTAACCTCAGAACATCTGTTCACATCTACAATGCACAGTCACTACACTTTACAGTAAAACCCACGAAGCACTTGGGAGATGCCCTCCTGACATGAAAGCCATTGTAATCAAATGCAAGGATGTCTTAAATCTAGGTCTCTCATTTGAGGGAGAAATGCATAGTTTAAGGCCTCTAAACTGATGTCCTTGTGCTAGACTGGGTGGGGGATGGGTGCTGCATTGTCAGTGAGAGGACTCGGTTTGATTTCCAGGCAGAATGAAACCTTAAACAAATTGCCTTACTCCACACGGCTGTTTATCTAGCCGTATGTAGAAACCCAGTTGCTAGTGGATTGGCGAATCGTTTTCTGGGGTAGTAATCCCTCACAACCCCCAAAAGAATTGATCATTCAATTCACGTCAGTTTGTGGGGCACCGTTGTGCACAACTGACTGCAATTGACATTTCTCCCACAAAATACAGTCAATCCACTTTACAATGCATTCTGTGAAGCACTTTGAGACTCTCAACAAGGTAATAAGGCACTATATAAAATGCAAGGATTATTATTATTTTATTATTATCCAGTTTGCATGGGATGGGAGGCTGTGACTTTCCATTAAAGTGCAAATTGCAATGGGTCATACTTTTAGTTTGTTTTGAGTAGGGAACGGAATATGATATGGCAACGATACCGTATGAAATTGGTGCTGCAGTTAATAAATACAATTGGACTCAAGTTATTGGAATGGCTGTTGCCACATTCCGCAAGACTCCATTCTCACAGATTAAATGTTCCTTTCGTTCTGAAAAAACAAACAGAACTCCTTTGTATTGATTTGCGAATAGCAAAGTAATATCTCGCTGGAGAGCAAACAAGTTACGTTTTTGAAAACAAAATAAGCAACTAAAATGAGAGGGACTGCAGTTGCATTTTACCTAAAGGTCAACTAGGGATGCAGAGCTCGAGTACAAAACTGGAATGGAATTGGAGGTTTTGCAATTCAGGAGGAATTGTACCCCAATACTGTTTCACTTACGATGTGGCACATACCAAAGTTAAATGATAAATAGCTAGATAAACCAGGAGAGTTTTGCTCCTGGGAGTTAGTTAGTTAGTGAAATATGCAAAGAATATATAATATAATATTACAATATAATAATTATAATCATTGTGATTGATATATTTGTATTATCACCTAACCAAGACCTCTCAAAGTGCTTCACAGGATTCTACTGTGAAGTGCAGTAACTGAGTTTGCAAGCAAAAACGGCCGGCAATAAGCCACAGCAATGTCTCACGAGCAGCCATGGAGCGAGTCACCGATTTTTTTTACATGGGGGATTGTTGGCCTGGTAGAGAGAAGTGTCTGATATTTGCCACAGTGAAGTGACATGTTCATGTGATAAATTTTAATGAGAACGATGCCATTGCTTTGTGTGCTTGGAGAGAAATGATTCAGAGGTCTGCCAAATACTTGTGTGTGTGTGTGTGTGTGTGTCTGAAAGTGGTATAATTTTGCAAAACATAATGCTGAAACCCACGGAATAAAAACACTGTCTGCTTGTTTGTGCTTAACAGACTGAACATTGCAAGCTCTGCAAACTCACTGGTGAAAAGGGGAAACATTCCATCTGGGTGTAGATTTATTCTATTTTCATAGCGTTTCAGAGTCTCCAGAATTTGGCAAATTGTTGAAATCAGTCTTAACTTTGAAGCTGATTTTCTGTAGTGTCTTCATAGAAACATGCATAAATTCAGCTTCAAAACAAGGGATGTGTTTGAGCATTTGCCAACTCCAGGATGCACTAAAATGCAAAGAAACTTGAGTAAATCTAGATCCAAATGGAATTTTTATCCCCTAATACAGTACAGTCAGAGAAATGGATATTACCGTGTCCTTCAAATCATCCATATAGAAACCACATCATTGTTCCCCTGATCTAGCTTTCAATTAGATTGATCATTTTGTTACTAATTGTGTGGTTACTATCAGATATTGGGCAAGGTAACACATTACTTTACATCCAACAAAAACTTTACATCCAATATTGATGATAATAACAAAGCTGAACAATGTGCTTATCTCACCCAAAACACACAGGTAATGCACTGTTGAGTCCTCAGATCCAATACATTAACATGCTCCAAGGTACAACAACAAAATTACACATGTATAGCACCTTTCACGTCAGGAGGCCTGACGTGAAAGGGGCCTTGGACAGACATTGTTTCAGACCCAAGCTGGGGTTGGGGATGAGAAGGGTGGAGGAAAAGTGGGGATTTGGGGTAACTGATGGGACAGTCAAAGAGGAGGGTCTTGAGGCAGGATTTGAAGTAGGGTAGGGAGGGAGCAAGTGGAGGGATTACAGGTTGGAGTTTCAGAGGTTGGGAGCAAAGTGGCTGAAGGCTTTCAGAAATGGCAGAAATCCATAGTGGGGCGCATGGGTACTGAGCTACAGGAATCCACAAATCTTGTTCCAACTTGAGTTCTTTATTCTTCTTTACAGAATATCCTGTGGTATACGTAGTTTAATACTGTATGTATTTGAGATGTCTTCCTGAAATGCAAGGTGCTACACCAAATGCAAAGATTATAATTTTATTATTATTACCGAGCTGTGTGACCTACATTGTCTCTGTAAAGCATAGAGTTACAGTATAACGTTTATCTTATTGAAGTTTATCTTATTGAAGTATAAAGTTTATCTTATTAAGGCAATGTTGAAGTAAGATGCTTGTTTTGTGGCTCCTTGGCTAAATTTATATTTAACAGCAGGTGTAGGATTTGAGAAGAAATTCAACTAATCACACGTAATTAGGCCATTGCATTCCAAAGTGCATACGTCAAGAAACATACAGTATTAAACCACATATACCATAAATTAATTAGAGGGAAAAACATTGTGGAATATCCAACCTTCTGCTTGTGGAACAATAAAATTTGCCTTTGCTGTTGGTTACATTTTATTCACCTTTTTTTACCTCATGCAAGGTTTGTGTTCCTTCCTAAACAAAGCTTTGCTGAATCATGTTTAGCGGATTCCAGTGGCTGCCATCATCCAACTTCAAGATTCACATCCTGAGATTCAAATCTCTGCAAGATCTCTCACTCCGCAACCCCACCTAGCCCTCTTCTCCAGTCCATATTCTTTGCTGAGCCAATTTTTATTAAATATGTTTTGCCAACAAAATATACAATTTACAGTATATTTTTAAATGTCTTGAAGACGTGATAAGGTGCTATATCAAGTGCAAGGATTATTTTTATTACTAAGAGAGGGGAATATCGCAGGACTATAAGCTTTGCTGCTCATGTTTATCCCAATTGCATTGCGGCATAACAACAGGTTGTAGTGCGTAAGAAAGGTATAGTGTATATTAATGGGAATGTTAAAGATAGCCTCAAGCATTCCACAGATTTGTTAGTTGGGTTCTCTGCAATACTTGCTGTGCGCAAACAGACTGCTTGTATGCTTGCAAAATACACAGTCACTACACTCTCCAGTGAGTGCTGTGAAGTGCTCTGAGGCATCGAGAAGGCATGATAAGCACTAAAGCAAATGCAAGGGTTGTTATTATCATTCGTTTGTATAGCTGTATCTCCGCTGCAGAGTAACAATAATGACAACATCAAGTCAGTATCTTGCTGGGATGGGGAAATGCAGTTAAGAAAGGGTAAAATGATGCCTTCAATTCTGAGTACGTTAAATTGCAATGATGTTCATGATTAGAGGATCAAATAGTTTCTCACGGAGCCTAAGCTGCTAACAAAAAGTCATCTTTTATTAAATTCCACAGTAGTGAAGGAATCTACTGTCAACGCAGATGACATGTAATGTTATTATTGTGACAATTAATGACACACTACCCTTTCTCGGGCCTTTAACAGACCGAGTTTGGGAAACAATATAAAATTAAAATGTATTATCTTCTGTCTAGATTCCGCTAATTATGTTTCTTTGATTGCTTTTTCATTTGATTACATTTAGAGCTGTAACTCCAGTTCTCTCATCTCTGCCAGATGCTGAAATGCCTCAGACTTATCCCACTACGTATAGGTTTGCTGTCTCGAATTGTGTTTCAAGAAATTGACTCTAAAAAGGCCAGAGCCAGTTATTACAATTTAATAAAGAGAGTAAATAACAAGGACAAAAACATTGACTGAAAATCATGCCATTAAGAATTAAATTGCACAAAAAAAAACGCATTATCTGAAATATTTGCTCAGTATCGAGTGTACCAACAGTTTTACGGTAGAATCGTAAAGTATTTCATCTCCCTTTTAACTTTTAACATAAAATAAAGCCAATCCACTTCACAATAGATTCTGTGAAGCACGTTTGAGATGCATCATCAATGTGTTAAGATGCTACATCAAATGCAAGGATTATTATTATTAATGTAACTTTCAGATTAATTTTTTCCTCAACTTTTTTGATGATTCACCATTTATGAAAAAAAATTATAATACATGTGGAAACCCACCCCCATGCTTAGAATTATCAGCAAATAATAATTCTAATATTTGATGTAGCACCTTTCACGTAGGGAGGAAGTCTCAAAGTGCTATACAGGATATTCTGTAAAGTGTAGTGAACATGTATAAGTGGATAGGGCAGCCAATTTGTGCACAACATTACCTCACAAATAGCCATGAAGTGAGTGACCGATTTTATTTGGGTCATTGTTGGCTCGGCTACAGAGAGAAACTCTCTTCTCTTCTCAAATAATGCCATGGACAAACAACAAACAAACAAAATTACATTTATAGAGCGCCTTTCACGTCGGGAGGACGTCCCAAGGCACTGGAATCTTTTATGTCCTCCTGAATAGGCAGACATGACCTTGATTTAACTTCTCATCTGAAGGACAGCACCTCAAAAATTACCCCAGCATAGCATTGGGTGCCATCTTAGATTTTGTTCATTCAAATTGAATTTGCAGCGACAAGCCCCTCTGACTCAGAGGTGAGAGTGCTACCAACTGAGCCAGCCTGACACCTACATAACTCATTCTACCCCCCCACCCAGCCCACAATATTTGCCATTCCCATTTTAATCCAAAATAGATGTGAAAGAAACTCCATAGCAGCTTTGGTGACACACAAGTTACTTCTCCAAAAGTCTGCTAGTAATCAATATAATTGAGCTTTCCTCTGCTATAGAATGCAATTAGCACTAATGGATTTCGGTTCATATCTAAGTTCCATCGGATGTTAACATGGCCGGTGACTCACGAGGTAAATAATGCGTGCAAAGTATTATTAGTATAATCTATTTACAGACGCACGGAGTTGGTTATACATTTTGTTGCTGTGTTGCTGCAGCTCCAGTCGTATTAAGATACAATGGATGTTGAGAAGTGACGGAATCAATTAATGGTAATTGTAAACATTAGCAGGGAAAAGCACAATTATCTGTGGATCCATCCCAAGTGAGGTCGGAAATGACTCCGGTTCCTGGAATAAGAAACGGCACAATGGGATTGTGTTAACTATGTGCAAATCGTGGGTGTTAACCATGTGTAAACCATTCACGGGGGGGAAAGAAAGCTTAGGCAGGTTTTCTTACTCCACACACCTCTGTTTGCCCCCCTAGAGATAAGTAGGAACCCGGTTGTTAGTCGATTGCTGCAACACTTTTGGGGGGTAATACATCTTTTAAAAATATATTTTAAAAGTTCTAAAAAATTAATAATTTGATCAGTGAATCCATGACTGTTTGTGGGACACTGCTGTGCGCAATTGGCTGCCGCGTTTTGCCCACAATATATACAGTCAATTTACTTTACAATACTGTACAGTCTGTGAAGAGCTTTGAGACAGTTCAATGACGTGATAAGGCACTTTATCACATGCAAGGATTGTTATTATTATTATTATTATTACTCCTTTTGATTCAAACCCCTCGTTTAGGTGCAAATCTTTCACTGTCCAGCACCTTAGGACATGTACAGTCGCTATACAAATATAATTTTATTGCTGTTGTGCTTGTGACTCCGGCTTGCTGAGCGATTGGCACATAGAGCACGGTGATGTCCACCTTTTACATTAAACATCCTGTACATTATGCAGAACCAAAACAAATCACTAACAGCCTTTAATGGGCAGCCGCAGTGACATTTAAAACATGGCACCCACTCCCACTTCCCTGCACTTTTTTTTATCAAGCCACCTGGAATCTTATTTAATGTGCAGTCCTTTGGCTTCCTGCCCATGTATAGCACTAAGCACTCTTTATATTGGGGCCAATTTAGTGCTCTCGCTCAATATTTAGCACACAAAATGTGTGCACATACATGTGTGAAGTCTGTGAACAACAACTTATGTTTGTCTCGCTATATCAAATGCAAGGATAGTTATTATTATGATATAGTACCTTTCATGAGGGTCAGGGTCTCAGAACCCTGTTCAGAGAGATACCAATATTTTAGTTAATACAGATTACACCAACAACAAGTTACATTTGTATTGTATCTTTCACGTTGGGAGGATATCCCGCAACATTACCAGGAAGGGTGGTAAAGGCTAGGACATTGGGACTCGGATAAAAAGCAGCTTGATGCTGTGATGGATAAACAATGGGGTGTTTGTTCTGGACGCATGTCGGATGGCCTCCTTCATCCAAACCAATGTTGTGAATGAAACCTCACAGGTTTTGCTATTGACAGCAGTGTTTTTATGTGCTAAATGTCAAACAGAATGCTATGTTGACCCTATTGTGCTATTCGCTGCACCCGGAGTAGGTGATGAGCTGTGATTTCCAGCAAGTCGGAAAGAATAGTGTAGTTACAAACTGCTGGTGTGAGCGGCCAACTGGGTGCATCAATTGGCTTCATCTCCTCTGTGCTAGAGAGTAAATCAAAACCATACTGTTGATCCCTATCTAAAGACCCTTTATCCTCCACATCTCGCTGGAAAGCACATGTGTGTGGATTTATATAATAAATAATAACCCTTGCATTTGATATAGCGCCTGATCCCTTCTTCAAGATGTATCAAAGTGCTTCACAGAATATACGATGAATTGAATTGACTGTATTTTTTGTGTGCGAAAGGCGACAGCCAATTGTGCACAGCAGTGACCCACAAACAGTCGTGGATTGAAGTGACCAAAAGTATTATTTATTAAATTTATTATTTATTAAAAAATTATTTAAGTGCCCTCAGACGCCATCCGGTGTGAGGGCGCTATATAAATTGAAGTAGTTGTTGTTGTTGTATTATTATGAGTTAGGTGAAAACTGTCCTGGGCTAAAGTAATTGCTCCCTGCTGTCGAATGGCCAGCTGGGACCCTCCCTTTCCATGCTCCTACCTGTAAAACTGCCACATGGGCTGTAACGTCAACCAATGTAACCTCAACCCCCTGAGGTCCGAAATTCCACCTAGTCATTATGTCATTTTGGTCATTCACTTCATTGCTATTTACAGGTTATGTGCTACAATTCACCAACAGCAATCAGTTTAACTAGGATGTGATCCACTGTAGACACGGGTGTGTGTGGGGGAGAGGGGGAACGGGTAGAAAGCCTCAGTTCAGGTAATCTGCTCACCTCCAAAGTACAAACAGTCACTACGCTTCACAGGAAAACTCTGTGAACCGATCACAGACATCACTGATGTGATAATGCAAAATGACTATTCTTATTTATGTCTCTTCCCCTTCCCTCCACACCCCTCCCCTCCCCTCCCCTCCCACTAGGCACACAGAGCTAGTGTTTCACCGCATTTTCTCAATGCTCCCAGGCCATCAGGCAAAAGGCTGAAAAAAAATGCCTTTGTTTCCGAGCTAAAGTCCTTCCAGTAGCAGCTGAGTTCATTCCGCAGTAAAGAAACAGCAAAGGTTCACTGTTGCAAAAAGGTCATGGATAAAATGTACCGCAGAAGTGCATCATGCAGTTGGAAGACTTTTGTGTGTGTGTGTGTGTGTGTGTGTCTGTGTGTGTAAAATCAATTCCCTCCCTCCCTCCCTTCTCTTCCCCATGCCAAGTTCCAACTCCGAAGTGAAATGTCCTGCTGCCTGTCTAGTCTGGGGAAAGGTCACGCTGAATGGCAAGCTCTGATCCTGTACATGCTCCCTAATCATTCCAGCAGCAGGGAGGAGACGGAATAACATCTCACCCACTGTTCTGAGAGATGGGACCACTCCACACTTTCTACTCCACTGACACGAGAACCATATGGTCCGTGTTTCCATGGCAACTGAAGCCCCTTCTTTTATAATACACAGACACACATACACACACACACACACTCACCACACTTCAAGCTCGACCAAATTAACCATTAGTTTCTCGAGGCTGACAGAAGCTATGAGGGACTGAAAGGGAAGTGTAATGAGTGCCAGGATTTATTACCCACTGATGCATCACACAGGAGTCACTTAATGAAATATAGCGTTATAATCATCCTTCATGTCTCGATCACATCCTAGTTAAACTGACTGCTGTTGGTGAATTGTAGCACGAGCCTCCAAAACATATTCAGCAATTTACGTGCATTAAACTGGATCCTGCTTTCCTCATGCCAGCTCTTCCATGGCTAGACAAAATACCCTCAACTCCATGACATCTCTTCTAACTTTTTTAGAGGAAAAAAAAATCAAAATCGATGTGTCATTTTTAATGCTGTCTACCTGTAATAACAATTCATCCTCAAAATACACAGTCTCATCACTTCGCAATAAACAACAACACCAAAATTACATTTGTATAGCACCTTTCATGTCGGGAGAACGAACCAAGGCACTGGACATTCAGTGTTTCGGACCCGAGCTGGGATCGGGGGAGGGTGGAAGGAAGGGAGGGGAAGGGGTGTGACCGATGGCAGTCGAAAAGGAAGGTCTTGAGGTGGGATTTGAAGGAGGCTAGGGTGGGGGTGAGGCTGAGAGATTACGCAATGGAATTCTAGAGATTGGGGGCAGATTGGCTGAAGGCTTACGTGGGGCAGGTGGGTCGGGGACATGGAGCAGACTGAGCGGAGGGAGCGGGGAGGTTGGTAGGGCAAGAGTACCACTAACTGAACCAGGCTGAAACAGGCTTGACTCATATGGGGGCTCCTTTTAAAGATCAGAGGGGTGCTATTATTTTACTAAGGTGAAAACTCAGCTACCAATAATAATAGTAGGTTAAAATCCCGATTGCTTATGAAATACACAGAGCAAGTCTTGCAAACAATAGCACCTTCCACCGCACCAGCTTTTCAGCCATTCGACCCCCACTCTCTGGAACTTCATTCCTGATTCTCTTTGACCCACACCTTATCTTTCAAAACCTGCCTTAAGACTCCCCTCTTTGATTGCGTCTTATCTCTTTGGTTTGTATCTTTTCTGCCACCTCGCTCATCCTTTTCACCTCCTTCCCCTCTCCCAGGCTGGGATGCCCATCCAGCCATGCAAGGAATGCTTGAGAAATCCTCCCGGCGTGGAAGGCGCTGTATGAAAGCCCTCATATAACAACCATATAATTATAATTCTCCTGTCGTGAAAGGCGCTATACAAGTGTAATTTTGTTGTTGTTCTTCTATGAAAGGAAGTGGCCTTGTACGGAGCAAGGATTTCTGATGAGAGGCACAGATCATTCCCCCACCTATCCCCACCCTTCCTGCCCATTTAGAGTGACTGCTGTGTGACCTTGATCCGCAGGTTGTTCACCCTCACTGCAGCGGGGACAAGTGCGCTCCGAGGTGTCAGTGAGACACGAAGGAACCATCAGCAGAAGCTGCCGTGCCGACAGCCATCAGTCACAGAGCAGCAGTCTGCTGCCCATAATAACCCACATAATGAGACTCTCTTCCTGAGAGCCCCTGCCTGCAAAATTGTCATGTACCAGGCGAGTGTGGAAGCATATTAAAAAAAAACACGGACAAACGTTCATCTGCGTCAGGCCGCACAGAGGAGACCAGGGCTAATTACTCCGCAGGTTGTTTTGCTTCCCCCGCTGCTCTCGTTTGGTTCCTCTTTACTTAACCTGAGAATCTCCAGGTTTGTAAAGGTCGACAAGCCGCCATATCAACTTACCACAGGCGCTGGGGGATCTGCTGCCAAAATCTGGTGTGGCTCAGCCCTATCCTGCTGTCTGCAGTTTGCAACCAACAACCCCAAGCAATGTACATTCACACGATGCCTTTCACTTCATCAGGACAACAGCAACTGCTCACATTTGTATAGCAGGGCAGCGTATCACAGCGCTCATATAATAACTATATAAGAATGATCTTCGTATTTAATATAGCGCCCACGTTATTGAGACGTTTCAAAGCGCTTCGCAGCATATGTTGCAAAGTGGTTTCAATGTGTATCTTGTGGTAGCCAATTGCACACAGTGGTGTTCTAGCAGGCCGGAGCCAGCCGAGTGGAGGATGTGGGTGACGGTGTGGGGAATAAGCAGGTCGTCTCAAAATGTTTGACAATCTTTCGAGGGCAGCCGAACCTGGGGTAGGAACTGAGGAGGTAGGGATTGAGAGGGAAAAGATGACCAAAATCGTGGTCAAAGTGGTAAGTTTTGAGACGTGCCTTGAAACTAGGGTATGGTGGGAGTGTGCCGAGTGAGAGGGTTACTGGTTTGAAGAGTTTGAAGAATGGTTTGCAGCTGTCAAATACAGTATAGTACAGGAGTACAATGCTCACAACCCCCCTACCCCCCGGCCTCCACCCCTCACCCCCACCAAAAAAATTAAACACAGTGATCCAGTCCCAAATAAATTGGGAAAAATTATTGCAGCACAGAAATAAGTTACGTTTATAGACAGCAATTAATATGTCCAGAGGACGTCTGAAAAGCGCTTTGCACAGCTTGTTGGAGAGTTTACCCAGTAAGGGTGGTGGGGGGGTAAAGTGATGACTGAAAACGGTCAAAGAGGTATGTCTTGCGGCTGGTTTTAAAAGTGGGAGAGAAGAGAGTTGGAGAGACTCTAAGATGGAATTCCAGAGAACGGGTGTAGAATATCTGAAAGGTTGGGCAGATCAGGCTCGGGACATGAAAGCTGCTTGGTGCTGCCTGAGTGAAGGGAGCAGCTGGGTGAGTAAGGTTGCAGGAGGTTGCAAAGGTAGGATGGGGGCAAGACCATGGAAGGATTTGAAAGTGAGGATGAAGATGTTGAATTAAATTTGCTGGGGATGGGGAGACATGGAGCTGAGCGAGGATGAGGGTGATAGGCTCTAGGATGTGGGAGAGGGCACGGACTGCTGAGTTCCAACATGACGGCTGTTTCAGGTCTCACACAGAAGTACGTGAAACACTTTACTGTGCCTGTTGAAACTGGGACACAAGCAGTAAGTGTCTCTACATATACATAACCATTTCATTAGTAAATGCAACACTAATTTATATCTTGTCAGGACCTGTTCACGTTTTAAAATAGACTTTCCTTGCTGCAGTGAATTACTTTTAAATGTAAGGGCTAATCTGTTCACATTCTGGAGTCCTGTAGCTCAGTGGTTAGAGCACTCGCCTTGCAAGCGAGAGTCCTGGATTCAATTCCCTGCAGGGTGAAACCTTGGGCAAGTTTCCTTACATCACACACATAATAATAATCCCTCGAAAAAAACAATAATAAATGGGTCATTTCAATGCACGACTATTTGTGGGACAGTTGTGTGCAATTAGCTGCTGTGTTTTTGCTCAAAAATATACGGTCGATTCACTTCACAGTATATTCTGTGAAGCGCTTTGAGAAGTCTAGAAGAAGTGAAAAGCACTATATCAATGCAATGATTATTATTATTATTACTTATATGCAGTTGATATATATATTGTACACATGATAAATAATTTGCAAGAATATTCTGGGGAGATAAATAGAGTTTATTCTCGGTATAAATTACTTCCTGTGTTCGATATCCTCTCTTGTTAGCTAAGAAGCTCTGCATCACTAGTAATGTTTGTTTCTTAGGACAAATGGTTGGTTCATTGCTATGTGAGTGTGTGGTTGGGGGGTGGTGTGAGGTGGGGGTGGGTGGGGGGAAACAGTGAAGAACTGGCAACAATGCACAGAGACACCAAAGATA
Organism: Hydrolagus colliei; assembly: GCA_035084275.1. NCBI lineage: Eukaryota > Metazoa > Chordata > Chondrichthyes > Chimaeriformes > Chimaeridae > Hydrolagus > Hydrolagus colliei. Next base: position 147,417,839 of record CM068742.1, read on the forward strand.
TTGCTCAGAATTTCTTCACGGCAGCTTAGGATAGATGAGGTTTCAACTGGATTGTGACAAAGACAGAGCAGGTATAGCCTCATTGAGCGGTGGATGGCGCTATCCACTAACTCATGATAATGTGTTGATCATTCTGGGAACGTTTGGTGATTCTTACCTTTTGTACTGTGTCGGTAATTTCATACAGTGCATCCATGCTTGATTGCCCCAACTCCCCCCAGCTCCTCCGCCGACCCACCCTCCCCACCTCCGTGATCCTCCACCCCACACACCCTGCCCCCTGCCCACTACACCATCGTGTGAACTTGCTTACAACGGGGTTACACCGAGCAATCCGTTCATCCAACCTGGTTGCTTCACTCGCGAGTACAAAATGGACGACTGGGTTATCAGTCGTTGCCGATGTCACTTCAGTCTTTGAGCAGGAAACAGGAAGCTATGTTGCCAATCCAGGAGTCGTCCATTTTTTCTTTTGCTGCAGGAAGCGTCTGATGTGCTCCCTGCATTACAACCCATTATCACGTCTCCCTATAATCATAGAATTTTACAGCACAGAAGGAGACCATTCAGCCAAACATATCAGTGCCGGCTCTTTGAAAAGAGTTGTCTAAATCAATCGCACTCCCCCGCGCTCTCCCCATAGCCCTGCAACCTTATCCTCCCCAATGCATATTGGGATTGAGCTCCTTAAGTAGACTATAAATTTACATTCCAAGGCACTGGACAGTCCAGGTACAAACCCCAGTCTAGGGTTTGTACCTGGGGAGGATGGAGTTTGAGGGTGTGGGTGAAAGGTGGCTGAAAGCACAGTCAAAGAGGAAGGCCTTGAGGCATTTCAGGAGGTGAGGGAAGATACGAGTTGCAAGGGGTTCTGGGATGGAGTTCCAGAGAGTGGGTTGTATAGGGTGAAATGCCAAACACCCCCTAGAATTTGTTGTTGTTCAACAACACTTGTGTGTCTCCATTAAACAATCTCATAATCTCGCCTGATACTTTATTGAAATGATGAGGGAAGTGCTGTCCTTCAGACTAAACATTAAACTGAGGTCCCAGCTCCACAAGTTGACGTTAAAGATTCCACAGCACTATTCGAAAAGAGAAGGAAGTTTCTCCCAGTGTGATGGCTGACAATCCCTCAAATAAAAATGGTCACCCACTTCATAACTGTTTGTGGTACATTGCTGTGTGCAAATTGGTTTCACCTACAAATACAGTCACTACACTTCACAGTAAAATGCACAATGTGCTTTGAGACATTTCAACTACACGATAAGATACTGTATTAAATGCAATTTTATATATTTAATTCTTCCCTCTCTTTCCTCTCTCTAGACAAAAGTGCTATTAAGACAGAGCTATGTGTTGAAAGGAAATGAGATTTTGCTGGAGGCAAAAACATGCTCCAACTGTTGTGTTCCCAGCTTGTCAATCTTCAGAGCGAAGCTATATGTTACAGACATTTACACTCAATAACAAATAAGGCATGATTTTGGACTGCTCCTCTAAAGCCTGTCTTTTAAACTTTAAGACCGGGATTTACTGCATTTCAGCTAATCTGTTTACATTCAGGAGTTCTGTAGCTCGGTGGTTAGAGCACTTGCCTTGCAAGCGAGAGAATTGGGTTTAATTCCCCCCAGGCCATACCTTGGGCAAGTTTCCTTACTCTACATGTCTGATAATAAACCTTCAAGAGAAAAAAAAATTGGTCACTTCAATCCATGACTGTTTGTGGGAGACTGCTGTGCGCAATTGACTGCCGGGTTTCGGCCACATATAAACAGTCAATTCACTATACAGTATATCCTGTGAAACGCTTTGAGGTGCCTAGAAGACGTGAAAAGCACTATATCAAATACAAGGATTATTATTATTATTTAACCTATTGAAGCAAAGCATTGCTAATAGTGCAAAGCATGCAAAATATTCTGCATTTCAGAATACATATGAATACATATCAAAATATTCTGGCAATAGGACAGAGAAAACCCAATACAAATACTTTCAGTATGACTCAGTTGGAAGGACTCTCACTTCTGGGTTAGAAAGCTGTCGATGGCAACGACGCATCCGGACTCTAAGCTTCCAATCTAGGACCACACTGCAGTATTGCATTGTCAGAGGTGCCGTCCTTTGACCAACATTGCATCTGCCTGTCGAGATAGATGTTAAAGACCCTTGACATTATTCAAAAAGAGAGAGTGTTCTGACCAACAATCCTCCAGATAAAGTGGTCATCGATTTCATGGTTGTTTGCAGCATGTCGTTGTGCACAAATTGGCTGCTGTGTTTGTTCCACAAATCACGTCACCTAACAGCAATTACTTTTGAAGATCTTTGAGATTTTCTGACATTGTGGATGTTACATTAAATGTAAGGATGAGTATAGTTGTTGCTAGTGTAATTATGTACAGTATAACTTGCTGGGGACAATTGAGTGATGAAGCCAGGACCCTCGACTCATTTTAAAACACAACTCCATGTTATAAAGAGAGGATGAATAAGTGGGTTTTCTGAAAGGATGAGATCAAATGGCTCAAAGGATCTTCTTCATCACAAATATTTCTTGAGATAGAAGGGAGTCTTGTCGCTTATTGGCTAGAGTATGAGCCTAGTGAGCGAGAGGACTCAGGTTCAATTCCTGGCGAGGGTGAAACTTCAGGCAAGTTTCTTATTCCACATGCCTCTGTTCATCTAACAGTAAGTAGGAACCCGACTGTTAGTCAATTGACGGATTGCTTTCCCAGGGCTAATATTCCCTTTGAAAAAATAATAATATGTTTACTCAATCCATGACTGATTGTGGGAGATTGGTTGCCATGTTTTGCCCACAAAATAAGCAGTCAATTTGCTTTGCAGTACATTCTGTGAAGCGCATTGAAGCATCTCTTTGCATTCTCTGGGATGCTATAAATGCAAGTTGCTTTTGTCTCAATAATATTATAAGACACTATATCAAATGAGAGGAATTATTATAATTTATTATTATTTGACACTGTCAATGGAAGGAATATACATGTGTTCAAATTTCCAAATCTACTTTTATAATAGTATCTGTCCTTCTTGCAGAGCAGCTGTGTCCAGGACAGAGGGAATAATGTAGCGTGAAGCATCTGGATCAGTAGAGTTGAAACCACAAGAGAGGTTCTGCTCCAGCTATACAGTGCTCTGGTCAGGCTGCACCTGGAGAACTGAGTGCAGTTCTGGTCATCGCAACATAAGGACACTTCCCCAGACCCTTGGGGCAGTGCTGACGGGAGCGATGAGCATGATCGCCTGAATTAGCAGGATGAACTGTGAGGAATGATTAGGTGAATTGGGATTTTTTTTGATAAAGACATCTTCGAGGGGCCTGGTAGTGGTATATGAGACACTGAAATGGGAACGAGTAAGCAATGCCAGAACAATACCCACAGATACTGACATAATAATAATAATCCTTGCATTTGACATAGCATTTTTCATATCTTCTGGATGTCTCAAAGTGCTTCACAGAATATATTGTAAAGTGAATTAACTGTATATATTTGGGCAAAAACACAGCAGCCAATTCCGCACAGCGGTTCCCACAAACAGTCTTGTATTGAAATGACCAATTTATTATTGGTTTTTTGGGGGGGATTATTATTACTCATAGGCAGAACAAAGAGGAACTGATTTTGAGTTGCAAAGGGCAGTTTCTGGACAACACAAGAATGCATTTGTGCATGAGCCCGACTCAGTGATAGTGCTCTTGACACAGATGGGTGTGGGTTCAAGTCCTACATTCGGACTTGGATTCACAGTCTAACCGGCGCTAACTGGCAATGCAGTGCTGAGGTATGTTGCATTGTCGGAGGTGCCGTGCATTATATCAAAAGTAAGGATTATTATTATTATTATTTCTTTACCTGAAGGATAATCAATGAATGGAACAAGTCACCAGAAAGGGAGATTGAGGCAGGGAGCTTGGATTCATTGAAGAAATAGTTTGGATACTATGATTGGATATAATGTGGTGGGTGTTCTGGAAGGATGAGATCAGATGGGTCAAACAACTGTTTCTATCCATATCTCCCTTGTGACCCTGAAGGATTCTGCCAACGAGATCCGATTGTGGAGATCTACAACAAAGTCGTCAGCAGCTAATCAGGCTGACAGATTCCCTGGGCCATGTAAAACACACAGGTTTAAAGGCTGTGTAATCCCCATAAAACATTTACACAAAAAGTTTATACTAATTTACTGGCTGCATGTAAAATTCTGAAAAGATAACAAGTAACTCACAGTTGCATGGAAACAATTTTTTTTCCCAAACAACTGAAGCGTGCCTGGAGGTTTGAAACTCTCCCATTTGCCTGACAGTTTAGACAGGCAATGTTCTAGCCCTCCACAAACAGTCATGTATACTTGTAGATCTTACAATTTGCTGGTATTTGTTCAACTAGCTTAAACAGAACAGATGTTTGTTTTTAACCCCCTTTTTTTACGATTCTTCTCAGCCTGAGGAAACCTGTCATGCGACAGAGAAAACATAAATTACACTGTTCAGCGGGTGTTGGCCTGGCTATGTTGATCGTATTCTCACCCCCGAGTTAGAGAGTCCACGTCAGGACTTTGAACCCGCAGAATTCAAGGAGGACATTTTAGTACATAGCTGGGGGTACACTGGATTGTTGGATGTGGCATCCTGCAGGTGGTGGTTCCAACCCCCGACTGTTCAGTGCCTTGGGATGTCCTCCCAACGTGAAAGGCGCTCTATAAATGTGATTTTGTTGTTGTTGTTTTGTTGTTGTTGCAGTTAAACTAATGTCCTGTTTGCCTGTTCAGGTGGACATTGAAGATCCCATGGTATCATTTAAATGGATAAGGAAGTTTCTCCTGATGTCCTGGTCAACAATCCCCCAGATTAAATCAATCATTCACTTCATGGCTTATTTCAAAGATAGATACAATTTCAAAGTCTGATAATAGTAATAATCTTTGTATTTGATATAGCGCCTTATCACGTCTTCAAGCCATGTCAAAACGCTTATACTTTAAGAGCAGAATATACTGCAATGTTTCAGCACATGGGACATCCTCCTGACATGAAAGGCACTAAACAAGTGTAATTTTGTTGTTGTTGTTGATGCGAATTGACTGTATATTTTGTGGATGAAACTTGGCAGCCAATTACTCACAGCAGTGATCGGAAGTGAAGTAACTGGCTGTATCTAAGGCAATATTTAAGCTTCAGATCTCAAAGGTGAGGGTTTCCCCTCTTGATCTGGATCAAAAGGAAAACTGAAAAGTCTGAGAGAGTACTTTTTTTAAAAAAAGCAGTTGAGTGTGAAACCTGCTGTCATGTTAAACCCTATCCAAGCCAAACTATTGACAGTTCCACACATGTACAGAATGTCCCTTCATCTGGGATGGAATGTGCACTCTCTCCCCAAAGGAATGCACCATGTTTATCGCATCCCAGCGAGTATTAAGCGCAGGGCAGCACCAAGCCTTGAGGCTGCCCCAGAGTGTGCATCAGATGTTCGTCAAATTCAGCTATAAACAGAAACAAAAACAGAAATCGCTGGGAACACTTAGCAAGTCAGGCAGTATCTATGGAGAAAGGAAAAGTGAGTCAACGTTTCAGGTCTACAACCCTTCGTCAGAACCAGGTCGTGGACCCGAAATGTTGACTCACTTTTCTGTTTTGCATTTTTGTCAGCTATAAACAGGCCCGGCATGATTGCACCCCACTTTCCTAAGGTCAAATAAATTGGCAGCACTCAACAACACTATTTGGTGTTGGAGGCAAATTACTGGAGGGTTAGCTGATTGTGGACTGTACCCCAGTCGAAGGAAAAATTAGTGAAGTGCTGTCAGTGGTGGAAAAAAAACTGGAGGCAAGGTTTAAAATCACTTGCAGCGATATTAATAGAGCCTCGGAACTATCCAGCATCTGAAAACAGGACTTCAAGGTGACTTGGGTTGTGGATGGAAACACAGGAAAACTGAGCCAAACAGGGTCAGGTTCAACAGAATGCTGGTGGAACTGCGCTGAACTGGTTGGAAAGTCAGCCAAAGGACAATATCTGATAATGGACCCGTCAATCAATATTAAAATATATGACATTCAACAATAACCTCAACTTATTGATCTATTTATCTCATCTGTACAAAGAGTCTCCAATGAAAAGTACCATCACATTAGGAGCATAGAAGCAACTGTGCAGAAACTTTGGAGCGAATGCCAAGATGCTTGATTGAACAGTGCACAGTTCAAGTCCATTACCACAAGTTGTTAGGCACTGATTTTATTTCATTCTCACAGTAGGACGCCCAATGCTAGCATCTGAACGGACCCTACAACAGCTGAAAGGCATGGCATTCTCTGCCCTGACTTCGCTGGAAATGGAATCAATGTTCCTGCCATTGACAACGGAGGTGGGGTTGGTGGTTACCATTTCGGAAATGAACAGCTTGAATAACTCCCAATTAAACCTTCCTGTCGACCATATCTCCCCCCTTCTCCCGCCTTCCCAACACCCCCCACTCCCGATTCCACTTCACAGACTGTGTGAGGGGCAGTGACTGGCATGCTTGGCTGGCTCATGTGCCCATCACTCCAGGTGGTACAGTGGGAGGTGTGACCAATTGGTCGGTGTTGCCATCAATCAATTCTGGACTAACTCAACCACAGCATTTTTTGAAGCAAAGTCAATGCCTCTTCTAACCTCATAGTAAATGTATGAAAAGCTGTCCAGTTTCTAAAATACTCCCCAGACACCCAAGCGACTGATATATGTATACAGTATATAAAGACAGATGCTCTGATCAGCGAGATAAATAAGAGAGAGATTAATCCGCACCTTTATAAAACAACGATAAATAAACGCACCGATAGGGATTTGCACAATTTTGAGCCTTGCACAATAAGTGCTACTGTACTAGCTGGCTTGCTACCCTCTCTTTGACATTCTTAGAGCCCCCTCTCTCCAAAAGAGAAAATTCACAAGATGCTAAAAAAAAACACATTGGCAGAATCCCAGTTACCAGTGTGTTGGTGCCGTTTATTTTGACCAGGTGAAAATGCCAATGAAATCTACCCCAGCCTCTGGAATAATTTCCCTTCCCTGCCCCCATTCCTCTCCTAATTTACTTGACCTTGACACATGACCTTAATAATAATAATCCTAGCATTTGATATAGCGCTTTTCATGTCTTCTAGATGTGTCAAAGCACTTTGAAGAATATACTGTAAAGTGAATTGATTGTATATTTTGTGGGCGAAATGGGGCAACCAATTGTGCAAAGCAGTGTCCCACAAACAGTTGTGCAATTGGCTGTTGCGCTTTTTTTGAGGGATTCTTATCAGGCATGTGGAGTAAAGAAATTTGCCCAAGGTTTCACCCTGCCTAGAATTGAACCCAGGTCTCTCACTTGTAAGGCAAGTGCTTTAGTCATTGAGCTACAGGACTCCTAGTCGTCATTCAATATTCCATTTGAACTCCCAATCATGCAAATCAGTGGCTTAATCAATTCAGGTGGATGTTAAAGATGCCGCAGTACAATTCAATAACAAAAGAGCCCTTCATGTAGGACGTGAAAAGCGCTATGTCAAATGCAAGGATTATTATTATTATTATAATGCTTTGGAGCACTTCACAGCAGAGGGATTGGACACTGAGCTAGGTGGAAGGAATGGGGGAACAGAGATGACTAGAGGCAAGTCAAAGAGATGGGCTTCAAGATGGAATTTGAAGATAGATAGATAGTAGGCAAGGTGCTTGATGAGATGCTTTGCTTGAAACTCCAAACCTTGTTCTTCAGGATTTTTCAAGAGATTGAAAAGTGCATGAATGAAAACTGGATATGTCCATTTCAAACTGAACTTCTCCGCCTCCTGCCTGATATAAATAAAACCATAGAGCAGTCAACTCCACTGAAGCGTATACCTCATTCAGCAAAGACCGGATTCCAATGTAACAAACCCAATCCCCTTGTACGAATTCCCTCATCCAAACAAAACACTTTCTAAGATTTTTACAGTTCTTTATAATACTGTACCTACTAATGTGGCCTCTCGGCTGGAGACAATAGCAAGTTTAACAAATGAATTGCTTCGATGTGAAACAGAAGCTTTTTATTCAGTGTTTTCTGTTTCGCTTTGCTCTTACATTGAATTGTTCGGTGAACAATTGATTGGAATGAGTGTAGCGCATCGAGCAAAGTGGCACTTTTTATCTGGGGCATACAGAATGATCCAGCAAACAACATTTCTTGGCAAACCTACTGCACATTTAACAGATCCAGTTTTACATTCTTGGCAGGAATGGCTTAAGAAAGATTTGTCCTTTCTATTTTTGTTTCATTTCCTGGCCAACGTTTCTCCTCTGATTTTCCCTCACCCCCCCCGCTACTCCATTTCCTTCTACATTTCAGCCCGGCTCAGCTGGTAGCAGTCTTGCCTCTCAGTCAGAAGGTTCAATCCTTGCATCACACTCGATGATCTGCGATGCTATCTTGCAAGATAGTGCTTTATAAATGCAAGTTGTTGTTCCTACTGACATTCCAGTGCATTGCTGGAGGTTGCACTAAATAGTCAGAGGTGCCATCGGTCAGATTAACACTTTAAACCAAGGTGTTTAGGCGGACATTTAATTGGCGCTGTGGCGTTATTCAAAAAGAGAAGGGAGTTTCTTTCAGTGTCCGGGAGAACAATCTTCCAGAAAGAAAGAAAAAAAGTTGTTCACTTCATGGCTGTTTGTGGGACATTTCTGTGTGCAAATTGGCTGCTGTTTGTCTACAAAACACATAGTCACAACACTCCACAGTAAATATTGTGCATTGACGTGAGACATTTTGACAACATATGGCGTCAAATTCTGTCTGATCCATTGGATGTAATTTGACAGTTTATAGATTCATAGATTCATAGAATTTTACGGCACATAATGAGGCCATTCGGCCCATCTAGTCTGTGCCGGCTCTTTGAAAAGAGCGATTCAATCCCACTGCCCTGCCCGCTCCCCATAGCCTAATAGACCTGTTCTCCCTAAATAAAGATCTAATTCCCTTTTAAAAGTTGTTATCGAATCAGCCTCCACCACCTTTTCAGGCAATGCATTCCAGATTCGAACAACTCGCTGAGTGAAAACATTTCTCCTCAGCTCCCCTCTACTTCACCTTGAAACTATTTTAAATCTGTGACCACGAGTCACAGATTCACCCACGAGTGGAAATAGTTTTTCTCTATTTGCCCTGTCGAAACCCCTCATGATCAAAGGGCTCTGGTTAAATCTTCAGAGTGAACATTAAACATGGGTATCGGCAGGGTATTTATTCAACAACTGGGGGCAGCTAAACCCAGGTGTCTGGATAATAGTTAGTAGTGGGCATTAAAATACAAAAACTTAAGAAATGCTAGACTCAAAAAAGACCAAAGTCCATCTAGTTCACCTTGCACTGTCCCAGGCATCTGAATGATCTTTCCGTTGCTATCTTCATGGTAGAGTCCCTAACTGTGACCCCCACAGCTGAGATCAGCTACCTCTATAGTCAGGGATTTGAACCTGTGATCATCTAGGCTTGTATGACCATCTAGTTGGACATTTCCTTTGTCCACTAGCCCATCAGGAGAGTTCTTATACTCCCACATTTCATTTGACTTGAAATATCAGTACCAATTGGCACATTTTTTTGCTACACATTCTTTATTCAGCAAAGGAGAGAAGAATCCACAGGGGTTTTTTTTAGGATCAAAGCAGGATGTGAAGGATAATTATGTTTCTTTTTAGCTACATTGACTGTTGCTTGTCAACGTATGGAGCTCATTCCAACTATGAACTGCTTATGCTGCCAGAGATTTAAAAATACTAGAGAGTTTTTTCTCAAATTGGAGATGAATGAATAGTGCAGTGCAATATGATAAACCTTTGACATCAGGAGGACATCCCAAAGCACTTCACAGTTCTGAAACAATAACAGTGGTCGCTGGGAACACTCAGCAGGTCAGACAGCATCTATGGAAAAAGGAAAGTGAGTCCACATTTCGGGTCCACAACCCTTCATCAGAACTGGGGCATGTTGGGAGGGAGAGGCTGTTAAGGACTAAGAGGGAGGGGAGAGGCAGGGCAAGGAATGTTGATTCACTTTCTTTTCTCCATAGATGTTGCCTGATCTGCTGAGTGTTTCCAGTGACTTCTGTTTTTGTTTCAGATTTCCAGCATCTGCAGTAATTTATGTTTTACTTTCACTGACAATTATGCCTGGGCACCACAGCTGAGGGTAGGAGTTGGAGGGAGAGGGACCTGAGGAGGAGAAACATGAACGCAGGAACAGGTGCATTTTGGGGCATACTTTGAGGGTTGTGGGGAGGGGGGGTGGGGGGTGGGGAAGGATAGGGATCTGGGAATGCTATAATAACATTGCATATATATTTTAGTACTTGGTTCAATGTAAGAGGTACTGGACAGCTGAAGGCAATGCTCATTTCTAATAGTATTAAGTGACCTTGAATCATTATTACAATTGTATAATGGTTCTGAGTGTTGAGTGCAGTGAAAAGTCTATTCAGTCAGGCGGGTGCATATAGTTTGAAAGCGCAACGTGGGTGGAAGCAATGTCCTTCAAAGTAGCAGGGCAATGATTCCAGATTGGGTACGACCACAATGAAAGGTTCAGAAGTCGTCATGAATCTTCGAAGCATTTCACTGTATTAAACGCAAAGGAGGAGTGGAAAGTTGTTGGAGTTCTTTTAACTAACTGGCAGGTCAGGTGGGGCAGTGATGGATGGCTCTTGTGATAGAACCATGGCTTGAAGTGCAGTGAGATGCGCTCTCATTTCCTTGCAGTTACAAGGGACCTTTACAGTCAGGACCCCTTGAGTAATGCAAGACTGAACTGCACTATGAGTTTCAGGCGATGCTATACCCTGGAGGAGCAGGTTACCAGCCTAACTTGTAAACTCAAGACCTGCCATAGTTTTGAACCAATCACCTGATATTTAAAAAAAGAAATAATAGACCAATGATGTGGAAAACGCACCATGTGATGTGATAACTTAAATTGCTGAAAAGTGGAATCCGAATCCATCTTTGCTTATCGGCAGGGTTAAGCATGAAGACCCCATCAATCCCATTCCCCAGCACTGCACTAAGGTGTTAGTCTAGGATGTGAGTTCAGAGTGTATGCAACTCTCTGTCCTCTATTCCAACACGAACCCATTAAAATGTACAATACTGCCATAGTGCTAAGGGCATCGTTTTTCCATGTGCTACCTCTGGTAGTTATTGCTAATCTCGCTGTATTCATGAGGGATCGGTTCTGTAAGTGCAGCAAAACTGTGAAACTCCACTGGGAGCAGAGCCGGGGCAAGCTGGGTTTTAATGCACGGTGTGTTACTGCAATGCAACTGACGTTGCAACCTGTATTTGTGGAATGTGGATTGTAGGAATATGGACCAGGCACTAATTAACAAATCATCAGTGTTGTTAGTGTTCGTATGTACAAGGGGAATGTTACAAGGAAGCAATGCACTGAGGAGCTGAGCTTATACAAAAGGACTAGCAAAGCAGGTCATAGGAAAGCACTGAAGATGAAAGACTCGCCCCATCCATCAGGCCCATTCTTTCATTGACCAAATGCAATCTATCACGACCATACCCAAGATGTTTAATTTCCTCTAGAGAGGTCTGCAAATTTCTCCCTCAGCTCTCAAAAGTAAATCCAGCAGAATGTCTAACCATACACATTAAGTTGTACCCATAAGAGCAAAATACAAGCAGTTTATCAATGTCATCACAACACCTTAAGGGCGCATTAACTTGTGTTGTTCGATGTAATGTACAGAGGTAGAGCTAGTGTGTGTACTGGGGAAGGTGGTGGAGGTGGGGGTGGTGGGGGGAGGCATTGAATTTCTGCTGAGGTTTGCATTGGTTGACAGTAGGATTCATGGCAAACAGCAATGAATAGCAAACATGCTTAGTCCAATCACCAAACCTGAACTCAGGGCTATGATACAATGTGGTTTCAATGTTCTGGTGTCTGGATTAATTACAGTGCATGTTCCAAGGGAGTAGCACACCTTATATACTTTAATATATGACAGTATCACTGCATTAGAGTTTATGAAGGGATCTGAACCTCATGGCTAGATGCTATCGTACGGTTAGGAAAATAAAGGAATCAAATCATATCACAAGCTACACAAGCAGTTGATAAGGTATCTGGACATCAATACCTTATCAACTGCTTGAGCTCCTGTAGCTCAGTGGTTAGAGCACTCGACTTACAAGCATGAGACCTGTGTTCAAATCCAGGCAGATCAGGGAGAAACCTTGGGCAAGTTTCCTTACTCCACGTGGCTAATAATAATTCCTCCAAGTAAACCACAATACTAAAAATTGGTCATTTTCAATACACGACTGTTTGTGGGACATTGCTGTGCGCAATTGGCTGCCGCGTTTCGCCCACCAATATGCAGTCAATTCACTTTACAGTATATTCTGTGAAGTGCTTTGAGACTTCTATAAGCTGTGAAAAGCGCTATATCAAAATGTAAGGATTATTATTATCAACATATCTCAGTCATCTACTGAAGTTGCTCAGACTTTCAATAATACACTGATGCTAGCAATGAAATATAATGATTCGGAAACCCTGGTGCATTGCAAGAATCAGAATATCAGAGTGTGAAATGTCTTTATGGACAAGGGTTAAAGCACTTTGTGACACCATCCGGCGTGGAGAGTGCTATATAAATCCAAGTAGTTGTTGTTGTTAAAACCCCCAAAAGTGCATGAAAACGCTTCCTGGCAGCAAGCAAATCTTCGTTGACCAGCAAGCAAATCTTTATCTGGGGGTAATCAACTACTGGAACAGGTTGCAAGGAACGGTGATGGAAGCTCCAGGAAAGATAATAATAATCCTTGCATTCGATATAGCACTTTTCACATCTTCTAGATGTCTCAAAGCACTTCACAGAATATACTGTAAAGTAAATTGACTGCACATTTGTGGGCGAAATGTGGCAGCCAATTGCGCACAGCAGTGTCTCACAAAAAGTCATGGTTTGAAGTGACCAATTTTATTATTGTTTTCTTGAGCAATTATTATTAGGCGTGTGGAGTAAGGAAACTTGCCCAAGGTTTCACCTTGCCAGGAATTGAACCCAGGTCTCTCACTTACAAGGTGACTGCTCTAACCACTGAGCTACAGGACTCCTATGAAATTAACTCTTATGATGACGAAGGCTATGACATTGGACTTGTTTACAAAGCAGCTAGATGCTGTGATTTGGGTGGGGAGTAGGGTGGGTGTTCTTGAGGGACCTTCTTCATTCAAACCAATCTTGCGATATAATTATCGGGCCTGTCCAGACTGAAGACAATCCTGCAATACAACACTGGTCTGGCTAAAGAGGCTTCGCTTTTGCAACCTTTTGCTGGACTTATTTTTGCAGGCATTTTTTTGTAGCCTAGAAGAAAGAATTGAACACTAAGTTGAAAAAGCAAACTGCCAGCTACCAGACAGAATTTTCCAATGAGTTTATTTTTCTGCAAAAATATATTTTGTCAGTCAATGTTGAAACTTCTTTTGCAAAAATAGAAAGGTGAATTACATAGTTTAGACACCCCCCTCTCCCTTGCTCCATCACTCCCATGTATTGGATTTTAATATTTTAAATGTTTCAATATTTAAATCGCATAATTTCACATTATTGATCCAAATTGAAACGCTTGATACACCTCAAACGGTCTATATAAGAAAGGTCAAATGACCAACATGTGGTAAACTCTCCTCTAAAGTCATGATAGCATCATCTACATTATCCCTCATTGACAACCTATTAATTCAGGCCAATGCCTTGGTAACTCTGGAAACTCTTACCTTAATAATTTAAATACATTGGCAAACCCGGCTGGTTTTAACTTATTCATACATGTGTAAATTTTTCTAAAAGATTCTCAAATTCAATTTAGTTCTCTGAATGTACTGACTAGAGCCCACCAACACCATCTATGAGGCATGCCCTCTCATCTCTTTCAAATTATCCGAATGAATGTTATTTCATCTGAGGGTAATTTAAGGTTAGTCTTTTTTTTGTGTGAGTTTCTTTAAGAACTGGAGTGAACCAGCTTCAAAGCTAAGGCTGAGTTCAACAGTTTGCCAAATGTTGGATGCTCTGAAATGCTGTGTAAATGGAATAAATCTAGACTCAGGTGGAACTTCTTCCGTCTCGTGTGACCATCTGACTGGATGTGAGATACATATCTTTACACTGTAACTCTGTGTCTCCTTCTTACACCATCTTTACACTTCAAACAACCTTTATTCTACCACTTGCTGTTGAGTCCACGATGATATTCCAAGCCTGAAATCCCACTGAGCCCCAAAACTGTTTTGTTTTAAGATTTAAGATCAAGTTATGATCTGGAATGCACTGCCTGACAGTATGGTGGAAGCAGATTCAATAATAACTTTCAAAACTGAGTTGGATATATCCTTGAAAAGAAAAATAATTGCACGGCTGTGGGGACAGGGCAGGGGAGTGGGACTATTTGGATAGCTTTTTCAAAGAGCTGGCACAGGCATGATGGTCCAAATGGTCTCTTTCTGTACTGTAGGATTCTATGATTCCGTGATCATGAGAGCTTTTCAGTTTACAAAAAAACTATAAGGAACCAACTTCATATAGTTGGTAACACTCAGCAGGTCAGGCAGCATCTATGGAGAAAGGAAAGTAAGTCAACGTTTTGGGTCTACAACCCTTTGTCAGGTCGACCCTTTGAGTTCTGACGAAGGGTCCTGGACCCGAAACATTGACTCACTTTCCTTTCTCCGTAGATGCTGCCTGACCTGCTGAGTGTTCCCAGCGATTTGGGTTTTTGTTTCAGATTTCCAGCATCTGCAGTATTTTGCGTTTTTGTTTATATAGTTGGTTCCTGATGTATTTGTGCTTTGGGGGAAGCTAATTTTCCTCCATCCACCAAGCGAATGACATCCTTTAGATTTCAGAGTTTAAAATGCAGAATGATCTGTCGTCAAACTAGAAAATTATATTGCATCATACAAACCCAAAATTCTGTGTTTAATCCTTTTTATTATTGGTGATGCACTTACAGAGAAGTCTGGTATCTACAGGATATCCACAAAGCCCTCTTACTCCCCTGTTACAAAGTTGTGATATGAAACTATGGAGGAGTGGAAACAAGCTGTCAGAGATGCATTTCTATCTCATCACTCCATCCATGTTATGGAAGGTGTCGCAAAATCATGATGCTCACACCCATATTCTGGATGTCTAACTACAGTTAAACACTTGGACTGAATACAATTAAGTACTGTACTTCTAAATTTAGAATTATCATCATTCTTCAGTTGTTGGTCAGTGCACTGTGTAAAAAAAACACATTGGGGGTAACAAGACTTTGTATACACCCTGTACAATCACTTTTGCACAGGTGAAACTGATCCGAAATCAACAAGCGGATCATTGGGAAAAGGACACAGCAGCTTTAAGTTGATATACTGTACAATGAAACTGAATCATGTAGACACCACCTTACAAAACTGATGGCCTTTGCCACAAAACCTCCTTTGACATAGCCTTGCTTGAGAAACAGAGCAATGATCAGTTTAGTTGTACTCAGCACTATGACTTGTAGCAACAAAGATAAAGTACCTCCTCTGCTCTCACTGTCTGCCGGCTTCACCTGGATCGGTCTGTTCATCTGCGAATTCAAAGAAAGGAGCAAAGGTCAATCTTGCAACTTGAGAATTACTTATGATAATATTAATAATAATACAATAGCCTTTTGCGTTTTATGTTACATTTAAGGCTCAAAGCACTTTGCAGGATTCATTGTAAAGTGTAGTGACTGTCTTTGTAGGTGAACAAGGCAGCAAATTTGCGCAAAGCAACATCCCACAGTCAGCCATGGTGTGACTCACTGATTTTTATTATTTGGAGAATTGTTGGCTAAGACACCTTAAGCAATTCCCTTCTCTTTTCACAGGATTATTTAATGTCCATCCGAACAGGCAAACAGGACTTTAGTCTCATCTGAAGGATGACACCCCCAGCAATGCAACACACCCCCTTCAAACTGAATTGTCAGCCTAGACTATTTGGGTTCAGGGTGGGGCTTGTACCCATGATCTTCTGACTCAGGAGCTGACAGGGCTACTAACTGAGCTACTGCTTAAATAATGATAATAATCCTGGCATTTGATATGCACCTTATAATGTTGTTGAGCACCTCTCAATGTACTTTACAGAATATACTGCAAAGTGGAGTGAGTGACTGTGTATTTTGTGAAGGCAGCGAATTGTGCACAGCAATGTCTCACAAAAGTCGTAAATGAATCCAACCTCTTGATTTCCTGATAACTCATTCCATTATTCTCTGTATGTTGCTAGAAACCAGTTACTCTACTTGGCAGCAGCAACACAGACAGTCCAAGCTGCCTGTCTGACCAGTCACCAGGGATAGCCCCAAAAGGCAAAGAGGGGTAAAACGAGAAGAATCGCATTCAATTCTATTTCCACAAGGAGGCATCGACCAAGACTTCGCTGAAATGAAATTATGTAGGATTGCTGTTCTCAGTGAATACAAATTGAAAGATCAGAATTATTTCATATCTCAACTTGCTTTCCATTTGCGTGACCTCAATTTAAATTGCTCTTCAATTAATATTTTCCATTATTTATGCAAGTTACACATTTACAGCGCAAGTTACATATTTGTCATGTCCTGCATCGTGTTCTGTGCACATGATGAAAGAACTGCCTTTTGATTATTTCCACCGTCGGGTTACCATAGCGATGTAATTTTTTTTGCCCCAGTGCATTTATGATAGAATTCAGGGATAAGAATAGGAAATCGCAGAATCATTGAATTTCACAGCGTAGAAGGAGGACATTTGGCTTGTGGTGTCCGTACAGGATCTCTGAAAGAGCCACTCTTTTGATCCCATTCCCGTGTTTTTACTTTCAGGATGTTTGTCCTATTCCCTTTTTGAAAGGAATCAGGGATTCATCTTCAACCAATGTTTTTGGCATGCCACGTAATAATTTGTTTTCTGTTGCTAACATCTCCCTCTGTTATTTTGGTAACACATTAACAAGAGAAATCTAAGGAGGGGGTTGTGGATGTGGGAGAGTGTAAATCGGGAAGTGCGAACTGCTATTAATAAAAATAACTCTTGCATTTGATAAAGTGCCTTTCATGTTGAGAGCTCATGTGCTTCATAGGATATACTGTAAAATGCAGTGACTGTGCCTTTTTTTAGGGCATGGTAAAGAAACTACAAAAAACAGCTTTAAAATTGGAACTTGTTCCCTAAAGCAGTGGTTGAAGCAGATGGTACAGAAACGTTTAGAAGGAAGCCAGATATACACATGAGGGAGAAGGGAATACAAGGGTATGGGGTGGGGAGTAAGGAGTGCGTGGAGACTCATATAGAGTGTAAAACACGAACACAAACGAGTGGGGCTGGATGGCCGTATACAAATGTAATTTTGCTGTTGTTGTTTCTGTGATATGTCACATTTGTAAATCTATTTAAGTCCACTACTTTTGAATTTCCTCCCAAAGTGAAAGGCGCTATTTAAATGCAATATGTTTGTTTGCTGTTCTCGTTTTCTGTGGATACTTTTGAGAAGCTCTGAAATACTAAGAAAAAAAAATCTAAGTCTATTTTGCATTTGTTGAGCTCATAATGCAGGCGGACACTGCAGTGCCATACCCTGATATGTGGTGAGAGAGGTTAGTCCTTGAAGCAGGTTTTGAAAGCGAGTTGGGACTCCAGGAAGGAATTGCAGAGAGTGGGAAGGATGGCTGAAAGCTCACCTGCTGATTGTGGGGCAAAATGATTGCTGGGGCAAAATGATTGCAGGGGCAGGGATGAAGCAGGCTAGTGTCCATTGGGAGCAGTTAGGTCTATATGATGATAGTGGGGCTGCAGGGATATAGGGCGCGGAAAGGAGATGGAGGGCTTTTGAACACGAGAACAAGAATCTTCAACTCGATCTTCTGCTGGATGGTCGAGATGCCTCGATGTGACAAGGAGCCGTGTAGAACACAGCTTCCATTATTTGCACAATTCTGATCGTAAAACAAAAGGCGCTCATCAAATTGGACGCCTCGGTTACGCCCACTGCAGCTGCTCTGTACCATGTGAGCAAGTGGAAGAAAGATGATGTATAATTACCCTTTTAAACTGATGGACACAACGATAATTTCACTCGCTGATAATTATGTTGTGGAACAGATTCTTTCAAGTAATGAATTCTAATTGTAGCTTGTAGGTTAGAACAATCTCGAAAATTACATTCTTTGGGGTGAGATTTGCGGCATTTCATAATGCGTTGCCTGTGGTAATTACCTGCGATAATTATCGCATCACATCCCTCATTTTCTTCTTCCTTCCCTCTCTCCCCACCACCCCCTTCCCTCTCCCCCACTCACCTACCTCCAGGGCCATGCCCTGTCTAAAATTCCATACCGTACTATATTGAAAAACAGCTCCATTAACTGGCTGTAACACTTCTGGACACAAGGCTATTTAGAATGTAGGCAAGAGAAGTTCATTCAAAGTTGTCTTTAAATTGCGTGATCGACAGCATCTCAGAGTGTGGTTACATATAATGGTAAAAGCTTTGGTCCTATCATACCCAAATGAATTGTCACGCATGGACACAATATGTGGGGCTGAGGTGGGAAAATGCGCTGCATGTTATTACAACCTTAGGAGTCTTCAAGATAAGTTGATCTAAAATGTGTTGGTACTGATTCAGATCAAAGTAAGTTTGTATCAATTTTGTGAATCACTAATTGAAAGAAGTTTTCCCCGAAAAACAAATTCAGATGTGCCAGAAACAGCCATGCAACAAATCACCAATTCTATGTGGAGGATTGTTGGTCAATACCCAGCCATAGAATTGGTTATTTACTTCAAGGCTGTTTGTGGCACATCAATACTCTCTTTTCTTTTCAAATAGTGCCATGGGATATTTAACGTCCACCTGAATAAGCAGACGGGATCTCGGTTTAATGTCTCTTATGAAGGATGACACCACTGATAATGCAGCACTGCAAGAGAGTGCCAGCCTGCACTATGAGCTGAGCTCAAAGTTGTGACAAGTTGCTTGAACGCAGTTTTCTACCACAGTGGTGAGAGGGTTACCAATTGAGCCAGGCTGACTCTGGAACACCCCACTTTGTGAATAAAGCCCTCCCTGCGGTTAATCACCCTGAAACACAGTGCATTTCCTGCCAATAATTCAGCGCTTTGGAACTCCATCCCACAATCCCTTCATCTTGCTCCCTCCTTTGCCTCCTTCAAGGCCAATCTCAAGACTCTGTTTTCGACCGTGCCTTCAGCCGCCATCCTTCCTCTCTGCCCTCCCTCATCCCAATCCTGATCGTTAACTTCCTCCGCTGGGATCCTGACTCCTGACTGTTCAGCGCCTTGGGACATCGTCCGAAGTGAAAGGCACTCTATAAATGTAATTTTGTTGTTGTATAATTGTTGTAACATATGTATGTTTTCACGATCAGTGTAATAATAATCATAATAATCCTTGCATTTGACATAGCACCCTACCACATTGTTGAGTCATTTTAAAGCACATCACAGAATATATTGTAAATGTAATAATAATAATCCTTGCATTTGAATATATTCTGTAAAGTGAATTGACTGTATATTTGTAGGTGAAACGTGGCAGCCAATTGCGCGCAGCAGTGTCCCACAAACAGTCGTGGATTCAAATGACTAATTTTATTACTATTTATTTGTGGGATTATTATCAGGTATATGTGGAGTAAGGAAACTTGCCAAAGGTTCACCCTGCTGGGAATGGAACCCAGGTCTCGATTGTAAGGCGAGTGCTCTAACTACTGAATTTGTAGGCGAAACGCGGCGGCCAATTACACACAGCAATATCAATTGATTGACAGCAGAACGTAATAATAATAATCCTTTTAGCGTCTTATCACGTTTTTGAGACGTCTTGAAGTGCCTCCCAGAATACAATGTACATTTTGTGGGTGAAATTACGCACAGCAGGTGGCGAGAATCCTCCAGGTTTAACTTTAATTTAGTTAAAGACAAAGTTATTTCAGAAGCTAATCTTGCCATGACTCTCCCCGGGCTTGATTTAAGTACTGTTATAAGCAGAAGAGAACCCGGAGCTGTGGTAAAATGAAACTCCCCGATCGGCTTGACTTTGCTAGTTCTCCCTTCCCCTGAGATTCCTCTCTTAATGATGAGGCTGACTGTATTTACCCACCTCTAGGATTCTTGCTGTCTGGGGAGTTTTACTATTGACTGCTTAACACAGAGCCACTTGGGGGAAATGCAAGTCCCATGGATTATATTTAATTCTGTGAAAAAATATGAAGTATAATAAGATCCTTATCTAACGGTGGGTTTTGAGTGAAGATAATTAACTGATTTACCCTGGCTTAATCCCTTGTCTGAGACTGCACAGAATAAATGGATACCTGAAGGATTCTGAAATCGGATCATGCCGGAGTTTCGGGGGGAGGGTCTGTGGATATTCCGAGACTCGCGATTCTGCATTACTTCAATTCTTTGGTTCAGCGAGTCTGAATGGCCACAGCAGTTTGTATTGTAACAGGAGAATGCACAACCAGAAAAGGGTTTCAATTGGTGTCAAATAAAATCCTCGCCTGCAATTCCACCGCATTCAGAAAGTCTCTGCAGTACATTAAACCATCGGCTAATATACTCTGTGAAGCTCCTCGGTCATCTCATTTCATACAACACTGTTCAAATGATCCAATCTTAGTGCTATTAAAAGTAATAGGCAATGTAATATATTTCACACACTCACCTTAACAACGGGTTATATTTTCCATCCCATATTTAACCCTGGGTGTACCCAGTCCCCAAGTATGTGTTGGAATGACACGCCTTTTAACGCTATTTTATAGTCAGTTATGGTGCACTTTTCTCTCCATAAAGATCAGTTTTTCCTGGCAATAGTAATGTCATCTCTCTTTATTTCAACTGCTGCTCAACTCCAACGAGAACAATATTTCGTAAGATCAGAAGATTAACTCAGATATAGTCAGAAGAAGCCAATATATAGCACTGGCCTTGGCGAATGCTGTGTTTTCTCCCCACACAACCAACAAATCCAATCCTGACTATCGGCTCTTATACCCCCTATATTTTACAATACCACAGCACTTTTTCCCCCACCAGTTTCAAACTTAGTCATCCATCACAGCATAATTTATTGCGCTTTGTGAAAATACAGATTTATTGCAGAAATACATGCTGATTACGCAGGGCAAGCAGCATTGAAGCCGCTGATTTTCACCCACACATTCTTAAAAAGTCAAAGGTGCCAAAAATTCAGTTCTGGTAGTCCTTTGTATAGAGTGCAAATGCAGTGGCATTTATCTCGAGAACATGATAAGATGCTATATCAAATGCAAGGATTATTATTATATTATTATTATTTATAACTGGTGCTGCTGCATTGGACTTTTATTTTCTTCTTATCTATGAATGGTTTAAGGTGGAGAAAAGCACACCAAAATTGTGTCTTCTGCAGTACCTTATCGCTCTGCTTACTCTTCCAACATGAAAAGAATTACATAGAATTACATTAAAAACGTTTTAGCGTGGTATCAGTCGATTTGGCCAAATAACAACTTGTATTTGAAAAGTGCTCTGAGACGCTACCCTGCGTGGAGGGCGCTATGTAAGTGCAAGTTGTTGTTGTTGTATTAATACAGTGCCCTTAATAATCAATAATCCTTACGTTTTGAAATAGCGCCTTATCACACCTTCTAGACGCCGCAAAGCACTTCATAGAATATACTGTATAGTGAGTTGACTGTAAGTTTTGTGGGCAAAACGCGGCAGCCAATTGTGCCCAGCAGTGTCCCACAAACATATTAACGAACAAATTCAAAACTGAGATTGATAGCTTTCTGAAGGATAGAGGGATTAAGGGATATGGGGATAGGGCGGGTGGGTAAATGGAATTAGGTTAGAAGATCAGTCATGATCGTACTGAATGGTGGGGCAGGCTCGAGGGGCCAAATGGCCTACTCCTGTTCCTATTTTTTATGTTCTTAAATTCTAAACAGTCATACATTAAAGTGACAAAGTTATTATTTTTTTTCTTGAGGGATTATTATCTGCCGTGTAGAGTAAGGAAACTTGTCCAATGTTCACCCTGCCTGGAATTGAACCCACGTTTCTCATTTGCAAGACAAGTGCTCTAATCACTGAGCTACAGGACTCCACATGCAGGGCAGCATCTTGGAATCTTGCACTATGGCAGGATTGGACCTCAAGCCAGGGAGAAGGGGGAGGGAGAGGTGACCACTGGCACTGTTGATGTGGTATGTTTTAAAGTGGGATTTAAAAATAAACGGGACAAAGTGGAGGTATTGAATAGGGGCTAATTAGTATTCGTGATGGTGTTTAAACTAGCCTCCACCCCTCCTATCCCCTTCATCTACTCTACTCTATTCCCTTTAACCTCACATATGAATGAGAGTGCTCCTTATAACCATTTTGAATTACATTGTGGCTCAAATCTACTTTCAAACTAATATACTGATTCCAGACAGATAAATTAAGAGGATTGGGCTGATCTAACCATTCTCCGTAGCATACACTAAACATTAAAGAATGGCAGCCTTTGTAAAGGTTAACCCGCCTACACAATACATAGTCACCAGACTTCACAGTAAAGGAATTCACTGAGGAATTTTGAGAAGGTGTTGTATAATAATAAAATTTGCATTTGGCACAGCGCCTTTATGATGAAAGGATGTCTCAAAGTGCTTCAAAACATGTAATAATAAACGTAACAATCTTTGCAATTGATATAGCACCTCATCACATTGTCGAGGCATCTCAAAACGCTTCGCAGGATATCGTGTAAAGTGGATTGACTGTGTATTTTGTAGGCGAACACGGCAGCCAGTTGGGCACAGTGATGTCCCACAAACAGCAACCAATTTTATTTTGTGGATTGCAGGACAGGACACTGGGAGAAACTCCCTTATCTTTTTGAATAGGATCTCTAGCATTCACCTCAATTGGCAGATTGGACCACGGTTTAATGAATCACAAACAAACAAAATTACATTGATAGAGCGCCTTTCACGTCGGGAGGATTCAGCCGAAGGACGGCACCACTGACAAAGCAGAACTGCTTTGGAGGGTCATCTTGGAATAAATACTGAAAAGTGCTGAGTTTTTAGAATTGCCTATTGTTTATGTCAAATGCAAGAATTTCTTATTACAGTATAATAACAACACAACTCCAATCTGCATGGAAACTTAAGTCAGCAAAGTGAGTTACCGGCTTCTGGAGATCATGAATTGGATTAATTTTCCATGTCCGTTCATTCCAATTAACATCTGCATGCGTTACTGTGGTGACGGAGTCAAAACCAGACGAATAATTTGCTAAACGGTTGACGTGACCCTTATTGGCCTAACTTAGCTTCCTTGGAAAGAAAACACCTAGGTGGAAAAGCATCACTCAGGGTAGTTTGAATGCCATTCGTGTAGCAGGTAGAATACAAAATGACCATTGCGCAATGCAATTGCATTACAGTGGCTTCGAGGACAGAATGTGAAATACATTCAATTTGCTGAACTTCTGAGTGACACACTCATAAGAAACAGGTAGCCCTGCAGGTCGGATTGCTCTTTGATGTTTGTCATATTTAATACATTTTCCAAAAGAGAAGAAATCTCTAAATCAGATTACAAAAAACATACAGGCTGCATAGCTAATGCCTGGAAATTCTCCTCAGCTATTTGATTAATTCTGATGTCCTTTTATTACACTTAGCTGTGGTGATAAACAAAAAACATATTATTGAAGCAAATATAGTCAGTGTATTTGAGAAAAAACTTGATGCATAGAAGCGAGGGAAGGAAATAGAGGGGTATAGTTTTTTGGGCGGCTGCGGGGGGGTGGGGGGGTCAGAGTATCCAAACTATACTGAGAATTCCATACATCCCACCTACAGATAAAAATTTCAGAGATAGATTGTTGGAATGGAATGTGCACTCTCTCCCTGAAAGTCTGCATTCTGCTTATCGAATTCCGGAAAGTATTAGGCACAGGTTGGTAAGGTTTATGGGCACCAGAGTGTGCGTTGAGTTACCTGCTGATACAAGGAGGGGTAGGGCCTATGTACAATATAAATACAGGGTAGTTAAACTGTATGACCTATTTCTATGGCCTATTGGTCAATATGACTTTATGAAGCTCACTAATGCCACGTGATTTCAATCTTACAAATAGATGAGGGTTGCAGTTTTGGACCACGAGGAGAAAATTCCCTGGTAACAACTCACAGCCTAGGTAATCTCTGCTGCTTTCCAGTTGATATTTGCCTTGCTGTTTTCGCAGTTACAAGTGGTCTCGTACACCTGGTGACGAGATATTTAGAAACCTCTTGTAAATGCTGTTCGTTTTCATTCTGTTAGTTCGGGTCTTGTTGAGATGAGAAGGCTGCTAAGGTTTGATGTGTGATAAGTCAGGAAGGGCAAGATTTGTGCTGATTTGTTCCTAGCTAACAAGCCTCCTCTAAGTCTGGCTCTCGTCTGTACGGCAAATATATTGCTGCTGTTATTAAACACTCACATCAGGATGATTAAAAAAAGC
Organism: Hydrolagus colliei; assembly: GCA_035084275.1. NCBI lineage: Eukaryota > Metazoa > Chordata > Chondrichthyes > Chimaeriformes > Chimaeridae > Hydrolagus > Hydrolagus colliei. Next base: position 147,442,482 of record CM068742.1, read on the forward strand.
CTCCCTTCTCTCCCAAGAATGAAGGGAAGATGCAGGGGACGCAAAATTTTACCTTGGTTTAGCTTGGAAGACCGTTTGCCTTTAAAATAATAATAATACTACAGTACTTGCATTTGACATGTGCCTATCACATCTCAAAACGCTTCACAGAACATACTGCAAAGTGAATTGACTGTATATCATGGGCGAAACGCGGCAGCCAATTGTGTACAGTAGTGTTCCACAAACAGTCACTAAGTTATTATTTTATTTTTTTGAAGGGATTAATACCCCCAGAAAGCGATCCACCAATCGATTAACAACCTGGGTTAGGGTTTACTACTCACTACTGTAGGTAAACAAAAGCATGCAGAGTTAGGAAACTTGGCTAAGGATTTGCCCTGCCTTGGAATCGAGCTTGAGCCCTCTCACTTGCCAGGCGAATATCTTAACTAATATGCTATTTTACTCTAAATTGAGAGTGAATTTAGCAATTTTTCACAATTCCGTGCCACTTGAAAACTTTAAGGTAAAACAGGGTTAAAATAAGGGCTATTAAACAATATTCTTTGAAAACTGGATAGATATTTTGTTCCAGCATCAAACACTTTACCTGCATGATTTCTGTTCTCCACAACTTTTCCTGGGATCTCACTCCAGCTGTGAGGTTACCTCTCATCTAAAGAAATACTTCTTGGTTGTCTGTCCCAGAATGTACAGTACTAGGATTCCCCCAAATCTTGTATCCTTTTCTCCTTTCAGTTGCTTCTCGTCTCTGCTCTGCTAACTCAGACTTGTTCCAAGTTCCTCACCCTGTTATATCACCCTCCCTGACCACCTACATCTCAAACCTTCTCTATCTGTCTTCAAGTCCTGCCTTAAAACCTACCTCTTCCTCTGCTTCCATGGTCACCTCCCTATCTTCTCTCTCCCACCTAATCCCTGCTTGGTTTCCATCCCTACTACTTTAAAGCCCCCCACCACGCCCCACCCCCCCTACCCACGAGAGGCTATTCTATCTGGAGGGCAATATTGCCCTCCAGAACATATGCAATTGTTTTTGTAGCGTACAAGGGGTTAAGGCCGAGCAAAGCAGATTGCTTTGTTGATGGTGTGGTCAGCTCCTCATTCTGCTGAATGGCTTTCGATAACAAGCGAACATGAAATATTTCCCTTGTCAGCCCCACAGAGAGCAGTTTGCCATTCCAAATTCCACAAGATTAATGTGTCATCATGCCTTCCTTCTGTCTAATTATGCTAAAACGCTGACTTTTGTTTCATACCCATCTCACGCTGATGCATTAAACAAGACGTGCCATTAATTTCTTCATCATCATAACCTAAGCCGGGCATGCACTTAAAATATTCATTTGGCTATGAAAATGGGCATTAAAATTTTAATAATGTCAAACTCATTTGAACCAAGCTCTAGGGGAATATTATGATACAATTAAAATAAACATAATGATTGATCCCCCAGCCAGAGTTCACAAAGCCATGGTCTGGCCAGCTGGTGAGCAGTCTCCAACCCTCCTGTAGTGCTCCAGCAAACGCACTCTGATATTTACTTTAACTTATTATTTGTGGTCATTATTGTCGGAGAAGTGACCCTTTGCTAGCCTCGAGTGATAGATCATCCGTTAAAGCACTCGCCTTGGGCTCCGCCATCCTAGGATTTGATTGAAAGAGATTTTAATTGCACAATAACTGAGGTCATGTGTAGAAATAATTACTGGCTTCAAATTGCCATTTACTCTGATATATTTGGTTATTTTAATATTTTAATGCAAAAAAAAGCTAATGGTTAGCAAACACAATTCCAGTGCCACATGACATTTTAATATCTTCTTAAAATATTAGGCCGTTTTCTACCAGGCAACAAGGATGCGTTTAGAGTAAAGAAAGAGCTGAGGACAGCTTTACGAGGTGGCTTGGCTTTAACCCTTTGGAAGTGAAACAGCTATTCATCCGCCTGGCAAGAAGCACAATGCATGCAGCACCCTATAAATTGGGTTGCAATGTCAGAGGTGCCATGCTTTGGATGAGACGTTAAACGGAGGTCTGTTTGCTTGTTTGGGTGGATGCTAAAAATTCAGTGGCACCATTCGAAAAGAGAAGGTTTCTCCTGGTGTCCTGGCAAACAATCCCCCGAGTCCTGTAGCTCAGTGGTTAGAGCACTCGTCTTACAAGCATGAGACCTGTGCTCGAATCCAGGCAGGTCAGGGCAAAACCTTGGGCAATTTCCTTACTCCTCATGCCTAATAATAATCCCTCAAAAAAAAAAATTGGTCATTACAATCCATGACTGTTTGTGTGACATTGCTGTGCGCAATTGGCCACTGCATTTCACTCACAAATATACAGTCAATTCACTTTACGGTATATTCTGTGAAGCACATTTAGATATCTAGAAGATGTGAAAAGCTCTACAGGTAAATCCAATGCAAAATTATTATTATATAACGCCGTTCATGTCGTTCGGACGTCTCAAAGCACATCATACAATATATTATAAAATGCATTGGCTATGTGTTTTGTGGGCGAAACATGGCAGCCAGTTATGCACAACAACAACAAAGTTAAACAAAACACAAAATACTACAGATGTTGGGAATCTGAAACAAAAACAAAAGTTGCTGGGGAAACTCAGCAGGTCAGGCAGCATCCATAGAGAAGGGAAAAAGAGTCAACGTTTCGGATCTACAACCCTTCGTCAGAACTGGGGCTTGTTTGGAGGGAGAGGTTTCTTAAGGACGATAAAGGGGGAGAGGCAGGACATGGAAGACAAAGGAGACAAAGAAGACAAAGGAAAAGGAAAAAAAGTGTGTTAATTGATGGGTTGAATATGTGTTAACGATTTCAGGGGGAGAAACAGAAGGGGTTTAAACGAAACTGGGGAGAAGAGGTGTTTAGTGGTGATAGAACAAACAAAACACCAGAGAAGCAAGGGGTGTCTGGAGTTATGATTGTGATGGGGGGAGGGGTGGAAAACTCCTATGGCCTGAACTGGCTGAAATCAATGTTGAGGCCAGACGGCTGTAGTGTCCCCAGTGGATAGATGAGGTGCTGTTCCTCAAGCTTTCGCTGTGGGTCACTGGAACAGCATGGGTCACTGGAACAGCATGGGTCACTGGAACAACAAAATTATATTTGTATAGCTCCTTTCACTTTGGGAGGACGTCCTGAGGCGCTGCATAGCAGTGTCCCACAAACAATCATGAATTGAGCGACCCATTTTGTTTGGAGGGATTATTATTTATAGCCGTTGATTGGAAGGCATTTCTGCCTGCAATTTGTTCAGCTAGAAAACACACAGTCACTCCACTTTACAGTATGTGCTGCGAAGCGCTTCATATGTGAAAGCAACGGTTATGAAATGTGACAACTATTAACAAAGACACGATCTTCCTCACGACCCGTTTTCACTGGTAGACGTGGGATTTGCTTTGGCAGGTTTCAGTTTTGCTATCACTCAGCTCAGCAATTAAATCGTTTAGGGCTTGGTACTGAGGCAAGCGTTTGGGGGCACGGCACACTACAAATTGGTGTTGCTGGAAAAGCAATAATTTGTTGGGATCATTACCATGCAATGCATCAAATCTGCAGGTGTTCCTGTCTGATCCCGACAAGATATGAATATTTGTAACAATGAGAATTACTAAGTGACCCAGCGGCTAGGAAACTGGAAAGTTGATCATTCGACTGCGAGAGCTGAGATTCAGTCATTGTCTGGATCAACAGTAACATTTAGTTTGCTGCTAATAATCCTTTGCATTTGATACAGCACCCAATCTTGTCTCAAAGGGCTTCACAGGATATACTGTGAAGCGAACTGACTGTATATTTTGTGGGCAAAATGCAGCAGCCAATTGCACACAGCAGCGTCCCACATGAGCGACCAATTTATTTATTTGTTTATTTATTTGGAAGGGATTATTATCGCCAGAAATGTGATCTGCCAATCAACTATCAACTGGGTTCTTACTTACTCCTAGGTAAGTAGAGCCTTGTGGAGTGAGGAAACTTGCCTAATGTTTCACTGGGAATCAAACCCAGGTCCACTTGCTCACAGGGTGATTGCCCTAACCAATACTCTACAGTCATGGGGGTTAAATAGGAGAAATAGGGGGCGAAGAAGTAAAATAAAGATAGTGAATGCATTCGGCATTCGGCAGTTTCATATGGATTTAAAAAAAATCAGGGGATGTGTGGAGAGAGCTGTAAAGTAGGATTAATAAAAATAAATAAATGCAATTTAGAAGAAAACAGGTAGCAGAGATGGCATAGACATGCATGATGGGCTGAATAGACCCCCTTCCGTGTAGAAAATGTCTATGTTTGCAAAAGAGAAAATAGCAGACAAATTAGCCAGCGAGAAGCCATCGCAACATGCCGTCTGATAAGATCAATGGAGTAATGACAGCCATATAATGTCAGGGAACCATTCAGCCTCCTCTCCTGAATTTGGATGGTAGCTCGACAATAGAAGGGACCTAACTTTTGAGGAGAGGAGATAATGGCTCCACAAGAAGTGTGCATGTAAATGCATTGAAACACTTCATGTCGGTAGATAGGAACAAGCTATAATCCTACTGTAATAGAATTGCCATCAGTCTATTCCTGTACTTGGTACTAATAACAATAGCACTGGCTCCCACTGATATAATTCTCATGTCTCTGCCAGACCGCTGTAAAGCCCAATAAACGTGGTATAATCTGCAAACATGCTCAAAGGATTTAATCCAAAAGAACATTAGAAGTTACTGGTGACCCATTGGATGGTATAAAGAGCTACTCTATGGGATATTTGCACAGTGATATTGGCTGTTCTTCATCGCAGTAATTGAGTATTGACTGACAAAGCTAGTTTACTGGTATGAATTGACCGCTATTGGTAATTTATTTTTGCATATTTCCAAATCCATTGCTCCGGTGCCACAAAGTCAATGAACATTTTGCAGATGAAACCAGTTTTGCAGCTCATACGAAATACATACATAGTTTAGATTTCCCTGCTCTGTGGGACTCATCTCTTCAACTCACCCCCACCCCCACCACTCCCCTATCTTCCATCCTCCCTGTCCACTTTCAAAGCTGGAACTGGAGACTTCTCCCTTTGACTGCACTTTCAGTCATCCTCTCCCACATCCCTTTCCACATTAGCTCCCCACACCCTCCCCATCTCCCTCCAGGTTTGAGACATCCTCGCAATTTGAAAGATGTTATGTAAACAGTACTTGTATTGTAAGTGTTTTAAAAATATTTTGTTATATTTTAAGGTGTGTCGACAGCCCTGAGTTTGCGTTCCTTTAAACATTTACAGTAAAGTTTGACAGATAAGTGGCAGCCCTCGAATGTGAGAGGAATATATAGAATATATAAAAAAACGTTTATCTGCTACATCACATGCATCGCCCACAAAACACACAGTCACTTCACTTTACAGTATATTCTGTGAAGTTTTTTGAGGCGTCTCAACAATGTGATAAGGCGCTATATCAAATGCAAGAATTATTATTATTAATACACATTGCTAGAGGCACCATTACCCTTCTAGCTATATAATCAGCCTGGTTCACACATAGCACTCTTGCCTCTGATTCAGAAGGTTGTGGGTTGAAAATGTATGTTGGGACATTGAACTCACATTGCAGGCTGACACTCCAATGCAGTGTTTGGGAGCGGGTTTTGGGGAGGGAGTAGAGGAGCTGGAGAAGGGGTTTATTATCTTGAACATTAACACATCAAAAAAATGGTGAGGTATCAGCCAAGCTTGTCTTTTCATGTGGCAGTGCCTGACAATAATACTTTTGCTGCAGGCATGGGCAATACTGCAGGTTCTGTAAACAGAATAAATCATACAGAGCTCCACAGCTCAATGCCGAGCTCCGCTTTGATGCACTGATAGCATTAGTCAGCTACAGGGGTATGGGAAACGGCAGGTAAATGGCCCTGAAAGGATTGTTCTTAAAGGTGCCATTCACAGATACAATGGGATGAGTGGCTTTCTTCTGTGCTGTACATTTGAATGATTACTAGCAACTTGTGGATGGAACCATGTCAGAGTGAGCCAATCAACCTCCACAGAGGTTGGCGGGTAGGATGGAGCACTTCAGGAGAAGACAGGGGGGAGAGGTTTATTGCTTGAAAAAAAGGAATTGAGGAAGATAATCTGAAAGAGATGACAAGCAACTTCAATCTGGAGAGATGTCAAGTTGCCCACAAAATACAGTCAGTCCACTTTACAAGATATTCGGTGAAATCCTTCGAGACATCTCAATGATGTGATAAGGTGCTGTGTCAAATGAAAGGATTATTATTATTATAACTCATGTCACCACTTCTGAGATCTGAGTTACTGACAATCAGGCCACAGCTTATAATTAGTCCTCAAACACCCGGCAAATTTATCAGCTTTGAAACGTGATGATTTTTCATTTTAACGAGTGCTTATCTTCTGAGATGTTATCTTACCCGATGGGTGCTATCTATTTAGATAAGATATTGTTGTCTGTGGGAGTTTTCTGTGCGCGAACTGGGTGCTGCGTTAGCTTGCAAAATACAGTCTCTGGATACTGCTTATGGACCCCCATTTGATTGATTCTATAGCAAATGTGTTGACATGGGCTAAGTGCTAAGCAAGTCCATTTATTATATTTCCCTTGGAAACAACCGTAATTCTCCCTGGACACCAAAGACACCACTGGCCAGATTCCAACATTTGTGGCGAGTACTGAAGGTCTTTGAATGCTGCTTTAAGTCCTGTAGCATAGTGATTAGAACACTCGCCTCGCAACCAAGAGGGTTTGTTTCCATACTCTACATACCTCTGTTTATCTAGAGGTAAGTAGGAGCCCGTTTGTTAGTTGATTGCCGGATCATTATTCCTAGGTGTATTAACCCTTTCAAATGTTTTTTAAAAATAATAATAATTTGTCACTGAGTCCACGACTATTTGTGGAACAATGTTGTGTGCAATTGGCTGCCACGTTTCACCCACAAAATTAATTTTATCTTACATTTTGTGGTAAGGTACTACATCAAATGTAATGACTCTGAATCGCTTCCTTGAGATCTGCCACTTTTCCATTCCTTAAATCCATGGATATCAGGCACATCTCAAAATGCCCCACTTTGATTGTACTTTCAGTTGTCTTTGCCCTTCTCATTCCCCCTTGGCTCCCATTGCCAGTTTGGGTGCCATCCAGAACTTTGAGATGTCCTCCCAACATCAAAAGCGCTATACAAATATCAATTGTACTGTATATGAAAGTAGTTCTTCTGCTTGGAAGGGGAAGCTCACTTGATGGATATAGATATAGTGGGTCCCAAGTTCGATGGCTGATCTGTGCTGAGTTTGTCAGGCAGCAGTAGAAGCACAACAACTGACCTCAATGCACTTAAACCAAGGATGGAAATGTCAGCCAGGGTACTTCTGATAGCTATATGGATAAGCTCAAATGGAAAGTGTATACGTGTGGACATTTGATAAGGGTAGGATGAGCTTGGTTTGGTTGTGATGCTCTCAGGAATGAATAGTCTGCTGTTTCTCACTGTGCAGGCGCTCACACATGAAGAACAACCAGGTTAGAGTGGTGTTCTGGCCAACAATTAGCCAAATAAAATTGGTTAATTTACTTCATGTTTGGTTGTGGGACTTTGTTGCGTGCACATTGGGCTCAATATTCACTTACAAAATACTATCACTACATTTTATAATAAATCCATTGAACCACTTTGTTTATTATTATTATTTTGGCAAATGACTACGACACTCAACTCCACAAATTTCAGGAAAGAGGAGGCATTTTGAAGAAGATAACAAAAAGATGAATTTATCTCTGCTTGTAATAAGAATCATTCTTGCATTTGATAGAGCCCCTTATCACGTCATTGAGACGTTGCAGAGTGGTTCACAGAATATATTGTAAAGTGTGTTGACTGTATATTTTGTGAGTGCAAAATTTTGTTGAATGCCACATAATCCAGTTATAAATTGTCAACACATTTCAATATCTCACAGGATTGATCAATAAGATATCCACATTATCCAGATGAGAATAATGACAACACCACATTTCACCTTGCACAAGCTTATCAAATGCTGAAGAGACCATACACAAAGTGAACTAAGCACTATTTGAGTTCAGTTGATTTACCCAACAATGTACAATATCACAATGGAGGTTTGAAAGAAGATAGCCTGTCAGCCCATTTGATCTCATCATTCTAAATTACACACAGTAGCAACCTTCTACTGCTTTACTGCATCAAACTGTTTCTTAAATGAGTCCAGTGTCCTGGTCTCAACAATCTTTCTCAATAACTTGTTGCAATCATTAATTACCTTCTAGATGAAGAAATGTGTCCCCATGCGTCAGTCCTGATATTCGCTTTTGCAAACCTGAACCTGTGCCCTCTTGACATTTGCAAACATATAAGACACAACATGGAGCACCTAGAGTGGATTCACAAGTCTCAGAGAGCAGATAGATTGATGGTATATGAGATGGGCGATTACAGATTATATGGATTAATGGTAGTGGATATACACCACTTGTGGACTAGATGGATTGATGGCAGACTAGATTGTCTGATTATAGATTATATGGATTAATGGTAGTTCAGATGGTCCAATGGTAGACTAGATGGACTGCATGTAGACTAGATGGATTGAGGGTGACTATTTGGATGGATGGCAGACTAGATGTGCTGATTATAGACGATATGGATTGATGGTAGACGAGACAGACCATTTGTAATCTATATTGATTGATGGTGGAAGATGGGATGATTTTGGACCATGTGGATTGATGGGCCAACTCCTGCCTGAAATTGTTGCTCTATATAGACAGCTAATACACTATCTTGTGACGTCACGACAGAAAATGACAGGCGCATGTGATCCACAAAAGGGTAACACAAGGTTATTTTCAGTAGTTTACAGGATTATTCCCTCTGCAGAATGTGTCATTATCTCAGCTTGTCGGGAAAATACTTTTGAATCTTAGGCTTTTTTTTGTGTAACGAAAGCCGTTGTCTTAGAGAAAAGCTTCCTTCCTAGAGAAAGGCTGCAGCACATTAAGATTAACAATGAAACATTATCTCCTCAATTATATATTCTGTACTAAAGAGGACAAGGTTGCAAAGTTAATCATAAATATGGCCAATGCAATTCCCTGAAAGAACATTAATGCCTCTTTTATCCAATGAAGTGTTATTGTTCTAGCTACAAATTACAGGAGATTTATGAAAGTCACAGTAAATCTATGTGAGATAAATTAATCTGTATTGACTACACCGTGCGGGTCAGTTCTGGAGATTGGAGTTCATCAGAGTAAAATATGAAAATACACAGCACATTACTACGCTAAATCTTCAGATAAGAATTTTCAATGAACGAGATGGTTACATTACATTACATTAGATGCATTTCAGTGAGAGTAATGCTTGTCTACTGACCCAGATCGGTTCAAATTTGGACCGCAATACATTTAAAGCATAGCTTATTACAAACGTCAATGTCATTGTTAAATGTATCATTTGAGAAGTCCAGTCAAAGATAAGAAAGTCAACAGATATCTTTTTCTATGGAATCACCTGTCAACACGGAAATACTTCACTGCAAACTCATATTAACCACCGTTAAAGCAGTTTTATTTTAATATCAGGGCTTATTATTGAGGGCTAAGCTGCCCCTGTAACTGTGGTGGAACCTCAGGGGATACATTATGAGAAATTTGAAATAACAGTTTATAATGCCTTGCATTAATAATTACCTGTGCATTTGATTTAATGCCTAATCATGTCGGCAAGAAACCTCAAAGTGCTTCACAGGGTTTTTTCCCCTGTAAAATGTAGTGTCCGTATTTGTGAGTGAACAGAGCAGCACAAGCCGTGAAGTGAATGACCAATTTTATTGGGAGGGAGCTTGTTGTCCAGGACATTGGTAGAAACTCCCTTCTCTCTTTCGAATAGTGCCAATGTGGAATCTTTAACGTTCAGGCAAACAGGACCTTGGTTCAATGTCTCATATAATAATCATAATATTATAATAATAATAATCCTTGCATTTGATATCACACTTTTGAGACGTCCTAAAGTGCTTCGCATAATATACTCTAAAGTGAATTGTCTATATATTTTGTGGGTGAAAAATCTAAAGAATGGAACCTCTGGCAATGTAGGGCGTCCCTAGGACTGCACTGGACTGTGAGTTCAACGTCCCACCATTAGGCTTGAACAATTTTGGAATGACGAACAGTATAGAACAAAGAGGTTCCAATTGATAATCTTAGAAATTTGGTACCAAATAATAAGATTCTATAATGCAAAATAATATTCCTTAAAGAATTTTTGCCAAACCTAGAAGACCTCTGACAGGATTCATTTTATGAAAAAGTGTCATGGATTTGTAGAAAGAGGTTCAGCCTCATTACTTTCTCGGGGGTCAAGTCCCGAGATGTTTTAATTTAATTTTTGTCTTTATCATACTGCATGAGACAAGTAGAAATAGCAGTGGTCCCAAGCTTTTCTCATTTAATTTCACAGGGGCCTACTCCCGGGGGAGGAGAAGGAATTAGCATCTTGTTTAAGGATGATTGTGGTATTGAGAATGCATAAGTAGATAATCATTGTTCAAAATACATTTTATTGACCGTGTAAGTCAAGTGTTTGACACATGCCTATCAATATGCTGTATATCCAAATCAACAATAACAACACCACCAAAATTGCACTTATATAGCGCCTTTCATGTCGGGAGGACATCCCAAAGCGCTGAACAGTCTGGTCGGGACCCAAGCGGGGGGAGTGGGGGGTGGGGGAGGTTCGAAGTAGGGGGAAGGGGAAGGAGAGTGGGAGAGGGGGAAGAGTTAGTGGGGCACCCGAAGGTGTGATCGAAGAGGAAGGTCTTGAGACCGGCCTTGAAGGAGGAAAGGGAGGAAGCGAGGCAGAGGGGCTGCGGGATGGAGTTCCAAAGTATGGAAGGTAGGGAGGCTGAAAGCCCGGCCGCCGATGGTTGGGTGGTTAGGGTGGTGGACGCGGAGCAGGCCTGAGTCTGCTGAATGGAGGGTGCGGGCAGGCTGATAGGGGGACAGTAGGTCATAGAGATAGGTGGGGGCAAGGCCATGAAATCAGACTAGGAGTTCCACCTGTGAATGCCACCCACACATGGAAAATTGCCCTGTGACTTAAATGGAATGCATACTCTCTCCCTGGAGGGATGTACTGTGTTTGCCTAATTCTAGCTAGGATTTACAATAATAATAACATTATTTACACTTTTCACAATGGGAGGATGTCTCAAAGCACTTCACAGGATATATGGTAAGTGGAATGATTGTGTATTTTATTGGCTAACAGGGCAGGCAATTTGTTGAGGTACAGCAGTATCTAACAACTAGACTTCAAATGGACAGTCAGATTTATTGGGAGATTGTTGGTCAGGACAACAACAATAAAATTACATTTGTATTGCCCTCTTCCATGTTGCGGAGGACGTCCCAAGGCACTAGCGATGTGCCAAGTTGCAGGACACCAAAAGGGAGAAATTCCCTTCCCTTTTCAAATAATGCTATGAGGTCTTTAACATTACACTGACTAGGCAAAAATAATATGGCTAAACATCTCACTCAAAGGAAGGTGTCCCCTAAAAATGCAGCACACCCCCAGCATTGCATTGGAGTGTTCAGCCTAGAATGTGAATTCAAAGCCCCGATGTACGCCTTCAGCCCACAACTGTCTGACTGAGAAGCGAGAGTGTTACCTATATTCTATGTTATTTAGAACCACCCTTTTTCTTGGTGCAGGCTGACAAAAGCCAAGGCTTGGGGATCCCCGGAGTGTGATCACAGTGCTGCTGGAATTCAACCAGCTAAAGCTGAAGAGCTTGCAATTGAGAACATTGTCTTGGGTTAACAAGAGCTGAATCTCTATCCCTCCAAGTGAACAGATGTGGCAAACTGCCATCAGCAATGCCTTGGAGTACTACAGACTCACCTGGCTCAGGGCAACCGAGATTGCTACAGAGGATTGACTTGATTCCAACATTCTGTTGGCAATCAGTTCACCTGTATGGAATTAGTTTGGCCAGGATAATGAGAGAAACTCCCTTCTCTTTTCAAATGTTTTGGGATCTTTAGTGTCCACCTGAACAGCCAGATGGATCCTTGGTTTAACATCTCATACAAAGGACATTTATTCTGTAAAAACATGGAATAAAAAAGATTTCTTATGGGAGTCCCTGCTTTTCAGCTGTTGGACTCGATCTTTGATGGACGAGATATTGAAATGTGGGCGAGATCTAAAAAGCTCTCATTACTGAAGTCCTACATTGTGCATTGGTTTATGCATAGCTTCCTCTGTGCATTAACCAGACAGCTAACTCAACTGGACTGAGAGCCTATAGGGACGTCAGACTAAATGATGTTTTGTGAAGTAAATTAATTTTATTAAATGAAGCAGAGAAGCAATGATATCAAAAATGGCAGGTGGAGTTGGGATTTTGTAACACATTTAGTTGAAGCATCGTATTTTGGATGAAGCTTTGAGCTGTGTATTCTATATATGAGCAAAGAGCACGTTTTTCTATCAATCCCAAGCTACTGTGGTTGCAAATAGCCTAGCCTGTATGCTTAACCAACTCTACCTTGATCACCTTGCGAGCACCTGCCTCGCAAGTAAGAGGATCCGGGTTTGACTCCTGAGTGAAACCTGAGGCAAGTTCCCTTACTCCACACCCCTCGAAAACAACAATAACAACAAAATTACATTTATAGAGTGCCTTTCACATTGGGAGGACGTTCCAAGGCAATGAATAGTAAGGTCAGGATCCGAGCAAGGAAGAGGGGAAAGGTAAGGGTAAGGGACGGGAGAGAGTTATGCGAGGAGGGAGAGAGTTATCTACTTCTGTTTACCTAGTAGCAAGTAAGAACCGAGTTGTCAGTCAATTTCGCCAATCACTAACAAGGGGTAATAGTTCCCCCAAGAAAATCATGACTGATGTGGGACACTGCTGTACGTAATTCACTGCTGCGATTCTCCCACAAAATATACAATCAATTCACTTTACAGTATATTCTGTGAAGTGCTTTGAAATGTCCCGAAGTTACATTAAAAGCCGCTATATCAAATTATTATTATTTTTATATTCTGTGAACCTTGAGATGTCTGAATGACATGATATCAAATGGAATGATTATTATTATGTTGTTATTATAACAGCTTAGCCTAGCGTGTGGAATCTGCGTCTCAATATAACCCAACAAGACAAAGTGTCTATCTTCATGTGCTGGATTTGGAGGGTGCCTTTCAGTTTGAAGGCAGTAGATCGAGGATTGCACAAAAGAAAACAGGACGAAGATATAGCAAGATCCTATGCAAACGAGCTCTGCACTTGTCTACAAAGAGAGCTCTGTGCATTTTAGCTTGCAGGCACGACGCTGCCATCACTTGTATATCAACTCCATGTCCCAGAGAAAGACTTGCTATTTCACCTCCTCTATCAAACATGGTCTTCATCTGCTATTCCCAGTAGTCAACCTGCTGACATTCTGCACATTAGCTTTCTGTTCCGTTCTGAAAGTCGCTATTTACAAAGTACCGAGGGACTCTTAAATGTTTAAATTACTCAGACTTCCCTTTCAAGCCATCATCTCTGAAACGATCAGCCAGATAATGTTTTTCTCTCCCCCGCCCCATATTATTACAGATTTACTAGTTAATGGCGGGATCATTTTATGTAGGTCAAGGGAAAGAAAAAGATACAGAATTTTCTGTTCCTCAGGCACAGTTGAATATATATATATATTTTTAAAAAACTCATTGAATTGCTGTTCGGCAAAAGAACATGTTGCCCTATCTTGCTATTGTCTTGACAGGTAAATCAAACGAGAGCTTGAAAGCCACTTAGGGAATTCTGAATGAGTCCAGAAATCCCATTAATGAAATAACTGGGAATTATTTAAGCTTGGAACATACTTGTTAACAATGTGGCTTTTCTCATAGTAGCATGCTGCAGATTTACACTTCACCGAACGCCTTTTTAATGCCCACATATGCACCTGAGTTCATCTGCTCACATTAGCGTGCGTGTATCCTGAGGCTCTAAAGACGATAAGGTTCAAAGCTCATTCACTTCCAGGCTCTGAGTGATCTAAAGAGTTATTGGATGAGTGTAGAGATCCTCAACAAGGGGGAGAAGGCTAGTTTGAGCTACTTCTTAATGAGATTCTTTGATAAGTCATCCTCATTAAAGGATGACTGATCTCGTCCTTCAGAGTCCTGTAGCTCAGCAGTTAGAATACTTGCCTTGCAAGTGAGAGTCATGAGTTCGATTCCCAGCAGGGCAAAAAAAGTAAGATCCCGGTTGTTAGTCGATTGGCGGATCGCTTTTCTGTGGATAATAATTCCTTCATAAAAGTACTAATAATAATAAATTTGTCACTCAACCCATGACTGTAGGACATTGCTGTGCGGAATTGACTGACACATTTTGTCCACAATATACACAGTCAATTCACTTTACATATTTTGTGAAGCGCTTTGAGATGTCTTGCAGATATGATTAAGTGCTATATCAAATGCAAAGATTATTATTATTACAGATGAGAAGTTAAACCGAAATCCCTTCTGCTTCTTAAGGTGGAAGTTAAAAGATCCTCTGCCGCTATTCAAATAGAGAAGGGAGTTTCTCCTGGTGATCTGGCCAACAATCCCCCCACCCCCTCAGAATAAATTGGTCATTCACCACCATGGCTGTTTGTGGACATTACTATGCACAAATTAACTGCCAAGTTCACCTACAAATACACAGTCATTACAATTTGCAATGTATCATATGAAATGCTTTGAGATGTCCCCCTGAAGAGAAAAATGCTACATCAAATGCAAGGATTATTATTAATATCTATTGAAAGAAATTAAGTTGCCGTTGTTGTGTGTTCCCCCACCACTCGATGAACGGTAATTTCTAAAGTGTAGACCCTCTCTATCGCCCTTTGTGCTACGTTAAATTTGCAGCTTTTCACAAATACATTCTTTTCAGGCTGTCTCTGTAAGACTGTGACTATGCATTGTGGATGTTAGTGATTGAAATGCCATTAAGGGAATAGCATCTGCACTATCAGTGATTGAAGCGACAGGGCTGAAAATACAGTTACATTGACTTGGACCATTAACATGGGACATGGTTTAAAATTAGCAAGACTTCAGTCAGCGCAGAGATCAGAAAAATATTTTTCTCCCCCCATGGAGTAGTGAATTATGTGAAACTGCTTCTCAGCAAAAGCAGTGAAAGATGCTGTGACGATTGATTCTTTCAAAAGCAACTCACTTAGGAACTGCATCAGAGGTTATAGGGATATATACATATAGAAACAGATGCAAGATTAGGCCATTCAGCCCCTTGAGCCTGTACTGACATTCTATAAGATCATCGCTGATCTATACCTCAACTCTAATTACCTGCCTTTGTCCTATATCGCTTAATAGGAGTCCAGCGTCTTGGGCCGTCCTCCTGACGTGAAAGGCGCTATACAAGAGTAATTTTGTTGTTGTTGTTGTAGCTCAGCGGTTAGAGCACTTGCCTCGAAAGCGAAAGACCTGGATTGAATTCCTGGCTGTGCAAAACCTTGGGCAAGTTTCTTTATTCCACATGCCTGCTAATAATCCCTCAAGAAAATCACCCCAATAATTATTTGGTCACTCATTCCACGGCTGTTCATGAGACATCACTGTGCACAATTGGCTCTCACATTTTGCCCACAAAATAGACAGTCAATTCACTTTAACTATTCACCTCAGTTTTCAAGGTGTGAATGGATCCAACATCCACAGCCTTTGGGGGAAAGTGTTCCACATTTCCACTACTCTAACACTAAATCTGGAATTCTCTCCCCCAACAGGTCGTGGATGCTGGATCCATCCGCACCTTCAAGAATGAGGTTGATAGATCTTTTGGAGGTCAGGGTATTAAAGGATATGGGTTGAAAGCGGGAAATTGGAATTGAAACAATTATTAGAAATACAGATCAGCCGTGATCTAATTAAATGGTGGAACTGGCTTGAAGGGCTGAATGAAGTACTCCTGTTCCTATGTAGACTTTTGGGTGAAAAACTGACTCCTAATTTCACTCCTAAATGGCTTAGCTCTAATATTAATATTATGCTCCCTTGTTCTGGATTCCCCACCAGAGGACAAAGTTTCTCTAAATCATACCATACATGTGAAGATATGTTGCAGGCATCAGGCACTTTTTTCGCTGCCCTGGGTCAAAGTTCTATATTAGGACCTCATAATAATAATTGTACCATTTGATATAGAGCTTTATCACATGATTGAGATGTCCCAAAGCATTTCACAGAATATATTGTCAAGAGGATTGACCGTATTTTGTGGGTGAAATGCGGCAGCTGATTGCACAGAGCAGTGTCCCGCAAACGGTCATGGATTGAATGTCCAAATTATTATTTGTTTTTTGTGGAGGGACTATTGCTCCAGAAAGAGATCTGCCAATAGACTAACACCTGAGTTCCTACTCACTGCTAGGTAAACAGAGGCATGTAGAGTAAGAAAGTGTTGCTTAGGCCAACACTTTGCACAACTGGCATTTACGTAGCGCCCTTCATGCTGGATGACTTGAGCTGTGGGCAGGAGGTTGATGGCAACGCTCCCATGTGTTTCATGCTGAGATGTGTTGCTCACCCAGAAGCTCGGAGCGAGTTCCTATACCGGCCATCCACCTGGTGAAGGCTTAAAGCTTGGCAGATGTCTAATAACCATCTAGTTACTATCAGCCCTGGGTAGAGGTAAATGGCTCTCCTTGGAGCTGAGCTACCTCCAAGGTGACATGCTTGCCAATAGAATATCGGGAATAAACTCATACCTCAGTGGTGGTTTCTGGGCCAGTGAGTCCACCGTACTCTAAGGGCCTGTTGATGATAAACCAGCCCACCTAAACTCCCTCCCTCTATCGTTCTGTCTGCAAAACAGGCTTTGATTTGAAGAACTAACCAAGTACGGATAACAGAATGAGAAGGTTTGTGTAAGTTTGATTTAATGCAATGCCTCAAAATATATATACAGTCGCACAATTTTGCAGTATATTTCATGAAATGCTTTGAGACATCTCGGCAGCGAGATAAGGCGCTATATCAAATAACAGATTTATTATGTTTTATTATGTATGCCTGTCCTCTACAGAGCAGAGAGGAACTGCCAGTGTGATGTGACTTCTTTACAGCGCTGGGTTAAGTCAGCCCATCAACAGCCGATGAGACTGTGCTTTTTAATATTACTCCAATTCTCCTTTCCACATCTGAATGGACCAAAACGATAGTATCTGAATTACAGCCAGGATCAAATGCATTCATGCCCACTAAATCATCCACTTAACCGCTACATCCCAAAGCTCTGAAACTCTCATCCCCAATCTTTCCACCTTGCCCCATCCTTCTCATCTTCTAGATTATGACTGAAGACCTTTGTCTTTGACTACGCTTATATTTACCTCCTCCTTCCCCCCGGCTTAGTATCAGGCTCCACCACTGATAAGCCGCTGAGTCACACATTACGCCATGCATGAAGGGTGCTATGTAAGTGCAAGTTGTTGTTAATCACAATATTCTTTCATGATGCATCTCAAAAATATGGATTGGAAAACCAGTTCACAAATTATATCTGAATTTAAGACTGATTCACAAAATTCCAAATTCTAAATCACTAGATCGTGTGACCTTTCAGTTTCCAGAACGTTTGAAGCACCAATGCTTATTTCAAGCATTTGAGATGTTCTGTAAACATCAAAGGGAATTCGGCTGATTCAGGTCTTTCTGCGCATTCTTGACCTCTCTGATCCACCATTATAATAATGCTTGTGTTTGATACGGCGTCTTGCTTATTCAGGTTGTTGAGACATCTCAAAGCACTCCACAGAATATACAGTAATGTAAAATGGATTGACTGTAATTTGTGAGCAAAACATAGCAGCTAATTGAACACAGCAATCGACTAAGAACCAGGTTGGTTAACAGCCATACCTTCAATCACTACACTCTGATGTTCTGGAACTCCCTGCTCCGTTGCCTCCTCCTTTTCCCTTCTCTACCCATCTTCAGATCTCACCTGAGGTCTTTCCACTTCGACAGAACCTACAGTCACCTCACCTTTCTCCTTGGCTCGGCTTTGCCATTATTCAGCGCTCCGTGCCACTATCCCCGCGGGACGTACGCTGTATACATGCAAGTTGTTGTCGTTGTTTAAGCTTTTGGCTCAGCATATTTAAGGCTGCATTTTATAGATATTGCAAATGTTGCAATTTACCACTATTTTCTGTCAGTGTTTGCATCAATGCACAAACCCATTTTGGCTTGCGGCAGCTCTCCCCGAGTTTTTCAATAATAAAATTTGGCAGCCCTCCAGTCAGACAAGAGACTCGCACTGAATAGGTCACTGCAGCCCCTTCAACTTTGAGCTTTGCACCTCAAGAGCAATATTGCTTTGGAAAAGAGATGTCTTAATCAAGTGGGATTGTCTCTGCAAGCACATTGCTAATTATATTAATAATCCTTTACATTTCAATTAACATGGAAGACTCATAAACTCTGCACGGCACTGTTCATTTGCCGCTTCCTCCATTTGTGTCAGCCAGGCTCAACAATAATAATAATAGTTATTATAATCTTTGCATTAAATATAGTGCCTTATCACGTCTTCGAGATGCCTTCAAGTGCTTCTCACAATGCACTGTAAAGTGAATTGACTGTATATTTTGTGGGAGAAACGCGGCTGCCAATTTTGCACAGCATTGTCCCACAAACAATCTTTTTTTTATCAATTGTTGGAACTCTCGCCTCTGAGTCAGAAGCTTGTGAGTTGAAGCCCACATCAGGAATAGGCAGTTGTATAGTCTATGCTGACACTCCAGTGCAGTGCTGCGGGAGCTTTGCACTGTTAGTGTTGTCATGAGGAGCGCACAGTCAGGCTCCGTCACAAACGGACAGTCACCCGTTGTGTACGGTACCTGCTATGTGGCAGAATGGGTATTTAAGAAGAATTGCATAAGTCCGTACCTTCCTTTCAACAACACTGATGTTACTCACATCACCCAATGTGTCATTTCAGGTGCCCTACAAGCCTGCGTGAAAGCTGATTTTCATGGCCTTCTACAGCCAGCTCTGCTGATAGATCCGAGTGTCTTCGCCTATTGTCCATCAAAACCCATCTAATCGGTCTGTTTGTCTGTCTGTCGCATTCATTGCTACTGAGTTCTCTTCACCTCGGGGATGGGGAATGTGGAGGGGCCACGTGAATCCAAAATATATTCAGTCCACAACTGAATTTTACACGTAAGTGGGGTCTAATTTACATTATTTCTTAACTGGAATTTGTATTAAGTAATATTACTGGAAGTTCTGTAGATTGCTCTAGAAATAGATCAGAATCTTTACTGGAGGAGGGAATTTCTCCTGGTTTCCTGGCCGACAATCTGCCCATTAAAGTCACTTTCGTGGTTGTTTGTGGGACATTACTGTGATCAAATTGTAACCTGTGAAGTGCTTTAAGATGTCAACCTGATTTGAGAGGCTCTACCAAGTATAAGCATTACTTATGTATTATTATAAATAATAATGTGATGAAATGGCATGGGGAAAGAGTAAGGAGTTGCGATTAAGAGAAATTGACTCCAGTGGGTGAGCTAATACAGTACTAGCATACACTCGATGGGCTGAATGGCCTCCTTCTGTATTGTAATTTCTAACATGCTCATCTGTCTAAACCCATTTCTTTACCGCTTCTCTTGTTAATATGCTTTTTTTTCCACATGTCAAACTCTAAGCTCAAAGCAAATACTGTGATTATATTGAAGGCGACAGGACAGACTTTTTTTGGTCTATTTTCGGTTTCTTGCGCACAGTGTCCGACGAGCTAGGGAATATTTTATTTATTTACAAAAACTGCCTTGCTTAGTTATTCTCTGAGTCAGTGCGTTGCCCAGAGGGGCTTCTGTTCAGCATTGGTATAAATGGAGATGAGATGGAGATTAGGTCTCTCTAAGCAGATGTTTCTGACTAGATCCTCATCTGCATTCTTTTTTTCTTCTGCTTAATTCATACAATATTTTGACCGATTTCTTATTTATCTGACAATTAGGCTTCTGATGCGCAATTTACTGGACAGTATGCTAATTATTATCAGGCAGTTGACTGATCCCGGCATCTGCCTTTACTTCCTTTTAAACCGTGAGCTGCTTTTACACTCCACTGACTGGTAGAGTTTATCTACACACACACCTCACACATATACATTCCCACCTTCCTCTCTCCCCTCTCCCCCTTCCCCAAGTATTACAACAACAACAACAACAACAACTTCGATTTATATAGCGCCCTCCACGCCAGACGGCGTCTCAGAGCGCTTCACAATAGCGGATCCCAGGACCGAGCCAGGAGCAGGGACAGGAAGGTGACCAAAAGCTCGGTCGAAGAGAAAGGTCTTCAACTGTGACCTGAAACTGGGAAGAGGGGGCGAGGCAAAGCGAGTGAGGAAAGGAGTTCCAGAGCCTCGGGGCATAGTGGCTAAAGGCACGGCCACCGAGGGTGGAGCGGAGTACTCGGAGTACATGGAGGAGGCCAGACCCAGAGGAACGAAGGCAGCGGGTGCTGGGTTGTGGGGAGATCAGAGAGATAGGGGGGTGCAGAGGAGTGGAGGGATTTGTAAACAGGGGTGAGGATCTTGAAGTCGATCCTCCCTGGGATAGGGAGCCAGTGAAGTCTGGCAGATATTACTGTCGCAGATGTCCGTCAGTTAATAATCCTTAATAATCCTTGCATTTGATATTGCGTTATCTCAATGCCTCAAAGTTGCAGCACAAAATACAGTGTAAAATAGTGTCACTCTATGCACCTTAATAATAATCCTTACGATTGATAAAGCACCTCACCTTATCACGTCTTCGAGACATCTTAAGGCACTTCACAGATTATATTTTAAAATGGATTGATTGCGTATTTTGCAGGTGGTCTAACCTGATTCATGTTCCCCACCTCGCTCATCCCACCATGGTATATGGGCCTTCAGCCTCTCTGCCCCATCCTCTGGAATTCCATCCCATAGTCCCTCCACCTCTCTACCTCTCTTGCCTCCTTCAAGACCTATCTTAAGAACCTTCTCTTCGACCTTGTCTTCAGTCACCATCCTTTCCCCCGCTAGCCCTCCATCATCCCTAATCCCCATCCCCCAGCTCAAGTCAGAAACACAGATTGTCCAGCATCTTGGGATGTCCTCCAATGTGAAAGGCACTATACATATATCATTTTGTTGGTGTTGTTGAGTACGCAGCAGGCAATTTGTGTAGAGTAATATCCCACATACAGCCATGGAATGAATGATTCATTTCATCTGGAGATTTCTGGCCAGGACACCAGGAAAAACTCCTTTAACAGTCAGATGGAAGCTTGGTTTAACATCTCAACAGAATGATAGCATCTTTGTCAATGCAACGCTTTCCCCCAGCACTG
The DNA here is from genome assembly GCA_035084275.1 of Hydrolagus colliei. NCBI lineage: Eukaryota > Metazoa > Chordata > Chondrichthyes > Chimaeriformes > Chimaeridae > Hydrolagus > Hydrolagus colliei. The sequence continues at coordinate 147,463,980 of CM068742.1, forward strand.
CATTGACAATAGATCCAAGGGGCTTCATTTATTTTCATGGTGGTTCATGATTAATCCGCACCCAGATTCATTCAACATTGAATGAAGAGAGAATTTGATGCACTATTTGTTGTGAACCAATACAAAAACACAATTGCATATCCTTCTACTAATGCATGAGGCTGCTACTAGTTTTTACATCCCCCACTCCCTTCCATATGCCATCCCCTGCTCTCTGGAACTCCCAAATTACTCTCGCTCTCGCTTTTGAAACATGCTCTTTCTTGGGTTGTCTGTACATTATGCACATGGTTATTTGGAGTAAGTGCCTGCAAATAACAACAAAATAACATTTGTATAGCGCATTTCACATTGGGCTTACATCCTAAGGCTCTGTATATAAGATAAGTTGTCCAGATCAGTCAGATCAAATCAAATGAGCCTCCGTTCAGTGATAACTTACATTTTGCCAGAGGTTTGAGAGAATCAAGGAACCTTGAATAAACTGTAAAATACACTTCACAAGGGCAGCACCTTAAGACTTTTTTGAGATTTTAAACACTGTATCAAATGTAAGGATTATAATAATAATAAAAACCCTTGCATTTGATACAGTGCCTTATCACTTTGTCGAGACGTCTTAAAATGCTTAAAATGCTTAAAATGGATTGTATTGTAGAGACTTCATATTAGTCAGCAAATGTGGAAGCCACCAATTTCAGCTGTACCACAAACAGTCTTGAAGCAAATGACTATTTTTTTCATTTGGGAGGTTGTAGGGCCATGGATATCTTTAACGTCCAACTGCATAGGCTGGCGTAAAGTCTCCTGGACACTATTCTGCATGAAGGGCGCTATATAAATGCAAGTTGTTGTTATTGATGGGAGCTCGGTTTAACATTTCATCCAAAAGACAACACCCCTGGCAATGCAGCAAACACCTAACACCCTTAGCACTTATGCAAACAGAATTACTCATAGAGATATTCTTCACATCATTTGACTGGCTGCGATCTCTCCGCTATTGAACACGTCCAGGGTTTTTTTTTGTGTGAAAATTCCAGCTGCATTAACATTCAGCGGATGATAATTCAGGGTCAGAACAAATTAACAGCGATTGCACACATTAGCAGAGAAAGGCTCAATTATACTTGAAAACATGATTGAAGTTTAAAAGAGACGAAACAAGCGCGTGCTGTCGGATCTGCGAGTCTTCTCTCCCAAACCGTAATGTGAATTCCAAGGAATAAAGGCAATGCAATATGGGAATTCACAAACCACTCACGTCGAGAAGTTAAGCGACAGAGCGCTGTGTCCATTAAGCCCATTTAAAAAGGAGTTGGACGAATAACTAGCTAAGTGCAGATGTGAAGGTCACGAAGCTTAGTGTTGACATAAGGATCATTTTCTCTATGGAACGCACTGATCTAAGCCTCTGTCCTTTATGGACTGTAGCCAGAACCAGGCCGAACAATTTAGATTATAATGTTAGATTACTCCTTTTGGGGGCCAAGGGGATAAGGGTTTGATCTCAGAATTATGACCTGTAGTTTTTCAAACTACTTGAGGGTTTAAATAAATCAAGAGTTTCCACAGTGGCGTAAATTGGACAGGTTCTGGTGGAAGGTCCATACTTGGTCCAATGAATGTCATTAATGTCTTATTGACCACACTATCTGTGCTCTTGATTGTCTGCGGACTTCAATGTCTGGGCTGTTCACTGTCTGCTACCGTCTATTTCTGAGTTCCTCACTGTCTAAGCTAGTTTACTTTTAAAATTGGTCACTTACTCCAGGGCTGTTTTGTGGCACATTGCTTGGGACAAATTGACTGTTGCGTTCACCTTCAAACACAGTCACTCCACTTTACAGTGTATTCCGTAAAGTGCTTTGAGAAACGCTCCAAATGTGAAAGGCGCTATATCAAACATAAGGATTATTATTATTGTTATTATAATTATGCATTAGTCTGATGTATTTTACATGTCCTGAGATACTTCTCCCCAGGCCAATGGGCCATTGACACTGCACTTTTACCATTGTACGCTTTCAAACCTCAACCCTGCCTGCTCTGCCATCTCACTGCTGTCCACAGAAACAAGCCGAGTCCACCAGCATTAATTAACACACCACTGGGAACTTAAACTAAATGACGAATAAGGCAATTCCCTGAGCAGGACAGACAGTATCCCTATCAATTAATGATTTCCAGAGATGGTTTCATTAATAAAATTGATCAGTGGCAACGCAATGCGTGGGAGCGGGTTTTTTTTTGGCTTGGCGCAAGTCACTATTTAAAATCAGTAGTCTCTCTCGGGGCTCTCACTGGTGGATCCTGTTCCGAAAGGTTAATTAAGGTTTGAGAGCGAATGCGAAGCTGGGGCTGGATGACAGACACCCGCAGCTAGTAAGATCATTAAGTGCTAATTAGCTTTGGAACGGCGTCGAGTGCAAACCTCACCAGTACTGTTCCAGCCCCTCGATGCTTTTGTGTGAAATGCCATAGACTACCTCCCCTCTCTCCACCCCCTCTTCCAACTTCACCCCCAACCCCCACCTCCACCCCCCCACCCCTGAATGCTCAGTCAATTCCTAAATACATAACCCATCGGCCATGGATTTTATACACTTAGTGTGTGCAGTGGGCAACAGAAATTGATGCATGTGGAGCGGCTAGAGTTCAGGTGAAATCCTGTCGCTCATTGTTTAAAGGACTTCTCTTGTCAGCGAGAGGACTTGTGTTCGATTCCCGGGCAGGGCGAAACCTTACTCCACACGCCTATCTTTGCCTAGCAAGTAAGAACCCAGTTGTTAGGTGATTAGCGGATTGTTAACTAGGGGTAATAATCCCTCAAAAATTACAATAATAATAATTTGGCTACTCAATCCACGACTGTTCGTGGGACACTACTATGCAAAATAGATAGTCAATTCACTTTACAGTATGTTCTGTGAAACGCTTTAAGATATCTCATTGACGTGATAAGGCGCTAAACCAAGATGCAAGGCTTGATTGTTTTTCTTAAAGTACTGTATTGCATTTGATAAAGTGCATTTCATGCCAGGAAGATGTGTCAAAACGCTTCACAGGGATTGTCGTAAAGTGTCGTGACTGTATGTTTTGTATATTTTAAACACTGCAGACTATTTGCTCACTTTAATGTCTCACAAATAAAACAAAGTGATTGACCAATATTACTTGATGGATCGTTGGCCAGGACATTGGAAGAAACTTCTATCTCTTTTCGAATAGTGCTATAGAATATTTAGCGTCCACCTGAACAGACAGATAGGATCTTGGTTTAACGTCTCATTTGAAGGACAGCACCTCTGACCTGCATCGGCCTAGACTGTGAGTTCAACGTCCTAAGATGGGTTTGAACCTGACTCGGAGGCGAGACTACCAATTGACCCGGGTCGACACACTGTGTCCACACTCTATGGTATATATCTTAGGAGTCAGTGAGTTATTTTCATTAATGTGGTGTGTGAGCTGACAAGATGCACTCAGTCAGCTTTCAGAAGAAAGGGGCCTGAAACATCTGCCAAGACTCTAAGATTAAACCCTGTACAGTGAAGTGTGCAGTCTGCTTAAACTGATACACTTTCATCCAGTCGCATACTATGTCAGCAATCTAAAACAACAGATTCTATTTTGTCCCCAATCTCCCTTCCATCCCCTTCTGCTGACCTCCGGACCACCCACCACCACACACACATAGAAATTGCTCCCGGCTGAAAATGTATCTGAATTTAACATCAAGCAGACAGCTCAATGGACTGTAAAGTGTAGTGACTGTGGATTTGTTGTTTCTCTTCTTTTCTCCAAAGGAAGAAAGGAAGTTTGCCCAATAACTTGCTTACTTGCTCGTGCCTTCAGCCACTATGCCCTGAGGCTCTGGAACTCCCTTCCTCACTCCCACTGTTTGTGGGACACTGTTGTGAGCAATTGGCTGCCACAGTTTGCCACAAAATATGCAGTCAACTCGCTTTACAGTGTATTCTGTGAAGTGCGTGGAGTCGTCTTGAAGACATGACTAGCTGCTATATCACATGCAATGATTATATATATTATTGTGCCAGTATTATTACCTCTTGTAAAAACACTGCCTATTTTGGTGTCTTCTCTGTATGGTCACTGCTATGTTGCACTCAGCACCTGGTGTTGTGTCTTTCATCCTTGATGGCCACTCAGGCTGCTGAGTGCTTGACGTCTGCTGACTGCTTCACAGTTGACAAATTTCCTTTTCTCGGAGGGTTTTCCTCCGAGAAATGGGCTGTCTGGTCTCTGAGCCTGGACAGTCTCAAAACTCTCTTTTGCATGAATCATAAAGCAGATGCCATGACACAACCAACTGTTAAATTCAGCCCAGCTCAGTTGATGGCACCATTTGCCGCTGCCGAAACACTCGTGCACGCGTACATCACCTCACGGCTGGATTACGGAAATTCTCTCCTAGTCGGCCTCCCCAGTTCCTCCATTCATAGGCTGCAGGCCATCCAAAACTCTGCAGCCCGTGTACTATCCCGCAACCGCCTCCGTGACCACATAACCCCCACCCTCGCCCGTCTCCACTGGCTCCCCATCCTCCAGAGGATCGAATTTAAGATCCTCGTCCTCACCTACAAGGCCTTACACGGCCTTGCCCCATCCTACCTAGCCGATCTACTCTCCCCCTACACGCCCACCCGGACCCTCCGTTCAACAGGACTTGGCCTGCTCCAAGCCCCCCGCCCGAACCGCCCCACCATCGGAGGCCGGGCCTTCAGTTTATCCGCTCCCACCTTATGGAATGCCATCCCTCAATCCCTCCGTTTCGCCTCTTTCAAGGCCGATTTGAAGACTTTCCTCTTCGATCGTGCCTTTTGTTCCACCCCAAACTCTTTTACCTCCCCTTCGTGTTTCACCCCTTCCCAAACACTCCCCTCCCAGCTCGGGTCACACGCCTCTTGTTTAGCACCTTGGGACGTCCTCCCGACGTGAAAGGCGCTCTATAAATGTAAATTGTTGTTGTTGTTGTTGTTGTTGGTCAGAAATTCGTGGGTATGAGCCCTTAGTCAGGACCTGCACTCAGAGTCCTTGCTGACACTCCAGTCAATGCTGGAAGAGCGCTGCTTTGTTTTGGAGGCCTCTCGTCCCTTCCGAAGGATGACATCTTTGATAACACAGCATTCCCTCAACACTGTATTGTAGCTTGCCAGACAGTATTCGCAATGACAAACTATGCAGGATCAGCTGTTTTTGTTTCGGTTAGCCAAGAGTCTGACACATGCGGAAACCCATCAACAACAACAACAACAACAATTTATATTTATATAGCGCCTTTCACGTCGGGAGGACGTCCCAAGGCGCTAAACAAGAGGCGTGTGACCCGAGCTGGGAGGGGAGTGTTTGGGAAGGGGTGAAACACGAAGAGGAGGTAAAAGAGTTCGGGGTGAAACAAAAGGCACGATCGAAGAGGAAAGTCTTCAAATCGGCCTTGAAAGAGGAAAGGGAAGAGGTGAAACGGAGGGATTGAGGGATGGCATTCCATAGGGTGGGAGCGGAGAAACTGAAGGCCCGGCCTCCGATGGTGGGGCGGTTCGGGCGGCTCTTTAACATCACCATGTTAAAGAGTAACTACACATGGAAATTCCTGAGCTAGGTTGTTGGAATGCAATGTGCACTCTAGTACCTTAATGCAAACTCTGGGGTCCCCATTCATTGGTTCTTCTTGCCAACCTGCGCCTAAAACTCTCCAAAATTAGGTAAGTGGGGTGCGTCCCTCCAGAGAGACAGCAAATGCTGAATTCTAGACACAGGGAAATTTCTCTCCATGTGTGACATGCTCTCAATACTCTCTGTCTGGTTTGCATACTCTTGAGCATGGTGATCGGCTTCCCTCGTATTTTGCCACTGATATGCGTTTGCGACGGAAAGCTTATGCGGAAATCCATCACCGTGATTATGACTACCCAAACTGAGAATTCCATGCAATCCACCTACTACATGGGAGTTCATGACCATCACATCCAGCCATGGAATAACTGATCTCAGAATATCATAATTCCAAGTTTTATGCAAGTGACACCTACAGAAGTGCACAGGGGGACTGATAGGCCTTCTGCTGGCTGATCTTTAGAGATCGTAAGCAGCCACTCTCTGCCTGTTTTAAGATGACATCGCTCATTGCTTTTCCCAGGTGATGCTGCTACTTTACAAGCATAAAGTATTATCATTGCATTGATTTTGACCATGAATCTTTTTTTTTCTGTTCTGATTCATAAAGCGCCAACTGAATTAAACCTCGACTTTCTTTGCTCGTGCCTGAGCAGATGACGCTGAAGTTATTACTGTAATGATGACAAATGTCAGCCCTAAAGACAAGTCATCTAGCCAATTTCAAGAATACTTTTTTTTCTCTCTCCAAAATCAACGACACTGGGGGAATATGGGTCTGTGTTATCACTGGGTACCTTATTCCAGTGTTTATTGTTCTTTCCAACCCCATACTCGCACGCGCACACGTACACACACACAGAGAGACAAACATCCACACATACCCTTTCCCATTGAACTACTTTCAGCAATCTGAGGCCAATTTCACAGGAGTAGAAAGAATTTGTACTAATGGTTTGGTCGTGCTCAGGCTAGGCTGCCCTTGCCGTAGGCCTGGGCATGAAAAGATTACTGCAGTAACACTTCAGCATCTCATTGACCTCGAAACATGCCTTTTGCTGACTCGCGGCCTCTTTTAAGAGCTTGGTCCAATCCCAAAGATCACTCTTGCAGCACACAAGAAGTGATAATAATAATAATAATAATAATAATCCTTGCATTTGATATAGTGCTTTTCACATCTTAGCAAGTCTCAAAGCGCTTCACAGAATACACTGTAAAGTGAATTGACTGTATAATTGTGGGCGAAATGTGGCAGCCAATTGCGCACGGCAGTGTTCCACAAACAGTCGTGGACTGAAATGACCAATTTTATTATTGTGTGTTTTCTTTTGAGGGATTATTATTAGGTGTGTGGAGTAAGGAAGGTGCCCAAGGTTTCGCTCAGATCTGCCTGGATTCGAACACAGCTCTTACGCTTGTAATGCGAGTGCTCTAACCAATGAGCTACAGGGGCCTAGTGATAGAGGGACAAGCTATGAGGAAATAACTAGTTTGGACTAGGGTTCTTCAGCGTTCAAAAGAGAAATATCATAGGGTATGTTTATAGAGATATTATGGGATCCATGTGCTAAATTGAGCCTATGAGTGTTCAAACACTAAAAAAAAATCTTAATATGAATTAACATGGCTAGTCACCAATCTTGAGAAAAAGTCAACAAAGCCTGAAAAAGATAGTGGCTGCAAAAAAACAACAACTTTTCTGATATTTGCAACTAGTTGCTAATAGAATCCCATTTGGAAATATCCCAAATGTAGAACTGAAAAGGGGATTAAAAATGTAAACCTATAATAAAGCTTCTGCATATGCCAAGACAATTGATGACAGGGCCCAGGTCTAATGTTGTGAGGGCAAGGCCAGCCCAGATCCCAGCGAGTACATTTCTTTGCAATGGAAATAGTTATCATTGTTACGTCTAATAATAATCCCTCAAAAAAAAATTGGTCATTTCAATCAACGACTGTTTGTGGGACACTGCTGTGCGCAATTGGCTGTCCCGTTTCATCCACAAATATAAGTCAACTCACTTTACAGTATATCCGGTAAAGCGCTTCGAGACGTCCAGAAGACATGAAAAGCGCTACATCAAATACAAGGATTATTATTGTTATGATCAGAAAGGCTAGGACTTTGGACCAGTTTAGAAAACAGATTGATGCTGTAATGGGAGAGTGGGTATACTGGAATGATAAATGATGAAGCCAAACTGTCTGAAGTGGTCTTTCTGCATCCAAACCTCTCTTGCAGTTTGTGTTGTTGAGTTTTTGCTCCAGAGAACTTTCAACGCTTCATGTTCCTATCATGCTTTGACTAAAGACAGTTGAACTTCTTGTGAAATGTTTCCATGCCTATGGCACACCAAGATTTTATACCCAATTATCATTGTGCCACACATGATAATAATAAAAATAAAAATGTTCGGGTTTGTTGCACAGGATGTCAGGAGGATAGCTCAAAATGCTTCAATGGATTTACTGTAAAGTGTAGTGACTGTATACTTGAGGGCAAACATGGCAGCCACTTGGCATACAACAATATTCCACAAAAGGCCGTGGAATGAATGACTAATTTCATCTGGGGGAATTGTTAGTCATAGGATCCAACTGAACCATGAACTGTTGGTTTAACAGTTCATCTGAAGAACGGTATCTCCGATAGTGCAACACTCCCATCGACACTGTTGAAGTTCAGCCTAGAATTATGAATGACAATGAAAATGAAGATCTCAGAGAAAAGTTATTGTGCAACAAGTGACCTGTAAGAGTATGTTTTCCTTTCTCCCTAAATAGAAATTTCACCCTTTCAGTTACCTCTCTCTGGGACAGTTCACCAGTAAAATGTAGTGACGGATTTACACAGCTTTAGAGATCAACAGGGTAGCTGATCTTAAAATCATTGTCCTTTCACATTAGGCACATCCATTTACCTACCCGATGCTGAAGGATTGTAAACCATATAAACAGGCACTATTTTCCTACCAAATGAGCTTTGTTAAGACTTTTTGTTTGAAATCAATGAGTCATATCTCTGGGTTTACAATGATATCATAGAGCAACCGTGCAATAATAATCCTTGAATTTTATACAACACCTAATCATGTCTGAGACGTCTCACAGAAAATATTGCAAAGTGAATTGACTGCATATTTTGTGGGTGAAATATACTTATAATCCTTGAACTTGATATAGTCTTCTCGACGTCTCAAAGTGCTTCGCAGAATATACTGTAAAGTGAATTGACTATATATTTGTGGGTGAAACGTGGCAGCAGCATCTCACAAACAGTCATGGATTGAAGTGACCAATTTATTACTGTTTTTTTTTGAGAGATTATTTTCAGGCACGTGGAGTAAGGAAACTTGTCTAAGGTTTCGCCCTGCCTGGAATCGAACACAGGTCTCTTGTTTGCGAGGCGAGTACTCTAACTATTTAGCAACAGGACTACAGGACTGAGCTGCTTGATATGAAGAATTGTTCCAATTCTCTTTATTGGTCACTCACCTCATAGATGTTCGTGGAACACTGTTGTGAACAAACTGGATGTCGAGTTTGCTTTCAAAATACACAGTTACCGCATTTTGCAGTATATTTTATGAAGCTCTTCGAGACTTTCTCCTAATCTAAGAGGCACTGTATCAAATGACCAACTTTTATCCAGGGGGATTGTTGGCCAGGATATTGAGTAAAACTCCCTTCTCATTTAAAATAGGCTCTTTAACTTCAGACAGCACCTATACTTAATTTTCCACCAAAAGGATGGCACCTCCAATGCTATATTGAAGTGCCAGGGTAGACTGAGTTCAATGAGGCTTGAACTTGGGGCCTGAACTCTCAACCTTCTTACGCAGAGGTGAGAACCCTATCGACTGAGCCAGGCCAACAAATAATAGCATCTATTTTTCTGGTGCCGTCTTCTGCTCTACATGATGTGGCGGCTCTCACTGTGAGCTACACCTGGGAGCAGAGTGGACATTGAAGGCTCCGAACCAAAATATTGTCCACGTAGGAAAAGATTTTGCTCATGAGATCATGAAAGAAAGCATGGAAAGGAGACAGACAGGGAGACGCAGGTAGCGAGAGGCAGAGCACAGTCATGGGGACCGAAAGCTGGAGAAAGAAAGAAAGAAAGAAAGAAAGAAAGAAAGAAAGAAAGAAAGAAAGAAAGAAAGAAAGAAAGAAAGAAAGAAAGAAAGAAAGAAAGAAAGAAAGAAAGAAAGAAAGAAAGAAAGAAAGAAAGAAAGAAAGAAAGAAAGACGGACGGACGGACGGACGGACGGACAGACAGACAGAGTCAGGGATTGACTGAGACAGAGAGGGCATGGCATGATAGACAGGCATCTAGAGAGAGACAGACACAGTCAGACTGAGAACGGGACAGACAGAGACAAACAAAGACAGAGGAAGGTAGCGACTAGCAGAGAAAGAATGACAGAGATTAAAAGACAAAGCGAGAGAGAGAGAGAGATTCACATCCACACATAGAGATTGGGAAAGGAAAAAAGCCGGGTAGACAGAAACTGTGACTGACCCATACTGATACAGATAGAACGAAGGATACTGATTGTCATCAACACAGCTGGGTTCTGTAATCTTGTCAAATGGCAACAGAGCACTAATATACAATGTGTAATAGGAAGTCCAAACTCCAGAATTAAACTAATGGGTATTGAATCAGTGGCTACAAGGCATTTAATGCTGCAAATTTCCTTCCCTTCATATGTTTCAATTCTGGGAGATTGAAGATTTGCTCTGTGCATCTAAGATTAGCTCACTCGACCTACAAAAAACACAGTCACTACACTTTGTAGCGAAGCGCTTTGAAGAGCTGTATCAAATACAAGGATAATTATTATTCTCACTTATAGCTGCTATGTTGCAAGTGAGGTTTCTGAGCTAACAAAGCTTTGCTCAAAGGTCGGTGGTGTAACAGCCTCAGTACAGAGTATCCCACCTTAATACAGTATAAAACAATGCAAAGTTACATTCATACAGTCCTCCTTTCACGTCAGGTGGATGTCCCAAAGCGCTTCACAATACAGGCTGGTCACCCGAGCTGGCGTGTTGCAGCTGAGATACGTGGGAAGGGGAAAGCTGACCGAAAACACTATCAAAGAGGTAGGTCTCTTAAGAACTTGAAAAATCTCTTAAGACTCTTTAGGATCTATCTTTTTGACTGTGCTTTTGGTCACCTCCCTCCTGCCCCATATCGTCCACCCTCCCCCACCAGTCTGGTCGTCTGTGTGAGGGGAGTTGAGATATCCTCCCAGCATGAAATAAGCTATATTAATGTAAATTCTTCTAACTATTCTGTGGGAATAGCTTGCCTTCAGGAATTAACCAATGGTCCTTGAGACAGGCAGAGTTCAATACTTAATAATCCTTAACATTTAGTAGCACGCCTTTCACACTGGAAAAACGTCTCAAAGCTTCTCGCAGGATTTTTTGGTTAGATGCAGTGACTGTTAAGTGGAGTCTATAAGGTGTTTGATACAACCAAGTCACACACAACATGGCCTTATCGCATGGGATCGTTTGATTGAAATTCACCGAGCACACAATTTGTATGGCAAACTCAACCATGCAGGGACGGGCTAGAGAAATATTCCCGCATTCAAAAAAACCTATTGCTCTTTACGTGTTATTTGAACCATTTCTGTTCTCCACTTGATTCGTTTTAAAGTGTTTTTTTCCATACTCGATGAGCCTTTCGCTTCCATTCTTGCGAATTAAAATGCTTTTTGATGTTCCTTTAATTATCGCATTGGTTATTTATTTTCCTTGACACTGTTTGGCGTTTTTCTTCTTAAAACTTAGGTTATGACACCTTCTACATGAGAATTAGACAATGATCGGTTCCCAATATGACCAGAAATCATTATTGATTGCACTTGCGTCTGGGTTCAGTGAGTGCAGTGATATTAAATTAAACGTGACTAAAGCAATGTTCGGTGAAGGTAAAACAGGGCACAGTGATGTGGCTTTCAATGCTGCTGGGATTGGATAGGACCACAAGATGGTGCAATGGAGCAATGCAAGATGAATTCTCATCTTCTTCTACTACAATAAACAACAAGATTACTGTACATTTGTATTGCCCCTTTCAATACTACTGTCCCATTTGTCAGGGATTGGTGTTGTGAGATCCAAATGCTAATTGTGATTATGAGCGTTCGGACACCGAGCGTTCAGACATCATAAGTTCGGACTCCATTCCTCTGCATCCCCCTACCTCTCTGATCTCCTCTCTCCCCAAACCAGCACCTGCTGCCTTCGCTCCACCGGGTCTGGCCTCCTCCATGTCCCCGAATCCTCTGCTCCACCCTCGGCGATTGTGCCTTCAGCCACTATGCCCCAAGGCTCTGGAACTCCCTTCCTCACTCCCTTCGCCTCGCCCCCTCTCTTCCCAGTTTCAGGTCCCAGCTAAAGACCTTTCTCTTCGACCGCGCCTTTGGTCACCTTCTACCCCTTCCCTCTCACTCAGTCCCGGGATCTGCTATTGTGAAGCGCTCTGAGATGCCGTCCGGCGTGAAAGGCGCTATATAAATCGAAGTTGTTGTTGTTGAAACTCACTTAATCGGAATTTGCCAAATGGCTAGTTGTAAATCCTGTGAAAAAGTCGGCAACGCCTAAAAAAAATAGCCAGCCACTAAAATGCCATTGGGAAAGCTTTACATTTTTCTGGAATTTGTATCATAAAAATAATAATAATCTTTGCATTTGACATACAGTATCGCCTTATCAAATCAATGAGACATTTCAAAGAGCTTCACAGAATATACTGCAAAACAAATTGACTACCGGTATATATTTTGCTGTGTCGATCTTTCCACTCACTTCCTAACAGCCAGTTTAGGGCACAAGCAGAATTTCCGTTGAATACAACCAGCAAACTGGAGTCACTTAAGTCATCTCGATGCTTGTAATGCAGGAAGGATATTGCAACAGCATAGATTTACAAGGATCTTACAAGGATTTTACTTGTTTTGAATGGAGGTGGCTATCAAGAAAGATTGGATGGATTGGCTGTAGTTTTTCGCTTTCTGGAGATAGGACGACTTGAAGGGGACCTGGTGGAAGCGTTTAAGGTTTTGAAAGAGTTCGAGAAATTAGATTTGCCTACAAATATATACAGTCAATTCACTTTACAGTATTCTGTGAAGCGCTTTGGGACGTTGATAAGATGTGGAAAGCGCTATATCAAATGCAAGGATTATTATTATTTATTTATTATTATTAGTATTATTATATTAATAGGCTGTTTACATTTGTTCATAAATCCAAGACAAGAGGGCATAAGTAAAAGCTAGCCAGTAGTACAGGGTGACCGAAAAGTCATGATATCTACCCTAATATTTGAAAACATTTGTTTTTAAGACTTATTACACACTGTAATGATATCATAATTTTCGGATCACCCTGTAAATCCTATAGGTAGGTGAGAATGTGGAGCTTACCGCTGGAAGCTGTGGTTAGGTAAAAACCATCTACAACAACTGCAAAATTAAATTTGTATAGCGCCTTTCACATCGGGAGGACGTCCCAAGGCACTGAAACATATTTTAAAAGAAACTTGATGCACACATGCGGGAGTAGGGATTAGACAGGTATACGAGAAGAGAAAAGGGGGGATAAGGGCTTGTTGGAGTACAAACATGTACTGGTTAGTCTGAATAGCCTGTTCCTACATTACAATGCTCTATGGTATCAGATGTAATGAGAAAACAGAATACTGGGTGCTCTGGAAAGTTTAGATTAAATGGCCCTTAGAAGAAATTACAGTTTAGAGACTTGAAATTCCATCTAAACTCAGCCCGCAAAATAGTATTGTCTCTCAGTATAACACTGTTAAATTCAGTCTTCATTTGGGAGCCAACATCTTTTTAAAACCGTAGCCTCCAAATGAATAATAATGATTAAATTATTATTGAAGGCTGAATTTAGAAAATCGAAACTGTTCTGAGCCATCTTAAGGTTTAAACCGAAAGGGTCTCACAGGCTAATGTTGTGAAACTCTTTGAGGCATCTACCCACCGTGAAAGTCGCTGTATCAAATGTGAGGATTACAATTTATTACAAATGCTGTGCACAATTGGCTGCTGCGTTTCTCCCACAAAATACACAGTCAATCTGCCTGAAAAGGTGGTGGAGGCTGATTCGATAACAACTTTTAAAAGGGAATTAGATCTTTATTTAGGGAGAACGGGTCTATTAGGCTATGGGGAGCGGGCAGGGCAGTGGGATTGAATCGCTCTTTTCAAAGAGCCGGCACAGACTAGATGGGCCGAATGGCCTCCTTTTGTGCCGTAAAATTCTATGATTCTATGATTCTATGATAATCCACTTTACAGTGTATTCTGTCAAGCATCTTGAAACATCTCAACAATGTGGATAAGGCACCTGTATCGATTGCAAGGATATAATTGTCATTATTACTATTTATTCCATGGAAACATCCTATGCTCAGAAACAAGGGATATATGTGATTTGTCTCTTCCAGATGGGTTTGTGAGGCGTAAATGAGAATGGAGAGAGGGTGGGGAGGGATTGACCTCTCTGTTAACCAACCTACGTACAAGTCTCAGACACGTGTTGGAGAAAAAGAACATCCATTTCAACATGAACTGGTCTTCAAAATAATGTTCTTATCTGATCCCAAAAAACATGCTAAAAGCCTCTTTAGTATACACTATATTATGTCAAATTTGCATAATCATTTGCACCATAATTTTAATAATGATTTCTAATGGGTTTTAGCAGCTTTGTGTAACTCTGCTTCCTGATATGATAAGACCATTGACTTGCTAGTTGCTGCAGAAGCTTTTTTTTCTAGTGGAACAGTTCTGTAGGCAATGTTTCTTTTCCCAGGCTCTTCAAGACATGTCTAGGAGCTTTGCATGTGTGTCAGGAGATTAAAAAAGGGGGCGATTGGTTCACACTTTCCTTTGATGTAACACGTAGTCACTGCATTCTGTCCTTTGCTGCTGACTGGCTCTCAATGTGTGATCCCGCGACTGTGTTTTCTGTTTGCCTGCACAGTCACTACACACACTTTCTGTCATGAAATCCCGTGAAGCACTTTGAGATGTCCTACTGATGTGAAAGGATTATTATTGATAATAATCCTTGCATTTGATAAACAACCACAACAACAACAAAGTACATTTGTATAGCCCGCTTAACGTCGGGAAGATGTCCTAAGGCGCTGGGTGGCCAGGGGTACAGACGTGATAAGGTATAGTACCTTATCACGCTAGAAGGGCACCTCAAAGTGGAGTGATTGTGTGTATGTAGGCCAATATTGTGCACAGCAATATCTCTCACAAAGCCTTTCAGTGGGTGACTGATTTTATTTTGTGTGGTGGTGGTGGGGGGTGCGGGTGCAGGAATATTGTTGGCCAGGACATAAAATATAATTAGTGTGAAAGCTGGGGACTGAGCCTATGAGCCTATGCACGGTTTGCTCTGAGCAATGCAGACTATTTATATAAAGCTGACGCACTCCACCCCCCCCCCCCACCCCCCCCACCCCCACTCACACACATACGTAGCCAGCACTATCTTCTTCCTCGTCCAGGGAACAGGATCAAAGGAGATCTGAATCCAAGATCTGGGCTGAATTTCTGGAGTTCAAAGGGACTGGCTCAAATCCAAACCTTTGTTAGACTTGCTATGGATTTACTCAGGATTTCATTATAAGTCTGTCTCACAACCACCACCACCCAATAAAGAAAAGTAACATTTTTGATAGAAAAATTGTGCTTTTTAAAGGATGCTGATAAATACGTGCCTGATCACTCTCCAGGCTTTCAGTACATGTTCCTGTGATCTTCTTAGATTTTTGAAACTATGTTTTATTTCCCGAGGAGTCGCATTGCTATTTCTTAGAGTTTATGGGGTTTCTGAACCGAGTTGTATATCTTTAGATGAGTAAACTGCTGGGATACGGGGAAAAGACAGGTAAGTGAGTCTGACATTTATTTGTATCTGGGGATTATTGGCCAGAACACCTGCAGAAATGAATAGTGCCTTGGGATCTACCTGAACAGGTAGATCTACCTCAGTTTAATGTCTCATCCGGAAGCATCTGGCAATTTAGCACACCTCCCAACACTGCAGTGTGAGCTGAGACTGTGAGCTCAAAGTCCCAACTTGGGTTTCAATCCACAGCCTTCTGACACAGACGCAAGAGTGAGCCAGGCTGACATAAGTCAGTTAGGTAATCAGGTCCAAAATCTATTCCTTAAGCAAATCTCAGTCACTCAAAGGTTAAATATATAATAACAATGATACTTGCATTTGATACAGCACCTCATCAGCCATTGAGATGTCTCAATGAGCTTCAAAGAATATACTTTGAAGTGAATTGACTGGATATTTTGTGGGCTAAAGTGGCAGCCATTTGTGCATAGCGATGTCCAACAAACAGCTGCGGTTTGAATATCATTATTATTTTGTGCATATATATTTTTCAAGGGAAAGCAATCTGTGAATCGAACAACCAGGTTTCTTCTCATTGCTAGTAAACAGAGGCGTATAGAGCGAGGAAACTTGCCGAAGATATCATCCTGTCTGGGAATTGAATCTGTGTCTTCTCGCTGGTGAAGCGAGTAGTCTAACCACCACTCTCCAATAGGACTCCAATAGGAATGAAGTTTGTATACTTCAGAAGAGAAATGCACCAGGAGTCTTCAAAGCGGGTAATAATGGTCTTTTTCATTTCTGTTCCACTTTTTATCCCTGTTCTCCTTGATCATATTCAGCATGAATAATTTTATCCAGTACCCAGTATCCAGCCAAAGATTTCATTCAATATATATATATAATGTATATCATCTACAAAAAGAATCCGGCACTTAAAGGAGTATTCAAACGATCCATTGACATCCACATCTATCCAAATACTCCCCAGCACTCCTCAGGGTACCTTTTCGTATGTCTTTATATGGATCAAATCTCTCATTATTACTTGACGTCTGTGGAATCTCAAATTAATGTGAGGCAGCTCTGTCACCGAAAGGTCATTTATTTATCAGACGTCCTGCGCATTCACAAATTCAATTAAAATGTTTTACGAAGGTAATGTTGATAGATCCCTGCACCATCACAGCACTGAAACTTCAGATTTCCACCCAGACAGAGACCATCAAGATCAGCTCAGGTCTTAAAAGATTTCAGATCACGCGGAGTTCTTTAACTCGCTTTTTGTTTTGGAAGCCGTTTCATTTTTGTCCATGGTTCTTAAGAAAATAGTGGCATCACTAAACCATGAGGAAATTTGTAGGAGGTTTCCATGTTTGTAGAACCCTGCTGTGTGCAATCGGCTGCTGCATTTTGCCTATAAAATATACAGTCAATTCACTTTTTACATTATATTCTGTGCATATATGTCTCGAAAACATAATAAGGCATTACATCAAATGCAAGGATTATTACTACAGTTGGTATGTCAGCCTGGCTCAGTCGGCAATAATCTTGTTCCATCTGAGTCAGAAATTGAAATCACATAGTCTTAGCTGGGAGGTGGGGAGTTCACCGCATGGACAGAGGTGCCATTCTTTGGATGAGATGTTAAACTCAGGAGTCCATCTAGCTGTTCAGATGGTCAATACACACCTCAGAGCATGACTGCAAAAGAGAAGGGTGTTTCGCTTGGTGTGCTGGCCAACAATCCCCCAGACAAAATTATTCATTCACTTCATGGCTGTATGTGCGATATTGCTGTGCACTATTTGGCTGTTGCTTTCACTAATAAATACACAGTCACTGCGCTTTACAGCAACACCCTTTTCTGTTTTTCGGGTAGTTACACGGGATCTTTAACATCCACCTAAACAGGCAGAAGGAGCCTCGGTTTTAATTTTTTTATCTGAAGGATGGCATCTCTGCCAATGCAGCACCACCCCTCCCCTCCCCATTCCACTGGAATATCAGCCTGGATTGTGAGTCACAGTGGGGCTTGAGTTTGAGGATATCAATCAATCAAAACTTACCTTTATATAGCGTCTTTCACGTCGAGAGGACGTCCCAAGGCGCTGTACAGTTAGGTAGGGACAAGAGCAGGAGGGGAGGGGTCGGGGCAGGATGAAGGAGAGGACGAAAATTGATTGTATATTTGTGGGCGAAATGCGGCAGCCAAATTGTGCACAGCAGTGTCCCACAAACAGTCGCAGAAATGGGACCAGGGAGAAAGGGGAAAAAGAGGATATATGTTTAGAACCAGAACTCGGAGGTCTAGAAAGGAGATTAGGAAAAAATGCTTTTGCACAGCGAGTGGTAGGAGTGTGGAATTCTCTGCCCACAGTCAGTTATTGGGGCAGCAACCATGTGCACATACAAAAAAAGACTGGTCGCATAAAGTTGAGGGATGTGGGGGAAAAGCTGAGATATGGTACTACAGATTGCTTTCTAGGTAGGCACCAGTGTAGAGTATAAAAACCAGCAAGAATGGATTGCCTGTTTGTGAGCTGTACTATCTATGAGTGCTCGGGGACACTAGCCTGTGTGAGGAGCGCTATATCAAAGCAAGTCGCTGTTTTTATGAAAAAAATCTCCCGACTCGGAGGTGCGAGCAGTACTGACTGAGCCAGTCTGACACCAATTATTTTTAGTAAATAATAAATGGATTATTTCAATCACATTACGGTCAAGGAATTTTCCTAAGATTAGTTTCAACGGACGGCGATACTCAGCTCTACACAAGCCCTCCCCATGCCAGCCGACAATGCAAGAGCCCAGGGTTAAAACCGATGCCCCTCCTGAGTATATCGTGAACCCTAGTTTGCTCGCTGTTTGTTTGGAGAAAGGGCTGACTGCAAAGAAAGAGCGGGCGAGTGAACATCTTCATGCAGGAGCTAATCCGATGACACGCTGAACTGCAGGGGGATGAGCGCGGCTGGTAATTCACACCATTCACACACAGGAGATTGGAAAAGGGGACAAACATCAAATTCATTCCACCTTTTGCTCTGCTCGGACTCGGCGGCTGAATGAGATGCGCCTTAATCTATTTGTGCAACTCTCTAGACGAAAGGCTAATGTAAAAGTCAATTCCCACAATTCTTTGCCGGCTCCCGAGAAACACAATTCAGCTTGTCCGTACAAGGCTTCTAGATTTCATAAGGTCAATTTTACTTTTTAGAGTGTCTTGCACGTGGCACTGTTTGAAGCCTCTCCCATTTCAGCTGTGCGCGCTCGGAATCTGACCCGTGTTACCCTCCTCCGTGAATAGGTAAAATTAAATAAAAATCATCGCATTTGTTATCCCAATAATATTAATAATAATAATCGTTGCATCTGATAAACGTCTCAAAGCATTTCACAGAATATACTATCAGGTGAATTGACTGTATGTTTTGCGGCCGAAACACGGCAGCCAATTGTGCACAGCAGTGCCCCACAAACAGTCGTGGATTGAGTGATGAATTACGCACAGTAGAAGCCTGTTTATCCGGCACCCGCGGGACCTGGCCAATGCCGGTTAAAGCGCCTGCCAGATATTCGGACAGCCCACAGTCAAAAACCCACTACAAAAAAATTAAAGTTCTTTTAACACACACCATACACACCAGACTAAGTAATGACAGATAGTGACAGAATGTTGTGTTGGTGCTTGTTGTTGGGGCTGCTCTCTTGCACTTCTCACCTTTGCTTATTGAGGTTTACAGTCCAGCGATTCTTTTTTGAATGGAGGATTCCAAGTGGGTGAAAAAAATGATATTAATTGCCAATTTTACAAAATTGCCAATTTTGAGAGATTGTTGATGGGGATGCCATGAGAAATTCCTTTCCCTTTTTGAATGGCGCCATGGTGTCATCGAGGTTCACCTAAACAGGCAGACAGGACCTCGTCTGGACCATCTCATCCCACAAGCACTACATCTCATTGAGGTGTCGTCTAGACAATGTGTGCTCAAAGTTCCCCTACCCTTCTGACTCAGTGGCGAGAGTCCTGCCAACTGAGCCAGATTCATATCACAAATGCCCAATGGTTGAGATGTTGAATAGACATTAAACACAGGGATGGGTGAAGAAACAAGCAGATTGTTTGGTGAATTGCACACTACAACTGCAGGGCAAAGCCTTGTCACTTTACCTAGAGGGCACAGCTAGAGGAATAGGAGCAATGACATTCTGTGTGGGACAATTTCCTAAAACAAACGCTGGATTTAAATGTATATAAATGTAAATTGTATTATATTTGTTCACAACACAGCAGGACAAGTTGCCACATGGGTTAGCAGCAAGTCAAAGTTTCAACGTTCACCGTATTTATTTTCACAACTAGGGGAATGTCTCACATTTGAAGCCCATGTAGGTAGCTGGCTTCTTGTCAAGGCGGTGAAGTGGATAGTAATACAAAAGTACAATAACACAATTTACATTTCTACAGTGCCTCTCACATCAAGAGGCTGTCTCAAAGCACTTTACCTTACTGGTGCAGTGGCTGGGCATCCGAGCTGGGATGGGTGGGAGCTAAGAAGCATGGGGAGTGGAATGATGACCAAAAGAGTTACGTCTTGAGGTGGACTCTGAACATGGGGAAAGAGAGAGGGAGTTGTAGGGATCAGGATGGAGTTTGAGACACTGGTGGGGATGGGGAATGGGGGCAGGGTGGCTGAAATCTCTCGCTTACCAATGGTGGGTAGGTGGAGGGGTGGTGGGGGTGGATGGGGGCGAGGTGGAATTGGGCAGGGGATGTATAGGAAGCCGACATTGGCTGAATGGAAGGTCAGCCGCTGCATTCTCTGCTTCTGTCATCTCTCATCTTCTGTGAGGAGATTCTGAAACCCATATGGCTTCGGCTTTCTAAAGGATAATTTCCAAAGTTGTTACGTGGGCAAAACGTAACAATGCCGGGAAGAGTAAAGCTGTTCCAAAAAGCGCAGCACTCGAGTTTTAATTCTTGTCTCATAGTATGATCCACATCTTCCCAAGCTATTTACTCTCCCGCAATTGTAAACTGTCGGACTAAGAAAAACGTGGATAAGTGTCTGACAGCCAGACTTAGAAAATATTTACCTAAAACCCATGAATATTATTAAACCGGCTTTGGTACTTGCAAATCCTCAAGAAGGGGATTAAAGGGGGGTGATTCTGTGCCTGCCTGTCTGTCACACAAATATCACGGTGATAACAACTCGTATTGTCACATAAAGCCTCTGCTTATAGGAGATAGAAATCCTTAAACCTCCTTCAAAAGCACACAGGAATACGCTGAGGCAACCCAAATACTCACAGCGTAGCATGGAGCAATTCTCGTGGTCTTGTTTGTGCGCTGGGCATATGCACAGGAAAGGCAGGGCGGCGAGGAGGTGCAGAAGTGGGGTGGGTCTGACTGCTTTTGGCACCTGGCTATGTGAAGTCAATGCAAAGTTCTCATTTACCTTAACAGCGCTAAAGTGTTCAATGTACAGTTTAGATTGACACTCCCTTTTTTTTCCAAATAGTGTCATGGCAACTTGGATGAATAAACAGGTGGGACATTGGATTAAAATCTTATTCCAAAAGATAGTGGCTCCGACAATGCAGGGCTCCCCACCTCCCCCTCTGAGGCAACATCAATGCCTTAGACGTCCTGAGTACAGTGAGTTTCTGTGTCACTACTAAACTGGTGACCCGTGGTGACCAGACGACATTTTTGGTTGGCCAACAAAATAATCATAGATATAACTAAATAGCACAGATTTTTGCCGTAAATCAAGAAACATTCAATCAAGAAACATTTGTTTTGTCAGGCAACCGAAAGGATTGGCCACCACTGATCTAGGTGAACGAACAACCAGGCCTAGATTAAAGAGCTTCCATATTTTCAATAATTGCACTGCTCAGATTAAGGTAAACTCTCACAGGAATATTCATTGCTCTGCCACGTGGCTGGCAATTTAAGTTGCACTATTGTGCCCAGGCTTATTGTTTGAAGACTACTTCATTTTCCCGCTTGATAAAGAAATGAAGGAAACAAAAGGCTCAGCAGATACAAACCCAGGGCAGAATATCTCACTATATTTTGTGCCCACAGAGTCGGCGAAGGGTGACAAAGGATACACGTCAGGGACATTTGATAGGGCTCAGTCTAGACAGTCTTGATATGTTTTATATAATTCCCTAAAGAATCCAAACACAACCGTTGGTGGTGGGGCTGGGGAAGAGTCTAATAACTTAGAAAGTCTTAAAGTACCACCAAATCACAAGATTGGTTCAGATGAAGGCCATTCAGCCCTTTGATGTCATTCACCCACCCATACTCTCATTACACCTCTAAGCGCTGTCACATCAGGTGCTGGCAGAAGAGCTGTTTTATCAAAGTCCTGTCTGCCTGTTCCGGTGGCCATGTCTCCATTGGCTCCCCATCACCTCGACTCGAGGATTCAATTTACACCCATGCTAAAGTGGGGCACATTTTAATGGGGTTATCTAGATGCAGATAACTGTTACTGAAGTTGGACCTCAAGGTTTAATCAGAATTACAGTGGAGCCTGCTGTGAATCCATCTGCAAACAACAGCCTCTCCCCCCAACACTCAACAGCCTCTCCCCCCAACACTCAACAAACTACAATTTTTCACTGACACACAACCTAAATAGGCAGACAGGAGCTACGTTTAACATTTCAGCTTACATTTGACAATGTGAAAACCTGAGCGAATTGGGGAGAAGGTAGGATTTTTCAAGAGTATCTGAAAGGAGGGAGGAAGAAAGTATACATTCTGCTGGGAATTTTGGAGTGAGTTGATTGTTGCCGGGAGAGCAGAAGGAACGAAGGACTTGCAGCAAACATTGCATTGCAGAGGGGAGGGAGGGAGGCAGCGAGTGTGGGGGTGGGGGAAGAATGAGGCTGGAAGAGATTGCAGAGGTAAATCCACAAGGCCGATTTGAAGACTTTCCTCTTCGATCGTGCCTTTTGTTCCACCCCGAACTCTTTTACCTCCCCTTCGTGTTTCACCCCTTCCCAAACACTCCCCTCCCAGCTCGGGTCACACGCCTCTTGCTTAGCGCCTTGGGACGTCCTCCCGACGTGAAAGGCGCTATATAAATGTAAATTGTTGTTGTTGTTGTTGTTTTGTTCACAAGATTACATTAGACTGCACATTTAATTCTCTCATACCAGGATTTAAGTGTCAGCTTTCAGAGTACACACACACACACAAAGTACATACACACCCAAAATACGTAAAGTACACACACACACAAACAAAGTACAGACACACACGTTGCCTGATTTTATGAATATGACAGGGATACAAATGGCGACTGAGTCAGTGTGGGCCCAGTGAGCAAAGATTTAAATCACATCGCACAGCCTGACCTGATGCATTCGTGTGATTGAAGCTCATTTTTCTTTGGAGTAAAACACCTGGTTATTCCACTATTTCATTGCAGTCCCATTTGTCGGGGCTTCGTAAACCCAGACAATACTTTTTGAGATGTACTGAGGCAAAAGACTAAGAGAGCAAGGTTCAGAACTTTAATCAGCTGGACACCTAACACATGGGGACACCCATCACCGGGCTTTAGAGTATCCAAACTGAACTGACAGTTCCACGTACGTTTGCCTTCTAATCATGGGGATTTCCCTGTGTCAGGATTGGTGTGTGCAGTATCTATCCATAAGAACGCACCCTATGTATCTAATCCTTTGGTTTACATTGGTTTACAGGGCTAACAGGAGCTTGTGGGGGAAGAATATCTGTTTCCTGTGACTAATCTGCCCCTCCAAGTCCTGCATATGAGGTTCGGGTTTATAAAGGGCAATTTATGACAGACGTAGGGAAGTATTTATTTAACAAGAAGGGTAATTAACAACTGGATGGATGGTTACCTGAGCTGTGGGGTAGGAATCGAGAGGTAGGGTTGGAAGGGTAAAAAGATGACAAAAACATGATCAATATGTACCTTGATCAAAGTGAGGGAAGGAGCAAGTCGGATAGAGTTCCAGAAAGTGTGGGTTGAATAGCTGAAAGGCCACTCACTAATGGTAGGAAAGATAAGGTGGGGACATGAAGCAGGCTGTCGCTCGCTGAGCGAACGTGGTCTTATAGACTGAGACAAGGAGGAATTTCCAGCCTCCGGTGAGGCCAGCATGCAACACAGATCAATTTTTTTGAAAAACAATGAATTTCGGGAAAGTGAAATTCAGTGGTGTCCTTTCCAGTGATAACAAGGACAAATATTATACAGCTTACTGAGGTCAAGCTAATTCCCTGAAACTGGATGTTTGTGCCTTGTTTGCTCACAGATTGAATATTGGGCACAGTTTGCTTTGGATCAATTCAGCTAAATTTGGTTTGTATTGGACTGGATGCCAGGCAATCAAACCTCCCTGACAGACGCTGTGTATGTTAAAATAGAAACCACAGTTGCTGTTTTTTCTTAACTTGTTAGAATTATAGAATCATAGAATTATACGGCACAAAAGGAGGCCATTCGGCCCATCTAGTCTGTGCCGGCTCTTTGAACAGAGCAACTCAATCCCACTGCCCAGCTTTCTCCCCATAACCTAACAGACCTGCTCTTCCTAAATAAAGATCTAGTTCCCTTTTAAAAGCTGTTATGAAATGTGCCTCCATCACCTTTTCAGGCAATGCATTCCAGATTCGAACAACCTGCTGAGTGAAAAAATTTCTCATCAGCTCCCCTCTGCTTCGTTTTGAAACTATTTTAAATCTGTGACCACGAATCATTGATTTGCCCACCAGTGGAAACAGTCTTTCCCTATTCACTCTGTCGAAACCTCTCATAATCTTATAAACTTCTATTAGGTCTCCTCTCAATCTTCTTTGTTCTAGAGAGAATAAGCCTAGCCTATCTAGCCTTTCCTCATAGCTGAAGTCCCTCATTCCTGGTACCATCCTAATAAATCTCCTTTGCACCCTTCCCAATGCCTTAAAATCCTTCCTAAAGTGTGGTGACCAGAATTGTACACAACACTTCAGATGAGGCCTAACCAAAGTCTTATAGAGGTTAATCAGCACTTCCTGACTTTTGTATTCTATACCCCTATAAAGCCTAGTATCCCATATTCCTTCTTAACGGCTTTGTAATATTATTATTATTATTTGTCTATCTGCCACTTTCAAAGAGTTACTAACACAAATCCCCAGGTCTCTCTGTTCCTTCACACCCTTTAAAATTGTACTATCTAGCCTATATTGCCTCCCCTCATTTCTTCTCCCAAAGTGTATCACCTCACACTTCTCTGTATTAAACTTCATCTGCCATGTGTTTGCCCACTTTGCCATTTTATCTATATCCTCTTGCAGATGGCTACTATCCTCCTCACTATTTACTACTTAGTATCATCTGCAAATTTGGAAACCGTACTCCCTAAACCCAAATCATTAATGTATATTAAAAAGAGCAGTGGTCCCAAAACTGATTCCTGGGGGACGCCACTGCACACTTCCCTCCAGTCTGAAAAGCAGCCACTCACCACAACTCTGCTTTCTGTCTCGCAGCCAGTTGTGGATCCATGCTACCACTGTCCCTTTAATGCCGTGGGCCTCTATTTTCCAAATAAGCCTCTCATGTGGCACTTTGTCAAATGCCTTTTGGGTCGATAGCTTGATGGTTGCGACGCATTAAGGGAGGGTTTCTTCAGGATAGGGGTGATGGTGGCTGTTTTAAGGGAGGTAGGGAAGGTGCCTGAGGAGAGGGGAAGGTTGATGGTGTCAGAAATGAGCGGGGCCAAAAGGTGGAGCTGGGTGGGGAGGAGGGGGGTGGGGATGTGGTCCAATCCCCAACCCCTCCTCCGTGGGGATGGGGATTGGACCATCCCCACTCCAGGAAGAGATTGATGGTGATAAGGAGTCTTATATGAAACTTAACCGGGAAAAATGAGGCTAAATGTTCCCTTCCACGCTGGGATTAGCTAAATATCTTTGCCACAAACAGTCGTTGATTGCAATGACATTTTTTTTGAGGGATTATTGTTAGGCGTGCGGAGTAAGGAAACTTGCCCAAGGTTTCCTATATACTAGGTGAGTGCTCTAACCACTGAGCTACAGTGATGCCCCAAAATAATAAAAACACCAGGTAATCCTTGAACTTGATAACGCAGTACTTTTCACATGATGATTGAGGATGTCTGAAAAAGCTTCACAGGATCCACTGTAAAATGTAGCGGCTTTGTGCATTTTGCAGATCAACACAAAGCTGTAATGTGAATGAATGTCGGGACACCAGGGGAAACTATCTTCTGTTTTCATCAAACAGCGCCACTGGATCTGTAACGTCCTCCCGAATAGGGAAACGGGAATTTTGTTTAATATCACATCTGGACGGCACCTCCAACACTGTAATACACTGGAGTGTCAGCCTAGACTGTGAGTTCAAAGACCTGACATAAGGCCGAATGAGCCATAGACCATAGAAACCATAGATATCTACAGCAAAGAAAAAGCCCATCCAGCCCATCTGTCTGTGCTGGGTCTTTTAATGAGCATCCCTTCAGTCCTATTTACCCACCCTTTTCTCATATGCATTTTGAGACATCAATCAAGTTCCCCTTTGAAAGCTGATATGCTTTCTCCCTCAACCAATGCTCGTGGCAGAGCATTCTATATCGTAACCACAGCTTGAGCCAGGCTGACACTTGTGGGTGAAGCTATTTCAGGAACAGATATCTACACAATGTCTGCAGTATTGAGGATTTAACGATAAGATCCTTTGTACACAGATAGATGATTCTTTATTGATCAATGCAAATGTACTGCACAATAACAGGTTCTGAGTTAGACCACGATCCTAGTGATTAATACCATTGCATTGGAACTTTACCAAAACTATTTTTTGAAATCCTGAAACAACTCGACATCGTTGGCCAAAAAAGTAATTTAAGAGAAGGCAAGGCTTATTGTATTCCCAGTTCATTCTTGTGTCAAAAGGCTGGTCCATTTTGCCAAACCGTGAGACAAACTACTGTGACTGTGCAGAATCAGTGTCTGAACCCAACTCAACTCCTCTGTGGTAAAGGTGCCTGTGTGAAATACCTTCCCATTGTCCTGAACACATTCTAGAATAGAAATGAAACCAGGCAGAGGCAGATCAGACAATCTGTTCAAACAGATGTTTCCCTCTGACGGGATTTGATTCCCTTCACAGGGTGCGTCCCCTTTAAACAGATGTGTATTGGCATTGGGTGTGATCCCTTTAAACAGCATTCATTGTCACAGGGCAAGATCCTTCAATCAGGGTTTCCCATCATAGGGTCCATTCCGTTTAAACTGACATCTTCTGTGACAGACAGTGAGTGATCACTTTAAGCAGACTGTCACAGTGTGTGATCCATTTAAACAGGGTTTCCCACCAAAGAGAAGTCCCCTTTAAACAGTTACCGTGGTTTCCGTTAAACGGAACAACTGAATTAGCGGGATGCCCATCAGGTGGTGTGCACAGTATGTGGGTCTGAAGAGCAAGAATGACTCTGGGTTGTAATAGACCTATTTGAATCCTGATGAGTGCGTAACTAGTTTGCCGAGAAATGTTATGCTTGGATCAGGATTATGCCTGGATCAGAATTTCTATAAACTGCAGATAACAGCAAATCTTTTTAGCACAGCTCATTTAATCATTCAACCATCGACCCAATCTAAACATGAAAAAAAACAGCGCAAAACACTTAACCAGAACAAACGCTTTACACAACTGTGATTAGACTAGAGCCACGTGTCGCTTGCCCCTCAACTGAAAGTTGGAGCCATCGTGTTCGACTCGCTGAGTGTTCAAGCATCTTACCAGCTCTCTTCTTTGGGAATAGCAAATTGGGATCGAGCGCTGTGTAGGAATAAGCATTTACCATGAAAGTCGTGTAGTGTATTGGTTACAGCACTTGCCCAGTAAGCGAGAGGACCTGGGCTGGATTGCCGGGCAGGGTGATAGCTTTGGCAAGTTTCCTTACTTCACACGCCTCTGTTTAACTAGGAACCTGGTTGTTATTCAATTGGCGGATCTCTTTCCAGTGGTAATAATCCCGTAGAAAGAACAAATGGTCACTCAATCCATGACTACTTGTGGGACGCTGTTCCACCCTCAAAATATACAGTCAATTCACTTCACAGTATATTCTTCGAGATATCTCAACATCGTGAAAAGGCTCTATTTCAAAAGTATGGATTATTATTATTCTATTAAGATTAATTTATGATAAGGGAAAGATCCGGGATATGGCAACAACAACAACAACTTGGATTTATATGGCGCCCTTCACGCGGACGGCGTCTCAGAGCGCTTCCCAACAACGGATCCCAGGGCAGACACTGAGTGAGGTAAAGCATGTTGCTCCATGGAAACGATGAGTATTCCATTCTAGATACAGGGAATTTTGTCTGCATAGGTGGCATACATATGTGGAACTCTCAGTCTACTGCAGACACTCTGAAGCATTTCGATGAGTTTTCATGTCTGTCGGGCAGTTGGCTATCGAAAAAAAAAGTGACAGATGAGAACAGTTTGATGGATTGCAAAAGAATGATATTGAGATGGTGGCGGTGCGTTGAGCTCTGATTCCATTAATAGTGAAGAAGTCCCAGGGTAGCAACACAGACACGATGGGCTGAATAGGTGTCTTCTGTACGTAATACTGTTCCTCTGGAACTCAGAACTGGTTCCATGTTTGTGGTTTTCAGTTTGCTGATAATCAACAACAGCAACATGCACTTATATAATAATAATAATAATCCTTGCATTTGATATAGCACTTTTCACGTCTTCTGGACGTCTCAAAGCGCTTCACAGAAGATACTTTAAAGTGAATTATCCGTATATTTGTGGGTGAAACGCGGCACCCTCCGTTCAGCAGACTCAGGCCTGCTCCGCGTCCACCGCCCTAACCGCCCAACTATCGGTGGTCGGGTTTTCAGCCTCTCTGCTCCCACACTGTGGAACTCCATCCCGCAGCCCCTCCACTTTGCTTCCTCCCTTTCCTCCTTCAAGGCCGGTCTCAAGACCTTCATCTTCGACCGCGTCTTCGGCTCCCCCCACTAACTCTTCCTCCTCTCCCACTCTCCCTCTCCTTCCCCCTACCCCGACCCTCCTCACCCTGCTCGGGTCCCGACCTGACTGTTCAGTGCTTTGGGACGTCCTCCCGACGTGAAAGGCGCTATATAAGTGCAATTTTGTTGTTGTTGTTGCTAGACTGCTGCGAAACCTTAGACCAGTTTCCTTACTCCACATGCCTCTGTTTAGCTGTAAGTAGTAACATGGCTGCTCGTCGATTGACGGATTGCTTTCTGGGGGTAATAATCCCTCCATATCAAAAAATATTTGGTCACTCGATCCATGACTGTTTGTGTGCAAATTGGCTGCCATATTTCATCCACAAAATTCCCACTATGTTTTAACAAGTACACATTTTTTACGATATATACTCTGTGAAGCGCTTTGAGACATCGTAACAACAACAAATAACAACAAATTACATTTATAGAGCGTCTTTCACGTCGGGAGGACGTCCCAAGGCGCTGAACAATGTGATAAGGCTCAATATCACTTATTATTATTACTGTTTGAATTTGTCACCGATTTCCCACGCAGTCTTTCTGGTTATAAGTAGAAAACAGGTATGTGTTTATTTGTTGATCTCTTTCCTTTGCAAAATATTACAGGATTCACCGGAAAAAGCAGTCTCAAACTACCGAAGGAGACACAGTTCGAACCAATTAACAGACAGCAGCAAACACAGGTAAAATTAAGCGAAGGGTTTAACCTCAAACAATTTGTGCTGTATTCATCGATTTACAACAGTGGATAATCGGACGATATCATGAGTTTGCTTGGACACACACACAGACACATACTCAAAACACACACAGACATACACAAATCCCTTCGCTTTCTTCTGTGTATTTTGGGGGCTTTGAATATGTCTTTGGAAAAGGTTAAGGAGAGGAGTGGGGTGGTGGAGGTTGGGAACGCGAATAAGATATTAAACGCGGCGACTTACTACAAAGGCTGGAGCTGGAGCTGAATGTTGCCTGGCGGCTCATTCAGGAGGTCAGGAAAGTGCAATAAAAGGAATCGTCTGACTCGAATGTAATGGATGAGTTTAGTAGCAGTCACAGAACCAGACACGGTTGTGAAAGCTCCACTCATGGATCGGGTGTTGCTGATGCACTTGCCTGGGTGTCTGTGTGCTGAGTGCACATTTTGTATGGACTGCAGGCGAGATCCTGGGAGCGCAGCACATAACAGGGGCCTGGGGGAGCGGGGCTCTGCTGGGGGGGTTGGAGGTGGGGCTGTTGGGGAGGCAGTGGTTGAGAGATGTGGTTTCAGGGCCACTGCTTTTCACAGTGTAAATACGCTTTGAGATGATAAAACTACGTTAAGGGCTCTATATAAATGCATCTTATTGTTGTTGTTGTTGGAAATACAGCAGGTAATGATTGTGTTGAACGAGGAGGGAAGTGCTGGAGGGGGTGGGGGATGGGTGGGGAGGCATTAAAATCACATGACGACTGCGGAGTCCTGTAGCTCAGTGGTTAGAGCCCTCGCCTTGCAAGTGAGAGACCTGGGTTCGATTCCAGGCAGGGTGAAACCTTGGGCAAGTTTCTTTACTCCACACTCCTGATAATAATCCCTCCAAGGAAAAAAAAAATTTGGTATTCAAGCCACTACAGTTTATGGGACACCACTGTGCGCAATTGGTTGCTGTGTTTAGCACTCAAATATCCAATCAGTTCACTTTACAGTATAATCTGTGAAGCACTTTGAGACATCTAGAAGATGTGAAAAGCGCTATATTAAATGCAAGGGTTATTATTATTAAATAATGTTGAAAATAATACTTCTCCACCCCAACTCCCACACACACCTTCCCACCCTTCCCTCCTCTCTCAGGTTTTGGTAGTTCCATACATGCCCTCAGGAGCCCGAAAGCCAATCCATTTCATTTCTTGGTTTGATTTCAGGCAGGCGTTAAAGATCCCAGGACACAAACAAAGAAACAGGAGTTTCTCCTGGCCTAGCACGCAGTCCCACAGATTAATTGACTTTTCAGTCCATGGGCTGTTTGTGGGTCATCTCTGTGTTGCAAATCGGACGCCATGTTCACCTACGCTAGATACGTTTGTTATGCTAGACAGTCCCTGTCAAGTACTTTGAGATGGTTTTGACACTGTATTGAATACAAGAATCACCATTACTACTGCACTCCTCACAATGAGATATGTAGTGGTTGCTAGCTGCAACCCAAATCCAAGTGCTGACTATTGTACAGTCATCGCTCCTCTCTCCCGACTCCACCACACATTAATGAATGCAGATATATATTATATACTATATAGATTATATGCTAAAATATATATTGTATACTTCGTTCTTATTATGTACTTAGAATGATGCCCGCTTGCGAAATTTACTCAAACTCCTTTCCTCTCCCCTCCTCCCCACCCACTCTGTCTTGCCTACTTCGAAGTTTGCTTTTTTGTTTCACGAAAGAGAAGTAAAAGTTTGAATAGCTGAGAATAGCCTGCTCGTAAACAATAATCTTTTCAGAGATTCACAGCTCAGGCATCAAAGCAGACAGATACATATGTCTCGAGGTGAGAGATTACTGCATTGTTTAAAACTAAAGAGAGAGAGGTGTGTGTGTGTGTGCGCGTGGTGGGCTGGGCGGGAGGCTGTGGTGTGGAGATTTCAGCGCTGTTAAAAAGCAAGATCACATTAAACTCTCTGATTATCTGTGTTTCACTGGGTTGTTTTGTGGTGGAGTGGGGGGGGTGTGGGGGTAGATTGAGTGGAAGTGGAGGTGGGGAAGGGGCGCTTATTTATGGTGGGGGGTGGATTAACAAAAAACCCCGTTCTAGTTAACAATATGCTATATAACCATTGTTCAACAGAAATTTGGTGATGTTACAGCGATGTTACGGAGACTTTAATTTGAAGGACTGCAGAATTATTCAAATCTGCTGCCAAACTCACTGTGAGCTTCCAGCACAGGCGAGTCCTAATCTGGTTTGACTGCTTGTTTGTCTCTTAATTATCCTCTGGCAAATAATGGAACAACGCACAAAACTCACCCATATGGAGCTGCTCTGATAAAAATAAAAGGAGCGCTGTATGGAGATAATGGGGGAATATAAAGCCAGTGCCTTCATTAGAGATGTGTGCCCCGCTCTCTCTCCAACGAGGCTGTGCTCTGCTCTCTCGTTCTCTCGCTCGAAGGCAAGGAATTGTGGGATCAAATTAATGTCTTCTCGGCAACAAGGCCGAGAAGGATTTAAAGATTAATCTTGAAAGGCAGCCTCACCACCCCCATCCCTTCCTCTCGCCTCCATGCCACTATTGGATGCTGATGTTTTGAATCCTACGGCCCTACGCCTCTGTGTCTGCCTCTCGCCAGCCCTCTCCCCTGCCTCGCCCGCTCTCTTATCAGTCTTCAAGTTGCAACAGTCACCTCCCCCATACTGCTGTGCGGAACAGTCACCTGCCCGCTTTCTTCTTTGCCGCCTGAAGTTCTCTGAGATGTGGAGGGTGTTGTATCAATCCAAAGTGTAGCTACCACGTGGAGTCCGGTAGCTCAGTGGTTACAGCACTCGCCTCGCATGCGAGAGACCTGGGTTCGATTCCCGGCAAAACTTGGCAATACTTGGTCAAGTTTCCACACACTTGATAATAATCCCTCAAGGACAAAAATAATCAATTGGTCACTTCAATCCACAACTGTTTGTGGGATACTGCTGTACACAATTCGCTGCTGCGTTTTGCCCACAAATATACAATCAATTCACTTCAGTGTATTCTGTGAAGCGCTTTGAGACATCTAGCGGACGTGAAAGGTGCCATATCAAATGCAAGGATTATTATTAACAACAACAAATTGTGTTTATGTAGCGCCTTTCGTGTCGAGAGGACGTCCCAAGATGTTGAAAAGTTTAAGTGTCTGTATCCGAACTGTGAGCTGGAGTCTAGAGGGGTGTAAGGCGGGTAGGGTGATGATGGGAAGGTGAACTAAAGGCACAATTGAAGAGAAAGATCTTGAGATAGACCTTAAGGGATGCAAGGGAAGGAGGCGAGGCAAAGGTGTTCCAGGAAGGAGTTCCAGAGGGTGAAATGCTAAAGACCTGACCATCAAGAGTGGAGCTGGCAGGACAGTGACATGGAGCAGGCCAGAATCTGCCGAGTAGAGGGAGTGAACAGGGAGTTAAGAGTTTCAGGGGGTCCAAAAGATAGGGAGAAGCAAGACGTGAAATGTTTTAAAGGTGAGGCCAAGAATGTGGAACTTGATCTTCTGGGGGATAGATGGCTGAATGTCCGGTATTCGTGCGTGGGTTCGCTTAACGTTGTTTCGCTTAAAGTCTCACTTTTTGCGAACGCAACTGAGATGTTAAGCGAGGACTAAGTGTGTACTGTAAAGTGAATTGCCTGTGAATTTTTGTGGGCGAAACATGGCAGCCAATAGGACACAGCAGTGTCCAACAAACAGTCGTGGATTGAGTGATTAAATTATTATTATTGTTTGCCTGTATCTGCAAAGCTGCTCCTTTTCATGTTCTCCTCCCTCCCCCAAGTACCCCTCTACCCCTCCTTGCCGGCTACTCCCTCCTTCTCCTCCCAAAATATTTATTAGCTCAAATAACCTCTCCTTATCTGGGTTTTGCTGGCTGTTATTAAGTGGCTGACTGCCTGAGTTGTGGCAGACAGACCGAGTGGAGATACCAGGTTTCGCACAAAGGTGAGGCTGTCATTCCAGTAAATCTGCCTGCCTGCTGCCTCCAAATGTCATGAGGAAAATGTCACACATGATTTGCATGCATTAGGCAGGTAACGGATGACAAGAATTTCAAAACCACCTAAATGATTAATGATTTTCGAGTCATTCTTTTAAATGGTTTCAATGGTGTATAGTAATTCCAGAGACACTAAGCCAGATATCTGTATCTGTTATGACAAGCAGTGTAAATGCCAGGCGCTGTAATCTGAATAATAAATGAATCTTGCATTCGTTAAGTTATTCTGACAACATTGTAAGATAAAGGACCCTCCCTAGCCACACATTACCTTATCACCTTCCCCCACCCACCCGACACCCTTCTCCCTCCCTGACATCATTATATTCCGTGTTCAAAACTCTTAACAGCAAATATTTTGAGATTGGATGCTACGTCATGTGAAATATTAGTCCTTGCTCGCTAACACATTCAAGTAAAACCCAAATGCATCCAGGCAAAGAGAAGCATTGCTCCTGTTGGCAGCCAGGTTCAAGTCCCACCTTGGGACTTTGAGCTCACGGTCCATACTGACTCCCCAGTGCAATGCTGGGGGAGGGGGAGTGCTGCATTGTCCTAAGTGCTGCCCTTTGAATGAGGCAATAAACCGAGACCTCGTCTGCCTTCTGAGAGAGATGTTAAAAATCCCATGGCGTTATTTCTAAAAAGAGGGGAATTCCTCCTATGCACTGGCTAGCAATCCACCGCCCACCGTTCTACACACACACACACACACACCAAGCATGTACACACACACACACAACATATAAAGAATGTCCTGACATGAAAGGCGCTATACAAATGTAATTTGTATATACAGTACATACCAGTATACACAGCATATACACACATAGCATAAACATTCACACACACGCACATGGACAGATGGCTTCACAAACACATGAGGTGCACTCATCTTAACTGCAGGCTGGCACATATATACCATCACCGTGCATACATAGACATACATGTGCACACACAGGCACACGTGGATGCATAACTAAGCAAACACAAGCGTGCAAATACACACACACACGTGCAAGCGTACACACACGTACACGGACACACAAAGCAGACTGACTCACGTACAGTGATGGAAGAATAAGTTGCCACAGTACAGAGATCACAAATGGGTTTCATTCACATTCATGAAATTGACCCGTAATTGACACGCATGCAAAATGTGGGGCAAAAAAAACAATTTGGTTTGACAGCACTCTCCGTGTGACGCCACGTGCACTAGAATACTTTGGAGAGCTATATTCATTTTGCTCGAGTTGTAGAATTTTGAGAGGTAAGAAAAAAGACACGGCGCTGTGCTTGTTCAAAACAAATGTAAGGTTTACGCTAACTTTTATGACGGTGTCCACCAGAAATGGAAGGAAAACCTAATGTGACTCTTCATCGGAGATGTTCAAGAAATTTGTTCCAGAAAAATACAACTACAATTTATATTGTATGTCCTCCTGATGTGAAAGGCGTTATACAAGTGCAATTTTGTTGTTGTTGTTGCTGTTCACGTAGGCATAACCGACACCAGGAAACAGATAATAATTATCCTTGCATTTGATGTCGTGCCTGATCATGTCTTCGAGACGTCTCAAAGTGCTTTACAGAATATACTGTAGTATGCAATTGGCTGTATATATTGTGGGCAGAATGACTGATTCATGACTGGGGTCTAAATGTCTGCTCGGTGGAGAGAAATAAAATTACAATGCGGGGGATCTTATTAATAACAACCATACAGGAAAAAAACTATAAAAGAAAAACTATTTGTAGCCCCCAGCTGCACTACCGCTATGAGTTGGAAGAAATGTCCTCTCATCTTACTTTTATCAGTTCAGCCCAGGAGACCAATATTGTTATTCTTCTTACTAAGACAGGGTAACAATCCTCCAAGTTATGATCCAGTAGCTATCGTGTGAAAGGCGCTATAGCAAATGTACGGATTATTATAGTGAAGAAGAGCTTCACTGGGAATTGTTGCCAAAGTGTGTATTTCCAAACATTTGTAAGCTCATTATAATAATAATCTTGCATTTGCTTCGCAACAACGCCAAAATTACATTTGTAGAATGCCTTTCACGTCGGGAGGATCTCCCAAGGCGCTGAACAGTGAGCGGTGAGGACTCAAGTGTGGTTGGGATAAAGGAGGGCAGAAAGTAGGTGGGCGGTGGAAAGGCACAGTAGAAAGGAGGGTCTTGAGTCAGGCCTTGAGGAGGAAAAGGAAGGAGCAAGGCGAAGGGATTGTGGGATGGAGTTCCAAAGCGTGGGGGTAGAGAGGCTGAAAGCCTGGCCGCTGATGATAGCAAGGGTCGGGCAAGAGACACGGAGCAGACTGGAGCCTGCTGAACGGAGACTGAGTGTGTGTGTGTTTCTGTGTAGTTGACTGGCTACCGATTGCAGTCAGCTGATTCCACAGCTCGGTCCCACGGCACATCCCACCAGCTAAAGCCTTTCAACGCTCAGCGCTCACTGCACTGTGCAAAACATTTGTCTTCTCTTATTATACACCCATTAATGGGTTGAACTGCTGTAATGCGCGCGGCAAACTGATTGATTCTGTTGTGTAACACAGTAATGGTTTCACAACTCGCTGGCTTCAGTTTGCTTTTTGTTTAAGTATTCTTCCCCCCACTCCACACATCTGCACACACAGAAATGCAATGACAAGCACGCTCGCACGCACGTATGTGTGTGCACTCGTACACATGTGCACGCCTACACGCCAAATACAGCATTGAAAAAAACTACCACATTAGAAAACCGTTGTGAGAGAGCGAGACAGAGAGACAACGTGACAAAGAGAAATCAAAATATTCCAGAGAAGTCAGCGAAAGGAAGCCGATTTCTGAGAAAGCGTTAGGCAAGCGCTTGCCTTACATACATTCCACTGAGAAAAGCTTCATTATTAATAACACAGCCGCATTATTTTCTTATCGTCCTCCGCGGGCCGATTTTAAGCCATCAACACCGCAGAACACAAAGCCTCCCATGTTGCAGACCCCAGTCAAACTTGGGAGTTGATGACATTTCTTTCACATTAATGAGTGGAACATGCCATCCGCTAATCCCTTCCTCATTGTGTGAAAGCTCTCTGGTCGACCGAATGATTTCTCTTTCCCATTTCCTTGCAGAGTGTTTCACTGCTTGCTAACATGAGCCAGCCTCATTCCCTTTCCCGGAGTCTGTGTTTTTAAAAGGTACTTATCCGTGCCCATGTAAGCATATCAAGCCTAAAGAAATTTCACTCAGCCTTCGATAAAGATTTTCGCTCAGCTGTGGTGCAGTTGTGGCAACAGCTGCAATTTTTATATCTAAAAAAAAATTATTTTTTCTGGAGTATGCACATATGAAGGAAATGATTAGTTAAAAATCTAGCTTAAGTATTTAGAATACTGAGCGTCTAAGTGCTGCATAGACTATCATTTCACGTTATGTGGACATTTAAAGCGTTAGGCTGAAGAAGTTAGTTATCTAAGGATTTTCTGGGGAAAGACTGATCAAGATATCAGACCATTTCCATTCCCTAAACTCCTCCATCAGTGCCCATTGGGACAGGATGACAGTACATCATCGTGAAAATGTAATGTATGATGGGCTAATTAGTGCAGGCGAAGTCGAGTTAAACCAGCATTCCCCAAACTCATAAGATATCCAGAGGTTGCGGGTTCAAGTCTCACGTCAAGACTTTGAATTCACCTGAGGCAAGGCTGACACTCCAGTGCGATGTTGGGGGATAGCGGCATTGTCGGAGGTGCCATCCATTGGATGAAAGGTCAAAGTAGGGTCCCATCTGCCTGTTCAGGTGGTTGTAAAAATATCCCTTGACACTATTCGAAAAGGGAAGGGAGTTTCTCCCATTTCGTAGTCAACAATAACCCTCACTCCCAAAATAAATGGTCATTCACTCCATGGCTGTTTATGAGGCATTAGTCTGCTTTGTTTTGCATATCTCTTTGACCTCCTCAATCTCCACCAATCTGGCCACTCCCTCTACTCTACAGTCCCCATCCTACACACTCAGCCACCCACTATGTGCGGTGCTGCTTCTAGCCTATCTGCCCCCACTCTCTGGAACTCCATCCCGGAGTTCCTTTGCCTTGCCCCTTCCCTCACCTCCTTCAAAATCTGCATTAAGACCTTCCTTTTTGACCAAGCATTCGGTCATCTTCCCCCCACCTCCCTCGTCCTCCACCCGCCTCAGCTCCCACCCCAGCTCAGGTGCAAACCTTCAGCACCTTGGGAAAAGCTCTCTACAAATGTAAATTTATTGTTGTTGTATCCTGTGAAACACTTTGGGATGTTTCGACGATGTGATAAGGCAGTACATTGAAATGCAAGAATCATTATCACACACAATACATCCTATATCCTGAAGATATAGCACTGACACCTGATCCACTGATATCATGTTAGTTACAGCTTTCCATATAAATAAATCAAGAAGAATGTGTGTGTGTTGTTTTTTTAAAAAAAATCCACTTAACAAGAGTATCCACTTAGCAGGTAACCGTAACAGTCGGTATCTCAATTGACTCCCTGCGATGTGGGCATCAGCTGACTTGATCTCACTTGGATTTCCAATTTTCCTTTTATTTCAACTGTATCCTTCGCTGCTTCATTTATATTTGTATTGACAGAAGCACTTAGAGAGGCAGGCATCTGCTTTGACATAACACGGCATCGCGATGCGAAATCACCGGGCGACATTTAATTAAAGGCCACGATGCCCGTCATTGCTATAGAAACAGCACTCCGCGCACTCCATTTCAGCAGCTTCACTCCTCATCATTAATGTACTGAATACTGTTTATTAATACTTTATGATGAGGCCAATGCATATTAATTAAGATATACTTTTTGACATTTAACAGACAATGCTGCACAATTATGTTCAGCATTATTAAGGCAACATAAAGAGCACTTAGGGGATGGCAAATGTAACAGTAAATCAGATGAGCCGAGATACCACAGCGTGAAAGCAATATTGTTTTAAGTAACTTAATCAATTTTTTATTAAGGGTTTGATATACTGGAAGGTACAGAATAATGGGGTGAAAATTCCACAATGTTCCCGCCACAGATTCATGGGGAGAAATTCCACCTGGGTCTAGGTTTACTGTACTATTATGACATTTAATAATAATAATGATCCCTGCATTTGATGTTATCACTTTGTTGAGATGTCTCAGAGCACTTCATAGAATGTATTCTAAAGTGAACTGGCTTTATATTTTGTGGGCATGAAATGTGGCAGCCAATTGCACACAAACAGTGTCCCACAAACAGTCATGCATTGAGTCACCAAATTATTATTATTTTTAAGGGATTATTTCCCCCGGAAAGCAATCCAGCAGTACACTAATAACTGGGTGCCTGTACTGATAGGGAAACAGAGGTGTGTGAAGTACAGAAACTGTACGGTTTTGCCTTGTCCGGGAATCAAACCTGGGTCCTCTCACTTCCGAGGCAAGTGCTCTAACCAGTATGGTACATGCCTATATACTCCATTTCAAGTGCTTTGAGACGGCCTCCTGCCAAAAAAGGCACTAGATAGATTCAAATTGTATTGCATTTCATGGCAAATTCTTAAACACAGCGTTGAAATAAGATAGTAATAATAAATCTTGCATTTGCTAAAACACCTTATCACGTCATCGAGACATCTCAAAGAGCTCCACAGGATATACCATAAAGCGACTTGACTACATACTTTGTGTGTGAAATGTGGCAGCCGTGGAGTGAGTGACCAATTTTATTTGAGGGATTGTTGGCCTGGTTACTGGGAGAGAAAAACCCTCTTCTTGTTTCAAATAGTGCAACTGAAAAGGCAGACAAGATCTCCAGCACAGAAAAACATCTGACTTCACAATTAAGACTGATTACAACGATTTGCTAAATGCTGGATTCTCCAAAATGTTACATTGTTAGAGTAATAATAAAATAATAATAATCCTTGCATCTGACATAGCATTTTTCACATATTTGTTTTCACATATACATATATACTGTATAATGAAATCTCTCCCCTCATGCTTGGTATTTAACTGCTCAAGCCCATTAAGAAACACCACGATTTTCACCCTGATATTCAATACGGTTAAAACAACAAGGAAGGTAAAAATTGGTAGATATCAAGGAATAACTTGAAGCCTTAGTATGGGTTAGTATGTCATTCTCATCAATCTAATTATTAATAAATAATAATAATGGTAATATTAATGATGATACAAAATAAATGTGGGACAAATTATTTATTGATGAAAACACTTTTTGAGTCACTATATATTGGTTTGTAATTTCTTTCCTCACCTGCTCCGTTTCCCAGTTCTAATAGACTCGGGCAGGTCAAGGCACACACATGGTTAATGGGACGCCTTCTTAGCATTTAGCCACAGCTGCTTATCTCTGAGCCTTGACCCATGGCAAGATTATATCTATTGGACTGGAAGCCTTTTGTAGTGAGATGCATTTGCCATAACTGAGGGTCCTTATATCAGGGGCTGGCTGATGGAACGAAACTGACTGAAATGGAGACTGCAGCAAGTTAGAATTATGTTAAACAGCTTGGATATTCACCACTTTTTCAGTCCTGATTTATGAGTGATTGTAAGATCATTGACGAGAGAGAGAGAGGAAGAAAGAAAGAGAGATTCTCTGCCTCTTGAGGTGGTAGATCTGACCTGAGAGTGATTGCATACCTTGCAGAAAGCAATGTCGCCCCGAGATAATTTCCTGCAGTTGAACTGGCAGATGTGCTTTTAAATCCTAAGCACATTCCAAGCGGCTGCCTGCCTTGTGATTCAGGTGGATTTAAAAAGGCCAACCTGCTGTTACAGTTTAATAACAATAATATTAAGAATAGTATTATTATTCTTCATTAATAAGATGAATATATCATATTTTGCACCTGGAGCCTGTCTCAAAATGCTTCACAGGATTTTCTGTGTATTTTGTAGGTGAACGCAGCGGTAAGTTTGCGCACCTCAATGTCCCACAAACAGCCATGAAGAGAACAACTGATTTTATCTTGGGGATTGTAGACCAGGACACGGAGACAAATTCACATCTCTTTTCAAATAGTGCCATGGAATCTTGGTAATTTTGATCTTATGTGGTCCACGCTGACATTCCAGTGCAGTGCCGGGGGCAGCTGCGTTGTTTGGGGTGTCATCTTTCAGATGAGACCTTAAACCGATGTCCTGATTGTCTGTTCAGGTGGATGTCAAAGATCCCATGGCACTGTTCCAATAGGGAAGGGAGTTTTTTTTCCTGATGTCCTGGCTGACAATCGCCCAGATAAGATTGCTCATTCATTTCATGACCGGTTGTAGAACGTTGCTATGTGCTGCATTTTCCTACAAATCCACACTTATTGCACAGTCCAGTAAATCCTGCAAAACACTTTGAAATGTGAATCTATTGTGGCAAAAGGTGCCATATCAAATGCAAGAATTATTATTATTATTGTTAATAAAAAGTCAGATGTCTGTGCTGGCAATAGGAAAGTGTAAGATTGCTTCATTGCTCCCCTGAAGACTTGGTCGAGTGCACTACAACGACAGGAGGTTATGAGAAATCCACTCCAAGAATGATAAGGTCACAGTTCATGGCTTTATGTGAATTTTCATCAGTGTTCATCACAAAAGGGCACAGTGCTCACTAAACTAGGTGGCAATTAAATTCTGACGGTAGGTTTTGTTTAAAGCACTTATTAATAATGGATCTTTACTGCATCGGTTAAAATATATATCCATAAAGCTGTAACCTCGGGCTCGGCTGTGCCTTTGCTTCTTGCAATGTTTTGGGGAAGAGTTCTTTGTCTGAGCAAAAGTTCCTATTTAATCTCAATCCTATTCTTAGAATGCCCTATTTCTTTGCACTGATATCTAAGTGAGGTTGGGTGGGGGGGTGGGGTGGGAGAGGTGGGCAGTCAGTAGATCTCAACATTTGCTTGGGAACAGTCCTTCTTACTACACCGAGAAAGGTCAAATTGCTCATTGGTCTTTTTCTAACCGCCAAACAGAGACCTGAAGCTTGCTAAACTTGCAGTGTGTGTTAGACATAAGTGCCACACCTGTTGGGTGGACTCAGCCCATCACCCTTTCAATGTTGATAAAATTATTATGATATCTAACAGACCTTTGCCTACTAAATACACAGTCAATACGCTTTACAGTAAAACCCTGTGAGGAGCCTGGGAATATTTTCCTGACGCGACAGGCATTGCATCAAATGTAAAGATTATTATCATGATTATTAATAATAGTCAATGTGATAATATTTCTCTTCCCCAGACCCTATTCCTTTATGATATAAACCTTAACCCGGCAAAAATCATGCCAGAATGATAGTGCAAACTGGATAATTACCCGATTACTGTAATAAGCCTAGCATTTTATATAGTGCATTTCATGTCAAGAGGATGTTTCAAAGCACTTCACAGTATATATTCCAAAGTGTGGTGACTATGCATATCAAGGCGAAGACAGCAGCCCATTTAGCCACGGGAAATTCAGGAAAACAGTGAATGTACAATTTTATTTGGGGGATTGTCAGCTGGAATACAGGGAGAAACTCCCTTTCTAATCAAAAAGCACTGTAGCGTCTTTTAATGTCCATGCCAACAGGAAAACGGTCCCTCAGTGTTAAGTAACTTTCCAAAGATGGTATATCTCTAACAATGCGAACACCCCCGATACAGCCACCCGACCCTCCCACCCCACAACTGCCGCACTGTAATAATACATTGCACATTTACCAATTTTCTATTTCTATTAAAAAATAGAACGGAGAAACAGAATACTGTACATCTATTTTTTTAAAATAAAGCAGGATGTGCCTTGGGTCACGAATCGCTCCACAGCTCAATATCCTCCAAAAGAAAACAACAAATCTTTAAGATAACGTCGTCAAGCGGGACACTGATCAGAGCACATCTCTTATAATTGGATTTTGTCTTTGTGTGCCAATCATGGATTTATCAAGCATCCAGCATAAACTCCATCTCTCCTGACAAGATTATTGAGCAATATCTTTGTACCTACATATGCTGACATTTACAAGACGTCCTCATGCTTAATCCTTGCCCGTACGTCTGCACCCTATCACAGTAAAGGGGAATGTCAATCAAGCTGGAAGGATATGGGCAGCA
The DNA here is from genome assembly GCA_035084275.1 of Hydrolagus colliei. Classification (NCBI taxonomy): domain Eukaryota; kingdom Metazoa; phylum Chordata; class Chondrichthyes; order Chimaeriformes; family Chimaeridae; genus Hydrolagus; species Hydrolagus colliei. Next base: position 147,506,477 of record CM068742.1, read on the forward strand.
CGTCTTGTTAATGACTGCGCTCACATTTGTGCCTTGATATTTATTTGCACCCAGAGATCTCTGGTCTATCCTCCCTGTCACTCGAGCGCAATATGCATAATTTATTAACTAGCTAAACTACGTTATGAATAAGGGATGAGGCTTGTCTTGGGATTGGAGGGGGTGGGGGGGAAGAGAAATTTTGTTTTGCCACAAGTCCACAGTTACAAAGATAGCCTCAGTTGAGTGATCGCAGCTCCACGCTTAGACGGTGACAACATCTGTATTTGAAAGGTTGATGCGTGGAAGAAAATTGAGGTCTGTTGACTGTAAACTGAACAACGAAACCGCATTTCAGTATGATTATGATTCAGTCAGTAGCACTTGTGTCTCTGTGTCAGAATGTTGAGGTTCGAGACCCACTGGTGGGGGGAGACTTTGATCTGGCAGTACTGGCTGACGCCCCAGTGCAGTGTCAGATGAACATCATAATAATAATCCTTACATTTGATACATTTGCCTTATCATGTCGATGAGACGTCTCGAAGCACTTTTATAGAATATACTATAAAGTGCATCGACTGTGTATTTTGTGGATAAAACACAGCAGCCAATATGTCACATAGGTCTTAAGGTGGGTTTTGAAGGTAGGAAAGGGCACAGCAGAGTGTCTTGGGTGGGAAGAGGGTAGAATAACAACAACAACACTTGTATAGCGCCTTTCGCATCAGGAGGTCATCCTCAAGGTGCTGGACAGTCATTGTTTCAGACCTGAGCTGAGGTTGGGGACAGGGAAGGTGGAGGGAAAGGGGGGGATTTGGGGTGACCGATGGGACCGTCGAAGAGGAGGGTCTAGAGGCGGGATTTGAAAGAGGCTGTGGAGGGGGCAAGGCTGAGGGATTGCGGGGTGGCATTCCAGAGGTTAGGGGCACGGTGATTTCTGTGAAGCACTCAGGAGACATCCTCCTGACATCACTGGAGGACACTGTAAGGCACTGTATTGAATGAAAGGATTATTATTATTATTGTAATATGTATTTCTCCCCTTCTATTGTGTTCAACCTCACTGATCCAGAACGTAGAACAATGGAAAAACAGAATACATCAGGTAATATTTTTAACTTGGGTCAACAGCATAGAGTTTAAGCAAGCAATGATATATTTCTGGCACAGCTGAATAAAAGGCCCCACTGCTACCACCATTATAGTCTTAATAATACACCAGAGGCAGGAGAGAAGCACTTAAGATTTATCTTATCACAAAGGTGCAGAAGGCCAGTTGTGCAAAAAGCATAATTTTAGATCGGGCAGATTGTGTGGCACAATGGTTCAGCACACTTCCTTGTTCATCTCTTTTGCCTTAAAAGATGATTCCCTGGGGGACTGGGAGTCTGTAAGAACCTGGAGAATATAGGAGCGCTCGGTGGGAAGAGTGAGAGAGGGTACAGTCTATGAGGGATGGGGAATATCAGTTTTGCATGAGTTGGGAGCTCGGACCAAGTGTAGGCAAGGAGGCTGGTTAAGAGAGAGCTGAACATTCTCTCCCAAAGGTGACTGAGGCTTGAGTGAGGATTCCAGCAGGAGAAGTGAGGAGTGTCAGCCTGGCTCAGTGGTAGTGCTCTCGTCTCTGAGTCAGAAGGTTGTGGTTTCAAGTCCCACATCGGGAATTGGAATGACATAGTCTAATGCAGTGCTACAGGCAGTTGCGTTGTCGGAGGTGCTGTCCTTCGGATGAGACATTAAAACAAGGTCCTGTCTGCCTATTCAGGGGAACATTAAGGTTCCTCATGGCACCATTTGAAAAGAGAAGGGAGTTTCTTTCTCCTGGTATTCCGGTCAACAATCGCCCAAATACAATTGATCACTCACTCCATGGCTCACTCACAGCCAAGACACCAGAGTTGAAGGAAGTTGTGGAGGTCAGTGGGGGCAAGGCCGTGGAGGGATTTGAATATGACGTTGAGGAATCTGAATTCCATCTGATGTGAGAGCTAGGAGTCAGATAAACTGGGGTGGGGGGGTGCGGGGGGGTGGGTGGGGGGGGCGCAGGGGGTAGTGGACAGGGGACCCGTAGGGGCAGAATAGAAGAGATAAGAATGGAAGCATGAAAGCAACATAGATACGGGCCAGAGAATGAAAGCCTGAGTACAGGTAGAACAACCAGACCCTGGAGAAAAAACTTCAATATATATACCTGAGCTGGATTCAAATCCAGAGTTTGATAATAAAAATAATCTGTGCATTTGATATAGCTCTTTATCACGTCTTCAAGACATTTCATAGCAGAATACACTGCAAAGTGAATTGACTGTATTTTGTGGGTTAAACTCGGCAGCCAATTGCAGACAGCAGTGTCCCACAAACAGTCGTGGATTGAGTAACCAAATCTTTTTAAATAAGGAATTATTATCTCCTGAAAGCGATCCGCCAATCAGGGTTCCTACTTACTGCTAAGTAAACAGAGCCGTGTGGAATAAGTCCACTTACCCAACGGTCCGTCCTGCTGGGAATCAAACCCAGGTCCTCTCACTTGCGGGCAAGTGCTCTAACCACAAAACTACCAGACTCCGACTATGAAAGGGGAGCAAAAATAATATATATATTTTTTAACAAATATTCCAGGCTTTGTAGTTTCAACAGCTATTTTGTTGAATCCGATATTATAATTCCCCTTTGATGTTTGAGGAATGCATCAGGAGTTAAAGACAGAAAACTGATCAATGTCACCAGAAGGGTATAATCCCGTTTTGCAATGAGGCCATGTGATTCATGAAAGGGTGTATAAATCACATCAACTGGCAGGGAACCCACACTGCATTAGCTGTGATGAGGTTACTTTGCCATCCCGGAGACAGTTTTATTCAAATCAAAATACTGTAAAAGGATTAAAGGAGGTTTTTTTGCAACGCTTGGGGAGGTTGTGGGGTGGGTGGTGAGGGGAGGTGGGGGGGGGGAAGGGGGGCGAAAGGAATTTAAATCACTCTGCAATGGGAGGGCTCCATAAATGTTGACATTAATCCCTGATCTTGTTTCCCCTGTCCCAAGTGTGTCTTTATAACACAGGGGATACCCCCTTCTTTTTTTTATTTGAGATCGGAATGAAAGAAAAGCATGTAACAAATAAAACAAAGGACAACCTGCTTTTGGTATCGCGCCTACCAATGTCTGAAACATCTCGAAAACCCTTCATAGGTAATTTGCTGTCAAGAAAATGTGGCCCTTTTTATACGGGCTAAATAAAAAAAACTAGCACAAATGCAATTGGAGTTTAGAAAGCAAAGCTCTAGAACTCTGCCAAGCACTTTATAGGAGCCAGTGGTATCCATTCAAAGGGAATGTAGACTCCACATTAAGCAGTTGGTCGAGCCTTTTTTAGGGGAGGAAAGATAAGAGTCAGACTTTCATCTTGTTCGCTTCCAAAATACACGGTCACCCTGTGAAGCACTTTGAAACTGCCTCCTACGGTGATAGGATGTATCAAATGAAAGAATTATTATTATGATTATTATCATTACTCCTGCAAAACTTAACTATTTTAGGAAGCTGAAATATACTAAGAAAACAAACGCCTTATCAGCCCGCCCATCCCTTCCACTCAGCAGGCTCTGGCCTGCTCCACATCCACCGACCTAACCACCCCACCATTGGTGGCTGGGCCTTCAACCTCTCTGCTCCCACATTGTGGAGCTCCATCCCGCAATCCCTTCGCCTCACTTCCTCTCTTTCCTCCTTCAAGGCCGGTTCTCAAGACCTTCCTCTTCGACTGTGCCTTCTGCTCCCCTCCTAACTCTTCCACCTCTCCTACTCTCCTTCCCCTACCCTGACCCTTCCCCCCCTGCTCGGGTCCCGACCTGACTGTTCAGCGCTTTGGGACGTCCTCCCGACGTGAAAGGAGCTCTATAAATGTAATTTTGTTGTTGTTGTTGTCTTCCATTCATATGTAAACTGGCAGTGTTATTGGGATGGCAGACCCAACCCTGAAAACCCTTAAGATTATTAATGGTTATTAATAACAATAGCTCAATGATGATAATAATAATCTCAACTTTCTAAATGTTTACATCTCCTTCACGCAGGTGAAAAGTGGCCTGCGTTCTGGCGACAATTGATATGGTTTGAAAACAAACAAAACAACAGTTAACATATGTACACAGCATTTAGCGCTCAGAGGTCATTGCAAAGTGATTCACATGGCTATGCCACTGGAGGCCTAAGACAGTATGGGGAAGGTGGTGGGCATGGTGGGGGGTGGTGAGGGGTGGGTGTCCAAACCACTTGAATTAATGAAACTGACAGCTCCCTTAAAACAACAACAGAGACTTGCATTTATATAGCACCCTGTATGTGAGATTACACTATCGAATCCCACCTCACAAACAACACCCACTAAATGTCTCTCATTTAAACAGACTCTAGATTAATCGATGCAAAGTGTTGCGTCCGGGTGGGTATTTGCAAGAAAAAAAGCAACAAAAAAGAATGTGAAAGGGATTTTGAAGGTGTGATTGTTCCTGACATTGAATTAAATTCATCCTACACGGGTCAACAAACGAGATCTGCCCTTTCCTTTCACACGTTAAAAGAGTAGCTGGTGTTTGAACAGGACACAATGTTAAACTCTCCCTCCACACGCCTTTTCTCTGGGCCAATGATGCGGAGAAAATGAAGTGTTTAACTTGATTGAGGATTACCTTATGTTTCAGGGCGGACATTTTTTCTACTCTTTTACGGCATTTCAGAGGTGTCTGCCAATTGGATTATTTTAATGCGTGATATATAGAAAAAAAGTTAGCGGCTAATAAATTGAGGTTATTTTTAAATGAGCAGAGGAATGGTTACATGCACGTTAGGTGAGGAAATTATTTGACAAAATCTATTTGAAAATATTGCCGTAATTGAATTTTGCTAAGGCTTCAATTTATTTTATTTTTATAATTGGATTGCAGAAGGGGGGAGGGAAATGAATGTTGTTTTATTAATGTATCTAGATAACAGCCAGACTATCTGCCTTTTTTTCTGCGACGTGGCGAATAGGGGGTGGGCGGAAATGGAATTTAATCAAAATCACGACAGATTTAAATAGTTCTCCATTAAACTGTGGAATTATTTTTTGGGAAAAAGCTTTTAATCTAGACAATCATCCCATCCCATCTGATTAATTCACCCACAAAACATACAGTCAATTCACTTTACAGTATATTCTATGAAGCGTTTGGGGACATCTTGAAGATGTGATCAGACGCTATATCAAATGCAAGGATTATTTTTATTATTATTATTACTACCTTTAGTCACCAACAGGAGCAAAGGGGCCTGTGTGTGAACTCACTCCAACGGCAAGGAAACAGAGAGAAAGAGAAAAAAAAATTCAATTAGACTGGGAATCAATTCAAAAACTTCAGAAGTCTCGGACTTCCTTCCACCAGCGTTTTAGGCTTTTTAGTTTGATACAAAGCTGACACTCATATCTAACCTCTCTTTGTCTTTCTCTCTCACACGCCTCCCACCGACCACCACAACAGCATTTAAATGTTAATCGAGCCGTGGTGCTCATTTGCTGATGGACACAGCTCTTTTTGTTCTGACTGAGATTGGGCCTTTCTTTCCTGTCCTCCCACCAAGGCCAGGACAGAAAAAGCCCAGAGGTCTTAAAATGTGGCAGCCCTGGTTCTTGTCAGGAGATCTGCAATTTGATGGGTTTCACATGTACCTTTCAAAATACAAGCGTAACTTGGAACCGTTACAATGGCTGACACAATTACACTGACATGCTTCCTCCTGGCATGTCTGCTCGAGGCAGTAATGATGTGTGTGTGTGTAGCTGTGTGCGTCTCCTCAAAACCACATCCCGCTCCCTCCTTCACCCGCCGACCATGTCTCACCCATAGACAACAATGTGACCTCTTTCTATTGTGAACTTTGCACATCAGTTCAAGTTATGATAATAATTATCATCCTCGCATTTGTTATAGCACTTTATCACGTCGTTGAGATGTCTCAAAAGTATCATAGAATCATAGAATTTCACAGCACAGAAGGAGGCCATTTGGCCCATCATGTCAGTGCTGAAATGAGCTGTCCAAATCAATCCCACTCCCCCGTGCTCTCCCTATAGCCCTGCAAACGTGTTCTCCCCAAATAATTATCTAATTCTCTCTTAAAAGTTGTTATTGTTGTTATTGAATTGGCTTTCATAGAATCATAGAATATTACGGCACAGAAGGAGGCCATTCGGCCCATCGAGTCTGTGCCGGCTCTTTGATCGAGCAAATCACTGTCATTAACCCCAATCACTAGCTTTCTCCCCATAACCCTGCAAACCCGTCTTCCCCAGATAGCTATCTAGTTCTCTCTTAAAAGCTGCTATCGAATCGGACCTCTCTACCCTTTCAGGCAGATCATTCCAAATTCGAACAACTCGCTGAGTAAAAAAAAATCTTCTAACCTCCCCTCTGCTTCTTTTGGTAGATATCTTAATAGAATCATAGAATGTTTCACCACCCTTTCAGGCAACAAATTTCTCCTCATCTCCCCACTGTTTCTTTTGATAACTATTTTCAATCGATGTCCTCAGGTTACTGATCCACCCGCCAGTGGAAATAGTTTCTCTGTCTTCTTCACAGAATATATTTTAAAGTGGATTGACTGTGTATTTTGTGGGCAAAACGCAGCAGCCAAATGTTCTCCCTTTGTGTGTCCTGTGGTCCCTGCTAATGCTGCTCCCTATTATAGGAGGTATAGGAGAGGGACATAGGAGGGGTGAAGGCTTACAGGGGTGACATATGCACTAGTTGGGCAATTGTCACATCAATTCATGTATTTTCGAAGTAAAATATGGGTAAACATATAGACAGTAAGGCTAAATTAGGGAGAGCAAAAATGAATAATAATCCTAGCATTTGATATAGCACCTTTTAAGTCAGGATGATATCTCAAAGAACTTCACAGGAGATGTTGTAAAGTGTAGTGACTGTGTGTCCTAAAGGTGAACATGGCAGCTTAGGGTAGAGAGAATGAGAAAGAAGAGAGAAGTGTAGAAAAACAGAATGAAGCAAATAGAAAGGTATCTCGTCTCCTCAGTAAATGTAGGGCTTGTTGGCACGCACTTATTATGGAAAAATCTCAAACTTTTTGTTGTATGCATATTACTCGCTGCTTCTCGGTGAATTTACTGACCCTTATCGTGGGCTTTATAATGGGAAAACAGCAATGTAAGCACACGCCACAAAGGTCAGTCAATTTACTGACAAGAAGATGATAACCCTCAACATGGTTACAATTTCTATCTTTAATTAGATTTTTGAAGCTTTTTTTTAAACAACACGAGGATCAATGTTTACAATTAGAAACGTGAGCCTGATATTTATTGTCGTCGTGCATTTCTGTAGTGCGGTGCAAAGATTAATAATAATAATAATCCTTGCATTTAATATAAAATCTGATCACTGCTTCCATCCAGGTGTCTAAAAGCGCTTCACAGAATATACTGAAAAGTGAATTGATTATATGTTTAGAGGGTGAAATAGGGCAGGCAATTGCCCAACACTGAACAACAGTGTCCAACAAATAGCCATGGGTTGAGTGACCATTTTGTTTTAAAAAAGGCATTGTTAGGCTTGGAACACAATCCACCAATTGGATCAATCAACTGGGTTGTTACTTACTGCTTGGTAAACAGAGGAGCACGGAAACTTTGGGAATGTTTTGCCCAGAAACTTAGCTGAATACTAGCAAAACTGCCACTCCAGGGAGACTGACCTAAAGCCAGGACCTAAAGTCAAATAGTCAACATGGTTAACAGCTCCGCGACCCCATCTCTCCCATTCTCGTCCGACTCCATAGGCTCCCCATCGCAAAAGGCACTATCCAAATGTAATTTTGTTGTTGTTGGTGGTGCAGATGTGTCCTGCAAGTGTTAAAACAGTACCCACCACATGATAACATATAGAGGATACCAACATGTACATGCAGAAGTAATGAGAACCAGGTAACAAACAACGGACTTATTGCACACACTAGATCTGGCTGAAAGCTTTGTTCCTGCCAACCTGATTTTGCTTAAAGTATGTAATAAATGGAGGGAAGAGCTAAATTAGATTTCCTTTGGATTCAGACTTTGCTTCAAATGTTTTATGGATAAAGCTCTGAAACTCGCAAATGTTACTTTTCTTATCCCATGCTTTCTTGTGTATTCATTACTGATATGTAATAAATGCTGGTAACATCATCCAAATCTAATCCATGCTGGGCGTGGGAGGGTGTAGGGGCAATCTTACGAATCTGAGGCTTTGAACTCGCAGTCTAGGCTGACACTCCAATGCAGTGCTCGGGGGTAGATTTGCATTGTCAGACACACCATTCTTGAGACAAGTTGTTAAACCGAGGTCATATCGGCTTGTCCAGGTGGACTTCAAAGATCCCAGATCACGACTTGAAAAGCAACAGCTTACATTTGTATAGTGCCTTTCATATCGGGACAAAGTCTCAAGGCACTGGATAGTCAAGGATTTGGAACAAAGGAAAGGGACTTTCTCACCCTTTGGTGTCCCGGTTAACAATCCCCCAAATAAAATTGGTCGCTCACTTCATGGCTGTTGTGGTGCTTTGCTGTGGGTAAATTGATTGCTGTCCCAGCCAATGAAACCCACAGTAACAATACTTCATAGTAAATCCTATGAAGCAATTTGACATGTCCCAAACACAAAATAAGGTGCTATATCAAATGCAAGGATATTTATTAATACTGAACGAGTTCATCCTCTGAGCTCAGAATACTGGCTCCTATCACTATCTATTGCTTATCCTTTCACACTGCCGTCTATATTCAGTTCTGATTGCAACGGGGACCAGAGCAATAAACACTTACAACAACAATCCTGATGTTTGACAAACAGGAAATTACGTCACTTTGTGCCAACACCGATCAGCCACACAGCGCAAAGGAAATTAGGTCAGTAGCATTTCCTGCAAATAGCATTCAACCACGTAACGCACGGGAAGTTACTTCAGTGGCAACTTGATAGTCAGTGGCCGTTTCCCTTTTGAATAACCCAATGTAACGCAGGTTCTAAGATTACGAACCTGTTGTATGCAACTTATATATGGGTGTTAGCCTGTATTCACATTGCAGATAACTCCATAGAGTCACTGACTTAGATAATAATAAATAATCCTTGATACATTTGATACAGTGTTTTTCACGTGTTCTAGACACCTGAAAGCATTTTGATAGAATATACTCTAAAGGGAATTGACTATATATTTTCTGGGCGAAGATGGCTTTGAAGCTGGCACTGGATGCAACAAAAAGGTTGGAAAGCATCCCGCCACTGACCTTGATAAATATATAAACTCACCAGTAACTAAACAACTTAATAAATAGCTGTGTCAGTTTAGACAGCTTGCTTGTGCAGTGTTGTATTGTCACACACTGATGGTCACATCCCTTACCAGCTGGCATGGTTGGATAGATATGAGCTCACGTATAAAGGTTCCACATTTATTAAAGTACAAAAGTATGTGGGAATTTGTTGTGTTTCCTCACATACACTGCCCCTTTGATGGCCTTGCAAAAATCCATATTACCATTAAAAGTAAACATTAAAATAGTTAAGATATCAGCCTGGCCCAGTTGGTATCACTTATCACCTCTGTGTCAGAAGGTTGAGGATTCGAATCCCCAGGAATTTTGGAGGTATCGTCCTTTGGATGTGAATTTAAACCAAGGTCCAAGGCTGTTCAGGTGGACATTAAAGGAATCATGGCACTATTCGAAAAGAAAATAAGAGTTTCTCCTAGTGTCCTGACCAACAATCTTCTAAGATTAAAAATAGATGGTAATTCACTTCATGGCTGTTTGTGAGATATTGCTGTTCACAAATTGGCTGATGTGTTTTCCTTCAAAATGCACAGTCACTGCATATTAACAGTAATCCTTCAATGCATCTTCCTGACATGAAAGGCACAATATCAAATGCAAGGCTGATTATTATTATCCATTATTACTCTGGCACTTTGAAGGTTCCACAACCTATAATACGGTTGAAAGTGAATATTACCTTAACTATTAAATATCACAATGCTCGGCAGAGGGAGTGGTTGACAAGGACAGATGTTCTGTCTGTGTACTGTAAAACACCAAAGAGAAATCTTCTTAACTTTCAAAGAAAGGCTCTGGTATATGTAACACAAATGGTCAACAATTAATTTTCCTTTTAGTCAGCAAAAAAATATATACAGCGAATGCTTGATAATCCCATCACTTTACCCATGTGTGCATTTTCCCTGTATCCCTGCAGCTTAGATAGATATTTCTTAGGTTAGGGTATTAAGGGATATGGGGCAAGGGCGGTTAACTGGACATGAGGTGAGCATCAGCCATGATTGTATAAAATGGCGGAACAGCTTTGAGGGGCTGAATAGCCTACCCCTGTTTCTATGTTTACTCCTCTTTGGATATACACCTTAGTGCAGAAGCCCCCGAAGAAATAGCACTATGATTCCCCAGGAAACAAAATAGGGTTTCAAAACACCAAGAAGATCACAGGAATGCATACCGAAAGCATGACCAGTCACACGTTTATCAACAGCTTTTGAAACGCGAAAATTTTCTTTCATAAACATAGTATGTTTGTACTTTTTTAAAAAATTGAGTTTATGATGAAATCCTACATAAATCCATTACATGTCTATTAAAGGTTTGGAATTGCAATAGAGCATTTCATAACAAATATGTTGTGATAATTATCTTCAGTTTATAACCTTTAAGACTGAATATGAATCTTGTTCATATCTGCCGATGAGGTAATCCACTGCACATTATTATTCCAAGTTAATTAATACATCAAAAGTCGGCATTTAACCTTCACTTGTTTTCATTTGCACCTGATGCTTATTGGAACGCCAACAAACATTTCACATTGAAAGGGTTAAAGTGGGCAGACCAGTGTACCAATGCCTCATCATTCATCCATCATACAAAATGCCTACAGCCCCAGTGAACTGCTACAGAGTTGTAGTTTTCATTTTCTCCATTGTTTTACTCCCCTTTTCTCCTGACGGCAAGAACTCACACTGGTGCAGTATGAGTCCAGGGTCAATGTCAAATGGCTTACTTCCCATGGGAAGCCCAGACAGTGAGCACTAGCGGGGTATTAATCCATGTTGGCATTCACAGCCATGCACAACCCTCACACACTTCCCAGCAGTAGTCACTCGATAGCCATCGTAAGCAGATATGTTCTCAATTCATCCAGTTGAGAAGGCACCAAATCTTGGTGCCAGGTAGGAGATGTCAGCCTGGCTCAGTCAGTAGCACTCACTTCTCTGAGTCAGAAGATTGTAGGTTCAAGCCCAAAATTAGGGATTTCAAACTCATATTTTCCAGACTGATATTAAGAATTATAACAAATCCTTGCATCCATGCCTTGTCATGTGGTCGAGGCATCTCAAAGCGCTTCACAGAATATATTGTATAGTGGATTGACTGTGGACTTTGTGGCCAAATGTTTATATTTGACAGCTAATCTATTTGATAGTTGTGCACAGCAGCCAGTTGTGCACAGCAGCATCCCACAAATAGTCGTAAATTGAAATGACCAATTTATTACTGCTAATACATAAGACATTCATTTACAACAGCTGTCCTCAACTATCAGGCTTGAATTCTAATATAATTCAAATAAAATGTAATATATGAGCAATGACCAATTTTTATCTGGGGGACTCTTGGCCAGAGCAATGGGAGAAATTCTCTTCTCTTCTTTTGAATAGTTCCATGGGATTGTCAATATATTAAACAGGTGGATTGGACTTTGGGTTAACATGTCATCCGAGAGATGGCACCTCAGATTATGCAGCGGCCTCCCAGCAATGCACTGGAGTGTCAGTCTGAACTGTGACCCAAGTCTTGACGTGGGGCTTGAACCCACAACCTTCCCACTGAGAGGCAAGAGTACTACTAATTGAGCCAGGCTGACACCAAATATGACCTATGAGCGCTGAAAGACTGAGACCTCCCTGCAGACTTGTAATGATAAATTTATACATAATTAAACATAATTTTCCAGTAAGCCTTTTCCCTGGACTGATGGCATCTTCACAGACTCTCCTGACCTTTAAGATGAAATATGCAAGAGTCATGACTTCACAGGATATTTATTTCCATGCAGCGTCTCCTTAGTTGACTAGAAAAAAAGGATGACTAGGCTTTGCTTGTGGTCAATGCTTAGAAGTAGCTGTAAAATTAAATGTGCAAAATATTAAGAGAACTCCCCACCACACCTCTCTCCCCCCCCTCCCCCCCCCCACTACCAAACCTATTACATCCCCTCTCCCATGGAGATTTTCCTCACTCACTAAAATGTTAAAGGTTGAATTATTTGGGGGATTAATTTGCGGTATTTCTAACAACATTCTTCAATAAGGAATTGTTCAATAATAATTTTTCAATAAATTCTTCAATTCTTCTACAATTCTTGAATGCCATCACATTTCCTATTAACCCAAAGGAACTCCACCGCAAAGAAAGATTGCACTGGGATGAAATTCCCACATATCAACATGACGTACTTCTGGTTATAGAACAAATCCCTCTTTTTGCATAACTCACATTCCATATTAAGGAATCCAGCTAAGAAATACTGCAAGTTAGACTTCAATTTGACTGGAGAGATCCTCCAATGCTAAATGTGGAGTCCTGTAGTTCAGTAGTTAGTGTACTTGCCTTACAAGCGAGAGACCTGGGTTTGATTCCAGGCAGGACAAAACCTTGGGAACATTTCCTTATTCCACACGCCTGATAATAATCCTTCAAAAAAATAATAAAATTGGTCATTTCAATCCATGACTGTTTGTGGGACACTGCTGAGCACAATTGGGTGCTGCGTTTCGCTCACAAATATATCTTCAATTCAATTTACAGCACCTTGGGATGTGTTCCCGACATGAAAGGCACTCTATAAATGTAATTTTGTCGCTGTTTACAGTATATTCTGTGAAAAGTGCCATATCAAATGCAAAGACTATTATAATTATCATCATTTACAACAACAAAATTGATATAGCTTATTTTGCGTTGGAGGACATCCCAAATCACTGGCAGTCAGAGTTTCGGACCTGAGTTTTGGACCCGATGAAGAGGACAGAGGACATGAATTCAAATGGTAAGGGATAGTAGCTGCAAGAGTGCCGTAGCTGAAGCATGGGAGGAAACCTTGTGCTTGTAGAACAGTGCTCCAGTGTAATAAAAATATGACAATTGCCTTCACTGGAGGAGGGAATGAAGGAAGTCAGTGATGGGAATTGACAAGCGAGGGGGAGAAAGATATCTGTCAACAAATTTAATAACTTTGACAAATCGTGAAAAATTCTGACGACCGGCGCATATGTAAAGCCAGGCAATGAATGAGCAAAATCTGCCAGATACAATATCTGCTGATAAGTTCAATGACTCATTCGTTTGACTGCTGGACACTTTGTAAATTTGTGCCTCAATTCAAGTCACTATATATATATAGACCAGTTTTCAGACCGAGTTGGCATAAGGTTGGCCTTGTTCAGCTGGGGGCTTGTGGTGTCCTCTGCCAGCTCGACTCAGGATTCAGTAACCATTTTTTTTAAAAAGGTGTTAAATACTTTAAGGTTTTAAATTTGCTGCATGACAAATGACAATTATAAACACGTAAAGGATAGATGGCTGGTGTTAACGTTCATCGTGTGTTAGACCCCAGTGATGTAGATTCTGAAATGTGGACTAATGCGGCAGATATGTGTAGTTTATTGGTCACTGGGCGTCTCACTGTCCCTCACTAAGTGGCTATTCTTCATGTGTGAAATTAGACAGAGGGATCAATCGTACACCCTTGCTAAAAGTAGCTGAAAGTTGTGCCAAAATGATGTGATTTATTATTGGAACCTGTGCAGAAGATTGCAGTGTTTGATCCCTATGGCAAGTCAGGTTTGCCACGTGGGCAACAAATATCAGGCATCAGCCTGGCTCTGTTGATAAGCACTCTCTCTCGTCTCTTGGTCAGAGGGTTGTGGGTTCAAGTCCAGGGCTTGGGGTTCATTGACCAGGCTGACACTCCACAGCAATAACAAAGAATTATATTTATACAGCTCCTTTTAGTGTTTCAGACACAAGCTGTGGGTCTGGATCAAGGAGAGTGGAGGGCGGAGGGCATGTGGGGGAAGGAGAGTGACTGAAGGAACGTCGAGCAGGCCGGAGCCCGCTGAGTGAAGGGAGTGGGCAGGCTGGTATGGGGTTAGGAGGTCGCAGAGGTAGGGGATAGCAAGGCCATGGTGGCTTTGAAAGCGAGTACCAGGATCTTGAACTGTATCCTCTGTATGATGGGAAAGCAGTGGAGTCGGGCGAGGATGGGGTTGATAGGATCATGGAGCCTGCTGCGGGAGAGGACATGGGCCTCAGTGCTCCGGATGATTTGCATTCTGTGGAGGGAGGAGTTGGGGAAGTTTGCATATTCAAGCCTGGATGTTATGAATGCGGATAAGAGGGACTCGGTGGCCTGCAGTGTGAGACAGTGGCGGAGAGTGGGTTATGGTGCAGATGTGGGGTAGAAAGGACAGTTGAGGATCAAACTATGCCAAGGTTCTGGACTAGCTTGAGTCACAAATGTCCTATGCTTTGTAACATCTTCCTAAACTGAAAGGCACTGTATCAAATGCAAAGCTGATTTTACCATTTCTTTATTATTCAGAAAAATGTGAGAGTTTCTGCATAACGTTGAGTTATACCTAATAGGTTCGGGCAAATTAACAGATTATTTATTAATCTGATGCAGATGTATTTTTTGATCGTCGACATCAGTCAGATTAGTGCTTGATTCTATTCTCACAGAGATCATTTCAGGCTCCTGCACAGCACAAGGTAGCAGGCTGGGGGTGCTATAGAATCACAGAATGGTACAAAGTTTATAGCACATGAGGACATTCGCCCCCATTGTGTCCGTGCTATCGCTTGTTCACCCATTGCTGCTCTCTGCTCCGATGCTATGCCCCTGTTCTTTCCACATCCTCTTTAATTTTATTTTTACCCCTCACATATTTACCCAATTGCCTTTTAAATTCTTATGTGGACTTAGCTTCAGCAATCCTTCATAAGGCATTCTAATAACTCTCTCCGTTAAAATCAAATTGTTTGACCTCTGACTTATATTTTTCTGCATCATACTTTATAATCATAATAAAAATAATAATCCTTGCATTTGATAGTCCCTCAACACATAGGTAAAGTGCCTACCTCAAAGTGCTTCACAGAATATATTGTATATTTTGTGGGTGAAATGTGGCAGCCAATTAGGTACAAACAGTTGTGGATTGACTGAACAAACTTTTGTTTATATATAATAATGACCCTTGCTTTTGATATTGCGTTTTTCACGTCTTCTAGACATCTCAATGTGCTTCACAGAATATACTGTAAAGTGAATTGACTGTATATATATATATGAGAGAAACACGGCAGCCAATTGCACACAGCAGTGTCCCACAAACAATTGTGGATTGAAATTACCAATTTTTTTTGAGGGATTATTATTATTTGGTGAGTGTGGATGTGGGACTGTTCCTCAGCTTTGCTGGGATGTCCCGGCTTACCGTTACATCACTTTACTGCAACTTCTACAAGGAACTGGCTTTATTATCTGCAAACTCCCACTGAATGCTAAGGCTGTTTCTCCAATATCCTGATCACCCTCCACTGACCCAGCCACCCACTTCCTCCCCACCATCCTCACCCCCCACCCCATTCTACCACTTCCTCGCAGCTGTTGGTAGGAGACTTGCTGTAGGAGGTTGCTGCGTTTGTCTGCAAAATACAGTCACTACTCTCTGTGATATATCCCGTGAAGTGCTTTGAGATGTTTCAGAGACATAAGGAATTATATCAACTGCAAGAAAAGCTTTGAATTAATACCATTGGTTTGAACACCTAAATTTCATGCTAAGTTGTACAAATTGATTCCAATGGGGTAAAATACTCTCTTGTCCTGCAGGCTATTGTTTTTTTAATGCTCTAAATTTGCAATGGGATATTTCCATTTTAAAGGTACATTATCAAATTGGCCACTTTGACACATTTCAGAGACATAAGGCACCATTGGTACAATTAATTTTGGGGTAATAGTTTTGAAAATCGTCCTGAAATTCGCAAAAGAAATAGCCAGACAGAAATGCTATTGTGCAGGCTGTGCTAAGATTTTAAAGTCCTGCACTACTTTAACCTCTTTAACTCCTTTTTACTCCTCTTTAACCTTAAAATTATCAGGAAAAATCTCTTCTCCATGAAAACATAGAATGTACTGTGTTCAGAAGGCAGATTTGATATTTGGGATATTTAAAAGGGGAGCCAGACAGACACTGCAATTGGGAAGTAAGGGTGTTCAAAAGAGTAAGGGGAAAGAACAGTAATATGGGATTAAAAGATCTGCCGTGATCTAATAATAGCGAAGCTATTATTTAAAGAATCCCCCAAATAACTTTTTGTTCATTTTGCTTCATGGCTATTTGTGGGACATTGCTGCATGCAAAACTGGCCTGCAAGTTTGTTCGCAAAACATTCCAGCCACTGTACTTTCCAGTATATCCTGTGAAGCGCTTTGTCCTCCTGATGTGAAATGCAGTATAAAATGCAAGGACTATTATCGTTATTATTAATAAGAATAATCCTTGCATTTGACATCTTCTAGACATCTCAATACACAAGCAGAACGGCTATATTTTTTCTGATGTTCTTAAGTCTTTTGCACTAAAAAAGGAAGTCCAAGCAATGACTCTTTATTTAATTCCCTCCATTTTACCCTCCCTTTTTTTGCCATCCTGAAGACAATGACATGATGTAGGGAGTAGGACTGCATGAACGCATGCTGACAGCGCCAGGAATATAGCTAACCACCCCTTCTTTGTTTGAAAGCCAAGGCAGGGAGCCATTCAACGCTGCATCGAACAAAATTTGTCACTCCTGGTAATCTCATTGGACGTTCAAACATGTCTCCAGAAATTCTGTCTGACAATTAATTGCACAGCTCGACAGCACTGTTTAAGGGACTGCCATGGTCACCCAACCTTCAGAACAATGGGCTTCCTAGGTCAGGGTCAGGTGACCTGCTGGCCTCCGAGGGGAAGCTGAGGAATTGACAAGGAAACAAATTGAATGAATGGATGATCACCTCCATCATCCTGTCCTCTCCATGCTACTCCCAGCCTTTGCTGTGCTCGAGCCAACCTCAGAGTTTCTCCTCAGAGGCACCAGGCCTTTGGACCAGAGGTATTGCGAGCCATTGTTCGTGAGCGTCTGCAAGTCACTGATAACACTATCCCATGCACCGATGGCAAGACCCAAAAATCTACTTTGAATCACAATTGCAAGTGTTGCATACAAACACACAATGGGACTAACAGAAGGGAATGTGCAGTCTGGTTTAGACGAGCCATTTGTTTCTACTACGTCTCGTTCTCCCTCAGCATCATGCAAGCTTTGTATGTTCATCCACAACCTCCTGAAGAGCTTTGTTCTGTTCAGTTACCAAATCAGACGTGACATAGTGGCAAAAGGCTGTTTATTATTATAGGGGCTGGTTTTCTTCAGGTCCAAAGGGTCAAAAGGTCCTGACGTCCAAATATTCTGATCCACTTTTTCAAGTCAAGAGACTTGACTCATCAGCCCCATTAAAAGACTATAGAATCACAGGATCACATTTGTTCAGACTCAAGTTACAACACAGAAGGAGGCCATTCAGCTCTTCGAGTCTGCATCAGCTCTTAGAGCAAGCTATACTTCCAGTCACACCACTCTCTCCTATCTCTAATCTCAACCTCAATTAGAGCATGGAAACTGATCATTCAACCCAATTAAATTATACAACAACTTACATTCATATAGCGCCATTCATGCAGCATATAGCAGATCTAGTCATACTAATGATGTGAATATATATGAGCAAGGGTGAAGGAGGAGATGGAGGCTTGATCAAAGTGGTGGGACTTTGGGTGGGATCTGAAGATACATAAAGAGCAGGAGAGGTGGAGTCAGTGATTCAGAGCTGTAGCAGTTGAATGCATGGAAGTCCCACACCCAGAATCCCTCCGCATTGCACCCCAATTTAATAATATACTGTACAGTATTTGAAACCTTGCTGATATATTTAGCCCAGGGAATGTATCATTTCAGCTCTGCATAGCAGATACTACATGGCACATCTACCATCTAAATACAGCAGTAAGATTAAAAACAGGCCCATATAGATATACAGTAATATACATATGGGGAGCAATTCGACCTGTGTCTACATTTACTCCATTTAACAACAACAACAACAAATTACATTTATAGAGCGCCTTTCACGTCGGGAGGAGTGTTTGGGAAGGGGTGAAACACGAAGGGGAGGTCGAAAAATTCGGGGTGGAACAAAAGGCACGGTCGAAGAGGAAAGTCTTCAAACCGGCCTTGAAAGAGGAAAGGGAAGAAACGAAACGGAGGGATTGAGGGATGGCATTCCATAGGGTGGGAGCGGAGAAACTGAAGGCCCGGCCTCCGATGGTGGGGCGGTTCGGGCGGGGGGCTTGGAGCAGGCCAAGTCCTGTTGAACGGAGGGTCCGGGTGGGCTTGTAGGGGGAAAATAGATTGGTTAAATAGGGCGGGGCAAGGCCGTGTAAGGCCTTGAAAGTGAGGACGAGGATCTTGAATACGATCCTCTGGAGAATGGGGAGCCAATGGAGACGGGCGAGGGTCGGGATTATATGGTCGCGGAGGCGGGTGCGGGATAATACACGGGCTGCAGAGTTTTGGATGACCTGCAGCCTGTGAATGGAGGAACTGGGGAGGCCGACGAGGAGAGAGTTTCCGTAGTCCAGCCGTGAGGTGATGTACGCGTGCACGAGTGTTTCGGCAGCGCGGGGGGTAAGATAGTTGCGGAGCCTGGCAATGTTGCGCAGGTGGAAATAAGCGGTGCCGGTCAAGGATGTGGGGGAGGAAGGAAAGTTTTTGATCGAACATGATGCCGAGGTTCCTGATTGGCTTTGTGAGGTGGAGAGTGCAGCCTTGGATGTTGAGGCTGGCAGCGCCCGATGTGCGGAGGCGCTGGCTTGAGCCAATCAGGAGGGCCTCGGTCTTACTCACGTTCAATTGCAAAAAGTTGTCCCTCGTCCAGGACTCGATGTCGGACAGACATGCTGTCCGACATTTACATAACATTTCAGCAAGCTCAGAAAATTCTGAGGTGATTTTGAAGCCGCTTTTCTGTCAATTTCTTTGAGGAACGAAGTGAGTTTCTCCACGTTTCCTAACTAACAATCCGCGCCCTGGATAAAATTGGTCATTTACATTCACGATTCTTTGTGGAATATTGCCATGTGCAAATTGACTGCTGCATTATCCTTCAAATACACTTTACCAGTAATTCTTGTAAAGCGCTTTGAGATGTGCTCTAGACATGAAAGGTGCTGGAACAGATGTGATGTATTGTTATGCTAATTCGTCCAAAAAACCCCCCCCAAAAAACCAAAATTGGTCATTTCAATCCGAGTCTGTTTGTGGGCCACTGCTGTTTGCAATTGACTGCTGCGTTTTGCCCAAAAATATACAGTCAATTCACTTTACAGTATATTCTGTGAAACGATTTAAGACATCGATGAGATATGAAAAGCGCTATATCAAATGCAAAGATTATTATTATTGTTTCAAAGTTTCTGACTGAATTCAATGATTCGGCAAAAAAAACTTACGTCACCAATCACAGTTACATAAAATTACAAAGACCAAGTGAAAGGTGCTATACAAAAGCAATTTTGTTGTTGTTGTTGTTCTTAAGGCATGGAAACTGCTCACTCAACCTAATTATGACCACAACAACAACTTGCATTTGAATAAAACCACATGAAACAAACATGAAAAAAACTGGTCTGGATCCATGTGGAATTTCTCTCCTGCGGTTGGTGGCTTACCCCTCTCAGGGGACGTTCACAACTCACTTGCTTGGAATTGCCTGACTTTGATGAGGGGACAGATAATGAATGGCCCTTCCACCACTCTCATTACATTGGTCATTTATAATCCCAAAGGACTCCTGCTATCGTCTCATTGCGTCTCAGTGGGGGGTGGTGGCAAGGGTGTAACGGTATGAAGCAGAACGCGCTAAAAGACAGATATTGGAAGCTCAGTCACAAGCAAAGTTGGTGAGAGTGTTTGACCACTTGCTAAGGATTCGAAACACCATTTTATCAAATGTATGTGCTACTTGTCAGAAGTGAAGACACTAAAGATTCGCTACCTACAGTCATTTCACTTTACAGTATATTCTATGAAGCACTTTGAGATGTGTCAATGATGTGTAAAGGCATTATGTCAAATGCAAAGATTCTTCTTATTATAATATTGGTACACAGAGCAATGCTGTTTCCTTTCATTGGAGTGTCAGCGCACAAATTGGCTGCCACATTTGCCTACAAATAAATACACAGTCACTCCGTGGTTTGAGATATCCTCCTGATGTGAATGGTCTTACATAAAATGTAAGGTTATTATATTTATATTAAATCATGAATTGCATCATTCAATTTTGCTAACATTGGAGGCAACTTGCAGTATGCCTTAAATTTGTCTCACTTGCATTTCAATGTGTCAATAATATATACAGTACTTGGAGCTGGTCTGCCAACAAGCTATAAAGAGTACATATAAGTTTCCGAGAGTAATCTTTATAGCTTGTTGGCAGACCAGCTCGAATGCCAAGTCGCTAGCAGTGGAATCAGAGCCGTAGTACTATAGAAGGTGCCAAAGCGGAAATATGTTAACGTTGATGAAAGTAAATATTATTCAGCGAGAGGAACGGTTCACATCTCACATGCAATTTCCCAAGCAGCTGTGTCAATAAAGAGGTTGTCAATAACCCAGCAAATGAGCTCCAAATGTTTCCTCTTCTCTTCTCTACTCTCCTCTACTCGCCCATGATCTCGCATTTCTGAAATAGTAGCAGATCTGGGACACAATCCATGGAGGATACTATGTTGGGGATTGGTGCTTTGCAGATAATAAGCATACTCAAGACGAAGGCTCGCTCAGCTCCCTGTCGCATAGGTCATGCAGCGTTTTACTGGTGTTGCCAGTGACGCCAGGTGCCAAGAATGGGAGCGACATTGCATTAAATGGAGAGACACTGCTATGTGTAATTGGCTGCTGCATTTTATACCCAGTCAATCCACTTTACGATAAATCGTATTAAGTTTTGAGATGTCTCAATGGTGAGATAAGGCGCTATATCAAACACATTATTATTATATTACACTATAAATAGGATCTGAACTTGAATTCTACACCCCTCTAAATTACATGCATGTAATTTGAAAATAATAGTAATATTATAATAGCCCTTGCCTGTTCTATCTCCTCAGAGGGATGTCTCTGAACTCTTCATACAACTTTACTGTAAAGTACAAGGAGGCAAACGTAGCAGCCAATTTGCACACAGCAATGTCTCACAAACATCCATGAAGTGAATGATCCATTTAATCTGGGGAATAGTTAGCCAGGTCACTGGTAGAAATTCCCTTCTCTTTTCAAACAGTGTCATGGGATCTCCAAGCTTCAATATCTATCTTGTCGATTTCCCTTCCCATTATTTTAAGCTCCAGAATGAGGTCTGCGTTCTTTGCGTATAGCCTGGGTCAAATCACCTGCTAACGTCTGTTTCTCTGTTAAAGACCTGGATCTGGATCATGTTCCACCAAACCCCTTCTTCAATCTTTTCTCTGCAGAAAGCAAGCTCAGCTCTACGATCCCTAGGTTTATAACTTAGTGCCTGAAGTCCTGCTTCTTTTTGATCCTCCCTGGACCGTCTCCAACACATTACCGTCCTTTTGAAGGTAAAGTGCTCAAAATTGCACAGAATATTTTAAATGTGGCCTGTGCAGCGATTATACAAGGTTAGAATAACTTATTTTGACATACAGTCAAATGCCCTGGAGATCTAACCCAACGTTTGATTAACTTTGTTGGGAAAAAAAGCTTCATATTGACTGGAAACTTTAAGTGAATGATCAATATTCACACCCAAGCACCATCAGGACATTTCATACCATGGAGATCTAAGCGTCTCAGTGATTTAATTGCCAGCTTAAAGTGGGTTTGCAACGAAGGTCGTGAATTCAATATCAAATAATCATAGACTGAAGGCACAGTAGAAAAGACAGATTGATTCTTATAGAAATTATCCTACCTCTGTTTTCTTTCCATGGCAGGGAACAAAATAACTCAGTACGTACAGATAACTTTAGCCTTAAGGTGAATTCAGTCTGCCTGCTCCCAACTTGCCGAGGGCTAACCTGTTACAATGCTCTTTTATTGGCAAGTGCACAGACCAACGTGTTTTTGCGTATCATAGAGGTGAACCCATCTTTAGAAGAAATGGGAAATAAGGAATGCAAAGTCAATGCACAGAGTCCTGTACACTGCAGTAAAGGGGCACAGATCCAAACATGAGAGTGAAGGCAAATATGGGTTACATTCAACTACTTTACACAGAGAGTGAATGTATATCAAGGGAACAGCAGAGAGGATTAGGTGAGGGTTGGAGGCCCATGTGGAGAATAAACACCGGCACAGACTAGTAGGGCGAAATGGCCTGTTTCAGTGTCATATAAGTTCTGTGTAAATCTATGGACAATGCATTATTCAGTGATGTGATAGAGAAAGATTGATCAGGAGATTCTAAAAAGAATAGATATGCCTCACTTTCCTATGATCTAGTCAAGGATTTTTTGGATAGAATTGATGAAGAACACAAATCGCATTGATATAGGACCTTTCACATTGGAAGGACATCACAAGCTGCTGAACACACAAGGGTTTGTACCTGAGCTGTGCGTTGGAATCAAGATGGGCGAGTGCAAGGGCATATGGCTGAGTTGGAACATAACCAAATGATCAAAGTTTTGAGATGGTTCTTGGGGAAGGGAGGGAGTGAGGAGAGGGGATACTTGCTGGAGTAACAAAGGGTGGTGGCAGAAATGCTGAACAATAAAATTACATTGATAGAGCACCTCGTATGTCAGGAGGACATCCCAAGTCACTGAACAGTGAGGGGTTGGGACCTGAGCATGGGGAGGGATAGGTTAGGAGGGAGGGGAGGGATAGAGGCATGATTGAAAAGGAAGGTCTTGAGACCAACCTTGAAGGAGGCAAGGGAGGAAGCAAGGTGAAGAGACTGTGGGATGGAGTTCCAGAGTATGGGGGTAGAGAGGCTGAAAGCCCGGCCACCGATGGTAGGACAGGTCAGGCGGGAGACATGAAGCAGACTGGAACTAACTGAATGGAGGGTGCGGGCAGGTTGGTAGGCAGTTAGTAGGTCAGAGGACGAGGGTCTTGAATTTGATCCTCTGGAGGATGGGGAGCCAATGGAGCCAGGCGAGTGTGAGAGTGATGGGGTCGCAGAGCCTGGTGTGGGAGAGGACACGAGCTGCAAAGTTTCGGTTAAAGTTCAGCCTCAGAGTTCAGCTGGAGAAAGTTGTCCCTCATCCAGGGCTTAATGTCGGACAGGCTGTCAGGACGCCAGTAGTCCTGGAATTGAGGATGGAGGTGGAGAAATAGAGTTGGGTGTCTTCTTCATGTGGATTTACTCCATGTCTGCAGATGATATCTGAAGGCTGATGGTAGGACAGAAAGCACGGGGGACATGGAGCAGACCAGTGCTCATTGAGCAGAGGGAGGGGGCAGGGTTGGTAAGATAATTGATTGAGTAATATGAGAGATGGAGCAAAGGAGTTGTGGTCGTGTTTTTTTTTACACTTTGGGACCTGGCATTAAATTAGGAATCTTTCTCGGAAATTCAAAAGGAACACTGTCAATCTGGGCAATTAGCCCAGGGCGATATTGGTGCGGAATATTTTGAGAGATGGATAGATACTTCAGAAGAAAGGGTTTGTAGAGGTATAGAGAAAAGGTGGGAATATTGTTTTAAAAGATCTTGCACAATATAATAATGTGATGACACAACTGAATTGCCTCCCTTTCCCGTGATCTAGTCTAGAATTTTCGGGATAAAATTGGTCTTTCACTTCATGGCTGTTTGTAGGATATAACTGCGAGCAAATTGGTTTTCATGTTCTCCTGTAAAACATACAGTTACTACACTTTGCAGTACCATACTGTGATGGGTTTTGAGTCATCTCGTGGATATGGTAAAGTGCTATATCAAACACAACAATTATTATTTTCAGGCACGGAGTTGTATGTTGCTAAAGGGAATTGATACATGACTATCATTGGGTTGTTATTCTGAAGTTAGAATCAGTATACAGTTGGTAATTTGAGGAGCTTCCATCTGTGCAGCTGATCTATGAAGGCTTGGTGCCAGCATTGGGTGTAAAGTATGAAAACACTGATGCCTAATTTTGAGGTATTAATTTACGGGATTCCTCAATAGGTAACTCAATCGTTCAAATGTGGGATTCCTTACAGTAACGAGAATTAACTCACAAGTAAAACACATGAAATGAGCTCTGACCCAAGCTACATCCAGTCATCAGAAAATCCAACAGAATTCCTCAATGAGGAATACGACTAATAGTTCATATTAAACCCCAATTGGTGCTTGCTTAAAGTAGATTAGTAGTCAACTCATCTACATGGCTGTTACCAGCTATAAGTGGAGTGGATGCAGCAACCAAGAAAGATTTTTACTTTACACAGCAGGGGAGTGGAGAGAGGATCTGGAACTCACTGCCTGGAACTGATTGAAGCAAAACGCATCAATTGATTCAACAGCAAACGTGATGCATACATGAGTGAGGAGGGAATGTAGGGTTTATAGGAAGGTTGGATACTTGTGTGGAGTACAAACAATGGCACAAACTTGTTGGGCCGAATGGCCTGCTTCATTGCATTCTATGTAAACTACTAATATAATTATAGTGATTATAATGAAAAAAATAGGGAAATAGAGAAAAACAGGAAATATACCAATCTACAAAACAAATATGGATGTATGCAGCAATGTAAAACAAATGTTCTTATAATATCATTATAGTTTCCATATTCATTGGTGTAACTGGGACTGTTAATAAGACTGTTCAGAAATGGCTTTACAAAATACCTGGTGACCAAAGATTCATCTCCTGTAAAAAATAGCTATTTTTGGAGGTTCGAATACACAAAGAAAAGTAATATCTATTCATATGTAACATGGCAGTT
This sequence comes from Hydrolagus colliei, assembly GCA_035084275.1. Taxonomy (NCBI): domain Eukaryota; kingdom Metazoa; phylum Chordata; class Chondrichthyes; order Chimaeriformes; family Chimaeridae; genus Hydrolagus; species Hydrolagus colliei. The sequence goes on from CM068742.1 coordinate 147,531,657, forward strand.
TTATTGGTCTGGCTGACCCATCACTGAAAAACATTTAGAAATTACCTCTCCAGAGTGATTTAAACTGTAGTAGCATAATGATAATAATCCTTGTATTTCATGTAGTGCCTTAACACGTCATTGAGTATTCTCAAAATATTTCACAGTATTTACCATTAAGTGTTGTGACTGTGTACTTTCTAGGTGAAAGTGGCATATTTGCTCATTGCAATGTTTCACAAATAGCCATGAAGGAAAAAAGCGACTCCCTTCTCTATTTGAATTATGCCACAGGATCTTTAACATCCACCTGAACAAACGGATAGGGACCTCAGTTTACTGCCTCATCTGAAAGATGACACCTCTGATAATACTTATCAGCGCCTTGGGACGTCCTCCCGACGTGAAAGGCGCTCTATAAATGTAATTTGTTGTTGTTGTTGTTGTTGCACTTCCCCCCAGCACTGCATTGGAGCGCCAACTTCCAACTTCATTTCCTTTTTCCTGTTGCATGTGATGAGTTGGCCACGAGCCGGTTATATTTCTGTCTGTATTTACAGGAGATGTCAGTAAAATAAATATCTCTATAAACATGACTGAGCGTCACAGGCTTCTTACTTCGGGACTGTTGTTGGAATGTCCTTGGGACATCCTCCCGATGTGAAAGGCAAAGTACTACAGATATTGGAAAACTGAGATAGACACAGAAGTCGCTGGGAACATGCAGCAGGTCAGGCAGCATCAATAGAGATAGGAAAACTAGATAACTTGGTACGTGGTGAAAGTTCTGACAAAAGCCCATTGACCTGAAATGTTAACTAATTTTCCTCTCTCCATCAATGCTGCCTGACCTGCTGCGTGTTCCCAGTGACTTCTGTGTTTCCACTATACAGTCATGCGTTGTTGTTTTCAAGCAACACAGTGAGTTGACGTGAAAGGCGCTATACAAGTGTAATTTTGTTGTTCTGGTTGTTGATGTAATGGTTCAGACACCATCACTACTTCTTAGCCTATGCATCTCAACCTGCTGAAAGAACTCCTGACAGGGCTCAATCCAGTCTGCGCCCATTAACTGATCTGGGATCACATCTTAAATCCTTCAGACAGACATAAACATTCATACTATTGACCCATCAAAGATGATGCTGATACTATCACTCGTGGGTGATGGATGATGTTCACCATGTTCCAGAACATTCTTTTCTTTGCTGCCGACGCTGTCGCGACAGCAACGCAAGGCCTGACATATTCCCTGAAACGCTGGCGTCAAAAATTGAAACCCGCTGGGCATCCAGACCCTCTGTCTCTGCCTGGTTCTATATCAAAACATAGTTGTCAGTGACTGAATGTCCATGTAAGTCAATGTGACAAAGACAGAGACAACATATGCATCTGAGCGCATATGTTGCTGTACTCACACATTCCTTTTCCTCAAATTCAAAGCAAGTGACACTGAAACTGTTGTCCATAAGATGCTTGTTTCAAACCCTGGGAATGTTATAGGAAGCCTGGCACACATAGGAAAAAATGTGAGATGCGATGTGATGATTATTGTCTTCCCATTCCCTCCCCACCCCCCTCAATGGATTGCTTGGTTTCTGAGGGAACCATTGTACAACAAGGCAATTGGCTATTGTACAACAAGATTACTAATATTAATGACCTTCACTAGATGAGCACATCATTTATAAAGTAAAACAAAGACTATTGCTGCAAGTACAACAAATTCCTAGTCACTACTACTGTAGGCCAGGTTCACTGAAAGGAAACAATGGTTTGTGCACTCAGGCCAGGGGAACGCTGTGTGGGCACAGAATAAAGCTCCTTCCCTTGAAAAAAATACTTTTATTTCCTTTCTTAGCTGTCCTGTGCCATGTCAAGTGAAATTAGTAGGTTTTATAGCGATACGGCATGGAAACATGCAGTTCGGACTAACTAGGCTAACTGGGCCCATAATCAAGGATAGTTTTGCCTTGTGAATCCATACACACTCCATGGAATAACCAGAGCTAATGCAGGCTTCCTGAAGTCTGGTTGCTAAACTCTAAAGTGTCTTGACCATCTATATTTTGCAGCAAAACGTGGCACCCAATTTGTGAACAGCAAAGTCCCACAAACAGCCGTGAAGTAAACAAATAATTTTATCTTGGTGGGTTGTTAGTTAGGACAAGCAGGAAAATTTCCCTTCTCTATGAGAAGGAGGAACGAGTGGGGGAGAGTGAAGGGAAGTGAAAAGGAGAAAGAAAGCGAGGCGTCTAAAGAAGAAAAGGGTGGGACGGAGTGGGGGAAGAGATTGAAGATAAAAGATTCAAAGGAATGAAACTGAGATGGAGAGGTACATATTTTATTATAAGTTATGGCTTTCAAGTTAAATTTATTACTTTATTAATCAAAGTCAATTTACGAAGTAATCCACTGATGTAAGAAAGATGCTGAATCAGTATTTTTTTTAGCCCTATCAGTATGATCCAGCATTTGTACTATACACCAGGCTTTTCATTTGGGATTTAATCCAAATATAAAATGAATTCCCACATAGAATCCTATTTGAAACCATTAGCATTGGCTTTTTGGTTTCTTTCTTGTGCATTAACGTATGCATAACGTGTGTGAGAGAGAAAACGAGAGAGAACACAGAGAGAGAGAGAGTGAGAGCTACCGAGGGCAGATGTAGCAAGGATAGGCATCTCATGAACTACACAGCAAGTCTTGGGGAAAGTGTTTCGACTAACACACGTTTGCTAGAGTCCAATGCATGTGCTTCAACTCTGGCTCAGTTAATGATGTACATCGTAGCTTTACATATACTGTACTATAGAACCAGCACCAATCTTTAATGTCCCACCTGAACAAGCGGACAAGATCTTAGTTTACTGTTTCACCCAAACAATGGGTGAAGCAGAGGGGAGCTGAGGAGAAATTGTTTCACTCCATTGCCTGAAAAGGTGGTGGAGGCCGATTCGATACCAACTTTTAAAAGAGAGCTAGACATTTATTTGGGGAGGATGGGTTTGCGCGGTTATGGGGAGAGAGCTGGGGAGTGGGATTAGATTGCTCTTTTCAAAGAGCCAGCACAGACTCGATGGGCTGAATGGCCTCCTTTTGTGCCCGTAAGATTCTATGATTCTAATGACATCTCTGACCAAACAGCACTTCCCCCAGCACTGCATTGAAGTATCAGCCTCAACGATGTGAGATCAAAGTCCCTCGATGTGACACTTGAACCCACGTATGAGATCCGTGTGAGGAACGAAATAACGTATACAATGTGGGCCAGAGCAATTTGAATGAAATATCAGCTGCAAGTGGAACCGAGAGTTATTGAGTGACAAGACAGTGTTCGATAATCTTCAGCCACTTGAATTGGAGCCACCAGATCCATTCATTCACAAACAGCTTTGAGGATGTGAATGTTGGTAAACACAGGCCACTTATGTACTTCATTACTAATCATCTGCAGCAGAATTAATGATGGATATATTTATACAGCGAAAATAATATTTAGCACCAGGGGCTTGACTGTGCAATGCATTCACAGATTGAATTGCAAAGCTACTGTTTGCTGATACCATTGAAAAGTCACGGTGAGACTGACATGCATAACGTAATATTCCCTCTTCATATTACAGTATCAAGCAATCTTAGTGAATATTTACATTGGGATGCAACTCTGCTTTTTTTGTTGCTTGTTAACTATGTTGTTATAGATGCTTTACACACCTGCTTGATGCTTATTACTGTTGTGTTTAATGTTCTTAAACATTAATATATTGTGACTCATGCATGTGCTTTGATGTTTGGAACATGACAAAGCCATGTTATCATGTAAGAGTATAATAATTTCCTTACATTTGATAGAGCACCTTAGCACGTCATTGGAATGTCTCAAAATGCCTCATAGAACATTCTGTAAAGTGATTTCATATAATCATAGAATTATACAGCACAGAAGGAGGCTAATCAGCCCAATAGACTCAGCTGCCTCTGCTTTGCTGGGTCCGTGACCAACTACATTTTGTGGGCGAAACGCAGTACCCAATTGCACACAGCAGTGTCTCACAAACAATTATATGCTCAGTGATATAATCCGCAGACATGGGGCTAACTTCCACATGTATGTGGATGACGTTCAACTCTACTTTTATACCTCCAGCTGCAACCCCGAGTCCCCTGATGTTCTGTCAGCCTGTCAGTTGGTAATCAAGAGCTGGATGAACATAAATTTCCTGCAGTTAAACGTCAACAAGAGGGAAGCCATAATCTTTGGCTCCCGTCGACGTCTTCTGTTCCACTGTTCTGACCTCCTTAACCTACCGACTTGTTTTCAAAACTCTCCGAATCCACGCACAACTTAGGCATCAGGTTCGATCCCCGGTTATTCTTCCTCCCCCACATCCGATCACTCACCGCTTTCTACCATCTCTGCCACATTGCTCGTCTCCGACAATACTTCACCGCAAAAGCTGCCAAAGCCCTGGTCCATGCATTTGTCACCTCTCAGCTAAACTACTCCAATGCCCTTCTTGCCCATCTCCCCACCTTCACTATTCACAAAATTCAGCTCATCCGAAACTCCCGAGGCCCGCATTCACACCCACACGAAACCTCGTATCCTGATTACTCAGTGCTTTCCAAACTCCACTGTGACAGAGCAGTTCGACTTCAAGATCCTCACTCTAGTGTTTACATCCGTCCATTACTTGGCGCCCCCGTACCTCTCTAACCTCGGCCTCCTTCTTATCCCCCGAATCCTCCACTCCACCAATGGTAGCCTTGCTTTCAGCCACTCCACCCCGAAAATTTGGAACTCCCTCCCTCAAACCCTTTACCTCAATCCCTCCTTTCCAATCAGCACCTTTCTCTTTGACCCTACCTATGGTCACCTTTCCCCTCCCCCTGGCTTAGCCTTGGACTTTGCCATCGTTAAGCGCTCTGGGATGCCACCTGGCAAGTAAGGCGCCATATAAATGCAGGTTGTTGTTTTCATGGATTGACCAAATTATCATTATTTTTGTAAGGTATTATTACTCCCGGAAAGCAATCTGCCAATCGACTAATAAATTGGTTCCCACCGCCTGCTAGGCAAACACGGCGGGTGGAGTAAAGATACTTGCATAAGGTTTCACTCTGCATGAAATCAATCTGAGGACCTCTCGCTTGCGAGGTGAATGCTCTCACCAAAACACCACAGGACTCCAGTATACGCACACATAGAAACACCTCACGTACACATTCTGACTGGCTCTCCAATCCTGCAGTGCAGTAAATCTGCTATACTCCAGTATTTTGTCACAAGTTATGGAATTCACAAGGAGAGAGTCTGGAACTGAAGCACCGAGGGAGGCTATTCTTTCAGCACAGTGGGAGCTTGTGAACCTGAAGAGTTGTACACGCCTATTCTGTCTTTGTATCGAGTCCAGAACTAAATAGATACTCGCTTCTTACCTAGGTCCCTGGAAGAAATAGACTAGGGATGGAGACGGCCCCTGCTAACTTTACATTTCATTTAATTTAAACTGAAGAGACATTCTCTCCAGAGAGAAGCGAGAGGCAGTTCGGGATCTGATCCTGTGCCAATTTGCAGTGCGGTAAAGTTACGCTAACATTAAAGTATAAATTAGTTTAAAATAAAGTGGTGAAAGCGGACTGATGTGACGTTAACTTTTCTCAATGGTTTGTGAGATGCCTCTACGAGTGTGTGTGAGGTGCTGCTGCGCACAATTGGATGCCGCGTTTCACCTACAATATATACAGTCAATCCACATTACAGTACATTCTCTGAAGAAATTTAAGATGTCTCAGAGTGCTTCACAGAATATACTGTAAAGTAAATTCATTGTATATTTTGTGGGAGAAACTTATTATTTCATGTATAATTATTAATTATTTATAATAATTATTATTATTTCTGCAGGTCAAACAGATTCAGCTATTCATGAATCATACATCCAAATTCCCTGAACGAATCCTGATGGATTAAATACCACCGTATGTGTGACAGCGTGCGAGACCAGTCAGTGTAATGACATAGTCACGTCTAGAAATAACAGCGTAAAATCCCCCGATGGTCAATATTGAATTACATGGTTCTTCATAGTGAGAAGGCGAGCAGCTGCTTGGAGTTTTCTTCTTGACCTACATTATCAACCTTTCCCACAATCAATCCACGGAGATGGTAGAGCAATAAAATACCTATCAGCCTGTCCTCTTAACAACACAAGCCCGTTTGGTGAACATACACAAGGCTTTCGAGACTGTTCATTACCGCATGGAATTATATTCAAATATTAATAGTTGCGAAATGTTGCCTACATATAACCGAGGCAAGCAATATTGCCTCATTAATTTTTATTACGGAAAGGTTCCTCATGTGACCAGAGAATAATGCAACATGTGTCTCTATATCTATCTGCACAGCGAGCGCAATCCAAACTGTATCACTGGGTCCCAAATTAAGAATCCCTTATCTGCAGCTGAGAGGGGAGAAAAAAACAGTTATCTGTTTCAGAATAGAAATATTCTGTGTTAATGGTTGTTGATAAAAATGCATCTAGGCCAAAAGGAATAAAATAATTCCATTCTTCTGGTAAACCTTGAGGGTCGTTTACATATAAATGAAGCCCCATGTGACACCGCTGTTGACCCCATCTATTCCGTGAGGCAATAAAGCCACTGAACTCATCTCAAAAATGTATGGACACCGAGTTTCTGTGAGACAGGATTTGCTGTGTTGAATTAAAAATCTATCTTATTCATCCTGAGGTTCAGGCCTTTGGAACACACTCCATGTGATTTCTGGTCATTTTAAATCGGAGGTTCGAGGGAATTAGGCGAGTTCACTGTGAATCTTGTCATTGAAATACTTAAGATTGTGGGCCAAATAATAACAAGGTCCTGGCCCTTTGTGGTGCTCACTGAGCTATGCCACCTTTCAGTGGAATGGCCATAATGTAGTTTGTGTGAGAGCCGGTTTGCTGCAAGTTTCTGTTCAAGAAATTGCTCACAGGTCACAAGACTGATGCCTGAAAGGGTTTACATACAGTATACCTGCTCAAGGCATTTATTAGTCCAGTTAAAAACTGTACAGAAATAGCACAACAGTCTATCTCTGTAAAGCTCTAATGAGTCGCTATCCTATTTGAATGTAAGTTACAATAACAATCCTTAATAATCCCTGCATTTAATATAGTGCCTGGTCACAATGTTGGGATGTCTGTGAAGAGCTTTGATATACAGTACACAGAATTTATGTAATAAACTAATAAATAACTTAAGAAATTATCAAATAAAATTGTTGTGGTTGGGAACTGACACAGTAAACTCTACATATGGTGTCCATCCAGTACTGTGTAGCATTACACAGTGCTTAAAAGGCACTGTGTAAATGTAAACTGTATTTAACTGTGCAGATATGCCCAGGCAGAGCTGAAGGGTGGCTACAGCAGGCGATGGGCTGCGATCTCCACCGATTGGTATCAACATTTTTGGATTGATGAACAGTCAGACCCAAAACACGAACCTATCTTTCTCTTTCAGGTGCTGATCGACCCGTTGTGAATTTCCAGCCTTTTTTCTGGTTTCTTTTTCACATTTCCAGCACTCGTTTTTTTTAAAAAAAGTCGATTTCAACCTCGCTCTCGTTCACAGTCTCGAACGAGGTTTGCTCAATTCAGCGCTCGGTCTATTACAGTGAGGCCCCAGGCGCGAAGCAAATGAGGAGAACAGTGTAACACTCTGATTTCTATAGTAAGCAGACACATCCAGACCATTGTTCTGCAGTTTACATCAGTTTAGCAAATGACCTTATTGAGGGATGCTGTCAAGAGATTATAAGTTGTTTTGCTTTACTCTTGAGCTCAAGTATGATAATAAACATTGTACTGTATTTGCTACAGCACCATTTATGTCAAGTGTCACCCTGTACAGTGCAGTGACTGCATATTTCGCAGGTGAACCCAGTAGTGGTAAGTTGCACACAGCAGTGCCCCAAAAAACAGCCATGAACTGAATGACCAATTTTTTTGTATGTGGGGCACTGTTGATCAGGTCACAATGGTCAGGAGAAAAAAAACCTTCTCTTTTCAAATAGGACACTGAGATCTTTAACAACATCAACAAAATTACACTTCTATAGCGCCTTTCTCATCGGGGGGATGTCTCAAGACACTGGACAGTCGATGTTTTAGACCTGAGCTGGGGTTGGCATCAGAGAGGATGGAGCAAAAGGAGGAGGTTTGGGGTGACTGATGGGACCGTCGAAGAGAACGTTCTTGAAGCGGGACTTGAAGGAGGCTAGGGAAGGGGCGAGATGGAGGGACTATGGGATGGAATTCCAGAGGTTAGGGTCAGAGTAGCTGATGGCTCGCCCACCGATGGTGGGGCGGGTGGGTCAGGGAACATGGAACATGCCAGAGCCCGCTGAGCGGAGGGAGCAGATAGGGTGTTAGGAGGTCGCAAATGTAGGGTGAGGTGAGGCTGTGGTGGGCTTTGAAGGTGAGGACCAGGAATGTGAATTAAATCCTCTGATGAGCCAATTGAGTCACGGCCACCTGAACAGGCAGACAGGACCTTGATAAAACAACTCTTCTGGAGGACGACACCTCCAACAATATATTTCACCCACAAAATATAAAATCCTAGATAAATATTTGGGGAGCACAAGTTTGCAGTGCTACGGGGAGAATGCAGGGGAGTGGGATTGATTTGGACAGCTCTTTTCCAAAAACCGGCACAGACACGATTCCAAGTGGCTTCTTTCTGTATAATTCTATGAATCAATTCACTTTCCAATGTATTCTGTGAACTACAACAACAACTTGCACTTATATAGCACACTCCATGCCAGGCAGTGTCCTAGAGTGTTTAGAGGGGTTGCAAAGACATGATAAGATGCTATATCAAACGCAAGGATTAATATTATGATCGATGCAGAGCTCCTTCAGCATTGCATTGAAGTATCAATCCTGGTTTGCATCCACAACTGTCTGAGTCAGATGTCCGAGCTCTACCAAGCAAGGTTGGGAGATTATTCCACATCAATGCCAATCTGTAGGAAAGCAAATCTGCTGATATCCAGTCCCACTAGAGGCTTTTTAATCTAAACCGAAGCACTTCAGCACCTCTTTACTTCTTAGACCATTTTGTGTATGATCCTGGACTAAATGATTGCAGGAGCCAACATCTGGATAATGAGTGAAATAATTGCCACTGAAAAAGCAAACCAAAACTCATTATGTAACTTAATGAAACCACAGGGAAAGATAGAGGGAACAAAGACATCAGGAAAATGGATTCAAATGTAAAATAAAACAAAATAGTGAGCAATTTGTCATGGCTGTTTAGTCCAAGGTCGATAGCAATGAGCTTGGAACAATTCTCCTAATACTGATATAGCCTGCATGACAAAAGGAGACCCAGCAGGTTGTATATTGGAGCACAGAGGAAATACTGATACATCAACACCTTTGCTAGAGAGGGAGTGATATGTCACTGCTGGAGACCTACAGAGAGACAACAGTGCTTGGGATGCTTTTCTTTTGTTCTTATTTAAACAACAACAACAAAATTACATTTGTATATTGCCTTTCACTTCGGGAGGATGTCCCAAGGCACTGGACAGTCAGTGTATCGGACCCGAACTGGGGTTGAGATCGGGGAGGGTGGAGGGAAGGGAAGTAGGGTTAAAATGTATAACACAAATTTGTTGCATTTTATACATAAGTTTAATCATCAATATCCTATCTGCCAATTGAGGTGGGCATTAACAATCGCACCTGAACAAGCAGACAATACAACATCTCTTCTGAAAGACCACACCTCCATCAACATTGTGCTCCCCCAACATCAGTCTCGATATGAGGCTTGAACCCACAACTGTCTGACTCAGAAGCCAAAGCTCTACAAAGCTTTGTAGAGTAGAGATTCCACATAAATGTGTCTGAATCTGAATTTCCGAAAAGCTTCATAATGTTGCATATATCTCCGCGATGAACATATCACTTAATGGGTAAAAGTTATATTGAGGCGTTTGGTGAATCAGGTTGGCGCCGTCGAATGCTAATGAGATCTCCCATTATCCTCGCCTTTAAGGTTGCTGCTTATGACGTTCAACAAAATTTTTATCCACTAGATCTCACTGATCATGCAAAAAGATCATAGAAATTTACAGTGCAGAGGGTGGACATTGACTCTCATAGCAAGCTGTCCTTTCTATCCCATTAAAACTGCTCTAACCCCATATCCCTTCAATCCTATATTTATCACACTACCTGTCTTCTTCCCTCTTGAAACCCACAACAAACTCTATAATAAATCAGCAGAGAAACATACCCGAGAAATACAGAAAAGCCCAAATTGAATTAAATTCTCGCCTCTGCTAAACCTTAAACTTTAAGCCAAATTGTGGATTTTTTTTATATACAGGCCAACACTAGGTGGAATCTAAGGTCTCAGATGTGGTCTCACCAACATCCACGACAAAATTAATAATAACCCTTGCAATGATATAACATCTTACTACATTGTTGAGACACCTCACAATTTACTCTAAAGTGAATCGATTGTATATTTTGTGAGCGAAACGTAAATGTAAAATGACCTCTCTTGATTTTTCTTTTTGCGTCATACCCTTGGCTAATACTTCCCTACGGATGCGACGAGAATTGCATCCGCATGTGGGAAAGGAGCCAATGCTTGCTTGCTTGCTGCCGAGTGTAATCATAGCCAGATGGAGCCAGGCCTGTCCGATTCATCAACAGGATGAATCTTCAGCAGCTTGTGGAGACCCTACGTGCCCGAGAGAGAGAGAGAGAGAGAGAGGCAATAGGAACACTGGAAAGGAAGGACTGAGAAAAGTCCATTCGATCCATCCAGCTGAGGGACTTATTCCATCTCCACACCACATGTGTGCCCACAATCAACTTTCACAGGCTCTGTCCAGCCCATGGTACAATGTGCAAATGTTCCTCAGAGGCCAACACAGCAAAATCTCCAAGAATGCAAATAGTTTTTAAAAAAGGCCACATTTCACAGCGAGTTATATGTTGTAAAATTATCACGACAACAACTTACCTTTACTTGGTGCCCTTTTCAGGATAGAATCTCAGAGCACTGACACTATCACAGTTGAACCTGTCACGCACATATTAAATTTTTCCCACCTGATCCCAAAGATTAGTTTTGGAAATGAACTCTTCCCACTTTGCCCACCTGACCATCCTCCCATCACATGGGGCATCCTCACCTCTGATTAGCTGGTGGACATATCAGTCAAGCTAATGGCTCACCTGTCTTAAAGGGGACCAACCCTTTAATGGAGTTTCACTGAGCCCCCGACCCCACCCAATACTTTCACCCACCACCAATGGAAATGTGGCAGTGTGTTGTTCAGGCAGAAACATTGTGATCAGGTCATTGAGGATCGGGTGGTTAAAACGAGTCATACTTTTGCCCTCCTAAGTCAAGTTACTCAGGTTTAATCATTTCACTTTGAACAGGCTCCAATTCTGTTTTGGAACATGCTGTTCCTGTGTTGGTATTCCCTAGCATGTTTTAAAACAAAATTATGACTTGTCATAACTCACCCCCACCGCCCCCACCCACCAACAACCTGATCAAAATGGATGATCACTCAATAATGTGATTAGGTGCTATATCAAATGCAAAAATTATTATTATTAAAACATAATAAACCTTTGCATTTCCTCGCAATTTGGTTCAAAGGCAATGCATGCACAACGTGGACCGACTGCCCTCTCCTTGGCTGTATGACCTGAAGGATTCTCAGTCAGGTAATTGTGTGGACTCCTGTAGCATATTGGTTAAAGCACTTGACTTGCAAGTGAGAGGACCTGAGTTCAACTCCTGGGTGAACCATTAGGCAAGTTTCCTTACTCCACACGCCTCTGATTACCTAACAGTAAGTAGGAACCCAACTGTTAGTCAATCGGCAGATTGTTCATCTGAGGGTAGTAATCCATTCCAAACAGAAATAAATTAAAATAACAAAAAATAGTTCAAACATAATAATGTGTTCACTCAATCCACGTCTGTTTGTGGAACAATGTTGCGCGCAATTGGCTGCTGTGTTTTGCCCATGAGACATACATCTAATTCAATTTACAGGATATTTTGTGAAGCTCTTTGAGGCATTTCAAAGACATGATAAGGCACTATATCAAATGCAAGGATTATTATTAACAATCTTTGCATTTCATATTGTTTATTTTATTAAATAGTGACTGTATTTTGAAGATGAACATCTGCACTGTTTTCTCCCCCCAGAGTACAAAGTAGTGATAAGGGGCGTATGTTACATCAAAAATACTTTATCGGCCTCCCCCCACTTCTTATGCCTTCCGCTTCTAAGACATCTTACACAACTAAATGCTCTGGGATGCTATCCTGCTCGAGGGATGCTATAACAAATAAGAATAATAATCCTTATATTTGATACAGCGCTTTTCACATCTTCTGGACGTCTGTATAAATGCAAGTCGTTGTTGTTGTAAAAGTTTGCTCACGATGAGCTCTGTCTTGACGCCAATGTGCACTCTGCACAATATACAGCCCAAGAAGTGAGATGCAGCACAAATCACCGTGATTCATCTGCTGGCATTTCTAATTATTTAGTTCACTGCTGCTGTCATTTCAGAATAAATAGTAATCTTTTGCTTAAGAGATGTGAGGTTAGGTGCTGACTGTATATCAAAATGTGAGTGAATTATATGAAATTGTTCCTCTATAATGCAGCTTTTTTTTTGTAATTTCTATTCCACTAGATGCTGTAGATACAGATTACCAACAGATCTGGTCTGGTGTAAATTGATATCTGTGGCTAAAATTTCTCAATGTAAAGGCAGATGCGTGTTTGTGTGAATGAGCCATGTTTCACGACTTGCTTTAGGTGCTGTAAGTGAAATGTGGTTTATCGCACATGATTTTTTTGGTTAGTCAGGTATCTAACATATGTGACAACCTATCACCATACTTTAGAGTATCCAAACCAAAGTGAAAATTCCATGCATCCCACCTAAACGTGGAAATACCAGAGATATTTATTGGAATGGAATGCGCACTCTCCCGCCATTTGTCCAGCTAGAACCATCTTAACCTTTAAGGCTTTGGCTTGCAGGGTTAATAGGAGCTGAGAAGAATCCTGGTCCCCAATGGCTGATCTGGCCTTCCATGTCCTGCCAATAAGCGATGCCCTAGAATACTGCAGACCTGCCTGGCTCAGAAACCGGAGAACTTAGACCTCCACAGAGGGTGGCTTGGCGAAACCACCCCAACACCCAACACTCAAGGATGATAGTCAAACGGATCTCCAGATTAGATATATGTATCATACATTTCTCTGCTTGAATGTAGTGGAAGGGAGTTTTTCACAGTGTCCAGGCCATCAATCCCACTGGTGAAACTAGTGATTTACTTCATGGCTCTTTGTGGTCCAAAACCTCAGAATGTCCAGTACCCTGGATGTCTTCCTGACGGGAAGGGTGCTATACAAGTGAGATTTCTTGTTATGCTGTTTCATTCTCCCATGAACGTACAGTCACTACATTTCACACTAAAACCCTGTGAAGCACTTTTAGATGTCCTACCAGTGTGATGAGGTGCAATATAAAATACAATATTTATGATTGATGCACCATGTTAGAGTATTCACTATTTACCAATTTTTTTCAACACATTTAATTCTGAAGCCTATTTTGTTTCCTGGAAGCTCTTTCAAATATCTACCAAAAGCTGACTTCAAAGTTAAGATTGGATTCAACAATTTAACAAATTGATGGATGTTTAAAAATACTGCATTAATTGAGTAAATCTAGACGCAGGTGGAATTCATCCCCATTAGGTATATTTAATGCATTTCTTTTAAACCTTGTGTGAAATCAGACCACCACTGGATGCAGCAATTTACAACGAAATGATCTGGGTTTGACCTCAACTGTGTTAAATATAACCGGAACATATTTTAAGAACGTCACAGCAAACTTTAACTGGGACAGAGTAAGATATAAAGAGTGGGATTCTCATAACTCAGTAATGAGAATATGTGTTAGTTATACCGTAGAACTCTGCTTAAAGGGATTGTTTCAACTTGTCACATGTCACATCACCAAAGATCACAAGATGCTATGCTTTCAGCCATTCTGCCTCGAAACTCTGGAACTTTCTGCCTCAAGCCCTTCACCTTGCCTCCTCCAATTTGTTTTCCAATCACACCTTCCTTTTTACAGTGCCATATCCTCTCCTCACCTCTCCTTTGCCACGGACGGTTAAGCGCATTGAGACACTGCACCATGTAAGGTGTGTTATGTTAATGCAAGCTGTTATTGCTATTGTTTAAACATGTTTCAGCGATAATACCTTAACTGTCTAGTAAAGCAATGTTTATACATACACTCTCACACACCTGCCTTTGTAAAATATACATTCAATTCACTTTACAATATATCCTGTGAGGTACTTTGAGATGTCTCAATGGTGTGATAGGATCCTCTATCAAATGCAAGGTTTACTATTACTATTTTTGTAGGTAAACATAGCAGCCAATTTGTGCACAGCAGTGTCCCACAAATAGCCATGAAGGGAATAACCAATTTTGTCAAACAACAGTTGCCCAGAACACCGGGAGAAACTACTTTCTTTTTTGTCCGTTATTGTGAAGTGCTCTGAGATGCCGCATGGCACGGGGGGCATTGTATAAATCCAAGTTGTTTTTGTTGTTGTTTTTGAAATAATTTAATTTGAATCAACATCAATTGGTTTCACATCTCATCCAAAGAATGACACCTCTTGACATTACAATACAATGTACCCCCAGCACTGTAATGGAGTGCCAGGCTAGATTGTGAGTTCAAAGTTCTGACGTGGGGGCTGAACCCAAAACCTTCTGACTCAAATGTGTAAGAGCTACCAACTGAGCTCAGCTGACAACTGTATCAGGGTCTCTGAAGCATGGTGATTGCTTTCTGCATGTCAGATACCTGGTTGAGTAAACCCTGCCTACCCCCTCCTCACCCAGATTTCATTGAGACGAGTCGATCAATCATATGCACCTGAGAAGATGCATGGTGGATGGGAAGGTTGGGGGATAGTGGGAGATTGGGAAGCAAAGTGCAGCTTAGCTCTTTATACAGAGGACAGCTCATGGTTGATTTACAGATCCAAATACAAACTGTGGTGATTGATCCTATGTTGGTTTTATCCCCAGCCTAAGGTTCACAGCATTGGGTTATATAACTATACAACTTGAATTTTTCACATCAATATCATTTTGCATAACGCAACAAAATTGACTTTTTCAGATAAATACGTGTTCATGCTAATGGCCTGCTATTTAATTTAATGGTGATTACACTGAATGGCATGTAAACTTTTAGCAGTAAATATATTTCACGCTCAATGAGCAATTTGCAAATCGCACTAAAATTATCTGCAGAAATTCTGAGTTTTTTTTATCAGCAAATAATGAATCGCTCCTTGAGATTTGCTGACCAGCTTTTTAGTTAGTTATCTGCATAATCCAGATGTGGACATAATAATGAGAATAATAATCCTTGCATTGGATATAGCACTTTATTACGTATTTGAGATGTCTCAAAGGGCTTCACGGAATATACTGTATATTTTGTGAGCAAAATTATTGCATTAACACACACACAAAGAACATGTTTTCCCTTTGAGTCCACTTTGAAGACTGCACCTTAGTGCAAAAGTGAGATACATGAAACTGGGAGAAGTCAAGTCCGATTGCCAGTCTAATTTGTTGTTGTTGTGTGCCAGCCTGGCTCAATTGAAGCACTCTCGCCCATGTGCCAGAAGATCGTGGGTTCTGGTCCCAACTACAGGATAATAAAATTCATATCTTCTAGGCTGACATTGCAAAGCATTGTTGGGGGTGCTGCATTGTCAGAGGTGCCTTCTTTTAGATGAGAAGTAAAACTGAAGTGACACCTGCCTGTTCAAGTGGGCAATAATAGATCCCATGGCACTGTTTGAAAAGAGTAGAAAGTTCCTGTTGTCCTGGCCAACAATCTTCTTAATAAAATTGATTATTCAAATCATGGCTGTTTGCTTGGGGGACATTGCTGTTCGCAAATGGACTACCACGTATGCCTTCAAAAATAGTTACTTCACTTTACAGTACATCCCTTGATGCAGTTTGAGACATCCCCTATGTGAAGGTAGGTGTTATATGAAATGTAAGGATAATTATAGCTCCCACTCCCGACTACATTCAAGTTAGGTATCCAGTGTTATAGTATCCAGACATGGGGTTTGAGCCCATAACTTTCAGAGGTCGTAGTACTGCCAATTGAGCAAGGCTGACACTCATGTCTAACTACATGGAGAAGGATTAAGAGCAAAGCCATTGCAAGCAAGTGCCACTAGCTGCTGGTTAGATGTGCGAGTGATGTGAAGGAGCTGTACCAATCAGTAACTGAATGAAACCATTCTCATACATTTTACATTTACATATACATATATATACACAGATAGAGATAGAGCCTTTCACATCAGGAGGGCGTCTCAAAGTGCGTAATCACGGGAGCTGATCAAAGCTCAGCAATTCAACCAATTCATTGGAAAAGGAGAAAAGATTTCCATGCAGCAAGGGTGTGTGATCTGAAGGAAGTTGATAAAAGTAGGGTAAAATTATAATATAATAATCCTTGCATTATATATAACATTTTAAACAGGTCTTTGAGATGTCTCAAACAGACATTTCCTTATTATAAAAATAAGGAAAACAATAGACGACAAGACAAACTTTCAGAAGATGGAGCTCCTGTGGCTTAGTGGTTAGAGCACTTGTCTTGCAAGCTGGGGAAACCAAGCTGGGGAAACCAAGCTGGGGAGACCTGTGTTCGAATCCAGGCAGGTCAGGGCGAAACCTTGGGCAAGTTTCCTTACTCCACAAGCCTAAAAATAATCCCTCCAAAAAAACACAATAATAAAATTGGTCATTTCAATGCACAACTGTGTGTGGGACACTGCTGTGCGCAATTGGCTGCCGCGATTCACCCAAATATATATGCAGTCGATTCACTTTACAGTATATTCTGTGAAGCGCTTTGGGACGTTGATAAGATGTGGAAAGCACTATATCAAATGCAAGGATTATTATTATTATTATAAGATTGGTTCAGATGAAGAAGGCTTTCTTGACCATTCAATCTCATCCGTGGATGAATATCCACTCTCCTGTCTTCCCATTACAGCATCAAGCTGTTGTTTTATTAAATGAGTCCAGTATCTTGGCCTCAACCACTCTTCCTGTTAACCTGTTTCTATCATTAATTACCCTCCAAGTAAAGAAAAACTTATTGATGCCTTTCCTGAAATTGCCCTTTTCAACCCTAACCCTTTGTCCTCTGGTTCCATTGTCCTGCTGCATCATGACAGTATTGTTCTGTGTTAACTTTCTCAACCCCATTTAAAATGTGACAGCCCTCTATAAGGTTCCCCTCTGAGGCTGAAGGTAGACGGGAACTTGTTTAGAAATGCATGCTGCCAGATGGTATCATTGGCTTTGAAGTTCCCCAAGGTGACAAGTTAGTGAATTACCAAAGTATCAGAGTAGAGTTCCAGAGGTGCGTGACATATGCAGCAAGGTTGTCAGTGAAGCAGCCATGCCATAAAAGGTACTGTGGCGTAGTCTAGGCCAGGACTTTCAAGGTGATGGATAATTTGAGAACTCACATAGCTTTTATAACATTGGAGTGTAGGACAATAAAGCAGTAGGAATTGTTTTTCTTAGGAATAACACCACCACTAGCAGATTTCCAAGGAGACCAAAAAGGTTGACAGGAGTAGATAATCAGGCAAGATAACCTTGTGTCAGATAACCTCTTTGTGTTATTGTGGCAATAAATTCAAGAAGTCCAAATTATGGAGAATTGGTGCTCACGGTCTGTAAACACGGAAATGCCAGACACTGTTCCCAAGTTGAAGATTCAGGTCCATTGTATTAATAATACTGTATTACAATTTGCATTGCCTTATCATGTCGTTGAGATATTTCAAAGGGCTTCACAGAATTTACCGTAAAGCGAATTAACTGTATATATTGTGGGTGAAATGTGACAGCCAATTGTACACAGCAGGTCCCAACAAGCCATGATGGATTGAGTGCCAAAGATTTTTTTTCTTTTGGAGGGATTATTAACCTCAGAAAGCCATACAACAATTAACTAACAACTGGGTTCCTGCTTACTGCTTGGTAAAAAGAGGCATGGGGAGTAAGGAAACTTGCGTAAGGTTTCACCCCGGCCAGTAAACAAACCCGGGTCCTATCTCTTGCGAGGCGAGTGCTCTAACCATTACTCTACGAGACTCCAATTATTGGGACAATGTACGGGTATGTTTGTGGCTGCTCTGACCTCTGCTGACCCCCTGCAGTATGTACTGTGAGTTAATGCAGTGATCTCAGAAAGGTTACAAGCACTGGCCTGGAGGGATTGTGTCACAGTAGCTTTGGCAGTCCTCAAATTTATCCACGTGCTCCCTTCACAATGCCCTCTGCTTCCTTTTTGTGCCCTGGATAACTGCAGCTTTAATACTCGAGATCCAGTTTCCCAGCTTTATTTTTGGAAACAAATTATTCTAATGTCTTGACCTTGGGCCAGTCGTTAATTGCAAGAGAGAGAAATCAATTTGCTTCAGTGAGTGTGAACTAATTTCAGAGGTTACCCTCAGACCATAGATCAGACATAGAGCTCTTAATAAGACAAAGAGACAGCAGACTTTCCCAGTCCCCTCCGCTGTGGCCAGATTTACTGTGGCAGCTCACCTTTGTTTCTGCAGCTTGACTTGTAAAGATGCTCCTTTTGAGTTGAGTAATACTAACCGGAGCATTTGTCTGCAAAAACACTCGGCGCACTTGACAGTAATTAATGTACGGCACTTTGAGTCATTTTCAAATGATAAGGCCCTATATAAGTCCAATTTATTCTTTTTCTTTCTTTCTTTCTTTCTTTCTTTCTTTCTTTCTTTCTTTCTTTCTTTCTTTCTTTCTTTCTTTCTTTCTTTCTCTCTCTCTCTCTCTCTCTCTCTCTCTCTCTCTCTCTCTCTCTCTCTCTCTCTCTCTCTCTCTCTCCTCCCTCCCTCCCTCCCTTCCTTCCTTCCTTCCTTCCTTCCCTCCCTCCCTTTCTTCCTACATTTTATTCCCATCCTCTTGAGGTTTGCCATGCAACCGTTCTCTGTTGGGGAAAACAGTTGATGGAGGTGACCTCAGTCATTTTCTTCTGGAGCCAAATTTTTGGGACTATCTATACACAAACAGTTTGAGTTGACTGTAAACTGATTAACCTTCTTTCATCTATCCATGGCATATACCCCTTGACTTTACCTCTTCTGCCGCATTCCCCCCCACCCATATCTCGGACAGTGTAGCTGAGATTGGAAATCCGTTATGTGGAGCCTGGTGATGTATGCCTTAATGCTACCAGTTAGTGCCACAGTGAGTCACTGCAAAACTGCTGACTCAGAGCTTAATACCTAAAAATAGATCCATCCATTCACATTAAATGTGTGACATCCTCTTCTGCCTGGTTTTGACTGCTACTCATTCAATCGTATGCCACTGGATGGTTGACTTGAAACTCCTTTGAGATCACACATGATCCTCAGAGATTTTGAGAGCAGAATCCTACAGAATAAGCCTATCAAAAATAGCATAAAATTCATGGGGGGGTGGGCAGCGAGGGAACAGAGAAAGGCTAAGTATGAAGGAAGCATGTTTTAAATACAGATTAATTATAAAATAATTGATTTATTGGTCACAAGTAATAGGTCACAAGCAAACTGCAGTTATCGATTGCTTCTATACTCCTGAGAATAGGCATCTTTGAACCGCTCAGAGTTGGTAACAGTGTCAGACAAGGAATTAACCCCACTGTTAAAGCAGGGCTCATTCCTCAATTTATTGCATTCAATCCTTATTGAGACCTGTGAATAGACATCTGATTTAATTGTTTACAGGGAAAGAGTGAGGTGGAAATTGTGGCATTACATAAAGGATTCAATGTGATGATTATCACATCAACAACAACAAATTAGACTTCTATAGCATCTTGCACATCAAAACGATATTCCAAGGTGCTGCACATCAAATCTCTTATGTACACATATATAGCTATATACTGTATATATAATAATAATCCTTGCATTTGATGTAGTGCCTATGTCTATTCTTCAAGATGTCTCAAAGAGCTTCACAGAATATACCGCATAATGAACTGGCTATGTATTTGAGTTTGAAATGCAGTAGCAAATAACACACAGCAGTGTTCCACAATCAGTCATGGATCGAAGTGACTAATGTTATACAATGTATATTTTCAGCCATTACGTCTGAACATGCCTGTCTCAATACCACTGCTTTACCCCCTCTTTGTCCACATCTTTATAACAAAAATGTCCATTTATATAGCAGTCTCAATGTAGAGTAGCATCTCAGATTATGTTTAACAACAACAACAACAACAAAATTACACTTATAGAGCGCCTTCCACGTTGGGAATCCCAGGTTAACACCTCCTACTTTGCCCTCCCCATTTTTCCTTGTTCATTGTCCAACTGTGCAGCCCTCTGAGACACTACCTTGCAATTCGGGCACTATATAAATGCAAGTTGCATATATATAACTGCAAGTATATGTGTGTGTGTGTAATAGTGTTGATAAACAGAATTGTCATTTTTGGAGGAAAATGGAAAAATCTACTGAAAATCTACAGATCAATCAGTATTTTGGTGCAACAGAAGTAGTTTCACATGGGGAGGAAAAAATATTCTAAAGACGCGGTTATTTTGAGCAATCAGAATAAAGTACATGTTCCTTGTGGTTCTTTTCAAATGCCTGAATTGCGCTCAGCACTCACAGTTCAGACCATTGTCTTGAAAGGAAAAACTGCGCAGAATTTGGGCTAATTCTTCGAAGTAGCCTTAATTTCAAAAAAAAATTAGTTCAGCATTTTGGAAAACCATCGTCAAAATTGAAGCTGAATTGAGTAATTCTCTGCACTTACATTTGTGAAACCATAATAATCCTTGCGTTTGATATAGTTTCTTATTTCATCAAAACATCTCAAAGCAGTTCACAGAGCTTTTTGTAGTATAGTCACTGTGTACTTCGTAGAAGAAAACGTGTCAGACAATTTGCACACAGTAACCTCCCACAAACAGTCATAATAATTATATTCCTTGCATTTTGATATAGAGGCTTATCATGTCTTGAGAATCTCAAAGCGCTTCACAGAATACACCGTTAAGTGAATAGACTATATACTTTTGTGTGTGAAACACAGCAACCAATTGCACACAGGAGTGTCCCACAAACAGTCGTGGAATGAGTGACCAAATTATTATTATTTTTTGAAAGAACTACAGTATTACCATGAAGGCTATGAAGTGTACGATCTTTTTTCGATCTGACACCAATCTCCTCAATGGAATGGATACCTTCACACGTTTTTTGAGCCTAGCTATTAACACAAGACATTTTGTTTTATGTTGGGTCAGTGTGAAATGCTTATTATTTTCAAGTCATACTTTCCAACATACAGTTTCAATTATCATCAGAGCTCAACACATTACATTACAAGATATGTATTTTTCTCGGTAACCTATACATTATGAATACATGGGGAGAATTTATTCTGTTACAAATTCTTTTGGGTATAGCTGGTGTACGCCTGTTGTAGTTGATTATTGACTAGGAGAGCATTGATCATTCAGGTATCATTGTTTGAGGTAGCACCTGCAACGCATTTTATTTTTCATGTCTCAGATCAAAGCAATTTCACAAAGTTCACTTATTTATGCAGCAAACCATAAGTAAGCTTTCCGTAGATCAAATACACATGCAGCCTTCAAGCCTGTTGGTGATTAATAAGGCATTCAATCAGAGAGGACTGATAGGTTGGTGCACCGGGCATCTGTTTGTGATCAAGAGGTCAATGGATGTTTTTCACATTAATCCTCATCGACCAAAAGCAGGAAGTTCTCAAGGAAGGGAAGCAACAAGGTGTCAATCTGGCTCAGTTGGTAGAACTCTCACTATCCCATGTCGGTACATTAAACACGCATAGTCCAGGCAGTGCTGGGTCTATGCTACATTGTCGAGGGCACCATCCTTTGAGATGGGATGTTAAACTGAGGTCCTGTTCTGCCTGTTCAGGTGGACATTAAAGTTCACCTTGGTATTACTCGAAAAGAGGAGAATTTTTAACTGGTATCCTGATCAACAATCCGTCAGTTAAATTTGGTTGTTCATTTCATAGCTGTTTATGAGACATTGCCGTGTGCAAATTGACTGCACCTTCGCCAACAAGCTATATGTCATGGTAAATGCTGTAAAGCACTTTGAGACATTCTCTGGAGGTTGCCTTAAGGTTTTGCCAAGTCCAGGAAAGAAACTTGGCTCCTCTCGCTAGCAAAGCGAGCGCGCTAACCACTGCGCTACAGGACTCCACAAGATCAGCGAGCATAGTAAACGCTGGGAGACACATCAACAACCTTGTGATATCACTGGTCAAAGTGGAGTAGCTGGCAGCAGGTTTGCCCAAGCAATTTGGACTTGATTTTCACTGCAACCTATGACTGAAGCCCACTAATTGCACTCTTATTTTCCATTGGAAACTAACGCGCATCTGCATGTAGCCTGTGTGCTTATGACTATATCTAATGCAATTTTAAATGTATAATTTCATTTGCATCTTTGATGTTCTGCTACTTACACATAAAAATGATGTTAGAGATAGTTGTAAGTAAGCAGGGACAAATTTACAAAATCCTAATGAACAACAAGAACAGCACTCAGACCCCTCCATACCCCATGCAGTAAACAAGTGAGAAAATTCAAAGCAGAATAATCTCCCTTTTGCTCATGTTGCCTCTGTGGTCCTTTAACCACCTGACCCTGAGCAATACTGATGTACGGAATCAAGCAAGAGCATTGATGTGAGCCACACAAAATAATGCATGGTTGGGGGATGAACTAAGGAAGATATCATGCTAGCTTTGCTATTTGGTACCACTTTTTGCCTTTGAGTCAATCCTCAAAGTGCGTTCAAGCCTCACATCGGAGCTTTTGAACTCACGAGGCTGACCCTAAAATATAGTGCTACCTTATCAAAGGTACCGTCCTTCTGATGAGAAGTTAAAGCGAGGATCTGTCTGTCTGGACAGGTGGACATAAATGATACAATTTTGAAAATATGGGGGAGTTTTTCCTGGAGTCCTGGCCAATAATCCCACAGATACAATTGGTTATTCACTTTCATGGCTGTTTGTGGGACACTGTGATGTGCAAAAATTGGGTGCTACATTTCACCTACAAAGCATAGTCACTAAACTTTACAGTAAAGTCTGCAAAACACCTTGAGCAGTAGTCCATCATGAAAGGTGCTGTATCAAATACAAGGATTATTATTATCATTCTTGTTTTCAATACAAGTGAAACTTTAATCATGACTTCCCCCTCCCCAAAAGTTGTTCGTTCGCTTGTTATTTTTAATGGAAAATATTTTAACACAGCCTCTCGAGATGCTATATTGCTTCTGGGACTGGTATTAAGCAAATAAATGCTGGCTTCACCACCAGGCTCTATGCGATCCCTCACGAGTCAGGAGAAATTTCAAACTAAAGTCTTCCTTTTGACTGCAATTGCTCCTTTCCAAAATCCAATTTCCACTATTAACCTTGATCCTAACCTTTGGACCCAGGAGCCAAATGCTCGAACAGCACTTACTTTAAAGAAGAATAACTTGCAGGAAACAATATAGTACAGAGGAACATCATAGAACTCAGTGCATGTCCTGGTTATCCACTGCCAAAATATACCAGCCCATTTATACACAATGCTCATAACCTTCAACTTCTGTATCAATATCAAGTTCATTAACCCATCTCGAACGTCACTTAGCGTCTGTTGTGCTCACCCTGACCATCATATACAGTAGGAAGCCACTTACCCAAATTGACTGACTAATCATTCCCAACACACTGAATCATGCAGATTGGATCTTCATAAGAAGATCTTCATTGCCCACCATCTGCTCCCACCTCCCTCCACCACCTCCAGACTACTGAGATCCTAGTTTATGCATTCACCAAATCCAGGCTTGACTATAGTGGAGTCCTGTAGCTCAGTGGTTAGAGCACTCGCCGTACAAGTGAAAGATGTGGGTTTGATTCCAGGCAGGGCGAAACGTTGGACAAGTTTCCTTAATCCACAAGCCTGATAATAATTCCTAAAAATAATAATAAATTGGTCACTTCAATCCATGACTGTTTGTGGGACACTGCTGTATGCTATTGGTTGCCGCATTCCGCCCACACATATATATATATACATACACAAGTTACACTATATTCTTTGAGACTTCCAGAAGATGTAAAAAGTGCTATATCAATTGCAAGGATTATTAGTATTATTTCAAAGTGCTACTCACTGGACTCACCAATTTCTCCCTCCACAAACCTTACACCAATCTTACACCAGAACTCTGCTGTCGATTTCCTGTTCCGCATTAGGCTGCACAAACCTATCAGCCCCATCTTTGAGGGTGATAGACTCCCCAACCTCAATGTATCAAGTTCAAGATCCTTAACCTCACATTGAAATCCCTCCACAATGTCACTCCACCCTATTTCTGTGACCTCCTGCAACCCTACCACCCCACCACTCCTTTCACTCAGTGAACACAGGCCTGCTTCATCTCCCTTGTTTGATCCACCCACCATCAGTGGGCAAGCTTTCATCCATTCTTCTCTCTGTAACTCCATACCAGAGTCCCCCTAAATGCACCCCCCTCCCACCCCACCACTCAACACTTTTAAAGCCCATCTTAAAACTTTTCTTTTTGACCACACTTTCAGTCACCTTTCCCTCTACCTTCTTTAGTTCACCCCTCCCCCATCCAATCTCATCTTGGGTGTCCAGCCAGCTATGAAAAGCCCTTTGAGACATCCGCCCAATGTAAAAGACATCATATAAATGTAAATTGTATTGTTCAGAAAGCTTTAGTTGGCAATCTCATTCTTGAACATTCAGCACCCGGTCAAGTTATTTTAGCAAAAGGAAGGATGTTTTGTTTCCATTACAGTATTACAATAAATCACAGCTTCCACATGCCTTGCTGCACACTCTGTGGTGTTGTTTTACCTTATAGTGGTGGATGCTTTGTGCAGTAGTAACACAGGGCAACTGATACAATGAATTGTCTTGCACTTTCACTGACCTGAATACAGGTAGATCCCGCTTAACGGAGGGGTTAGGGACTTTAAAACTCTTCGTTAAGCGAAAATCTTGTTAAGCGAGAGTTTAACTGTATTACTGTATTTGACCGCAGCCAAAACGCCGCCCCGAACCGAGCCTTCCCACTAAAATCAGTTTAGTTCCTAGCAGTTCCTAGCGCTAACATCTTCGGTGTACAGGTTGAGCAGCCAAAAGTCCGGAGTTCCGGTATCCGGAATGTGACAAAAATTGCAGGAATAAAAACGCCAATCCTACCTGCTCCAGGCCAGGTCTGCACAGTCACCACACTGAAATATCACAACCTGGACCCAGGCATTTCCGGACTTGAGACACGCTTCTTTCTTCCTCCCACCCCCCCCTTTCTCTCTATCCCCCTGCCCTCGCTCTTTCTCTCTACCCCCCTCCTCTCTTTCTCTCTACTCCCCCTCATTTTCTCTCTATTCCCATCCTCTCTTTCTCTCTACTCCCCGCTCCATCTCTATCTCTCTATTCCCCCTCCCCTCCCTCTCTATTCCCACCTCCCCTCCCTCTCTATCCTGCCCTCCTCTCTATCTCTCTATCCCCCCTCCTCTCTATCTCTCTATCCCCCCTCCCTTCCCTCTCTATCCCTCTCCTCTCTGTCTCTCTATCCCCCTCCTCCCTATCCTCCCTCTCTATCCCCACATCTCTCTATTCCCCCCTCCTCTCTATCTCTCTATTCCCCCCCATCTCTCTATTTTGCTATCTCCCCTACTCTCTATCCCCCTCCCCTCCCCTCTATCCCTCCTCCCTTCCATTTCTATCCCCACTCCATCTCTCTATTCCCCCCCACCTCTTTATCTCTCTATCCCCCCCATTATCTTGACTTACTATTAATGAAGCCATGAAGCATTCCTGCCGCTTAAGCTTCTTCCATGTTGGAGGGGCTGCGCTGCTTAACTGAGGCACACTAAAGACTGAGTGTGCATTGCTGGGGCAACCAGAGAGAAGCTGCGCAATGGAAGCTGCGCACAAGAAGCCCGCGAGATTTAAAGTTTGTGTAAAACTTGTTATAGCGAAAGCAGCCTTTGTTAAGTGGAGAAGTGGTACAAATAGAAACCCTCCTTATAGTGAAGTTTCGGTAACCGGGCGTTCGGTAAGCGGGGTCTACCTCTATGGTCATTTTCTGACCTTTTCAGATATACCCGTGTATCACTTCACTGGTGGGAATAGTTAAACAAATGGAAAATTGCACAGTACACTGTAAAGACATTTAATGTACAGCTTTAGATTTAAGATTGTCTTTTCGTCTTGTGTTGGGGTGGAGGTGGAGAAAAGAATGTAGCATCATGGACTGGTCAGCACAGAAGAAGGCAATCTGACATCGCAGCTACCATTTCAGCCCACATTCAGGGTAACTGAACTGGCTCCCAGGTGACTTCCTTGCAAAAGGATTGTTAGTATCGAGTCAACCCTCTATGGAAGTCTTGGTAGTCCAGTTATTAAGCCTGATGGGTCCTCAGTACTCAAGGCATCGCTGATGACAAACCAGCCAGAAGGGCACATCGATCACTGGGGGAAGTGATGCTTCCCACTCAACTTCTGTTAACACTGCAAACATTAGTGGGTGCAGTGGTGGGGTGGGAAGAAGTGTATATGGGCAAACACAGGTAAGCTTCCCAGACATGGCGTTAAATGCTAAGCTCGGTGGTTTTAGCTAGCTGAATACCACTCAACCACTCAACGCACACACCAGAGATGCCGAGCCTTGGCTCTTCTCAACCTGTGTCTAATTATCTCTGGAATTAGATAAACAGGATATGTCCCACTGGGGAGAGAATATGCATTCCATTCCAGCCATGGGAATTTCCACGTGTGTAGGTGACATAACAATGTGGAACTCTCAGTCTGAGTTTGAATAACCTTAACCGGGTTTCTGCACGATTACTCACCAATCATGTAATAATAATGATAATAATCCTTACATTTGGTATCAGGCGTTTGGTGTTAGGAGAAAGTCCCAAACTGCTTCACGGGATATGCTGTAAAGTGGCACGACTGTGTGATTTTGTGGGTGAACATAACAGAAATGTTGTAGAAATAATAATAATAATCTTTGGATTTCACAAAGTGCCTTATCCCATCATTGAGACTCAAAGAGCTTCACAGAATATACCGTAAAGTGAATTGACTGTATGTTTTGGTGGCGAAACACAGCAGCCAATTGTGCACAGCAGTGCTCCACAAACAATCGTGGATTGAGTGACCAAATTGTTATTATTTTCAAACCCTTGCACCCTTCTCCTCAATACCCAGTAAGTCCCCAATAGACCTGATACTTAAAAGTATTCCTCATCACGCACAGCAATTTTCCTTCCCCCGTGATATAATTTCTTACTGGAGCTCTTTGCTGGAGCTGATTTTCAGGCATGGATACCCCTAAATTTGTTCTTTTATGAATGTGCTCCTTGTCGGATTCCTTCGCCCGGCTCTGAGCGAGGATCTGTCTGTCGCGTGAGCAAAGAGATTAGCTCTCCCATCGCTCAAAGCAAAGAAGCAATGTGCCACTGTATTCTGCAGGTTAAAGGCATAGTGCCTTCTTGAAAATAATAGGTGCTGCGCCAAACATGTTTCTTTGTTTGGGGGAAAGAGAGGAGAGAGAAAGAGGGAGGAGGGGAAGGTACGAGGCAGCTATCAATCCTGTCACAGTGACATCAAACCCGAGTGATGAAATCTGCCACGTATTTATATCAGGTGAAAAATTGGCCAAACATTTTTTTCAAGAAATCTTCCACTTTAACAGAATAGAAATAATCAATCAGGCACTCTCCTCTCTTCTTCTCTCTTTGTTAGAGTTACTGATTAGTCACTGAGAACTGTGAGTACCGCAGTAACAGAGCACTTATTTTGTAAGGTACACAGAATTTGTTATTTTTTGTTTAGGATACATCCGTGAAAATATTTTAATGCATAATAGTCAGACATTGGTTTGCTTAAATCAACTGATGAGATTTGAAACCAGTTACTAGATTTGGGAGAGATTTAACTCATGGCCTACTCAGGTGCTGAATAAATTGATGGTCCTTAAATTGCCTTCAGCATTAGAAGAGTTAAGGATTGATCTCATCTCTGATCATCTTATTTGCTCATCCCTCATTCACACACAAACATAAATACACCTGCCATAAAAGCACCTCCTCATGTCAGTGGCACTCTCACCTCTAAATCAGACCGTTGTGATTTCAAGCCCTATGCCAGGACTTTGAAACCCCATAGTCTGGACTTACACTTCAATGCAGTGCTGGGGGAGCACTATATTGTTGAAAGTCTTGTCCTTGAGTGAGATGTTAAACCAATGTAATCTTTAGGTGGACATTGATGATCCCGTGTTGCTATTTGAAAAGATAAGGCAGTTTCCCCTGGCATCCAAGTCAACAATTGCTTCCTCATTTCATGGCTGTTTTGTGGGACGTTGCTGTATGCAAGTTGGCTACCATACTTTACAGTAAATGCTGAGGAGCATTTTGAGACCTCAAAGGCAGTTTATCAAATGTAAGCATTATTGTTAATGTATGGCAGATGTGTAAGTGGGCCAATGTATGGCAGGTGCAATTATATATGAATGGGTACACGAAGGAGTGAAATATATTCTTTGGACATCTCATTAAATACAGGTCTAAGGTTAAATAATTATAATCCTTGAATTTTATGTAATCAAGCTACTGGCCCATCTCCAACCTTCCCTTCCTTTCCAAGGTCCTTGAAAGAGTGGTTGCCTCCCAGCTCCACTCTTTCCTCACAAAACACACACTCCTCGAACCCCTCCAATCGGGTTTCTGTGCCTCCCACAGCATGGAAACTGCCTTGGTCAAGGTCACAAATGATATCCTGACCATCTGTGACCAGGGCTCCCTCTGCCTCCTTGTCCTCCTCGACCTATCCGCTGCCTTCGATACCATGGACCACAGTATCCTCCTCCACCGCCTCCCCTCCCTCCTCAACCTGCAAGGCTCTGAACTCGAATGGTTCCGGTCCTATCTCTCCCACCGCTTTCACTTTGTTTCCTCTAATGGCTTCTCCTCCAGCCCCTGCACAGTCATACGCGGCGTTCCCCAGGGCTCTGTCCTTGGCTCCCTGCTCTTCACCCTCTACACTCTCTCCCTGGGCGACATCATCCACAGACATGGGGTAAATTTCCACATGTATGCGGATGACACTCAACTTTACCTTTCCGCGTCCACCCTCGACTCCAGGACCACTGGCGTTCTGACTGCGTGCCTGTCCGACATTGAGTCCTAGACGAGGGCCAACTTCCTCCAACTCAACGTCAACAAGATGGAAGCTCTCCTGATTGGCTCACGTCAGCGCCTCCGCACCTCAGACGCTGACAACATCAGTGTTCAAGGCTGCTCTCTCCACCTCTCGAAGCCAATCAGGAATCTAGGTGTCTTGTTCGACCTGAACTATCCTCCTCCCCCACATCCGCTCCATGACCTGCATAGCCTTCCATCACCTCCGTGATATTGCCACACTTCGCCACCACCTCACCCCCCACGCCGTCGAAAACCTCGTCCACATCTTTATCACTTCCAGGCTCGCCTACGGGAACTCTCTCCTCATCGGCCTCCCCAGCTCCTCCCTTCACAGGCTGCAGATCATTCAGAACTCTGCAGCTCATGTACTCTCCGGCACCAGGCTTCGCGACCACATCACTCCCACCCTCGCCCGTCTCCACTGGCTCCCCATCACCCAGTGGATCGAATTCAAGATTCTTGTTCTCTCTTTCAAAGCCATTCACGGCCTTGCCCCCACGTATCTCTCTGTCTCCCTATTTGCCTGCCCGTCCCCTCTGTTCAGCAGACTCAGGCCTGCTCCGCGTCCACCACCCTAAACGCCCAACCATCGGTGGCCGGGCTTTCAGCTTCTCTGCTCCCACACTGTGGAACTCCATCCCGCAGCCCCTCCACCTCACTTCCTCCCTTTCCTCCTTCAAGGCCGGTCTCAAGACCTTCCTCTTCGACCGCGCCTTCAGCTGCTCCACCAACTCTTCCCTCTCTCACACGCTCCTTTCCTTTTCCCCTATCTCGACCCTCCACCCCACTCGCTCGGGTCCCAACCTGACTGTTCAGCGCTTTGGGACATCCTCCCGATGTGAAAGGCGCTATATAAGTGCAATTTTGTTGTTGTTGTAATGCCTTTCACATTGGTAGGACGCCCCAAAGCACAGAATATTCCTTGCATTTTGCCCACAAAATATATCGTTAATTCAATTTACAGCATATTCTTGGAAGCACTTTGAGATGTGATGACGACTGTCTCCTCTTCGACAGTCCCATTGGTCACCCCAAATCCCCTTCTGTCCTTCCATTCTCCCCGATCCCCACCCCAGCTTGGGTCTGAAACATCGACTGTCAAGCTCCTTGGGACATCCTCCCGACGTGAAAGGCGCTATACAAATGTAATTCTGTTGTTGTTGTTGTTGTTGTGAGAAGGCACTATATCAAATCAAGGATTATTAAAGGCAGTATTCCAACCATTCAATTTGTAGGCAAACACAGGTTTAGAAACAAGTTGTTTAAACATTTTGTTGTTTTGACAAACTGGTCACTCTCTCCACGGCTATTTGTGGGATACTGCTTGGTGCACAACTGGCTGCCCACAAAATACAGTCAATCCAATTTCTCAGTCTATCCTGTATAGCACTTTGAGATGTTTCGACGATAAGGAGCTATATTAAACGCAAGGATTATTATTATTATTAACATTTATAAACCTTACTCATTGTCACATCATCGGTTATCCTTCTCTATCCACCCTCCCTCTCTTCCCCCACTCCTAACCAACCCTCCTCTTACGAAGTACAAATGCAAATTCAGTCAAAGATTTACACAACCCCCTTGGGAACCGGGATTACAGCAAATCCTCGGCTCACAGAACCGTTTCCCTTTTCCATAGTGTGATGCTTTTTAATTGTCCCAGCCGAGTGGGTTTTTCTTACTAGGCTGTTAATAATAGAGCAGCGCAGTCACTCTGCCAGCAGTTTGGCAGCTCAGCAGCTTGTTCCTGTCCCTATGCCTTCCCCCAATTCGCTGGCTGATGTGGCGGATGCAGGCAGCTGCTTTGCTTTTTATTTCTAAGATTTGGTGTGTGTGATTCCCAGCCTCCTTTCGCTGTATAGGCTGCCCCTCAACTCCCACTACATTTACAACAACGACAACGACTTGCATTTGTATAGCGCCCTTCACGCCGGGTAGCATTTAAGTGGTTACAGTTCCCTATTTAACCAGGAAGTAATAATAATAATCCTTGCATCCCGACATGAAAGGTATTATGCAAATGTAATTTTGTACCTTATTTAATGTAGCACCTTATCACATCTTCGAGACATCTCAAAGAGCTTCATAGAGTATACGCTAAAGTGAATTCACTGTGCATCCACTATCTCCCCTTTCCTCTCCCTCAGGATCTACCCACCTCCCACTGCACACATTTGACCCTATCTCTACCCCCACCCT
Source organism: Hydrolagus colliei (assembly GCA_035084275.1). Classification (NCBI taxonomy): domain Eukaryota; kingdom Metazoa; phylum Chordata; class Chondrichthyes; order Chimaeriformes; family Chimaeridae; genus Hydrolagus; species Hydrolagus colliei. The sequence continues at coordinate 147,563,376 of CM068742.1, forward strand.
CTCTGCTCTCATCCGAAAAATGAAACCCACCACCTGCTCCCTCGACCCCATCCCAATCTCTCACCTCATCTCCCAGCTCCTCCTCCTAGCCCCGCCCCCCCCGCCCACCCACCCTCCTAATTGACATCATCACCCTCTTCTTATCCACTGGCACTGTTCGCACCCCTCTAAAAACAGCTGTCATCCTCCCCATCCTGGAAAAAACCTTCACTGGACCCATCCCTACTCTCCAGCTACCACCCCATCTCCAACCTTCCATTCCTCTCTAAGGCCCTGGAACGAGTCATTACTTCCCAGTTTCGCTTCTTTCTCTCTCGCCATTCCCTCTTCGAGCCCCTACAATCCGGCTTCCGTGCTGCCCATAGCATGGAGATAGCCCTGGTCAAAGTCTACAGGGATTGACCATTTTAAACATCTGTGATCAGGCTCTCTCTGCCTCCTCGTCCTCCTTAACCTCTCTGCTGCCTTTGACACTGTCGACCACTCCAATCTCCTGCACTGAAATATACTGGAAAGTGAATTAAAGGAGGAAGCAAGGATTTATGAGTTCAAAGTGTCAATTTGGAACTTTAATGTTAATTTGGTCCTCTACTTTTCAATGTCTATATGCTCCCATTGGGTGACATCATCTCTATTTTTCTGCCTCTACCCTCGACTCCAGGACCACTGCTGTCATGACAGACCTCCTGTCACACATCAAGTTCTGGATGAAAGCTAATTTTCTACAGTTGAACGTGAACAAGACCAAGGCCAATCGGATTGGCTTGTGCCAGCGCCTTCACACATCACTGGCACTGGCAGCATCAATCTCCCTGGTTGCACTCTCCACCTCACCAAGCCAGTCAGGAACCCAGTTCGATCAACTGTCCACTTCCACCTCACCAAGCTAGTCTTGTTCGATCCTCAACTGTCTTTCCTCCACTCAGCAGGTTCCGGCTGGCTCTACGTCCCACCTACCCCATCACCATCTGGTGAGCCTTCAGCCATTCTTTCCCCAACTGCTGGAACTCCATTCCACAATCCCTTCTCCTAGCTCCCTCCCTAGCCTCTTTCAAGTCCCACAAGACCTTCCTCTTTAACGGTCCCATTGGTTATCCCAAATCCCCCCCTCTCCCTCCGTCCCCAGCTTGGGTCTGAAACAATGACTGTCCAACACCTTGGGACATCCGCATGACGCGAATGGCGCTATACAAGTGTAATTTTGTTGTTGTTGTTACATTTTGTGATTGAAGCGATAAGGTTTACAATCAACCTCCCTCTCCAGAGGTCATCTCTTTGGGGGAATTGCAACCAATTGCTCATTAAATCTGATATAGTTGCTGGGAAATTTATTGGAGGCGGGTGGAGGGATTGTAGGTTAAACAATTTTCCGGTACACCTGTTACTGGTCAGAGGTTACATGCACAAGAAGTCTGTTCTGTAAATAAAATCAGCATTCAGAAAAATGCAGTTGGGGAATGTTGGGACTGGGATCTGTCATGTAAGTATTGTGAACATATGCATTATGCGCCATGCGCAAACATTGTGTAAACATATGTGGATTAATGGCCTTATGTAAACATGGTGTTAACACGTGGGCATTAAACATCATGTGCAAAGTGAGTGCAAACCCCGTGATTATGTAGATGCATGTGGATTCTTGCACTATGTGTACAGTGGTATACGTGCTATACAATGATGTGTAAATGCATGTGCATTATGCAATATATGTAAACCATGTGGACAGGGGGCGTTGTAGGTATATTTATTGTATACTTGTTAATAATATTATTAATAATAATAATTGCTTTTGATATACCACCTTTCACATTGGGAGGATGTCTCGAACAGCTTCACAGAATTTACTGCAAAGTGCAGTGACTGTGTCGTCAAACGGATTTGCAGCCCAAATGATTAACAATCACTTCTTCTCCCTGGTTAATTGTGTTAAGAAGAACACCTGCAATTCTCTTTGTGCAACATGGGTCGGCACAAGTCTCACAATACGTCCCACTATCTTTATTTATGTGCCTGGTGAAAAGTCAACCCACTGATTGTTTTTAAAAAGCAAAAGACAGGAGAATCAGATAAGTAGGCAGCAGGCTTGCTTTAAGCAGATGTTGTACAGCTCAGTTTACTGAGGGTTTTAATGTTGAGCCTGGGCAATCAGACAAAACACAATTAAGCAGAGAATGATGGATACCTGTCACTGATTGCACAGCAGTGATCCATTCTAGGGATTTGCTCATGAGAGCAGAGACCATGTGCTCTGTAGCTATCGCCTGATCCCAGATCGCTGTTAAAATAAACCCCACGTCTGTGCTTTTGTTTGGTTGTTACTTTTGGATAAGAGTTTTGTATTTATTTAATTATCCGATTTGCTTTGCAATGGAGGTAAGTAATTTGCTGAATGGCATGCTTATGATTAACGGACTCTCTTCTTTGACACGCATGTCATCGTGCGTATACCCTATGTAAACACAGATGCGTAGTGTGTTGTATGTAAACATGTGTTGTGATTCATGCCTAAACGCACGTGTCGTGCATTATCTGTAGACATGTGCACAATGGCAATTGCAGACATCCTTAATTGATGGCAAGTGAAATAATTAATTAATGAATCAAGCTATTAATAAATCCTCTTAACTGGCTGATAATTCTCAGGCGAGGATAGGCTGCTTCATGTCCCCCACCTGAACTGCCCCATCATTGACGATGGCCATTTTGCCACTGCTCTCTGGAACTCAAACCCAGAGTCCCTCTGATTTGCTCCTGGGCCACTATTCAGGAGAAGATACAGTCAATTCACTTTACAGTGTATTTTGTGAAGCACTTTGAGACGTCTAGAAGATGTGAAAAACACTACATCAAATGCAAGGAATATTAAATATTATCACGTCATTGAGTCGTTTCAAAGTGCTTTGCAGAATATTATGTAAAGGAATTGACTATATATTTTTTGGCTGAAATGTCAATCCCTGTGTTTGATTTGGAATACAGCTCAGAATGTAATAGATTCAAGGTCTTCCGGTCTCTGCTGGCTGTAAAAGTACTTTGTGTAATGATTTTGGATAATCACAGCTCAGTTGCAAGCTCGCACACCCATACGCAGGACAAAATAAAACCGAATGGGATCCATACTCTGACAAATAACGGCATTAAATATAAAATGCAACACAATAAAGTTAAACTCATAGAAGGCATGTTTCAAATGGTATCTGTTTGACCCTTTGGGTCACCTTTCCCCTTCCCACGCTGTCCATCCACACCTTGGATCCCAACCCCATTCAGCATTGTGAATTAATTTGAGATGCCTGCTGTATGTGAAAAGTGCTGATATAAATATAAATGTGAATCTTGTTGTATTTTGCGAATCATTAGGGTGGTAAGGCTGCAGCTGGAATATTGTGTCCAGCTTTGGGCTTCTCCATTTTAGGAAGAATGTTAAGGCCCCAGAGAGAATACAAAGGAGATTCACTAGGATTATACCAGTGATGAGAGGCTTTAGTTATGAGGAGAGACGGAAGAGAAACCAAGGTTGGTCTCACTGGATAAGAGAAGCTCCCCGTAAGATCTGATAGAGGTGAATTATTAAGGGTTTTGTTGAAGTGAATAGAGAGAGAGACTATTCCTATGGGGAGGTGGATTGGTACTGGACAGCACACAAACACACACACACACACATTTAAGATAATTACCAAAAGATCAAACGGACAGGTACTTTGAAGCTGGTTATTAAGACATTCAACTCTCCCACACGGTGCGGTTGAAGCAGAAGCTGTATTGGTTTTTAACAGGGAATTGGACATGTATTTATAAAAGACAAATATGAAAGAGTGAGGGGAAAGGGCAGGGGAATTCAATGATACACGGCACCGGCACATTGGTGTAAAATTAAAAAAAATGGTACCATACTATATTTAATAGTCCTTTCATTTCATACAGCACCTTAATCAACTTGCTGAAACACCTCAAAGCACTTCACACAATTTTACTGTAAAGTAACTTTGCATTTGTAGGAAAACAAGGCAGCCAATTTGTGCACAGCAAAGTCCCATGAACAGCCTTGACTGAATCATCGTTTTTATATCTAGAAGACTGTTGTCCAGGACAACTTGTGACATGCTTTTTGAATAGTGGCATGGGATCTTTAACATCCACCTGACAGAATGTACCTGGGTTTAACATCTCCTCCAAATGATGGCACCTCCAACAATCCAGCTTTCCCTCAGCACTTTCCTGAAGCTTCAGCCTAGACTATGTGAATTCAACCCCTTTGGGTGGGGGCTTGAACCAAGAAGCTCCTAACATAGAGGAGGGAGTGCTACTGGGGTCTGGTTTCCAACAAGCTGCTTTTCACATACTTCAGCTGTTTTTGTAATGTTAGGAATTCGATTTCAGTTAGATTGCTTTCAAGATCCTCACCGTTACCTACAACTAGCTTCCCACCTCATCACCTCTCTACCTCCCACCTCTACCACTCCATCTCACCCACTCTTTATCTATCTTTAAATCCCTCCTTAAGACTTTGAACCTGGTCACCTTCACCATCCCTATCCCTCACTAGGTGTTTCAGCTGTTTAGACTTCAGCAGTTATCCCAACACACACTCTGGGGTCCTCAAGCCTTGGCTCTTGCCAACCAGTGCCTAATACTTTGGAGAATTAAGTAAGCAGGATGGGTCCCAGGAAGAGAGTGCACATTCCATTCCAACAAACCATCTCTGGGATTTCCATGTGAAGGTGGGATGTATGGAATTCTCAGTTTGGTTTGGATATTCTTAAGTACGGATCTGGGTTTCTGCATATGTCAGACACTCTGTTTTGACTAAGAAAAAGTTGTTGTCCGACTGTGCCACTGTGCAGCACTCTAAGATGCTACCCTGTGTGAAGAGGGCTGTATCAATGCAAACTGTTGTTGTAAGCAAAGGTTTCAATTCAGAGCTCCCTATAAAAAGACGTCCAATTCGATCCTAAATATAGCCAGGTGTCTGCGCTTTTCGCATCCAGCAGCATAATTCTGCATTTTATGCTGGATCTTTGCTGAGTCTAAGCAGCACTCAGCCCCTTGTACAATTATATTCCCATTGTAATAATCCCAGCCACCATACAATCTATTGCATTTACTGCGGTTTATTCAAATTTAACTGCGCAGATAATAGACTTTACAGGCTTTCCACACTTGGTCTGCTCTTTTTTTTGCTAAAACAAATCACTCCTACAGCCCTGTTATGCTAAGTGTGCATAAATTCCAAACTTACAGCCTCTCTGGAACAGTTAATTTGCAACTGAAATGTAATCCCTCAACACTCAAAATATATTCAGTTCCGTAGAGGGCAGTTTGTTAGGTGGGTGATACTGCAGAAAGGGGAGGGAAGGGGAGGAGCGATTAATAAATAAACTGTGAAGACAGTGATTAAAAGATATTGATGTCTTTAATTTCTGTATTACACGAATGCCCCAGGAGACACAAGTATAAGATAGCGACTGAGGGAAAGGGAAATTAGGAGGAACTACTTCACGCAGAGTGTAGTGAGACAGTGGGATTTGCCGCCCAAAACGGTGATCGAATCAGATAGTGTAGATGCAATTAAAAGGAAGCTAGACTTTCACATGAGCAAGAGGGGAATAGAGGGGTTTGAGAGGGAGTAAGCAATGGGTGGAGACTCATGTTGAGTATCAACATCGGCATTGATTGGTGGCTGCCAATTGGTTTCATGTCTGTTTGTAAAATGGCCATGTGCACTGGCCTAACTGAGAGACTCCAAGGACATGAGCCACTGGAATATTCTTGAGAGTGACTCTGGGATATAACTTTGGCTTCATCTTCTCAGTACACTGAATAAAACAACAACACTCAAGTCTAAAATGCAGGCTATAGCACTCGTTGAATTTGATATAGCGCCCTACCACTCCGTCGAAACATCTCAAAGCACTTCACAGGATGTACTGTAAAGTGTAGTCACTGCATATTTGAGGGCAAGCACAGTAGTCAGTTTGCGCCCAGCAATGTCACATTGTTTGTTAGTGAGGAGATGAGGAAAGACTCCCTTCTCTTTTCAGGGATCTTTATCATCCACCTGAACAGCCAGTGGTGCTGTTACCTGAAGGACGGCCCCACTGACAATGCAGCACTCACCCCCACCAGCACTGCACTAGTATGTCAGCTGGGACTGGGAATGAGCTGATAGTCCAGGGGGGAGCCAGGTTTAAACAAGTGTAATCCTAGTCATTTGTGAAATATGCAACTCAGTGGCGGTGGTGTGTGTCTGAACATAGTTATCACATGGGATATTATTCCAATCTGTATTTTGGACACAAATAATAATAATAATAATAATAATCACAATCATAATCATAATATAAATAATAATCCCTGCTTTTGATACAGCACTTTATCATGTCTTCAGCATGTCTCAAAGCACTTCACAGAATATGCCATAAAGTGGATTGACTGCACATTTCTTCCACATGGCGTGATTTGCCTTGGTGTTTGCAGGCGTCATATTTCTTGTTTTTTGCTTCCCCTTTAAATCCACATGTCTGTTTTTAATGGTCACTATTGTGCATTAAAAAGACATGCAAGCAGCTTGCGCTCTCCTGCTGATTTAGACATGAATAGTAACTGAGCCCCGCTCGAGCAGACTCACAAGTGATCTCCAATTTGTGATACAGATTACTGAGGCTGTTATTATTCTCGTTTTACTGCTTGGGTCAACCAATGAATGACCCATAGTTTACATTTAAATAAATGCAACAACAACCAATTAAATAATTATAATCCCTGCATTTGATACAGTGCTTTATCCCATCTTCAAGATGTCTCAAAGCACATCCCAGAATATATTGTAAAGTGTTGTGATTATATATTGTGGACGAAACATGGCAGCCAATTGCGCACTGCACACTGCAGTATCCACAAACAGTAATGAGTCGAGTGACTACATTTTCAAAAAAAATGTAATGAAGGGATTATTATCCCGACAAAAGCGATCCACCACATGACTAAGAACTTGGTTCCTACTTACTGCTATGTAAACAGAGGCATGTGGAGTAAGGAAACTTGACCAACATTTCATCCTGCTGGAAATCAACCCCAGGTCCCCTTGCTTGTGAGATATAAATTGTATTTGTGGAGCATTTTACGTCAGGAGTATGTCCCAGGTCCCAGAACAATAAGGGATTTAAACCCGAGTTGGGGGTTGGGATCAGGAGGGGTTGAAGTCAGACAGGATGGAGGTAGGAGGATGACTGAAGGCATGGTTGAAGAGGAGAGCCTTAAGATGGGCCTTGAAGGAGGCAAGGATGGGAACAAGGTGAAGGGACTGTGGGATGGAGTTCCAAGGGTGAGGGAAAAGGCAATAAGCTTTAAAAAAAAATGCAAAATCCATTCACATTCGTTATACTGAAAGATGAGTTTGGAGGAAGAAGACCCTTTGATCCGTCTGATCCCATCCCCTACTCCACAGGTTTCTTATTTGAGTAAAGAGAAATAACTTTTGTTTCATTCAAAATTGTACTAAAATAGTTATTTGCAAATTTCACTAAGAACAGTTCATGTGGAACAGGATCCCTAGTGTCAATTCTTTCAAACAGAGATTAGATAAATTTTTTGGGGGAAATAACATAATGAGATGTAGTTTGTGGGTAGTTTGGGATTTTTGTGAATGTGACCGCCAGGAAGGTGGAGGGTGAACGAGATGGACCTTGATCTTTTCTTGTCTAGCATTTAAAATGTTCTTAAGTTCATTGCCAATACAATGCATTTATACAGTGATTTCACGTCAGGAGAATATCGCAAAGAGCTTGACACTGCTGGCTGCAATAGTATTATACAAGATCAGAATGGTGTTCTTCCTTGCGCTTTCATCATTTTTCATACTTTTAGTTATTTGGCAAATCTGTAAATAAAATATGAAATAGATTGCCTGTCAAACTGCATTTCTCCAGGATAAATCTGCAACAGGGAGGGGAAAGAAAGCATCGATGTCTGAATGTTAGATGCCAATGCTTTTGAATCTCCCCCTGATTTCATTGAAATAAAGTGACTTGTGCTATTCCTCCCTGACTGTGTGAATGACATGATAATTATAATAATCCTTACATTTGGTACAGAGCTTTCACGTGGGAAGGATGTCTCAATGTTCTTCACAGGGGTTTCCTGCAAAGTGTATTCGTAGTTAGATGCTGTAACCAATGTCCTACAAAACATCCGTAAGGTGAAATCCCTACAACAACAACAACTTGCATTCATACAGCAACCTTCGAGCAGGGTAGTGTCCCGAGGCACTTAACTGATTTTTATTTGGGAGGGAGGGTGGTTATGGTTTCGTACACTGAGGAGAAACTCCCTTCTCTTTGTAAATTGTGCCGTGGGATCTTTAATGTCCAACAACAACATCAACAAAATTACACTTGTATAGTGCCTTTCACGTCTGGAGGACGTCCCACCTGAACAAGCAGATAGTGACTTCAGTTTTAACATTTCATCCGAAGGACAGCACCTCCAACAACGCTTTGGAGTATTTGAGGAGCAAAATGAACAATAATAGATAGTGATCAACAAAAAATCCTTTGATTTTAATAAGATGTCTGATTTGCGGCATTTCTTAATGGGATTGTTTAATAAAGTATCTGAGTCGTGCAAATTAAGATCCCTTCTGGTAACAAGCACATTGTGCTGACATGTGAGAAATCTGCTCTATTGTGATTTGCCTCTGTAGAGGATGTCCTCCTGACATGAAAGACGCTCCATCAATGTAATTTTGGTGGTGTTGTTGGATAGGAATTCTAAAGGGATCCCATATTAAGGAATCCAGTTGAGAAATACCGCAATGCTTGCCCCCTCTGCTTCTGGAATATGTTATTATTATTATATTGGGAAGGGTCGATGTGTTTGTCTCTGACTCAGCCAAGACATATTACAGTTTTGCTGGATGTTCTCATTTCTCAGCTCGTAAAACTTTAAGTGACCTATGAAAATGTGTGTAAAAAAAATTCCTACAAAGAACACTTTGGAAAAACTGCAAGCAAGCACTTTTTTAGTTAAATGAAAGAATCACATTTGTTGAATAGGGGAAGAAAAACTAACACTTGTTCAGGAACCCTTGTTTTTTCAGGAAATGTTCCCATAGAATTTGCTTATATTGGGGGTGCAACGAGTCCCAACTTGTTAATATGTTTAAAAACACGACCTGCGGCAAATGATTACAGCAGTTCTGATAGTTTTTGCTGGATCTGTAACTCAATATGGAATAGGAATTGATATGGTAGGCGTGTGTGTATGTGTGTGTTGAGGAGGGGGAATGGATGGAAAGACAGGAAACAAAATGCAGTTACGTTCAGTTATCGTAAGCGCTCCGAGATTCTACCCCATGTGAAGGGCACTATATAATAGTAATAATAATAATTTTTGCGTTTGATGCAGTGCCTTATCACATTGTTGAGATGTCTCAAACATGCTGTCACTGGATACATTGTAAAGTGGAACGACTGTATTTTGTGGGTGAAATGCAGCAGCCAAGAGTGGAGTCTCACAAACAATATGAGTGACCAATATTATTATTATTATTATTGGGGGGGGATTGTTGGCCAAGGCACTGATAGAGTATCTACTCCCTTCTCTTTTTGAATAGTGCCATGGGATCTTTTACATGCAACTGAACAACCAGAAGGGATTTCAGTTTAACATCTCACCTTCAACAATGTAGTACACACCTAGCCCTGCATTGGATTGTCATCTTAGAATAAGTGATTCCAAGTCACAATGTGAGGCTTGAGCCCACAACCTTCTGACTCAAAGGCGAGAGAGCTCATATTGCACTACGCTGAATAAATGCAAATTGCGGTTATTGTGAAACTGCAAATCACAACAACAACAACAACAACTTGCATTTATAAAATGCCCCTCACAACAACAACAACAACAACAACAACAACTTTGATTTATATAGCGGCCTCCACGCCAGGCGGCGTCTCAGAGCGCTTCACAATAGCGGATCCCGGGACCAAGCCAGGGCAGGGGTAGAAAGGTGACCAAAGGCTTGGTCGAAGAGAAAGATCTTTAGCTGTGACCTGAAACTGGGAAGAGAGGGGGTGAGGCGAAGGGAGTGAGGAAGGGAGATCCAGAGCCTTGGGGCGTGGTAGCTGAAGGCACGGCTGCCAAGGGTGGAGTGGAGGATTCGGGGGACATGGAGGAGGCCAGACCCAGTGGAGCGAAGGCAGCAGGTGCTGGTTTGGGGAGAGAGGAGATCAGAGAGGGAGGGGGGGTGCAGGGACTTGAAAACAAGAATGAAGATCTTGAAGTCGATCCTCTCAGGGACAGAGAGCCAGTGAAGTCTGGCAAGGACTGGGGTAATGGGGGAGCGAAGCTTGGTGTGGGTGAGTATGCTGGCAGTAGAGTTTTGGATTAGCTGGATTTTGTGGATTGTGGTGGAGGGGAGACCGGCGAGGAGGGTGTTACAATAATCCAGCTGAGAGGTGACAAAGGCGTGGACCAAGGCTTCAGTTGCTTTTGGGGTGAAGTATTGCCGGAGATGGGCGATCCGTCGGAGGTGGTAGAAGGAGGTGCTGGTGAGGGACCGGATGTGGGGGAGGAAGGACAGTTGGGGGTCGAACCTGAAGCCTAGGTTGCGCACATGCCCGGTGGTGTCCCGGATCACTTGACAGTGACCGAGCACAACGTTGAGCCAGGGGGGAGAGGGGGTTGTCACCATATGCACGGTTGACGAGGAAGGTCTTCAGGTGTGAAATAAAGATGGGGATCGTGGTGCAAGTCGAAGGGACAGAGGGAAAGTGTTTCAGAGTTTCGGGGCCTAGTAACTGAAAGGGCAGATCCCTTTCCCACCCTAATACACCAACATTACATGTTTACGGCGCGTCACTCCACAATGTTTGAGTTGCAGTGTTGAAGCAGTACGCCCGGCAGTTAACAATTAGCTGTAGATCTATATCTTCCACAAATCTTTGAGTGATATTTCTCTTTGATTGAGCGTTGGCTGTAATTCGCATTGTCAGACCAAAGAGAGCCAAGGCAAAGCAATCAGTGTTGCTTATTGACAGCTTTTAGATACGTTTCACCAACAATAGATATTTTTGTTGGTAAATGGAAACTATCGGGGACATGGAGCTCAACTTACATGTAATTTGCATTAAATCAAACAGCACTTCTCCAGAGACACCATTTACACGTGCTTTACACAACTCGCATAATAGCTAGCAAGAGTCTCCTAAAGCCTTTGTACCTTCCGTTCCTAATCGGTTTGTGATAATTGCCTTGTTAAACCTTCTAGGGCATTAAGATAACCTATTTTCCCCCCACATTTGGGTCCCATTGGGGCTCTTTGAAGACACTTTGATCTATTTGGCCAACTACTTGTAAACTTCCCACTCTGCATCAAGTTTTCAGTACAGCTGAATAATAATCCTTTTATTTGATTATATGCTTTGCAGAGACAACTAAAAGTGTTTCACAGGATTTACAGTAAGATCCAGAGATTTTATAATAATAATAGCAATCCTTGCATTTGATGTAGCACTTTTTCACATCTTATCGACATCTCAAAGCGCTTCACAGAATATACTATAAAGTGAATTCACTGTATATTTGTGGGTGAAATATGGCAGCCAATTGCGCACGGCAGTGTCCCACAAACAGTCGTGGATTGAAATGACCAATTTTTATTATTGTTTTTTTTAGGGATTATTATTAGGTGTGTGGAATAAGGAAACTTGCCCAAGGTTTCACCCTGACCTGACTGGATTCGAAACTCAGGTCTCACGCTTGTAAGGTGAGTGCTCTAACGACTGAGTTACAGGGCTCCAGTTTGTACTTTGTAGGGAAACGGGGGAGACAATTTGTACACAAGGCATTACAGCAAAAATAACAGATTAAAGATTTGGTGGGGTTGGGTGAAGGTGACCATGAATAGGGTCAAAGAGGTAGGTCAAATTAGTTTAAAAATATGATGTTTTCTGATTTCATGCCTTTCAATAGTTTTGTGCACAGAATTCAGACAAAACACAGACAATTTCAAAGACAAACATGGATTCCACCCAGTGTTCCTAGAACAGGAGAGTGAGGAACCATAAACCATTCAGAAGATCTATGTAACCATATAACCTTCTGAAAAAAAAGGCTCTACTGTACTACTGGAACAATCAAGTCACTCCACACACAGTACAATAATAATAATACATTTGATATATCACCTATGGCAAAATATTAATATAAGTGGAAGCGCAAAGGGACTTAACGCACGTAAATCCTTAAAGGTGGGAAGGCAAGTGGACAGGGCTGTCGAACAAGCTAATAGAATCCTAGGTTTTATGAATAGGTGCATAGAAAAAAAAGCAAAGAGGCAATGTTAAATTGATATAAATCATTAGTTAGACTGCAGTTAGAATATTGTGTGCAGTATTGGTCACTCTAATTTAGGAAATATGTCAAGGCAATAGAGAGGATGCAGAGGTGATTTACTGGGATGATGACAGGGATGAGTTGCTTGGCCTATGAGCGGAAACTGGAGGAACTGGAACTCTTTCTGTTGGAACAAAGGTTGAGGGGTAAAGATTGAGGTCTTTAAAATGATAATTTGCTTTGATTGGGAGAAATTATTTCCACTGGTCGGTGAGTCAGTTACTGGAGGTCATCAATTTAGGATAGTAGCTGATAATAATAACAGTAATAACAACAATAATCCTTATGTTTGACATAGCACCTTATCACATCTTTGAGACGTCTCAAAGTGCTTGACAGAATATACTGTGAAGTGAATTGACTGTATATTTTGTGGGTGAAACACACACTTGCACACAGCAGTGTCTCACAAACAGTCATGGATTAAGTGACAAAATTATTTGCCAATTAACAAGCAACCTGGTTCCTACTTACTGCTAGGTAAATAAAGGCATGTGGAGTAAGAAAACTTGCCTAAGGTTTTGCTCTACCTGGCGACCAAACTCGCTTGTGAGGCGAGTGCTCTCACCAATACATTACGGGATCCCACCTTAATTAATTTTTCAGAAATTTCGTAACATTCTGCACTACACCCAAATTAATTTTGTGGGAGGGGAGAATATAATCACAATTTTGCTGATTGTATCACGACAACAACTTGCATTTGTATAGATGCCAGGAGCAATTCGGAGCAAAAAAGAAACCTCCTTCACATAATTTGAATCACCTCCTTAAATATTCTGTGTCACTCAATTGTGGAGATTGCACTGATTTTCCTTGCTAAACCTGGCTGGCGTTCAAAGAATATTTTTTATATATAAAAAAGACATCAGAATAGAAGTTTGAAACTGCACATGTACATGAAGTGACCTTTTCCTTTTAAGCTGCCAGCAACACAGATGTTAATGTAATTGGCTAGCCAAGGAGTATAATAAATTCTACCCGGACTACTTAACCATTCTTATCACACAAGTATAGATCTATGAACAAAACACAGATGAATATATTAACTGAGTATTTATTTATGAATATTACCGGGAAAAATAGTGGTTTATAATGGAATCTTTATAATTATAGATTGTCCTTGTGCACATCAGTGGTGCTGACATTGACGGCAATAATGCAGACTGTAATTATGCTGTAAATCAGTGCAAACAATGGGCGGAACAAGTTGATTGTGGGCTGCCAGGAATTCTCTGCAATCCATTTGTTATGTGGCGTTGGCCAGTGGCTGCAATTAAACTGAGTTTTAGTGCTTGTGAAGGTGAGAGAAAACAGAGCTGGAAATATTTCCTTTCATCAGTCTGTACAGTACTCTCAGACTGGTGATGGTTTTGCACATCAGCCCGGGGGTTGGGTGGGGGGAAAGAAGGGTGATGCACGTTTGGGTTTGCGCAGGGTAAGTTTAGGACTGACACTGGCTGACTTGGAGGTGTTTGTCCCAAGCTGTAATGGGCTACCAATAAGGGTATGTAGTTGCCGCCAGAATGCTGGATACACTTAAAAAACAGCTTGATGTTGTGATGTGGTGTAGATATGGTAGGTTGGTACTTTTGAAATATAGGGTCAATTAAATAATAAATGATAATAAATAATAAAACACTGGTTAGGCCTCAGCTGGAGTACTATGTTCAGTTCTGGCCACCACACATTAGGAAGGATGTCAAGGCATTGGAAAGGGTGCAAAGGAGATTTACCAGGCCAGTATCAGGAATTAGGGACTTTTATTAACAGGTGAGGCTAGAGAAGCTAGGAATATCCTCCTTGGAGCAAAGAAGGAGACTTAATTCAAGGTTTCAAAATTATCAGAGAAATCGATAGGGTGAATAAGAAAAAAATATTTCCACTGGCAAGTGGGTCAGTAATCCGATTTAAAACAGTTTTTAAAAGAAACATAGGGGAAGCGAGGAGAAATTTTTTCACGCAGCAATTTATTTGGATCTGGAATGCATTGCTTGAAAGGGTGGTGGAAGCGAATTCGATTACAACTTTTAAGAGAGAAGTAGATAATTATTTGGGGAGGACAGGTTTGTAGGGCAATGGGGAGAGAGTCGAGGAGTGGGATTGATTCGCACAGCTCTTTTCAAAGAGCCGGCACAGTCACGATGGGCTGAATGGCCTCCTTCTGTGCTGTATAATTGTACGATTCTATGATCCTTGCATTTGAGACAATGCCTTTCACATCAGGAAGATGTCTCAAAGCGCTTTATACGATTTACTGCAAATTGTAATGACCTTTGCAGGCGGAAGCAGCGGCTAAGTTGCACAGACCAGTGTTCCATAAACAGCGATGAAATGAAGGATCATTTTTTTTCCAGGGGATTATTGGACAGGACATTGGGCAGGATAAACTGTTGTTTTTATCAATGTCGTTGAATCTTTAACGTCCACTTGAACAGCCAGATGGGACCTTGATTTAATATCTTAACTGAAGGATGGCACCTCTGATAATGGAGCTCTGTCTCTCCCTAGCAGTACATTGGAATGTCAGCCTAAAATGTGAGCTCAGGGTACCGATGAATATTTCAACAGCATGTTGCAGTATTACAGACGGTTTAAGACTGTTCAGAATTGGGATTAAAAAGGACTTTTATTTGGAAAATAGTAGGAAAAAGGCAAAGAATTGCTGGCAGAGTGGCATATTAAGCTTAAAAAAAAATGACGAGAATGAAAGGATCTGTCAAACTTTCAATACTGGTACTTTTTCTGTACTGCAGCATTGCAACAAAGAGTGGGATCGCTGGAAAACAATCTCTGTGTTCGACAAGGGCAACGTCTACACTTGCTGCTGTGAATAGACCTCTTCCTTCTTACTGTACTGCTGTAGCTCTCTTGTCTCCCAAGGCTTTGTCTTAGCTTTGCAGACAGACTGTTGGATGACTGCCCAAATGCTGCTCATTAAAGTAAAGGATGACTGTGCTGGAGACTCAAACTTTTTCCCCCCTGCATTCGCACTGCCAGTAATACTAGTCATTCCCTGGCCAATGTCTAGACCAAGACTCCCATAGTCCTGTCAAAGCTTCCTTGATGCCCTCCTGTCTAATTCCACACTCCAAAACTTCACACCCATTTCATAACCCAGCCGCACTCTTTCAGATATCTGAAAGTTCAATAAAATACTCCATTAATGAAAGCCCAAAAGGGATAATTGAGCCTCGCTCCTGGAACTGCTGTGGGCAACTGACCATGTGCATCGGTCCACAAAGGGAGAGATTTCCAACTTAATCAATACCCCCTGTATCAGTTATTCAGGGCCTTTTTTTGTAACACAGAATAGGGTAATTTTCTGGTAATTAATTTGGAAGATAGGTAAAACCAAACAGGAGACATCTGCATTAAAAACTGCAAATAAGTGGCGACTTTGCTCTGCAAACTCCTAAGATCACGAGGCTGATGATTCAAGCTAAATACCAGGCCTTGAGCTCACTACCCAGGCTTTTACTCCCTCAAACAATTTGCATTTATACTACTTCCGTCATGCAGAATAATGTCTCGAAGCATTTTGAGGCCAGCAAATGACAGCCAATTAATTGCGGACAGCAGTGTCCCATAAACAGTCGTGGATTGAGTGACTGTTTATTTTTACTTTACAGTGGCTGGGGAGGAGAGCAGAGGGTGTGAGGGAGGAGGTGACCATTTGAATAGGTAGGTTTGAATGCGGATTTGAAGAAGGATAAAGAAGGGGAGGGAGGGAGGTTGCAGAGATTAGGAGTCTAATAATAATAATAATAATCCTTCCATTTGAAACAGCGCTTTTCAAGTCTTCTCGATGCCTCAAAGCGCTTCACAGAATATACAGTAAAGTGAATTGACTGTGTATTTGTGGGTGAGACGCGGCAGCCAATTGCACAAAACAGTGTCCCAAAAATAGTCGTGGATTGAATTGATCAATTTATTATAGGTATTTTTGGGGGATGAATTATTATTAGGTGTGTGGAGTAAGGAAACTTGACCAAGGTTTTTCCCTGATCTGCCTGAATTTGAAACACAGGTCTCACGCTTGTAAGGCGAGTGCTCTAATCACTGAGCTACAGGACTCCAGGAATTGGATTGATCAGCCAAGGATGGTAGGGTAGATAATATGCAGCGAAGCCTCAAATAGCTGCACTCCAATACAGTATTGGGGGAACGGCAATATAGGAGGTGTCGTGCTCTAATTTAGACTTTTAAACCGTTGTGGTTCAGGTGAATGTGCAAGGCTACAAAGACACTATTCACATAATGATTCACGTCATTTATCGTGTTCTTCACCTGTAAACCGTTACGTTTGCCAATGCTATGGCGAAGAGGGCGAACGGTTACATTATGTTTACACTGTAACTTAACACAGCTCACATCAGTTCAGTGTCAGCCTTGTAAATTGCAAACTGAAATACTGCATTGCTTATTCCATTCAAAACCCTGACAGCAACCTGAAGGACACAAATGGATTTTTATAAAAATAAACAATAAATTATTTTTATTCTTGAATTTAAACTCCAGCAGGAATTTATTACAGGTTCTGAGAATCCAGTGGGAAATTCGTGAACACTATTCATTTACAGAATGCATTATGTTTTCTGAGTTGCATCCTGAGCCAAGTTGACGTGATCTTGGCTCGTAAGACTCAAAATCTGAAGCCGTCTGAGTATCCCATCAGGGTTCAGCACACAGAAGCTGCCATTCTAGTGCAATTCTGAGGAAACTCTGCATTGTCGGGTGTGCTGTCCTTTAGATGAGACATTTCGCTCACAAAATATACAGTCAATTCACTTTATAGTATATACAGTACTGTACTCTGAAAAGCTTTGAGATGCCTCAAAGATGTGTTAAGGAGCTATGTCAAATCCAAGAATTATTATCATCATTACTATTACTAACAGCTTTCTTCTCTGCCAAACCGGGTAAACACTGAAGATTCAAAATTGACTGCCAAGCTTATTATTATTAATAAAAACCGTGCTGATTTGATAAGGCACTAAAACAAGGATTATTATATCATTATCATAATAATCATCCTTGCATTTGATATAGCGCTTCATCGTATTGTTCAGACGTATCAATGAGTTCCATAGAATATATTGTAAAGTCAATTGACTACGTTTATTTTGTTGCCGAAATGTCGCAATCAGTTGCGCACAGCAGTGTCGCACAAGCAGATGAAAATGGAATAAACTCCTTTTTATTAAAGGATTATTACTCCCACAAAGCGTTCCGCTAATTGACTGACAACTGCATTCCTGCTTACTGCTGGGTCAACAGAGGTGTTAGGAAATTTGTCCAAGGTTTCTGTGTTTGCAAGGCGGGCACTCTAACCATTATGCTATGGGTCTCTATTGGTAGTTTTACCCTGTGAAGTTCTTTGTGACATAGAATTGTTCATAAATGGTGCATTTCATGGGCAGCTTCCAGTAGCTTCAAATAGTTAAACAGCTTTCTCCCAGGAAAATAATAACATGAAATGCAATATATAAATTCTGTAGCCTATAGCTTCAACTCGGTCTCACTCCAACATGAGAATCTGTCATTCTAAGTAAAAAAATACTTACTCATGTATGCCTATGAATATTGTTCAAGTGTAAGGTGAGACTTTCAGTCAAGCAACACATGATTTCATCTGCAAGGTTGCTGAGCAGTCAAGATTGTGTAACATTCTTTGAAAGCCCTGTTGTTTCATTGACACGTTCAGGTGCTAGCTCATCATAATCATAGTGAGGGAGTGGGACAGAATGCTGCTTAATTGATGCTCGGGTTTGAAAGTTTATATCCATGTGACACATCCACAATTCCCCTCTCTGCTTCTCTCTCTTGCCTGCAAAACATCTAGTTTTTCAAAGTGCCTTTGCTCAATACGGAAACCCCCACACCATCACACGTGCTTGTTTGAGTTCGTTGTCAGCCTGGCTCACTCCGTATCACTCTCTCCTCTAAGTCAGATGGTTTTGGGTGCAAGCCCCACATCGGGTTTAAGCTGACACTCTAGTGCAGTGTTTCTGGTGTGCTGCAATGCTGAACATACCGTCTTTTGGATTAGATATAAAATTGTGCTTGTTCAGACACACATTAAAGATCCTGTGGCTCTATTCAAAAAGAGAAGGGCATTTCTCCCAGCCGACAGTCGACAATCCCCTGGATCAAGTTGGTCATTCATTTCACGGCTGTTTGCTGGGAGGTGACTGTGCGCAAATTGGTTGCTGTGTTAGCACACACGGTCCTTGCATATGGTACAGCGCCTTTCACAGCAAAGTGCTGTGAGGTGGAGCGATTGTGTGTTTTGTGGGCAAAATATCATCAGTGGCTTTTCTTGTGCAGACAAGTAACGCACAGCGTGGGGGAAGTGACACAGGCAGTACTTCCTGTGCAGGCATATTGTGAGAACGGCAGTGACCTAATGAGCTGGAACTTGAGTGTTTTCAGGCTGGGGAGGCAGGTGTACAGTGGAGCCAAGCAAACTCACAACTCTACAGGATCCCGTATATTTAATCACAGACGCCTTGAGATTCTGTCTGAGGCAACAAACGTAACTACATTACGTTTCCTCACTCCACACACCTAATAATAATGCCTTGAAAAAAATTGGTCATTTCAATCCACAAATATTTGTGGGGCACTGTTGTCGCCTTTTGCCCAGAAATATACAATTCACTTTACAGTATATTCTATGAAGCACTTTGAGACGTCTATAAGACGTGAAAAGTTCTATATAAGATGCGGGGATTGTTATTATCATTTGTATATTTATACATTTCACATCTGGAGGACATCCCAAGATGCTGGACAGTCAGTTTTTTGGACCCGAGCTAGTGTTGGGATTGGGGAGGGTGGAGGGAAGGGAGGGAAAGGAGGTGACTGATGGTTTAGTTGAAGAGGGGGGGGTCTTGAGGTGAAACTTGAATGAGGTTAGGGAAGGTGACAAGGAGGGATTGCGGGATAGAATTGCAAAAGTTGGGGATAGAGTGGCTGAAGGCTTGTCCACTGAGCGGAGAGAGGTGGGCAGGTTGGTAGGAGTTTAGGAGATCACAGAGGTAGGGTGGGGCAAGGGCCTATTGTTACTTGGAAGAATGAGCGAAATTTCTTTACTTAAACATGTCACCGAGAGAAAAAATTATTTGAAAAATAAAATGTTGCAATAAACAAATTCTACACATAACCTTCAGTCTGCAAAAGGAAGCCACAACAGTTCAGACTCTACATGAACTGAAGGTTGCAGAAGTGATCATTTGATCAGCTACTTGAAGTAGAGACAGAAAGGTATCTATCTTAAGCCAGTTGTTAAAATAGCTTCACTGATCAATGGAAGACAGATCCGAGATAGGATCATCTTTCTCATCTCACGGAGGTGCAGTGCAGCACATCTATTGGCTTCTTACCCTCCTGAAACTAGCACGGTTGTGAGTCAAACCTAAAATCTACCAGGCTATGAATTTGGTACTTGCTTATTCAACCACTAAACCCCCCTCAACACAGCATGAGTATTGCCAGAGACAAAGGTTTAGAAAGTTCTCTTAGACTGAAGAGAAGGGCTCCAAATACACGGAATTATAGTGAGCTGCCATTTGGTCGCTACATTGGGATCAGCCCTCGACATTCAGCACATTGAAGGGATATAGATGCCTAAAATATCAATTGAGCGATTAACTTACTAACTAACTAATAATAATAATCCTTGGATTTGATAGTTCAAAGGCACTGATTCACAGCCACGTGGATGTTGGCATTGCTTGTGGAAGTGTAGGTGTCTGAGGATAAGTACATCTGGGTGTATCGGAAGCCACTAAATATCGACTGTAATGTTAAATTTACCCCTTTGGGGCATAAGAAACAATCTAGTTTCACATCTTAAATGATAATTATATTAACAGGAAAATATATTCACATCCAGAGATACGATGGAGCTGTATCAGCTATAATTATATCTAGTAATTTCTCCCATGCCAATGGATCGATAGAACAGTTAAATGCTGGCAAACATCAACATTTCAAACAAGATCTACAAATTGTAATAATAATAACTATCTGATACAGTGGCTCATCATATTGAAATGACTCAACGTACTTCAGAGTTTTCTGCAAAATGAAGCGACTATGTATTTGTATGACTTTGAACCTACACAGTCTAGGCTGACATTCCAATGTCCTGTTGGGAGATGTGCTGCAATGCCAGAGGTGCTTATGCCTCAGATCAGTCATTAACCCAAGGTCCCTTATGCCTATTCAAGTGGATGATAAAATTCCCATGATACCATTTGGAAAGAAAAGTGAAGGGAATTTCCCCAGGTGTCGTGGCCAACAATCCCCCCAAATAAAAAAAATTGTGCATTCACGCCTGTTTGGGGAACATTGAAAATAGGCTGCCACTTTCATCTACAAGTTGCACTTTACAGTAATAATAATATTAGTGGTAATCCTTGCATTTGACATGGCGCCTTATCATGTTGGTGATATGTGTCAAAGCGCTTTGCAGAGTATATGGTGAGGTGAATTGATGGTGTATTTTATGGGCTAAAATCTTGTGAAGCATTTTAAGATGACCTCCTGCATTATAACAAAGGGAGGATTATTTATTATTAATTTGTAGGATGGCAGCTGATTTCACACAGCAAAGTGCCACAAGTAGCCATGAAACAAATGACCTTTTTTGGTTTAAGTTGGGGGAGTGTTGTTCAGGACAGAAACTCCTTTCTCTCAGATCTTTCCGACAGAAGCACAATCTATACATTTTTAGACGCAATTTTCACAGAGGAGTTTCAAGTAGGCAACAGAGATTCATAAAAAAATACTCGCTACTTCCAATAAAAATCACTAACATAAAAAAAGATTCAATCTTCCGAATACTACAGTTCATCTGCAGTTATTGAAGCATTATTCACTCAATAATTCTATGATTGTAACCACATTTGTCTGAGTTTCTGCTGTCAACATTCCTAGAGGCCATGCAGACAGCTGTCCATATAACTGATGGATATTGCTTTGGTGCCTAGGTATACTACAGTCCACAGGAATTCAGGCAATAAATGCAGTTACAACATGCGGGAAACAATGCCCGAATAACATTCCAATCATGGATGTTCTGTTCTTGAACATTTCAATGTGGAGTCCTGTAGTGTATTGGTTAGAGCACTTGCCTCGCAAGCGAAAGATTGCGGGTTCAATTCTCGGACAGGGCAAAACCTTAGGCAAGTTTCCTTACTCTTCATGCCTATCCTTCACCTAGCAGTAAGTAGGAACCCAATTGTAAGTGGATTGCTTTTCCGGGGGTAATAATGCTTTCAAAAACAAATGCTAAAATAATTATAATCATTCTGTCACTCAATCCATGACTGTTTGTGGGGCACTCTGTGGACAATTAGCTCCCGTGTTTGCCCACAAAATATACAACAACAACAGCAAAATTACATTTATAGAGCACCTTTCATGTCGGGAGGAGTGGTTTAAAATATACAATTAATTGACTTTACAGTATATTCTGCGAAGCATTTTGAGACGTCTCAAAGATTTAATGAGGTACTACTGCATGTCAAATGCATGGATTATTATTATCATTTGTAACCGTGCACAGTAAATCAGCAGTTTTTAAAAGCTTTGCACATGTAGGTTAAGAAATAAAAAGAGGTTAAATTCAAGTCTCGCTTGAAACAGGAGGGACGACTATTTTCCATCAGTCTTTCTATTTTCAGTGGGGGTATTTTTTTGGATACAAAAAAAGAAGTTGCTTGTAAACTGGTCAAATTGGTTTCTATTAAATCCTCGTGTAATCAATCTGCAACTTGACACTGAGAGATTAATTGGGGCTTTCCGGGTCTATTTATTTTGCTTTGTAATCCATCTCCCACGTACAGATTACTTTTGCTATTTTGTCAATTTTTATGTGAGATGCGTTTTGATTGACTGAAATGTGCATTTGTTGGGACGTTGCAAATCTGACACTGCTGATACATTCTATTTTACACGATGGCAATAGTAGAATAACTCAGGGCTAATAGCTTCCTGAAGATTTGGGAGCTTAACTCTATCTGTACCTCTGATTGCACCTTGATAGCATCGAATTGGGTATATTTGCAAACCACAATGTTTACATTAGATAAAACACCCTTTCCTATCGGGAGGATGTCGCAAAACAGGACATACTGTAAAGTGTAGTGACTGTGGGTGTAAACATGGCAGCCCAATTTGTGCAACCCAATGTCCTACAAACCGCCATGAAGTGAATGAGCATTTTTATTGAGAGATTGTTGGCCAGGTCACTGGCGAAACTCCCTTCTCTATTTGAACACAGGTCACAATTTAAGATATTAATTTCAGGATCTTACAACAACCACAAGTACTTGACCACTCTTTCTGGCTCAGAGCCGAATGTTACCCACTGAGCCAGGCTGACACACAATGTAGAACCTCCTTAATTTGTTGTTCCAGATGAGAACAAAACAATAATTGTTTTAATATCAAATCTTCAACATTGGACCACTCACTTATACACCACTGTGGACACAGTACATAATTTGCTGATTAAAGGGCAGAATTGCCTTCAAACACACAGTCACTACACTTCACAGTAAATCCTGTGAAATGCTTTGAGAGGTCTCGGTAACCTGATAAGGCAAATGCAAGGATTAAGGATTATTTTTATTGTAGAGTCTCTATCAGTGATCGCTGGGATGTTAAGCCTTTACTCTATATAAACTGGCCTTGTTTCTGAAGGGATAGTGAAGCTTGCACGATATCCATAATATTGTGCGGCATTAAATTCAAATTGAAAAATCGCCCTTCCACTGAAGAGACAGGGATTCCAAACTGAATTGATAAATCTTTGTGCTGCCTTTTGCTCTGCACTCTCTTGTGTTCAGTGCCCCTTTCATTGTGCTGCGAGACTATGACTACCAAGTGGATATTAATAACCCATGCATTTGATATAGCGCTTTTCATATCTTCCAGACGTCTCAAAGCGCTTCACAGAATATACTGTAAAGTGAATTGACGGTATATTTTTGGGCAAAACGTGGCAGCCAATTGCGCACAGCAGTGTCCCACAAACAGCCGTGGATTTAAATGACCAATTTATTATTATCTTCTTGAGGGACTATAAGAACAGACACAAACTAAAAGTGGTTTTCCACCAAGTAAAAAAAATGCAAGCACATTCAGATGTCACCCTGGCTCACTTCTGTGTTAGAAGATTTCTGGGTTCAAGCCCCATGTAGAGACTTTGAGCTCACAGTCTAGGCTGACACTCCATTGTGGTGCTGTGGTTGCATGCTGCAGTGGTGGAAATTGTGTCCATTGGATGAGATGTTATTAATTTATTAATAGTATTTCAGAGTATACAGAATTTGACAAAATATTGAATTCAGCTTAACTTTGCAGCATGTTTTCTGTCGTTCTTGAAAGAAAGTTAAGAAAACTTATGAAAATTAACGATGGTGTTTCACATTGTCAAATTCTGGGAGCTCTTAAAACTGTTAGATTAAACCTAGGTCTAGGTGGAATTTCTACACATCGATTTCCACACAAACAAAATTCTTTGAGATCGGTGGGATCTAGAGACCTAACAGTGGTGATTTCATCAGCATCACATCCATACTTGTGGAGTCCTGTAGCTCAGTGGTTAGAGCACTCACCTTACAAGTGAGAGAGTTCGATTCCAGGCAGGGTGAAATTTTAGGCAAGCTGCTGCCTTTCGCCCACAAATATACAGTCAATTCACTTTACAGTATATTCTATGAAGCGCTTTGAGAGGTCTAAGAGTGTGAAAAGCGCTATATCAAATGGAAGGATTATTATTATTATTACATGTTAACTGTTAATATGTTCTACGTTTGGAAAACTACCTTTCACGTGTGGAAGATGTTTCAAAGTGCTTCACAGAATACACTATAAAGTGGAGTGACTGTGTGCCTTGTGACGAACTCGGCAGTTGATTTGGGCACCGACAAACAATGAAGCCATAAAGCAAATGGTCGATTTTTATTTGGACCGAAATCAAGATTGAATTTAAGAATTAATGTTAATTTTTTTTGCCAATGGTTTTAAGATGCAGACCATGAGAGATACTAGGCCTCTGTTAAAACTGCAGTTGGTGTGAAGACAACTGTTATGGTTTAAAAAACATTCAGTAAAAAAACATTGTGGTTGATTGTTGGTCAAGATTGTTGGTTACTGCAGTGACTGTGTATTTAGTAAGTGAATATGGCAACCAATTTGAAATGTCCTCCAAATGGCCATAAAATGAGTGAGCAATTTTATCTGGGGGATTGTTGGTCAGGACACCAGGAAAAACTTGTTTCTCTATTTGAAATAATACAACAGGATCTTTAATATCCACGTAAACAGGCAGATGAACCCCGGTTTAACATCTCACCTGAAAGATAGTAACTCGTCAGTCTAGTTTATGAGTACAACATGAGTTTCAAGAAACCAGACAGTTGATTAATTTTTCCAATCTTGCTTCTTGTACTGCAATAATTTCCCATGCAAATTACAATAGAAATCGAGTCTTGATGGCAGCAAACCAAGTCTCTTAATACCTTTAATCAGTTAAGATCAACATAATTCAACTTTGTTGATTGTGGGTCTACTTAATGCTTTGAGTTTCTAGAGGTATAAAATACTTCATCTTCTTGTCATCAACCCTCTGTGGATACAACTGGGGTTTAAAATGCTAAATTTGCTAAATTGTTGACAAATCCAGCTGGCACCTCCTCATCTCTAGGCTAACTCTTCTCCTGCACCTATTTCTCTGCTTACCCCTTCGGCTCGGCTAACTTGTGACATGTATGTCCCCCACCGCCATCTCATCCCCCCCACCCTCTCCAATTTCTCCCTCCCTCCCTCCCTCCCTCCCTCCCTCCCTCCCTCCCTCCCTCCCTCCCTCCCTCCCTCCCTCCCTCCCTCCCTCCCTCCCTCCCTCCCTCCCTCCCTCCCTCCCTCCCTCCCTCCCTCCCTCCCTCCCTCCCTCCCTCCCTTTAGCCCTTAATCTTATCCTCCTTGCCGATCCCCAACCCTTTCTGTGTTTGAGTCCTGCCAAAAAACTAACCTCTTTGAAGTGGGTCCAAATCCCTGATTAACCAGTGCCTTCGGAAATGCTCCTGACGTGAAAGGCACCATACCAATGTAATTTTGTATTGTATTATATATTCTATGTGGTCCAGTACCAACTCTAACCTTGATAACCTTGGTGTCAGATGCCGTCCCTGTAAAGCGCTCCAAGATATTACCCTACATTCACCTACAAAATACGTCACTTCACTTTACAGTAAATTCGTGTGAAATGCTTTTCTATGTCCTCCTCATTTTATAACAAACACAAGAATTATGTATTATTTATTTGTAGCATGACAGCCAATGCTATGGAGAAAGGATAGGTCAATGGGACTGAAAGGATTGCTCTTGAGGGAGTCAACAGTGTCATGATGCACCAAATGTGCCCTAAACTTTCTATGGTTCACAGCAATGGCCCACAATCATGAAGCCATGATATGACTGACCAAGTTTATTGGTTTGAGTTGTCCAGGACACTGGAAGAAAGTGCTCCCTCTCCAAGAGGTTTTCATTGGAAGCCAAGGCGAACCACTTTAAGCTCTGTGGACATGAAAGACGCTTTACCAAATGTAAGGATTATTATTAGCAGCATTATGAAGCAGGCCGGAGCCACCCTGCTTAGTGGTCTTCGGCTTGTTTCACATCCCCTGTCTCCCACACTGTTGGTTGCTTCAGCCACTCTGCTCCCAACCTCTGGAACTCCTTCCCAGAGTCTATTTGCCTCACCCACTTCCTTCCCTCTTTCAAGACCCATGTCAAGATCCTCCTCTTCAAACGTGCTTTCAATCACACTTGCCCCACTACCGGTCTCCATCCTCCCCAATCCCGAACCCCAACTAGAGTCTGAACCACTGACTGTCCAGCGCCTTGGGATGTCCTCCCGATGTGAAAGGCGCTATACAAATGTAGTTTTGTAGTTGTTGTTATATGAAGGTCGCATTAAATGCAAGTTGTCATTGTATAATTTGTGATATTCACTAAGCGGTATCGTGAAATTTTCCCAAACTACAAAAGCTTGATTTAAAGCCGATTTACTTTTCTTCTCTGGCTTCTTTTTGGCTAGTGTTGGAAATCGATACTTTAGCAAATGTATGGAACGTAAAAACAAAAGCTTTGCCCTTTAGATATCGCTGAGTTGATAACTAACTCCCGACAGGCATGTGAACACTGAGTGCATGCTGTACAAATCATTACTAAGTCACATGGATGCAGGTGTCCCCCCCCAACCTTTACTGTATTGGAATGTGTGGGGTGGTTGGCGTTAGGGAGTGGAGTGAGATTCTCAGTGTGCAATGGGAACTTTTTCTCATTCAAAGCAGTTTTCCACCTGGTGAATGGGAAAATAGTTCCATTTAGTTCCAAAGAGCTGTGTTGAGAAATAGCTGTCACTGTGTGATAGTGAGAGAATTCCACACGCACTTTGATTTAAGATATTTTGCCCATCTCCATCTAATACCCCCCACTCTCTGGAAACTCCATTCGGAGTCTCTCTGATTCGCTTGCTTGCTTGCTTGGGTGTCCATCCTTATTATTAAGTGAATTGAGTCACCCTGCCAACGTGAAAGGCGCTATGTGAATGTATATTGTATTGTAATGTAATCAATTTGGATCAAAATCAGATGCGCAGTGTTATTTATGATTTTGTGTTTAATGGAGAAACCCAACTGACTGAGCCAGTGATTTGCGTGAGGGTTGGCTTTAACAGGTGCAACTAAACAAGCAATGTTTAAGATAAGTGAAACACCTGCAATCTATAATGTAAAGAAATAATCCTGTAATCCCTTCTGTGCAAATGTGCTGCCTCATGATTAACACACATTTTGCAAATGCTTTGTCACCCCCACACTCTTCGCAAATTAGACCCTGGTGCTGGTGTGACCCATGCAAACACAAGCATGAGTGTGACTGTGTGATAATTCTGACACTATCTGAATCATGTAGCAATAGCAAGCAACAGCAACAACTGCACAAATAGTGACAAGTATTTAAGCAGCACTCGGTTCATTATAATAACCCACACTAATAATAAATAAATAATAATCTTGTACTTGATATAGTGCCTTAGACGTCATTATGACGTCTCAAAGCGCTTCGCAGAATATACTGCAAATCAGATTGACCGTATTTTGGGGGACAAACTATGCAAGGTAGCTAGGAAAGTCATAAATCATTGTATCATAATTGGAACCTCCCAACTGTGCTCCGTGTTAGTTGTAGGAGGATACCTGCTAAGCCATTTTTTTTTTGATTTACATATTTTAAGTGATTTCTAATATGCCATCTTAATGTTGGTGTGCCTTGCCAACAAACACATTAGAAGATATTTTGGTTGGTGACCTCAATGATGGATTGCACTGGAACTTTAAATCTGGAGCCTGGGTTCCAATTTAGCTCAATCTTCATCACAGTATGAAATGTAGATTCCTCTGCAGGTTCCAAACTCTATAACCTCTTTACCTTTTTCTTCAGTGTTCCCTCAGCTGCCTTACAGACACAGCACTCACCATCTGTACCTTGCCCTTCTTTACGAGCGAGATCTCAAAGACTTTCCTCTCTGACCATGCCTTCAGTTTCTTCCCCTGGCTTGCGTCAAACTTATAAGAACACAAACATTTGCCAGCCAAAAGAAAACACAGATCCACCTAATTCACTTTCCACCATCCTGGCAGTCGCTTCACATGTCGTGCCCCCAAACTATGTCCTGCATCCCAAGATAACGCTTTCTAGCAGAAATCTATCTAATTTATTCTTGGAACAAAAATGACATTTTCTGCTTCCACCGCCTCCCTAGGAAACCTTTTGCATATGTCTAACTATTCTGTCACTGAAGTAGTGCTTCCACAGATTTGTTCTAAAATTTCACTATTATTAACTGCTCTGAGACGCTTACTCGCATCAAGTCCGCTATATAAATGGAAGTGATTGTTATTGTTGCAGTAAGTAACTTATTGAGAAGTAAGACTAGATGGAGCTCTGCATTTGATCCATGTAGTCACAACACTGTACAGTATATGCTGTGATTGTTATGCAGTGCCTTAACTGATACTGACTGGGCACTAAAATATTCTGTGAAGCACTTTGAGAAGTCTCAATGCCATAATAAGGTGCTGCACAAATGCAAAGATTATTATTAATATTATTCCCTGGTGGGGTGAAAGATTGGACACGTTTCTTTACTCCACACACCTGATAATAATCTCTCAAGAAAAAAACAACAACAATAAATTGGTCACTTCACAACTGTTTGTGAGACATTGCTGTGCGCAATTGGCTGCTGCGTTTTGCCCACAACTATACAGCCACTTCACAGTATCTTCTTTGAAGTGCTTTGAGACGTTCAGAAGATGTGAACAGTGCTATATCAAATGCAAGGATTAATATTATTAATAGTAAGAGCACAACATACCCAGTTTCTCTATAGCTGCAGTGTTTTTGAGATTGTAAATGGGACTGAGAGAGAAAACTCAGAACAGTAATATATCATAATAAATAATTCTTGCATTTGATATAGTAATATATCATCTTCTAGACATCTAAAAGCATATAGAATACTTTCAGATTGGCCAAAGCAGAAGAACAAGAGGGAAAGGGTTGCAAAGGGCAACTTCAGAACACAAACCACAACGTATCTCCACCCAGAGGCTAATTAATGACTCAAATGGTTTACCATGAAGGGTGGTTGAGGCCAGGAAACTAGGCCCAACTTAATTCATTTAAGAAACAGCCTGATGCTGTAATAGGAGAAGGTCAGCGTGACTTTTCTGCAAAAATTAGATCAAATAAACAATGATAATAATAATTATCCTTACATTTGATGTAGCACCTTTCACAGCAATAGAATGTCTCAGGATATACTGTAAAGTTTAGTCACTGCGTAAATGTAGGAGAACACAGCATCCAAATTGCACAGCAAGGTCCCACAAACAGATCTTGTGGTATACTCCTGGTAAGCACACAACCAAAGAATTTGAAAACCTACATAACGTAAAATAAAACAAACCTTTGACATAAAGACTTTACAGAGAGAAGTGTGGTTGATGGCTGAGATGGCTTCTGCATTTACTGTTCTACATTACCCTTCAAGTGACAGGAAGAGAAGGTGAGGCAGAGTAATATTTTGCCTACCATTAAAGAATGTATTATAAATACATTTGATCATTATGGGGTTCAGTGAACCTGGTTCATTTACTGGAGAAACTGATTTGTGTTCAGCCCTCCCTCGCAGCCTGACCTTGAGCAACTCTGTGCTGGTCGATAACCTATAATCTTGTGGAATTACTTTGTGTAATTTGGGAAGTGGCAGAAACAGAGCAGAAATATTCTTATTGCGGAAGTTTAATAAAACGTGATTAATTGATGGTAATCGTGTTAGAGATGATTAACCACTTATTGCAGAGGATGTTCAGAGTGTGGTTTACTGTGTTGCATTTTACCTTTCAAACCTACACTACGTAATTTTTTTTCAGACGTAATGTAACAGTCGTTTCACTGTCCCGGGCAATTTGTTTGATTATTCAAGGTCCTCAACAACAACAACTTGCATTTAGATAGTGCCCTTCATGGTGGACGGTGTCTCGGAGAGCTTAATTCCTTCACTTGCAATCAAATCCCTTCACACCTTAGCAGCTGCCTATATCAGACCCTAACAGCTGCCGACTCCGCCACTGCTGCACCCCCACCCTCGCCCAGCTCCATTGGATCCCCATCTCTCAGAGGATTGAATTCAAGATCTTCGTCCTCACTTCAAGGCCCTCCATGGCCTTGCCCCTCCTACCTCTCTGATCTGCTGGCCTCCTATCAACCTGTTCACATCCTCTGTTCGGCAGGCTCCGGCCTGCTCTATGTCTCTCGCCAGACCCGCCCTACCATCGATGGCTGGGCTTTCAGCCTCTCTGCCCCCAGGCTCTGGAACCCCATCCCACAATCCCTTTGCCTTGCTCCCTCCCTCTCTCCTTCAAGGCCAGTCTCAAGACCCTCCTTTTTGACCTTGCTTTCAGCCACCATCCTATCTTTCTGCCCTCCCTCATCCCAACCCTGCCACCCCACTCCTCTCCCCCCCCACACCCACCCCATGCTTGAGTCCTGTACCCTCACTGTTCAGTGTCTTTGGACGTCCTCCCAACGTGACAGACACACTACAAACATAATTTTGTTGTTGTTGCTGTTATATATTGCTCCAGTCTCTTCCCCCACCCCAGCTCCTCTGCTCCATCCCCTGCACTCAGCCTGCTGTAGCTCACTCACCTCTGCAGGGTCACTATTTGTCACTTTTTGTTAGTCGAGCCTTCAGTTAAATGCACCCCCAACATCTAGTGCTCCCTGTCTATCTCTCCACCTCACGCGCTCTCTATCTTTATATCCCAACTTAAAACTTACTTTTTCAACTACAAATATCCCCTTCCTTCCCCTTCCCTTCCTCTTAACTTGGTATCCAACTCTGCCGCTGAGATGCACTCTGAAATGTTACACTGTATGAAGGGTGCTCGGGCCCAGGATCCGTTATTGTGAAGCGCTCTGAGACGCTGTCTGGCATGGAGGGCGCTATATAAATTGAAGTTGTTGTTGTTCTGTATCAATGCAATTTATTGTACTTTTAATGTCTAGGAACACTCTCAAAATAATCACATTGCTTTATTAATTGGAATTATAAATAATAATTAGAGACAGCCAACTGCGCACAACTGTGTACCACAAACAGTCATGTTTTATTGTCATTACCTGAGGAAAGCAATCTGCCAATTGTCTAACAACTGGGTTCCTACTTACCTCTAGATAAATAAAGGCATATGGGGTAAGAAACTTTCCTAAGGTTTCACCCTGCCCGGGAATTAAACCTGCATCCTCTCACTTACGTTCCAACCAATATGCTATAGTACTTCTATAATGTAATTTCACTTTGGCCAATGGTTCCATCCAACATGAATTAATGGGCATTTGTCCTTTTCTTTTTAACATTGTAAACTGACTGAGCAATTATTAACTGAGTAAATAGTAACGGAAGGGATGGAGCAATAAATTAATTGCTCTGTGTGACACAAGTGGTAGCAGTGACAATCAATTTTATTTCCACCATTTAAAGAAAAGGCACAGGGTCTTTTCTCACAGATATCCATGACTAAATTTAACAATTTGTACAAAAAAAGTAATACAACATTAAATTATTTTTGTGTGCCTTTGGCAACTCTTTTTCTGTGTGGTTTGTTACATGGTTCGCATGGTTAATAATAATAATAATCTCTGCATTTGGTATGGTGCCTTTCAGGTAAGGAGACTGTCTCAAAGCGCTTCACAAAATTTACTACAAAATGGAATGACTGTGTATTTGTATGCAAACACGGCAGCCAATTTGATCACAGCGTGCTCCACAAACAGTCACAAACTCTGTGACCTTTGGACCAGATGTGGGACTTGAACCCATAACCATTTGACTCAGTGTTGAAAGTGCCACCAACTGAGCCAGGCTAATACCCTTATTTATGCATGGGTCAGAGAGTTACGTATAGGTGGGAGTGGGGGGGCGGGGGTAAGGTAAGTGGGGTAGAGAATAAAGTTGATGACTAACTTCAAAGCAATTTGAGCCAACATTTCCAGCCAATTCCTCAAAGCAGATGCATTAAATTCTCAACTTACAGCAAAGGCGAAATTAAGTTCAAGAGTGCTTAAATCTCCTCAAAATATATAGCTCCTTGGCACTTTTAGTTACTTTGTATTTGTCTGATACTTATTAAAAGTAGTAAAAAAAGAAAAAAATGTCTCATACTACACATTTCACGAGGTGACTGCTACCTGTCACTCCCCCCTGCCCCCACTCCCCCCACCCTCCCCCCCCACCACCCCCCCCACCCCCGACACACACACCAAATTACAACAAATAATCCAACTCTACATCATAATTGTTTGGGGAGGACAAGATTGCAAGCTATGGAGAGAGAGAGGGGGTTGAGATTGATTTGTACAGCTCTGGCACAGACACGATGGACTGAATGGGCTCCTTCTGCGCTGTATAATTCTATGATCATATGAATAAAATATTTGGAAATTGGATGGACGGATGCGTCGATCCAACACTCACATTTTGTCCTATTTTACTGTCAGTCTGGCTCAGTTGATAGCACTCTTGTCTCACAGGGCATTAGTATTAAAACTTGCATAAAGTTCCGTTCCATTCCTCTGAGTCAATATCAACAACAGCACCTGGATCAATGCCAACACACATTTTGATTAAGTCCGTGCTTCCAGTCCACAAAACACATTAACCCCTCCAAGCAAGACCACACCTATTCAGCAACCATTCATTCTTAACTATGCTGAGCTGAGGAGATACCAGAGCTTGTGCACATTATTGACGTTAATAATGTGAAGCCCTCGCACCTCCCTACCTCTCCGGCCACCTTACTCCCCAACTAATTACCCACTGCTCCAATTGGCTGGCTTCAGCCACCCGCTTATTCCTCATTCCATCATCGATGGGGGCACGTTTCAGTCACCATGCCCTGAAACTCTGGAAAACTCTTCCTCTATCCCTCCTTCTTGTCCTCTCCTTCCCCATCTTTGACCGTGCCTACGGTCACTTCCCGTCTCCCACGGCATCATGCTCCGCCACCATCAATCACCCTGGGACATCTCTCCGAGTGAGAATATGGAACCATTAAAGTGTGCTAAGACTCCCATTAGGATTTGTGCCAAGTGGGAATATCAAAAATCCATCAAGAAGCCTATGATATACATCATACAGCTCAGGAACATAGATCAGACTGCACCTGGACATACACCAAGGGTTACAAGAAAAATCAATGCTAGAGGCAAGGTAGGAACCAGTAAAGATTTGAACCAGAAAATCAGAGATCTCGCATGTTAATGATTTCTTATCAGCTCTTTGGTGAGCTGCTAAGAAGAGCATGACAAGGCAGCAGGGTGTTTCATTGAGAGGACAGGCGGAAAGAATATAGTATCATCTGGCTCATGTCAGTCAAGGAACTAGCTGCTTCCCAATCACAGCAACAATGAGATTAGTCTATGGATTGGCACAGAATGACTGTGAGATCACCAGAGACACATGTTGTATACCCGACTATTACTACTTTAAAATAATTCCAATTTACCACAAAATCTGCCTACAAATCTGCCTACAGCCAGCACACTTTGCAGCGAATCCTTGGAAGCGTTTTGAGATGGCCTCCTGATGTGAAAGGCTCTATATCAAATGCAAGGATTATTATTATTATTACTACTACTGCTCTTATTATTATACTATCGTGCTCAAGACCCAGTTCTGCTTTCCCCTCCCTACCACTCTTGGTTTCCAAACCCCTAGCTTGGCAGTGTTAAGCATATTGAGATGGCCTCCTGAAGTGAAAAGTGCTGCATTAAATTTAAATTGTATTCAATCATGTTATTGCTGCAATTAAACTAGCAAGCAGGAAGACCCGGGTTTGATTCCCATACAAAATGCTGTACAAGCTCCCTTACCCCATACATCTCTGTTTAGCAAGCAATAAGTAAGAACCCAGCTGTTGGTCGATTGGCGGATGGCTTTCTGGGAGTAATCACAGAATTTTACAGCACAGAAGGAGGCTATTCAACCCATCATGCCTGTGCTGGCTCTTTGAAAGGGCTACCAGCTAGTCCCACTCCCCGTTCTTATCCCCGCAATTTTTTCTTTTTTAAGTGCCTATCTAATTCCCTTTTAAAAGCTATTATTGAATCTGCTTCCACCATCCTTTCAGGCTGTGAAATTCCAGACTATAACAACTCTCTAGGTAAAATTATCTTTGTCTCCCTCTGGTTCTTTTGCCAATTATCTTAAATCTGTATCATCTGCTTACCACCAGAGAAACCCGTTTCTCCCTATCTACTCTATCAAATACCCTCTAATTTAGAACACCTCTATTAAATCTCCCCTCAACCTTCTCTGCTTTTAGAAGAATTATCCCACACTCACTTTTCCCTCCAAAAAAATTGTTTCTGGGACACTGCTGTGAGAAGTTCACTGCCACATTTTACCCACAAACTACACAGTCAATCCACTTTACAGTTTATTCTGTGAAGCACTTTGAGACATTTCTACAGCGTGATTAGGTGCTGTATCAAATACAAGGATGATTTTTATTGAAATGTTTCATTTTGTTTAAGTAGAAAACTCACTTTGACACCAAACTGCATGCAAACAGGGGGTTTGAAGGGTTAAAATAACAATGCCATTGTTTGACCTAGCTGTTTTTCGATTCAACGCCAGCACACTTAAATGTTTATTTCGATTAATGGCACAAGCATAAGGGAAAGACATGATCATTTTTAACCTGTGATTTTTGCTGCCTGCTATCTTACCATCAATCGATACAATTGGCACTGAGGCACAGAAAGCTGCAGTTAGTTCCATTGACTCCCAAACTCTCCGCAGGCAATTTTTCTTACTTAGAACTTAAACTTTCCTTGCAAACTTTTATTTTTTCTAAAAAATGAAAAGAATGCAACAAACAAACCCTTGGAATTTTACTGAAAAAAAAGCGGCTTCATTCATCTCGAATCCATTCAGAGACTACATGACAAAGCCACCTTTGACACTTAGATCAATACTAATAGAATAGATCAAAAGGACATGGTTGTGAATACTGAAAGCATCCATCGTTTGTTTGCAATTAAACTAAGGAAGGACTAAGCTAATGTAATAAGGTGGGTCCTGGTGAGTACACATACCGGAGATAATGCTTGTTCTGTTCAGAAACAAATGACAAAGCAAACTGAGTGGAAAAATAATAATAATAATCCTTGCATTCGGTATAGTGCCTTATCATGTCGTCAAGACAACAACAGCATCAAAATTACATTTGTAAAGCGCCTTTCACGTCTGGAGAATGTTCCAAGATGTCTCAAAGCGATTCATAGAATACACCGTAGAGTGAATTGAAGAGTTTCTACAATCTGCACAATTTTAAAACTGAGATCTAAAACAAAATATTCTGGCAGGGTAAGACTTGGTAGAATTATGAATTAGAACCAGGCCATTTAATAGTGAAATTAGGAAGCATTTTTTCACTCAATGGGTAATAGAAATGTGGAATTCTCTCCCCAAAAAAGTCGTGGATGCTGGATCCATCCACAACTTCAAGAGTGACTTTGATAAACTTTTCGTAGGTCGGGGGATTAAGGGATATGGGGAGAAAGCGGCAAATTGAAATTCAAAGGATTAGTAAAGATACAGATCAGCCACGATCTAACAGGCTTGATGGACTGAATGGCCTATTCCTGTTCCTATGTTCTTATATCCTATGTTCCTACAACCCTCTTGTCCCTCTCGTACTATACCCTCTTTATAAAATTTCCTCTTCATATGTTGATACTGTTTGCTTCAATTAGTTTTTGCCAGTAAGTTGCACATTCTCACTACGTTCCTACCATACTTTGAGTGAAGAAGTTCCTCCTAAATTCTCTGTTGGGTCTACTTGTATGGACTTTTGTAGCGTTGTGGTTAGAGTGGTTTCCTTGCAAGTGAGAGGACCCGAGCCCGATTCCTGAGCCGGATCAAATTTTAGGCATGTTTCCTTACTCCACACATCTCTGTTGACCTAACAGTAAGTAGGATCTTGGTTGTTAGTTGATTGGTGGATCGCTTGGTGGTGGTAATCACCCCTCAAAATAAAATGTAGTTACTTAATCCACAATTATATTGGACACTGCTGTGCGGAATTGGCTGCCGGGTTTCACCCCACAAAATGAAAATGTATGGATTCTTATTATGTTATTCCTGTCTACCACCAAATCTGACGCCCAGAGAATACTCTCTGAGTATTCCAGAGCAAGAAATTCACACAGGAAACCAATACGGCGAGGGTAGTTCTATAATCAATCCTATTGTTTTCTGTCTGCACACATGAAGGTGAAAAATGTGACACTTCATAACAGATTCAATGTGATTGAAACAGTTGCAGTCTCACCCCAAATGCACTGAATCACTCTTCTACACTGATGGCAATATTCCCCTTCCAAACAGTTAATCAAACCAAGTGAAACTTTCTAACCTCCAGTAATTTACAGATACCATATAAAATTACTTCCTATTAGCAGCGGAGAAAGCAACACAAAGCCCATCGGTCAGATTATCTGTTAGACAAAAGAAAATTTATATTTGATATAGCATCTTTAATGTCAGCAGGATGTCTTAGAGCACTTCACAGGATATACTGCAAATAGCAATCACTGTGTATTTTGTGGGTGAACACAGCAGCCAATTTGCGCATAGCAGTCGTGAAGTGAGTGACCAATTTTATTCAGGGATTGCTAGCCAGGGGAGAAACTCCATTCTGTTTTTGAATAATACACGGGATGTTTGACGCCCACCCGAATGGGTAAAGCGAACCTCAGTTTAACGTTTCTGCTGAAACACAGCACCTCCAACAGCTCACCCCAGCACTGCGCTAGTGTGGCAGGTTAGACTGTATGAATTCAAAGTGCTCATATATGGGATTGGACACACAACCTACCGACTCAGAGGCAAGGGCACCATCAACTGAGCCAGGCTGATGCACAATATTTGTTGGAAACTCACCAACAAAATGATGAGTAAATAATTTGAAGAGATTCTATGGAAAGGTAGAGTGAAAGTACTGTACTTCTGTGTTTTTAACGATCCGGAACAAATTAAATGATGCAGCAGCTCTCTTTTTTCGCTGCTTGTTGTAGAATGTTTTGTCGTGGTCATCTCATCTCCTTGCCCCTCATAAACCCTGGCCAGACTATTGGCATGCAAAAAAATAGTTATGAAGTTCATTTAGCATTAGACAAAAGAAAATGGCAAATTATCCAATTATTTGGCTACTCAATTTGCTGTTTAGGGGATGTTATTGGTGAAGATTGGCTGCCATATTTCCTGATGTAACAATTTCACTTCTGGTCAATTATAGTTTGTAAAGTACTTTAAGCCATTTATTTTCACATGACAGGTGATATATGAATAATAACACCTACATTTAGCCTTATTATGTCATTGAAACATCTCAAAGTGCTTTACAGGATTAATTGTAACTTGTGATAGCATAGGATCTTTAATATCCTGAACAGGAAGACAGGACCTTGGCTTAATGGTCCGAAAGATAGCATCTTTGACAATGCAGAGCTCCTATAACATTGCATTGGAGTTTCAGCCTGGAGTACATGAGTTCAAACTCCCTCAATAATAATCCACCAAAAATCCTTCAATAATAATTCTGCAATAACACTCCTTTTGAGGGATAATAATCCCTAACAAAAAACAATAATAAATTGGTCATTTCAATCCATGACTGTTTGTGCGACATTGCTGTGCGCAATTGTCTGCCGTGTTTCGCCCTTGTATATACAATTCACTTTACAGTATATTCTGTGAAGCGTTTTGAGTCATCTAGAAGACGTGAAAAGGTATATCAAATGTAAGGATTATTATTATTATTAATGTTAAAGTCGAAGCAGGCCTTAAACCTTCCACACAGAGGTGAGGAGAGAGTGTTTCCAGGCTGACGGCAATGTTGGGAAGGACTTCTCAAATGTTTCACAGAATATACTGTAAAGTGAAGCGACTATTTTGTGGGTGAATGTAGCAGCCAATGAGCATGTGGAAGGAGAGTTAGTATCAAGATGACCTTTTCAAGTTATTATAACGACTCCATATATACCACTATTTGTCTGGCCATCTGTCTGTCAACCAATTGTCATATAGCCAGCCTTTATAACTGTCTATACATCCTTCCATCCATCCATCCATCCATCCATCTAACCATTGTTATCATTATGCTGCAAAACCCCAGATGGGTTTTCTAAGTGCTATTTTTCTGGTTCTTTGATCTAAAGTAATAAAATATGTACAGTGCATGTGGCTACACGCAGTAAATCATATGTTTTTGTACATTGATTTTTATTCCCAATTGGGGAGGTTGGGAATTTTGATAAATCATTTTGAAATGCTTACAGTTTACCAGTATATTAGAGGCTCAGTATATTATACTGGAACAGTCCTTAGCATTACACTGATTACAACATCTAGCAGATAATTGAAACCAAGACCGATGGAGGATGGTGGCTTCCTGAAGTGGAAATCGCTCTCTAATTGAATTGTTGTCATATTAAGCTTGCACAACAACAACAAGCATCTATATAACACTAATAATAATCCTCGCATTTGATAAAGTGCTTTATGATGTCTTCAAGATGTCTCAAAGTGCTTCACAGAATATATTGTAAAGCGAAGTGACTTTATATTTTGTGGGTGAAACTGGGCAGACAATTGTAAACAGCAGTGTCTCACAAACAGTTGTGGATTGTGTGACCAATTTATATATGTTTCAAGGAATTATTACCCCTGGGTTTTGACTTACTGCTAACTGAATAGAGGCTTGTGGAACAAAGAAATTTGCCCAACATTTCACCCTTTATATAGGCTAAAATTTCAGAGCACTTTGCAGTGATGAGGTTTGATACTAAGAGAGAAAGGGTACCCTGAAAATAATAATTTCTTATCCAAATGCTTGTTTAAACAACAACAACAAATTATATTTGTATAGAACCCCTTTCACGTCAGGAGGACATCCCAAGGCGCTGAACAATTAGGTCGGGATCCGAGCAGGCGGGGAATTGTTGGGGTGGGGGGGTGACAGGAAATGCCAGGAGGATATCTCAAAGCTCCCTCCCTTCCTCCCCTCCACCCATTCTGATTTCACAGTAATGTAAACAAATAGACATTCAGGAATTGAATTATTTATGGATGCGACTGTGCTGGCTGGAAAGATTGTTACTTAGTATTTCTGGTTATGGTAATAAAATGATCCACAAAACAAAATCTATGGAATTTGCCATAGCTACGAATCCACCCAAACAAATTGGCAGAGGCTCAGACAATGCAGCACTTGCTTTGATCCATAAAAACACATTCACTTACAAAATGCAGTCACTATACTTTGATAGGTATTGTTCGTTTCTTCCCCGAGGTGTTACACACTGGTTAGCGAATTCCAGGACCTATTCTAATCAGGTTGGCAAGAGCCAACGCTTTGGGACCCCAGAATGTGCTTTCATTTGAATAAAGCACTTTGAGACATTATCCTATTGAAGAAAGTCTACAACAGCAGTAGTTTATATTGATATCTTGCCTT
Source organism: Hydrolagus colliei (assembly GCA_035084275.1). Taxonomy (NCBI): domain Eukaryota; kingdom Metazoa; phylum Chordata; class Chondrichthyes; order Chimaeriformes; family Chimaeridae; genus Hydrolagus; species Hydrolagus colliei. The sequence goes on from CM068742.1 coordinate 147,602,945, forward strand.
TCAAGTCAAGAATGTGATGGGACCCGAAGGATTGCTCTATAAAACAGCCAGTGCAGATAGATTGGGGCAAACAATAGTGCTGTAAATGTCTATGGTTCTTGGGAGGATGTCTGAAAGTGTTTCACACACCTGAATGGGAACATTCAGCTCTGGTGGGGGAGGTTGGTGAAGAGATAAATCAGCAAGGTTGAAAAGATAGGTATTGAGGTGGGTATCAGTGTTTTTATAAACAAATGACATTATTAAAATAATAAAAATCATCCTTTCATTTGATGTAGCACTACTCAGGTCTTCTAGGCATATCAAGGTGCTTCACAGAATACTGTATAATGTAAAGTGAGTTGACTGTATATACGTGGGCGAAACACGGTAGCCAATTGCACGCAGCAGTGTGCCACAAACAGTTGTGGATTGAAGTGACCAATTTTTTTAGGGATTATTAGCAGGCATGTGGAGTAAGGAAACTTGGCCAAGGTTTTGCCCTACCTGGAATTGAATCTAGGTTTCTTACTTTCTACTAAACTCTGCAGATTCTTGTGTTTATTCCATGGATGTCCATATACTGTACTGGGAAACTGGGCACATTGATTTTGCCTGTGACCCACAACAACAAATCTCCCTGTAAAAAAATGTTGCCTGATTTGTCGTGTGGACTTTAAATGCAAACTGGAGAGTATTACAAACAGGTGGAAACAAATATATAAAAGCTTCAAAGAGATTTGGTCTCTGTGTGTAATCGTGTCCTGCGGTCCCAACATGCTTTAATTAGTAGATTCAGATAAATGCGTTGGATTAAGAGATTCTGGACAAAAAACTCTCCACTGTATTCCTAAGTCTATTTAATGAGCCAGCGGAAAATGTCTTTGGGCACTTAAAGTAACCCCTGCAGTGTTTTAAATGGACATTTACATCTAATTTTCCGTAAAGGTCATTCCCCTTTGATGGCACATTCCAAAATGGATACAAGGCTTAAAACCTGAGTTGTCGAGCATAAGAACAACAAAGGGCCATTGATACATGTGGAAAGATATTTCTTTTCTCCTCGCTCGCCTTGTCCTGTAAATAGCCGATTGACTAAAATGTGCCACTTTGGCGATGTTCCACCTAGTAACTGCTGCAATGCAGAGAGGAAAGTCTTCGTTATACATGCTCCAGTCTTGCCAGAAACTAAAAGTGCCGTGTGACAGATAAGGTCCTGTGTAGACATGAGCAGTGGCAGCTGCTGACATGTCCTGCTCAGTCTAAGTAGGATTCACCGCTCAACAGCTATCTCGTTTGGCTCAGTCTTAATGCAAGTCGTTCACTTCATGCAAGTTTCAAAGACATTGTTCCCCATAAATGTTCATGAGGAGCACAAAAATATGTCGCATTCGAGCAGCTGTCTTGTTTGGAAAGGAACTGGAACCGTGTCTGAGACTTGTTATCTGCTAATATTTCTCCTACACTTAACTATAGCCCCAGTAGATACAGTATAAGAGATGCTAGAACCCTGCATCATTGTCGTTTTGAACACAGAACTCATTGCTAGATGACATTGTGGAACGAAAAGTAAAGGAGTCCGTTGAAGCAAAGCTCTGAATATGCCATTGTATATCAGTGCTCATTGTCTCTTCCCTGAAACTCCACACCCCATCACACCAATTCTTGCCAAGCACCACTGGCTCCCTGTCACTGAACAGATCGAGTTCAAGGTCCTCACACTCATCTTAAAATCCTTTCATGCTTTGGCAGCTCTCTACCTCTCCGACTTCTTTATTCTCCAATGCAGTACATGGTAAACTGGCTCCGGCCTCCTGGTTGTCCCTCGTACCCTCCATTCCACGATCGGTGGCCGGACTTTCAGTCACTATGGTCTGAAGCTCTGGAACACACTCCCTCAAACCCTCCATTTTGCCCCCTCCTTCCCCATCTTCAGATCGTACATGAAGGCCTTCCTTTTTGACTGTGCTTTATGAGCCTTTTTGACTCTGGCTCTATATTGTGGTTTGCTCTGAGACCACATAGAGGGCTATGAAACTTTAAATCAGATTGAAAAAGAAAACCCAGAACAATATTTCAGATGCACCCAAATAGTCGAACAATAGGACATAGGCTGCAAAGGGTAATTTCAAGACAGACACCAGGAAGTTTGTCTTTACTCAGAGAGATAGCACTCTCGCATCTAAGTCAAAGGTTGTGGATTCAAGACTTACATCCAGGACTTAGAACTGTATATTCTAAGATGACACTCCAATGCATTGTTGGGATGTGCTGCATTGTTGGAGACACCATAGGAATACTGGAAGTGCAAATCTTGAGATTATCTCTGTTATTTCCACACACCAGTCCTGCAGCTCAGTGGTTAGAGCATGCACTTCTCAAGCTAGAGACCTGGGTTTGATTCCCACCAGGGCAAAACCTTGGGGACGCTTCCTTACTCCACACGTCTAATAATAATCCCTCAAGAAAAACAACAACAATAAATTGGTAACTTCAATTTACAAGTGTTTGTGGGACACTGCTTTGTGCAATTGGCTGCCGTGTTTTGCCCACAAATATACAGTCAATTCACTTTACATGAATTCACATATTCTAAGTCAATTCACTTTACATGAATTCACATATTCTGTGAAGTGCTTTGAGACGTCTAGACATCTAAATCAAATGCAAAGATGCAAATCCTTGCATTTGATGTAGCGCTTTTTTTTAAGGATTATTATTATTATTATTACCATCAGTACCAGACCCACATGCTCATCTTATTCTTGAGATCCTCCAGCAATATGTCAGGTATGATATAAACCAAGCAGAGGCAAGACGTGTGGCACTAAAGCAAAGTGAACGGTATCAGCTCTGACAAGAAACCCTCTGCATCAATTAGAACAGACACGTGTGGGTTTGCGACGCAGGCTGGCTCCTTATGTCCACTAATAGAGAGTGACATAAAAGGTTCTGGCACAAAATGTTTAAACCTTAAATCTGCGGAACGCCAGGAACTTTCAACAAAACTAATGAACAAAGGCCTGACTCCAGCTTCCTTTGTCCTGCCTCCCAGGCTGTGTCAGTGTAACGCTGTGAAGGACAATGAGATTGTAAACTCTGCAATTTATGGTGGAAATGCAGCTGAATGCTGCTAAATGCTTACCACTTTGCCAAGAAGTTTAGTACTGTACTTGGAACAGGATTTCCATAAACCGGGAGCTGAAGAGAGCCTATTTTTTATCCTGACAATAAATCAACAATTTAAAGAAGTGAGGGGAGCTAAAGCTATGCCTTGGTCACCAGTATATTACCTAGGAGTTTGTTGTTCCTTGCATTTAAGGAATGCCCTATTTTTTCGCCATTTTTCTAAAAACCTTTTACGAACCGCATAAAATGGGCTTCAATGTTGAAATGGAGTGCAACAATTTACCAAAATCTGCGCACTCTGAAATTTGACATTAATAGACCCATGTGGAATTTCTACTCATTAGTATGTAAACAGTAAACAGACATCAATGTTCAACAACAAAAAATATTTGGTTTCTACTATACAGAGCTTGTGTCTGTAGGTGAGGATTGGCAGTGGATTAACTAGATTTAATGTGCTGAGCATTACAAATTGGATAATTGGGAAACATATTACGCTTGGAGCAGGATATTGCATACAATGCAATGCTTGGTCAGGAATTCTGCATTATAGCAATGAATTGAAATGGGTCAGTCCATTTGGAATGCATGCAATGGGAGTGAATGTGTAAGTTTAGGAGTTGGGGGTTAGTGCAAATCTGGCTGCTAAAATCTGGGACTCTCACCCCAATGGCTGTGGATGCTGGATTCATTCAAATGATCCAGACTGAGATGGATAGATTATTGTTAGGTATCAGGGGATATGGGGCAATTCAGATAATTTGAGTAATTGACCTTGGTACTAATCAGCCATGGCCTAATAGAATGGAGGAACATGCTCGAGGGGCTGAATATCCTACTCCTGTTCCTTTGCTCCTATGAACTGGAGCGGGTCCCTCGACCTGAGCTCAATGTCTTGCATCTGAACTTTGAATACTATAATAGGAATCAATACATGTGATATGGAGGATGTGTTCCATCTCACAGGATTTTTTTTCCATGTATAGACTCTCAGTTTGATTGGGATACCCTTAATCATGGTAATGGGTTTCTGCATGCAACCAAAATAAAACCTGAATAGGGTACAAGTGAACTAACTGGAAGTGGGTCAGTATATGTGAACTAATGGGTTGGGGGTGATGGGATTGTGGATGAAGGTTTCAGTAATGTGAAGGTGGAGGTGGGTGTGGACAGTATGGTAACGGAAGAGACAAGAGATGATGCAGAAAAAGAAGATTAGCTTGAAGAGGAGACCACTATTTAGAATGAAGCCCTCCAGATAAATTAGTCATTTACTTTGTGGCTGCTTGTGGGCACAAATTGTCAGCTGCATTTGCCTAAGAATCCACAACATTCTGTGTGCTCATAGCAAGTACTTTTGGAGGGTTCTGAGATGTTTTAAAGAGATGTCATGCATACAATATCAAATACAATAATGATCTTTAATTTTTGATACTGTACACTTTTTTGAAAGGTCCCTTTGCAGACCTCCCAGTGACTAAAAGATACCTCCCCTAAATTTGCACAAGGGCAAAATCCTGCACTAGTCCGGGTCAGATTGGCATTGGTCAATAGCATTACTCCACAACTCTGGAGCACTGTAGTCTTGTGTCCAGTTTCGGTCAAACCGCTTTAGGAAGGATGACAAGGATAGAGAAAGGGGGCACAGGAGATTAACTTAGACAATACTAGAGATGAGTGATTTGACCTACGCTCAGTGATTGAAGGAGAAGTGGGGCTATTTTCAATGGAGGTGACCTTACCGAGGTCTTTAAAATGGAGGGGTTTTACAGAATATACATGAAGAAATTAATTCCACTGGTCGGGAAGCCAGTGACTTGAAGCCATCAATTTGAGATGAGTAAACAAACAAGTACTGGAGGAGATTAGGAGGATTGCTTTCCTCAATTTGTGCCCACAAACAGCCATAAAGTGACTGACTAATTTATTTGAAGGGATGTTAGCCAGGAAACAGAGAGAAAGTCCATCCTAAATAGTTGTTTCTTCTTAACAGCAATCAGCTTTATCGTTTTGTTTTTTTAAACAGTCATGTTAGGATGTGGAATGGTGGCTGAGACAGGATCCATGTTGGAGGGAACTAGAATCTATATCTAATGAGGAATAATTTACAGGGGTATGGGGGAAAATATGAATAATAATCTTTGGTTTTATTTGAAGCCTTATCATGTTATTGAGATGTCTCAAAGCACTTCACAGAATATGCTGCAAAGTGTAGTGACTATGTAGTTTAAGGGAAAAATAAGTGTTGTTGTTATTATTATTAAAACGCGGCAGCCAATTGTGCACAGCAGTAGCCCATAAACAGTTGTGAATTCAGTGACCAAATTCTTATTTTTTATTTTATCTTTTATTTTTGAAAGGACTATTACCCCATTGGAGAAGTGTTGAGCTAATTGACTACCAACCAGGTTCCAACTCTGTTTTGCTAGGTAAACAGAGTCCTGTGTTGAATAAGGAGATTTGCCCAACGTTTTACCATGCCTAGGAATCTAACTCAGGTCCTCCCACTTGCGAGTTGAGTGCTCTAACCACTGAGCTACAGTACTCCATAGGTAAATGGGGCTGTAATGTTTGTTCTTTCAAGGAGTCAACACACACAATGGGCCGAATGACTTTCTTCTATTGTGTGCTACATTTGCAAATCGCTACGATTCTAGACTGCTCACGGTCAGCAAAGGTGTTTTCCTGTCAAATGTAAGTGATGGGATAATAGCTAGCTGAAAACTGACAGCATTTATTCATTATTCAACAAAACCACACTGCAAGTCCACTGATCCCACACTTTTCTAGTTGGTGTTTGATTCCTGACAGCGTACAGGAAGATCTTCCAAAACAAGACAGGAACATTTTGGGCGAACAAAAACAAAAGACATCTGATCAAGGAACCCTCTCTCAGAGAGACGAGATGAGGGCTTCAGCTATTCAGGAATTCAAATCCATCTTGAACGTTCACCTTGAGGTCACCACATGGAGCAAACTTCAAGAATGAACTGTGTCGCTCTTTTCCTTTCAAACAGAGATAGTTATCTGGTGAAAGTGGCTTGTGGGAGAGGCTGGTGGTTTAGTACAATGTGATGCCAAAAAGTCACTTAATAATCCTTGCAAATGTTTTAGCAATTTTCTTGTCTTCTAAACGTCGCAAAAACCCTTTATAGAATATATTGTAAATTAAATTGACTGTATATTTGTGGGCAAAATGCGGCAGAAAATTACGCACAGCAGTGTCCCACATAGTCACGGATTGAGTAACCAAATTATTATTATTTTTTGAGGGATTATTATCCCCAGAAAAGTAATTCATCAATCGACAACCAGGTTCTACTTACTGCTAGGTTTTGGAGTAAGATATTTGCCCAACCTTTTGCCCTGCCGGTAATAGAACCCAAGTGAGGCGAGTGTACGAATTACTGACCACTTCCATCACAAAGAAGCATCAAAAGCCCAAACTTTCCCCACACCCACCCCCACTTGTGCAAAGCAAAAGCTAAAAAGCGGAACTGCATTTACCATATATCCTGTGAAGGGCTTTTGGACGTCCTCCTGACATGCAAGGCTCAACAGTAAATGTAATTTGGTTTATAACTTAAGAATGAGAATGTCTATCTAGCAGGGACTTGGCATTACCAGAATGTTTCCCCTGTTCTGACATATCTCTCGACAGTGAAGCGCTTGCCTTTGTGTAACCCGCCTTGAAGGACGAGTGGACGTACGTGAGGGGCTGTCTGACAACCAACGCCATTCTGTCCCAAGTGACCGTAAATTCAAGATCGCGAGGAGTGTAATTTATTGCCACTTTGAATTCAGGCGCTAACAAAGTGACAATAAGAGGACAGCCATAAAACCGTGTTCTTCCTCAAAGAAGCAGTTCTGCTGAACAACCAAGCAATAAAAATCCCTGCAAAATAAACCAGGAAACCTTCTGCATCTAATGCTACAGCAAACCTGACTGTGACCCTCCATCAAAACCTCTTCAACCACAGGACAAATGCAGCAGCAACAATAACCACTTTCATTTATAGAACACTCTTCATGCAGGATAGCGTCTCAGAGTGCTTAACATGATGAATAAATAATAATCCTTATATATGATACAGCACCTTTCCTATGAAGAGGATGATTCAAAGCAGGATTTTACTATAATGTGCAGAGAGAAGCATTTGGATATTTTGTGGGTGATGGCAGGGTTAGACCCCAAGCAAGGGAGAAGGGAGAAAAGTGACTGCAGGAACAAAGAGGTCAAGAATGAGTTCCTAGTTTGGGTGGTAAAATCTAGTGATGAGTCCAGGATGTTGGACTTGTTTAAAAAACCAGGTTCAACAGTATAAGGATGATCATAGGATTATTATTTTGCAAGGATGCGAAAAAATGGTCCAAAGGGCCTTATTCATCTGAGCCTCTCTTGTGATCTCGTGAATAGTACTCAGGCTTTCAGTAGGATGCAATCATCCTACTGAATTTTATTCCCTGTTCATACACAGAGAAACATAATTTCTCTCCCTTGGGGTCCTTGGCGTAAAATAAACCACCAAGCAGTGGAACATCAAGCGAAGAACTAAAGCACTCAAACCACAAACAAATGCGGTCGTTACACCGTAGCTATTTTTATAGTATTACAATTGGTCAGGAAAATGTCTGAGTACCAGGTCGGTGCCCACAGCAGTGGAACATAAATAATAAGCATTGTATTGATGCAATGCTTTCAGGTTGGGAGGATGCCTCAAAGCGCTTCACAGGATGTACTATGAAGTGCACTGACTGTGTATTTAGCAAGAGGACCCTGCAGCCAATTTGTGTGCAGGAAAGTCCGGTAAATAGCCAGAGTGTGACTGTTCGCTGAATGGAGGGAGCAGCTGGGCTATAGAATTACAAGGCGGTTGCAGAGGTAATAATAATCCTTGCATTTGATATACCGAGACCTATCATATCGTGGAGATGCCTCAAAGCGCTTCACAGAGTATACTGTAAAGTAAATTGACTGTTTAGTATGTGGACTATTTGCACAAAAAGTAATTGATGAGTGTCCAAATTTTTTAAAAAATTTGCTTATTTGTTTTGTAGGGATCATTAGCCTCTGGAAAAGTGATCCACCAAACAATTAACAACCGGAATCCTATGTACTGCTAGCTATACAGAGGCATGTGGAGTAAGGAAACTTGCCTATGGTTTTGTCCCGCCCGAGAATTAACTGTGGTCCTTTCGTTATTGAGCGCTCTTACCAATACGCTACATGAATTCCACGACTCCAATAGGCTACACATAGGATAGGATGAAGGCTTAGAGGCATATGAATGTGAGCATAAGGATTTTGAATTCATCTCTCAACACTTGAAGCAATCTGTAATCTCTTTTCTCACCATACGTGCGAAATAGGTTCAGGGCCCCGTGAAAGAACCCTTCAGAGGTGATTAAAAGCCAGATGATGTTCACTGCTGGCACGCACCTTACCACACTAGATAACTTACCTATGGGAATCACCTTCTCCTTCAATCTAATGAAGTCTGCGCTCATGTTCCTTCACTGGCTCTGAATGTAACACAAGAATTAGCCATTTTTATTCTGGGGCTTTGATAAATGGACCGCGATGAAAAGTTGCTGTCACATTCCAGTTGAGAGATGATCTTTTTTATTGCACTTTTCTCCCCTCCGAATCTCCTGGAGCGCTTTCTCTCTCTGGAGCACAGTTTCACAGGCACTAACCACCCACTGGTAATTTGCTCAGTTGGCTGTTCTTCTTGTGTGAGCCGAGGCAATGAATCTTGCCTATTTGGCTGTAGCAATCCATGCAATTTTATTCTGCACTTGATATATATCGTCCTTCGGGTCAGGAGGACGTCCCAAAGTGCTTCACAGGATTTTACTGTAAAGTGTAGTGACTATTTTGCAGGCAAATACTGCAGCCAATTTGGGTAACAGCAGTGACCCACAAATAACTGAATGACCAAATTTATAGGGGAATTGTCCAGGAAACTGAGAAAAACTCCCCTTTCTTTTCAAGCAGTAAATTTGATTTAAAAGGCTGTGAGTTCAAGCCCCACCATGGCATTTTAAAATCACATTCTAGGCTGACACGCCAATACAGTGATGGGGGAACATTGCACTTTTGGGAGATATCCATCATTTGGATGAGACTTTGATCCGAGATCCTGCTCAGTTCTGCATTATAAAAACAACATGCTATTGTTCGAAAAGACAGTAAGATAAATTTGGTCATTCACTTCACGGCTATTTGTTCGACAAGGCTGTGTGCAAATTGGCATCCATGTTCACCTACAAAATGCACAATCCACTTTAGTAACGTTACTTTAGTAAATCTAAATTCTATGAAGCAATTTGAGATGTTCTTCCAATTCCTATCAAATCTAAGCATTACTAATTATTATTATGCTTTCTGCTATTTTGGATCTCTGATATAATAATAATCATAATAATATTCCTTGCATTTGATATAGCTCTTTTCACATCTTATCGACGTCTCAAAGTGCTTCACAGAATATACTGTAAAGTGAATTGACTGTATATTTGTGGGCACCTCCTGATGTGAAAGGCACTATACAAATGTAATTTTGCTGTTGTTATTGTCACCCCCAGTTCACAGTGCCTGACATGGGAAGGAATTTGTTAGGAAAAGGTAGTTTTCCATTCTACCGCACCAACATCCCTCACCTTGATACTTCCCAAAGAAAGTATGAAAGATTGCAAAGAAATTACAATTTTGTTATTTTTTACACGTGCCACAAAATGAGAATGAATTAATGGCTTTCAAAAGGAAGTCATGCAGAAATATTTGCTGAAACAATTGTGAAGGTTAAGTGATTGAAGACTAAGCTGGGAAACCGATCACAAGAGGTGTTTAAATGAACAAGGCCCTTTGGGTCATTTGATCTCATCTTTCCAGGATGCCCTCTCTATGGTGACAGATTCTTATTTGCTACCAAGACCATGAATAAGGTATAATAATAATGATAATAATAATGAGTTGTAATAATAATAGCAAAAGTGCCTTATCAAGTCAGGACATCATCTCACAATAGTAATAATAATTCTTGCATTTGATATAGCGTTTTTCATGTCTTCTAGATGTCTCAAAGCGCTTCACAGAATATACTGTAAAGTGAATTGACTGTATATTTGCCAATTGTGCACAGCATTGTTTGGGACGTCCTCCTGATGTGAAAGGCTCTATACAGTTGTAATTTTGTTGTTGTTGTTGATCCACCCTAACTTCAGTGGGCGAGCTTACAGACAGCCTTTCCCTGCTCTCTGGAACTCCATCTCGGAGTCTCTCCGCCTTATTTCAAAATTGCCTTAAGAACTATTTGCATCTTCATCTTTCATCCAGCTCTCTTCCCCCTGCGCCCCCCCCCCCCCCCCCCCCACACACACACACACACACCTCCCATCCCTGGTTCACCATCCCAGTCTGCTGTGTGCAGCACTTTGAGACATCCTCCTGACGTGATAGGTGCTATATAAATGCAAATTGTAAGAAAAAATTGTAATTGGGTTTAGATCCTATCAACGGATTAGGCACTGCTGACATATTCGTGTATATATCCTCGGGAAGGTATCAGCACAAACACTAAATACTGTATACCACACGAACGGTGGAGACGTGAAACTAATTTTTACAAAACATTATCCAGACTGTTATGTCGCTGAATTGAGGTAAATGATCAGCATTTTAGTTGTCGAAACGCCAACTTGCGTTTGTATAGATCCTGTTAATAATATTAATAATGTTAATAATTAATCCTTGCATTTGATATAGAGCCTTATCACGTCTTTGAGACGTTTCAATCTATGACTGTTTGCGGGATTCAGCTTTGAGCAATTGGCTGCCATGTTTCACCCACAAAACATACAGTCAATTCACATTACATTATATTCTGTGAAGCACTTTGAGACGTCTCAAAGACACGATGGGGTGCAAAATCAAATGCAAGGATTTATTTGATTTATTTGATATAAACCCCTTCACAGAATATACTGTAATATACTGTAATATACTGTAAATTGAATTGACTGTAGAATCTGTGGGTAAAACACAGCAACCAATTGTTCTCAGCAGCGTCCCACCAACATTCACGGATTGAGCGATCAAATTTTTATTTTTTTATTTGGTAGTCAAAACAACAACTTGCATTTATGTAGTACCCTTCCAATGAGGTAGCATTTAACGCAGACCATTTAAATGCCAGGGGATGGACTGTTCAGACAAACAGAGTTGTCCTCATGCATTGCTGTTCACTCCAGCTTAGAAATAGGAGCAAGGACACTTCAGAAGAATTTTTCAGAGAGAGAGAGAAAAAAAATCCGTGACAAATTGTAATGATTTTTAGATCACATCATTACAGTTCAAATATAGTTGGCGTCCTCTTGAATATTAACAGGCTAAATAAAAGCAATATGCATTGAATTGCGGGCCAGCATGGAATAGCGGTCTTAAAAATGCAATACTCTTCAACACAACTCTTCCAGCGCTGACAGCTGAAGAGCCAGCACATCTGTCATTCTAAATTGGGCAAGCGTTACAGTACAGTGGAATAGATGAAATGGCCCCCAAAGAAATATATTGTGAATATATATTATAATATTTTTGATATAATGCAAATATATTGCAATTTAGTCCATTTCCTTGAGGGAGACAGCTTTGAGCCGTGCCAGAAATTGGCAGCTCCAAACCAAATGCTTTTCAAGGAGGCATATTTTTAAAAACAACTGGAGGTCACTTGAATAAATACAACTTTCACTTCGCACCTTGACTGAGAGGAAGCTCGGGGGACTTTTATGTTCAATTCCATGTACTTGGTCTTAACTCTCGCATACAAATCCCTCCAAACCTTAGATCTGCTCATGCCCCACTCGTTTACCACTCCCCTCCGCTCAGCTAACACAGGCCTGCTGGGTGTCTCCTGATCCCTCCACACCACCATCAGTGGCCGAGTCTTCTTTTACTACTCCAATAACCGCTGGAAATGCCTGCCTTGCCCATCGCCTCATCCCCTACTCTACCTGTCTTTAAATAGCACCTTATCTCTTTCATTCCACCTTTGGTTACCTCCCTCTCCTTCGTCCAACCACGCCAATCTGAAGGACGCCAAAACATTGTCCTAACTGCTGAGAGGTATATCAATTTAAGTTGTTGGGGGTCATTGTTTTTATGTACAAACAGAATGTGTGTACATGTGGCTCACATTCATACACATATAGACACAACTTACACACACAGTGTAAGGGGATCCAATTTGCTACGTTTGCAAAAGGGATGGGAGACACAAATAGACTTTTCCCATTTTCCATTTCACCATGCAATTTACAATACAGTACACACTAAATTGCAACTTCCAAAAGCATCAAAGTGCACAAAGCAATGAGATTAAACTACATAGTTGGCTCAAGTAGAGACAAGACAGCAGCGCAGACTTGATGGGCTGAATTGACACAAACAGAGTACAGGCACGGATTGAGTGAGTTGCCTGTTATTACAGTGATGTCAGCCCTGAGCCGGACTGCAGGCTCAGCATCACTTTGGGCTAAGTACATGTGACATGCAGCTCTGTGATGTTCAGGCTCCACTTGTGAGTAAACACTGAGCTCTCTGCTAACCCATGCTCGAACGCTGGTTAATTTTTAACATTATTAAAGAGCTGGGAGTCCTGATGGCTCTTTACTGATGGTAACAACATCAAACAGCCTGCCCGAGAACGTAATAAACCATACATATTTGGATAGAGACATCGACTTTGCAGTTAGATTGCAGTTACATTGCAGTGGGTGCTAAGTGATTCCATGATGCAAAGTCCAAAATGGTTTTGAGACGACACACACAATGTTCTGAATGTCGACAGGCCTAATAGCCTCTTTTTGCTCTGTAAATCATACAGTAGAATCATGGAATCAAAGAATATTACAGCACAGAAGGAGGCCATTCAGCCCATTGTGCCTATACCTACTCTGGAAGAGCTACCCGTTTACTCCCACTCCCCTGCTCTTTCTTCATATCCCAGTAAAAAAAAATCCTTTTCAAGTACCTATCTAATTCCCTTTTTGAAGTTATTATTGAACCTGTTTTCACCATCCTTTCAGGCTGTGCACTCCAGACTATAACAACTCTCTGTATGAAAAAAAGTCTCCCCATCTCCCTTCTGGTTCTTTCGCCAATTATCTTAAATCTGTGTGCCCTGGCCCACCTGCCAGTGAGTTCAGTTTCTCCCCCCTATCTACTCTATCAAAACTCCTCACAATTTTGAACACTTCTATTAAATCTCCTCTTAACCTTCTCTGCTCTAAGGTGGACAATCCCGGTTTCTCTAGTCTCTGCACATAACTACAGCCCCACATCCCTGGTACCATTCTGGTAAATTTCTATGATTCTATTGAGCACTCAGTAACGAGGGACTGTGATTCATGATCTCTACAGGAAGAGGGAGTGGAAAGAAATTTTGGCTCAGAGAATCATTTGGATGGAGAATGCCAGCCAGGAAAGGTGATAGGAGCAGACACCATTGTGGTTTTTTGCAGAGGAAAGTAAACAGGCATAGGACCTGATGGTGGGTTGAAGGAGTGTGGGGTTAAGGCAGCACAGTGGGGTGGATTGAATGTTTTCTTCTGAGGATCAGTTCAGACTTGATGGGCCAAATGGTCACATTCTAGAAAATGTGAAAAACATTACATCAAAAGCAAGGGTTATTATTTATTATTATTTCTGTGCCATGAATTCTTAATTGTTTTACCAGTTGCACTGCCACATTTGTGTTAATTTGTTTTTAAAAATCTCATGAGACAAGACTCTCGGCCCAAAGACAATGCTGACGTTATCCCTCCCAGTATCCAAGCCAATGATGCACCAGATAAAATTGGGCATTCTCTTCAAGGCTGTTCATAGGGTATTTCAGCATGCAAACTGGCTGCCGTGTTTGCCTACAATATGATTGGTCAATTTAAAACACAGTGACGCAGTTTGAGACATCTTTCTGAGGCGGTGTGCAAAACACGATATCAAATGCAATGATTGCTGTTTTATGAAACATTCACTTATTTTTAAATATAAAAGGACGTTCAGCCCTGCATGAGCCCTCCTCCCATATGGTTAGCAGACTGATGATACAGTTGACGAGCTTCTTAGAGTGGTCTGAGTTGATGGAATGGGAGGGTGGAGGCGTTGCATTAACTCGGGTAAGGATGTTTGGAATGGAGATGAGGATTGCTGTGTTGGCACACGCCTTGCTCTGCTCTGGACTGTGTGACAGATGCAGCAGGGATTACTCTAGCAGGCATGCTGTTCAGCTAACCTCTGGCCTCACGGTTTACACGCTCATCCAACTCCCCCTGAACTAATAAACAACATCACGTGTTGTGCTTATGCTTGACTGAGCCAGGCTGAAGTGTGCCGTGCAACGTCAAGCTGGGTTAATCAGAGCTCGCAGATCACTCTGTCAAGCAAGCGCACCAAATGGGAGCTGTTACTCTACCTCCAAATCACACTAACACCGACTGAGCAAAAACAAAGATCCAGACAAACATTAATCAAAATTCAAAGCAATCAAATGCTTCAAATAGACTGAGGCAGTCAAAGGATTTTCTTTGAGGTAAAGAATATACAGCATCGGAGGTCACGTTTTAGCCACTATACCCCGAAAATCTGGAACACTCTCCCTCAATCCTGCCACCTTGCCCCGTCTCAACCCTCATTCAAGTCCTGCCTGAAAACTTTCCTCTTCGAGAGTGTTTACGGTTACCTCCCACATCACCGCACCCCCCCGGCTCAGAGTCAGGCGCCGCCACTGTTAAGCACTATGGGATGCTACCCTCTTCACTCCAACTCGCTTATTCCATTCTCCCTCATATATACAGTAAGGCTCCTCTAAAATATGATGCTCCTTTTCATTTCAACCACAGCTTCCGGCAAAGAGTTTCACATTCTCAACCTCTGTGTAACACAGTTCCCCCTAAACTCGCTTTCAGATATGCCACCGGCTATTGTTTATTTTTGTCCTCTCCCATGTAATGCTGGCCCAGCTCATTTTGAGGAAGTGTTTTCTATCAGTCGCAGATTCAGAGCTTTGGAAAGAATAGATATTTTAACTGTTATTGCTGTTGTAAAGTATTGCTTCCCATTGTTTTGCAATTAACATTGTTACTTAAAGTGCTGTGATTATGAACTCTTCCTCCAGTTTGTGTGTGTATCTCTATGTGAAGCTTCCTTTTTATATCTGTACCAACAATTTTGCAATGGCTGTACAATTCCTGTCTCTTCTGTTTCACATGCTATAATATCATAGGCATAAATTCACTACACACGGCAATAACATATTGGATTCCATCTACTCTCATTCATTTCTTATATATTATGTCTATACATCATCTATATATATAATATATATAATATGTGTAATAATAATAATATAAATTTTTACATTTAATTTAGGTAGGGCCTTTCAAGTCAGGAAGAAGTCTCATAGTATCCACACTATATCTTGGTTATCTATAAAATCTTTTTTATAGATAACCAATATAGGAATATAGTAATAATAATACTTGAATCTGATATAGCTAACTACATCTCAAACCACTGGAACTCCTTGGCTTAATCCCCCCAACTTGCCCCTCTTTTCCCATCTTCAGATCACACTTGCCACTTTATAAATCACTGATGAGACCACACTTGGAATATTGTGTGCAGTTCTGGTCACCATAATACAAAAAGGATATTGCAGTGATTGAGAAGAGGGCAGCCAAAATGATAGCGGGGATGGAGCGACAGGGACTACAAGGAGCAATTAGATAAACTGGGTATGTTCACATTGGAGAAGAGAAGGTTGAGAGGCAATATGATTACAGTCTTTAAGATTCTGAAGGGACTAAATAATGTAGACCACGATAAGCCATTTTATCTTGTGCTGAACAGTAAAGCCAGAGGATGCATCTGCAATTAAAGTGGGGGTAAATCCTGAACAAATCTGAGGAAACACTACTCCAGTGAGCAAGTAGTAAACTTATGAACTGGCTCCCTGGGAAGATGATGGAAGCAGAAAGCATTGTTTGTTTCAACAACAGCAACAACAAAATTACATTTGTATAACGCCTTTTACGTCGGGGGTGTTCCAAGGTGCTGATTGAAGAACAAATTATTGTAGATAGATTTCTGCTAGAAATAATTTCTTGGGATACAATATATTGTTTGGGGCACAGCATGTGAAGAGACTGCCAGGATGGTGGAAGGGATACTAGATGGACCTTGGTCTTCTTTCACCTAGCAAATTCTTATGTTCTTATATGTTCTAATGAAGACTTTCTTTTTCGACGTGCCTACATTAACCTTGCTTTTCCCCCCAGCTTGACGGCCAAATATGCCATTGTTAAGTGTTCCGAGATGCTACACCACGTGAGGCACGCAATATAAATGCAATTTATTGTCATGGCATCTTTCATGTCGGGAGAATGTCTCAAAGAGCTTGACAGGATTTTAGTTTAATGTACAGTGACTATGTGTTTTGTAGGTAGGCAAACAGAATCACTATGAGTGCTGCTTTCTGCCTTTAATAGGGTTCTCCCTAGTTCACAAAGTATGAACAGAAAGTACTGCAGGAAAGTGTGCACTTGTTTCTCTTGCTCAGTCATTCCTGATGTGCCAAGTGTTTATTCTGTGCCAAGCCGCTGAGCATGCTCAGTCAAGTATGACTCAGTCCTAGTGGACAGTAGAGTTCTATATACACACAGACACACACACACTCTCTGCTTTAGGCCATTCTGATGCACATGAATGATTCATTTAAAGCACCTCACTCAATAGCTATTTTCGAAATCACTATTTTTAGCCATTTGTTCAGCCAGTCATTGTGCATCAATTTGTGAGTTTAATTTAATTTTTTGCTAAAAAAAATTAAATCACCAGCCTGCGCACTTTCATTTCTAGAGATTCCCACAAAAATAATGAACGGAAAAGCATCCTCCTTACCCCTGTCTGCAGCCTATTCGCAAGTTAAATCAGCTTCAGGTTTTGGGGGTATTTGTTTAGTTACCAGGCTGAACAAATTAGATTAAAAGTACACAGCAGGAGGCTGTGAAGGAATAGTGGCCCAAAATCATTGTGATGGCAATTAACCTCAGTTACTCTCCCTGTATATCATTTGATAAGAAACACCCTGGTAACTTGAATACTGCCAGGAGCTATGGTTACATCACTGCATTTAAAAGGAAACTCATTGCTTTTGTGACGCAGAAGTGAATAGAGGGTAAATGGAGAAGGGATTAGAGGTAGCGGAGGCTCATGTGGAATATAAATTATAATAATAATAATCCTTGCATTTAATATAACGTCTTATGCCTCCATTAACATGTCTCAAAGCGCTTCACAGAATATACTGTAAAGTGAATTGACTGTATTTTGTGGAGGCCTGTAGCTCAGTGATTACAGCACTTGCCTTACAAGCGAGATAGCTCAATTCCCAGCAGGGCGAAACCCTGGGCAAGTTTCTTTACTCCATATGTCTGATAATAAGAATCCCTCAAAAATGCGATAATAATTTCGTCATTTCAATCCACGACTGTTTGTGGGACACTGCTGTGTGCAATTGGCTGCCACGTTTTGCCCACAAATATACAGTCAATTTACTTTACAGTATATTCTGTGATCTGCTTTGAGACGTCGATAAGATGTGAAAAGTGCTATATCAAATGCAAGGATTATTATTATTAATTTGTGAGCAAAGCACAGCAGCCAAATATGCATAGGAGTGTCCCACAAACCATTGTGGATTGAGTGACCAAATTATTATTATTTTGTTTAAGGGGTATTACCCCCAGAAATGCGATCCACAAATTGATTAACAACCGGATTCCTACTTACTGCTGGATAAACACGGCGTATGGAGTAAGAAAACTTACCTAAGGTTTCACCCATGTTGGGAATTGAACCTGGGTCCTCTCTCTTGCGAGGCGAGTGCTCTAAACCAGTATGCTACAGCACTCCGCAGTCCTCTGGCATATTGGATAAACACCAACAAGAACGAGTTGTGCCAAAAGGGTTGATTCACTGTATCTCTGTATCTCTATCATCCTCATAATAATCTCTGCATTTGGTTTGGCATCGTATCAAGCAATCGAAACATTTCAAAGTTCTTCACAATTTGCATTAAAGTGTGGTGACTGTGTATTTTGTAGGCAAGTGTGGCAGCTGATTTGTGTACAGCAGTGTCCCACAAACAGCCACAACGTGAGTGACCAATTTTATTTGGGTAATGCTAGTCAAGACACAAGGAAAACTCCCTTCTCTTTTCAAATAGTACCATGCGATCCACCTGAACAGGCAGACGGGACCTCAGTCTAAGGGCTCACCCGAAGAAGGGCACCTCCGATTCCTCCCATAGCATTGCACTGAGGTCAGCCCAGGCAATCAGCTCAAAGGACTGATGTGAGCTTCAGCTCACATTATTCTTATAAAACTCTAATGTCATACTGGGAACATCTTGGCTGAGAAGATAATTTGATGATCTTCTCATGTGAAGGGAAAGGAAGTAATATGCCAAGTCATCCTGAGTCCTGCTGCATGGAGAAATGCTTGTGTGCATTAAAATAACCAAAGCAAAAGCACACAAGAGTCGCACCAGAACACAACAACTCACATAGAAAGAATGCCTGGAGATGCTTCACACAGTACTGTACAGCACAACCCTCTGGGAAACAATAACCAGGATTTATATAGGGTCCTTGATATAGGGCAGCCTCTCAGAGCGCTGAATTATTGTGGAGCTCGACTCTGAGCCATGGAGAAAATGGGAGGTGACCAGAGGCACAGTTGAAGAGGAAGGTCTTCGGGAAGTCTGGTCAAGATGGTGTGGTGGAGGGACTCCAGTGTTGAAATGGTGCAAAAAGGGACCTGGGACATCAGAAATGTTCGGAATTCAAAATGAAAAGAAACCCAATTTTATACGGCGAGGGGAGGGGAAAATAAATCAATCAGTTTTTCTCTCCCTCGTTTCGAACATCGAGGCGTTGGTTTTCAGTGATGGAGTCTCTATAATTCCAAGTCACCCCTGGTGAATAGCGTGGCGCTGCGACTGAAATTGATTAATAATCGCCAGCCACTGATTACTTGTCAAGAAGACTTATCATTAGGGGCAGAAGTATGAGTGAGAAAGTCAGGCAGCCCAATGCACAGCTGGCCCTCACACCCATTACTGAGTGATGCTGACAACAATAATAATAATAATCCTTGCAATTGATACAGCACTTTTCATGCCTTATTGACATCTCAAAGTGCTTCACAGAATATGCTGTAAAGTGTATTGACTGTATATTTGTGGATGAAACATGGCACTCAATTGCGCACAGCAGTGTCCCATAAACATTTGTGGAGTGAAATGACCAATTTATTATTGTTTTTGTCGAAGGATTATTACCAAAAGTGTGGAGTAGGGAAACTTGTCCAAGGTTTTGCCCTCCCTAGAATTGAACTTGGGTTTCTCGCTTGCAAGGCGAGTGCTCTAACCACTGAGCTACAGGACGTGAAGGCTTCATATCACAACAGGTAGGTAAGTTGCTCGAGATGTGATCATGACAGTCCAGCTCTACATTAAGGTCTCTCTGCCACCTTTGCTTTCTTAATTTGGGGGGAATATAAATCACGTTTTTGCTGATGGATTCTTTGCGTTTCTCTATCCTTGAAACATCAAGAATTTCCATTATGTTTCAATGAAAATTGATTGCTGTATGTTACCATCTTGTGTTTTAAGAACACACCCAACTGATCATAAAAGCTTGCAGTGGTTTTCTCCCCCCACCCCCCACCCCCCCACCTAAAACACACACACACACGCACACACATACACACTGTTCACCATGTTTCCTTTGTGCTGAGTAATGGGTTAAAAGGATACAGCCAATGCCATAGTATTGGAGGAGAGGGTAGGAGAAATGGATAGAATAATTATAACCAGAGAGGAAGTTCTAAAAAGGTTGATGTCGCTCAAGGTAGATAAGTCACCTGGTCCGGATGGGATGCACCCTAGGTTACTAAGGGAGGCACAGGAGCAAATAGCAGGGACTCTGGCCACGATCTTTCAATCTTCCTTGGACACAGGGGTCGTGCCAGAGGACTGGAGGATAGCTAATGTTACTCCCTTGTATAAAAAGGGGCAGAAGGACAAGCCTGGTAACTACAGACCAGTCAGTCTAACGTCGGTAGTGGGCAAACTTCTAGAGTCCATAATCAGGGACAAGGTAGATCTTCACTTAGGCTAATAAAGGACAGTCAACATGGATTTGTTAAAGGCAAACCTTGCCTTACAAATCTGATAGAATTTTTTGATGAGGTAACGGAATGGGTGGATAATGGTAGCGCAGTTGATGTAGTTTACATGGACTTTCAAAAGGCATTTGACAAAGTGCCACATGAGAGACTTATTAGGAAATTAAAGGCCCACGGCGTTAAAGAGACAGTGGCAGAGTGGATCCACAATTGGCTGCGAGACAGAAAGCAGAGAGTTGTAGTGAGCGGCTGTTTTTCAGACTGGAGGGAAGTGAGCAGTGGTGTGCCACAGGGATCGGTTTTGGGACCACTGCTCTTTGTAATCTACATCAATGATCTGGACTTGGGTGTAGGGAGTACAGTTTCCAAGTTTGCAGATGACACTAAGTTAGGGAGATTAGTAAATAGTGAGGAGGATAGTAACCATCTGCAAGAAGATATAGACAAATTGGTAAAGTGGGCAGACACATGGCAGATGAAGTTTAATGCAGAGAAGTGTGAGGTGATGCATTTTGGGAGAAGAAATGAAGGGAGGCAATATAGGCTAGATAGTACAATTTTAAATGGTGTGAAGGAACAGAGAGACCTGGGGATTTGTGTTAGTGACTCGTTGAAGGTGGCAGGACAGGTAGACAAGGCTGTTAAGAAGGCATATGGGATACTAGGCTTTATAAATAGGGGTATAGAGTACAAAAGTCAGGAAGTGCTGACTAACCTCTATAAAACTTTGGTGAGGCCTCAGCTGGAGTACTGTGTACAATTCTGGTCACCACACTATAGAAAGGATCTGAAGACATTGGAAAGGGTACAAAGAAGATTTACTAGGATGTTGCCAGGATTGAGGGACTTCAGCTATGAGGAGAGGCTAGATAGGCTGGGGTTATTCTCTCTGGAACAGAGAAGATTGAGCGGAGACCGAATAGAGGTTTATAAGATCATGAGGGGTTTCGACAGGGCAAATAGAGAAAAACTATTTCCACTCGTGGGCGAATCTGTGATTCGTGGTCACAGATTTAAAATGGTTTCAAAGCGAAGTAGAGGGGAGCTGAGGAGAAATTTTTTCACTCAGCGAGTTGTTCGAATCTGGAATGCATTGCCTGAAAAGGTGGTGGAGGCTGATTCGATAACAACTTTTAAAAGGGATCTTTATTTAGGGAGAACAGGTCTATTAGGCTATGGGGAGCAGGCAGGGCAGTGGGATTGAATCGCTCTTTTCAAAGAGCCGGCACAGACTAGATGGGCCGAATGGCCTCCTTTTGTGCCGTAAAATTCTATGAATCTATGAATCTATGAATCTAAAACTGACCCTGCATCCGTATACCACAGAATATGCTATGGCAGTTATCCCTATGTTCATGGACATTCCATCGTTGAAGGCTGGAGGTTGACGTGGAGGAGGAAATATTTACAAATACATAAAGAATTAAAAAAATATATTCTTCCAATATGATAAGATGCTGTACCAAATGCAAGGATCATTGTTATTATTATTATTGTTATTATTATTGTGATTGTAATATTTATTAAGGAGGAAGAGGAAGTCAGGGCTCAGTGGATATGAGGACTAAAGACTTACAAATACCATATTAAGTGCTCTAACCAATACACTTCAGGACTACTCTCTTCACAGGATGCCAACAGAACTCACAATGTCACGATTACAAGAGTTTGCTATCTGATAAACACAGAGGGGTTGAGGGAGGGAGTTTTAGAGGTTAATTTGTGAAAGCTCGGCCAACGAAGGAGTAACTCCAACAATGTAGTCAAAGTATGGCTCAGCGCCCTCACTCCAACATCCCTGGTGAATGCAACATCACTTTTAATAATCAAGGATCCTTAGCACAGGGTGTGCAGGTTAGTCAATTGCTGATATAGGGCACTTGACCCCATGTTTCAGAGAACTGACTTTTTTTCCCCTCAGCCCAAATCAATACAAAATGCGTGAGTTGTTAAGAGCTTTTTTTTCCCCCCTCCACCCCCTGTGATGCAGTGAAATTTTAACTGCTCCTTTAGATAACTGCAACTATGAAGAGTTTCGGCTACAATGAGTCAGGTCGGATAACTGCATTAAGCTTTTAAATGCCTTTCAGAAGAAAAACTTTAGACCTAGTTATCCATCCATCCATGACACTACTACACTCTCTCTCTCTCTCTCCATCCACAATACTCAGCCACGCAGGGAACGCATCTTCAAAATAAGGACAACAGAAGGAGAAAACGAAATGCAAGAGACATTTTTTTCTCAGCAAAAGGGTCGAACAAATTGCCGGCACTGGTGGTGGAACAAGAAATTTGAAAGGCTTTTCAAAAAGGAACTCGACAAGTTCTTGTCAGCAAGAAAGATTCAGGGTTAGTAGATTTTAGAGAATAGATACATCAAACAAACCTTGTGGGAAATTGAATGGCCGGGCTTGGATGGATTGATGATCTGCTCAGGCTGGATTCATGCTTTATTCTGTTTCTTTCCCAATATTGTGGGATATTCTTCTGGGGGATGCTGACTCACTGCTTTAAGTCCTCGACAGCTTTTCAGTGAGGTCCACAGCAACTGAGCTCAACTCAAATCACAGTTGAAATCTTGTTATAACATTTACACGCGGCATTGAAGGCTGGGATAAGAGACACCAACACGTACATAATATATATACACACATATATCCTCCTATTATAAAAATACACACATATTTATTATAGGTATTTCTTGTTATAAGAAATCTCTTATGTGCTTATTACACAATCCTTGCATTTGATGCCATACATTATCCTGAGACGTTGAAACATCTCAAAGAGGTCCAAACGATTTCCTGAAAAGCATAGTGTCTAAGGCAGGAGAATGGGATTTTTAGTGTCCACCTTAATAAGCAGTTGGGGCTTCAATTTAATTTCTCATCTGAAGGAGAACAATACAGTGCACACCTAGGATCAGGCTAGGAGTTGCTATGTTGGGCTTGAACCCACAACCTTCGGATTTAGAGGCCAGGTACAACCAAGTGAGCATGTGCAACGCGAGGCAATTAAAAAGAGCTTCTTTTGCAAAACGAATATTCTTCCTGATTTTACATTACATTCGTGCGAGTCACCCCTCTTACTGTTTGGTAGATGGATGAGATAAGTAACATCATTAAAATATGAACCAGAAAAGCCCATTCGGTTGATGCAGTCTGCTCCCTAATGTATTGATATTGCATTTGATTTGTGGAGTGTGCAGTCCTGTAGCTTCAGTTGTTGGAGCACTCGCCGTACAAGCGAGAGACCTGGGTTCAATTTGAGGCAGGGTGAAACCTCTGGCAATTTACTCTACATGCCTAATAACAATCCCTCCAAAAAAATCAAGAATAAATTGATAATTTCAATCGACGACTGTTTGTGGGACACTGCTGTGCACAATTGGCTGCTGCGTTTCAAATTGACAAATACACAGTCAATTCACTTTACAGTATATTCTGTGAGACGTCTAGAAGATGTCGAAAGTGCTATATCAAATGCAAGGATTATTATTTTTGACTTGTAACACAGATCTTGATTGGAACAAAGGAATATGAAGGCGAACTATCGGTGAAAAGCTCTCCACCTTATCCCACTCCACAAAACAATGATTAAAACAAAATTATCATGATAAAAGTAAAAGAAAATCTTGAAAGAATATCCACAAAATCCTCATCAGCGATATGCTCACAGACACTTAGATTAATTGATATTCACAAATTGTCTGCTGTGTTTGCCTATAAGTACACAGTCACTACACTCTACAGTACATTCTGTAAAGAGCTTCGAGACGTTTCGACAATGTGAAAGGCGCTGGAACAAATGTAAGGAGTATTAGCAACTCGAAGGTACAGAAAAGCTATCAAAAGGCAAGGAAATACTTAGCTATCGCATAGGGGACAGAGATGAGCACAACAAGCCATAGGAATTCAGCTGCAAAATAGTAACTGCAAAAGTTCTATGAGAAGGTCAGAGAAATCATTCGGAAGAATTATCCGCCCTTAGTGCATGGAAGACAGCAACAACTCTGAAATCATTGATACGTGTGCTTGCAGACGTGCATTCACATGCAAAGAGTTCCTTCGGGTATTAAGGATTACACCTGATAAATTGGGTTTCCTTCCTATTCCCTGCGGTACTGCCATTGTGTATCAAACTCTCCAGATAAACACAGCGTTACATTATAGTTGCATGCAAAAAAAAATCAGTAATCTTTTTAACATTGGAGAATGCCGGTGCCATCATTCACTTGATATCGCAAGAGCGAAATGAACACTCGACGGGCGAGCAAAGCTGTTTGATCTGAATGAATAAACAGAACTTTCTTTTTAAACGCAGGCTTCAAATTGACAGAAAAGCAAAAGCAGGATTGTGACTGACAACATATTATTACCCAAAGCGCTGAATCCTTATTTCCTCTCTAAGGGCATCTCAAGAATTAGTCATAATAATACTTGCATTTGATTTAGTGCCTTCCACATAAGGAGGATATCTCGAAGTGCTTCACAGGATTCACTATAAAATTCAGTGACTGTTTATTTTATAGACACATGGACAGCTAATTTACACACAGTAACGTCCCATACACATGGGATAATGCATAATAATAATAACCCTTGCATTTGATATATCTCTTTTCATGTGTTCTAGATGTCTCAAAGCACTTCATAGAATATACTATAAAGTGAATTGACTGTATATATACAGGCGAAACATAGCAGTGTCCCACAAACAGTCGTGGATTGAAATACCCAATTGTTTCTTTTTTTTCGGGATTATTATCAGGCATGTGGAAAGAGGAAACTTGCCCATGATTTCGCCCCCTGCATGGAATTGAACCCGGGTCTTGCACTTGTAAGGTGAGTGCTCTAACGTCTGAGCTATGGGACTCCATAGGTAGTTCATGAAGGTGAACTCGATGAGCCTCGGTCTTTTTCACCTAGCATTTCATATGTGCTTACAAACAGCTCCTGTGGCTTAGTGGTTAGAGCACTTGTCTTGCAAGCTGGGGAGACCAAGCTGGGGAGACCTGTGTTCGAATCCAGGCAGGTCAGAGCAAAACCTTGGACAAGTTTCCTTACTCCACATGCCTGATAATAATCCGTCCAAAGAAACCACAATAATAAAATTGGTCATTTCAATCAACAACTGTTTGTGGGACACTGCTGTGCACAATTGGCTGCCGCGATTCGCCCACAAGTACAGTCAATTCACTTTACAGTATATTCTGTGAAGCGCTCTGGGATGTCGATAAGATGCGAATAGCGCTATATCAAATGCAAGGATTATTATTGTTTATAGCCGTGGACTGATATGACCACTATTTATAATAATAATAATCCTCGCATTTGACATAGTACCTTATCAAACAGCTGGGACACCTCAAAGTGCTTCACATGATCTTACTGTACAGTGTAGTGAGCATGTAGGTGAAAGCAGATGTGGACACACTGGGAGAAACTCCCTTCGTTACCATAGGGATCTTTAATGTTCGCCTAAACAGGAAGACAGAATATCCCATCTGAAGGACGACACCTCCAACAATACAGTTCTGCCCCCTAGTACTGCACTGGAGTGTCAGCCTAGACTACCAGTTCAAAATCCCGATGTGTGGCTTGAACCCATAGCCTTCTGACTCAGAGATGCGGATGCTACCAACTGAACCAGGCTTGCACCCAACCCATCCACTTCACAGTATGGTGAATGAACCCAGATATAACGCAACATAAACTCCAGCAAATCCTAAGCAGAATGTGATGACTAAACTACATGTACTGTGAACAGTACAACAGCAGAGTAAGATGAAGTATGACGCTTTGTTATTAGCACTGTCTGTTCCTGAATAAAGAAAAATATTTGAATCTCAGCAGGTTCCCACATGGGGTTATAAAGAATGGCTCCAAGGATGGTCTTGTGATGTGCTGATATCTGCTGATCTTGTAACCAAATCCCCACAAACAGCAAATTTGCAATAGTAAACTAAAAAGATGACAGCTTAATGATATCCTTTTTTTTGGAATAATGAATTTTTCCTCCCCTCCCTCTCCCAAAGCTTTTATTGCTCAGAATAGTTTTTCTCAAGCAGTACACTGTCAGCAAGCTGAATTGACAACTAGTATTTAAAATAAATCTGAAGGGAGGTTGGGGATGGGGGGTGTGGGGGGAGGGGGGGGGGGGGGGGGGGAGGAGAGAAAAGCAAGGGGAGGGAGTGGAGGGAAATAAGGAGCTTGTGAAAAAAATACAGCTGTTAAGCAGCTTTGCACAGCTCCGCTCCTCTCCTCTCCCCTCCAATCTCATCACATTATTCATCATAATCATAAAACATTCATATGCACATTTGACCAATTCGAAGGCCCTCCTGGGAGACTTTGCAGGGGCTGTAAGGTTAGAATAAATGAAAATGGCAGGTGTTTAAATTGTGCAACGTGCCACTGGCGAGGCGATGATTTGCACAATAAGCAAACTGAGTGACAATGATACCGTGCTCACACCTAAAGTCGTGCAGTTAAACGGGGGAATTAGCATTTCATCACCTCGGCAACCCAGAGAGATGCAAACAATGTGTGCAGTGGGAGTGGGGGGGGGGATGAGTGGGGAGTGTGGGGACTGGATTGCTGGTGGTGATGGATGGGGGAGGGGGAATGGGGAGCAAGGCACACGAGGGAAAACAAGCAAAGAACAGCAGTAAAGATGGATTAGGACACTCAGAAGCCAGGGCAGGATAATCAATAAAATAGGTACAATTATTACATTTCGCCCACAAAATACACAGTCAATTCACTTGACAATATATTCTGTAAAGCACTTTGAGACATCTCAACAATATATCAAATACAAGGATTACTATTATTATCACTTTTATTATTAAGCTCTCCGAGACGCCAACCAGAGTGAAGGATGCTATAAAAATGCAAGTTATTGTTGTTGTTGTATTACAATTCAACTTGGTAGAGTTCTATAAGATTTTTAAATGGAATCGAAGAAAGTTAAACCAGAACAATACTTTTAGATGTACCGAGACGGCAGAACAAGAAGGCACGTAGTTGGAGATGTGCAGGCCAATTTCAGGTCAGACACCAGGAAGATTCTGGGCTTGTTTTTTTAAAAAACAATTTAATAATAATATTCATTACATTTCATATAACCCCTTATCATGCCAACAAAACAACTCAAAGCACTTCTCAGGATTTCATTGTAAAGTATGTCGACTGTATATTGTAAGCGAAGAGGCTTCAGCCAATTTGCACATAGCAATGTCCTACAAACATGAAGTGAATGACCAATTTTAGCTGGGGGTATTGGTGGCGAGGAAATAGTGAGCAACTCCTTTCTCTGATCAGATAGTGCTTGAGGATCTTTAACATATATCCGTGCTCTTGGACGCTGTATAAATGCAAGGTGTTGTTGTTGTTCTATCCGAACCGGAAGACAGGACCTTGGATTAACACTTCATCCTTCATCTGAATTAAAGAATTGTCCTGAGCTGTTAATGTCAGACATTCAAGGAGGGAAGTTTAAGTCTAGATCTAAATGTCTGTCTTCTGAAGCCCTAAAAGTTATGATCTTAGCCTTGCTTTGAACTAAATCCTGTGGAGTCCTGTAGCTCAGTGTTAGAGCACTTGCCTTGCTGGTGAGACCTGGGTTCAACTCTTGGAAGGATGACACCTTGGGCAAGTTTCCTTACTTCATACATCAAATAATAATAATAAACCCTTCAAAAAAACAACAATCCACAATCATTTCAATCTACAACGTTTTGCGGGACACTGCTGTGTGCAATTGGTTGCCATGTTTCGCCCACAAATATACAATCAATTCACTTTGCAGTACTGTATATTATGTGAAGCACTTTGAGATGTCTGGAAGACGTGAAAAGCACTACATCAAATGAAAGGATTATTATTATTATCCTAAGGATGGTAAATACGATAATGCAACACATCCCCAGCAAAGCATCGCAGAGTCAAGCTCAAAGTCCTGACACAAAGCTTTAAATCAACAATCTTTCTGACTTAGAGGAGAGAGTGCTACCGACTGAGCCAGACTGACATTTGATTGTATATTCCCGGATAAGATTAGTAAATTACTCAGGGACACTAGCAATTCAAACGGAATATGAAGCAAGCTTAAGGGTAATCATGGAAATAACCTCTAATCAAACATTTGATGAGATTCTCCTAGATTTCCGGCTCAAATAGTGGGTAATCTAATGGGGTCTTACAGAGCAAAGAACAGCCCGCTCGTCATTTTTGAAAGGCGAGAGACGGAGGGACAGTGGAAAGAATTGAAGGAGAGATTGATGTGCAACGCTCAGGCTCAAACACACACACACACAAGTTGTAGAAATGCCTATAAATAATGCAATACCAGCCAACTGAGAAAAAATATCCCGATTTTGGCACATTTTCTAAAGGAAACTTGAAGCCTCCTATTTCTAGTGAATAGTGTGCCACTGTCTTCAGTACCTCCCCCTCCCTCCTTTTATAATCAGAACGATGCAGAAATCATTGCCAAAAGCTTGAAGCTTGATCTTTCTTTGCTGCAGATCTTAAAAAGACTTCAGTTGAAAGACGCAATGTAACATATAGAATAATAGATATGTGGGCAGGATTCACAAGGTTGTAATCCAATCAACTAGATGATCCTATAATCTCCTAAAGCAATGCTTGGGAGTTTATGAAAATGCCATCTGAACCTCCAGATTGGAATATCCTAGCCCATTATTCCCTCCCACACGATTCTTTGATTTTTTTTGCATATACGCTTTCAAGAATTAAAAAGAAATGTTTCTTCCACTCTTATGCCTCATGCAATTGCAGGGCAGCAAAGCACTCGCCTTTTCACGCCTTGTCCTCTAGGGCTATTGTCATTCTTGACTCACCACCTCCTCTAATCACAAGTAAAATGCTCACATCTTCTGTGCTACTAATGCCGCCTTCCTCCAACGAGTGCCAAACATATATTTTTCCTCCTTAACCAACTTTTAACTCTCCACAAATCTAAGACCTGAGTCGTAGCTTAGTGATTAGTGCTCTCGCCTTGCAGGCGAGAGGACCCGGGTTCGATTCCAGGTCAGGCGGAAACCTTAGGCAAGTTTCCTTATTTCATATCAATTGCTTTTTGATGTCTGGAAGACGAGAAAAGCGCTATATCAAATGCAAGGATTATTATAATTATATGCATATAATAATGCGTATTTTACCAAGCAGTCATTCGGATCCCAATGTTAGTCGATCGGCAGATTGCTTTCCAGAAGCGATAATTCCTCCCCCCAAAAATATCCACAACTGTTTGTGTGACACTACTTCTTCTCTGATCTCTTATTTCATCAACACAACAATGGTTCCAGCATTTCGCCCTCAAAATATACACTCGATTCACTTTAGAATATGTTCTGTGATAAGGTGCTATTTCAAGTACAGTATAAGGATTATTTATTATCGTACTGGGGAATCACTTCCAGCCTTGCTCCTGGCCTAGGAGTGGCACAGTACAGTATGATGTATGTTAATACCATGCTTTTCATGTTGGGAAGACACCTCAAAGTGCTAGATTGGTACCCAAGCTGGTGGTAAGAGCAAATGGGGTTGGGTGGGGGTGTGGGTGAGAGACGAGTTGGGGAGAGGAAAGGTGATGGAAAGCATGGACAAAGATGTATGTTTGAACACTTTCCTCTTCGATCGTGCCTTTTGTTCCACCCCGAACTCTTTTACCTCCCCTTCGTGTTTCACCCCTTCCCAAACACTCCCCTCCCAGCTCAGGTCACACGCCTCCTGTTCAGCGCCTTGGGACGTCCTCCCGTAAATTGTTGTTGTTGTTGTTGTTTTGAGACATGCCTTAAAGTAACAGAAGAAGCTGAAAGATAGATAGATAGATAGATAGATAGATAGATAGATAGATAGATAGATAGATAGATAGATAGATAGATAGATAGATAGATAGATAGATAGATAGATAGATAGATAGATAGATAGATAGATAGATAGATAGATAGATAGATAGATAGATAATTTCTCTCTCTCTCTCCTCGATCCTCTGCTCAGTCCATCTCTGTATATCTATCTTCTCTGTGCTCTTATTTCATCAACACTACAATGGTTATTGCTCCTGAGGGGGAGTAAATTCCACCTGGGTCAAGACTTGTTTTTTTTAACATATTTCAGAGTCGCAAAATTCCAACAAACACCTTCAAATAAATATAGACTGAATTCTGAGAAACCCTGAAATGATGCACATTTTAAAACGCTAAGAAAATGCTGAGTTTCACATCTTGGCACAGATGCAACCTCAGTTTTAACATCTCATCCGAAGGATGGCACAGGCAATGCAGCTCTACAGTACTATGTAACAACAACAACAAAAATTATACTTGTAAAGCGCCTTTCATGTAAGGAGGATGTCCCAAGGTAGTAGACAGATATTGTTTCAGATCCGAGCTGGGGTCGGGGACGTGAAAGGTGGAGGGAAAGTGGTAGATTAGGGGTGACCAATGGGACCGTCGAAAAAGAGGATCTTGAGGCGGGACTTAGAGGAGGCCAGGGAGCCGGCAAGGTAGAGGGACTGCGGGATGGAGTTCCAGAGGTTGGGGGCAGAGTGGCTGAAGGCTTGCATGAATGCAGCACACCTCAACTTTGCAATAATAATAATGTAAAAAATCCTTGCATTTTATATAGACGTCTCACGAGACGTCGCAAAGCGCTTCACAGAATATGGCAATGGTGTGTCAACCGGAGCTTGAACCCGCAACCTTCTGACTGAGAGGTGAGAGTGCTACCGACTGAACCAGGCTGAGCAAATTACTGGATTGAAATTAAGACAAGGAGCTCATCTTCAAGTGTGCTGTAGTACTTAAAGTCAAAGGCTGAAGGCAGCATTGCACAAGTGAGGTTGTTTCTGGAAAAGTCAAGTCCAACAGCTTATACTTTATAACTCCCAACATTGCACTCACTATTTATTTCACTTCACGTGTGCACAAGGATTTCAAAAAAACTATTGTCCCCAGATTGCAGCCTGTGTTTTGCAGGACCAGAGGAAATTAATTGCTCACTGACATTACTCACTAAAGCCTGTTACACACTGATATCAATCAACAGATAGTAGAGAGAGCTGGTTTTGGAAGAATCCTTATATTTGATATAGTGCCTTATCAGGTCATTAAGACGTCCAAAGTGCTTTGCAGGATTTATTGTAAAGTGTAACTAATTTACACACAGCTCAGCAATGTCCCATAAACAGCCGTGAAGTGAATGATTAAGTTTACTTGGTGGATTGTTGGCCAGGACACCGGGAGAAACTACCTTCTCTTTTCAAGGAGTAGCACAGGATCCTTAATGTCCTCCTGATCAGTCAGACGTGACTTAGTTTAACATCTCACCTGAAGGATGGTATCTCCAACAATGCCATAACCCCTCAATTCCGCAGAGGAGTTGTCCATCAGCCAAGATGATGGGAGTTCAAATCCCCAACGTGAGGCATGAAACTACAACCTTCTGACTCAGAAGCGAGAGTACTACCAACTGAATGAGGCTGACAACTCTACTAGTTCCATTCCGAGACATCTCTTTTCAAGTCAGAAGAACACTAATATGTTCCTTATAGCTCATCCCTCTAACACTGGAGGATCGTTCTCATGGCTCTCTTTTGCAGAGCCTCTAAGGAACCAACAGGTCGCTTAGCTGCAACCTGACAAATCCAGCAACTGCAAAACAAAAGTTGACAAGGTAGATAGATATACTGGTACCAGCACAGCACAGCAGAAGCTGACAGCTCCAGATTTTATCCAAACTGCCAGTGTCCAATGTTTTGGGGTGCAGTAATCCCTAAAGCCACACTTTATTCATTGACAAAAAGCATATCAGGTTCTCTATTCTTGTCTTGCAGATTTTCCTTTAACCAGTGACTATTTTATGTAATGGAAAGAGTTCTATAGTTTAGTGGTTAGAACACTCACCTCACAAGCGTGAGACCTGTGTTCGAATCAATGCAGGGCGAAACCTTGGGCAAGTTTTCTTACTCCACACGTCTACTAATAAACCCTCAAAAAATACACAATAATAAATTGTGTTTGTGGGACACTGTTGTGCGCAATTGGCTGCCGTGTTTCGCCCACAAGTATAACGTCAATTCACTTTACAGTATATTATTCTGTGAAGTGCTTTGAGACGCTTAGAAGACGTGAAAAGCACTATGTCAAATGCAAGGATTTTTATTATTTGAAATTGCGCCTTATCACGTCTTCTAGGTGTCTCAAAAT
Organism: Hydrolagus colliei; assembly: GCA_035084275.1. Lineage (NCBI taxonomy): Eukaryota > Metazoa > Chordata > Chondrichthyes > Chimaeriformes > Chimaeridae > Hydrolagus > Hydrolagus colliei. Next base: position 147,635,539 of record CM068742.1, read on the forward strand.
GCTTGACAGAATATACTATAAAGTAAATTGACTTTATATTTGTGGGCAAAACACGGTAGCCAATTGCGCACAGCAGTATCCCACAAAATGTCGTGGTTTGAAATGATTAATTTCTTATTGTATTATTTTATCTTGAGGGATTCTTATTAGGCTTGTGGAGTAAGGTAAATTGCCCAAGGTTTCGTATTGACTGGAAATCGAACCCAAGTCTCTCGCTTGCAAGGTGGGTGCTCTAACCACTGAGCTATAGGACTCCACAATAATAATACAATAATATAATTGATAATAATATAATATAATCTATAGTATAATAGTATAATCTATAGTATAATAGTATAATATATAGTATACTATATAATGTAATATATAGTATATAATATAGAATATGTAGTATAATATAATAATGTAGTAACAATCGTTACATTTGATATAGCACCTTATTGCGTTGTTGAGACATCTCAAAGGCACTTCACAGAATATACTGTAAAGTGAATTGACTGAATAATTTGTGAGCGAACAATCTGCAGGAAACAATTGGAGTTATTCATTTTTATGAATCAAAAAAACTATACGTCAACATGTATGTCAGGGAGCATGCCCCGATCGTGCCCGATAAATGAATGATTTTCCCCTCTAACCCGATGCTACATTTCTGCTGACCCTGTGCATTTTCTGAAAGCAGATGCTGCCTCAGCAGATTAGAATGGTGGTGGCCCTACTATGACAGATGCTTAAGAAATTACGAGTGAAATCTGCTGAGTCAAGGCACAAATTATTTACAAACTCCAGAGTGTGCCTGGTGTCACAGTCATCGTCCCATCTCTCAAGGTCATTCTATAAGCAATATGCTTGCTGGGCTCGTATTGCCTGTAGTGAAGACCAGCATTTGAACAATGTCCCTTTCTACTGATTGAAGACACTTGGCTGGTGGGTTCCCTGAAAAGCTTTTTATCTCACATGAGCAGCTATTGGGCTTCAGCTCACAATGTATTGGTTAGAATCACTTACCTCATAAGCGAGAGGACCTGGGTTCGATTCAAGGCAGGGAAAAAGGTTTGGCAAGTTTCTTTTACGCTTCTCTACACGCCTCTGCTTACCTAGTAATAATCTCTTCAAAAGGATATCATAATAATGATTTGGTCACTCAATCCACGACTGTTTGTGGAACACTGCTGTGAGCAATTGACAGCCACATTTCACCTCCAATTCACATTACAGTACATTCTGTGAAGCTCTTTGAAAAGTCTCGAGGATGTGACGTTTGTCTAGAAGACGTGCAAAGCGCTATATCAAATGCAAGGATTATTATTATTATTATTATAATGTGCTATATCAAATGCAACGATTAGTATCATTAAAGTAAGAAAACACAGGCCAGTTCTCCTAGTGTTACAAACATTTTAAAAAATATTCATCATCTATTATCGGATGGTGGAAAATTAACTGCAGTATTGAGTTGGTCAATCTCTATCCCACATATTTGTGACTTTACTTGCCGACTATTTTGTTAAGAAGCTAGGCCAGGACATAAGTTTGTAAGATTTGTGGTTTCTTTAACGGAAAGTGAGAGACATTTTGTACCCATTCAAAGCTGAAATGTCAGAACAAGGAAAAATTTGAACACTTCTCTGCTTTTCGTTTTGGTCTGATGTATGCGAAAATCCATCACTGTGCTTAAGAGTACAGTTTTTAAAGCAGACTGAGAGTTCTGTTCATCCCACCTGCACATGAAAATTTCTGTGGCTAGAATGGTATGCGTAGTCTCCCACTAAAGGTTCTATTCTATCTTGGACACCCCATCATTCAGTGCAAAGTTCTCTCAAGTCGATCCTAGCCATTTTTACTCTCACGATCTTTGCCTCGAGACTACTTACCATAACGTTTGGAACTGAATGAATTTTGGAAGATAAAAGTGTGATTCAGAAATCAAGTTATTGTTTAGAACCGTGCCAAAGTAAATACCAAATTCAGAATGTAAGAATTTTCCAATATTGCGCCTGATTTTTAAACATCTGACTTCGGATGACACATTAACCCAAAGTCTTGCTTACCGTTTAGGTGGACACTAACGATACGATGGCACTTGTCAAAATATGAAGGGAGTTTTCTTCCTTGTCCTGGCCTCCAATCCCCCAGATGTAAAATTGGTCATTCACTTGATGGCTGTTTGTGGGACATTGCGGTGAGCAAATTCAGCATCAAATTTCACCAACAAAGTCACACAATTGTTCTACTTTACTAAGATCCTATGAAACATTCTGAGATGCCCCACTGACGTGTCAACCGCTGCATCGACTGCAACGCTCATTATTGTGACAATGGTCTTAAGGGTAAAACCCACAAGAAATTTCAGGCCTATGAATCATGTACTATTACACAGTTGGGCGCACTTTTCAAAGCGTTTGCTGAGCAGCCTTTTGTCTGTTAAAGTTTGCAATTACCATTAATTGGTTGTGTCCGTGTAACATCATCAGATGTTAATATTAATATGCCAGGAGCTTGTGAAGCTAAAGAGACAGCAAAAAAAATTCGGGAAATGTATTAATAGTCCCGTATATCATTCACAGCTATAATAAAGCATCCTGCTTACCATAAAAGGCAGATTTTCCAGCCAAATTGAGATCTTACCAACACTGCAAACAGTTAGAAACACCATTAATATTCGCCGGATGCTTTTACACTGAAAACCTCATGAGCACTGAAAAGCTAGTGAGCTGAACAATGCTAACTTGCATTTACACAGCATCTTTCATGTTGTATAACATCTTGGAGAGCTTCACAGTCGTGGGAACGGATACTGAGCAAGGGAGAAGGGGGAAGGGCGAGTTTACCACATGAGCATAATCATAGCGGTAAGTTGTTATTGTTCTTAAGTTTTTAAACAGGAGGGAAAGACAGATAGAGAAGTGGGGAAGCAGATGAAATGGAGTGGAAGAAGGATGGAGTTCAAGAGGCTAAGGGCATAGTATTTGAAGGGCTAGGCAATGATGGAGGGGGTCAGAGGAACAAAGCCTGATAAGCAAAATACAGTAGTGGGATAGGAAAACATCATAGAGATAAGGAGTTGCTGATTTTTGAAGGTATTAATAGGTGAGTATGAAACCTCCGCATCCCTCACCCTCCACTGCAGGAGGAGGCAATTCAGCCCATGAGCTAGTTCCACCTATTGATTTGACCTTGTCACATGTTTTAATCCCCCAAAGTCCCGCCCTTTCACAATACCACTTGATATCTGCACAACAACAATTTGCATTTATACAGCACCATTCAGCTTCTTGGAACATTTAACAATCCAAATGTCAATCCATCCTGTACAACCCAAACGTCCATCTATCTCCGTTAAACTTTCCACTCTGAACAACATTATCTTTAGGACATAAGGCATTCTCTTCCAATTTCTAATCCAGCAGTGACTCGGAGAGACTTTGTAACAGTGCAGCAGGGTGGTTTGAGGAACACCATTCTTTTGGATACCTCTCACACACTCACCGTGCATTAGGAAGCACTTTTAGAATCCACTCTATTCCACCCAGTGTTTTCACGAGGTAATGGGAGCAGAGCGTTAGGGGAACAAAACATTCCCTTACAGATAGTTATTCAGGTCAATAAGCAGCTTTAAAAGGACACTTATCCTTCTTCTTAACCAGCAAAAATGTAGTTTCAAATGAATTAACCAGTTATGCTCACTGGTTTGAAATATTGAAATTTACTGTAACAGTAAAATAATACTGTAATCTTTGCATTTGACATACAGCATCTTCAAAACATCTCAAATATGTTATGGAATTTACTGTGAAGCTTAGTGACTGGGTATTTTCTCGGCAATCTCGGCAGCGAGTTTGCGTGCAAGAATATCCCACAAGTGATTGAACAATCTTATCAAGGCAATCGATGATAGGGATTGCCTTAGCGAAATTTCCTTAGTGAATGACCCATGTATTTTCACAACTCTCCTCCCTCCCCACTCCTTTGAGTTGGGCAGAAGTCTCTGCACCTGTTTATTCTTTCTCCCTCCCCCACCCAAATAATCAGACTAAGTTTGGAAACTTACTGTTTTGAGCAACTATAGGTGCAAGGTCAGTAAATACAGTTAGGACCTGGTAAGGTCTAAATACAACTACTATTAAAATAATAATAATATTCCTTGCATTTGGTATAGTACCTTATTACATTGTTGAGACATCTCAAAGGGCCTCACAGAATATAATGAAAAGTGAATTGACTGTATTTTGTGGACGAATCATGGGAGTCAATTGCACACAGCAGTGTCCCACAAGCGGTGGTGGATTGGGTGACCATAATTTTTTCCCTCGTAGTTTTATGGTGTTAAAAGGAAAATGGACATGGAGAGTTGATGGATGGACTAACGGATTGACAAAATCAATCTTCCCTTGCAAGGATATGGAGAATGTTCTTCCCCTCCCTCGGGGAAATAAACAATTAGAGATTTTCAACCACAAGCTATAAATATATATGATTATTAATAGGAGTTATTTACTTAATAGAACTAGCCTGCCCCCTCACCCCCAAAGACCATGGCTTAGTTCATGTAAGTGTGACCTTGGTGAGCTATGAGCTTCAATCTTCATATCTTAATTGTTTTTCAATAGTTTTGCCATTAAAGGGACCCTTTCTGCTTGGGTTCAGTCATCATCAGTAATAATTTGCGTTACTTCTTAAAGGCATTCCTTAATAGGCAATGCAAGTTGATGAAAATGTAATTCGAAGCATCTCACTCCAGCCCATGGGAACATTGCTCTACATTCAGAATGGGATTCCTTATTAAGTTAGGAAATACGCAATTTAGACATTGGAATGACACTATCAAATTATATTTTTCTTTCCTTTACCAAGATTCAGAATGGCTTTCTGTTCCCTGTGTTCCTAGAAGCAATCCAGACGAGTGAAGTCCTTTGCTAATTCCTTTCCAAATTGCTTACTTTCAAGCCTTAATTTGCCTATCTTTTAGGATCTTTAGGATGAATCTTTAGGATGAATTTTGTCTTGTCATCAGATATGTTTATAGGTTTTAGGTTTCATGTTTTGGGATGCAAGTCTTCTAAAAAAAAAATCCCTTTTTTCATGTTGTTACTGTGAAGCAGACACCGCTTTTGACATTAAAAAGCTCCAGCTCAATCGGGGATTGAAACCAGCAATCTTCAGATTCAGAGGCAAGAGTGCTCACGAGTGAGCCAGGCTGACACCAAGGGTGTCTTTACAATGGGGCAAACCACAATAAAAAATGAAAGTAGCTTCTGCGATCAGCGTAACAATTATCATCCCAAATTAGACAGCGTTGAAAGAGCAATAAAGAGAGGTAAAGATAGAAGATAATGAGGTAAAGAGAGAGGGAGAGAAAAAGAGTAGAGATAGAGAAAGAGAAAGAGAGAAAAAGGCAGCAATGAATAGAAGATACTAGCAATGAGCGGCAAATCAATCAGCATGCAAAAGAAACAACCAGGGCGATGTATTTGATTTGTTAAGTGTTCAAAACACATAAGTCAAGAGTTGCGTAGAGGAAGTCACACCTGAAAAAGTCAACCTATTTTTCTCCTTCTGGTGCTGATCAACACATAAAATCTCCAGTTCCTTTTGGATTTGTTTGAGCTCATGGTTTTTATCAGTACTGACCAAGAGAATGACATCATTTTATTTCAGCACTGAAACCCTCACTATGTGGAGTCCCATAGCTCAGTAGTTAGAGAGCTCACCTCGCAAGCGAGAGGACCCAGGTTGATTTCCAGGTGGGGTGAAACCTAAAGCAAATGTCCATAGTCCACACACCTCTGATTACCTAGCAGTAAGTAGGAACCCAGTTGTTTTTGATTGGTGGATCATTTCCGGGGGCAATAATTCCTCCAAAAAAATGTGGGTGACTGTTTGTGGAACACCACTGTGTGCAATTGGCTGCTGAATTTTTCACCCACAAAATACAGTTATTCCACTTGACAATTTATTCTCTGGAGTGCTTTGAGATGTCTTAATGATGTGATAAGGTGCTATATCAAATAATAATAATATTAATTATCCTTGCATTTTGATATAATGCTTTTCACGTCTTCTTGATGTCTCAAAGCGCTTCATGGAATATACTAAAAAAGTGAATTGAGTGGAAATTTGTGGGCGAAATGCAAGGTTTATTACCAATTATTAGTTTGGTTTCTTTTTGACAAGAACATTTGGAGGCAGATTTGTTATTTATCGCAAAACAAAATTATGACTTTAATAATGTGACTTTAATATTATTAAAGTCACATTATTAATGTTGCCGTGTTGGGGTGGGATGGCTGGTGTCAATGGGGTGGGGATTGGAGGAGGTTTAAAGAGGGAAGAATATGAGGGAGAAGAGAGACAAGATTTTTTTAAAGAAATGGATGGAAAAGACATTGCAGCCAAACCCTGAATAAAGATTGTTTATTTTCATACTTTTAACCTAATTAACGCAATGACAGCTGCTTTCTTTCTCATGAATAAAACATGCTCGATCTGTGATGACCATGAAATATTAATGGGGATTTTTTTTCTTCTAAAAAGTATTTTTTTTGTTACCACATCATTGGTTTCATAATTATATAATGTGTAAATGTAACACTTGGGATCGATGAGCTAATTTTGGTGCTTTCAAGTGTAGAATATCACTCGCCCACGCTCTCCCTCCCTCGCCTCCCCTCCCTCAATCCACTGTATTCATGGAACAGAAGAGTTAACAACAGGACAGCCATCACTGACAGACTGATCCCCAGAGTGAGATTTATCCACTGATGGCTTGGCTCATCAGTATGACCTCTGTAAATAATTCGCTAGGCAAAATTACACACCAAAACCTAACTGCACTTGCTGTCTGTGCGAATAAATCCCTCCTAACTTCACATTTCTCCCTCTGTGCCGTGAGTGGAGAGAACAATTGCTCAAACACAGGGAAATTTCCACGTGTAAATGTAGCATGTAACGTGTGGAACTGTCAGTCTGCTTTGTGTACTCTTAAACTGGGTTTCCGCATTCCGCATTCGATTGTGCATTAAAGATTTCTAATCCAAAGCTCTTTCCTCTGTTTCATCTTCATCCATAGAATTCTGAACAGCAGCAAGCAGAGGCTTGCAATTCCCTCTCGTTCCAGCTCGATCATGCAGAACTATGGAAATTCTTAAAACTGGAATTTATTTGGGAAGTCACTTCCTTTTTGAGGAACTGCGGACGAACGTTTTTCAAATTGAATTCTGGGTTGCACATCTCTTGTAAATCTCTGCACCGTTGTAAAATCCTTAAGAGAACTAGTCTTACAGACAAAGACCACAAGAAATTAACGTTCTCTGATCCGATCTGTCTATTCCCAAACGTAGATAAATAATTGAATGAATAAGACTTTGGTGTATTTATGTATATTTAACTGTACTCGTTGCAGCTATACTTGCAACCAAAGGATCCAATATGGAATATCCACATCCCCCGCCCCATCGGCCCTACCATCGGCGGGCGAGCCTTCAGCCACTCTTCCCCTAAACTTTGGAATTCCATCCCGCAAGCCCTCCCCCTCACCCACCCTAGCATCCTTTAAGTCCCGCCATTGTGCCATTGATCACTCTGCTTCGCCCCCCACACCCCACCCCTTCCCTCCACCTTCACTGACTGTCCAGCACCTTGGGTCGTTCTCCTAACATGAAAGACACTATCCAAGTATAATTTTGTTGTTGTTGTTGTAGATTGATATGCAGACAGACAGACACACAAACAAACAATGCCACAGCACAACTTTGAATCGGTGGCCACCAGATGTAACTGCATAGAAAAATGCAAAACTAAAAATAACTCCTGAACAATAAAAAGATACTCCAAAACAAATATGCCCATGTCACTCCCAAATGCAAAACGTTTCTGATTAGGTTTAAATCATGTTTCTACACCAATCGATTATTGGGAAACTTCTTGAAACGCAGACAGACATTACAACAACAACAACTTCGATTTATATAGCACCCTCCACACCGGATGGCGTCTCAGAGCGCTTTGAGCACATTATTGTTTAATTAGTATAGATAGAAGAAGATGTATACAAATACAATCTTCTCTCTATAGCTCAAGTCATCCTGTTCACTGCAGTCAGAATAATAGCATTCATAAAGACTGCAGCATGAGTAAAATCAGGGAATGCAATCTTTATTTTATAAGTTGTGCATGTATTTCGCAACGGAAAATACTGTTATGGTACACTGTCTGTGATGTGTTATGTAAGGTGAATAATGCAGGGGATCCAGGGGTCCTCAGTCTTTTGGACTTTCCTGTACTGCATGCAGTCCCTTATCCCTGACCTCCTAACCGCTCAGCCTAGACTTTCCGCACGCAACCCGCAATGCCCTCACCCTCAATCACTTCACCTCCCCACCCCATTCCTCACCCCATCCCACTATGTACTTTTGTGCACTTCCTGCTTCTTAAAAAAAAGCATTTATTACTCTAGGGAAATCATAACGGCACAATCATTAGTCAACTTTTTAACCATTAATGAATTAAATTACTGGTTAAAAGAGAAACAAAAGGTACAAGGGTGTAACCATCTTCTGAGAAAGTGAGGCAGCTTTAAAGGGCAAAATGGCTTATGGCCAACTGAAATTGCCAGGGCTGCGTGTTAATTATAAGGCAACCCCGCTAAATAACCCTCAGAGTGAAGGGGTTAAACACTAAAAATAATCCTTGCATTTGATGTAGCTCCTTATCACGTCATTGAGCTGTGTCAAAGCACTTCACAGAGTATATTGCAAAGTGAATTGACTGTATATTTTATGGGGTTCTGCACAGTTAGCGCATCCAACAACAGCAACAACAACAAAATTACATTTGTAAAGTGCCTTTCATATCGGGAGGATGTCCTAATGCAGCACCTAGCATGCTTGCTATTTCCTTTATTTGTCCCAGGTTGTTTAAAGAGCTCACCTCTGACTATTTGCCTGCTAAATGGAACCACACGATGCTGAAACGTTGGTTATGAGATTGCACTTGTCACATGAGCTTCAATGGAGAACATTCACCATGTAGGCAGGATTCGCAAGTCTGTTGTTTGTTTACCATTGCAATAAAAGTACGAATAGTCTTTGCATTTGATGTGGCACTTTTCACGTCGGGGGGTCTTAAAATGCATCACAGGAATTACTATGAAGTGCGGTGATTGTGCATTTTGTAGTCGAACCAAACAGTTAACATGTGCACAGCTCCGACCCACAAACAGCCATGAAGTGAATAATCAATTTTATTTTGGGGCCAGGGCACTGAGGGAAACTGCTTTCACTTCACAAATAGTGGCCATTATAAAATCACCAGGCAGGAAAGCACCACAAAAGCAACAGCAATTCACATTTATACAGTGTCTGTCACATCAAGAGTGTTGCACACGACTGAGAGGTACAGCAAACTGGTGGGGAGCGGAAGCGGGGGTGAGTGACAGTGAAGAGGGGTGAGGACTGGGAAGGGGTGAAGAAAAGTGATCAGAAGCACAATCGGCAAGAAAGGTTTTAACAGCGGTTTTCAAAGGCGGAGAGGGAGGGAGACGAGTCAAAATTTCCATGCTGTGTTTGCAATACCATGTCATCGTTCACAGACATTTCTGCAATCCCAGTAATCTCCCACCGATCTCAAAGACAGTTAAAACCAAACACACCGTGAATGGATGGTTAACCCCCCCAAAAAATGGCTTAATAAAACAGTGATTAATAGTCACGTAGAAATGTGCAATGAGTCACGATTGACATTCGTGCAGCTGATTCCCCCAAATCTTTTGTTTAGTGGCTTGCTAACAATACACAGTCACTAGACCTAACAGCAATTACCTGCTTTGAGGCTTGACATTATTGGTGGTTATACAAGGGCTTTTGTTACTACAACAATCTAAGTCTTTCGACTTTGGCAGCTGAGTATTTTCTTTGGAAACTTTTAGCATTTTCTCTCTATACCTTCTCAAAAAAAAACTGTTTGTGGGACAGTGATGTGCGTGATTCCTGTCACCTTTCACCCACAAAATACTCAATCAATTCACTATACAGTATAGTCTGTAAAGCGCTTTGAGATGTCTCAAGAACATGATAAGGTGCCGTATCAAATGCAAGGATTATTATTATTATACTTTTAAGACAATTCTCTGGCTCCCACTCCAACAGCAGTCAGGCAATCGATTCCCAGTGTAGCTGAAGAAGATTGAAGAAGTCAATGTGTAGATGGCATGAGAGCAGGCTGGGAGTGAGAAAGGTAGGGAGTCAACTCACTCGGGTTTTCTCTTCCAAGATGAGAGGAAAATGCCTGCTCTCTGCCTAGTGCTTCTGAGGTAACGTTGTGAAGTGATGGATAATTAGGTGTTTAAATAACAACAATCATCTTAATAATAATCGTTACATTTGGTACAGTGCCTTACCAAGTCATTGAGACATCTCAAAGAGCTTCATGGAATATACTATAAAGTGGGCGAAATGAAGCATTTGGTATTGTACTTTCCACGTCGGGAGGATGTGTCAATCTGCTTCACAGGATTGTACTGTAAAGTGTAGTGACTGTATACTGGACGTGAACATGGAAGCCAATTTGCGAACCACAGTGAATCACAGAATCATAGGATCATAGAATGTTACGGCACAAAAGGAGGCCATTCGACCCGTCTAATCTGTGCCGGCTCTTTGAAAAGAGCAACTCAATCCCACTGCCCCGCTCTCTCCCCATAACCTAACAGACCTGTTCTTCCTAAATAAAGACCTAATTCTCTTTTAAAAGATGTATCGAATCAGCCTCCACCACCTTTTCAGGCAATGCATTTCAGATTCGAACAATCTGATTCTCTGCTTAGTTTTTAAACTATTTTAAATCTGTGACCACGAGTCACAGATTCGCCCACCAGTGAAACCGTTTTTCCTCATTCACCCTGTCGAATCCACTCATGATTTTATAAACCTCTATTAGGTCTCCTCTGAAGTGAACGACCAACTTTATCTGGGAAACCGAAATAAAAACAGAAGTTGCTGGGAACACTCAGCAGGTTAGATAGCATCTATGGAGAGAAAGAAATGAATTAACGCCTCAGACAAATGATCATCGAACTGAAACGTTAACTCACTTTCCTCTCCATAGATGCTGCCTGACCAGCTGCGTGTTCCCAGAGACTTCTGTTTCTATTTCAGATATCCAGCATCTGCAGTATTCTGCCTTTTGTTCATCTGAGAAACTGTTGGCCAGGACTTTGGCAAAACTCCCTTCAACACAGGATCTTCCATGTCCATTTGAACAGGAAGACGAGACCTTTGTCTCATCCTCTGACAATGTGACACAACCTCACCCTCACCCCACCCCATTCCTAGTGTCTTAGATAATAATACGAGATGAACAGCAATCAGCATTTTCCTACTTTGCCTCAGGCAGTCTATATTTCTCCTGCAGATTCCTGTGTCTCTTCCACTCGCTTTATCACGGAAAACGGGTCTTGTTCGCTCTGCTTTTAAAACTACAATCTGTCCATTTGCTGTTATGTTTACTACCAAACAGCTACATCACTCAATAGTAATTACCGTGAATAGCTTTGAGACGCTGGCTTGATGGGGGTTGTGATAAAAATGCAAGTTCTTTTAAAATAAAATCATTTAGGGGGTATATGGGGAGAGGGATGGAAAGTGGGAATAATAATAAAATAATTTAAAAAGCAGATTTAGAAAAATAGGGAGCAAAAGGATGTGATCAAGCCTCATTCTGGTCTGAAAATGCCTCTCTCTCTCTCTAACTGGAATCTGAAGCCAATGTCTGGCTAGTTCTGACTCTGTTGATAATCCCACTCCTCTGATCAACACACTGCCTGATTCTTCTCTTTTGGTTGGTAACACATACACTCACAGACATACACACACACAACATGATCAGTCACCCCCCTACATACACACACACGCAAGCCACAATCACCCCACCCCCCACGCTGCTACTCACACTCACACACACACACACACAATAAGGAAAGAACAAGGAAAGCAGGAGGAAGGTTGAAAACTCACAGCAGTGCCTGATGCCTGATGTTTATGGCATCGCCTGAGGCATTGAAATTCTACCGTAGTTATAATTTTGAGACAACCCAAAAATATAGTGGAAAACTCCTCAAATCAAACTTGATTTGAAAGAACTGCGGCAAAGAAGCATCCAAATCAGGACTGAAGTTTAGAATTTTCCACTTTCCTGAACAATCCTGAATATCTAAGACTTGGTGAAACTTCCAGTCTCTGGATTGTAAGCTTAATGCAGTAATAAATATTACCTGTGTGTGATATAACCGCCTTGGGATATTGAAACATGTCAAAGTTCTTTATGCAGTGAGTTACTTTGAATTGCATTGACTCATGTGGGCAAACAGGACAGTTAATCTGCACCAGTATTGCACCATGAAACACCAAAGAGATGGATGATCAACTCTATCACTTTTCCATCACAGCCTCAAGCTGTTTCCTGAATCGAGTTCAGCATCTTGACCTCATTGCCTTTTCCTGGTAATATGTTCCAATTGTTAATTACCCTCTGGGTAAAGAAATACTTACTGGTGTATATTCAGAAATGGCTCTCCGATACCTTAAATCCTGTGTCTCTTTGTTCTGCTGCCTTGTATATTGAGAAAAAGGTATATTTTCTCAATCTCTAGTGAAAATTCCTCAGACGTGCATATTTTCCTCCATGTATTGAAGATCCAAGCTGGGTATCAGCTAATATATTAGTAATAATAACTAATAATTATTGCATTTGGTAGAGCTCCCTTTACATCAAAGGACATCCAATAGCGTTTCATGGGATTTGTGAAGTGATGTGTATAGTTTGAGGGCAAATGTTAGCCTTCTCTCTTTTCTTTCTCCATTCTTTTCAACCTTGGTAGGTTACTGTACATTGTACATTGGCCCTTGACTTACTTACCGCTGTGCGCAATTGGTTGCCATATTTCACCCACGATCCACTTTATAATCTATTCTATGAAGCACTATGAGACTTCCCAACAAAGCGATGAGGTGCTATATCAAAGGCAAGGGCTACTATTATTATTATTGAATGATAATTTTTTTTTAAAAGAAATAATTCCAACAGCATTTCCTTTGGGTAACAAAGATAAATAATTGCACACAATTAAAGTCAATTTTGTAGTATTTAACGGATTTATTAATTAAGAAAACCAAGGGCGGACTCCTTCCAATAACTGGAAGTAGGTCACACAAGTTACTGGTACTCGAGGGTAACCTGCTCTGAGAATACAATTGAGTTGCAGTAGCATCCCCGCGAGTCAGTGTCATGGACTACTGGATTTCTTAATTAAGAGACCCGTTAAGAAACACTGTAAAATCAGCACCGACATCTAAACGTCTCGTAGCTCAGATGTCAAAAAGAAAAGTTCTTGTTTCCGCACTGAAGTGTGATTAACTGTTTGATATATGCAGTGGAGTTTGGTCAAATCAGCGCACATTTTAGGGTTTAAAGCAAGGGTTAGTGGTTATGTAGGAGAGCTTGATCTACACGCTTCAATTTAATGCTATTGGTTCGTGCGTTTATGGCTTGCTGCTCCTGTCAAAATGCATCTTATTAGCTTGACAGCTAAATGAAATGGAAATTCATGTTTGAAATGTTTATCGGACCTAGCAACTGGGTCTACATTGAGTCTTCTAAAAAAGAAACTCCTTACATTAATCATCTTCCTCATGGTTTAATCTTTGATTGGGTCTGCTACCCTGTCCTCAAACCCTTCCTTGTCAGCTCACATAGTCATACCCTCTGGCTTTTTCTTCCAAAATCTCTTCAATGCACTCACCTCGAGTTGCACTGGAGTGTTAGCCTAGGCTACAAGCTGAAAGTCACAAAGTGGGTCTGAAACCCACAACCTTTCAACCCCGATGCGAGAATACACAAACTGAGGCAGGGTGACATCAGGCACCTAACTGAAATCTTTTATACAATTTAAAGTTGTTGCCTTTATGTTTTATTCTCCTTCCCGAGGTTGGGTAATAATAATAAGCCTTGTGTTTGATTTAGTGCCTTATCACGTCGTTGAGACATCTCAGAGCGTTTCACAGAATATACTGTGAAATTAATTGACTGCATATTTTGTGGGCGAAATGCAGCAGCCAATTATGCACAGGAGTGTCCCACAAACAGTGGTGGGTTGGTATGAGGTGATAGTGACTGGCCATGGAGAAGTACAAGCCTCTAGGATTGATTGCAGTGCTAATTATTTTAAAGAGCCATTTTAATCGCAGTTTTTAAGGCGCGATTAGTTGTTTTCCTTCAGATTTTCCAACTGAATCAGTTTAATTGCCCTTCAATGTGGATTTTATTCATCAAATCCGAAATGATTACAGAAATGCCAGCACTGATACTATACATTACCTGCCAGATATCTGAACGGGAATGTGCTTAGCCATTCCAAACCCGCATCATGTGTTTGAAGCTAATGTCTTCACCTGGGCTCTTTTTCCGAAAACGTTTACGCAAATATAGATCAGGAGGCAAACAATGAATGTCTAACCCTGAGCAGGTTATGAAGAAGTGTCAGCTTGGCTCTGTTGTTTGCATGCTCGGCTTTGAATCCGAAGTTTGTGGATTCAGGTCCCAGGTTGGGAGTTTGACCTCAGAGTCTAAGTTGACCCTCCATTGAATTGCTAGGGGAGAGATATAATATCAGAGATGACATCCTTTGGATGAGACATTAAACCGCTGTCCCATCTACCTGTTCACGCTAAAGATCCCGTGGCACTATTTGAATAGAAAAGGAAGTTTTTCCCAGTGTCCTGGCCTACAATCCCCCAGATAAGGCCACTCGCTTCACAACAATCAGTGGGAAATTTTGCGTGTGTAAATTGGAATTGCACACACACTGAGTTAGCCTACAAACATAGTCAATGAAGTGCTTTGAGATGTCTTGATGACATGTTAAGTTATTACATCAAATGCAAGGATTATTGTTATCATAGAATCATAGAATCATCATAGAATGTTATGGCACAGAAGGAGGCCGTTCGGCCCATCGAGTCTGTGCCGGCTCTTTGACCGAGCAAGTCACTTTCGTTAACCCCAATCACCAGCTTTCTCCCCTTAACCCTGCAAACCCGTCTTCCCCAGATACCTATCTAGTTCTCTCTTAAAAGCTGCCATCGAATCGGACCTCACTACCCTTTCAGGCAGATCATTCCAAATTCGAACAACTCGCTGAGTAAAAAAAATTCTTCTAATCTCCCCTCTGCTTCTTTTGGTAGATATCTTAAGACTGTGACCACGGGTCACAGACACACCTACCAGCGGAAACAGCTTTTCCCTATCTAGCCTGTCGAAACCTTTCATGATCTTGAAGACCTCTATGAGGTCCCCGCGTAACCTTCTCTGCTCTAATGGGAAAAGTCCTAACTTCTCCAGTCTGTCCTCATAGCTAAGGTTCCCCATTCCTGTTATGATGAAGCAGAATTGTTAATAGCATTTTAAAAAGGAGCTGGATGAATATTTGAGGGCAAATGGGATGAAAAAGGCTTTGGGGAACAAGTTATGAGGTAGGGTGTGGGATTAAAGCACGTAGCTCAAAAGGGGAGTTCACGCCAGTGCAGGCATATGAGCTGAATGGACCCTTCGATGCTGTGAATTTCCTAGGATTCAAGGACATCTCCACAGAGTAACGGTAGCGGTGAGACTGACATTCAAGCAGCATTTGGATATGAGTCATTCAGACACTTGTAAGCACAATGATGAGTCTGGACAATCAGGCGAGTCATTCAGTCCTGTAGAGGACTTTACAGTTTATTCTTTTATTATATCAAATGCAAGGATTATTATTACTATACACTAATAATATTATTATTATACAACTAAGCCTGGAACTCCCTTCCTCTCCCCTTCTCCGCACCCTCACTCTCTGTCTTTAAATTCTGCCTACAAACTTACCTCTTTGACCATGCTGATGGTTCTCTCCTCAGTAGGCACATACAAAGTAAAGTTCTATACTTTACAGAATATTCCTAAGAAACGCTATTAAAACACCCTCATGACGTGAAAGGCGCTGTAGGAAATTCAACGCTTGGTATTTATTTTATTACTCATGACAACAACTTATTTCGTCCACAAAATATGCAGCCAATTCACTTTACACCATACTTTGTGAAGAGCTTGATGATATTTCGACAACGCAAAAAGACGCTATATCAAATGCAAGGATTATTATCGTATAATCGTTATTTTTGCTATTGCAACAATTTGGGTGAAAACTGTTCTTCTCAATGGAGAGTTGAAATGTGATACAGTAATTGTGATGTTGTAGTCCTTGAGGTGTCCCACTTGAAAAACTGGTGTTTGTGGGGGAACAGGATGGAAGAAACCTCCACACACACTCCCCCAACAAAAGTCGATTGTGTACATTTAATTCTGGC
This sequence comes from Hydrolagus colliei, assembly GCA_035084275.1. Classification (NCBI taxonomy): domain Eukaryota; kingdom Metazoa; phylum Chordata; class Chondrichthyes; order Chimaeriformes; family Chimaeridae; genus Hydrolagus; species Hydrolagus colliei. Next base: position 147,651,933 of record CM068742.1, read on the forward strand.
TCCCAGCAGATCTCAGGATTTCACTGTGAGCCTGGAATATACCAGTTTAACTCACCTTCGTATAACGCATTACTCACCCCGATGATTTATATAAATACGAGCAATTTGTTTTCCTTTTTGCACATTACGTTGCACCTTATACGCAAAGCCAACTGAGTGCTGTGGGATTTTCTGTTAGTGCAGCAAACTAAACAGTCAGCCATGGTGTGGGCTCACAGGCAGCTTCAAGTTTCTCTCCAGGAGCAGGTCAGTCTGGCTGTTTCAAAGCCAGACATTCTGCTAATTGACCAAATACTGTACATCTCCAGGGATTACACAACTTATCATATACAGACAGCGCAATATATCAAATGTCAATAAAAATACAGCCTTTGCAGTCTGGTAAGCCAACAAAATTGAATGCATAAAAATCACTGCTGTTGCCATTGCCAGCCATGCAATCGCACAGTAATTCTGCTCTTGAATTAACTTGCACTATTTGATGCGGTCTTTGGAATGGCACAGTGATTTTAACTGGATGAACTCAGTTAATAATACGCCTGTGGGTTTAACTATTAACTCAACGAAAACGTGCTTCCATGTTCACATAATTGCCAATGTCTTCAATAGTTTATATCGGGATGGTCTTAGGCTACATGCTTCTGAGGCTAACCACTCAATGACCAGAGGTGGGCTGCTTCCTAGATAGTACTAACCTTGCGCCCAAATTGGGCTAATGAATGGTGTGGTTTTGACAATTTTTGCCAAGTGTGTTGATCATCAATTATTATTATTAGTACTCACTTCACAAGCGAGAGAACCTAGCTTCAATTCACAGCAAAGCAAAACCTTAAGCAAGTTTCCTTGCTCTACATACTTGCCTCTCTTTACCTAGCAGTAAGTAGAAACCAGTTTGTCAGTCGTTGGTCACCTTACCAATGGGAGGGGGGGGGGGTGATAATTCTTTAAAAATATTCTTTAAAATATAATTTCATCACTCAATTCATAATCATGGGTGATCATGGAGATGCACTAATTGTTGGGTGGTGGTGAAGAGAGTTGGTTGGTCGCTGACAGATCTGGCACCCATTGCTCACATCTACTCCAGAAGGGAAGGCAGCATTAGGGATTAAAAATGAATACAAACCTTAACCTATCGCCCACAAAATATAGTCAATTACAGTATACGTTCTGGGGAGCACTTTGGAACATCTAAAAAACAACAGAATTACGCTTGTATAGGGCCTTTCACATCAGAAGGACGTCCCAAGGCACTGGGAATAATAATACTAATAATAATCATTGCATTTGCTATAGCGCTTTTCACATCTTCTAGACCTCTCAAAACGCTAAATCAAATATAATGATTATTATTACTATTAACAATACTAAGAAAATGGATACAGGGAATGATGGGGTATGTCCTTCTATTTATGTTATTTGGGATGTGTGCTGCACTTTCTCTGCAAATCCTTGACCTTCCAATGCCATGGGACGAATTTCCGATGAGAAATGCTCTATACAAATGTAATTTGTTGTAGTTTTTGTCGATTTGTTTTATACTGAATCCTTTGAAGTCTAAAACACAGAAGCGTAGTGTGCATAAGCACAGATGAGCTCCTTGAAAATAACTCTGAAACCTACTCAAAGTCATGCGAGTGCAAGTACGTGCTGTGCTTTTAGTGGCTTGTAAACAGAAGTGAAGAGCAAACCGCAATTGAGCCAAACTGAACAATGAACTGACCGCAAAGCAGCAGAAACAAAACAAACGCTGAAAGGGGAGGCGGTGGGTAGGGGCGTGGAGTGTTTGCAGTTGGAGAGATGAGGGGGTGGGGAGGGGCCGAGTTGGAGATGTGAATCAAAAATATAAATTCTACAAAAAATTCCCAGTTAAGAATGATTGATGTGTATCTTCATTTTTTTACTGTGCCGCGTTCCTCTGTCAGTAACAGTGATCTTCAATGGTTGAACTTGTCTCTGTGGGATTTTCCTAAATGGACAACTAAGATGCATGAAAACAGCTGTCGTGAAAGCCCACTTTACTTCCTCATTCAGAGGATTTATCACGTATCGCGCACACAGAGTCCAATAAAAAGTTAGAAATAATCTTTTGCTTTCCTTATCACATAGGGGGGAATGCCTCAAAAAGCCTCTCAGGGCTTAATGTAAATGGAATGACTGTGTGTTTTGTAGGTGATCACAGCAGCCAATTTGCTTGTGCACCAAAGTCCCATGAACAGCCATGAAGATAAGGACCAATTTTATCTGAGGAATTGTTGGACTTCAGGAAAACTCCCTTCTCTTTTCAAATAGTGTTGAGGGATATTGAACATTCATCTAAATAGGTAGATAGGACCCTGCACTGTATTGAAGTGTCAGCCAATAGTATACAAGTCCAAAGTCCCAACTTGTGGCTTGAAAGCACAACTTTTGGACCCAGAGATGAGAGAGCTACTAACTATTAAACTGGGCTGATATCTAAACACACAAGAACTTTAGTAAACTTCTACCAAATTTGGACCAAATTTCTATGAATAGAGAGATGCTACCCATGAGAAGGGCATGAAAATGCAAGTTGTTGTCCTAATTTCTTTGAATAGCTTTCGTAACTTAAAACAAGACGTGTGGAGGGGAGTGGGTACTGTTGACTCAAGACAGTTTAGCTTATGGTCCAGATAGACACAATTAACAACTAAGTCAAGCTCATCATGAATCTAACCTCATTTCCTTTTAAGCGCACTCGCTTTTAATCTCACTTCTTGTCATCCTCCTTTACTAAATTTGAACACACATTTCAGGAACAGGAAGTTAAACAATTTAATGCAATAGTCCCATCTCTATTACATTCTCAACCCTATCCTTTTGAACACAAAAAAAATAATCCTTGCATTTGATATTGCACCTATAATGTAAAAACAACTCAAAGTGCTGGATAGGTAATTGCTGTCAAGTGCTGTCGCTGCATATTTCTAGGCAAATGGCCAATTTGCACACCGCAAGGTCCCACAAACACCCAGGAGTGAGTGATAATTTATCTGGAGGTTTGTTAGCCTTTTCACCAGGTAAAACTTCCCTCCTCCTTTCCAGTAGTGTCCTGGTTTATTTAACGTCCACCTGAATATTAATACAGGACTTCTAATTAATGTTTTACCTGAAAGATGCAACTTCCAACAATGCAGCGTTCCTCTATCTACTGCACTGTGTCGGCCTGGATTATGAGTTACAAGTCTTGATGTGGATTTGCTAACCACAATCTACTGGTCAAGATGAAAGGATGCCACCAACGGAGCCAAACTGACCCTCTTCTCAAACCCCTTTGTCCCTCTCTGTCTCTGAACATACTTCTTGAGTCTATATTAGACTGTTTACTTCAATGCCTATCCTTGGCAATTTATTTCACCGTCTTAGTTGTGTGTCAGTTTGTCTTAGTTGGTAGCACTCTCATCTGGAGTCACAAGGTTGTGGGTTCAAGTCCCACGTCAGGACTTTCAATTCAGGCAGATTATACTGACACTCTAATGCAATGACAGGGAAGTGTCCTGCATTGACTTGTGCTCTGAGACGCCGTCCGGCGTGGAGGGCGTTATATAAATCAAAGTTGTTGTTGTTGTTGGAGGTGGTGTCCTTCAGATGAATCTTAAACCAAAGGGTTCGTCTACCTGTTCAGGTAGACGTTAAAGATCCTGTGACACGAGTTGAAAAGAGAAGGGAGTTTCTCCCAGTGACCTGTCCAACAATCCCGAAATAAAATTGGTCTTTGTTTCGATATAAACATGGCTGTTTGTGAGACATTGCTGTGTGCGATTTGGCTGCTGCTTTCGCCCACAAGATATGCACTCACTCCACTTTGCAGTGAATCCTGTGAAGCGCTTTGCGAGTCCTTTTGATGTGAAAGGTGTTATGTCAAACAGAAGGTTTATAATTATTATTATTATTTTCGCCCACAACAAAACATAGTGTCAATTCACTTCACAATATATTCTATAAAGCACTATGAGACATCTCGATGACATGATAACATGTCACTATGTTGAATGCAAGGATTATTATTAGTTACTATTATTATGTGTCATTCCATTGCTCTCTGAAATACTTGCTCTGTGAGTGATCGATTGAAAGGAGGCTAGTCTTGCTGTAAGGTGAGACAGGCAGAGTTGAGTTTCCCATCCCCCTCTTTCCTCCACCCCAGAGATGTGACTCTGTACTATTGTGAGCCTCGCCACCTAGCAACCTGAGCGAGACCTGCCGATATGCATCACCCTCATGACTGGTAAATTAGGCTGTGAGGCAGCCCTGGGACTCAGACAGCCCAAGCAGCTGGTTGCAAAGCAAGCGACTTAATCATAAAACTCCTTCAGCCATTCATCTAATTTAATGCAGATTTAAATGAAGACTCTATAAAAGGATACAGCTTCTTTAAATACAACACTCCCTTTTAGAGCAGGAAGCAGCACGGCAGGATTTTTTAGAAGCTTTCTAACATTAGCAACATGGTTGATACTTTCAGCTCTTCAATACCATTAGTGACCCATATCTGAAGAGTACTGACATATCTGTTTTGACAGTGGAAACCGCCAGCCCTTCCCCCACCACTCCTCATGCACTCAAACATGCAAACGCGCGCTGGAGGGAATAAAAATGCGCTGGCAGGAATGATTCTCAAATTCCAAGTTGTGAAACTAGTGGAACATTCGGAAGACCAAACTCACAGTTAAAAAGTGCACACCTTATCACAAGATAAGGAGTCGTGTAGCTCAGTGGTTAGAGCACTCATCTCGCAAGCGAGAGACCTGGGTTTGATTCCTGGCAAGGCAAAACGTTTGCCAAGTTTCCTTACTCCACACGTCTATGTTTACCTAGCAGTAAGAAGGAACCAAGTTGTTAGTCGATTGGTAGATTACTTTCCCAGGGGTCATTTTTTTTCCTTCCAAAAGAAAACAATAAATTGGTCACTCAATCCACGACTGTGGGACACTGATGTGTGCAATCGGCTGTCGCACTTCGCCCACAAAATATGCAGTCAATTCACTTTACAGTACAATCTGTGCGGCGTTTTGAGGCATCTTGAAGATGTGATGAGGCGGTATATCAAATAATAATGCTTGCATTTGATATAGTGCTTTTCACATTTATCGACATCTTAAAGCGCTTCACAGAATATACTGTAAAGTGAATTGACTGTATATTTGTGGGCAAAACGCGACAGCCAATTGCGCACAGCAGCATCCTACAAACAGTTGTGGATTGAAATGACCAATTTTTATTATTGTGTTTTTTTTGGGACAGATTATTATTAAGATCAGTTTAGATGAAGAAGGCCCTTTGGATATCTGATCTCATCCCTCCAAAACATCCACCCTACCATCTTCCCATCAGGGCATGGAGAATGTGCCCTGCATCCTGCCCTTAACCAACCTTGTTGGTAAGTGTTCAAGACTCTCTGGTTAAAAAAACACTTCCTAGCGTCTCTCCTGAAGTTGCGGCTCTGAACCTGTGTCCTCTTTTTCTACCGTCTTGATCTGAAACTATTGTTCTCGCACAGCAGCTCAAAGCCGACTTTGCCTGTGTTTCGTTTTCTACCTCCCTCTCTCTCTTTTTCCCAGACTAACATCATTTCTGCCGAACAGCTGTAAAACAAAGAATTAAGTTAGTATGGCCTGAAGCGTAGCAAGCTCCTAAGGGAAATTTGCACTGCTACAGAATAGCAATTTACAAGGAGAAGTGCAGTGCACTGTTCTGTGATTTTAATGCAGTTAGTTTTTCTTAATGCAAAACTGCAATTGTTGTCACAGGATGCGCTCTTCTTTATTGTAAAGCACTTGCAAAATATTAAGGAGTCGGGCAGTTTTCGTGAGGAGTTCTGGCTTTCCTTAAGCTTTTGGCCTTTTTTTCTTCCAGCATCTCTCTCTCTCCCACTCCCTCCATTACTGCAAGTGGCTCTAATTTTAAATGAAAAGAAAATCAATCTCGCCCAACATACCTGATTAAAGCTTTCCGGCATTCACACACAGGGATACACAAGCGTGCACACACACAAATATTCAGATACACACATGCACAAAGTTTGCCTATTACTCTCGGAAACGCCCTCAGAATGGAATTCCAAAGCCCTCCTTGGCCTCAGTCATCTGCTTTTGCAATTTATTAAAATAACCAATTTATTATTGTTTTTATCTGTGTCCTTGCCAACAATTGCCTGAACAAAAAAACAATTGGTCATTTGCTTTTGCAACCTCCTAAACCCTTACCAACCTGTCCACTCCCTCTGCTCAGCGGACTCCAGCCTACTTTATGTCCCTGCCTCACCTGTCCCACTATTGGGGGGTGAGCCTTCTGCCACCACCCCTCGGGAACTCCAATCAAAACACCAGCACCTTAGGACGTCCTCCTGATGTGAAAGGCGCTATACAAATTTCAAGTCCAGCAACCCAAGAGATCAATAGTGTTTCTAAGTTTGCGTTGGCAGCCAGACTGTAATTCACTTTGTTTTTTCTATTTTGGTTAACTGGGTATCTGAGGCACATGGAAACCCATCAGCGTGGTCAAGTATAGCCAGCCTCCTTATATGTATGGCACCAAGGCATATGAAATGACACTTTGTCTGAAGTGGACTGCAGACTCCCTGGAGAGATACAGTGGTTGAGCCAATGCTGGACAGTATTGGGCACAGGTTGGTAAGGGCCAAGTTTTAAAGTGTGTATTGGGGTACTGTTGGCGTTTTACCAGATCACATTTATCATTTATCACATTTGAAAGTGCCTCACAGAATATATCGTAAAGTGTCCTGACTGTGTGCTCTGTGAGCAAAAAGTGTACATATCTATAGTAATCCAGACCCCAATTTCACCCCAAATATATTTTATAAGTAGGAAAAGCTTCTTCTGCATATTTCTGCGAGGACATGCTCTTATGCACTTATTCCTTATGACTTATCTAATGCAAGTTTATGATCAACTGACTGGCTGTGGATTCAAGGCCATTAGAATCTGGACTGAGACTCCTCCAAGCTCAAGTCACTTAGCGTCCTCACAGTTGGCCAGGAAAGAGGACTTTTATCCGATTTGTCTGGGCTAACTTTGAATGGAATTCCCAGGGGTAAGGAAAGTGTTCTTGCTCACTGCACCATCCAGCCTTTCAAAGCAGCCAGTATTTAAATAACATTCATTCAACCAATTGCCTGGAACAGTATGCACGATGGTACGCATTACCTAAAAAGGCCTCGGCTATGTGCTGTAGGTGTAGATAATTTATAGATGGGTTGCTTTCACCACTATTATTACAATAATAATAATCCTTGCCATTTGATATCGCGCTTTTCACGTTTTCTAACTGTCTCAAAGGTGCTTCACAGAATACACGGTAAAATTAATTGATTGTATATTGGTCGGTGAAACGTGGCAGCCAATTGCACACAGCAGTGTCCCACAAACAGTCGGGGATGGAAAATAACCAATTTATTATTGTTTTTATTTGTGTCCATGCCAACAATTGCCCGCACAAATAAAAAATTGGTCATTCGCTTCATGACTGTTTGTGGGACATTATTGTGTACAGATTGGCTACCATGTTCACCTATGCACTTGACAATTTCTGTGAAGGGCTCGGAGAAATCTCATTGTAAAATAATAAGAATAATCAGAGTAACCCTTGCATTTGATAGAGCACCTTATCACATCATTGAGATTTAAATGTACAGAATATACTGTAAAGTGAATTGACTATATTTCATCGAGCGAAACGTGCTGTATTAATGTAAAACACATTGTATTTTATATCAAATGCAACATTTACTATAATGTAATACAATGGCCCATATTAATAGGAGACAATAATGGTTGCGATGAATAATACCAATAAGATGAACACTCAACAACAACAAGTAACATTTTACAAAGTCACCCTAAGATCACTGCCATCATTCCCAAAATTTGCGTCTAGGCCACAGGCTAATTTTCCTCTATTACATTAATATGTGTTTCTGTATTGTCATCTTCCGCCAGAGAATATCCTGTCTCCGTGAATGCAAACAATCTCTGCTTAAAAATCCATTGCGACATTATGAGCATAATATCACAATGGTGCGTGCAAACAGCAATACCAATTGCATTCGGCAACTTCACCCTATTTCAGTTCCCCAAAATTTTTGATTGTGGAATATGCCGCCGTGCATGTTTCCAATTAAGCTCCATATCACAAAATACTTGAATTAAAAGTTTTGCTGGATTCATTACAGCAATCAATGTCGCAGGCAAAGTGTGCAGTTATTAGCCCAAGGACATTCCGTGCTGGAATTAAGTTCTTGCTTACTGCATAAAGGTTTTTTCTTTGCCATTCTTTTCTATGGTCTGTTCATTGCTAATAAAACTAGTATTTTATGATGGTCAGCCCTGTGATGAATTCTCCTACCAACAAGCTGTTCTATTGCTGACCAGCACGGCGTATCAGAATGCTGCCTCAGCATTCTGAGCATTTGCCGTTGATTAAACTTTCTTATGAAGCAGAAAAGTTTATTCTGATGCAAAGTGCAAATCTGAAGCTGTACTTGTTGATTACAGTTATATAGGACAATAACTCTTGGATTTGATACCGTGCCTTCCCACATCATTAAGACATCTCACAGAGCATCGCAGCATTTTACTGTGCTGCCCAGCTGCTATATATTTGCAGGCAAACGCAGCAGCCAATTTGCACAGTGTCCCACACACAGTTGATGAAGGGAGTGATCAATTTTATCTTGGGGGATTGTTGATCAGGACACTGGGAGAAACTCCCTTATCTTATTGAATAGGGCCATAGGATATTTAACTTCAACCTGAACAGATAGTTTAATGTCTCATCCAGATTTAACAACAGCAGGAACAACAACTTGCACTTAGATCTCGCCTTTCATGAGGGAACAACGTCTTGAAGCTATTTACAAACATGCTGGAAAGCCCTAAACATAGAAACATACAAACAGTTGGCCATTCAGTCCCTCAAGCCTGTTCCGCCAATCTATAAGATCACGGCTGATCTGTACCTCAAGCCCAATTATCCACACTTGACCTATATACCTTGATTCCCTGACCTAACAAATATCCACCTCAGTCTTGAAAATGTGAATGGATCCAGCATCCAGAGCCTTTTGGGAGAGATAGTTCCAGATGTCTCAAGCAGGGACAGAAGCAGAAAGAATTTGAGGACTATGGCACAGTCAAAGAGATGGGTTTTTAAAGATGAGTTTACAAAGCTGGGAAAGAGAAGTTTAAACGCCAAGTAATTTTGGAACAATTGCAGAGAGTGGGGGATAAAGGCACAAAACCCAATAGTTGGGATGTGGAGAATGAGGACTAGGCTACAAAAGGCAGAGCAGGGGTTATGAGCAAAAGGAGATTGCAGAGGTAGAGTTAAGCATGAATGGGAAGGGACTGAATTGCACGATGAAGATTTAGCATTTAATCTCCTTTAAAGTCAATTCGCCCAATGTGTTAAAATGAATTGCGTGAGACTGGGTGAGAAGGAGACTTTAAAATACTGCCCTATACCTCTGTAAACTTGGCTCAGATCCAAATCACAAGGGAACTGACCTCTCCTCTAGCTCTCTTGGATTGTAACACAGCTGCCAAGTGAAAGGGGCTTGAGGAGTCTCAATCCGATTCCTAATGGTCACAAGGTCCAAAGCACAAAATTGATCACACATTCAGAATATATTGGAACTACACTGACAATTCATCCTCTATGTGATGGTGGGGAGAGTGGGTAGGGGGGGGGGGGGTAGATGGTGTCCACTTGACGCTGAACTAGCTCCAAGGTGACATACTTGGCAATGGAATGCCAATATTGATTCAACCCTCTGTGGAAGTCTCAGCAGTCTGGTTCCTGCACCAGGCAGGTTCACAGTTCTCCAGGGCACTGCTGATGACAGCACAGCCAGCCGGGTTAATGCATAAGACCTGTAAAGGCAGACCAGTCACTGGAGGCAGAGATTTTTCTACGTAGCTCCTATTAACCCTGCAAACCTAATGGTTAAAGTGGTCCTAGTTGGACAAGCAAGGGGAAGCTTGTCTGACAGTGCTCTCAATGGCAGGCTATGTGGCTTTAGTTGATTAAACAACAATAGTTACACCGTAGCATACACCCTGGGGTCACCAAGCCTCAGTCTTTGCCAGCCTGCACCCAATAGTCGTGTAGCTCAGTGGTTAGATCACTGGTTAGTCATTTCAATGTATTTCGGACACTGCTGTGCTCAATTGGCTGCCGCGTTTCGCCTACGATTATACAGTCAATTCACTGTACAGTATACTCTGTGAAGCACTTTGAGACATCTAGAAGACGTGAAAAGCACTATATGAAATGCAAGGACTACTACTACACTCTCCTGAATTAGGTGAGCTGGGTGCATCACTCCAGGGAGAGAGCGTGCCTTCCATTTCCAACTGAGGGAAATTTCCACACAAAGGTGGGGTATACATGTGGAAATCTCAAGGAAGTGTGAATACTCTTATGTACACTGATGGGGTTCTGGAGTGTGTAAGACACTCGACTTCTGGGACGCTACCCTGAATGTGGGGCGCTATGTAATTGCAAGCGGTTGATGTTGTTGTTCACTGTTGTTGAACACCACCCCCAACCCCCCCATAAAAAAAACAACAGCATTTTCACGGCACTTATAGACAAGAAAAAGGGCTTTCGTGTAATGCTTCTTAAAGGCCGGTTGGCCCACTAACACTCCCCTATCTGAGCTCACACATAACAACCAGCAATTGTAGACAGGACCATAGGGTTCCCAGCAGATAGACTATACCTAGCTTATTGCCTGTAGGAGTCAAGCATGAAAATGGGAGTGGGAGAAGGAAATTGCATGAACGTAAGTAAATAATAATAATTTGGTCACTCCTTCACAACTATTTGTGGGACACTGCTGGGTGCAATTGGCTGCCGCATTTCGCCCACAAAACATACAGTCAATTCACTTTACGGTATATTCCGTAGAGCACTTGGAGACAGCTCGTAGACATGATAAAGCATGACATCAAATGTAGGGGAATTTTTATTCTTTTTATTATTATTCTTAAATATGAAGAGATGTAAATAGATGTATTCGAACTTAATGTGTTTAATGGAGACATCTACACTTTTATTTGAAAAGAAAAATACATTGGAACAATTGCATGAGAGGCATTGTTTCCTGTGTGAAAAGCAAGTGGAAATGCATTATTAAATCAGCCAAAATTAAAAAAGTGAAGCGGTCTGTTAAGCTTGCTTTATTTTGACAAATTATTTCGCTCGACTTTGATAAATACCTCCTTTGAATTCTGTATCCTGTTTGATAAAGGACTGTTGTCCGTGCTTTGCTACTCAGACCTGCCATATGAAAAGGTCAAACCTTAATTAACCAGCATTAAATTCCATTTGAAGCCCTAATGGGAAGCTTGCATATGAGGAGACTTGCATTGGAATCAGACAAGAGCGAGTGAGAGAGAGAAACCTAAATGTCAAAAATGGCCCAGCAATTATTTTAGAATGTATTCTCCAGCCATGGACAAATGATTAAGAATTATTGCAAACCCTCTGTAAAAGTAAGGAGATGTGTACATGATTGAATGTTCCCTTCAAAGCGCTTGTCAACGCATTTACATACTACATGCTGCTAACTAATTGAAGCCTTTTGTAGTCCTGTTCCTTGGATGCAGCTGCAATCAAAACCCACTCAAAGTCAGAGGCCTCTGGCTTTCATTAAACCGATGGAAAAGAAAAAGGAAACACATGGGGTGGTTCAGCAGCATATTGTTAGGGGTGGGTGGGGGGGAAGAGAATGGGGACATCAGGGAGAGAATGGGAAGAAGCAGAAGAAAGTCCAATAGATGTGGACCTCGCAGATTATCAAATGGTAATGCACCAGGTGTGGCTCTTTATGGACGTAGGCTCATTTCAATAGCAATGGGACTCACAGTTCACCAGCTGCTGTAGCTAATTACCTGTCAGGCACAAAATCACCTAAGTGATAAGCTGCTATCATTTCTGTAGTTTGATGCTAGCTAACGCCACAGTGTTGCACTGTATGTGCAGCCAGATTAGTCTTCAATTCCGAGAGAGTGAGAAGCAAAATAAAAAAGCCTTTGAAGTTATGGTTTAAAACAACAGAGTGGTAGCTGCCACCAATTCAGTCGAGTTCATATCAAAACACGCAGCGGGAAAGACCTTAAAATAGTAGCCATGCCTCGTGACAATTGACTAAACCAAAGTGAGGGATCGAGTGAGATATTTATGATCGAGAGGTGTGAACCATACACTCTGTTCTGTATATAGAAAAAACATCTTAAGGATTGGAGCTATTTCCCAGAAAATGTCACCTGCTGATTTGTGCTGTACCTTAAACCGCTTGCGAAGTTTCCAGCGCAGAAACATTTTTATCATTACTGATATATTAAAGGAGTCATCGCAGGGTATGGATTTCTCCCACAAGATATACATTCGCTCCACTTCATAATAATATGATAATCGTTGCATTTGATATAGCGCCTTATCATGTGGTTGAGACATCTCAAAGTGCTTCATAGAATATACTGTAGAGTGAATTAACTGTACATTTTGCAGGTGAAACACAGCAACCATTTGGACACAGTAATGTCTCACAAACAGTTATGGAATGAATGAACAAATTATTATCAATTGATTTACTTTTTACCTATTTACTTGGGGTGCCGTATTGACCTACAAAAAACACGCACAGTCACTACATATTACAGTAAATCCGGTGAAGCTGAAGTGTTCTAAAACTTGAAAGGTGATTTCAGTGAAAGGTGGCTTATCAAATGTAAGGATTATTATGTTATTATTATCATTTATTTTGGGTATGGATCGATTCTGAGAAGACCTTGCAATTTAGCTTGTTCTAATTTTCTGTTGTATGTGTGTGTGTATGTGTGAGAAAGAGGGAGAGTAGGATGTTCATAACAGGCTGATTTGTCGTTTTGGCTTTTAAGCTTACGTTTCGCCCACAAATATACAGTCAATTCACGTTACAGGATATTCTGTGAAGCGCTTTGAGACATCGATAAGACATGAAAAGCACTGTATCAAATGCAAGAATTGTTATTATTATTAAGTTAATTGTAAAAAAGGATGAAATATTTTGAGTGAAAAGCGGGTAATTTTCCTGCTGTGTGCACAACCATTTACCCCAGATGTATCCTTGAACTTAATCAAAGCATTGCTTGCAATATTTCTCTGCTGCTGAAAGTCATTGCCCACCTCACACCTCAATACAACCACCTCAGTGTTAAATCAATGGCTGAGTTGAGCTGGGAGCTGGACGTCCAGGTGAGATGAGATCCCCAAGAGCTGACTGATGACGTGCAGCACAGAGTAAATAAAACACAACCAGAAAATGAAAGCAAATCAGGCAATAATTTGCTGGGGTTTGACTTAATGGGAGCCATTCACTTGCACGACTGGACAGCAGGAGTGAAGAGTGGTAGCAAAAGGAAATGCTGAGGACAGATCAATGCCTGAATTAGTAGCCCTGCCAGGCCAGGGCAGCCCGGCTTGATTGGTTCTGTTCTGTGTCTCACAGCCAATGCTCAAAGAAAATGATTCACCATTGCCAAATTTCTGTGCTCTGCTGTCGAGTCTTGTATTATGATCCTAACATCAAATGTTTCTCCACTATTCTTATGCCAAAATTTATAATAATAATAGTCCTTGTATTTCATATAGCGCTTTATCATGTAGCCCGATATCATAGAATCATAGAATTTTACGGCACAAAAGGAGGCCGTTCGGCCCATTTAGTCTGTGGGCCGCCCAGATTCGCCCATGGAAATAGTTTTTCCTTATTCACCCTGTCGAATCCCCTCATGATTTTATAAACCTCTATTAGGTCTCCTCTCAACCTTCTCTGTTCCAAAGAGAATAAACCTAGCCTATCTAGCCTTTCCCCATAACTGAAGTCCCTCAATCCTGGTACCATTCTAGTCAATCTTCTTCGTACCCTTTCCAATGCCTTAACATCCTTTCTATAGTGTGGTGACCAGAATTGGACACAGTACTCCAGCTGAGGCCTAACCAAAGTTTTATAGAGGTTAGTCAGCACTTCCTGACTTTTGTACTCTATACCCCTATTTATAAAGCCTAGTATCCCATACGCCTTCTTAACGGCTTTGTCTACCTGTCCTGCCACCTTCAAAGAGTAGCTAAAACAAATCCCCAGGTATCTCTGCTCCCTGTGCCTATATTGCCTCCCCTCATTTCTTCTCCCAAAGTGTATCACCTCACACTTCTCTGTATTAAACTTCATCTGCCATGTGTCTGCCCACTTTACCATTTTATCTATATCTTCTTGCAGATGGTTACTATCCTCCTCACTATTTACTATTCTCCCTAACTTGGTATCATATGTCTCAAGGGCTTCACAGGATATATAGTCAAGTGGTTTGATTCTGTAATATGTGGGTGAAACTTGAGGAATTCTTTAATATGGTTCCTCCTGTGCAACACTTTGAAGAAGTCCTCCTGATGTGAAAGACGAAATAAGAAATGCGAGGATTATTATTACTTATTATTAAAATTATGAATTAAATGTTTGGACCTTCCTTGGTTTGTGGATTCCAGCAACAACTTTTTTTTTCCTTTGTAATTCAATCCTGTGTATGTTGTGACTTTACTGTATATCCTGTGAAACATCTTGATGCATAATAGTAATCCTTGCATTTGATATTCACTTATCACGTCTTCAAGACGTCTCAAAGCATTTCACAGAATATACTGTAAAGTGAATTGACTATGTTTTGTGGGAGAAACACGGCAACCAATTGTGCACAGGAAGTGCCTCACAAACAGTCATGGATTGAAGTGACCAATATTTTTTTTGTTGAAGTAGTTTTTACCCCTAAAAAAGTGATCCACCGATCGACTAACAACTGGGTTCCGACTTACTACTAGGTAAACAGAGGTGTATTGAGTAAGAAAACTTGTCCAACATTTTGCTCTGGCGGGAATCGAACCCAGGTCTCTTGTTTATGAGGCGAGTACTCCAGCCACAGAGTTACAGGACTCCACGAAGGGACGTTATCAAATGCAAGGATTATTATTAGTGGTAGCGTTATTATGTGCGTCAGCCTGGTGTAGTATTGGCAATCTTGCCACTAAGTCAGAAGGTTGTGGGTTCATGCCTTACGTTGTTACTTGGAACCAATATAGCCTAAGATGAGATGTCAAGCTGGATGTGAAGTCAAACCACTTGATAGCATATCCTGTGAAGCGCTTTGAGAAGTCTCAACTTGTTGAGACTTCTCGCCTTGGGACGTACTCCTGACGTGAAAGGCTATGCAAGTGTATTTCTGTTGTTGTTAAGGTGCTATATTAAATATAATGATTAGTATATATACTATTTTATTATAAGTACATTTCTGAATAATATTGTGGTTGCAAAAACACAACAATCACTGTTCTCCGCAATGCCAAAAGAGAAATTTAACTGCACTGTGTTTGTAGCCCCTCATTCCCCTCAAGCATTTCTTGTCTGAGCCTGTCAAGCTGTCAATCTGTATCAATCTATCAAAAAAGGGCATTGTCAAAACCAGGTGTTGCCCTGTAGCTGGAGAGGACTCAGAGTTGTTCTTCCTCCCGACACAGCATGTGACATCCATACTTTCTACAACACCAAAATGCTTTTGAAAAAGCCTTAACTTGATTAAAAAAATAACAGTAACCCTGGCATTTTATATAGTGGCTTATAACGTTGGGACACTGTCGCAAAGCACTTCAAAGGATTTTGCTGTAAATTGCAATGGTTATCTATTTGAAGATGAACGCAATAGCCAATGTGTGCACAGCAATGGACCACAAAAAAGCTATGAAAAAAATGATTTTTTTTTTATCTGGAGGATTGTTGGCCAGGACACCGGGGAGAAGCTTGTATCATGGGATCTTGAACATCCACATAAACGAGCAAATGGGTTCTCGGTTTATATGTCTCATTCGAAAGGTGCAATCTCCGACAATGAAAGACATCTCTAGCCCTGTTCTGGAGGGTCAGTCTCCATGACTCAAAGTCCTGACATGGGGCTTGAACTCACAACCTAATGGCTGAGAGGTGAGAGTGCCACTAATTGAGTCAGGCTGACACAGATCATTTGTGACCTACTAAAGATATCACAATCTTCATTCAACGGCTTTACTTTTTGAATAGAATCATGTTGTTTTTTCTTTTTTGTTATTGTAATACTGTACAGTGCAACTCATCTGGTATTTTCATGTTCCTGCTTTTCTAAGTAAATTGTATTGTGTTTGTCCAAATATAAGATGAAATGTAATAATCCCTCCAAAAAAATCACAATAATAAAATTGGTCATTTCAATCCACGACTGTTTGTGGGACACTGCTGTGCGCAATTGGCTGCCGCGATTCGCCCACAAATATATACAGTCAATTCACTTTACAGTATATTCTGTGAAGCGCTTTGGGACTTTGATAAAATGTGGAAAGCGCTATATCAAATGCAAGGATTATTATTATTAATATTAATGTATTATGGCTTATTTTACATTGCCTGTAATTAATCCCCACTCAGACAACATTACATCCACCCGAACAGGCATTTGGGACCTTGGTTTAATATCTCATCTGAAGGACGACACCTCCAACAATGTAACATCCCTCCAGTACTGCATTGGAGTATCAGCATAGACTATGTGATTCCATGTACAGATGTGGGGCTTGAACCCATAGCCTTCTGACTCAGAGGCAAAAGTTCTACCGCTAAACCAGGCTGACAGATGAAACAACACATCAGAAGCAAGTTCACCAACTGCACACTGTGCGGAATTTATCTGGAGGATTGTTGGCCAGAACATGGAGAGAAATTTCCCTCTCTTGCTTTTTTTTCGAATAGATTCATAGGATATTTAATATTGCATTTTTTTCAGTCATCTTTCACTTCTCGACTTGCCTAGGCTCCCAGCCTCAGCCTGGGTGTCCAACCAGTAGTGTCCAGTGCTTTGAGATGTCTTCCCAGCTTGAAAGGAACAATATATATGTAAATTATATTGGACTGTATTCACGTGAATAGGAAAACCTCTTCCTTGAAGGATAACACCTCCAACATGCCATGCTCCCACAACACTTCACTGGACTGTGAAAAAATACTTTCCCATTTGAGTAAAGTAGTTTAAAATAAGGTACTTAACCCATTGTTTGTGAAACTGTAGATCCATTAGCGATGTAGCAGTTGTACAATACTGTTGTCTTTACTGTGGCTGGCTGTTATTTGGTAATCAAACATATTGATCTCACCTCAGCTTGACCGACTGGACTTATGTGCACTTGGCAGGCGGACTGGCCACAGGCAGAATTATTGCCTAAGTCACGAAAGAGCTGCAAGCATCTGACATGTCGACGAGCTGATAACGCGCGCTGCATCAAATATACAGATTATTATTAGAATAAAGCGCAAGTCTAGACTTTATTTACCTTGTGGGTACTGCGTCAGATATTAAGGAAGTGAATTCATTACTGCAGAAGCATTTCAAGCTGCTTTTCTTTGCAGTAAAGATTTCACAATCTGCATTTCAGATATTTGGGATAGCGATGGAGTGGGGTGGGGTGGGGGAGGTTGGAAGACAGGGGTGATAATGGTTTCCAATTACATTTTGTGCAACACATATTCTAATGTTGCCCGCTGCTCTGCTGCTTTGCTTAACAAAAGAAATGTGGCTTGGACATGTTGACCGTCAATTGAAGTTTATACCCAGAAGGTGTTACGTGATGAACAATGCAGGAAAATGTGATGCTTTACAGCACTACAATTAGATGAATGCTGAGAATGATACAGAATTTACACTAGCTAATGTACTTTTAGTGATTTCCATTGTACCTTTACTCGTGCTACAGGTTTCACCAATGGATCCATGAATAGATTCTATACAAGAGAGAGACAATTATTGGCACTAATTGGAAATGGCCCCTTTGCGGATAAGCAAATAATGCAGATAATTGGACCAAGTATAATATAATACAACTCTAATATTTGTTCCATCAGGAGTTATACTTTGACTTGGAGCACATTGTGCCAGCTCTACTCTATCTCTCTCCCTCTTTCTTCTCTTACATACACATACAAAATCTCAGTATTTTTCCATCTCACTTTCTTTAACTCTATCTTATACACCATAAAAGCATGAAGGCTTTTCTTTGCTCCTAATGTCCAAATCACTTTGATGCAACCCAACAAAAAAAAATTGCACACCATCTCAATCATGCAAGTGCCCCAACTGCAGCAATTTTTAATTTCCATTTATCGATTTTTTTCGATTCAATGCATGGGATGATACCTTGGGCAAGTTTCCTCACTCCACACGCCTGATAATAATCCCTCAAAAAAAAAAAATGTGGTCATTCAATCAACGACTGTTTATGGGACCCTGCCATGCGCAATTGGCTGTCGGGTTTTGCCCTCAAATATAGTCAATTCACTTTACAGTATATTCTGTGATGTGCTTTGAGACATTTAGAAGATGTGAAAAGCACTATCAAATAAAAGGATTATTATTATTATGTGTGTGCAAAGTTCTTCAGATTCGTGCGTTTTTGTCAGTATTTTGCAAGGCGACATCCACACTACAGTGCCATGCAGATAAATGCACATGAGGATACAAAATAATTTGGTTAAGTGGCTTTCTACAATATTATTTATGTCCAAATGACCTATTAACTTATGACATCGAAGGGGGTACAGTTTGAACAAAGGAAAACCCTTACAAATTACCTGAAAAGGGCATAAAATGTGTGCCACCATCTCATCTTTACCTTCAGTATTGGAAGGTTCACTGTTGGAAGTGGTTCAAAGTGTTGAATGGGCTCCTCAGGTTCCCTTTGACGCTAACGTTGAACCACATCGAAGGATGATTTGGTTTTGAAAATAAGAATCGGAGCTGAAGCATATTTAGTGATTTTCGTCTGACATCAGTGGACAGGCTGATGTCAGTGAGTGGCACGAGAATGCCAATGTCATTGCCTTCAACTCCATTTGTGCTGCTTGTTCATTAATCTTCATTTCTCTGTTTAACAAAAAGGTCAGCACTCACGAAAAGGCAGTCGAAAGCCCCAAATACTAATGCACAACCCAGCTTCTCGGAGGTTGACCTTGAGAATAGTTTCAGGGGCAATTGGGTGGGTGGGGGAGTGAAGGGGAAAGGCAGTGGGAGGGGGAGTTGGATTCCACCTCTGCGCAATTTGGTCATTGGTAAATCGATACGCTTCGAATTTCTAAATTTAAACCGTGTTCACCATCAATGTGGGTGAACCGCTAAACCGCTTGTATAAAATCTTCAAAGGGAGGGAAGAGTATGGCAATCCACATAATAATCCTTGCCTTAGTGACCCAAATTGCTTCAACAGAGTTTCATTCTGCAAACTGTAGTGACTTTGCAATTACTGTATAATCTTTAGATTTCATACTGCATATGCCCCGTCGAAGCGCATCTCAAAGGATTTACTGTAAACTCTAGTGACTTGAGCATTTTGTAGGCAAAGTTGGCAGCCAATTTGTGCCCATTATTGTCTCACAAACAGCCACAAAGGTAAAGGACTAATTTTACCTGGGTGAATGTTGACCATAAACTCCCTTCTCTTTTCAAATAGTATAATGGGATCCCTAACGTCCACCTGAACAGGCAGATGGGATTCTGGTTTAACGTCATATTGAAAGGGCTGAATCTGCAACAATTTTCCCCCCTAAACTGTATTGCAGTGTCAGAGTAGACTGAGTTCAAAAGTGAAGATGGGGCTTGAATCCACAACTTGAGATTGAGAGTTCTT
This sequence comes from Hydrolagus colliei, assembly GCA_035084275.1. Taxonomy (NCBI): domain Eukaryota; kingdom Metazoa; phylum Chordata; class Chondrichthyes; order Chimaeriformes; family Chimaeridae; genus Hydrolagus; species Hydrolagus colliei. The sequence continues at coordinate 147,671,709 of CM068742.1, forward strand.
CCGACTGAGCGAGACTGACAACCGATACAGACTTTCAGCAGAAAGCTCAGTGTAACCTAACATGAGTCGTATGGAAATGAAAGCTGTTTGCAGTAAATATTTTTTTTAAGAGTTTTTTTTTCACTGTTTGTTTTTCCTTTTTGCGCTGGAAGCTAAACTGGATGTTGTGGTGTCATTTTTCATAATTGCTTCCTGGTTACTGTGAATGTTTCTCCGCAAACATATTCCAAAACTACTTTGCAATTTGAACCTCATGTGGGTTCCGACTACACCTGAGGTACAAAGCACTTCAAGTGCACGTACACAAAATACACAGTCAATTCACATTACAGTACATTCCGAGAAGCACTTTGAAACATCTCGAAGATGTGTTGAGGCCCTTTATCAAATGCAAGGATTATTATTATTATTGTATTATTGCCCTTTGCAGATTAACATTGCCATGGTGATGATGTATAAAATGGGGAAACTAGCCATGAATATTTATTTAGATGAACAATATGCCTATTGTGATACCGCAGTTGGTTCTAAAATGTGCTACAGTAATAAACAAAAAGGTAATAATTAATAAAAAAAAACTTTGAGCCCCTTGACATTAGTCAATGTTGAAGACTAATGCTATATTTCTTTTTCAAAACAAACACAAATGGGTTTTGGAAGCAGCAAATCTGAACTCACTGTTGCTGAAGGAAAATAATTAACGTATCTAAGAGGAAACCTAATGTCCACACAAGAGAGAAGGCAACAGAGGGATATAGGAGAGGGGAAAATAACTGGTGGAGGCTTGTGTGAAGTATATACAGCGCCATGGACTAGTTGGACTTGTTTCTAGGCTGTAATGTTCTATGTAATTCTCGGTAACCCACACCTTGACAGAGGTTGATTAGAGAGATCTATAATAATAATTCTTGCATTTGATATAGTGCCTTATGATTTATCTGAGATGTCTCAAAACCCTTCACAGAATGTACTGTAAAGTGAATTGACTACACATTTTTTTGGTGGGGGTGAAACGTGCCTACCAAATGTGCACAGTAATGCTCCATAAATAATCGTGGAGTGATGAAATAATAATATATGTATATTTTAAGGGATTATGATCCCCGGAAAGCAATCTGCCAATCGACTAACAACCGAGTTCTGATTTACTAGATTTACTAGATAAACAGGTGGGTGGAGTAAGGAAGCTTGCCTAAGGTTTTGCCCTGACCAGGGATGGAACCCAGGTCCTCATTTGCGAGGCGAGGACTCTAACCAATACGCTACAGGAGTCCACACCAGGAGTAACCTACAGCAGGCCAGAGGTTGATCGGAGATCTCCATGTGAACACTCCACGTGATTCCCTTCTAGACTGCATTGCTTTGCGAAGCACAAATCCTCAATGACAATCATGGAGTCTGTAACCTTAATTCTGTTTGCTCTGCTCTTTCCTCGCATGCGCCATCAATTAGAAACACCATGCGCCTGGCACCCCAAGCACATTTCAAGCAGCAGCCGCTTGTAATGGAATTAAAAATAAAAATAAACGTTATCAATTAAAGATTGTCATCTCTACCGTCGAGCAACTGACACATCCCCTGAAACCTGACAGGAGTTGTAGCTGAATCTTCAGATTCTGCTCATTCTTAATTGGGGTTCAAACGAGTGTAGGCACAGAGGTGCCTTCCAGCACCTTAGTTAATTAATCAACCCACCACTAAACTAAGTCAATCATATACCTTAACCTTTCCTCTGCTGTGTAAACGGAAGTCTCCACTGCAGCAATAAGGCACATTCGCTTTTCTCTTGTTCTCTCTTGCACTCACTCACCCTGCTTCTCCGCACCCCATCACCCCCTTTGGCTCTGGGGAAGGTCAGACTTGTTGGGAGTGCAGCATCTTTCAGCATAAAGTCAGTTTTGCCACTGCCTCCAACTTCCCGTCACTCACTCTCCAAATCTACTTTCCCTTTGTTGCATAGTTTTAGTAATATAATAATCCTTCCATTTGATATCACACCTGACCACGCTGATGAGACGTCTCAAAGCACTTCACAGAATATACTGTTTAGTGAATTGACTGTATATTTTGTAGGAGAAACGTGGTGGTCAATTGTGCACATCAGTGTCACACAAACAGTCATGGATTGAGTGACCACATTTTTTTTAGTATATTATTCCCCCCAGAAAATAATCTACCAATACGCTACAGGACTTCACAGTCCTGTAGTTTAGGTGATGAAGTTCTCCCGCTGTGCAGCGGCTGGGTTAGCAGCACTAATTAGACATCAAGGTTAATATCACCCGCAACTCTTTAACTAGGGCTCTCGACTGTGTCCTCCATGATAGTTTGGGTAATTCAGGGATAGCGTCAACTCATAGCCCTCAGCAACTCTGGGCTAGTGATGTGTACAACACTTAGCATGTACGCCAAGCAGTCTGGTCTCTCAGCCACATCTCCAACTTTGTGCGAGGTTTAACCCACATGCACACAGCCCGGGAAACCAAGTGTGTTTGTTTTTATTGAAGTTGATGCACAGCATTGTTGTTTTAATATGATAGAGACGTCAAGATGTCTCAGTGCTGTTTGTCCTTTTGTGCCAAGGAGGCAGGCAATTTTTAGTTCCTCATAACGCAATAAAAAAAATTCTCGCTCTGTAATTTACTGCCCAACAACAACTTGCATTGATATAGTACCCTTCACGGACAGTAGCATCTTGTACTGTAATTCACTGAAAGCATGAGAAGCTTAGAGCAAAGAAAGCAGCTTTATATAGCAACTGGGAAGTGAGGGCAAGTCACTATCATTGATGTAATCCTGTTATTTATTTATTTAAAAAACAAAATCCTGCTTAGGGACCAAAAAGCTTAAATACACAGGTCACAGGTGTGTGCACAGTAATTATGATACTCCTCGCCTTGGATATAGCGCCTTATCACCTCTTTGAGATGTCTCAAAGCGCTTCACAGAATATACTGTAAAGTGAACTGACTGGATATGTTGCGGGTGAAAAATACCAGTCACATAGCAGTCAAAAACACAAAATACAGCAATGCAGAAGTGGGAAATCTAAAACAAAAACAGAGATCGCTGGGAACACTCAGTGGATCAAGTAGCATCTATGGAGAAAGGAAAAGTGAGTCAACATTTCAGGTCCTTGACTCTGCATGAGTTCTGGTGAAGGGTCGTGGACCCGAAACGTTGACTCACTTTTTCTTTCTCCATAGATTTTGCATGACCTGCTGAGTGTTCCCAGCGATTTCAGTCACATAGCAGTGTCCACATAATGTGATGTTCTCTCCATTCTTTTAAACTGAAGCAAGCTGCTTCCAAACAGAGAATCGGTGGGGGAGGGTGGGGGTCTGCATTGCAAGGAACCAGACATGAATCTATCTCAGTCATAAATGAAATCATATTCTGTATAATGCTCCTGATGTTGTGATCCATCTCTATGTAAAATGTTATTGGCTCGATATTATATTTTATTTTCAAAGTTTGGGGAGGTTGATACATTGCCTAAAGCTCTGTTTGTCAACTTCAAAGTGAATTTGAACTCAGGAGACAGAATCAAATACAGAATCAAATACAGGCAATGTAAGGCCCTACAGGATGGCAATTGCTTTGATGATAAGCAATAAGAAATCAGTCTGAAGCAGAGAGGGAGAGAGGGGAGGAAAAAAATCAAATATTATAAATCGTGCAATGTGCCAAAAATACAGCTAGAGATTTCATACGAGTTGCGAATGACTTATTTCTAATGAGAAAATAACAAGGATGCGCAAATAAAAAAATTGAATTGGAATTCTCATTTCAGATACTGACAAACATTTGCTTCGAAAACCTGAGGTAAGTTGTCGAAAAGAATGGAGCCCTTGAAAAGAACTCAATATGATCTGTGCGGGGACATTGAGAATATATTTACAACTCTTCTTGCGTTCTAAATATATTTGCATTTGCATAAATTGCCTATGTCCCTTTAGCTTTCTGCATTGTGAAGTCAAGGCTTTAGGAAAATAATCAGTTTCTCACCTAAGCACTGTCTATAGCAGTGGAGATCTGTAGTCGTGTTAAGAGTGCCACACCAAACACATGGGAATCTATGTGACCCACACAGCGGCAATGATGAATTGAGGGAGAAGAGTAGGGTTTGCATTCTGGAAGAATTTGATCAGATAGGTCATAGAATCATAGAATCATAGAATCATAGAATTTTACGGCACAAAAGGAGGCCATTCGGCCCATCTAGTCTGTGCCGGCTCTTTGAAAAGAGCGATTCAATCCCACTGCCCTGCCCGCTCCCCATAGCCTAATAGACCCGTTCTCCCTAAATAAAGAGTCAAAGGGCATTCTTCACTTTAGGAAGAATGATAAGGCATTGGAAGGGGTGCAGAGGAGATTTACTAGGATGGGACCAGGAATGAGGGATTCATAGATTTAAAATAGTTTCTGAAAGAAGCAAGAGGGGAGGTGAGGAGAATTTTTTTCATGCAGTGAGTTGTTCAAATCTGGAATGAAGGGTCATGGTCCTGAAACGTTGACTCACTTTCCTTTCTCCATAGATGCTACCTGACCTGCTGAGTGTTCCCAGCGATTTCTGTTTTTGTTACCGTAAAGTGAATGGACTGAGTATTTTGTAGGCAAATATGACCCATAATGTCCCACAAACAGCCATGGAATGAGTGACCAATTATATTTGAGGGCTTTATTGGCCTGGGCACTAGGAGAAACAGCCTTCTCTTTTTCAAATAGTGTCATCGGATCTTTAAAATCCACCTGAAAAGGCACAGGTGGGATTTGGGTTGAACATCTCATCCTAAGGATTTTACCTCAGAAAATGCAATGCATTAGAGTGTCAGCTTACACTATGTCGGTATAGCCAATTGAACACTCAAGATAGCTGGCTTATTCCTGAACACCAACAGGATATATATATTTTGAGGCACAAACACAACTGTTTGTTTGATCTTGTGGTCTTCACTGGACAACAACAAAAATTACATATGTATAGCCCCTTTCACATCGGGAGGACATCCCAAGACGCTGGACAGTCAATGTTTCAGACAATGTTACTGGATTCAGAGGTGAACCAGGCAGGTGTGCCCTCTCTAATGGCCTCTTGAGGGCCTAAGTGATATCAGCCTGGGCTGCTTCAATTGTAGTCCCGAGAGGTAAGCTTATACAGCTCACAGCTGTCTTCACATTTGGCACTCACAGGCACTTAAGTAACAAATAAAAGTGGAAAATGTTGTTCTGCATGTAAAATGCCATTGATTCCAATTCACTTGAATGAGAAATCATTAGCAGTTCATTGTTAATTATGGATTCATCTCATCTTGGTTGTAATGGAAATGAGTCTAGATGCCAGACATTTTAACCATAAACCATGTTTTCTTAGTTAAGAGAACAGGAGAGGAAGGAAGCCTGGTTTCTGCTTGGATCTAAAGGTAATGTGGTAGAGTTTATGAAAGAATCACAAATAATTTTATTGAAGATGTTACAGCAAATTAACGTGGAGAGAATTGAATGCAATACAAATCCAACAAAACATACAAAACAAACAAGACACCTGCCTGACCCATTCTATGGAATCCCATAGGGAAGTGATTCGCACGATCACTTTGCAAGCGGAGGACTTGGGTTTGATTCCTGGATCGGGTGAAACATCCGCCAGGTTTCCTTACTCCTTTCCTAGCAGCAAGGAGGAACCTGGTTGTTACATCGATTTGTGAATCACTTTCTGGGTGTAATAATCTCTTAAAAAAATACTCAATTCAGGATTTGTGAGACAATGCCGTGTGCAATTGGCTGTCTCATTTCACCACAAAATAAGTCAATTCATTTTACAATATATTCTGTGGAGTGCTTTGAGATGTCTCAACAATGTGATAAGGCGCTATATCAAATGCAAGGATTATTATAATAGTAATAATAATAATTATTATTATTCTACAAACACAGGAATCCATTGGGAAAAATCCCCAGATGCTGATCGATAGTCCAGGTCCAGATCCTGCTTTGGCCTCTCACTCTCCTCAAACTCCACACTTTGGACAATGTTCCCACCTTCAACATTATGCAACCTCCACACCTTACATACACTCTCTACTCTTCACAACCCCCTCACTGTCCATGTCCTCCATTCTCTCCCCATGCACTTCAACTTGTCTTTTCTTCCAAAGGCAATTCAGCACTGTTGTAAGAACATAAGAAATAGGAGCAGGAGTAGGCCATTCAGCCCATTGAGCCTGCCCCGCCATTCAATCATGGCTGATATTCTACTCTAACTCCAGCTACCTGCCTTATCCCCATACCCATTAATCCCTTTATAAATGAGAAATCTATCTAACTCAATCTTGAATATGTTCAAGGACTAAGCATCAACATACCTTTTGGGTAAAGAATTCCATACATTCACCACCCTCTGAGTGAAATTAATTAATTAATTTTAAGACTGTGACCCCTCCAATCTCCCACTTCTCTCTAATTCTTCCAGAGAACATAGGCCCAAATTAATCAACCTATCGTCATAACTCATCCCCCTCATTCCACCTAGTTAACCTACGCTGCACTCCCTCCAAGGCAAGTACATCCTTTCTTAAATAAGGAGACCATTCTGATGGCTTTCTGGATTATTTGTTTTAACCACTTTTAATGAAACTCCGAGTGAAGCTGCTAACTTGCTAACAGGCCGCCGAATCACCTGCCACACCATTGGCGGGCAAGCCTCCAGCCACTCTGCCCTCAACCTTTGGAATTCCATCCCGCAATCCCACTGCTTTGTTACCTCCCTAGCCTCCTTCAAGTCCTGCCTCAAGACCTTCCTCTTCATCTGTGTCATCAGTCACCCCTCTTCCCCTCCCTTTCCTCCACCTTTCCTAATCCTGACCCCAGCTCGGGTTCAAATCACTGACTGTCCAGTGCCTTGGGACATCCTCTAGACGTGAAAGGTGCTATATGAATGTAATTTTGTTGTTGTTGATCACATTTGATACAAAGGCTTTCATGCCTGGAGGATGCCTCAAAGCGCTTCAGAGGATTTACTGTAAAGTGTCGTGACTGTATTTTGTGGAGAATGCAGCAGTCAAATTGCACACAACAGCTTGCGAGTATAGCGTGCCTCACATGGGGTAGTGTCTTGGAGTGCTTAACAGTGGCAGAGCCTGACGCCAAGATGGGAGAAGGTTGGGAAGCTGGGATAAGCACAATCAAATAGGTAGGTCTTCAGACGTAATCTGAAAATAACGATTAATGTCTCACAAACAACAATATTTCACAAACTGCCATGGAGTGAATGAACAAGTTTAACTGGGGAACATTTGGCCAGGACAATGGGAGAAACTCCCTTGTCTTTCCAAGCAATGTAACAGGATCTTTTGCAACCAGCAGAAAAGGCAGACAGGATCTCATTTTAACTTTTCATCCGAAGGATTGAACCTCCGACAATGCAGGGTTCCCCCCAGTGCTGCACTGGACTGTCAGATGAGACTTCATATACACATATTTATATTGAGTAGCATTTATGTTTGGTGTTTAAGGAACCTCTTAACTTAAACCACAATTTACACCCCTATATTTACAATTTCCATTGTAAATAGCATGTGATTAATTGGAGAGGGGAGTCATTTACTGGAGGCTGTTTCAGCCACCAGTTCAATCTCTGTGTATAAATCAATATAGATGGATTCTGCTTAAGATTTGATCTAATTTTATTCCATCAGGACCTGTATTTATTAGAAATGGCTTAACTTTTAAAGCTATCATGTGTTGGGTGAAACTTGTTTTATATCCTTAATCGTTCAAGAGTAAAGCACAGACCCTCGCATCAGATATTCCAGAATGAGTGTCTCAATGAGTGTGCACAGTGGGAGTTCAAAGCAATATAAAATATAATAATAACCTACACCTCTCACATACAATAAATATCTTCAAAGCTCTTAGGAAGCAAGTGTAGACCAGAGACTGTATCCTCTCTCACAACAACTTTGTGTTTGCGTCAATTAAATAAATCTCTGCTACAATTATTAACAAATGCCCATTTTTAATCCATGTTCCTTCCTTACCTCGATTTCAAGATCCTCACAATTACATTCAAATCATTTCATGCCCTGATACCTCATTACCTCTGCAACCTGCTCACACCCCACGCCTCTACCTGTCTCCTCTATTCAGCTGGCTTTTGCCTCTTTTATGTCATTCAACCCCTCTGCTCCACAATTGATAGCATTAATCAATCTGCCCTATAACTATGACATTCTCTGCCTCAATCTTACACCTCATCACCACATCCCCCACACACTCCCCACCACTACCTCCCTTCAGATCGCACCTGAAGACTTTCCTCTTTGACCACGCCTTCCTCTCTCCCTGGGGCAGAGTCAAGTTCTGTCACTGAGAAGCGCTCTAAGGCACTGTCCGGCATGAAGGGCGCCATGTAAATGCAAATTGTTGTTGTTGCAGTTGCAGTTGATATCTGGATAAAATCGTAGAAATTTGCGGCACAGAAGGAAACCAATTCGGTCCATTGCCTCTGCGCTGGCCCTCAGAGCAAGGTTTCCATTCAATCCCACTACAGAGTCCTACCTCATACTCCTTCAGGCCTCATTTCAGATGAAATCAGTCAAAAGCCCTTTCAAGCACTCTGAGATGCTACCCATGTGAAAGGTGCTATATAAACACTAATGTTTTTTCTCAGCTAATCCTTGCATCTGATATAAGACCGTACCATTTTGTGAACATATCACGAGGTTCTTTTGAAGACTTTGCTGTAAATTGTAGTAGTATTTTTGAAAGGGAACGAGGCAGCCAATTTGCACACAGCAACGTCCCTCAAACAGCAGAGAAGGTAGGTTTGGACGTAAAATAATGAATCACCAGCAGAGGCTCACCCTCCGAACAAGATGTCTATAAATTGCTGCTATTTTTTTTTAAGACAGGCAAAGTGCTCCCAGCTGCTGGCTGGAGAAAGAAGGTCTTAATTATGTTGCTGTTACCATAGTGATGTTTGATAATAAGCAGCGATCCTCAGACAGGACCTCTTACTAAGATCTGATCTCCGCAGAATAGAAACCAAAGAGATTATCTGAAAAAGCTAGCTAACTGCGTGCCTTTTAAGCCTTTTGTGTTTCTTCAAGACTGTGATACATTCTATTATCAAAAAAAGTCCACAAATCCTGATGGTTTCTCCCTATTTTACAAGGGAATGCTGTGCATAAGGCTGGCTGGGCTCGGCACCTCTCTGTTGCATTGAATTTTTCAAAGAATAACACGAAAGGGATGCTGGAAGCTATTGAAAAATAATGGAGTCTGGAAGTTGGATTGAATTTTTATTAGCAAGTGACAGGTAACAAAAGGTACTTACTTAACAGACAAGAAGCTTGAGAATCCACCTTGTCTTAACCCCTTGGATTATTTTTGTCTTAAACTTCAAGATCATGTAGAATTGTGGAAGATTCTTGAATGCAGTCTGAAAATATCTTCCCTTCTCCCCCACCAAACCTCCTCCCTGTCGACCCCTTCCTCACTTCATCTTCTACAAATTAAATTTTGTTGTTGTTGTTGGATTTCTATTGCTTCGGATAAAGCCCTTCTGCCCTATGTTAAGTAATGATGCAAAGAATCCTTGCCCATGATACAGCAACTTTCATATCAGGAGGCCACCTCAAAGCGCTCAATATATCTTAGGATATATTGTAAAGGGTAGTGACTCAGTAGTTGTAGATTAATGTAGCAGACCAACGATATCCTCCAAACAGCCACAAAGTGAATGACTATTTTAACCTGGGGTACTGTTTGCCAAGATGTCAGGAGAAAATCTGATCTTTTTTCGAACAGTGCCATGGTAGCTTTAACATCCACCTGAACAGGCAGAAGGGATTGGGTTTTAACATTTCATCCAAAGGATGGCAGCTCAGTGGTTAGAGCACCCGCATTACAAACGTGAGACCTGTGTTCGAATCCAGGCAGATCAGGGAGAAACCTTGGGCAAGTTTCCTTACTTCACACGCCTAATAATAATCCCTCCCAAAAAAACACAATAATAAAATTGGTCATTTCAATACATGTTTGTGGGACACTGCGGTGCGCAATTGGCTGCCGCGTTTTGCCCACAAATATACAGTCAATTCACTTTACAGTGAAGCACTTTGAGACATCTAGAAGATATGAAAAGCGCTATATCAAAAGCAAGGATTATTATTATTACCTCTGGCAATGCCGTGCTCCCCCAGCACTGCACAAAAGTGTGAGTACAAAATGTAAGTTGTTCTTGTCACTGCCCCAGAATTTAATAAGATCATGGCTGATCTTCTGTCCTAATTCCATTTACCCGACCTATCCCCCTATCCCTTAATCCCTTTACCTTTTTGTGAAAAAAAACTTTTAAATTAATACTTAATAAAGTGGCAAGTGGGGTAAAAAAAAAGAATTTTTTTTCATGTCAAAGTGTACTTTGAACAATATACTTTCAGAAATAAACTGTTCTGATTGGTGAAAAAAACTTATTTCCAAAGAAATATAGGGTAAAGAATAAGAATTTAACAATAAACTAAACCGGAAGTGCTTATTTCATATGTCGCATTCCCTATATTTCTTTGGAAATAAGTTTATTTCACCAATCAAAACAGTTTATTTCTGAAAGTATATAGTTCAAAGAAAACTTTGACATGAAAAAAAAAATATTTTAAAATTTTTTACCCCACTTGCCACCTTAAAATGCATTTGGATCCCAATGTACTTCGGTGGCTTGGGTCTATACGTTTTTTTTTAATGGCACTTCCTCTTTGTTAGGCTGTCTCTAATTCCTGTGTGTCACACATAGTGCAAAATGCAATGTTAATAGAACACAGTTTACACTTATATAATGTTTTTTATGCCAAACAGACGATTATGACTGATTATGACTGACACGAAGGGAGGTGAGGAATGGAAAGATGATCAAGACCATTATTAAAGAGATAGATTTTGAGAGAAACCTTAAAGTGGGAACCTTAAATTGGTACTGGGAACTGGTAACTGAGTTCTAGAGAGCAGGTACAACGTTAAAAAAAATTGTTGCATATGACATCGATGAGCTGCCTCAAAGTGCTTCAAGGAATATACTGTAAAGTAAATCAACTGTATAAATTTGCAGTTACAGCAGCTAACGACACACGTAGGCTGAAGGCCAGCCACTGATGGTAGGGCAGGTAGAGTGGGGGATGTAGGCTGAACCAGTGTCAGCCAAGATGGTAAAAAATGCTGTGGTTTCCAGTTAGTAGCTAAAGACTGGCTGAAGTTGTACTGATGACGGAGAGGTGATCATATAAAATTCCAATAATAATACAGTAATAACAATGAGAAACGGCCAGCATCTTTTATATAGAGACTTCCCTGAACAACAGTAACAGAGCCTACAGAGAGTTAATCTGTCATGCACAACATCTCTATAAGTTACCAGTGACAGACTTGCTATCCTCGTCACACGGAAATATCACAAAGATTTTTTTTATTTTCTCTGAATCTCCTTTGCGAAAAATAAGCAATGTCTTTGAAAGATATCCTTACATAACGATAGACTGAAAATCCAACTCACTACAAGAGCTGTTCCTTGTACTTTTGTCTGGGTCCTTAATTATGCATTTGCATTTGGTTGCTTTTTGACAGTGAAAGAAAGGTCTAGCGTTTTTCTATCTTGCAGCCTGTCATTTCTTTCATTGTGTAGGGAGTGTTAGTTAGTGAGTTACCCAACAGTAAACATAATGAGACACGTGTCGATTTCCTCCAAATACTACACAAGCAAAACAAAATGAATACTGTGCAAGCTCTGTCATTTTAGACATGTAATATTAATAGAGCGAGAGAGAGAGAGAGAGAGAGAGAGGAAGGAAGGAATGCAGGTGAAGGAAATAAAGGGAGAGAGAGAAAGAGAGAGTGGAAGGAAGATAGGGAAGAAGGAAGGAATAATAATAATCCTTACATTTGATATAGCGCTTTTCGTTTCTCCTGGACATCTCAAAGCGCTTCACAGAAAATACTGTAAATTGACTGTATACTTGCGGGTGAAACATGGCAACAACAATAAAATTACGCTTATATAGCGCCTTTCACGTTAGGAGGACTTCCCAAGGCACCGGATAGTTATTGTTTCAGATCCGAGCTGGGGATAGGGAGGCTGGAAGGAAAGGCTTGGATTTAGAGTGACCGATGGGACTGTCGAAAAGGAGGGTCTTGAGGCGGGACTTGAAGGAGGCTAGGGAGGGGTCGAGGTGGAGGGACTGCGGGATGGAGTTCCAGAGGTTGGGGGCAAAGTGGCTTAAGGTTCGTCTGCCAATGGTGGGGCTGGTGGGTCAGGAGACAGCAGGAAGGGAGGGAGGGAGCCATTTTTGTCATGTGCTTTCATTTCATAAGCTCTCAAAATGCGTCATTTGCAAGCAAACACCAAGGTTATTCATTTGGGGGCAACAGACAACCGCAAAATGGTCAATATATCTGGGGGGAATGTTTGCTAAGAGACATTCCCTTCAGTGTTTACCTAGCGTCATGGGATCATGAATGTCCACCTGAATAGGAAGACAGGTCCTCGATTTGACATCTTATCTGAAGGATGGTGCCTCTGAAAATGCAGCATCTCCCCCAGCAAGGTACCAGAGTGCCTGGTCCTGATAGTGATATCACTGGCTGCAGTGAATACGCCTGTGATTCCTGGATTCTGTGTCTGGGACTCTCCAACTTCCATTAGCTCCGCTGATCAAACAAGTACAGGCATTAGATGAGTGGCATTGAATGAATTAATCAAATAGCCTGTTTCCCATGTACAGTCCATGTAATTTTGTATGATTTTGCAACATGAAAAAAAGGTAGCTAAAAATTTGTGCCATTTATTTTGGCTCAGTTTGAGGGACTTTTACCTGTGGTATCAGAAAGTTTGTTGTTTCAAGCTCTGTATCAGCGGCTTGGGAATCCTCCTGATGTGAAAGGCACTATGCACATGTAATTTTGTATTGTAATTTTGTCAGGATGTCTCAAAGGGCTTCACAGAATTTGTTCTAAAGTGTAGTGGTGTAGGCGAACTTAATGGTAAACAAAGGACTAGTTATATCTGGGCAATTGTTGGGGAGGAACACTGAGAAAAAACTTCCTTCTCTTTTTTAATAGTGGCATGGATCTTTGTAGGCAGATGAAACTTTGTTTTAGAACAACAACAACTTGCATTTATATAGCGCCCACCATGCAGATTAGTGTCTCAGAGCACTTCTAATAATAATACACTTCACAAAATATATATGGGTAAAACGCAGCAGGAAATTGCTCATAGCAGCATCCCACAGTGGCATGGATTGAGGGACCAATTCAGATTTTTTTTAATATATCTGTAGTCTCCATCAAAGACGAGGCCCACTCATTGGTTCTTATACAAGCCCAGCCTAACAGAGCAATATATTTTTTTCCCAAAGCCATTCACGACCTCCTTCTTAAACAGGACCTGTCTGGGTAAACTATTTCTGCTCTAGTAGGCTGCTCCATGGTCTTTCTCCGCTGGGAATCATTACGTATCAGTTTTGCCTTGTGATATAAGGACAGACAGCACATATTGATCTGTATTTGCTGCAAGGAGAGGAGGAAGAATAGGGACGAATTAGGAACAACTGGATAAGCTAGAGCTCTTCAGCTTTGAAAAGAAACATCCCACAGGGGACCTTAGAAAGGTATATAAGATGCTAACTTGAAAGGAGAAAATAAACCCAGAACTCCATGGCTGTTTGTGAAACATTTCTGTCTGCAAATTGGCTGCCGTGTTCGTCCACAAGTCACGAAGCTGCCATACTTCCTGCCATCGCCATCCTAGAGTGGTGGAGGCCAGGGCATAGATAGGAAAAGCTTAATGCTGTTATGAAAGGTCGGTAAGGTGGGTATTCTAAAAGGATGAGTTCAAATGGCTTGACAGGCCTGCTTAATCCAAAGCTATCTAACTATTGATCATTGACATTGAATAAAGCATCTTTCCAGCATGTACATTGTGTGCACTCACTCCTACCAAAAGGGCAGCCTATAGATGGTATGCTTCACATTCCCCGAACTGCCCATCTCATCATCGGTCGCTTGATTCCAGTCTACTTGCCCCCACTCTCTGGAAATCCATCCTGAAATCCCTTGAACTCAACCCCCACTTGCCTCCCTCAAGGTTCATCTCAAGATCTTGCTCTTTGATCACATCTTCGGCCATCATTTCCCCCCACCACCGCCCCCCTCTAAAAAAAAACACCCTCTTCACAACCAACCCCCAGCAAAACAACCCCCAGCTCAGGTGCAAACTCCCGATTGTCCTTCACCTTGGGATTTCTTCGCAACGTGAAAGGCACCATATAACTGCAAAAACAGAAATTGCTGGGAACACTCAACAGGTCAGGCAGCATCTATGGAGAAAGGAAAGTGAGTCAACATTTCAGGTCGATGACCCTTCGTCAGACCCTTCGTCCGTAGACCCGAAATGTTGTCTCTCTTTCCTTTCTCCATAGATGCTGCCTGACCTGCTGGGTGTTCCCAGCGATTTCTGTTTTGTTTTAGACTTCCAGCATGTGCAGCATTTTGCGTTTTGACGATATGAATGCAATTTGTTATTGCTGTGTCGTTTTATGCGAGACATGTTGAGACTTCCTTATGACATGAAAGGCACGAAATATAAATTATATATTATGTACTATTTATAACATGAGCTTTGGTAGCACAGGCACATGTTTGTACAACTGTTTGGATCTGGGGCAATTCAGAAGATAGAACCAAATTCTATTCCTAAACCGTGCATTGGACCCTCCGTTGGTGGATTATGCCTCAGGGCCGCCATCAGGCTCTGTTTTTATTTACGTTTGTAATTAAGTGCATCATAATTAAGTGCTTCATCAAGCCAAATAAATGAGTCTTTCACTTAAAGGGACATACATATTCTCTCCAATACCTGCCCTAAATTCCAGAGGTGAGATGGGCTTGTCATCCAGCGCAACTTCTACTGTAATTTAAGCGCTCTGAGACGCTGTCCTGTGTGGAGAGCGTTATATAAATCGAAGTTGTTGTTGTTGTTGGTTGTTTCCTCTGCATCAACGTCTTACAGCTTTTTGGTGCTCATACTCCTGTGCTGGGAGGAAGTGCTACATTGTCGGGGCTGATGGCTTCTCCTTCAGCCCCCGCACTGTTACCTGTGGTGTCCCACAGGACTCTGTCCTTGGACCCCTACTTTTCAATATCTATATACTCCCCTTGGTGACATCATCCGCATATATGGGGTCAACTTCCATATGTATGTGGATGACAGCCGACTCTATTTTTCTGCCTCGACCCTCGATTCCAGGACTACCACTGTCCTGACAGACTGCCTCTCAGACATCAAGTCTTGGATGAATGATAACTTTCTACAGTTGAATGTCAACAAGAACGAGGCACTCCTGATTGGCTTGTGCCAGCGCCTTCACACATTAGACCCTGGCAGCATTAACCTCCATGGTTGCACACTCCACCAGCAAGCCAGCCAGGAACCTAGGAGTCTTGTTCGATCCTCAACTGTCTTTCCTCTCCCACATCCAAGCCATGACCTGCTCTGCCTTTCCCCTCACCTCCGCAACATTGCCTGACTCTGCCACTACCTCACCCCTCCAGCCGCTGTAACTCTCATCCATGCCTTCATCACATCCAGCAGTCCATCTGCCTTGTCCCCTCCCTATCCTCCTTCAAGACCCTCTTCTTTGACGGTCCCATAGGTCACCCCAAATCCCCTCTTTTCCCTCCACCTCCACCCTCGCCAATCCCGACACCAGTTCGGGTCTGAAACATTGACTGCGCAGCGCATTGCGATGACCTCCCAACGTGAAAGGTGCTATAAAAATTTAATTTTCTTCTTCTTCTTGTTTGGACTAGATATTAAAGCTGAAGTTCTGTTTACCCTTTCATGTTAAAACGTTAAAAATCCCGCGGCACTATTTGAAAATAGAAGGGAGGTTTCTCTGTGTCCTGGCCAACAATCCCCTAGATAAATCGATCATTCACCTCAGGGCTGTTTGTGGGACCTTGCTGTGTGCATGCCTATAAATACACAGCCACTGCACTTGACAGCAATTTCTTTCTAAATGCTTCAGAGATGTTTTAACAATACACGTGCTACATCAAATAAAAGGTTTGTTATTACAGTATTATTAGTAGTAGCAGTATTATAATCCTTGAGGAAAGTAACATTTAGCGTAGGTCGAGATGGTAATGACCCTCCGATTGCTACCCAAGGCCACATTGATTAGAACAAAACCAATAAGTTCAAAGTGCTTCGTTAATTGATTTCAGCTAATGCAGTAAAGGTGGCCTCAGCGTCCCTGTGCTCAGACGGGTAGAGGTTGAGAGGTTTCCCACTCCTGCACATTGTCCATAGGTTTCTGTTGCAAAAAATGGATGTGCAGACCTGTCACATAGTATGAGCTCAGAGCTCCGATAATATATGTAAGCCACCTCAGCTCTTTTCCTGCAGATTATACAGCATCTGAACCCATTGATAATAATTATTGCATTAAGTGTCCACAGCATTTCAAAGATCATTGGGGGTTACCTTCTCACCAGCTCGGATATCCTAGATATTCCACTTGCTGGTGAGCAGCAGTCAGTAACAGTGTACAATCCTATTCATAGGTTCCTTATAATATATTCCTGTAACAGAGAGTTAATTAAAGTCAAACGGCACTTTCATTGCCTAAGTTTTTTTTTGCTCCTTCCTTTTCCTAAAGATGCTGAATCATGCTGGCTTCAGTTTGAGTCACCAACTGTATCAGGTGGCTGTTGTTCACACCAAGCTCAGATAGTGAGATCACAAGCAGATTCCTCTACTATCCTCAACAACAAAATACCAACGACTTAACAATAATAACAACAATAATAATCATAATCCTTGCGTTTGATATGTGCCTTATCACTTTGTTGAGACGCCTCAAAGCGCTTCACAGAATGTAGTGTAAAGTGAAGTGACTATACGTTTTGAGGGCGAAATGAGGCAGCCAGTTGCACTCAGCAGTGTCCCACAAACTGTCCTGGAGTGAGTGACCATTTTTTTTCTCTCTTAAGGATTACCCCCAGAAAACATTCTGCTAATTGATTAACAACCTACTTACTGCAAGGTAAACAGAGCTTAGTCAGTTAGCTAACCCCTCAGGTCTCTCAACCCAGCTCAGGCTCCTAGCTGTAAAGTACTGTGAGGAGTCCTCCTGATGAGAATGGCACTATATAAATAGCATTTGTTAACAGGCCCATTGTATTTGTGTCTTGTCACACGCTCTCTTGCTTTCATACCATTCTCCGCTTCTCCTCCATAAGATAGCTTTCACTGCCACGGCCCAAAGCTGCAATGAGACTTGTTGAATACCAGGCAGTTGCCATTCTGAAAAGATTTTGTTCAACCCGACAATGGGTATGTGATGGGAAAGAGAGAGAGGGAAAGAGAGAGAGAGGGATGATTTGTCGAGAGAAAGTGAGAATTCTTACTTTATACAAACAAGCTAATAGACATCAATTCCCAGAATATGTCTTTTGCTGCGTGTCTCTTTTGAACTGCATCACTTCAGGCGTAAGAGGCAAGAGATAATACAGGGAAGTAACAATACTTGGCGCCCCACCCCGCCCACCCCCCACCTCCCCCACCCCCCTGCTGGGAAAAATCATCTGATGTGAAACAGCCTTCAATCTACATGATAGCCTTACGGATCATATCCCTGCTACATCTGGTTCACTTTCCTTGTGTACTTTCCTCCTCATGTGGGCCAGAAAATGAATTTCACATTGCCTGAGCCTTGGCTATGCTAATTTACAAATCTTGCACCTTGCAGAAAAAGCTACAAGATGCTGGGACCGTGGTTCAAATGTTGAAAGGGTTTCGGTCCCAAATGCAGTGGCCATCGGCTCACATTGTGTGTTCCGACATCCTCCTAATGTGAAAGGCGCCGTACAACTGTAATTTTGTTGTATTTTGCTGTTGTTAAGTAGCACCTCGGGATGTCCTCCCGACATGAAAGATGCAATACAAATGGAGTTTGTTGTTGTTAAAACCAGGAGGGGCCAAACTGTTTAATATTACTGGTGCTGAACAGTATCGCAATCCAAGTCGCTGCAATCAATTTTCAGAATAAAGATTTAATAATAATTTGGGGGTATTTAAAAGTTGAATCAAAAGTCCTACTCAGAGGTCTATTATGAGATATCTCACACTGCATACCAGTTAGACATTTATACACATCAACAACATATTGACTAAAACATTCACTAATGCGATGAAAAACATTTCTTGTGATAGGTGCACACATTCTTGTCCAAAATTTTTTAAATTATTTAAAAACTCTTTGAGGAAGGACTTCGGATTAGCCCTATATAATACCTGATCATGTAGTCGAGATGTCTCAAAGCGATTCACTGGAATTAGTGTAAAGTGTAGCGACTGTGTAGTTATTCTAAAGTGCTTGGATCTCATGAAAACAAAGGGTGATGCCTTGCCTCTGGGCTCTGTCACCCATCTGACACATCAACATGGCAGTGTGGAAGTGTGCAGGGGAGGCGTTCTCAAACATACTTCTTTAGTCACGTTTTCGGTCATCTTTCCCTTCCCTGCATTTTCCGACTGCTCAGCAGTGCTTGGTTGTGAAACTGTAAGTAACACATAATAATAATACTAATACTAATAATAGTAATTCTTACATTTGACCCAGCGATATAACGCTCCAATTAGTCCATGTCGGTGTTTGTACTCTGCATGATATAGTGTTTGCTGGGATCAATATTATTTCCTGGCAGGTGGCAGGAGTCTCATTTGCTTACTATCCGGATTCACAGAAATCGGAACTAAGGCCAGCATTGGTCAGAGTTGCAGCAGGTCAACATCCAGGAAGCTGATGGATTCTCCAGTTCAGGCAGACTATTATGGCAAGTTAGATCAAGCTATGCAGTTTTATTTGATCACCACTGTGGAGTCCTGTAGCTCAGTGGTTAGAGCACTTGCCTTGCAAGCGAGAGACTTGGTTTCGATTCCACGCAGAGCGAAACCTTGGGCAAATTTCCTTGCTCCACACGCCTGATAATATTCCCCCCACAAAATAAATAATAATAAATAATAATTTCAATCCACGACTGTTTGTGGGGCACTGCTGTGCACAATTTGCTGCTGCGTTTTGCCCACAAAATATTCAGTCAATTCACTTTACAGTATATTCTGTGAAGCTCTTTGAGGCATCTAGAAGACTTGAAAAGCAGGGAATATTGTTATTATTATAGACTGTAGCAGTACCCCTAATGCACACTCTACTGTCCCTAAGCCTTGGCCCTTGACAACCAGCACCTAATACTTTCCGGATTTAGGTAAGATACATTCCTACAGGGAGGGCGTCTGCATTCCACTCCAAAAATCTGTCTCTGGGCTTTCTATGTGTAGGTAGGATGCATAAAATCTCAGCTTGGTTTGGATACTTTTAAGCATGGTGATGGGTTTCTACATGTGACCCCCAAAAACTAGCAAGTTAAATCCCAACTTAGGCAATGACAGAATACACAATGTACAATGGTTGTAGCAATGCAGCCTATGGTATTTTTTTGTATGTAAAAGATTACTCCAATCATGTTGCAGTGAGTGGATAGACATCTAGAATTGTCTGGCTAATGTATACACCTGATATCTACTCATGCATCTAACTGTTGGTTTAAGTTTTCATATAAATAAGGCTACAAACAGGCTGAACCAAAGGTTGACGTGGAAATGTTCCACCTCAATGGACTGAAATTTAGATCTGATATCAGTACATTTGATGTATGTCCAATTTTTCTTCCTTTATTGGATTTTCTTTTGGGTAATTCTAACACCCAATCTCCTTACTGCCTCCATGGTACCTGACATTGTGCACAGGAGAGACGCAATAAACACAATTACAGTGAAAAATGTTGGAACTTATTCATTCTTCAAAATAAATGGCCGTTGCGTGACTATGTCACTGTCACCATGTGCACTGGTGACAAATTGTCTGTATTTCATTCTTTTGAAAGAAGCAACACACAGCATTGTACATCAGTGTGTTTTCAAGCCCATCAATGGTGCATTGTGTAGGTAAGGCACCGTCTTGTTCCTCCATGACAGATCATTGTATCTCTTAAAACTTGAAATTTGTGGAATAAACCCTTCTCCAATTTGCTCATTATGAAACAAACCCCTTGCTCGGTCGCAGATCTCTCTAAACAAAAGAATGTAACAATGGGAATCAGACTTTCAGCCCATCGAGCATGTATAGCCATTTTAATCTTAAAAATTCTTGCATTTTATGTAATAATTTTCAGGTCAGGGGGACATCTCAAATTGCTTCATAGCACTGATACACTGTAAAGTAAATTCATTGTGTGTTTTGTGGGTCAATGTGGCAGCCAATTTGCACACAGCAATGACTCAAAAACAGCGATGAAGTGAATGACCAATTTTATTTGGGGGATTGTTGGCCAGGACATAGGGGGGAACTTCTTTTTCTTTTCAAATAATGCCACAGGATTTTTAACACCCATCTGGACAGGCAGACACAACATTAGTTTGACTTTTGATCCAAAGGATGGCATCTCTGACAATACTGCACACCTCCAGCAATGCTTTGGAGGAACAGCTTAGTTCCAAGTCCTGGCAATGGGTCAAAGAAAGCAAGAGTGGAGTTTCTCCCAGCGTCTGTCCAACAATTCTCCAGATAAATCAAGCATTCACTTTATGGCCGTTTGTGGGATCTTGTTATGTACAAATTGTCTATGTCATTTGTCTGCCAATACACAGTCACTACACTTGTTCCCTGTGACTCATGTGCTTTGAGACACATCTAATCATCCTTGCATGCATCTGATGTAGTGCCCTTTATGTCGGGAGGATGTCTCAAAGCGTTTCACAGGAATATTGCAAAGTGTAGTGACTGTTTATTTTGTTGATAAGCCCAGCAGCCATGTTTTGATTGGCTCTTGATATATCTCCAAGATGAATAGTGCAAGGTGATTCATTTTCATTCCGCAGGTATTGTTCTAGGCAAACTGGGGTGATGGAAATAATACATACAGAATTAATTGCTATCAACATCTCCATTATTGTAGCTTGTGACTACTCAGATGGTAGAAGGCGAACTAGATGGACCTTGGTCTTTTTTCATCTAGCAATTCCTATGTTTCCTATGAGCATTAGGAATGAGGAGGAGCTCCTGCACCCTTCATTTACAGACACCAGTTTAAAAAAAAGCTCGTTGGCAAGCTGCTTATTTTGCGTTTCCTTAGAAAATATTTTGGAGTCCTGTAATAATAATAAATAATAATCCTTGCATTTGGTATAGTGCGTTTCACGACTTCTGGACGCCTCAAAGCGCTTCACAGAATACACTGTAAAGTGAATTGACTGTATATTTGTGGGTGAATAGCTCAGTGATTAGTTGTATCTCAGTGGTTAGAGCACTCAAAGTGTAAGCGAAAGACCTGGGTTCAATTCCCGACTGGGTGCAAGTTTCCTTACTCCACACACCCGATGATAATCTCTCAAGAAAAAACCCAATAATAATTTGGTCAGTCAATCCACGACTGTTTGTGGGACATTGCTGTGTGCAATTGGCCGCCTCATTGCGTTCACAAAATATACCGTCAACTCATTTTACAGTATATTCTGTGAAGCGCTTTAAGTCGTCTAGAAGATGTCTATGAAATAAAGGATTATTATCCATCTGGACTGATACGCCCATCTCTGGACGGTTGGCATTGACCTGAGCAGAGACTGACCTTTCTCTCAAATGCTGGAAAGTTATCTCGGTGTAAGAAGCGTCATAGAGAAGGTCAGCGCCAGTCCAGGGGCTCTCTGGCTCTTTAATAAATCATGACTGGCAGCAGGGAATGGTGCATTCACTGAAGGCCTCAGTCCTTGACCACCTACCAGGGCCTTCAGAGCTAAGAGGGCTGGTTTCCTACCTTTAGAACATTGATATTCCCAACACTCTTTGAATGCCATTCATGCTCTCTCCGTGCACGAAAAACCAACAAAGGGTGTGACTCCTTCGCTAATAATAGAGAACGAGCTTAAAAACAACTCTTCACCAATTCCTAAACTCTGCATCGCCCCACCATAATAATATTAATACTAATCCGTGCATTTGATATAGTGGCTTATCACGTCTTCAAGTCATCTCAAAGCTCTTCGCAGAATACACTGTCAAGTGAATTGACTGTATATTTTTGACGTGGTTTGACAGACCCGACTTGCTCCTATTACTCTAGGTGCTGCAATCGGGAGGCAGCCGATTCGGAATTGGGAATGACATCAGCAAAGCTCTAAACCCTGCGGTTTTTTTTGCAGGCTTTTACCATTCCCCTCGCCTCATGCAGCTTGAATGTATTTTCTGGTGAAAAACACAAATTCCTTTGATATGGGAGTAATGCACCAGCCCAGGTGCCATTTTGACACCTTTTATTTTCCTCCCTCAGTCTTTAAGTGTGACTCACTACTGCCTGAATTTTAACTCTTTACCAGACAAATACATAGCGTCACTGATGGAACAGGGTAGAAAAATAACACTCCATGCTTTTGCAGGTATCTGAAAGCGCATCATGGGATTTGCTGTAAAGTGTGGTGACTGTACATTTGGGGGCAAATGCAGCAGCCAATTTGCGCACAGCAAAATCCCACAAACAGCGATGAACAAATGATCAATTTTTATACATTAGAACACATTAGAATATACAGTACAGCACAGAAACAGGCCGTTCGGCCCAACTGGTCTACGCCGGCGTTTATGCTCCATTTGAGCCTCCCCTGCCCTTCCTAGGCGATTGTCGGCCAGGACACTGGGAGAAACTCTCGTTGCTTTTGAACAGCGCCATTGGATCTTCAATGTTCCCCTGAATGAGCACACACTGTCCCTCAGTTTAACGTCTCATCTGAAGAAAGATACCTCCGACAATGCAGTGCTCTCCCAAAGTGTGTCAGCCGAGACTATGAATTCAAAGTGCCAACGCGGGGTTTGAAACCACAGCCTTCTGCTTCAGAGGCAAGGGTGCTTTCACCTTTATACTGAGCCATCTGTAAACTGACACCTGTAGGCAAAAGTGACAGCTAGTCTGATTAAAGAACATCCCATAAACAACAATGAGACAAGCGGGCTATTGATATGAATGTGTGTCTAAATTTGGATAAGGAAGGGAATGAATGCAAGGAGGACATACGATGTAGCTCTAAAGAAACGTGAAAACAAGCAAAAACAAACATCGCTGTGCAGTTCCTTTGTTCACGATTTCAAGAGCTGAAAAAGATGACAGAACCGAGAAAGGATTTTGCAGGAAGTATACAAGATTTCGACTGAATTTTAAAAAGATCCTTTCTGTCTTTTTTATAAAAACAAAAGAAAACATGTCCAGTGCAGCAATTACAGTATTGTAGCGACTTGCCAAGCAGAAAGAATACCCCATGCTTTTTTTAATCATTATCAGTGATCTTCCAACATTTTTTTCTCTCTCTCTCTGTGTCTGTCTCCTCTTATCGAACCGGGCGCTGAAAATTTCCATTTTAATACCACATTGATTTCATTACACTCCACGCATTAGCGGTGGTCTTTTCTTTAATATGTTTGTAGCGCATTCTGGCTTTAATTAAAGGACAACTCCATCCTCATTACAGCCGCGCGTAGGATGAAAGAAAGGTCACCAACAAACTCGTTGTTATTATTTTTTATATTCAATCCAACTGAGCACAGCTGTAGGTGTTTGACATGCCTGTAATTCCCCTTCAACTTCTGGAGACTGTGGGAGACGTTTCAGTTCCTTCTCATCAAAAATAATAACTTTTGGTCATTTGGTCCAATAATTGCTGTGCACAACTGGCTGCAGCATTTCACCACCGAAATACAGTCACTACACTTTGGAATATATTCTGTAAAGTGCTTTGAGATAACTCAAAAACATAATAAGGCACTACTTCAAATGAAAGAATTATTATTTTCTGCGGGGGTGTCTGGCGATGTTGCTTTACTGCCCTGTTTTCATTTACAGAATGTGATCACCGTCACTTTGGTGTTCGATGGCACTCTGGTGAATTGAAGGGGAGCTTGCATTTTTACACCACCACTAATCACGTTGAGACGGCTCAGTTATTTGCTGCCGAGTGTAGTGACTGTACTCTGCCAGCAAGCACAACAGTCAATTGCATCAGCAAAATCCCACAAATAATTAACTGGAAGGTAAATGACCAAGTACTCTGGAGGATTCTTGGCCAAGAGAAATATCCTCCTGTTTTTCAATAGTGCCATGGGATTCAATAGTGCCTCAATGTCCCATCTGCTGTATGTTTTGATTCAAACCTGACTTGCAATCTAATTGGCTCGAAGGACTTTTGGACTCAGTCCTTTGGATACAGCGCAGTCCTTGTGTCCAGTAATATGATTAAAGCCATGTATAATTGTTGACAACGTCAGTCTGTCTAGATTGGACACAGGCAAAAACTAACTATAATGGCCAGTGACCTATCTGATTATCTACAGACAAGGAGCTGTCCTTTAACCTTGTAAATTCTTACTGTTTACCCAGCTAGGACCACCCTACCCTGACTTGGTCAGTTAAAAGGAGTGGAGGGTTGACTCAATTCCTATATTCTACCACCAACCACATCATCCTGACTCCAGCTCAACTCCAAGGAGAACCAATCTCGACAAAGGGCTTCACTATCCAACAGAGATTAATTGGAAGGGGTTCCAGCACAAATAGTTCAGTTCACCAAATATAAAATATCTAATACAGATCAAAATGTTTGAAAACTTCACACATAATTGCTGCAAAGTCTCGTGATTTCAGCGCCTTGGGACGTCCTCCCGACATGAAAGGCGCTCTATAAATGTAATTTGTTGTTGTTGTTGTTGTGATTGTGTATTGGCAACAATTGGCTGCCGCGTTTTGTCCACAAAATATACAGTCAATTCACTTAATATATGTTCTGTGAAGCGCTTTCAGATGTCTCGAAGACATGACAAGGCGCTATATCAAATGCAATGATTATTATTTATTATTGGCAAATGGCCATAATTTGTGTGACTGATTGTTAGCCAGTCACAGGGATTTTATCCGGGGGATTGCTGGCCATTACACCAGTTGAAATTCTTCTCTTTTTATATGGGATGTTTAATGGGATGTTTAATGTCCACCTGAACAGGCAGAGGTGATCCCAGCTTTGACGTCTGGTGCTAAGGGTGGCATGGCTGATAATGCAGCTCTCCCCATTGGTACACTGGACATCAATATATGTTATGAATTCAGGTCTCAATGTAATGCTTGGAACCTCAACTTTCTGACTCTGAGGTAAAGAACATAAGTAGCTGCTCCTGAATATAAGAAAGTGAATTGGAAAGTGGGAATAGGACAGGCTCAGGGCACGCCACAGGATTCTAAGCTAAACCTTCCCCGGTGCAAGGCAACATCAACAGCAAATTGCATTTATATGGCACTTTTCATGTTAGGAGAACATCCCAGGGTGCCCTCAGGCCGACAAAACTCTCATTCTTGCTTTCATCACATCCAGGCTCAACTGCGCCAACACTCTGTTGTGTCAGCCTTCCCAACTTCTCCCATCATAGGCTGCAGAACATCCAGAACTTTGTGGCCATGTCCTGTCCGACACCCTCCATGACCCCATCTCCCACATTCTCGCCCAACTCCATTGTCTCCCCATCTTCTAGAGGATTCAATTCAAGCTCCTGGTCCCCACCTTCAAAGCCCTCTGCAACCTCCTAACCTCCTACTAACCTGCCCGCTCCCTCCACTCAGCGGCTCCACCCTGCTCCATGGCCCCTGACCCACCTGCCTTCAGCCACTCTGCCCCATAACTCTGGAACTCCATCCCACAGTCCCTTTAGCTTGACCTCTCCCTAGCCATCTTCATGTCCCACCTAAAGACCCTCCACTTCAATGGTCCCATTGATCACTCCAAATCCCTTCCTTTTCCTTCACCTTTCCTGATTTCAATCCCAGCTCAAGTCTGTAACACTGACTGTCCAGCACCTTGGAACGTTCCCCCTGATGTGAAAGGCGCTATACAAATCTAATTTTGTTGTTGATGGTGGGGTGTGGAGGACAGAGGGATATGAAGCAGGTCACTGCCTTTGTGGAGTCCTGTAGCTCAGTGGTTAGAGCACTCGCCTTAAAAGCATGAGTACTGTGTTCAAATCCAGGCAGGTCAGGGCGAAACCTTGGGCAAGTTTCCTTACTCCACACGCCGAATAATAATCCCTCAAAAAAAAACACAATAATAAAATTGGTCATTTCAATCCATGACTATTTGTGGGACACTGCTGTGCGCAATTGGCTGCCGCATTTCGCCCACAAATATACAGTCAATTCACTGTACAATATATTCTGTGAAGCTCTTTGAGACATCTAGAAGACATGAAAAGTGCTATATCAAATGCAAGGATTATTATTATTTATTATTACCAAGTGGAGGGAGCGGGCAGTTTGATAGGATTTTAGAAAGACATGGAGGCCGGGTGGGGTAAAATCATGGATGGCTTTAGAAATGGGGACGAAGGACTTGAATCCGATCCTGGGGGATGGGGAGTTCGCGGAGTTGGGCGACGATGGGGTTGATAGTCTTGTGGAGCTCAGGATTAATTTGTGACAAGATCGATAATATAACACAAGTCGCATTAGGACGTAGTCACTGCTGTATGCCTAAGTGCGAATGAATGAATATTAACTTCTGTCCTTACGCATCAGTGCCCACTGGATGGTTAGAAGACTTGGAACACATGGGAATAATGCCAGCAGCGAGAAAGCACTAAACACAGACTAATGTCTGACCACTGCCAAAAAGCATAAGATAGTTGTGGAATGTATTTTTGATTGCAGATTACAGTGCACAAAATGCATTATCATTAAGGACCCTATTATTAAAAACACCCACCTTCCATATTCAGTATAAAATTGACCATTGTCTCAATGCATTCTGGAGTGTAACAATCCTGATTTGTGAAAATCCCATTACCTTAGTCGATGCATTTATTCAACAGGGAAGAATTACTCCCCCAACCACCCCCTCCCCACCACCCCACGCTACACTCAAACCTAACAATTCCCCCCCAAAATTGGTCAGTCACTTAATGGCCGTTTGTGGAGGCTTAGTAATAGCAAGTTGGCCGCAAATGATGATGATGATGATAATTATTATTATTATAACTGCTCAGTCACTACACTTGAGATCAATTTTCTGTGAAGCATTTCGAAACCAAAACTTCACAAATGTTTTTTCTGAGCCAAGAGGCTTTTTTCAGAGAGTCTAATCCATGCTAAAATTGTTTTTTTATTATTAAACAAGGCATCGTCTTGTATCTTCACGTGTATGACTGAGTGTGTTGGGGACTGATGGTGAAGCCTATACTCAAAGCAGGATTTCTTTCTTCCGTCTCTGCTGCCAAAACCTTTCAAAAACACTGAACTCTTTAAGAGTGTTCTTTGGGTGAAATCACTCGTTAATTTCCCCTCCTCGCCATTTTCAAACATTGCAACTCATTTCGAATCACTCTCTGCAAAGCGCTTTGAGACATTGTCCAAAGCAAGAAGGGACTGTGTAAATGCAAGTTGTTGTATTTGGGAGCGTGGCCTTTTTTAAAAAAACAAACAGCGCGATCGTGCTTGTCTGGATGAAACTCCGCAAGCCAGGCTGAGTTACCGCTTCCTTTATCTCACAGCAATTCATCATCGCAAGTGACATGTTTCCATGGTTCTCGTGTAATTGAAAGCAACACCGGGTGCTGCAGGCTAGGACGCACCACACACGTGGGAGGGAGGAGGGAGGATTGAGAACGGTGGGGGGGGTGAGGTGGAGGGGAAAGAAATAAACCAGGTGTAATGCACCCTGGTGGCAGGCAGTGTGTGAAAGCAGAAATAAAACTACTCCTGCATTTCCTGGCTCTCTGCTAAGAAACAATTATCTGAATGTAATTCCGTGTAATTTATTCTGAAAGTACAATCGTCTAACTTTAGAACACAATAACCGTTACCGCTTTTATTGAACAAAGGGGACTTTTATATTTTTTAGAAAACCAATGTTTTTCATTATATTTTACTACCGACCAAACGACACGACTGCACGATAAAATTAGTATAATTGCCTAATATTCTACACCACTCGAATTTTTGTCAAATGTAGATGAGATGGTCATAACAGAAATCATTCTGTGTTTTTGTTCTTTCTCCAGGTTTTTTTCCTCCTGCCTCCCTTCTTCCCTGTCTCCTCCCTGCCACCCACTCCTACATTTGCTATGTGCTGATGTACAACTGTACGGAAGACAGGATAGTGTGGGTACAATTGTCATGCCTCTTAATGGATTTGATGTGCTAATTAACACATTGAATCTGTTTTGGAAATGTCGTCAATTTTCACCCCTATCTAAGATAAAATATTTTGGAAGATTTCCCCTCCCCCCCCACTCCCTTTGGAGAAATTAGTTAAACAAATTGACTGCCGTTACAATAACAATAACAATAATAATTCTTACGTTTCATATTGCGCCCTTCATGTCGAGAGGACATGTCAAAGCACTTCATAGGATTTTGCTGTAAAGTGTGGTGGCTGTGTATTTTGTAAGCAAACATGACAGGATGTCCCCCAAGACAACCATGAAACAATCGACCCATTTTATTTGGGGGATTGTTGGCCAAGACATCAAGGGCAACTCCCTTCTTTTTTTGGATAGGATTATGGTAATATTTAATGTCCACCAGAACAGGCATTTCTGGTCCTCAGTTTAATGATTTGTCTGAAGGACAGCATCTCAGAGAAAGCTGCGTTCCCTCCAGCTACTGTATTTGAATATCTAACCAGACAATGTGAGTTCCAATAATATGAGACTCATAACCCACAACCTTCTAACTTAGAGGCAAGAGTGCTACTAAATGAGCCAGGTTCACATACCGTTCATTGTTTGGCTGGAATGGGGCAGGCGAGGTGTGGGGGGAAGGACAATGACAAAAAGATTGGCGTTGGCTGAAATGCTTGATTGACAAAGTCAATGGACACTGACTGAAATCCCATTATCAAGAAGAGAAGCTGAAAAGATGGCCATTTTTTAGTAATCAGCATCGAAATAAGCCATAATGTCCTGACTGGTAAATGGAAATGACAATGTGGGTGAGTGATTGAAAGGTTGGATGATTCCGTGGTGGGAGGAGGAGGAGAGCAAAAGATTCAGGAGTAAGTTAAAGGAAACAAAGTAGGGGATTACTCCTGATGAATTGGGGCAAAATTTGTGCCATTTCATTCTGAAATGTTGTGTTAGCCTGGCTCATTTGGTAACACATAATAATAATAATAATCCTTGCATTTCATATAGCACTTTTCACATCTTCTAGACATCTCAAAGCGCTTCACAGAATATACGGTAAAGTGAATTAAGTGTATATTTGTGGGCGAAACGCGGCAGCCAATTGCGCATGGCTGTGTCCCACAAACAGTCGTGGATTGAAATGACAATTTTTGGGGGGAGGGATTATTATTAAGCATGTGGAGTAAGGAAACTTGCCCAAGATTTCGCCCTGCCTGGAATTTAACCCAGGTCTCTTGCTTGTGAGGTGAGTGCGCTAACCACTGAGCTACAGGACTCCACACATATCTGTGAGTCAGAACGTTGTGGGTTCAAGCCCAACATTGCGACTCACAGTCAAGGCTGAAAAGTGCACATGCATTGCTGGGAAAGAGTTGAGTGGTCGGAGGTGCCATCCTTCAGATGCGGCGTTAAACTACAGTCCCGTCTGCCTGTTTCAGGCGGACATTAAAGATCCCGTGGCACTGCTCGGAAAGGGAAGGGCATTTCTTCCGGTGACCAAGTGACCTGGTCAACAATCCCCCCAGATAAAATGAGTCATTAATTTCATGGTTGTTTGTGGTACATTGCTGGCAGATTGGCCCTCGCTTTTGTGTACAAAATACACAGTCACCACACTTTTACAGCAAATTTCTGTGAAGCGCTTTGAGACGTTCCCCGACGTGAAAGGTGTTATATCAAATGCAAAGAGCGTTATGATTAATACCAATACATCAAACAACAAACGGAATACAAATTTGAACCTCTTTTTACCATTCAGATCTAACGCTGTAATACTGAGGATTTACAGCTGTTAATCTGTGTGTCTGCTCCAGATCTGCCGTGTATTTTTTTTACGCTTTCTTTGTTCTCTGATCCACAGATGCTGACACCTCTGCTGCAGGGTTGTCTGAATTGAAGCCATTTCACTGACAACAGGGACCAATCCTTTAAGAAAAAAAATCAGGGAGCGAACGAACAGAATGAAACCCTAAGCAACTCGTGAAAATGGGGCGCGTTTACTTCACTGCTTTACAGACCCCGCAAGATCAGAGGCCTGTAATTCCACCCAGTCTTAGCCAACGAGCCCATTTTATCTTTCATATTGACGATGGGGGGCAGAAATCACAGGGATTGTTTTAAATTGCTTTTTTTTAATTCGGAAAGTGGTGCTTTTTTGTTTGTTCGCCCCACCCACATCCCACCCCTCCTCCAACGACTGTGTCAAAACCGGTTTGCGAATTGAAAGCAAAATAAAGGTTGAAGAAACCTTCACAATATTCCGGCATCTTACAACTCGAGACAAAATGGCCTCGAAGGCTCAGACTGGGTACATTTTCAGGTCTCTTTAGCTAAGGATACTGAGGGTCTCTAGTGGAGGATTCTGAGGATTTCTAGCTGACGATACGGGGGGGACCCTATCACAGGGCATAGTGGCTGTCCAGCCATGGACACTGGTCAAGGACCTCATTGAGGTCACCGAGGGTGTCCAGCCAATGATATTTAAGGTCTTTAGTGGTGGATACAGAGGGATCCTTGGTCGAGGATACAGGGAATCGCTTGTCAAGGATACAGGTGGTTTTGAGCCCAGAATACTGCGTGTCTCCAGTGGAGAATATGTAGCTGATGGTATTGACGTTCTCTGACTATGGATATCCAGGGTCTTTGGCTATTAGTATTATAGGTCTCCCACTGCCTTTTTGAGCTCCTCCAATCTAGCTTCTGTCCTGCCCACAGCACCGAGACTGACCGGGTTAAAATTGCAATCAAAACTGTCTCCATCTGCGACCAGGGCTCGCTTCACAATTTTTGTTTTGCTCAAGTATTGAGCCAGGTTCGCCACTTGACCCCACCCCCCCACTCCCTCAGCAACCGTCACACCCCACCCACCCCCAGCTTCTCCCCCTCCACTCCCCCAGTCAGCTGTGCGAAGTGCTTTGAGAAGTCCTCCCGGCACGAAAAGGTGCAAATTAAATGTAAAATTGTTGCCTGAAGCCAAATATAATGGGGGTCTGACTGGAAGGATACTGGGGATTTGCATTCAAGGATACAAAAGATCTCGATGTGAAAATACAATAACAACAACTTACATTTATATAGTTGCCTTCACGCTGGACGGCATCTCTGAGTGCTTAAATATTGAGTCGGTATTTGATGAGTTTATTGTCGAGGATATTGGCGATCTTTAGTCAGGATGTGGTTTCAAGGGTAATGAAGATCTGTGCATGAGGAAAATCGGTAGCTCACCATCGGAGGGCGAGTTTTCAACTACTCTCCTCCCTCTCTGTCAAAAACCATCCTGAAGAACTTCCATCCTGCCCTCACCACCCTGCCCCCCACCCCAATCTTTAAACCCTGCCTTAACAACTTTTCTTTCACCTTCTTTCACTCTCAGATATCTTCTTGACATAAAAGGCACGATATAAATGTAAAACTGTCATTGTTCATAGTCAGAGATACTGGGAATCTCTTGTTAAGCATACAGAGGATCTCTAGATGAGGATGCTGTTCTGACTGATTATTTGTCAAACAGCAAGTCCTACCTGTGCTGTGCCTCACTTGACAGTCGATAAGACCTTGGTTTGCCTCCGATCAGCGACCTCACCTCATTCATTGTCCACATCAACTTGCTCAGATGCTCACTCTGTCTCAAGGAGCTGGTATGGAATATTGCTGGTTTGTCTGACCCCCACCTACTATCCTTCAAGCCCTGCATTCAGTTTCTCACTTGCTCATTTTCCCTTCATCTCTTCAACATTGCTCACCTCTGCCAGTGCAGTGACTGTACATCTTTTTATAGGTGAATGCGGCAGCTATTTTACGTACACCCATGTCTCACAAGCAACCATAAAAATGAAACAATTTGATTTAGGGGATTGCTGGACAGGACACTAGGAGAAACTCCCTTCTCTTTTCGAATAGTGTCTTGAGATCTTTAATGCCACCTGAACAGGCAGATGGGACCTTGGTTTTAATGTCTCATCTGAAGGACAATGCATCCAACATTGCACTGGATGCCTTCTGAGACACTGCCTCGTGTGATGTCCGCTATACAAACGCAAGTTGTTGTTTTTGCATGGGTTTGGACAATTTGAGCTCAAAGATCTGATGTGGAACTTCAACCCGCAACCTTCAATAAAAATCAGTAAAATAAAATAATACATTTTAAAAAATGTATTTGGAAAAGTGGGGAGCAAGGACACAGATGCAGTGGGCCAAATGCCTAACATCTGTGCAGAAAATACCTCCTTAGAAATAGAAGGGTGATCAACAAATAGGTTGGATATTCTAACCTGATAAGATTAATAAGTGTAAAAGAATAATAACTTTTTCCATGTGGAATCTCTTCAAGTAGGCTTGACATAAGACGCATCTCATATATTGCAACATAGCAATGTGGGAGGCACTTCTTTTTCTGGGTACGGACTGCTATGCTTTATAACAGACACCGTGTTTTGTCGGAGAACCTTTTCAGGACATCTGTGGCCCAACATTGTCCAGTTAGCCAAGTCTTTTTAAAGGGACAATTTCTTCAGATGAGAACTTATCGCTTCTATGCTTTGCTTCATGACAGGACTTTGTTCATCACAGATGGTGTTCCCTTTAAGGACTCTCTCTCTCTCTCTCGCTCTCATGGCCCTTGATATCCTAGTTAGTGCCACATGCTCATTTTACCCAAGTGCAGCTGTAAAACTCTCTGCTGGGTTGCAGCAATTTTCCTATTCATCCAAACATGCCTCTCTTATTTTATCCTTCTAGTTGCGAGGTCAAAGGTTCCCCCATCCAAGACATTAATTGCAGCTCATGCCTCTCACCAATGTAAGTTATGTTTTCTTTTTAAACCATTGTCTGTTCTGCTGTTTATACTCATTCACTGAGGTTTCCCCATTACCAGATCACAGCGAGCAAACTATTAAGAGGCACTGCTTACAATCCACAGTCTATTCCACAGGGTGGTCTCTTCTCTTTGGCTGCAAAAAGCAGCAATATATAATTATTTTCCTTCCCCCTCACCCCACCTGCTCATCCCACCCTACCCCATCCCTTTTCTTTCTAGTTGGATTTCTCAATTTCCACCCATTCTCGTTCAATAGAATCCCCCTTCCCCCCAATAGCCACATAAAGGAAACCAGATAAGTACCAAACTCTTTTTTTAAAATAAAAGCATTGAAGTGATATCGGGAAAGAGCTTGAAAAGCAGATCGATAAAAAGAAACAGCACTGTCGTAGACTCGACGGACTGAACAGCCGCTTCTGTGTTGTATAAAATTCAGTGTTCAAAATAATAATAACAACAATAATCCTTGCATTTGATATAGTACCTTATCATGTCGCTGAGAGATCTCAAAGCACATCTTGGTGAGACATCTTTACAATATATTCACTGAATATATAGTGCAGTGGATTCACTGTATGTTTTGTGGGTGAAACGCAGCAGCCGATTGCACACAGCAGAATAATTCCTTCCTTGTGTTGTTGTTGTCTAACCTCCCATTGACAAACACCCCGAACCCCCACCCCACCTACGTCAGATGCCCAGCCTGTGAAACGCTTTGAGCCATCCTCCGATGTTATAAGCTCCATATAAATGTAAATTGTTGTTGTGATAATTATCACACGGCATGTGTTTCCGACTATGGTGAATTTCACCCCTATGGTTCCTTTGATATGGTGGGGAAAGGAGGAGGGGGGGCAGGGGGAGACAGGATCCATCACATCTTGCAGCACTGAGCTAACAAAGAATGTTTACCTTTTAGCTACCTGTTTCTGATCGTGTGTGTAGTTTTCTCTCTCTCTCTCTAGCGTTGTTAGGCCACAGCAGTGTGTTGCCAGTGTGAGAATCCAGAGTATCAGGCCACCTCTGTGAACTTTCCCTAGTGGGTAATGACATGACATGATGGGATGGGACGGGACAGAACTGAACAGGACAGGATGAGACGGGAGGGGATAGGACGGTCAATCAACCCCGAGTCTCTCAGCCCGAATCCCTGCGGATTGGGAGCCCAAAGCACGCGGGAATTGCAGCCAATTCCAGCAACCTTAGCTAACAGGTGGTGTTACCTACACTCTGGGAAGATGGAGTGTGTCATTAATGACAGGTCACAATTCGTTTCTCTGACACAGTGGCTCATATTTGCTGCACCTGCTATCATTTGTTTACACAGTGCAGGATGTATTATTATTCCTAGCTGTCTGCAATGTATCATTCTCTCCCTTTCAGTCATTTTCTCTTTCCTTCATCTCCGATCTATCTACAGCACAGCTGCACACCCTTAACCCTTTGAGGCTCAGGGCCGCGCTTGCTGTAAGCACACTCATTTCTCTGACTGCATCAGCCGTGGGCAGCCCCAGGTGTAAAGCCTCGCTGAGAGGCACCAGTGACTGCTCTTTAAATACTACCTGGTGATGTTGTAGCATAAAAAATTTACTTGGGAGTTTCTCAAACCTGAAAGTGCATCCGATCCTTGGGGCAAGAAAGTTCGGATACGAGAATGCGTACAGCTCTGAAGGAGGCTATCCAGACCCATCATATCTGTTCTGGCACATACTCTCCCACCCAGTGGGGCTGGCTATCTGCTCATATCCAATTTAGATGTCAGCCTGGCTCAAATGGTCGCACTGTCTCTCATCTCTCAAGTTAGAAGGTTGTGAGTCCAAGCCCCAAGTTTATAGCCCAGGCTGACACTCCATAGCACCGTCTCGCCATCCTTCAGATGAGAAGATTACTCAAACCTCGCCTATTTGTTCTGGTGGATGTCAAAGGTCCCATGATACTGTTCGAAAAGAGCAGAAAGTTTTTCCCGTTCCCCTGACCTTCCCTCCTTCACTGGGATAAAACTGATCATGCATCTCATTAGCTGTTTGCATGCACAAATTATGCTGCCAACATTTTCCATAAGCAATACATAGTCACTAAACTTGAGGCAATTCCCTTTGAGGTATTTTGCTATTTATAGGTGTGGCATCAAATGTATGGATTATCGTCATTGTTCATCCAGCTTTCCCGCTCTTCCCCTCTCCCGACCCCTTTGTATCTTGTGATATTAATTTTATTCCAACAATTCACTTAAAAAAGCCTGATCAGCACTCTGCTAGGACAGTCACTTGTGCTGAAGTATTCAGACAGTATTCCCGTTAACTATATCCACCGAATGCAGGAATTCTGCGCTTAAGTAAAATACTGTATTCTCTTTCATTCCCTATTGAAATCCTGAAGTTTCAATGGACCCTCTCTCTCACTTCATGTTATGTGATGTCAGGCCACACAAACAGAATTCAGAAATCCTACAAAAAAGTGTTTTAGAAATATTGCTACAATGCCCACTCCAATGTAATGTGGAGGAAAAGTCGGTAAAGATTAACGGACATAAAACAAATACAACTACTTGTCCACGTTCTATGTCCGCTAACCTTTTGAAGAATTTAAATAGAAAACTGCCTATTTTCCCTTGTTGGTAGAGATAAATAGGAGTGTGTGCAAATGTTGTCAGAGTCTGAAATCTAAAATTCCACCAATGTTTAGACTAAGGGACCATTTAAGACAGCTATTGAATTACGACAACACTTAAATTGCGTCTTAATTTGTAAGCCTTTTTTCAAGAGAAAAAAAATACTTTCCAATGAAGGGTGAATTTAAGTGTTGCCTGTAATTTGGTCCTACGGTAAATTTTAAGTCAAAGTGGTTCTGAAGCTAAAACTCTGTAGAATTTTGTGTGTGTAACTGAGTCTTTGACCTGACAGTGCGGGAATCAACTATCACAACCACAAGAACAATTTACATTTATATAGTGTCGTGCCTCTCATGTCAGGAAGACATCTCACAATGCTTCATACAATTAATTGGGAGCCTGAACTAAATGTATTAGGGTGGGGGTGGAAGCTGAAGAGATAGGAGAGAGGGAGCTGAGAAGCGGAGGGGAAATATGGGTGATGAGACCACGATCAAAGAAATAGGTCTTAAGATGAGTTTTGAAGATGGGAAGGGAAAGAGTCAAGGAGGAGAGTTTCCAGGAAGCAGAATGAAGCGCATGGGTGTTGTGGAGCAGGCCTGCATTTGTTGAGCGCAGGGAGCTATGTAGGCAGTGGGTCACGGAGGCAGGGTCGCCACATTTGAAAGTGAGGGCAAGAATGGAACAGAGACAGAGCTCACAAAGTAGTACAGCAGATCAATAACACATACCTGTGGCTCCTGGTGAACCCAGCACTAGTCCAACCCAGGAAGGGGTATTAGGGCTGTTATCACAGTAATAATAATAATAATCCTCGCATTTGATGTAGAGCTTTTCAGATCTTCTAGACATCTCAAAGCTCTTCACAGAATATACTGTAAAGCGCTCTGAGATGCCGTCTGGCGTGGGTGGGGGCACTATATAAATCAAAGTTGTTGTTGTTGTAAAGTGAATTGACTGTATATTTGTGGGCAAACTGCAGCAGGAAATTACGCACAGCAGTGTCCCACAAACAACTGTGGATTGAAAAATGACCAATTTATTATTGGGGGGGTTTCTTGAGGGATTATTATCAGGCGTGTGGAGTAAGGTAACTTGCCCAAGGTTTTGTCGTGCTTGGACTCGAACCCAGGTCTCTCGCTTGTAAAAGCAAGTGCTCTAACCATTGAGCTACAGGAAAGCATCTTACATCTGCTGAACCTTTTCAGCTTCACTAGCTTGTGAAAACAGTCGTGATAACTCTTCCAACTCATTAATATTGTACATATCTGCCAGACCTTCCGTGTTTTTATTAAATGATAAAACTGTTATAAATCGTTTCATAAAAGATTGTGGCTATTATCCGGGGAGCCAGTTATAATCTGTGAATGCAATGTTATTTTTATATGTATTAGTAACGACAAGGAAATCTTCCCGGGGAGCTTTGCATTTCTTTTTTCGACTCTGTTATTTTGTTTGGTTAGACTTCATTTTGCCTCAGTTGGGAGCACCCTAGCCTCTGAGTTAGAAGGTTGTTGGATCAAATCACATGCAGATCTTTGAGGCTGATACTCTCAAATGCAGAGTGCTATGTATGCGTTGCATTGTTGGAGGTGCTGCCTTTTTAATGAGACATTAAACCATGTGACTGACAGGTGAATGTTAACAATCCAAAGGCACGATCTAAAAAGTGAGGAGGGAGTTTCTCAACGGAGTTTCGGCCAAAAAGCCTCCAGATAATTTGGTCATTCACTTTACAGCTCTTTATGGGACATTGCTATGCACAAATTGGCTGCCTCATTTGTCTACAAATGCAGTCACTGCTCTTCACAGAGAAGGTATTTGAAGACGTTTTGATGTGGTGTATGAAATGCAACAATTCTTCTTATGTATTATTATATTACTTTTTTAAAAATTTGTTTCTCACATTTTAGACATTTTACTACTGTTTAAGGTACAAGTTCCATGCCAATACAGGGGGGGAGAGAAAGAAACAATGGAAAGAATGAGGGTCAGAGTTTTAGTATTCTTGCGTTTGTTCCACTTCCACTTGGGCATGAAGAGTTCGATGAGGAATCAGTTTACAAGAAGGGAAAGCAGCCTCTCTGGGCTTCTACATTGGATAATGTCCTAACTCACTATGAGCTTTTATTGTTCAGATGAGACATTAAACCAAGGCCTTGTCTGGCTGTTTAGGTGAATGTTAAAGATCTCACGGCACTGTACGAATAGAGAAGAGAGTTTCTCCCAGTTTCCTTGCCAACAAT
Organism: Hydrolagus colliei; assembly: GCA_035084275.1. NCBI lineage: Eukaryota > Metazoa > Chordata > Chondrichthyes > Chimaeriformes > Chimaeridae > Hydrolagus > Hydrolagus colliei. Next base: position 147,709,701 of record CM068742.1, read on the forward strand.
CCCCAAATGAAATTGATCATTCACTTTGTGGCTGCTTGAGGGACATTATTGTAATGCCCACAAAACTCACACAGCCATTGCACTTTACAGTATAAACTGTGAAGCATTTGGAATGTTGGAGCATTTCAACAACTGTGAAGCAGTTTATGTGAAAAATGGGGAAGGGTATAGTTGAGGAAAGCTAACTGAAAATGTGGTTGAACAAATAACTCTGGTTTCCAAATGGTTAGGGAGACGAACAGGTGGTGGAGCTCCATGAGAGAGCAGAAAATGGTAGCAGAACGATCTAGCGGGCAGGTGGAATGGTCGAATCTAGTAATAGGCTGGTGTTTGTTCACTGGAGGAAGTGGAGGGAATGCAGTCACGGCACAGGAGGTCACAAAGATAAGGTGGAGCAAGGCCATGGAGGCATTTGAAAGTGAGGATGAAACAGCTTGATGCTATGAAGGGGAAGTAGGGTGGGTGTTCTGAAAGAATCATTCAAATGGACCAAGGAGCCTTTTCATTTGAAACTCTTGTGATCTTCTGTGAGTGCCACGAAAGTGCAATCCAAATTAATGGCTACCAGGAAAAAGGACGCTAGTTTGGTGCAAACGTTATTACGAAGTTGGATGGTGGAAACAAAAAGGTTATTTTGAAACACATAAGAGGAAATTGAACATGTTTGGAAATACTGCAGTTTTGACCCAGAAATTTGGATTGGAACCGTGCGTTACCAGGGAGAGTGCAGGATTGGGTTTGTGGCAGGTTAGGTTAATGAAAGGGTTACCAGACAGGGTAATCAGGGAACTCAGACTGTTTATTGGAAAGGTTGCCAAGACAATTGTGTGAAAGGACTATCAGTCAGGTCATATAAGAGATTGCCAGACAAAGAATTTGAGGCAGAGAGTGTACATGGTGTGTGGGGGATGGAGGATGGTAGAGATGTAGGGGATAGGCAATTGAATTGCATGAGGATATTACAGGGTTACTGAACCAATTTTATTCGGGCTATCAGACGATTTGCAGGCAATGCTTTCTGGCAAATATTGCGAGGTTTTCACTGGGCAGATTATATGGAGAAGTTACCAGGAAGATTGCAGAGGCCGATGGTTGTGGAAATGCACATCTTTCATTACAATAAACCAAAAGTCAGTGAAAAATACGAGGTTTCAAAACAGATCCGGTGTGATATTTATCACATTTGAAAATGCGGCATTTTTTCACCCCAGGGCGTTTAGCAGGCAGATCACGAGGAGATATTGTCAGGCATGTTGTGTTTGGGCTTATAAACTTCGAGTGCAATACCTGATATTTCTGACTGGTCAGTATTTTCAGTTCAGCTTCCCTTACCCTCGGGATAATGTTAATATGGATGATTTTATTGGGAGTCTGTTTCCTCACAGGTGGCCAGCACCCTTATATAAAACTGATCTGACAATAAGACGCTACTGTATATACAAAAAAACTCGGGGCGCACAGAGAGAAAGAGAGCAAGAGAGAGAAAAAGATAAACCTGTGAGTGAAATTATAATAATAATCCCTGTGTTTGATATAGCGGTTTATCACATCATTGAGACATCTCAAAGCTTTTCACAGCAGATGGATTGAGTGGATTAACTGTGCATTTTGTGGGTGAAATGCAGTAGCCAATTGTGCAAAACCGTGTCGCGCAAACAATCATGGATTGAGTCACGAAATAAACACCCTTTATATCTCAGCTTTAGTGAACTGTAGCTGAGCACCACTGCAGAATGCTCCGATTGAAGCCAGAAATCATCCCCGTCATTAATACACTAATTAACTCCTTTATGATATAAGTTTACATCAGACAGTTCAGGACGCTTGTTTCATGGAATAATTGATATCTGACCTTGGCAAGAGGGATGGGACTGTTACTCTGTCACTTAAATGAAAACCTCAAACTCCAGCCATTTCACAATCAATTGACACAAACAACGGATGACTGTGAACTCGACCAGGAGATGACAACTTTACCTTTGCTGCTTGTGTTTCAGCGCCTAGGGACGGCCACCCGACGTGAAAGGCACTCTATCAATGTAATTTTGTTGTTGTCTCAGTGCAAAAAGTATGAACAGTCTGTTCACAGGATTCCATCATCGGGGGCAGAAAATTCTTCCCGGTTCTTTGGTTTAAGAATGAACCGCAGAAAAACAGCTTCCATATAACAATAATGCTTTCATTCAATACGATACAACTCCTTGTCACGTCACCGAGACGTCTCAAAGTGCTCAACCAGATTTACTGTGAAACACAGTGGCTGTGCAATCGTGGTCTAATACAATTCAGACTGAACCGCAGAATTCTCCAAAATTCTGCATGATCTGAAATTAGACTACGGTGGCCATAAGGTTAACATTATGAGAATTTCAGACCTCGAATGGTCTACGAAACAATGGTGTTAAAAGAGTTAAATTCTTCCTTTCTCTCCCCACCCCACCACCACCCCCGCCCCACTGCCCCAGCCTACCCTTTTCTTTTTGCTTTACGTCACTCCTTGTCTGTCTTTAACACTACTACCTCTTCCTTATATGCTTTCTTAGATTTATTTTTTGCCTTCCCCTCCCATACTCACTAAGACTCAGACAGAATCAGCAGATGGCCATAATCAGTGTCAGGACAAATGGTAATCAAGATATATGATGCTTCTCTGAAGCCCAATATCATAGCTCATCAAGATTCATACTTGGAATATTATGGGCGATCCAGGTGACTGCAGGCGTCTCGTGACGCTCGCTTCCCGAAGTCCTGTAGCTTAGTGGTTAGAGCACTTGCCTCGCAAACAAGAGACCCAAGTTCAATTCCTGGCAGGTTAAGTTGGGCAAGTTTCCTTACCCCACATGATAATAATCCCTCAAGAAAAAAATCAATAATACATTGGCCGCTTCAATCCACGACTGTTTGTGGGACATTGCTGTGCACAATTGGCTGCTGTGTTTCACCCACAAATATACAGTCAATTCACTTTACAGTATATTCTTTGAAGCGCTTTGAGATGTCTAGGAGATATGAAAAGTGCTATATTAAATGCAAGGAATAGTAATTTTATTATCCAGTTTGCATTTGTCAAATGATTTGAATTGCAAAGAGTACCAACTCAGTTCAAAACTCTTACTTCACATATGTGTTCGATAAGTATTATTAATATAATCTTTGCATCTTATCACATCTTAGAGATGTCTCAAAATGCTTCATAGAATATATTGTGAAGTGAACTGACTGTACGTATTTTATGAAACACACAAGCCAATTCCACATAGCAGTGTCCCATTCGTGGATTCGGAAACCAAATTATTTTAAAAAATTTTGAAGGGTTATTATTCACTGCTAGGTAAACAGAGGCATTTGTATTAAGGAAACTTGCCAAATATTTCGCCCTTTATTTGCAAAATTGACAAAATATAACAACTCAGTTGAAAAAACTTACTTCATTTATATGTGTGTTATTTATATATTCGTGAGTGTTTTTCTTCAGCTATCAATATAATATACATAAGCATGCTGACCATGTATGTGCATTAATGCTTCTGTGATATTCATTTGAGGTCCAAAGTAAAGCTGAAGTAAGCTTTGTTTCCAGCAATACTTGCACAATGCTAAGCTGGCCCTTGTCTTCCCTGGATCTGCAAAGAGGATTCAATCTGAGCAAACTAATCTTGCGGGATCAGAAACCTCCCACACAGGCCCAACTGAGGGATAGATGCAAGGTTCTGCCTTGATCCGAATAGCATTGTGCCACAGTCTTCCAATACTGACATTAATCCTCCCACGCTACAAGCAGATATGTTCCTGTCAGAGGTTACCCGGGCCATGGTTGTTTGAACTCCAATGGAACCCTTTTTTTGTCTAAAGAAGTCAGTATGTTCTATTAATTTAATTTCCTGCAGACTTTCCCCCCCCCTACTTTTTTGAAGCACCTCAAGCAAAATATGATTAGAATGGGCCGGGCGGAACCCCAGGCAGGTTTGCTTGCTCCACGTGTCTCTGTTTACCTAGTGGTTTGTAGGAACCCGCTTGTTAGTCGATCGGCAGATTGCTTTCCGGGGATAATAATTCCAAGCAAAAAAAAATTCAAAATATGGTCACTCAATCCACCACCGTTTGCGGGACACTGCAGTGCGCAGTCGGCCGCCGCATTTCACCCATCAAAGTAATGATAATAATAATCCTGGCATTTGATAAAGCGCTTTTCACGTCTTCTAGACGTCTCAAAAGCGCTTCACAGAACGTACCGTAAATGCAAAGTCACACCACTTTACAACAGCACTCGTGAAGCACTTTGAGACGTCTCGACGGCGTGATAAGGCTGCTGTACGAGTGTAATTTTGTTGTCCTTGTCGTTGCGAGGAAGATGATGGTTATTGTTAACATCTCCAGGGCTCTTCAGATCAACTAGTGGAAAGTCCACCAGAGGAGGGCAAGGCAGTACTGTTCACAGTGATGGAGAGTGTTCCCTCCTATGCTATTGCTACATTTACCAGCCCAGCCAGTCCTGGTTCCTATCCAAGCTGTAGTCACACAGCAGAAATTGCCATGTAACCCACAGCTGTAAATGCGAACCTGTCATTGCATACATTGGGAAGACTGGAGGACACACAAACGCAGAACAAACATGACAAATGTTTCACCGCGGCGTCGCCTCGCCTTCTCATATCCATCTTTTTGTCTTCTCCCCACCACCCCCACCTCTCCTTTTTTTTCATCTGTGCCAGGTGTCTACTAGAGAATGAGTTTAAATGCTCAGGGACACAAAAGAGATATCTCTATAGTGCAGCAAGCTCCCTTTACAACCCCCCCACCCCACTCCCATCATATCATACTCCCCCCCCCCCCCCTTCACACACACACACACACAAAACTCTCATTATTGTATGCCTCCATGTGCTCCACGGTAGCCTGTTAATGAGACATGGCAGATACAGCACAGCTCACAAACTCTCATCCTCTGAAAGGAAGCATTTCCTTATTAAGCTCCATCTCATTACTTTCAGCTTCAGCCATTCAATAGACAATAATGAGGAAGTGTAAATGCTCTCTTTTCTCTCTCTCTCTCTCTCTCTCCCTCTCCCCCTCTCTCAGTCTGTCTTTGCCATCGACTCAGGTGGAATAACATGTGTAATCACACTAGCACACATTTCTTGCACACATCCTACACCTTGGACATTCTTGCTGGCTTTATATATATATATATATCTTTATATATTTAAGACTGCAATTCTTCACAATATCCCCTGAGTTTTAGGCAGGTCAACACACACACACACCAAACTGACTCCAATTCATGCAATCAGTCTCTCATTGCAGTGTCCCTCTCACCATCACACACACTCACTCACTTTCCTCCCTCCCACTCCACTCCACACAATGAAAGTACAGTATTGTATTGTTTGTCACCTTCGTTGCACACAGCAGAGGAAATCTCAATTGCAATGAAATGATCTTGCTCTTAACGTTTGCCAGGAAGAAGACACTGGGGTTTGGTTTGGATGAATCCATCACGAATCTACTTACTGGATAAAAGTCTTACAGTGAATATGTGTGCTCTCTCTCTCTCTCTCTCTCTCTCTTCTCTCTGTGTGTGTCTCTTTCTGTGAGAAATGATTCAATGGGTCAGGGAGGCTTTTGTTTTTGCTTTAAAAAAATGCATTGCAAATGTTCACAATGCACACACACGCACCAGAATAAAATAACCTACAATCCAGCAAGACACGTGAAACCAGTCTATTTATTTATTACTATGTCTTCCTACGTTAGATCTCGCCATCTAATGGCTTCACAATCTATTAAAGGGAGGAAACAACACAATTCGCCTCGTTGTTTTTTTACACACACACACACACACACGTCAGTATCTTATTCTATAATATTCATCATTCATATAACAGGCCGAGTTCATGTGTTAAAGACTTTGAAAGCTGCAGCATGGCTTGTTAAATAACTTGTCAATTTTCAATCAATTCCGCATAACTTCAAAGCCAAGCAGGGATGGTAAGGAGGATACACAGACACTTAGTGAAAATATATATTTTCTCTCTCTCTCCCTCTCTCTGTGTGTGCGTGTGATTCTCTGTGGGTTTCTCTGCAAGTATAAAATACCCAACTTCAAGCCACATTTTTTCTTTCCCTCTAAACTATTTTTTTTCCTGGAAATGTTTTCAGTTATTTTGCGGGTGGGTGGGTTTCTCAGCAAATCTGGGTTTGTTATTAACTGTGTATAGTATCTGTTGCTGGGCTTTGCAAAAATACTACTATTTAGTTAGTTATTCCAAGGGTACCTTAGTAAATAAATGTTTCCCGACTGATTCGGGTATTTTCATTATCTTCCCCCCCTCCCATTCCCCCAAATACTGTTGTGTTTTTTGTAAAGAAAAACTATTTTGTTAGCCTTAAGCTTAACCGAATAAGAAATTGTTGCAAGTTATATTTCGAAACTTTCTGTGATTAAAACAACACTCATCAGATCCTACCGTTTTAACACACGTGTAATCACTCACACCCACCCCCACACACTCACACACACACACTTACACAGTCACACATGCATTGCCATTGAAACACACACAGGCACATTAACTCTCTCTCTCTCTCACACACACACTATTGTACACATAACATTCCACGCCCACCCACACACACACACCCACCCACACACACACGCGTGCACTCTGAGACACACATTGCAAAGATTATGTCTTCAAAGTCCTTCAGTTATTCGCGTCCAACCATCACCACATCAACTAATGATAAAAGCCACAAACAGGAATGGTGATTTGCAGACTGGCATTGAAGGACTCCCCCCCTTATATCCCCCCAACCAGCCCCCCCCCAAAAAAACACACACACACCACACACACAGCAAGTGTGATTAGGTTTGTCGAAGTTTGAGAATAAGAGATTATTACATCTGACCGGGAGGATGGGCGAGGAGGGGTCTGGGTTTGTAAATTGGGAGGCGACTGCACAGCAGTGACAGCTGTTGACTAAACGAATCCCTACAATGGGAATGAAGTAGGCCATGGCAAGGCTGAAGGCTCCTGTATGGTAATAAGCCTTGACAAAAGCCACACAGCCAGCCAGCCCCACCATAGTAGATGGCTACACACTGGATGCATAACAATTTCTCATTCAGCTTTAAGGCACACATTTCCGACTCAGTACTGATTAAATATACATATACACACACATATACATAGGCAAACATATTGATAGATTATATGTGTGTATATGAAATGTACGAATGCACTTTTTTTTATAAACACACACAAAAAAACTTGACTCAATCATTGATGACACACAGATGGATTAATAGCAAAACGTCCTTGCTAATCTGTGATTATTTTATTTCCCTATTGTTATTCCTGGAGGATTAGCCCCACTGTGGTTCTGCCCTCTATAATTCATACATCTGGTTCTGCATTAAAGCCCAGTCCTTATCATCCATCCGTACAGATGTACATAAAATATAGATTGATATTAACTGTGTGACAGGAGGGAGGGAGGGAGGGGTGGGGGGGCGGAGGGGTGGGGGGAGAGGGAGGGAGGGGAGAGATATGGAGAGAGAGAGAGAGAGAGGGAGAGTGTGTGTGTTGGGGAGGGTTGAGCACTGAATGAAACCGTCAGAAAAGGTTTGAAGAAATCCTACAAAGACGAAGCGCTTTTTAAAATATTCAAAGGTGACGTTAATTAAGACGATGGGGGTTGTTCTTGTGGGAAGATGTGGATTATTTCAACACCTTCAACCGCCACCGGTGTGTAACACGCTCGCTTCAATTTGTTAGCTGCTGATAAAATATGTATTTCGGGCAGCGAAAATTAATCGATGAGATAGATAGATAGATAGATAGATAGATAGATAGGATATCACAGCTCATTGCTTGAATGACTTTTGAAAACCACTCTTAAAATGATCAGAATCACACACCGCAGATTTTCTTTTCATTTTGAGAGTTTTTGTGAAATACACACACACACACACACGAACAAACACACACACGCATGGAGACACACACACATGGACATATACATGTGAATATACACACACACACACACACACAGACATACACATACACACATACTGACTGTCGGGAATACTGAATGTTTTCTGCGTATTTTCTTTTTCAAAAAAAGTTGCCCCCGTCCTGTTAGTAGTTGGGCGTTTCAAATAATTGCAAAACACGATTGACTAAAGCCTGTGGTTTTTTCTGGGGGGGTGACTCTTTTCAGCCCCCCCCCCCCCCCACCCCACCCACCCCCCACACACACTCTCTCACACACACACACGCTTGAAACATAAATCTGCAAGAAACTTGAGTTCTCGAATCACTCACCTCCTCTCTCTCACTCCCTCCCTCCCTCTCCCTCTCACACACACTAAACGCAGACAGATATCAATAAATCCGCGTTGTAGATACGCAAAATACTCGTCGTGGTCATATATATATATTAGATAATAAAAGTTTTTCCTCGTGTGTAAAATACACACACATACACATACACCAAATGCGACAGAGGAGGCGATTTCCTTGAATAAACGAGCTAAGATTGGCTGTATTTACTTTGCAGAGAGAAATAAAACGGGTTGGATCTGCAAACCAAAGAATCTCGCATCAGTTGAAATGCATACATGTTACAAAGAGTATATATATCTATCATTTGTTTTTGCACTCACCCCAGGTAGTGTTTTCTGTTCATGTAATGCGCTCTGGGCCTTGAGGGCTGATTCTCTCGCACAGTATGTCAGGAAGGCACAACCTAGTCGTTTAATAGGTGAGAGAGAGAGGAAAGGGGGGGGAAACATATGAAATATATTTTTTAATGTTATTTGAGAAACAAGGTGGATTTGGGAGGCAATCAGAGACCATCAAGAAGCGTGCCATGACTTACTCAAGCCACACACACAGTGTCCATTATATGTATAAATAATACATATAAATTATATATACACATATATATATATACAGTGACTTTCAAACTAAGAGGCCAATTTATGGCTCTAAGACACATTTCCCGAAAAAAAAACTTTTTGTAGATTGGAGGGCGAGGGACGCGAGAGTTAAGGCGATATCGGTTTATATATATTCCAGTAGTATTTCATTTGAAATGACAACAGAAAATGCAGGTGTGATAGCAATTGCGATGTGGTGGGGGGAGATGGGAGGGAAGGAGGGACGCAGGGAGGGAGGGAGGGAGGGAGGGAAGAGAGGAGAGGGAAGGGGGGGGGGGGGGGGGGGTTAACCATTTCCAGAGAGATTATCTTTGTACACGGTGTGAAGGGTCTGAAAGTCCTCATTCGCAGTGACTGCTTTACTGTGTGTGGTGGGGACACAGTTAACCCATTAGATTTGTCATCGCTATCACTGATGCAGAGAGCAGTACCCTCACCACGTACACACACAGAGAGACATACACACACACACACTCTCTCTCTCTCATACACACACTCTCTCTCTCTCATACACACACTCTCTCTCTCTCATACACACACACACACTCTCTCTCTCTCACATACACACACACACAATGAGCAATTGGAATAGAAACAGCAGCAGAGCTGGGACTTGACTGAACACACAGGGGCTGGCTTGCAAATGCCCTCCTTCCCTTCCCTGCGATTGTAGGAGACTTTTGCAATGATTTATTTATTCCCCGCATCCTATATAAATAAATCAAAGCCACACTGTTTGAAAGCACCGGGGTTTTTTTTTTTGCTTTGAAAAACACAGACAGACACACACACACACAAAAGTGCGATAAAGGTTACTGTTTAATTTTTCTTCGAAGACACACACACACACACAGACACAGACACAGACAGACAGAAAAAACAAGTGTCCTGATGAATTCTAGAGGCTCTCAGTACATCACCTCAGTGTGTGTGTGTGTTTTTTTTTAAAAAAGCCATCTTAAATGATTTAAATCACGGATCCAGTAATTGAAATTCGAATCTGATTATTGAAAAAAAATAGCGAGGAGTTTTATGCAATGGCTGGAAACACGACCAGTTAGCTCATACATATTGCATTTTAAATTACAGATAACCTGAGGCCCTTTTTTTTTCATATCTTACTTTTAACACGCAGATTGACTGCGCCTGCACACTCTGGTGTCTACTTTTTGTTCATATCCTCCCTCACTCTTACAGAGCGGCATCCCGATGCACACACACACACACACACACACACAGAGAGACAAGGTACAAATGCGGATTTTCGAGTTATTACCGGGCTCTCCTGTGTGTGTGTGTGTGAGAGAGAGAGTGACTGACTCTCTGTGTGTGTGTGTGTGTGTGTGTGAGAGAGAGAGTGACTGACTCTGTGTGTGTGTGTGAGAGAGAGTGACTGACTCTCTCTGTGTGTGTGTGTGTGTGAGAGAGAGTGACTGACTCTCTGTGTGTGTGTGTGTGTGTGTGAGAGAGAGAGTGACTGACTCTCTGTGTGTGTGTGAGAGAGAGAGTGACCGACTCTCTCTCTCTCTGTGTGTGAGAGAGAGTGACTGACTCTCTCTCTCTCTGTGTGTGTGAGAGAGTGAGTGAGTGAGAGAGAGTGAGTGAGAGAGAGTGAGTGTATGTGTGTGTGTGAGAGAGAGATAATTTGTCTGTCTGTGCCTATGTACAAATGTAACATTCCGTCACAAATTAGGGTCTAATTTTTTAAACACATGTTTCATCTCGTGTTTTTACAAATCGTTGGGGGAAAAAAAAAGTTATGCTTTCTCTCCCTTTCCCTCTCCCTCCCTCCCTCCCTCCCTCCTCTCTCATCTCTCTCCCACCCCCGTCTCTGACTGAGACACTGTTAAACCTCTCGGGCTGGTTAGCACCAGAGAGAGCGTTAGCAAAACTGTCCTTTCATTACTGCTAACTCGTCGAGAGAGTAGAGTTTGCGACACACAGCTTCTCTCGACAGCCACATCATTTCTCCCTCTCACACTACTCTCTGTATCACTCACACACACAACACACACACACACAACACACACACAAGAAACACACACAACACACACAAGGGTGTCCATAAGAAGGGAAGTTGTTAGATTGCTGATGGGTGTAAAGGAACAGAGTTTGGGACAATCTTTTTTTGCCAATTGATTGATACTTGAATAGTTTTTTTTGCTTCTTCTCCTCTCTCCATCCCCCCACAAGCTCTGTGTTTTAACTGACCACACATGCTACGCTCTGTAACACACGCGTTAAGATACTTTTTTTTCTCTCTCTCCCTCTTGCTTTTGGTGGGTTGATCTAAGCCAAACACCAATTCGCGTTATGTCTTAAGATAGACACACACTCGGCGGTGAAAGAGCGAGCAACGCTATCCTTCAGCACCACAAGCTACGAGATGTCAGCTCTTAGCTGGGCTGTTTTTATTTATATCTACGGGATGGAGGGGGGGAGAGAAAGAGGGAGAGAAAGAGAGAAGGGAGAGGAGACGGGAGAGAAAGTGAGGGGGAGAGGAGAGGAGACGGGAGAGAAAGTGAGGGGAGAGGAGAGAGAAAGTAAAGGAGATTTGGGATATTTTTTGGCGGTGGAGGGGAGGGAGACAGGGGTATATACTGTACATATGAAACTAAATATTGAGAATAAATATCTCGGATGGCAGAGTTAGAGAAAGGGGAAAAAGAGAGGAACCACACACACACACATAATACACACTCACACACAAACACTCACTCATACACTCACACACTCACATACACACTCGCAGTCACACATACACACAAACACCCAACCTACACACACTCTCACATAGAAATATTCAATCCACACTCTCACATATACTATACACTCACCCAAACACACTCTCACACAAAGTCGCACTCTCTGGCATACACACTCACACACAAACACTCAACCCACTCTCTCACACATACTCTCCTCACACACTCAACACATTCGCCCCCCACACTTCTCACACACACACTCACACACAGAAAGAAAGGAGAGGGAGACATACACACTCAGAGAGAGAGGGGAGAGGGTGGGGGGGAGAGAGACACGCAAATACATACTCACAGAGAGAGGTGAGAGACACACATTCACAGAGAGACACAAACTCACATAGAGAGGGGAGTGAGACACACACACTCAGAGAGAGCTAGGGAGGAGTGAGAGAGAGGAAAGACACACACACACACACACTCTCAGAGAAAGAGCGAGAGGAGAGACACACACACACTCAGAGAGAGAGAGAGACACACACTCACTCAGAGAGAGAGAGAGGAGTAAGAGAGAGAGAGACACACACACTCACTCAGAGAGAGAGAGAGGAGTAAGAGAGAGAGAGACACACACACTCACTCAGAGAGAGAGAGAGGAGTAAGAGAGAGAGAGACACACACTCACTCACAAACTCACTCAGAGAGAGAGAGATACACACACTCACAGAGAGACACACACACTCTGAGAGAGAGAGACACACTCTCAGAGAGACACACACACACTCTCTCTCAGAGAGAGACACACACACTCTCTCTCAGAGAGAGACACACACACTCTCTCAGAGAGAGAGAGAGAAGTGCAAGAGAAAGCGAGAGAGAGAGAGAGAGAGGGGGGAGAGATGATATCTTTCTTTCCTCTCTTTCTCTCTCCCCCCACCCCCACCCACACTCCCCCCCCCCCCCCCCCCCCACCCATCCAACCCCCTACCCCACCCACCTCCCCCCATCCCAAATAACCCCCCACCCCCCCCATAATATGATCCGGGCGTGTACTAACCCTTGTGCATGCCAGTGAAGCGATCCTTCAGCACGGTCAGCTCATAGATTTTCCCGAATTCCTCAAACAGAGGCTTGAGGTCCTTCTCCTCCAGGTTGCGGGGTATCTGGCCGATGAAAAGTTTGATGGCATCGTGGTCCTTCATAGGGATGGTGGAGGCGCCGCTGTTCTGCCCGTGACTGAGTCCGTTCATAGGCCCGTTGGCTGTGCCCGGTGGCTGTTGTGGCTGTGGGTGGTGGTGGTGGTGTTGGCTGCTGAGGCTCTCTCCTACCTGCTGGACCCCGCCGTTGGTTAACGTGGCCATCTTTCTCCCCCAACACTAGGTGACGTCAGGCAACTTTCCTTTCACATTTGACTCCAGCGTTTAAACCCACAGAGAGAGAGAGAGGGAGGGAGGGAGGGAGGGAGAGGGAGAGAGAGAGGGAGAGGGAGGGAGGGAGGGAGGGAAGGAAAAAAAAATTGGATTTGCTCAAAGTCCACTCAAGAGCCGGGGAGGGGAGATTGTCTGTCTGTCTGTCTGTCTGTCTGTCTGTCTCCCTGTGTGTGTCTGTCTCTCTGTGTGTGTGTGTATGACCAAACCTCTCCCTTTTCTCTTTTTTCTCTCTCTCTCTCTCTTCTCCTTCTCTCCCCCTTCTCTCTCACTCTCTCTCTCTCTCTCTCACACACACACACACACACGCACTCTCTCTCCCTCTTTTATTATACAGCTCTCTCTCTCTCTCACACACACACACACAACCCAAAACCAATGGTAGATTCCACTCTCACAAGCTCTTTCTCTCTCACACACACACACTCACTTCACATAAATACACACAGACACACACACATACATAAAAACCCAAAGGCAATGGTAGATTCCACTCTCACAAGCTCTCTCTCACACACGCACTCACTCCACATATATTCTATATATATATATTTATACACACATACACTAGACACACTCTCTCTCTCACACACACACACACCCGCCACAAATACATACACACAAAGGGAACTTGCACCCGTTCTCCTCCCCCTCTCCCTCTCTCTAATGATTATTTTATTATGGTGATTTTCACCATATGAGAGTAGAGAAATAATACCTCCTTTCCCTCTCTCTCTTTCTTTCTCCCTGTGTCGCTCTTTCTCTCTCCTTTCTCCTCTCTCTCTCTCTCCCCTTTATCCTCCTCTGTCTATCTTTCCATCCATCCTTTTATTTGTCGCTTTCGACCCTCGCGTTTCTCTTGATATCGATATGAATAAATGTGTGTGTTGTGTGTGTGTGTTTAACGAGGCAAATCACACACATAGAGAGAGACAAAGAAAGAGAGGGAGGGAGAGAAGGGGGGGGGGGAGAGAGAGAGGAAACAGCTGTGAGACAAACTGCGCTCTCTCCCTCCTCTCTCTGTCTCTGTCTCTCTATAAGGCTTTGTTCCTGAAATCGTTGCTAATATTTGTAACAGTGATGAAGGATGCTGTATAACGCGGTTTCAAAGTGCTTGGTCACACTGAACCTGGCGTCTGTCTCTCTGTGTGTCTCTGTGTGTGTATGTGTCTCTGTGTGTGTGTGTGTGTGTTATTGTCTCTGGCCACTTCTTTGATGTTTAATCGCATTGACACTATAACTATTATTATTATTATTATTATTACTGTCATCTCACCAGCGCCCAGATCGGATAGTTTATTTCTTAGAAAGCGAGGGATCGAGGAACAAAGAGAGAGAGAGAGAGAGGGAGGGAGGGAGAGAGATTGAGAGAGAGAGGAGTGAGACTGAGAGAGAGATTGAGAGAGAGAGAGTGAGACTGAGAGAGAGATTGAGAGAGAGAGAGTGAGATTGAGAGAGACTAAGAGTGAGACTGAGACAGAGGGAGAGAGATTGAGAGAGAGAGTGAGACTGAGAGAGAGGGAGATTGAGAAAGAGAGAGAGAGAGAGAGCTATCTCTGAGTTTTAGCCAGCCCCCCCCCCCCCCCCCCACCCCTCACAGACCATATTTTGATTTGTTATTGTTGTTGAAATGTCGATAAATGTCAGGATTAAAAGGTGGTGTTTACAAGTTTTAACAGCTGTTTTTTGTTGTGTGTGTGTGTGTGTTCTGGGGTCTATTTATTTATTATGTTGTTTATATGTTGAGGGGGGTGGGGGGGGGGGGGGGGGGGGGATTGTACCGTTCAGTCTCTGAAACTCAAGATTATTGTTTGAGAAGCATTAACCTGTCTGTGTGTTTGTCTGTGTGTGTGGAGTTTCAGACTCTCACACACACATTGTCTCAAACGCTCAGTTTTCTCTCCTTACAATTATAGATGTACATTTACTCGGTTAATAGTGATTGTGTGTGTGTGTGATAGAGAGGGGAGGAGTGAGGGGGGTAGAGAAAGATAGAGAGAGGGAGAGAGGGAGGAATGAGGCGGTGGGGGGTGGGGGGGGGGGGGGGGGTAGAGAAAAATAGAGACAGGGTAGAGAGAGAGAGGGAGATGGGAGTGAGGAGGGTGGAAAAAGATAGAGACAGAGGAGAGAGAGAGGGGAGTGAGGGGGACAGAGAAAGATAGAGACAGAGGAGAGAGAGAGAGGGGAGTGAGGGGGAACAGAGAACGATAGAGACAGAGGACAGAGAGCGGAGGGAAAGGTTGTTTAGGTCGAGGGGTTGATGTCTTGATACTTTGCAGCGATATAATGCTATTTTTCCATTGGAAATTGACTTTCTTAAAGGTCCGGATTTGCTTTGGTCACCTCTCTCTCTCCCCTCTCTCTGTGAGTGTATGTGTGTGTGTTTTGAGGGGCGGGGGTGCAGCTTAAAATACTAAACTACCCACTTGTCCTCCAAGGCGAGCTAACGAAACCTCAACGGATGGATTCGCAAACAGCGAAACTTTCCCCTCCTCCCAAATATTGGCATTGGATCCTCGCAACTTGCTTGGTCTTCAACCAAAGATCAGGAGTTTAATGATGATGAGATACAATTCTTTTCTTCTGTGTGTGCGAGAGAGATAAGATATGGACTCCCCCATCCTCCAACAACTCACACACATCTTTATAGGAAAGGCAAACACACACACACACACACTCAGAAACACACACAAAGCGTTGAAACCAGGGGAAATAAAGCCTGATGTGATTATGAAGGTGCATTGTGAATCTCAGACCTTCACAAGAAGATTAAAATGAAAACCTACGTTTATATCAGTCACCCCCTCTCCCCCCACTGTCCCATCTATCTGTCGGTCAGTCTGTCCCCCTGTCTGTGTCTGTTTTGGGGGGTGTAACACCCTATTTCAGGCTGTGTGTCGAGGTATTAAGGGATGTGTTAGGTTCACACTGACGGTAGTTTCTGCTTCCAACAGACTGCTCCACTGGCAAGCCAATCGAGTATCTTTGCAAAGCGTGTAACTAACTCATTTCATGTTGGCTTCACCCTCGCAAAATCGCAGGGGATCACTCGACGATAAAATATCAACGGAGGTGAGGTGTCTGTGGCCGGGGGGAGGGGGGGGAGAGAAAGAGATTGGGCAATTTAAAGTGTCTGATTAAAGTATAACTCCAAAAAGGCATGTGTGTGTGTGTGTGTGTGAGAGAGAGAGAGAGAGCCTGTGTATGTGTGTGTGTATATATGTGAGTGTGTAAGTGAGTGTGAGTGAATGTAGGTAATTGTATGTGTGTTTGAATGTGTATGAGTGTGTGTATATGAGTGCACGTGAGTGTGTGTTTGAGTGAGTGTATGTGTGTGAGTGTGAACGTTATGTCCTCACATTCAAAGCCCTCCATGACCTCGCCCCACCCTACCTTTATGACCTGCTAACCCCCTATCAACCTGCCCTCCCCCTCCTCTCAGTGGGTTCTGGCCTGTTCCATGTCCACCCCCCCACCCACCACCCACTCCATCATTAGCGGGCGAGCCTTCAGCCACTCTGCCCCCAGCCCATCCCGCAGTCCCCCCACCTCGCCCCCTCCCTGGCCTCCTTCATGTCCAGCCTCAAGACCCTCCTCTTCGACGGTCCCATCAGTCACCCCCAAATACCCCCTTGTCCTCCACCCTCCCGGTCCCTGACCCCAGCTCGGGTGTGAAACAATGACTGTCCAGCGCCTTGGGACGTCCTCCTGACGTGAAATGCGCTATACAAGTGTAATGTTGTTGTTGTTGTTGTTATTGTATGTCTTTGTATGTGAGTGTGCGTGTGTTAGATAAATCTCATCTCTTTTCCAAGTTGTGTTTTTTCACCTCATTACTTCTAAATAACAAACGGATAAAGGGATTAGAGAGAGATGGGTGGGGAGGGGAGGGGGGGGGGGGGGGGGGGGGGTGAGAAGGAGTTAATATTAATAATATTCCCATAAAGCGGGCAGCTTGTCCCAGCCCTAGTCCTTCAGTTTGCAATAAGAGGAAGAAGTGACCGTGTGGGTTGGTGGGTGTGCCTCTCTCCAAGGTGCTGAAACCCCTCCACTCGCATCAAAGCCTCCATCCAAACACTTGCCATTTCACACCCACTGTTGCTAAGAAACACATTCCCACCGTCTCCCCCTTTTCTCTCTCTGTGTGTGTGTGTGTGTATGTTTGTGTGTGTGTGTGTATGTGTATGTTTGTGTGTGTGTGTGTATGTGTATGTTTGTGTGTGTATATTCGTGTGTGTATGTATGTGTATATGTGTATGTATGTGTGTATGCATGTAAATGTGTGTGTATGTATGTGTGTATATGTATGTGTGTGGGTGTATGTGGGCGTATGTGTGTGTTTGTATGTGTGTGTGTATGTTCGTGTGTATATGTATGTGTATGTATTATGTGTATGTATATGTGTATGTATTTATGTGTGTGTATGTATGTATGTGTGTATATGTATGTGTAGGTGTATGTGGGTGTATGTGTGTGTATGTGGGGGAGGCGGTGAGTGGGGAAAGAAGAGAGAGGAAAAAGTGGAAAAGAAATGAAAGACACACTCGAGTTATACGACCCTCTCCACAACACTGACAGCTCAGAGAGAGAGAGAGGGGAAAAAAACATTGGGGTGGGACACACACACACACACACAGATAGAGAGAAAGAAGGGGGAGGGGGGGTGGGGGGAGAGAGGGAGAGAAAGAGAGAGGGAGAGAAAGAGAGAGAGAGACGCACAGAAAGAAGGAGAGAGAAACAGAGAGAGAAATAGGGAGGAGGTGGGGGAGAAGACACAGGGAGAGAAACACCCATACAAAGACACACACACACACACACACAGCGAGATAGGGAGAGAGGGAAAGAGGGAGGGAGAGACAGAGAGAAGGGGGGGGGGGGGGGGGGGGGGAGAGAGAGAGACAGAAAGCGAGAGAATGATAGAGAGAGAGCGAGAGAGGGAATGACAGAGAGAGAGAGAGAGATCACACAGAGAGACACAGAGAGTCAGAGAGAAAAAGACAGAGACAGAGGGAGTGACAGACACACACACAGAGAGAGAGGGAGACAGACTAGAGACAGAGAGACAGAGAGAGGACTGACATACTTCGCCTTTAATAGACTTTTATTTCCAAGCTCCGACTTTCTTCCAGAAAGATTCCCTCAACAGCAACAAGAAGCAACAACAGCAAAAAACAAGGGAACGCATGGGGAATTGGGGGGAGGAAGCAACACAGTCATTCATTCTGTTTCATTGCAATTCCCCCCCCCCCCCCCCCCCACACACACACACATACAGACACACAGACAGACACAGATAATCACCACCCTTTTCGTCCCCCCAAAAAAGATGAATGTACCTAGAATACCATGTTTAGAGTTATTTTTTTTCCTCTCTCTATCTCTCCAACACCCCCCACCCCCCACCCCATCCCCCCCACCCCACCAGAAAGGCGTGGATAGAAAATGAAGGGATGTGCCTTAGGAAGGACTGAACTCTAATATCTTCAGTTGTTTTTCGCACACATCGCTCTCCATATCTTACACTCTTACGATGTCAATATTCCTCGGGAGAGGGGGGGGGGTCTGAGGTTTTAGTTACCTATTGAGGGGTTAGACAGCCAAAGGAAAAGCTTTGAAATCCACCCTTAACAGAAACATGCTATTGCACACACTCTGCGTTTAGCAATAGTTCATCTTGTATTAAAAAGGGCGAAAAATATAAATATTTCCGTTCAAATATGTGCTTTTTGGATGATTTCCAACTCAATGTATCTGACAATATATCGTGTGACCTGATGTGAAATGAAGGTTTTTTTTTAATGGATCTGGATTTGTTGAGAGCTTTAATAACAGGCGATTCTCTCCCTCTCTCTGTGTGTGTGAGTGTGTGTGTGTGTCTCTTGTTAACTGTGTGCAAGTCTTTGATGAAAATGAGATCATCTCCGAGACTGAAGCGAGTAAGTTGGAAGCCTTACCCCCAAACGACGCTTATCTCACAACGCGTTGGGTGGGTGAGAATGAGCACATCTCGACACCCAAACCTTTTTATTGCTCAGAAGAAAATCGGTGGGTAATTAGTCTGCAAAGCTGTAGATTAATTAAGGAAATCTGACAATGTTATAAATGACAGTAAACACACACACACACACACACAGTGATTTATAAGCTACACGGTGGTGGGGGAGGTGGGGGGGGAATTGCACTGCATTTCAATTGCTGGCTACAGCTCTGAGCCTAGAGATTGCCTTTTGCCCTAGTGCAAAGGTATGGCTCAGAGCAGAGTCTAATGAGAAGCAAAGTTATTTTTGACCGAAGACACACAGTACAGTGTCACACACTGCGTGGCAGAATAAATAGCACAGCGTTTGGGAATGCCAGTAAATAAAACAGTCTCTGTGCTAATCTAGCACAACGTTACACAACCTTGGGCTCTTTGTGAAAGCGGATTTCGGATGTAAATGCGCAGGGAATGTTGTTTGCAGGCTGCTTTCCCAGGAAGAAAACACAGAGTTAAATCTTGCTAAGAGGAGCAGGAGATTAGACATAAACTGTTTGCATATACTATAAGTACGCCTGGCTGTGGATGTGTACGTTTGTGGTTACCTGATTCTCAAAGTTGCATTTTGAATGCTACAAAGCTCCCCACGCTGTCAGACAGCAGACCTGACTATCGCTCTGTGCGTTGGCTGAATACAATGAAAGATGCTACGGGAATTTACTGTCGAATCTCCTGACCTTGAATTGGAAACCGTTTCAAAATAAATACCGTGAATGGAGGTTGGACTGCGAATGAATGCATGAATGGATGAATGGAAGGGTGGGTGGATGGATGACTGACAACTGCATGCGAGACCTTTAAGTTTGATGAGAAGCTGACTTTTGTTTTGCAAAACAAATAAAGTGCAAAAATCTTTTCTTAATTTGTTACTCATTTAACTGTGAAAAATAAATATATATTTTTAACGATTCCGAATAGTTTTCTTATTAAATGCAAATCCGAATGCAAATGCAACCGTTGATGTGTGTCCACAATTCTAATCGAGAAAGTATCATCCTCACTTCTAGGATACTGGGAGGAAGTGACTTTAATGTACCTTAATGTTTGTAAAAATATTTACATGTAGTTGGGATGCATGGAATTCTCAGTTTGGTTTGGATACTCTTAAGCACTGTGATGGGTTTTCAGTTCCACATATGTCACATTTCCCCAGCTGACTAAAAGAAAACAATGGTACAAAAGCTGTCAAAATTGAACACTGATAGCAATGATAATAATAATAGTCTTTGCATCTGATATAGCACCTCATCACTTCATTGAGACGTCTCAAAGCGCTTCACAGAATGTTTTTTAAATTGAACACCTAGAATGTTAAGTCCATTTTTTGTGGGTGAAACAGAACAGCCAATTGCGCACGCCAGCGTTTCCACAAACGGTTGTGGATTGAGGGATTTTGAAGGGATTATTACCTCTGGAAAGTGATCTGCCAATCGACTAACAATGGGAGTCTTATTTACTGTTAGGTAAAAAGAGACATGTAGATTAAGGAAACTCGCCTGAAGCTTTGCCCCATCCGGGAATCAAACCCGGATCTTCTTGCTTGCGAGGCTAGTGTGAAGCACATACATTTGAGATCTCTGTGTCAATCTGAACAGGCACAAGTACTTCATTTCAACTTTTGCAAAACTGATAGGGTTCATTTGTAAAAGGAACACTGTCCATTAGAGTGTGTGTGTGTAAAAAAAAGTACATGAGACAACAACTATTCATAAGACAGGTTGTTATGTTTTCTGATGGAAAACTATTTCTGCACAACAGATACAATTGTCAAAATACTACACAATTTGTAGCTGCATTAGAAGATTTTTGAGCTATTATATTACACAAGTTTTGTGTTGTTGAATGCTGGAATAAAACCCAATAAAAAAATTCCTCTCTCTATTAATTTAGCACTATTTCCACAGAATTTTACCACAATGAGTAATATTCCATCACATTAAGTTTTTTCAAAACAGTTAATAATCATACCAAATGTCTTGACGAAGGTTGAACATCATTCATTCTGTCAAACTAGTTTTTCTTTTATAAAAAACAGTACACTGGATGAAGATTTATTTTCAAACAAATAACTTGGGTGACAAACTTTCTGTGACAAAGGAAAGCAAGATATATTAGATTGTGTCACCAAATAAGTTATTGTAATGTAATATTGCATTTACCCATCTCACAGTTGTCCAGAAAAATAGTGAGTCATTTGAAAAAGATTTTCATTATCCTCCCTTGTTGCTTGGTTCCCAAAAATATGTACATTCCCCAACCAAAAGGGCAAATGGGTAGCTTGCTTTCAAGTTTCTGTCTTGCACCAGTCTTAAGTTAATTGCTGGGAGTAATGCCTGATTGGTTCAGGTAGTGGGAACATATCTCTGCTTAAGTCTCCCAGGTGGTCCAGTTAAGTCAGGAATTCATTGAGCGATGAATTTTGTGTCGAAACCGATACCCCATCACCTTGCAGGGTAGGTACACTGTCACATCAACATGCTTTACTGTGCCACTCAATTGCTCTAAACAATCACTTGGGTTTTTTTTATTCTGAAAATAGTACTTTGTGAAATGTTCTAATTATTGCTCAGGGCTCTCTCTCTCTCTCTCTCTCTCACTATCCTTGCTTTGCACTAGGTGTGAAAATGAAATCTTGACTGCCTTTGCACACGGATATTAAAGATCTGATGGCACTATTGTTAAAGAGAAAGCAGTTTCTCCCGGTGTCCTGGCCAACAATCCCCCAGATAAATTGATCGCTTCATGGCTGTTTCTGAGATATTGCTGAGAACTAAATTGTCTGGTGAGTTTTCTGACAAAACCACAATCACTATTGTTTCTGAGATATTACTGAGCCCTACATTGTTTGCTGCATTTTCTTACAGGAACACAATCACTACACTTGACATCAGTACCCTGTGAAACAGATTGAGAAATTTCAATGTCGCACATGTAATATCCTATGCAAGGATTATTATTAACCAGTGCAGCATGTGCTTTCACAACATGTTCATTAGCTTTGCTGAATATGCAACTTTTAAGTGGAGACCTGTTGAATATTGGTTAGAGCACTCGCCTCGATAGTGAGAGGATCTGGGTTTGATTCCACATGCTTCTGCTCACCTTGCAATAAGTAGGAACTCAGTTAGTCCATTGGTAGATTGGTTTTTTGGGAGTATTAATCCCTTTTAAAAAATAATAATTTGGTCACTCAATCCACGACTGTTTGTGGGTCACTGCTGTGCACCATTGGCTGCCGTTTTTCGCCCACAAAATATAATAATAATCCTTGCATTTGATATATCACTTTTCAAATTTGCTAGACATCTCAAAGTATATACTGTATATATGTCGGCAGAATTTTTCACAAAATATACAGTCAATTCATTTTACAGTATATTCTGGGAAGCGCTTTGAGACATGATAATGTGCTATATTAGACGCAAGGATTATTAGTATTTAAAAGAAATCCCTAAACGTATAAAAACACTGTGATTTTGAAAGGCAGCAATAGTTTAATTGAAGACTATCTCGCAAATGAAAAGTTGTGAGGACTTTGCTCACTCTGCACAATCTTTTAAAATTTCCATCACACTCTGTGTGACCATGCATACAACACCTGAATCAACACACAGGTGCTCCATTAAAACTTTGTCACAGAATACTTATTGCTTTGACAGAAAATTGCAACTTATGCCGTGTTCAGTTATCAGATGGATTTACCGCCTGATTTCATTCTTAATTACCCAAACAACCGACATGAGGAGAATTAACCCCAAAGTCTTCATAGATTTTCATATGCCATCTCAAAGCCGAGATCTGAAACACTGGCCTGTCTGAAACCATTCTGCAGTTT
Source organism: Hydrolagus colliei (assembly GCA_035084275.1). Classification (NCBI taxonomy): domain Eukaryota; kingdom Metazoa; phylum Chordata; class Chondrichthyes; order Chimaeriformes; family Chimaeridae; genus Hydrolagus; species Hydrolagus colliei. The sequence goes on from CM068742.1 coordinate 147,732,649, forward strand.
CACACGGAGATTGCCTCATTATGTGATAGCTGCCAACTCAAAAATAACCTTGTATTTGTGTTGTAGGTACTTTGAAGTTTGGTCCTTTTGCACCTTACAATAGAAACGTAAGAATTTGCTGGATGGAAGAAGATCAAGGTCCATCTAGTTCACCTTCTATCATTCTAGCAGTCACATGCACAGCTTAAGTGCTCATCCTACACTGTCCAGTGCATTGGGACATACTTCCAACATGAAAGGCAAGCCATATAAATTTGGGTTGTATTCTACCATGCTATGGTAGAAGGGCATGGGAAGGGTGAAACATTATTGAGTTGTGCCTGAGTGCTTTACAAAATCAGCTTTGAGTTTCCATCTGGTGTGATGGTATATCACTACCATGCAAAAAGTAGCTGAAGTGGAAACAAACACCAGTGTAGAATTGATGGGATGAAAGACCTAATTTGGAGAAGTAACAAATGGAACAAATAGAAAAAGCTGAGACTTTAGTGGTGGCTAGAAAATAGGTACCTTGGCAATACTATATTAAGACTCTTTATGATTTGGACAGCTTTAGTATTGAAGTGACCTCTAGCCGTCTTTCTTTCATATAAATTGTATAAGGCTGGCGGACGACTGACAAACAGGCTTCACATAGCTGATGAATGTTGCAGTTGCTTTATTTCATGCTCAACATTGTGATTCATCCATACATGGTCAAGAGAGAGAGAAATATACTTTAAGTTTCTGCAAGACTTTTCAACTCCAAAACACATTCCATTCAGTGGACTGCATGTGGCTTTTAGGAAATAGGAGCAAAATTGACTTCACTCAGAGAGCACAGTTGGTGGAGTTTCTCATCGCTCATTTGGATCAAGTTGTTAATAAAATAAAATTGAGCTTTTTCCCCTTGATTTATTACCCTGCTTGGATATTCCAGCTTTAGAGTCAACCACTTGAATTCTACTCAGTTACATTCTTTCCCAGTTTATTCAATGCCTGGTCCTTACAGCAAATATGTTTGTTTGTATTCCACAGTGTACCGTGCGTGTGTATATTGTAGCCTCGCTCTTTACAAACAGCGATTCATGAGATAATCTGCAAGAAAAATGTTGGAGCACTGTATACACAATGTTGTTACATAGAATTACCTAGACTGTACAGGTCTTTTGATAGTCTGCGTTAGTATTTACACTCCACATGAGCTTCCATTCATTCGAATAGTAATAATAGAAATATTCCTGCTATTTGGTAGCAGCAGCACAATTGTACACAGCAAAGTCCCCACAATCAGCCACAAAATGAATGATCAATTTTATTCGGGGGATTGTTGGCCAGAACACCATAAGAAACTCGCTTGACTGATGGTGCCATGGGACTTTAACATCCACCTGAACAGGCCTCATTTAACATCTTATCTAATCCCCTCTTCCCATAACTCTCTATTCCCTTTATCCTCTCATGTATGCATCAAGTTTCCTTTTATATGCATTGAAGCTATCAACCACAACTTTTGGTGGTGAGTTCCATACACTTATTATTCTCTGTGTCAAGAAGTTCCTCCTGAGTTCTCTGTTAGATCTGCTGTGGGCTATCTGATATCTATGCCTCCCTTGTTAGAGGCACAGTTAGTTTGAATGCACCCGGTTGCTCATACGGTGGATCATGGCTGGCATTCAGTCCACGTCTGGACACGTTTGATGTAATAAAATACATAATGAATAATAAATCAATATCGAACGCATCTCTAAATTGACCTCAGTGAAAAGAGTAAATGTTTAGTGCTGTGGATGTTTGATGTGGACACGACCCAAATCAGCTATGAAAGCCAAATGCTTTTGGATAATCAGGTCAATCCTAGTCTTAAACATGAAGAGGGACCATTTCTGTACAATAATAATAATAATCCTTTCATTTGATATAGCTTCTTATCATGTCATTGAGACGTCTCAAAGCACTTCACAGAATATATTGTAAAGTAAATTGGCTGTACTGTATATGTCTGCTGATGGGTGTCCAACAATTTCATAAAACGAGTTACCTTCAGGAGAGGAGATGAGAGGAGGAAGAAAACAGAAAATATAAAATAAAACTTTCTGAGACCTGAAATTTCTCATCGTCTTAGCCTTCGCCTCAAGACAATTGTATTAATATTTAATATCACACAGATCATGAAAGTTTCTTAAGTTCAATTTAACTTGAGAAGCCGGTTCTTCATTCCCCAGTTTCTGAAAAGATAATAATAATAATCTTTGTATTTAATATAGTGCCTTGCGTTTTGGAAGGATGTCTTAAAGAGCTTCATAAAGTTCACTGTAAAGAGTAGTGACTGTGTATTTGTAGATGAAAACAAGTAGCCAATTTACATTCAGCAATGTCCCGCAAACACCCATGACGTGAATGACCAATTTTAGCTGGGGGCTAAAAGGACACTGGGCGAAACTTCAGATGAAGATTGTGAGCAAATTCGAGTCTCTGACTTCTGCCCGAGGAAATATGTATGGAATTGCATGGAGAGCAGTATGCTGTATTGTCAGTGCTGCCTTCCTTTGGATGAGATGTTAAGCCACCAACAAAAGCAACTTGTATTCATAGCCATTTCTATCCATCTGTTCAGATAGATGTTAAAGATCCCATGTTCTATTTGAAAAGAGAAGGAAGTTTTGAGTGGTGCCCTGACCAAGAATCTCCAGATAAAAATCGCTAAACTATTAAGCTCTTTGAGATGTATAGAAGACATGAAAAGCGCTCTATCGAATGCAAGAATTATTACTATATTATCAAATTGGTCATTCGCAAACATGGCTCTATGTGAGACATTGCTGTGCATAAACCGGCTGCCACATTTGTTTTGCAAAATACAGTCACTACACGTTACAATAAATTATCCAAAACACTTTGAGATGTCCTCTCGGTGCAATGAAGTAAATACAAGGATTGTTCTCCTTTATTAAATGAAGAAACATTATTGTTCTGTTTAGAGAAAAAAAAAATCCATATTGATGACAGGCTTACATTATTTTTGAAATGACAGTTGGCAAAGACAATCTTCATTTAAGTGACATAAATTTGTAGGAAAGATAATCTATACTGAAATACAGAATCCAAAATGCTAACCAGCTGAAATCATTGCTTTTCTTTGGTTCTAAATGTGTACCTGTGGCACTTTGTGGAGTCCTGAGGCTCAGTGGTTAGAGCCTTACAAGCGAGAGACTTGGATTTCCAGGCAGGGTGAAACCTTAGGAAAGTTTCTTCAAGATCCTCACCCTTGTTTTCAAATCCCTCCACTCCTCTGCAACCCCCTATCTCTCTGATCTCCTCTCCCCGCAAACCAGCTCCCGCTGCCTTCACTCCTCTGGGTCTGGCCTCCTCCATATCACCAGAATCCTCCGCTCCACCCTCGGTGGCCGTGCCTTCAGCCACTATGCCCCGAGGCTCTGGAATTCCCTTCCTCACTCGCTTCGCCTCGCCCCCTCTCTTCCCAGTTTCAGGTCACAGCTGAAGACCTTTCTTTTCGACCGTGCTTTTGGTCACCTTTCTACCCCTGCCCCTGGCTCGGTCCTGAGATCCGCTATTGTAAAGCTCTCTGAGACACCGTCTGGCATGGAGGGCGCTATATAAATCTAAGTTGTTGTTGTTGTTGTTGTTTCCTTACTCCACTCGCACGATAATAATATCTTGAGAAAAATAAAATAACTTGGTCATTTCAATGTACGACTGTTTGTGGGACACTGTTATGTGCAATTGGCTGCCGTGTTTCGCCCACAAATACACATTCAATTCACTCAACAGTATATTCTGTGAAGTATGGAAAACATGAAAGGTGCCCTATCAAATGCAAGTAGACATTAGTAGTATTTTCCCTTCAACTACAAAGTCCGATGCAGTAAATACCGAATTATTTACGGTACTAAAACTACTGAACTCCGCACCCACATCACACTAGTTCTAGCCAGGCTCCACTGGCTCCGCTTATCGCAAAACAGATTGATTTCAAGATCTTCACACTAATTTTCAAATCCCTTTATACGCTGGTGCCTCTTTACCTTTCCCACCCTTCTTGTCCCCAACCCACTATCTGCTGCTTCAGTTCAAGTGGTTCTTGATTTCAACATGTCGCTCGTACCCTCCGTTCCACCATTGTTGGCTGCGCTCTCAACCACTACGCCCTGAAACTCTGGAACATTCTTCATCTATCCCTCCACCTTGCCCCTTCCTTCCCCATCTTCAGATCGCACATGAATACCGTCCTATACGACCGTGTTTACATTCACCATCCCTGTCCCCCCGGCTCGCCATCCTGCTCCACCATTCCCAAGCCCTCTGGGATGCTACACTACATAAGGGGCACTATATAAATGCAAGTTGTTGTTGTTGTAAATCATTTGAAGCATTTTGAGACATTTCAGCAACACAATAAAATGCTATATTAAATACAAGGACGGTAACTTTATGGTTGGTTGAAAGTATTTGGTAAAAGTTGCCGATATTACATTTTGAGTGAATCTAAACCCAAGAGGGATTTTTTGAGTGTTGTTATTTAATTATAACAGTGATAGAATTTCGAAGCTACAGTTTTTGTGTGTGTAAAAATGTTTTTGGAAACATTGAGGTGAAAATGGAATGTTAAATGTGACAATTATCAATGGCAATATTATCACATCATCAGAAATGTCATCACTGGTGAGGTTTCAGTCAATATCTTGTGGATAACCCCAGATTTTGTCAAAAAATTGAAATCGTATAATCCAGACTAGCATTCCAATACAGTGCTGGTGGGAGTGAGAGATTATCAGCGGTCGTTCTTCATAGTAAACATTAAACACAAGCTCTGTCTGCCTTCTCGAGTGGATGTTAAAGATCACAAGGTGCTTTTCGAAAAGGGAGAGTTTCCCCCTGGATCCTGGCCAACAATCCCTCTAAAATAAAAAATATATCTTTGAAAAGAGAAGTCAAAAAAACCTCCAGATTAAATTCACTTCATTGCTTTTGTGGCACTTCGCTGTGTGCAAAATGGTTGCTGCACTTGTCTACAAAATACACAATCACTACACTTAAAAGAAGTGAAGCACTTTGATATAGTGCTATCTTGATGTTCCAGATGCTACACCAAATGTAAGGATTATTATGAATCTGAAAAGACTCTCTATTGAAACCCTATGCCTGATTCTATTGGCATAGTCTCTACAACCCATAGTCTCGTTGTTTTACCTTTCAATCATTGATCGAGAATTTCCAACTCCAAATGATTTGTAAAACTTAATCTGAAAGAAAAGACCCAACAAGGTAACAAGGTAGTTCATCAGAAATATTTTTGGCAGAGAACTCTTCAGCTCACATATCCTGCTTTTTTTTCCACGGGACTCAACTGATGGAATTTATTAGTCACGGTGTTGAGCAATTTAGATGAAAAAGTTTGCACCAAGGCTTGGCTTATAGAAGGTTTCCTCACATGAACTTTATCCTGGGTTACTTTGCTTAAATGTTGTATAACAGTTCTAGGACTCATGGAGAATATCGATGTAGAGAAATTGCAGCCTAGGAGGAGGTCACTCAGTGCATTGAGCGTTGAAGCAAAGCATTAATACTCTCTTTGGCCTCCAAATTTTCCCTCAGCCACCACACCCCAAAGCTTTGGAATACTCTCCATCAATCACTGTGCCTTACCCACCCCTTTCGTTCTTTTAGTTCATGAGTGAAGGACTTCTTCTTCAACCATGCTTACCATCAACAACAACAACTTTGATTTATATAGCGCCCTCCACGCCGGGCGACGCCTCTGAGTGCTGCACAATAACAGATCCCTGGGCTGAGCCAGGGACAGGGGGAAAAAGGTGACCGAAAGCGCGGTCAAAAAGAAAGGTCTGCAGCCACGACCTTTTCGGTACCCCCAACTCAGCATCCAGCTCTACCACAGTGAGGTGCCCCAAAATGCTGCCCTACATGATGGGTGCTATACAAGTTGTTGTTGCATGAAGAGATTTCTTTTCACCTCTGCTTTAATTTGTCTTGTCACAATCCTCAGTTTGTGGAATTTTCATGTGTAGGTTGCCATGCGTTTCCATGTGGCAATATAAGTGGAACTCACTTCCTTCGAAACTCTTAAGCACGGTGATGGGTTTCCCCGTGTGTCAGAATAGAAAGAGGGTGCTGAATTAGTAAAGTCCTTCAAAGAAATCACTATTTTAGTGGAATAGTGGAATATTGATGCAATTGCGGACAAGGTTGTGTATGTGAGAAGGGGAGTGGGGGAGGAGGAGATGAGCTGCGAAGGATTGGATTAGAATTTTTGACTCTTAAGTGCATCAGGGTGTTTCCTGAGGTGTCAGGATGAACTGGTTGTAACTATTTTTGGCTTCATCTGTTCTTATTAGGTGTTCAGCTTGGCTTAGTCATAGCGATGCATTGTCAGATGTACTGTCCTTTGGATAAGATATTGAATTGAGGTCAACTAATAATAATAATTATCCTTGCATTTGATATAGCGTTTTTCACGTTTTCTAGACGTCTTAAATGTTTCATAGAATATACTATAAAGTTAATTAATTGTATAATTGTGGGCGAAACGTGGCAGCCAATTGCGCATGGCAGTGTCCCACAAACAGTCGTGGATTGAAATGACCAATTTATTATTGTTTTCTTTCCTTGAGTAATTATTCTCAGGTGTGTGGAGTAAGGAAACTTGCTCAAGGTTTTGCCCTGCCTGGAATTGAACCTAGGTCTCTCGCTTGCAAGTTGAATGCTCTAACCACTGAGCAACAGGACGCCACAAAAATAAGTCTCCCTATTCAGATGAACTTGAACATCCCACAGCAGGATTTGAAAAGAAGAGGGAGTTTCTCCTTAGTCTGATGGCCAGCAATTACTAAAAATAAAAGTGGCCATTCACTTCATCATTCATTCCATGGGTCTTTGTGAGACGCTGCTCACAGAATCTGACGCAGGAGAGGCACAAGCTGCAGGGTTTTGGAAGACCTGTGGCTTGTGGAGGGGCAGAGTTGGGATGGCCGACAAGGAGGGAGCTTCCATCGTCCACATGCAAAGGAGGCTATATCAGATGTAAGGGATATTTTTATATAATATACATGCCTTGATTCTGTGAGTCAATGATCACTTAGCAGAATGCTCTGTGTTTTTCCTCTGTCTCTCCAGTATTCAAAGAAGAGTTTCACCAGCTTGTCATAGTCCGTATCAGTTGATGATTCAGCAGACGTCTTTCTTTCTGGTATTGTGTCAGTTGTTCATTAGCTTTTACAAATGATGATTATGTTAGCAGATGTGTTGAACAGTGGTAATGATGTTAGAGACTGTTCTGTAGCTCTCCAGGGTATTACACACTAACAGATTTAACATGTGGGCAAACAAATGCATGTAGTCATAACCTCTTCCTTGTATCTATACATTGACCTTAAGTGAAGCTTAACACCATCATTGTTCCTTGTATCACAATCCTTGTGACTCTATCATTGCTTGTTTGCCTACAAAATGCATAGTAACTACATTTCACAGGAAATCCCCTGAAATGCTAAATAAGTTATCCAAAGCTACTATATCAGTGTTGGGGGTGCACTGCATGGTCAGAGATGCTGGAGACATCAAATGAGACATTAAACTGAAGTTTCATCTGCCTAATAAGGTGGACATTAAAGATCTTGTGGAGCTACCCTGCAAGGGAGTTTCTCTCAGTATCCTGACCACACCCAACCAATAAAAATTTATCATTCAAATTATGGCTGTTTGCAAATTGACTGCCACATTTTCCTACAAAGTACACAGTCACTACACTTTAGAGTAACATTTTGATAGATTGTCACAAGGTCATAAGGCCTCATATCAAGTGTAAAGTGTTAAAGATAATGATGGGCTTTGATTGCGTAGAAGAATTACAAAAGTGCACACCTAAATGTTAATAAGATTGGTTCAGAAATAAAATGTTGAGAAGATAAGAACCTCTAATCGTACTTGAGAAAGCAATCCTTCTCTCCTCACACTTCCCTTTCAGGGCATTGGATCTATCGCCCACATCCACCTATCCATCAACAATGGCACACAAGACACTGTGGTCACAAGAACACAAGCCACAAGCGCTCCGGGATGCTTCCCCACGTGAACAAGGCTATATAAATGCAAGTTGTTGTTGTTGTCTCTGGCACCTGGGGTCATATCTTCTATAATGCCTTTCTTTCTCCCAGAAAACCTCAATTTACAGCGTTCCTCGTGGAGGGTAGCATCCCAGACCATCCTCGGATGATCTGTTTCTTTCATCCTGTGCATGTGCACCCTCGAGTTTAGATTCTCCTCATGTAAAATGCTGTCAGGTGCCTGGCATTAATGTGTTTGGTTTATGCTCTTGCTGTTGTTTTTTTCGCAGTGGGATCAGGCAGAGAAGAGCATGTTTTCACAACAACTGCAGTCTGATCCTGGAAGGGACGGAAGCTGAATCAGCTTCTCCAGTGTTTGTGTCGGAAGCGGTGGATAGAATCACTTCATCTCTTTCAGTTCTTTCTTTCTGCCAGTTGGTGGTGCAAAGTCTGTATCAAATTTATTAGCATCAGGCAATGTACCATATTCAGATGAAGATAGCGGCGATAAATCAGAGTGGGACACATGAAAACAGCAGGAGGTATCCCGATATAAACGGGCATCGTAGAAAGAGCTGAGGGATATGATGTACTCAGACTCTCCAAGACAACAACAACTTGCATTATATTGCGCATTCCATGCTGGGCAGTGTCTCAGAACACTTAAGAATGGTGGGGCCCAAGGCTGAGGCAGGGGAAGAGGAAGGTGACCATAGGCGCAGTCGAAGAGGAAGGTCTTTCGGCTCAATCTGAGGGTGCAGAAGGAGGGGGTGAGAAGAATGGGCTGAGGGAGAGAGTTCCAAAGCTTTGGGGCATAGTGACTGAAAGAAAGCAAAGTGACCGACGGTGGAGCGGAGGATTCAGGGACAAGGAGGAAGCTGGACTCAGTAGAGCGGAGGCAGCGGGTACTGCTGTGAGGAGAGAGGAGATTACAGAGATAGGGAGTGCCAAGAAATGGAGGGATTTAAACCCTAGACAGCAGCAAAAAATGTACAACAGGAATACTGAATGGGCTGATACACTGACCTTTCGCATCGCAATATTAATAGTTTGGGAATCTAGGATTAGAATTCAGAATGCAGAAATCTGAAATTAGGGTGATTCTGCAGTCTATTGGAATCATCCTAAAGCTGATTTGTTTTTAAGACTCTATCCTAGCAAGACGAATATAACACATTTCAAGGAGTCAATTTTGCAGTATTTCTTAATGGATTGCTGAATTGCGTAACTCTGAAAATAGATTGAGTTTTCCCGCAGATTCTTTGGATGAGATGTTAAACCAAAGTCCCGTCTGCCTGTGCAGGTGGATGTTAAAGATCATATGAAAAGAGAAAATAATTTCTCCTGGTGTCTTGGACAACAATCTCCCTGGTAATATTAGCCATTCACTTAATCGCTAGTTTCAGATGTTGCTGTATGCAAATTAGCTGCCCTGTTTGTCTAAAATACTATATACATTGTCACAACATATTATAGTAAATCCTGTCAAATCGTTTAGACATTCTCTCAATGTGAAAGGAGCTATTTCAAATGTATGAATTATTATTAGTATTAATAATGGTTTTATTATTGTTATAGGTCACTTGCACAACGTCCGGATTTCTTCTTTAAGAAATCTATTAAGAAATACTGCAAAAGAAACCCTAATATTGTTATGAACAAATATCAGACATTGAAAAATAGGTAATCTTTGGTGATCCTTCATGAGTGACAAAATATATCTGCATGGGTTTGAATTTTTGCCCCCACTCTTAACCATTCCCCCTCCACTCGCATTCAAGAGGATGATAATTTAGGAAAATTGCAGTGTGGGGTTTGTGTAGTGTTTTTTTTATTTAATGCAGTTTTAAAAGGCCATAAAAAAAGCAAACCAAGCATTGAAGTTAATTTCTAAAGGGATAGAAATGAACGGCAAAGAAATTATGTCAAACTTATATTGAACCTTGGTTAGACCACACTAGGAGTACTGTGTACATTTCTGGTCCCCACATAATAGAAAACATATAGATGCCCTGGAGAATGCGCAAAAGAGATTTGCAAGGGTGATAAGTGAACTGCAAGTTGATATCTATCGGAAAAGGCTGAACAAGCTTGGTTTTTTTTTCTCTTGAAAAGAGAAGGGTGAGAGGGTGAGCTAATAGAGGTCTTTAAAATTCTGAAAGGTTTTGATAGCGTAGACGTAAAGAAGATGTTTCTACTTGCGGGAGAAACCAAAACCAGCGGTTGGAAATATAAAATAGTCACTAATAAATCAAATAGGGAAGTCAGAAGAAAAACCCTTACCCAGAGAGTGATGGCAATATGGAAATTGCTACCACAAGGAGTAGTTGAGGCAAATATCATAGATGCCTTTAAGGAGAAGCTAGACAAGTACATGAGGGAGAAGGGAATAGAAGGTTATGCTGATAGGCAGGAAGAGACTCATGTGAAGCATAAACGCTGGCATAAACCAGTTGGGCCACATAGCCTGTTTCTGTGCTGTATATTCTATGTAATTCCATGTGTTGAGTTCAAATACGAATCTAGTTTAATGGCATTATTACTTCTGTTGCCTGCCCCCAATTTTTTTTAATTAGAAGTTCCATTTTCGCCTTTCAGTGAACTCCGCGTTGGTAAGTAGTTTTGAAGCAAAAATCTTCCTCTTGTGCTTTCCTTTTTGCTTCCAATGAAAAAAAATAATTTAAAGGAAAACAATGTATTTTGCCAAAGTAGAAAGACTCAAGGCTTTGTTCGAATATTCCAAGGTGACCTTTTACAAATCTATAACAGTGATGTTTGTTTGATGTTTATATTGTTATTACTTTCTTGACTAGGTTGTTTGGGAACTTGTTTTTGATGTGGAATAGGAGTAGCCTGAAATGTGTCAACAACAACAACAACAATTTACATTTATAGAGCGCCTTTCACGTCGGGAGGACGTCCCAAGGCGCTGAACAAGAGGCGTGTGACCCGAGCTGGGAGGGGAGTATTTGGGAAGGGGTGAAACACGAAGGGGAGGTAAAAGAGTTCGGGGTGGAACAAAAGGCACGATCGAAGAGGAAAGTCTTCAAATCGGCCTTGAAAGAGGAAAGGGAAGAGGCAAAACGGAGGGATTGAGGGATGGCATTCCATAAGGTGGGAGCAGAGAAACTGAAGGCCCGGCCTCCGATGGTGGGGCGGTTCGGGCGGGGGGCTTGGAGCAGGCCAAGTCCTGTTGAACGGAGGGTCCGGGTGGGCGTGTAGGGGGAGAGTAGATCGGTTAGGTAGGATCGGGCAAGGCCGTGTAAGGCCTTGTAGGTGAGGACAAGGATCTTAAATTCGATCCTCTGGAGGATGGGGAGCCAGTGGAGACGGGCGAGGGTGGGAGTTATGTGGTCACGGAGGCGGGTGCGGGATAGTACACGGGCTGCAGAGTTTTGGATGGCCTGCAGCCTATGAATGGAGGAACTGAGGAGGCCGACTAGGAGAGAATTTCCGTAGTCCAGCCATGAGGTGATGTAAGCATGCACGAGTGTTTCGGCAGCGCGGGGGGTAAGATAGTTGCGGAGCCTGGCAATGTTGCGCAGATGGAAATAGGCGGTGCCGGTCAAGGCGCGGATGTGGGGGAGGAAGGAAAGTTTTTGATCGAACATGATGCCGAGGTTCCTGATTGGCTTTGTGAGGTGGAGAGTGCAGCCTTGGATGTTGAGGTTGGCAGCGCCCGATGTGCGGAGGCGCTGGCTTGAGCCAATCAGGAGGGCCTCGGTCTTATTCACGTTCAATTGCAAAAAGTTGTCCCTCATCCACGATTCGATGTCGGACAGACATGCTGTCAGAACATCGATCGTCTGGGGATTGAGGGATGAGGCAGAAAGGTACAACTGGGTGTCATCCGCATACATGTGGAAATTTACCCCATGTCTGCGGATGACGTCGCCCAGGGGGAGCGTGTAAAGGGTGAAAAGAAGGGGACCGAGGACAGAGCCCTGAGGGACGCCATGTCAGCCTGACTCAATGGGTAGCGTTAGAGTCTTGAGACAGAAGATTGTGGCTTAAAGCTCCTTGTCTGTTTCCTTGAGCTCATGTTTTGGCTGGCTTGCCATCCTCACACATGCTAAACTCTATAACCCCAACTATATACAGTACCCCATTTCTTACTCGGCTCCACTACTTCCCTATCACCAAATGGATTGATTTCAAGATCCTCATACCTATTTTCAAATCCCTTCATGTCTTGGTATCTGTCCTCCTCTTTGAACTACTTACTCCTCAATCCATTACCTGCTGCTCCACTTAACTGGCCTTGGCCTCCTACAGGTCCTTGTGCCCGTCGTTCCACTTTCAGGCGCACTTTCAGCCACTGTGCTCTAAAACTCTGGAACCCTGATAGATTGAACTGTGGTCCCATCTGCCTGTTGAGGTGGAAATGAAAGGTTTTGTGGTCTTATTGGAGAAGAATGTAGGAGTTCCTCCTGATGTTTTGGCCAATAATCCCATCCACATAGAATTGGTCATTGACTTTATAGCAGTTTGCAGGGCATTATTGTATGCAAATTATTGTGTTAGTGCTTTTCTTCGTATGAATAAAATTAATTCTACCCTCTCACTCACTCCCCAGATTCTTTGACCATCCCCTTGAATTGTTTTGTGCTTATCATGAATATATGCCTCTGTCTTTACCAACTCAATGCCAGTCGAGGTAATCCAATATATTTAGAATACAATACAACTTAAAATTACATAGCGCCTTTCACAATGTGGCAACATCCCAAGGCACTGATTTGCTCTATCATAGCCTTTCGTAATCTCGAAGACCTCTATCAGGTCTTCCTTTAACCTTCTCACCTCCAATAATAACAACCCAACATCTAATGAAAGGGAACTAGATAGGTTTCCAAAAAGAAGACGCAACAATATGGGAAAATGTTAGGTACATGGCATTGAAAGGATTCCCCTTCCTAGCTCCTTGGGACGTCCTCCTGACATGAAACGCGCTATAAAAGTGCAATTTTGTTCAATGAGGCAGCACCGGCACAATGGACCAAATGGCCTTCTTGAGTGTTGTATTTTCTTATGGTTCTTGGTTCTTTCAGTGCATTGGGACATCTTCCTGATGTGAAAGGCGCTCTATAAATGTAATTTTGTTGTTGTTGTTGTTCTGTTTCTTAAATCTTCCTTCTTAACTTAAAAGATCTTGACGCTGGTTAGAACAGCATTTTCATCCACCTTTACTGATGGTATTGAACATTTTCAGTTATAAACATGTCTTTAATGATCAGTTTTGCATAAGAAGAGTATTTCGCTCACAAAATATACAATGAATTCATTTCACAATATATTCTGTGAAGCACTTTGCGACGTCTTGAAGAAACGACAAGGCGCTATATCAAATACTATGATTATTATAATAAGAGTGTTCAAAATAGTAATAATAACAGTAAAAAAAACTTGCATTTAATATATCAACTGATCACTTCGATGAGATATCTCGAAACGCTTCACAGAATATACTGTAAAGTTTAATTGACTGTATATTTTGTGGGCGAAACATGGCAGCCAATTGCACACAGCAGTGTTCCACAAACAGTCATGGAATTGAGTAGTGGGGGCGAGAGATTATTACCCTCCGGAAAGCAATCTGCCAATCGACTAACAACCGGATTTCATACTTACTGCTAGGTAAACAGACGCATGTGGAGTAAGGAAACTTGCCTAAAGTTTTTTTATGCCCAGGAATCGAATCTGGGTCCTGAGGCTCGTGAGGCAAGTTTCCTAATCACTGAGCAATCGGATTAGAAAATATAAAGGTTCCTTTAAAAATATAAAGGTTCCACTGAAGAACCAGTCAGGCATGCGAGTGTAATTCAGATCCAACCTTCACCAGGTTGAGAACTTGTCACAGTTAACGTGTGATTTGAAGCTACATTATCTGGCTGCTGAGTCATGTTGCATAGCGATTTTTAAAAGTTAATTAAAATTTAATAAGGCTATCCCACTGAAACCATCATGGCAGGAGTTAAACTTCATAAATATGCAGTACAAAATATCATTCCTTTGATATATGATCTAAGAGCCTTTTCCATTCAATTATTTATAGATAGGTGGGACTTGTGATAACTACAGCTTCAAATTATAAATATACTTCTTGAGATGTCAGTTCCATATATTCTGACTGAAAAATTAATTTTCTCAAACTGTATCTACTTTTTAAATGTACTTTTCAATTATTCATTTACAAGAAATGAGAAAAAAAATGAATAGGTATTAAAGTTATAAATGTACATTAGGATTTCAAATGCTCTTAAATATTCTTACCTGTGGCCCAAATTGACAATGCTACGTTTACAAAGAGATACTCTAAGTTGATTCAAGTTACAAATGTGCTTTCATATGCTTTAGTCAGAAACCACAGGATGTGTTGACTAAGAGTTTTCAATTGCCTTCCCATTCATTTTAAATTGTTAATATTGTCAAAACTGTTTCAATGTGTTTAAATGGGTTAGTCCAGTAAGAACAAAGCAGCTTGGGCATCACATGTTATATGTGCTGCTGTGCAAAACTAGTGTTATACATTGCTAAACAGCAACTTGTATTCATATAGCATCATTCATGCAACGTAGAGTCTCGGAGCGCTTAACAGGGGCAGGGGAAGGGAGAAGGTGACCTTATGCATGATCAAAGAGGAGGTCTTCAGTACTGATTTAAAAGAGGGAAAGGAGGAAGGAAGCAGAGGGGGAGAGTTTCAAAGCTGCAGGGCGTTTTGGCTGAAACCATGACCAATGGTGAAGTGGAGAGGCGAGCAGGAGTCCGCAGCCAGACAAGTGGAGGGAGCAGCTCACAAAGTGGAGGGAGCAGCTCACAAAGTTATGTTATCTATAAATATCTTTTAGGCATAAAGATATTTATAGATAACAACAAGAACAACAACTACAACGATTTATATAGATGAGTGTGATCCATGACTGTTTGTGGGATACTGCTGTGCACAATTGGCTGCTGCCTTTCGCGCACAAAGAGAGTTTTTGGCCCACAAATATACAATCAATCCACTTTACAGTGCATTCTGTGAAGCGCTTTCAGATGTCTGGAAGATGTGAAAGTGCAATATTAAATGCAAGGATTATTATTATTATCATCTTGAAATCACTCCGTTATGTGATAGAGACCTTGTAGAGTCTCGGCTAGCGAGGATTGGAGTGATGAGGTATGGACTTAGTGTGGGTGGAGTACAACTGGATCACAGCATGCAAGGCCAGCCCATGATTTAATGAGAGTTAAGGAAAGAACACTGTTTCAATAACAATACAGATTACGGAAGATCATCTCAGCAATATTCTGTGGATCCCATTGTCGGGACTTGAAACTCACTTGGTCTTGTCGGGGGGACATGTTGCTGGCTGGAGCCTGCTGACCAGAGGGTGCGGACAGGTTGGTAGGAGGTTAGGAGGGCACAGAGGTAGGGTGGGGCGGAGGCCATGGAGGGCTGTAAAGATGAAGACCAGGATCTTGAATCCAATCCTCTGAATGATGGGAAGCTAGTGGAATCGGGCGAGAATGGGGATAACAGGGTCGCAGAGCTTGGTGCAGGAGAGGACATAGGCTGCAGAGTTATGGATGATCTGCAGCCTATGAAAGGAAGAGTTGGGAAGGCCGATAAGCAGGGCACTGGCATAATCAAGGCTGGATATGCTGAAGGCAATAATGAAAGTTTCAGCGGCCTGAGGGGGTAGATAGTGGCGAAGTTGGGCAATGTTGCGTGGGTGAGGGAAGGCAGAGCAGGTCATAGCATGGAGGTTGGTGAGAAAAGACAGTTGAGGATTGAACAAGACACCAAGATTCCTGACTCATTTGGTGAGGTGGAGTGTGCATCCATGGAGGTTAATGCTTCCAGTGCCTGAGGTATGCTGAGTCTTGTTGACATTCAGTCTTGCTGACATTCAACTGTAGAGAGTAGGGTCTGTCGATATGGAAATTTTCCGATATTGATATATTGGTGGGCTCATATCGATATATACTGATATATTGATATTTCCGGGTTTATTTATACTGCGCATGCGTGCGCATTCGGAGTGCGCGTACATTCAGGGGTATGCACGCATTCCGATATGTGCGCGCATTCCATGCTCTAAGCCCAGAAGGTTTGCAATGCTGGCGACAAGGTAAGTTGGAAAATGCATTATACCGATAATACCGATATATCGCTGGAAACGATATACCGATATTTACGATATACCGATTTTTTTATACTGAATTTTTCGATATATCGATATATTTATAAATTCAGATATTGGTATATTGATATGAAAAATTATATCGATATAACTGATATATCTAGTTGATAGATAGTAGTAGATAGGTAGCTCTTATCCAGTACTTGATGTCCAACAGACAGTCTGTTAGGACAGCAGTGGGTTTGAAATTGAGAATGGAGGCAGAAAGATAAAGTTGGGTGTCATTCTCATACTTATGGAAGTTGACTCCATGTCTGTGGTGATGCCACCAAGGTGGAGCATATAATCTGTTCAAAAACAAAAAATATCTTCACTCAGTCCACGATTATTTGGGGGACACAGCTGTGTGCAATTAGCTGCTATGTTTCACCCACAAAATAGTAAAATGTTAATTCACTTCGCAATATATTCTGTGAAGTGCTTTGAGATGTCTCAATGACGTGATAGCGCTCTATGAAATGCAAGGATTATTATTATACTAATTTTTCGTTGCTTATTTTTTGATGGAATACACCAAGGAGACATGTTTGTGAATATTAAGTGTATCAGGATCATAAGCTTTTGGCAAAGCACAATTGGAAGCTTTCAGACCAAAGATTTTTGAGACATCTTCCTGATGTGAAACACATTAAATGTAACTTGTGTTACATTACAATGCAGAAATCGGATATTATCGGACAATATCACTAAAGAAATTACACATGAGTCCAATTGGAAGTTAACCCATTGGTCTCCTCATTTTTAAATCTTTCGGTCTATGTAATACTTTTTTGTGGGTAAAAGAGATTTGCTTTCTGGAATAATTTACATCTGGTTGTGATACAATAAAAGTCAAGCTTTAATGCAATATTCTTCATAAAGAGAACTGGCACTGGGCACCAGGTGCTGAATGGCTTTCTGCTCTGAAAAACTGAAGGAGTCTTTAATATTTCTTTATTGTTTGCACAGTTAGGTGCGATTTCTACAGATGGGCATTGTGAAATTATCACCTTCACTTCAATACGATCTGCCAAATTGGGTGATCAAGTTGACATCCAGGTTATCCTTTTGTATCTGACACATGGTTTTAAATCCAGGCCAATGGAATGGAACAAAATCTGATCATCTGTCTCTTGGCTGTGATAATCTTCCCTGAAATGTGCTTAGTCAGGTCTAATTCAATTCACTAATGGAATGGTACAGTTGAATTCAAATGACTGCCACATGTAGAAAAGATACAATACTTAGTGATTAGGATGTTCCTTGAGTTGAGAGATCATAATTTCCTGGTTGCAATGTTTTAAAGATGTGGATCAGATTATGTAAATCCCAAAGTTCTTCTTGGTTTTAGCCTACTGTTATTGTCTCAATCTTGACATGAAAAAGTTCAATCTTGTTTCAATGATTTGTGGAGTCCTGTAGCTCAGGGGTTAGAGCACTCACCTTACAAGCGTGAGACCTGTGTTTGAATCCAGTCAGGTCAGGGCGAAACCTTCGGAAAGTTTCCTTACTCCGCACGCTTAATAATAATCCTTAAAAAAAACAATAATAAAATTTGGTCATTTCAATCCACGATTGTTTGCGAGTCACTGCTGTGCGCAATTGGCGGCTGCGTTTTGCCCACAAATATATAGTCAATTCACTTTACAGTGTATTTTGTGAAGCGCTTTGAGATGCCTAGAAGATGTGAAAAGTGCTATATCAAATGCAAGGATTATTATTATGTTCTTTTTAAAATCTGTGTGATTACACTTCCAAATTAAGGCTGCATTGAAGATTATTCCTACATTGTGAATCTTTTAAAAATGTAAGACTTTGGTCTGAAAGGATCTTAAAGCTAAGATCATCAGTAAGGTCGGGCTTTTGAATGAGTAATTTATAATAAGGTGAGAAATATTAAAAATAATAATCCTTGCATTTGATATAGCACCTTATCAGGTCATTGAGATGTCTCAAAGCACTTCACAGAATATACTGTCAAATGAATTGATTGGGTATTTGGGGACGTATTTGACATGATCAAAAGAGATCATCAACTATTTCTACTCAATTTCCTTTGACCTTTCCATTTCTGCTGATAAAGCTGACTCTGTTGACCAACTTTATAAGAGTCAAAGACATACTCTGCTTTTCGGAAATGCTACAACTGTAGATGATTCTGTACTTTGCCTTCAAAGCGCTAATAACGTCTGTGAAAAGAATTTACCCAATTATTCACAAAGCTTCAACGGGTAAACTATCTGCATGAATATGATTTTTTTTTGGTTAAAATAACATGCTACTGATTGCACTGATGTGAATATAATTTAAAAGTCTTGCCTGAGGGAAGATATATTTTGAGTGTAGCCTTGAGTTTTATGAACACTGGAATGTGCAGCACTAGAAACAATTAAACTGGCATCCTTTCCAAACATCTATATCTTATTCAAAAAATGCTTTTGCTCTGAAACTTAATCTGATTTCCTCTCAAAATTAATAATGTTTTATCTAGATAATAATTTATATTGCAACTGGAGTTGTGGTACAGATCAGCCATGATCTAATGGAACGCTGAAACAGGCTTGAGGGGTTGAATGACCTACTCCACCCCAGTATCGGCAATTGGGCTTTCAGCCTAAATGCCCCCACTCTGTGGAACTCCATCCAGAAATCCCTCCAATTTGCTCCTATCCTCACTTCTTTCAAGGTCGGATGTGAGACCTTCCCGTTCTCATCTTCATTCCCAACCTCAGATTGGATGTATACCAGGACTGTCAAGCGCCTTGGGACGGCATCCTGATGTGAAAAACATGATATAAATATAAATTTGCATTGTTTTGTATTGTATGAACTACCAACACAATCCACTTCCATTGACTCTTTGAGTAAAAAACAACGTTATACACCTTCTGCAAAAAGTAACAAAATCTAAACATTTTGACTTTCAGTCTATCTTTTTTCTAAAGTGCCATTTCCTCAGCACACCCTGTTGCCTTTTTTCATAACTTTGCAAAACAGCGCTGCACCATTTATGGTCTAAATGGTCTAACTTCTGGGCACTTTAAAATAAGTTGCTTTAATTTGTTGAAGTTAATATGGCACAGACCATATCACCATGGCAATGAGTTTGACAATACCTTCCTATTTAACTCCAGACCCCTCATTAATGCATTTGCAGAATGTAATAGGTAACATATAACAAGTGTCAAGTACCAGGAAACTGACTTCAGAGCTAAAATGATTATTCGGCAACACCTGTTAGGTGATCACGATTATCTTGCAGGTCCACTGTGATCATAACAGATTATATCCCTTCCACTACATCATTAGTCTTCCTGACACTACCAATAAAACAGCAGATTTTATTACTCTCTCCAACTCCTCCGGGCAATTTTATTTAATTTTGATAGCCCTTCTGAAGCCCTCCAGGGTCTCCTTTTGATGAAATGTTACTGTTCCTTCAGAACTTTTCCCACTTGTATTTTTTTGTTGAAATGTTACCATTCTCCCAATCGTCCTGTTTTTTTTTACTGGGTTAGTCTCTACTGCCTCTGCTCAACCTCCTCCCAGTGATGGTTTTAAACGTGGGTGTCTTTGATGCATTGTGATATGTAAGGAACAACAACAGAAAGCAATACCATATGAGTGTCATCAATACCACTACTAAGAAATATAGTGCTTTTATGAGTTGGTTAGAAATGCTTGGGAAAGCAATGGAATTATAATAATACAACAACAACAACAATATTAGACTTGTATGGGGTTTTTACGTCAGTAGGATGTCATAAGACGTTGGATATAACACAAACAAGAATCCTTGCATTTTGCATTATAAGTTCTGTAGCTCAGTGGTTAGAGCACTCGGCTTACAAGTGTGAATCCAGGCAGGTCAGGGCAAAACCTTGGGCAAGTTTCCTTACTCCACTCGTCTAATAATAATCCCTCCAAAAAAACAGTAATAAAATTGGTCATTTCAATCCACGACTGTTGTGGGACACTGCTGTGTGCAATTGGCTGCCGTGTTGTGTCCACAAATGTACAGTAAATTCACTTTTACAGTATATTCTGTGAAGCGCTTTGAGATGTCTATCTAGAAGACATGAAAAGCGCTGTATCAAATGCAAGGATTATTATTATTATAATCTTGACATTAAACACCTAAGCTTTCAGCCGTTAGGCTCCTGACCCTCTAGAACTTCCTGCCTCAAGTAAGTATTGCAACAACAATTTGCATTAATATGGCATCCTACACATGAGGTAGCCCCTTGGAGTCCTTAACAGTGATGTAAATTGATGCCATGGCACACGGTGATAAGAACTAATGCTCAGGGGACTCTAGCGTGTGTGTTGGGGGTATTGCTGGAGTTTAACCAGCTAAAATACCATACCAAGCCATTGAGAGCATTGTTTAGCAACCTTCCAGCTGCTTGTTCAGTGTCGGACCACCCACCCCGTGAGAATTCACACTGGAAACCAATCAATAATTATCACATTGCTGATAATCACCAATTGGATGGACTGCAATTATCAACAATGTGATAATTCGCACATTACAAGCTGCATTTTCCCCTGCATTGACACCTCACAAAAGCATTGAGATTAGATGTAAATTCCAGATTTGCACAGCAATGGCAATAGCAAATTGGTGCGTAACCTCCAGCCCTTCTTCCAACAACAATAACAACAAATTACATTTGTACAGCACCTTTCACATTATAATAATAATCCTTGCATTTGATATAGCTCTTTCCACATCTTATCAACGTTCCAAAGTGCTTCACAGAATATACTGTAAAGTGAATTGACTGTATATATTTGCGGACGAATCATGCACAGCAGTGTCCCACACACAGTCGTGGATTGAACTGATCAATTTTATTATTGTGGTTTTTTTGGAGGGATTATTATTGGGGGGATATCTCAAGGTGCTGGACTGTCAGTGATTCTAACCCAAGCAGGGGGTTGGGATCAGGAAAGTTGGAGGAAATGGAGGATAGGGGTACGAAGATAACTGAAGGAGTGGTTGAAGAGGAAGGTATTGAGACGTGCCTTGAAGGAGGCATGGGAGGGAGCAAGGTGAAGGGACTGTTTGATGGAGTTCCAAGCATGGTGGGGGAGAGGCTGAAGCCCTGACCACGGATCATGGGGCAGGCCAAGTCAGGGCTGTGGAGCAGGCCGGAACCTGCTGAGCAGAGGAAACAGACAGGTCGATATTTGGACCGTCCAATTAATGTTTACAATTAACTTTGGAAATGGCAACAGTAATAGAGGGCCATTGCGTCCAATTTTCCTGAACTCTTAATTTGCAAGGTGTCTGGTTACTCCCATAGTGATAAATTAAGAGGCTGCCCTAGTAGAGGTCTACATCAATATGCTGAAGAAGCAGATTAAAATTAAGACTAATTTGGCTAAATGCGGTTCAAAGTATCCCTAGATACTTTGTTTCAAACATATATAACAACAACTTGCATTTATACAGCACACCTCTTGCAGTGTAGTTTTCTCAGAGTGCTTGACAGTGGTGGAGATCAACACCGAGCCGGGAGGAGGTGACTGTTGGCATGGTCAAAGACGAAGGTCTTCAGGAGCGATAATAATATGGGGAAGGAGGAAGAAAGTCAAAAGGATAGAGGCAGCACTCTCATCTCTAAATCAAATGGTTTTAATAATAATAATAAACATATTATTACAGTGTAAGAAATAAGAAATGAGAGAAGATCAGGAAATATATTGATGTACAAATTGAATGTAAATGTATTTGGTAGTATAAAATAAACATGGTTCCTATAATCATTGGTGCAACTGGGACTCTTAATAAGACTATATGTATTCAGAAATGGTTTGGCAAAATGGTGAACAAAATACAGATAATAACCTCCTGCAAAAAGTAACTATTTTAGAAAGCTGAAACATACTAAGAAAAGTAACATCCACTCACATAGAATGTGGCAGTGCTATTAGTCTGGCTGACCAATTACTGAAAACCACTTAGAAATTAATTCTAAAGAGTGATTTAAATTGTAATAATATAATAATAGTAATAATAATACTTGTACTTGACATAGTGTCTTATAATGTCACTGAGACCTCACAAAATGCTTCACAGGATATACCATATAGTGGAATAATTGTGTATTTTGTGGATGAAACCTTTGAATCATTATTATAATAATATTAATAAATTGTTTATTTCAATCTATGATTGTCTGTGTGACACCTCTGTTCTCAATTAGCTGTTGTGTTCCGCCCCCAAAATATACAGTCAATTTACTTTACAGTATAGTCTGTAAAGCACTTGGAGACGTCTAGATGATGTGAAAAGCGCTATATTAAACACAAGCATTATTATTATTATTGGTATTGAACGCCACAGTTAGGCAGATGCCCTAACAGAGTGAGGTGGAGTATTACATCATTGGAGCTGCCATCCTTCAGATGACATGTTAAACTGAGGTCCTGTCTGCCTGCTCAGGTGGGTGTTGAAGATGCAACGGCACTATTTGAAAAGTGAAAGGAATTTCTCCCAATGTCTTGGCCAAAAATCCCCCAGATAAAATTCATCATTTGCTTCATGGCTGCTTTTTGTTGCTTCATCAGAGAATGTCTGAAACATGCAGATTTATAAGAGTATATATACCTGTTCTTCAGAAGGATTTTCAAGCTTCCGTCACACTATTGAAAAGAGAAGGTACTTTTTCCTCATGTTTTTGACAACGATTCTCCAGATAAATTGTTCATTGACCTCATGTCATCTTGTGGGACCTAACTCACAAATACGCTAGTTTGCCTTCAAAAACCCACTGTCACCACCACTTGACAGTAATTGCTGTAAAGAGCTTTGCGACCTATAAAAATGCAAGGCCTTTCTTCTTTTGTGGTATTGATTGCAGCTACGACACTGGACCATGACACTTTACTTTTGGTCAGCCTGATAAATGAGGAAACCCATCACTGTGCTTCAGAGTAGCCAAATCAGAGAAACCATGCATGCATTCTATCCACAGAAATTATCCTTTGCCTGGTACGAAATGTGCAACAGGAATGCACAAGCTGGCAAGAGCCAAGGTTTGGGGACCCCAGAGTGTACTTTTGAGTACTCCTGGAGATTAAAAAGCTAAATGCACATAGATTGCAATTGAAAATACTGACTGGTAATCTTCTCTCTGTTTTTCTAGCTAGGACAATCCAACTTTTTCAGTATTAAGAATACAAGACGTGGGAGTAGGAGGAGGCCATTCGGCGCCTTGAGCCTGCCCCACCATTTAATAAGATCGTGGCTGATCATCTAACCTAATTCCATTTAAGCACCCAATCCCCATATTCCTTAATTCCTCTATCCTTTAGAAATCTATCAATCTCAGTCTTGAAAATGTTCAAGGACTGAGCGTTGACTGAGCGTTCAAGGACTGAGCATCTACTTCTTCTGGGGTATAGAATTCCATAAATTCACTACCCTCTGTTTCCTTAACACTGTTGGCTAACCCTTAATCTTGAGACTATGACCCCTAGTTTTAGATTCTCCAAACAGGGGAAACAGTCTCACACTGTCTACTTTATCAAGCTCCTTAAGAATCTTACAGGTTTTTATAAGATCACTGCTAATTCTACTATATTCTAGTGAATATAGGCTTAGTTTACTCAATCTATCCTCATAGCACAAGCCCCTCATCCCAGGAAACAACCTAGTGAATCTAAGGTGAATATGTCCTTTCTTAAATAAGGAAACCAGAACAACACCAACAAAAACGGATTAATATAGCACCCTGCATGTCAGATGGCGTCTCAGATCGCTTCACAATAATGGATCCCGGGACAAGCCAGTGGGAGGGGGAAAAAGATGATCAAAAATGCCGTCGAAAAGAAAAGTGAAGTCGGGCAAGAACTGGGGTAATCGGGGAGCGAAGTTTGGTTTTGTAATTGAAAACAAAATTTTGCCACCCAAATGAATGCGGGTGGCAACATTTTGAATAACCTGGATTTTATAAATGGTGGCAGAGAGGAGACCGGTGAGGAGGCCATTGGAATACTCCAGCTGAGAGGTGACACAGGCATGCAAACTGCACACAATATTTTCGGTGCGGTCTCACCAAAGCCCTATATAATTGCAGCAAGACTTCCCTACTCTTGTACTCTAACCCTATTGCAATGAACACCAACATGACATTAGCCTTCCTAGTTATAATAATAATCCTTGCATTTGATATAGCGCTTTTCATGTCTTCTAGACATCTCAAAAGCACTTCACAGAATATACTGTAAAGTGAAGAATATACTGTAAAGCAGCAGCCAATTCACACAGCAGTGTCCCACAAACAGTCATGGACTGAAATTACCAATTTATTATTGGTTTATTTTTCAGGGATTATTATTATCTGGAGTAAGGAAACTTGTCTAAGGTATGTCTGAATGACTGTTAGGGTCACAATATGGAATATATCTATATAGATACCCACTTCATATATGACTGAGCTGATCAGCGCATATTTATAGATATAATTAGTTTCCCATCTTGCCTATCTCTGACAATGATTTTATTTCTACCTACAGAAGCTATTACTAATTAAGTTTCAAATAGTCATAACTGTTGCCGGGAGCTTAATGTGTTTACTTTTAATTATAGCAACTTCAACATTTTTATATATAAATTACCTCAAGCCTCTCTATATTTGTTTGATTTCTAGTTGCTTTCTGTACCTGCATACTAACTTTTGTGACTGGTGTACAAGGACATCCAAATCCCTTTGAACACTAATGTCTCTCTCCCTCTAGAAAATAATTTGCTTTTCTATTCTGACTACCTAGGTGAATAACTTCACACTTCCCCATATCATATTCCATCTGCCACCTTCTTGCCCACTCACCTAGCCTGTCTATATTAATGTAGGCTAAGTGGGAAGAATGTCTGTCTCCAATGATCAGTCCCCTATCAATGAGTCAGTGTAGCTGGTCTATCATGAGCAGTGCACTGTACCACTGTGGCTCATGAATAAGACTACTGAGACTGCTATAGAGGATCGACTCAATTCTGAATTCCATTGCTAAAAACGCCAGTTCAGCTCCAAGAAGTACCCACTGATCTTCAAGTTACGAGCTGGTCATTTGACATGGCAACAAGTGAAGGCGTGAGGTCGGTGAATGGCACTATGTGAATGACAGATAGTAATGTATTAGTTAGACCACAAAAATCAAACTTACCTTTTTGCTCAGACGTTGGTTGTGCACCAGTTTATTTGCTGCATGTTCTGTAACTTTCTAGCATTCTCTGGTTTTATTTCAGAATTTCAGTCATAAGTTTTCTTAAATCTGCTTTTACCCATTTTCTTTTTGCCACAGGATGGCCTGTAACTCAATATGCACACCTGCATTACTGACTCTGGACATTTTTATTCACCTTGTTCATTGGACGTATAAAAGAACACTTATTTCCTTTGTGGATTCCCTGCCTGAAATCCATATACTATAATTCACACTCCACCATCCATCATCTCTTGGCTTTATTGGCTTTCAGCGCTTCGAGACGCTACCCCGCATACATGACCATTAGCTTCACGGCTGTTTGTGGGACATTGCTGTGCGCAAATTGGCTGCCGCACTTGCCTCCAACTACAGAGTCACTAGTCTTTATGGTATATATTGTGCAGCGCAATGAAAGGCCCTCGAAATGTTAAAGACCCCATTCGCGTCGGGAGGACAGCTCAAAACAAATGTAAGGATTTTTATTATTATTATGACACTATTAAAAAAGAGAATTTCAACCAATGTCTTGGCCAACAGGTATGCCTACCAAAAAAAATGAAGCAAACTATTTACTAGTGGTAATTACCTGGTAAATGCATGGAAGTGTTTTGACGTTATAGTAACAGTGAAAAATACAATACAATACTCTGTGCTTAACCTCATGATGTGATCCAATAGTGGTATTTCAATTTGCTATCCTTGCATTCTACCCACAAGGGGAATAAAGCGGTCTTTTTGGAATGATTATAAATTTTAGGTAAATCTAGGTTATTTTGCCATTAACACAGCCCTTGCAAATTATCTGCTGGGCTAACAACAACAACAACAAATTGCATTTTTATTGTGCCTTTCACTTTGGGAGAATGTCACTGGTTAACTGATTGATATATTTATTCAGTTCCAAACAATACATAAACAGTATACAAACAAGGAATCAGAATGATCCAAACATGTTTCATCAGCCTGGCTCAGTTGTTGGTGAAATTGATAGATTTTCTATGGATAAGGGGATTAAGGGATATGGGGATATGGTGGGCACGTGGAGTTAGATTAAAAGATCAGCCATGATCTTATTGAATGGTGAGGCAGGCTCGAGGGGCCAAATGGCCTACACCTGCTATTTATTCTTATATTCCTGTGTTAGCACACTTGGCTCCGAGTAAGATGGTTGTGACATCTAAGCCCCACATTGGGTCTTGGAATTCATATTGCCTAGGTATCAAGATGCTCCCACACATTTGGGGAATGGGGAAGTGGGGAGCGGGGAAGAGAGAAGGGGAGGGAAATGGGTTGGAATTTTCAACGATGTGTTAGTTTGCATATCACAGGTTGCAGTTTCTAGCTATTTGTCTCATATGAGGGGGATTCCATTATGGCGGTGGGCTTTACAGCAGCCGGAAGGAGAGAATGGAAAGGCAAAAAAGATTCCTGGAGGATGAAGAATTATCCTTTTCAGGGAATTTACGTGCAAGAAGCAATTATTTGACATTGACAGATCAGCATTTGAGCACTGCTTTCCCTTCTGCAGGGATACACTCACTGATATACTCTATCAGTTATATGCTACCTTGAATTGCTCTACTCGTTTGAAGGTAATAGGAGCTATAAATTTCTATGGTTCAGGTTTATTCCGGACTCCAGTAATTGATGTCCGTAATGAACGGAGAGCTACCTCCTTACTAACTGTTGGGTATATCTGTGAGTTTCTGAATGGATGGCTAATCAGGCCTGCGGAGTCTTGTAGTGTAATGGTTACAGCACTCGTCTCGTAAGCGAGAATATCTGGGTCCCCTTAGGCACGTTTCCTTATGCCACACCTCTGTTTCCCTAGTAATAAGTAGGAACACAGGTACTAGTTGATTGGCACATTGCTTTCCTGGGGGTAATAATCCCTTCAAAATCATAATAAGAATAATTTGGTGACTCAATTATGACTGTTTGTTAGACACGTATGCACAATTGGCTGTCATATTTCTCCCACAAAATATAGTCAATTTGCTTTCCAATATATGGTGTGAAGGGCTTTGAGACATCTTAACAATGTGATAAGGCACTATATCAAATGAAAGGATTATAAGGATTATTATTATTGATTCCCTATGTCTAAGCAGCAACAGATAGATTTTGTTACACTACAGAGTCCCCTGTGACTCTGGGGGCAGCGAATTGTACCAGTGGAAACATGTGCATCGAGTCACAAAATGAAAGATTCATAAACAATAGCAATTGTCTTTTCTTGGTTGTGTTCCTTTTCACATCCTCGAGACATCATAAGCACTTCATAAGCTTTTACTGGGAAGGAACTGTTTTTTGTTGACAGTTTCTACAGCCAATTCACGCACAGCAATGTTCCACCAACTGCAATGAAGTGAATGACTAACTTTTTATTTTTCATGTCCCAAAGACCCTTTGTGTATACAAACATTTTCCTAATCTCTCGCTTTTTTCTGTTGTTGATTGCCTTAAATTTGCACCATTTCAGTTACTGGAGAAGGAATAGAGAGTTTCTTCTGGTGCTCTGGCCAGCAATCTACCAGAAAATAGGTCATTCGCTTCATGGTTGATTTTGGGACATTGCTGTGCCAAATTGGCTGCTCCGTTTGCCTACAAAAATACACTTTGTAGTAAATCCTGTGAAGCGCTTTGAGATGTCGTCCTGATGTGAGAGGCAGAATTTCAAAGGGAAGGATTATTGCTAAGGCAGAGTCCATAAATTCTTTTGAAAGGGAATTAGCGGCTTGAAAAGGAGGAATATTAAAGTGTATGGGGAGCATTGAAGAGTTGGATTAGGTTGCATGGATCATGTGGAGAAAATAGCAGACAAGATAGGCCGAATGGTCTGTTTCTGTGGCAGAACATTTCATGAGTCGATAAAATTCAAGAAGGGATTAGACAGCTAATTTGGCAAATAACTTAAGTTTGTGACTATGAGACATAGAACCGTAACAGGTTATTTATTCCTTATTATTCCTGTTATTAGTTTTTACCTTAGAACCAGCCAGATGGTCAAAAAAATCTCAAACACAGTAATTTGAACTCAAGCTCAGAAGAGAGAAGGAAAATTTCAGAGTTTTTTTCTGGGTCTGTACATTCCTTCAACCCTGTAAAAAGAGTGAGATGCATAGAAATCACACACTCCAAATGAGCGAGATCTGACAAGTCTATATCTGTTTAAACCACTTAGTGGTGCCATTGAGTGATTGACAAGGCAATAACCATCCTTCAACGGATCACCTTCACAATCCCTTTGGAAATTTACCTCCTTCCATCTGTTTAACTGTGGAAAATATTTGTCGATTTCTCCTTTCTGCAGAGAAAGCTCTCTGAGTCTTTCAATTTACAACTTAACCAACCGCACTCTGTCTTTCCATGTTTAATATCTACATGTTCCTGCTTGGCGATATTATCTGTTGGCATGAATGTTGGATTGGCTTATTTTTGACCTGCTCTCACTAAATTATACAGAGATCCATTTTTGTTTATCATTAAAAAAATTATCCTTGCATTTGATATATAGCCTTTCACACCAGGAGCATGTATCAAAGCATTTCACAGGATTTAGTGTAAAGCGTAGTGACTGTGTGTTCTGTGGGACATCTCGAGGACATGATAAAACTCTATATCAAATGCTAGCATTATTATGCTTTTTTTTATTATTTGGGGGAATATTGACCATGTCACCAGGAGAAACAGTGCCAGATACTTTTGACAATTCTATCCTTCTCCACCACCTTTCCTCTCAGCTCCACCTTCCAGGTTCTGCCCTTTGCTGGTTTCATTATAACCCAATGTCTCCACTTCATTTCTGCCACTGGCTTCTCCTCTAGCTCCCACACTGTCACATGTGGCGTGCCTCAGGGCTCTGTCCTTTTCTCTGGAATATCTAAATGTTTCTGCTTGGCGATGTCATCTGCAGGCATGCAGTTAACTTCTATATCCCTCTGCCTCCACGCTCAATTCCAGGATTGAGATTGGAGCTAACTTTTAATGTTGACAAGGAGGAGGCTTTCCTGCTCGACTCCCATCAGCGCCTCCTCACCTCAGGCAAATCAATCCACATGGTTGCACACTCAACCTCACAGAGCCAGTATGGAGATTCTGTTTGACCTGAGTGTTGTTTGACTCTCGAGTGTCCTTTAAACTCCATATCTCTGCTTTGACCTATTCATGAGACTCCATTCCTGCATTCATCCATGCTAGATTACCCCAACTCTGCACACAAGACTCCCAGCTCTTTCCTCCATAAGCTGTAGATCATCCACAACTACGTCTCTCCCTTTGGACCACATTCCTTCCAAATCCTCAGCAGCTCCTTGGGACATCCTCCTGATCTGAAAGGTGCTGTATATATTCAATCTGTTATTGTTATTACAGTTGTTGTTAAGGATCTTTAACAACCAACTTAGTTTAATGTCCTATTGGTGTGTGTTAATCAATGTCTTGACTTCCAGTCTAGATGGGAGCATTGCAAATTCTGGCAAATAGCAACCTAATTTAGTGCTGTCTGTTAAGTGAATCAGAAATTAGTCTAAATTATTCAAATGCAGTGGGTCAATGAGCTAGAATGAGGCACCTTATGTGTGCTGATATATTCTAAAATTGCTAATACAATGGGACACCGTCTGATGAAGGCAGTAAAGAATCGCAAACCAAAAACTGAGTTCAACGTTTGAACTCAGAAGCAAAACAGGAAAAAAAACATTGCTTAATTAGTTGAACACATTTTGAGACCTCAAAATGTTTTCTTTGTCATATCATTGATGCTACCAGCGATAGAAAAGTGGACATAGTGTTTATCCAAGGAAGGCAATAGACTTCTATATGTCATGAGGCTAATGGCAGAAACCAGGCCAATGATGCGAATGGGACAGTTGCAACAAACCAATTTGAACTTATGTAGCACCATTCACATTGGACAGCTTAACTGAAAGCATTTTACATTGAAGGTTGTGGGACACTGAGCAAGGTGCGTGTGAAAAGCGACTAAAGATTCAATGTGCCATTGTTAATTGCTCTGAGATTCTACCAGGCAAGGAGGGCACTATTCGAGTGCAAATTGTTGTTGTTGTTGAAGTTATTGTAGAAGACTTTTGAGGATTGGATTTAGAAACAACATCAAATTGCATTTGTATAATGCATTTCACATCAGATGGATGCCCCAAAGTTCTGGATAGTTGAGCTGGAGGTTGGTATAGGAGGAGTGGGTGGCAGTGAGAGTTGGAAGAGGAGGGTGGGTGGAGGAGGGTGATAGCATAGTTAAAGAGCAAGGTCTTGAGATAGGCCTTGAAGGAGTGGGAAAGACGAAGAGACTGTGTTAAATTAACTGATGGGACTTAATCCATAGTATAATACATTACAAATGTCCAAAATCTCATAGTATCATGCAGCTGGAGGGATAAGGATGGTCAAGACAGGTTGGTCAAGAGACTGGAAGAGGGCAACGTGAAGAGATAAGCAGTTGCTCCTATAAACAATGGAACAAAGTAAAAGGATCAGAATTCCACCCAAACCTGACTTAATCGGATAATAACAATACACTATTCTTTCATTTAATTCAACACCTTTCGCAGAAAGGACATCTCAAAGTGCTTCACAGGATATAATAATTATCCTCACATTTATTGTAGCATCTCATTACGTTGTTGTGCTGCTTTACTGTTAAGTACATTTTGTGCGTGAACACTAATTTGCATCCAGCAATGTCCCACAAATAGCTTTGAAATGAATGACTAATTTTATCTGGGGGATTATTGACCTACGACACCGGGAAAAACTTCCTTCTCTTTTTGACTAGTATCCTTGGATCGTTACCATAAAACTGATCAGACGGCCGGGAACTTGGTTTAACATTTCATTCAAAGTATGGCACTTCTGACAATACAGAACACCACCCAGCACTGCATTGAAGTGTCAGCCTAGACAATATGGGTTCCAAGTGATGACATTAACAATAACAACAACAACAAAATTGCACTTATGTAGCGCCTTTCACGTCGAGAGGACGTCCCCAAAGCGATCAGCTGGAAATATAATCAATGATTCCAGATGTATATTAGAACAGTGTGCATAACAGTGGAATCGAGGGAAGGTCAGAGGGAAGCATGGGAATAGAGGAGGCCACGCATGTTTAACCAATTAGGAGAAGAAGAGAATAAAGTGATTACATTGCACTAAATTATTCAATTGGAATCTGAAACCCAATTAATTTATGTTGTAATGTAACTTATTGCCCTGTATTAATTTATTCAGTCACAGGCTGAAGGGAAGTTAATTTATTGGTTGTTATTAATTTATTCAATCAAATGCTGAAGGGGAAGTTAATTTGTTAGTTGTGGTTTTTGTGGCTTATGGTGCACAAGCAGAGACTTGGTGAATAAGAAACCCAGACAAAGTGGGGAAGGATTAATTGAAGGTTCGGCGTATTTTATCCAAGCAAGTGGACAGACAGTGAGGCTATATTAGTTATAGTCCCTGCATCACTAAATGTGGGGGAGAAGGTGTTGATTCTTAACTTAAAGCACAGGGCTGAGAAGCATCTGAATCTTTTGTTGAAACATTGATTCTTCTTTGAACTCATGTTTACTCTGCTGCGTTCCTCCTTTTCCACAACATCCACCTCTGCCACTACTTCACTTCCAATGCAGCCGAAACCCTCCTTGACTTTTCCAGTGCCTTGCTCGTCAATCTCCCAGCTCCATCCTCTACATCATGTGTATAATTAAATGCTTTGAGATGTCTTGAAGACGTGACAAGGTGCTATATCAAATGCAAGGATTATTAGATGGCATAACTGCTGTTATCAGCTCATTCATGCATACCCTATAGGGAAGAATAATTCCCACACTTTAATATTGCGATGGAGCACTGCGTTGCTTGAAGTATAATATTAAGCTAATATCCTGTCTGAGTATTCAACCACTATGTCTTTGCTTTCTGAAACTCTCTCTCGTAATTACTTTTACCTTGTTTCTACCTTCTCTCCTTGCCTTCAAAAATCTCTCTCAACAGCCTTACGCTTTGGTGAACACTCTTACATTGCTTAATTCTCAACTCCCTGCTTGGTGCTCCTTGTTATCTCTGCTGATTATTTTGGGACATTTATCCTATGTGGAGGGTGCCATATAAATGCAAGTTGTTGTTATCATTGGGTAAAAATAACAATGATAATATTCATACACTTTAGACAGAGCCTTTCACCTCATGGAGGATGTCTCAAAGCACTCACAGGATGTCTTGCAAAGGTTAAGCACTGTATTTAATAGGCAAAACAGGACAGGCAATTTGCACACAGCAATACCTCACAAACAGCCATGATATGAAATACCAATATGTGGGTTTGTTGCCCACTAGACTAGGAAAAGTTCCATTCACTTTTTGAATAATACTATGGGATCTTCAACGTACTCTTGAAATGGCAGACAGGATGTTGGTTTAACGTCTCAACATCTTGTCCACAGTTCAGAACTTCCAATAATACAGGACCAACCAGCTCAGTATTGGAGTGGCAACCCAGAGTATATGATCTTGAACTCACACTATTCTGTTGTGGGATATTGCTGGTGCACATGTTTTAATTGCTATCCAAAATAACACAAATAAAATTGGTATTGCTTTCATAACATATTGTGGGATTGAAAGCACGTCTTTTGGGAGAATGGTGGGTAAATAATAATAATAATAATAATAATAATAATAATTATTATTATAATAATGAACATCCTTACATTTGGTAAATCACCTTTTACATCAGGAGGATGTCTCAAAGCGCTTCACATGATATGCTGTTATATTTTATTGTTATGTGACTGTGTGTTTTGGGGACAAATAATCTGAAATACTAGATGTGCCTTGGGGTACTCTTAAGTAATGTGCTTAGTATCCTCATGTGTCAGTTTCCTGGATGAGTAAAGGAAATAAAAAGGAGTCTTTGCAATATTATTCACATTGAGAGGATGTCTTAATGTGTTTCACTATAAAATGCATTTTACTATAAAAGATGGAGTCCTGTAGCTCAGTGGTTAGAGTACTCATCTTACAAGTGAGAAACCTGGGTTCAATTCCAGGCAGGGTGAAACCTTGTGCAAGTTTCTTTACTCCATAAGCCTAACAATAATCACTCCAAATAAAATTGGTCATTTCAATCCACCTCGTTTAACTAAACACAAAATACTACAGATGCTGGGAATCTGAAACAAAAACAAAAGTTGCTGGGGAAACTCAGCAGGTCAGGCAGCATCCATGGAGAAAGGAAAAAGAGTCAACGTTTCGGGTCTACAACCCTTCGTCAGAACAGAACTTCATCAGTTCTGACGAAGGGTTGTAGACCCGAAATGTTGACTCTTTTTCCTTTCTCAATGGATGCTGCCTGACCTGTTGAGTTTCCCCAGCAACTTTTGTTTTTGTTTCACCTCGTTTAACTGTTTGTCAGACACTGCTGTGTGCAATTGGCTGCCGCGTTTCGCCCACATATTTACAGTCAATTCATTTTGCAGTATATTTGTGAAGCATTTTCATATGTCTAGAAGATGTGAAAAGTGCTATATCAAATGCAAGGATTATTAGTGTAAAGGACAGTGACTTGTTAGAACACAATAGGTCATTTGCACACAGCAAAATCTCACAAACAGCCTGAAATGAATGCCTAACATTATGTGGGGGATTGTTGGCCCCAGGATAATGGGAGAAATTCCATTCTCTGGTATGTTATCGTTATGTGTTCTGGTCCCTTGTGGGTCTAACTGATCCTTCCAGTGGCCTACATAATGCTTGTATCTTCAGGCAACACAACACCCCATTGAGAAACAGGGACAATTAAGGTTGGGAATAAGCATTAAACCAACAGGCAGTCTTGACAAATGGTTTTCTCAAGGTTTTCAATTACATTTTCTTCCATATTCCTCCGTTATATCTGCTCTCCATCACGGCAAACTACTTGCATGTAACCTTCATCAAATGCAAGGAGCATTCATTTAGGAGGGCAGGACGAAAGGGCACACAATTGAAATCATCAATGAGAGCAAAACAAAGATAGATTGCCGTAAAACAAAAATGCATTCATCTTAATAAGCCAGTTATTAAACCATCAATAATTATTTAGCTTAGAATAGTCAGGAATGATTTATGTTGTCTATACCATAATTTTATTGAAGTGATACATTGAAATATTGTCACAGATGCATTCAAATGACCCTTATGGAAGATAGGATAAAATGTGTGCTTTTTGAATCAATGTGTTAGCAATTAGTGCAAGGAATGGGTTAATACGCACCGCAACTTTGTTCTTACCACTTATTCACTCCTGCGGTTCCTCACTGAAGACTTGGCACTCAACGCACTGCTTCCAGCCTCTGATCTCCCACGACCACTTCTCCTTGTTAGCTGTTTGCCTGCTGAGGAAAACCCCAAAGGAAACCAACTTGATACAGTTAGGTTTCTGATGAGGATAGCTAGAACATGGAGGTGGAGCCATATAACAAGTTTGGACAAGATTGCAAAAGAAGTCCGAATGGAGAATGCACGTCTTCAAGATTACACATTTTATTAATCTCTCATTACAGCATTGAGTTGTTTCTTAAATGCACTGGCCTCAAACAACAACTACAAACAACAAAATTACATTTATAGAATGCCTTTCATGTCAGGAGGACGTCCCAAGGTGCTGAACAGTCAGGTCAGGAGCGAAGCAACTGGGAAGGGCATGGTAGAGGGAAGGAGAGGGAGAGAGATGGGAGGACAGCAGAAGGCATGATTGAAGAGGAGGAGCAGTCTTGAAACTGGCTTTGAAGGAGGCAGGAGAGGAAGTGAGGTGAAGGAACTGTGGGATGGAGTTCCAGAGTGTCGGGGCAGAGAGGCTGAAAGCCCGTCCACTGATGGTAGAGTAGGTCAGACAGGGCAAATGGAGCAGAGCGGAGCCCGCTGAATGGAGTGGGTGGGCAGGTTCATAGGGAGACAGCAGGTCAGAGAGATTAGGAGGGGGCAAGGCCCTGAATGGGCTTGAAAGTGAGGATGAAGATCTTTTATTTGATTCTCTGGGGGATGAGGAGCCAATGGAGCCAATAAACACTCTTCTTGGTAACTTATTGCCATTGTTAATTAAGTATTGTTCATATTTTGTGAGATTGCCCCTTTACAACCCTGAACCTGTACCCTCTTCTTCTGCTGCAAAGTAATGCCGTGGGTTTTGTTTCTCAATCACATTTAGAATCCTGTCTATGTCTATCAGGACCCTTGTGAAGCATCTCTTTTCAAGATTGAAAAGACAGCATTTGTCTAATCAAACGTGGGATAGGCAATGTAGTACCAGGTGAACGGGCAACTGCAAATTGTATCCACATTCATTCTTTTCTTATGATGAAGGTGGGTGGGAGCTGGAGAAAATATGCAGCATGTTGCCTGTGAAAAGATGTTTATGAATATAACAGGCAGACAATAGACAATAGGGCATTCCACCTGCCTTTCATATCTTTAAGTTACATCTGCCTGGAATTGTGTTCCCAATGAATGACTTAACTAGGAGCGCATTGCACATTTTATTTGATGTTCATTTGTATGTATAACTGTAGTTACAGAACTCGGTATAGGGTCAGAGATATAAGACAGTTCCTTGTCTGTCGCAGATAACAAGGCATTGCTTGCTGTGATAGATTGAGCTTTGAACCCTGGTTGGGGAGTACTGGAGGAGAGAAATCCCACCTGTTTACAGACAGAGTTTTTTTGAACATTTCTTAAATAAAATCTTCAGAATTCCAATTCAATTTAACCAATTATCCAAAAATTTGCACTTTCAGAAATGCTAAAAAAAACTTAAGTGTGGGCCCAGGTGGAATCCTGCCCTTGGCTTAAATAAGCCCTTCACAATTAAATAAATAAATAAATTTGGATACTCAATCCACGATTGTTTTGCCCACAAAATATACAGTTAGTTCAGTTGTCCTGATGACATGTTAATGTGCCTGTACCGAATGCAAGAATTATTATTATTACATTTTTCTAAACTACAGTATATACTAAAATGTGTGATGCCCTCGATCCCCAACAATGCTTAAATGTTAAATCAGCAATGTTCGCCTTCAAAAGAGACATCTGTCGCAGGCTCAAAGGTATTAATCAGAGCGGAGATTTCTATTCTCAGTCAGAACAGAAAGCCGGGCTGTCACAATGTAACCAAAAGCTTGGCATTATCATACAGTGGGTTAAGGGGTTGAAATCTTGCCCATTCAGAATCGACAATCCAGTTTTGCTGTAAACTTTATTGCCACATATTGTAATATTGGTGAGAATTGCCTAGAAGATTGCCATTTACTATTGCAAATAAACTGCTTGATTCCTATTATTGCATCCTGCTCTCAGTCCCAATCGAGGAATAGGGTTACGAGGCACAAACAATCCTGTAAGGGTCCTGTCCCTCTAATGCGCACAATCTGCCACGCTGTGTAATTTTGTCCTTGGGAATATTTGTTTGGCAAAAGTAAATGGCAGGCAGTGTGCTGCTTCATTTAGTGAAGCCTTTATTCTGCAGTTTGTACAAATCACTGAGCTCTTGAAATTCACACAGGCATTTTGCCTTTCCTGTCCTTGGTGCACACAAACACAGGGGCTCTAATATAGCCTGTATCTTGATATTCATTCATTTTACTGTAATGTGCTTGGAACTGTGGACAATCAGTTTTTTTTATCTCTTTATGCCGATCATACCTCAACTCTTGTCTTGAGGAGGTGCAGCTCAAGTCATAGGTTTTATTCCTTTGTTGTTAAACTGTGAGGTGTGTGTGTGTGTGTCTGTGCGTAGGGGAATGGGAAGGCGTGGGAATTGAGAGAAAGAGTGAGAACTCATCACATCCACACACCGGCCCCGTCAGGCTTCTGCCTATGGCAGGAATGGAAAATCACCATCTTGCTCTGCTTTTGATTATCCATTCATTGAACAAACAGACAAACCCTTGCTGTGGCACTCAAAAGCATGGAAAGAAAAAAAACATTTGCTGAAGGATTGGATAACCTGCACAAGCCGGCAGTTGTTTTTTCCAAACAACAATAATAATAATCATCTTTGCATTTGGCATAGCACCTTTTACGTCGGGAGGATGTCTCAAAGCGCTTCACACAAGATTTACTGCAGCGTGAAGCCGACTGTGTGTTTTGTCGGTGAATGCGACAGTCAGTTTGCAGCACAAAAGCAATGCAGTGTCCCCAGCCATGAAGTGAATGACCAATTTTATCTAAGGGATTGTTAGTTAGGAAACCTTTCCTGCGCTCACAATAGAATGGCCCTATCAGAAATCTCAGCATGGAATCATTTTTACTGTTGAGATATCAGAAGGGTAGCATTACAAAGCTGATTTCAATGGGACAGCTAGTTTGAGTTCTGCAGCCTTTCAGTCATGAAATCATTGCAGCGCACTACAAAATATTGCAGCCATTTTATTAAAGCGTAAAACTGAACACAGAGATTGAACTTGCAAAGATTTTCTTACTGTGTTATTTCAGGGTTAGATTAAATTATCATGCGAGGGATTTGGTTTTAGAGTAACTGAACAGAATGATACTCCAGTGGATCTGTTAAAACGCCTCAAATATTTGAGTTGGAATTTAGATTAATACTATCTTTGGGCAGTTCAATAACCGTTTCGACATAGAAATTGCAGGTTATATAACTGCAGTCTCGTGCGCCAGTACTAAAGGAAAAATGCACACTATGATTCAAAAGGGGATAAAATTTGCTGTGTTTTATAAGTCACTTGTGTTAAATAATAATAATATTAATAATCCTTGGATTTGATCTAGCGCGTTTCATGTCTTCTAGGCATCACAAGTGACACAAGGACCACATCATGAAACAGTGAGCAAGATGCTACAGTTGCATTTGATTCACAAAAGCCAGCCTAAAGTTGGCTTTTGTAAAAGGTGCTATGCCTAAAAACAAAATACAGAAGAACATAAATTATTCTTGGTCAGGTGCTTAAGAGTATCCAAATCAGACTACATGCCACTTTCAGGTTGAAATGTGTCTGGACTGGAATACA
Organism: Hydrolagus colliei; assembly: GCA_035084275.1. Taxonomy (NCBI): domain Eukaryota; kingdom Metazoa; phylum Chordata; class Chondrichthyes; order Chimaeriformes; family Chimaeridae; genus Hydrolagus; species Hydrolagus colliei. Next base: position 147,771,115 of record CM068742.1, read on the forward strand.
CTATCTCCCTGAAGAGATGCATTTCATTTAAAACATTCTAGACACTATTAATAATAATAACAATCCTTGCATCGACCTCTCAAAGCGCTTCACTGACATGTGAATTGACTGTATATTTGTGGGCAAAACGTGGCAGCCAATTGCACACAGCAGTGTGCTACAATCAGTCATGGATTGAAATGACCAATTTTATTATTGCAGGTTTTTGGAGGGATTATTACAACAACAACAACAACTTTGATTTATATAGCGCCGGACGGCATCTCAGAGTGCTTCACAATAGCGGATCCCGGGACCGAGCCAGGGGCAGGGTTAGAAAGATGACCAAAGCCGCGGTCAAAGAGAAAGGTCTTCAGCTGGGACCTGAAACTGAGAAAAGAGGGGGTGAGGCAAAGATAGTGAGGAAAGGAATTCCACAGCCTCCTCCTATTTAGAGAGGAGGATAGAGTGAAGGGTGTTGGTCGGAGTGCTTATCAAAGGTGGAACTTGACACGTAGTTTGCATGGAAGGGTGATGACAGAGAAAGGACTTCAATGCACAGGATCTCCGTAGCAACAACAATAACAAAATTACACTTGTATAGCCCCTTTCATGTCAGAAGAACGTCTCAAGGCGCTGGACAGTCATTGTAGCAGTGTGTTCTTGGAACTTCAAACACATTTTAATGCATACTTTCAACACTCAGCGATTAACTTCAGAATTGTGTTTTGAGTAACAGGTTGGCAAGCATGATTCCTCCATTACTTTATTTCACAAAGTATAGATTTCCCGCCCGGCCCACCTCAATATTGGCGGTCGGGCCTTCAACCTCTCTGCCCCGACTCTCTAGAACTCCATTTCTTATTTCAACAACAACAACCTCAATTTATATAGCGCTCTCCATGCCAGATGGTGTCTCCGAGTGCTTTACAATAATGGATCCCGGGCCCGAGCCATGGGCAGGGGGAAAAAGGTTTCCCTTATTTCCTTCACCTCGCTCCTTCTCTTGCTTACTTCAAGGCATGCCTCAAGATCCTCTGCTTTGATCGCACCTTTGGCCAGCCTCCTACTCTCTCTACCCTCCATGGTCCCAACTCAACTTTACTCACCCCCCCACTCAGGTCCGAATCCCTGAATTCTCGGGACGTCCTCCCGAAGTGAAAGGCTTCCAACTTTACAAATGTAATTTTATATTGTATTTCAGGCATATGAATCAGACCTATACTCTTCATTCGTTGCCATTTGCCTATGCTCTGTCCTTGACCCATTTCTTTTGCAGGCTACATAAATGGTATTTTTGATATTTATTCTAAACCAAGCTCCTTTATGTATTCAGGCAATTCTGTCTTTCTAGATAGCTCCTCATCTATATCTGTTGCGCTGACATCCTCTCTCAGGTGAAATACCATCAGTTTCTCAATGGGAACTTTACGGCATCTTCCTCAACCTTGATAAAAGAAAATTCCCTTATATTGGTTTTCAGCAAAACAAATGGTAATTTGGAAATATAAATCTTATTGATTTCACAGCCCAACCAAGCGAGGCAAAGTCAGCACTGAACTAAGTAACACTGGGGTAAACAACAGGGGAAATAACAGGACTGAAGTAAATAATGCAATCATTCAAGGTAGTGATTCTTCCAACTATTCATTCTGCAAGTCAAAGCTCTCACAGGCAGGACAGTCCTAACTGAACAAATCTTCCCGACAGTATTTGCAATGAAAAATTGTATGTTTTTAGTTAAAGTCCAGCATATGTTTATTCACACTCAGTGGCCCCCACTCCTTCACTCTTGCTAACTTGAGCCTAATACAGTACTGCAATTGCTGGAATTAATAATAATGATCCTTGCATTTGATATTGTACCTTATCATGTCTTCTCTAGATATTAAAGTACTTCACAGAATATACTGCAAAGTGAATTGACTGTATATTTTGTGGGCAAAACATGACAGCCAATTGCGCACAGCAAGTCCCATAAACAGTTATGGATTGAAGTGATCAATTATTTTATTTTTTTGGAAGGAATTATTACCCCTGGAAAAGCAATCTGACGATTAGCTAACAACTGGGTTCCAACTTACTGCTAGCTAAACAGAGGCATGTGGAGAAAGGAAACTTGGCTAACATTTCTGCCCTGCTGGGAATCAAACCCAAGTCTCTCACTTGCGATGTGAGTTCTCCAACCACTGAGCCTCAGGACTCCAATTAGGTAAGCATGGTGCATTCCTCTTGGGGGAAGAGCATACACAATCCATTCTGGACAAAAGCAGGATTAGTCTAACTGAGCCATCAGTATTCTGGCCTGAACTGAAACAATCCTCAAGCACCCACTTAGCACCTGTGAGAAAGAGAACACTAGAAAAAATATTTTTAAAAATAAATGACAAGAAACAAATCCCAAAGGTAGGAATAGTAAATCCTCCACAACAACGTGTACTTCAATATGCCTTTCAACAACAACAACCTTTATGTAACGGCTTTCGAGCAGTGTACTCTCTTACAGCTGTTAAAGTGGTGGAGCTTGACACCAAGTTGGAGAGAGAGGATGGGAGGTGACCATACCCGAAGTTGAAGACAAAGGTTTTCAACAATTTGCCAACTTCTGATGCTGTGAAATGCTACATCAATAAAGTAAATTTAGACCCTGTTGGAGTATCTGAAATGCAAAGGATTGTTATCATCACTTCTAACAATCCTGTAGAGTCGTGCATCCTGTACATCAGTGGTTAGAGCACTCACCTTTCAAGCGAGAAACCTGGGTTCAATTCCAGGCTGGGCGAAGCCTTGGGCAAGTTTCCTTACTCTACACGCCTAATAATAATCCCTCAATTTTTTTTAAACTAAACTAAAATTTGGTCATTTCAATCCACGACTGTTTGTGGGATACTGCAGTGCGCAATTGGCTGCCATGTTTCACCCATACATATACAGTCAATTCACTTTACAGTATATTCCGTGAAGCGCGTTGAGACGTCTAGAAGATGTGAAAAGCGCTATATCAAATACATGGATTATTATCATTGTTATTATAAAGTGCTTTGGGATGTTCTGAAGTTAAAATCTTTGTATTAAATGCAAGGTAATTACGATCGTTTTAATTATTTGCTTCTGCAGAGCTGGGTCAGGTGTTTGGGATAAAATTCCTCGTTTTAACTTCATTATTGTACAAACCAGGAAATGCTTCAATCAGTTCTGCATAACCGTGCGGTCACCCTTATCATGCTCAAACAGGACTTAAGTGAAAAATCATTGTACCATACGGTAACCGTCAAGCTGGTCTCCACTTCCAGTGAGACGTGAACTTCATCTTTCAATGTTCATCTTCAAATATTTTCACAGCGTTACATCTGAATACCATGTATCTGAAAGGCTCCCTCTCGGTTCAACAATTTTAGCTTACGAACCTACATCCACAATGAGTCCAAGTTCAGCTGATGTGAATGACAACCATGTATGCTATATCAACCTTGCCCTTAATGCTTCCAGCATAAACAATTACCTGCCAATTTGCATCCTCTAATTCTGATCCTTATCAGTATTCAAATGGTCTCTATACAGTCACTTACTGCTAAAACATGCTTCTAATCATGACAAGTTTATTGGCACTTGTTATAATTTCATGCTATTTACTTTGCTGTATTTATTTTCTCATTTTATGCTGTTTGCGACATCTTGTTGCGATTGCCCTATGTTTTATTAATATTTTGCTCCCAGTATTATTATCGTGTCCACATTCATTTGGTTGATAGCATATTAAAGTATGAGGTCTCCTTTATTTCTGCCAAATTCTTTTTGAATGTTGTATAGATTAAATATCCTCTTGCCGATTGTCTGCCCTCCTCCCCTCTTTATTATTTATTTTAGTGCAAAGTTGATTAATACTATGAGGTGTAGGTCTAGCTCAGTTTAATAGCCCTTATCAATCAGTTTAATTGTGGAGTCCTGTATCATATTGGTTAGAGCGCTTGCCTCTCGAAAGAGGATCCAGGTTCGATTCCTGGCAAGGCAAAACCTTGGGCAAATTTCCTTAATCCACATGACTCGGTTTATCTTGCAGTAAGTAGAAACTGTGTGGTTAGTTGATTAGCGGATACTTTTGGGGGGTAATAATCCCTTCAACAAGTCCAATAAATAGTAATTTGGTCACTCAGTTCACGACTGTTTGTGGGACACTGGTGTGCGTAACTGGCTGCTGCATTTCGTCCACAAAATATACAGTCAATTCAATTCACACTATATTTTGTGAAGTGCTTTGAAACATCTCCACCACCTGATAAGGCTTTACCTCATATCCCTTGATAATCTTACCGAACAAATGGTGTCTGACATGTGGAAACATATGCCCGTGTTTGGGTTTTCAGACAATACTGCAGAAAACTCTATCTATATATGGAAATTTTCACAGAGGCCACACCCTGCTTATTTAAGTCTCATGCTTTTTTTGTTGCTTTTTTTCTAAAAAGTGTTGGGTGCCAGTGGCAATAATATCCATTGAAACTCCTGCTGGAATTTATTCAGCTAAAGCAGCACTGCTTGCCATTGATAGCAAACTCTGAGAAGCTTCCCACTTCATCCTTTAGGGCTTGGGGCTTGCGGGGTTAACAGGAGGAAGATGGAATTAATCCCTTTTCCCAGTGTATAACAGCACTGGTTCCCTCCCCTCTAACTTGCATTCATCCACTTTGTACTTCTTGTTTTTGTTTCTTTCCAATAGGGATCCATCTTGGCTCCATCAAAGGAATCATTCAATGAATAGACTTGGTTATGAGAGTGGGTGCTTTGGAGCCTAAGCTTTGAGGGGAAGCTTGCAGAGTTCAGGGACTTTATCCAAGGCATTAAAGGACTGGGAGTCAGGAATCAGACATGAGCAGACAATGAGACTTAAAAAAAAACGTATGTTTCATACAGCAACTTTTATGTCAGTAGAACATCTCAAAACATTTCACCGGATTTAGTGAAACTGTAAAGTGCAGTGACTGCGTATTTTATAGGCAAACATTGCACACAGCAATGCTTCACAAACAGGCAAAAAGTAAATGATAAATTATATTGAAGTTTGCATTTGTTGGCCAGGATACTTTCAGATAAGACTTTAAACTTTGAACCAGTCTGTGCCTTTCCAAATGGATGTTAAACATCCCGTCGCACCATTTTAAAAAGAGAAGGAAATTTCTCCCGGTGTTCTGGCCAACAATCCCCCAACTAAGATTTGCTTAGTTATTTGCTTATTGCTGTGTGTAAATTGGCTGCCGTGTGTTGCCCACAAAATACACAGTCACTTGACTTTACAGAATATTCTCTGAAGCACTTTGTGGCCCCCTGTGCATAATATTGCAATTCTATATGTTTGTCAGTCGACTGGTTTTATGCTACAGTTGGAAACAGATTGATTGCCTCGATATACTTCATTACATATAGAGCTTGAAGCAAGTTTATAAAGAAATAATGGACAACACACAATAGCTAACATTGGTATACAGAGCAAAATATATCAACCAGCAAAAACAAGTGTGGATATTATGAAATCCAGTGGGCTCATCATTTAATCCCACAAGACACAGATTTGGGAAAATCTATTGAATTCCTTGTTTTTCCCATGTAAAATGTGCCGACCCATCTGATTCTCTCGGTGTAGAACAACTTTGTTTGTTCTTTGAACTGCTGAATAAATTATAGGGAATGATACCTCTTAAGTCATCCTGTCATGTGTAATTACTTTACGCAGTGTGGTCAATATGTGGAATCATCCACCCAGGCTCAGAGAAAGTTCCTTAATTGTATAACATCAGAGCGTGCTAAACTTTTTATTACTTATCTGAAATAAAAGGAGCAGTCTGCAGTCTCTGTACTGCCTGCCTGGTGTCATTCTGGCTCAGTTGGTAGTGTTCTTGCCTCTGAAGATGATGGGTTCAATCCCCACAACAGGACTTTGAAGTCACATAGCCAACCAAGGCTGTCAGAGGTACTGTTCTTTGGATGAAACAAGAAAAATATTTGCCTGTTCAGGCAGTCATTAAAGATCCCATTACACTAAAAGAGAAGGCAGTTTCTCCCAGTGGCTTGACCAACAATCTTCCAGATAAAATTGATGTAAATCATTCACTTCCTTTGCCTCGCTTCCTCCCTCGTCTCCTTCAAGGCCAATCAAAAGACCCTCCTCTTCGACCGTGTCTTCTTCTGCCATCCCAACCTCTCTCCCTCCCCACTATCCTGCCCCTCTCCCTTGCTCGGGTCCTGACCTGACTGTTCAGTGCCTTGGGACGTCTTCCCAACATGAAAGGCACTCTATAAATGTAACATTGTTGTTGTTCCTGGAGGTTTGTGGGACATTGCGACCATAATTGCCTACTAAATTAAACAACAGCACTTCATATTAAATCCTGCGAAGTTTTCTGAGTCATCCTCCAATTGTTAAAAGCACCATATCAAATGTAAGACTTATTGTTACATTTGAAAGGCCTTGACATATTCCGTTACATTTAGAGACACAATCAAATTTTACGGAAATAATGGACATCACACAGAAGCTGACCTTGGTAGAAGTGTTGCTCCATTTATACAAAACTAGCTTCTGAATCTTCATAAACCTTCTGTATTTCAGTGAGATGTACATGATTATCTGTGTCTTCAGTACGGTTACAGTTCAATAGTCCGAAGATTCGTTAGTCCGAAAGGTTCATTAGTCCGAAGGTTCATTAGTCCGAAGCTTCCCCTAACCCTAACTCTATACCTAACCCTAAACCTAACCCTAACTCTATCCCTAACCCTAAACCTAAACCTAACCCTAACCCTAACCCTAACCCTAACCCTAACCCTAATGATGGAAATGTTCGGATTAACAAACCTTATTTCATTGTCGGTTCGGACTATCGAGCGGTAACCACGGTAACCGCCCTGGGTATAGGAAATTTGTGTGTTCGGACAATCGAACCTTCGGACTAATGAACCTTCGGACTATCGTGTGCCCCCCTTCAGTACTGATGCAGTTTGTTTGTTCTCATTATTGAATGTTTTACCATGGTAAGTACAGTACAGTATTCAGTGCCTCCCCCCTTATCCTTCCACTCCCCCACTCCACCACCACCAACCAGTTTGATTTGTCCGTCAATAAACGGTCACTACACATTAAAGAAAACTCTGTGAACAACACACATATTACCATTAAAATTAGTAAACTCTAGATTTGGGATAGCAGCTGTTTGTGGACACAGTCATATATCCAGGGCTTAGTATGTACTGTATGTTGTTTGGAATGTAGAGAGGTAAACAGCTGTGCTGAACATTAACACTTTGAACTGGTGGAGCCTTAGCTCAATGAATAAGGATGTGTCTCTGGGCTGTGGGCAGGAGGATGGTAACAATGCTCACACATTTTATGCTGACTTGTATTTTTCACTGTGCGGCTTGCGAGGTTCCTCGCATCTGCTATCCGCCTAGGGAGAATTCAAACTTGCATTTATCAGATGTCAAACAATCAACTAGTCACTATTTTCTTGGTGATATGGGGTAGTAAAGAGATAAGCAAGGTCTCTTTGGGGCTGAGTTGGCACCAAGGTTACGAGCCTGACATGGAATATCAGAATTGAGGCAATTCTCTGTGTCAGTCCCGATAGTCCAGTTCTTGAGCCAGGCAGGTCTGTGTTGATGAAAGACCAGAAAGCCTGGCTTGGCAGTAGAACGTAGGGGTGCACATCAGTAACTGGGGACTGGGATCCTTCCAGTCAAACTTTTTTACCCCTGCAATCAAAAGCGTTTGCAAGGCTAAACTTGCAGCTTTTATTGGTTAATTTCCAGTGGTGTGCTCTGAGCGTCTGCAAAACTTGGCTGTTACTGTCCAGCACAAAAATGTTCTGGGATTAGGTGAGCAGGGTGTGTCCCTCCGGGGCGCGAACAAGCACCCTACATATTAGATAAACAGAAATTTCAATACCTAATGTGGGTTTCTCAATTTGGATGGTGACAATGGGTTGTTTGCATTCTTGTATTTGCGTTTGATATAACACCTTATCATGTCATTGAAACATCTCAAAGCACTTCACAGGATATACAGTAAGTACTTCACAGGATATACTGTAAGCAGATTGACTGTGTATTTTGTGGGTGAATAGATTTTGCATGTGTCAGAAACAGGAGAATATCTTTATATTTTGTTTTATGTCCAGACTTCCATGAAATAAAGCTGAAAATATTTTAGTGCTTTACTTTAACCTAAGACATGCAAGTAATAATGTCAATTAAACAGTGTGAAACATTTCAGCAGATAGCTAAGTGACAGCTATTTAACCATCGCCAATGCCCTACTGCAGATTAATATTGCAGGTCAGAAGATTTTACATATTGCATCTCTGGAATGATCACTGTAAAATATGGGCTATTATATTGTACGTGTGGATGGTTAAATGTAGAACAGGCTATATCCGTGTGATTGTCCGATTGATGAAAATAACTTAAGATGATAGAAAACAGGGACTGGATTCTAATCACGCTTAACTGGTGCTTCTCCATTAAATCTGATGCAGTGTAAGATAATTGTGCCTCATCGATACTTCGAATCGATGTGCGTTCCACTGCGCGACTTGTGCATCTGACCCCAAAATAAACAATTGGCCAGATCTCAATCTAGATAAGTAAATATAGTGGAAATCTTCAAGATGCAATAAGACAGGGCAGACCAGAAAATCATTGAACATAAGACTTGCAAATAGACCGACTGATCGTATTAATATTGGCTGTGAATCAATTTTGGAAACGGTAGGGTAGAGGTTTTCAATGGAGTCTAATTTGTGGTATTCCTTAACAGATTTCTTAATAAGGAATGCACAATTATCAAATTTGTAAAGCATCAATGCTGCTGAGGAAAGCACTCAGTCATGTGTTCTGGCTATTCATAAGAACATAAGAACATAAGAATTAGGAGCAGGAGTAGGCCATTTAGCCCTTCGAACCTGCCCCGCCATTTTACAAGATCATGGCTGATCTTCTGACCTAACTCTTATTACCTGCCCTATCCCCACATCGCCTAATCCCTCTATTTTTTTTATTTTTATCAGTCTCAGTCTTTTAACAGTCTTTCAACAGTCTTTTAAATATTCATTCATTCCACAATTTTGAATTCAGGAAAATGCTAAGAAATATTACAATTTTACATATGTTCGATTTTACACATATTTTATACATCTATTCATCTGCAGGGGATTAAAAAGAAATCAATGATATTATTTATTATAAGCGAATGCGTGTGGAAGGCTGCATGGTACACAAAGTTCATTTCACTTTGAGGAAATGCAGCTTATTCACAAAGGTCAATCAACTGTATAAAACAAACTTTCAAAAGGCATTTGACAAAGTGCCACATGAGAGACTTATTATGAAATTAAAGGCCCATGGCGTAAAAGGGACAGTGGCAGCGTGGATCCACAACTGGCTGCGAGACAGAAAGCAGAGAGTTGTAGTGAGCGGCTGTTTTTCAGATTGGAGGGAATTGAGCAGTGGTGTGCCACAGGGATCAGTTTTGGGACCATTGCTGTTTGTAATCTACATCAATGATCTGGACTTGGGTGTACGGAGTACAGTTTCCAAGTTTGCAGATGACACTAAGTTAGGGAGAATAGTAAACAGTGAGGAGGATAGTAGCCATCTGCAAGAGGATATAGACAAATTGGTAAAGTGGGCAGACACATGGCAGATGAAGTTTAATGCAGAGAAGTGTGAGGTGATGCATTTTGGGAGAAGAAATGAAGGGAGGCAATATAGGCTAGATAGTACAATTTTAAATGGTGTAAAGGAACAGAGAGACCTGGGGATTTGTGTTAGTGACTCGTTGAAGGTGGCAGGACAGGTAGACAAGGCTGTTAAGAAGGCATATGGGATACTAGGCTTTATAAATAGGGGTATAGAGTACAAAAGTCAGGAAGTGCTGACTAACCTCTATAGGACTTTGGTGAGGCCTCAGCTGGAATACTGTGTTCAATTCTGGTCACCACACTACAGAAAGGATGTGAAGGCATTGGAAAGGGTACAACGAAGATTTACTAGGATGGTGCCAGGATTGAGGGACTTCAGCTATGAGGAGAGGCTAGATAGGCTAGGGTTATTCTCTCTGGAGCAGAGAAGATTGAGGGGAGACCTAATAGAGGTTTATAAGATCATGAGGGGTTTCGACAGGGCAAATAGAGAAAAACTATTTCCACTCATGGGTGAATCTGTGACTCGTGGTCACAGATTTAAAATAGTTTCAAGGCGAAGTAGAGGGGAGCTGAGGAGAAATTTTTTCACTCAGCGAGTTGTTCGAATCTGGAATGCATTGCCTGAAAAGGTGGTGGAGGCTGATTCGATAACAACTTTTAAAAGGGAATTAGATCTTTATTTAGGGAGAACGGGTCTATTAGGCTATGGGGAGCGGGCAGGGCAGTGGGATTGAATCGCTCTTTTCAAAGAGCCAGCACAGACTAGATGGGCCGAATGGCCTCCTTTTGTGCCGTAAAATTCTATGATTCTATGATTCTATGATTCTTCGTAACTGGGTTCATCAGGAAACTCCAATAGGTCCTACTCTGTAATAATCATGATCCTTACATTTGATATGATGCCTTTTATGTCAGGAAGACATATCAATGTGCTTTACTGGATATACTATAAAGTGGATTGACTATGTTTTGTGGGAGAACGTGGCAGCTGGCACAGCAAGCAATGTCCCACAAAAAGCCAGTGAATTTTATTTGGGTGATTATTGATCAGGACACTAGAAGAACAACAGCAACAACTTGCATTCATATTAGCACCCTCATGCTGGGTTGCATTCCAGAGCGCTTGACAGTGGCGAAACATAAGTCCAAGCTGGGGGAGGGAGAGGTGACTGTAGGCACGGTCAAATAGGAAGATCTTCATAAGAATCTCCCTTCTCTTTGCAAGTCGTGCCATGCGATCTTTATCGTCCCCCGAACAGGCAACTTGGAACTTGGTTTAACATCTCATCCAAAGGACTGCAGCTCCAACAATGCAGCACTCCACCCCCCCACAGCACTGCATTGGAATGTCATCTTTGACCATGTGAGTTCTATGCCCTGACCCTACAAAGGCAGAGACTGCAGTTTGCTTCTGTACACCACAATGATGCTTGAATCCTATTTGTTCTGTGTGAGAGGACACACATGACTGGTGAATCCTCTGTCCACATACCCTCATTGATGCTTTCATTACATCCTGGCTTGATTATGCAAATGTCTTGCTGGTCAGCCTCCCCAATTCCTCCCTCCACAGGATGCAGTTAATCCCAAACTCTGCAGCCCATGTCCTCTACCATTCAAAACTTCGTGACCCTATCTCCCCCATCTTTGCCCGACTCCCCATCATCCAGAGGATCCAATTCAAGATCCTGGTCCTCACATATAAAGCCCTCCACAACCCCGCCCCACCTTACATCCATGACCTCCTATCCTCTTACCAACCTGCCCACTCCCTTCGCTAAGCAGACTCTGGCCTGCTCCATGGCCCCCAACACACCCACCTAACCATTGGTGGGCGAGCCTTCAGTCACTCTGCCTCCAACCTCTGGAACTCCATCCCGAAGTCCCTCCACCTTGCACCCTCATTGGCCTCCTTCAATAGTCCCATCGGCGACTCCTCCCGCCACCCCTCCCCCCACTCTTAGCTCGGAACTGAAGCAATAACCTGTCCAGCACCTTGGGATGTCCTCCTGATGTGAAAGGCACTATACAAATGTAATTTTGTGGTTGTTGTTGTAGTGACCCCATAATCTGGTAGCTCGTGTACTCTCCTGTACCAGGCTTTGCGACCACATCACTCCCACCCTCGCCTGTCTCCAATGGTTGCCCATCCCCCAGAGGATTGAATTCAAGTTCCTTGTCCTCACTTTGAAGGCCATTCACGGCCTTGCCCCCACCTATCTCTCTGACCTACTGCCTCCCTATCAGCCTACCTGCACCCTCCGTTCAGCAGACTCAGGTGTGCTCTACGTCCACTGCCCTAATCGCCCAACCATCAGCGGCTGGGCTTTCAGCCTCTCTCCTCCCACACTGTGGAACTCCATCCCGCAGCCCCTCTGCCTTGCTTCCTCCCTTTCCTCCTTCAAGGTCAGTCTCAAGACCTTCCTCATCGACCGCGCCTTCGACTCCCCCACTAACTTTTCCCCCTCTCTTTCCTCCTACCTCGACCCTCCCCCCACCAGCTCGGGTCCTGACACACAATATATCTACGTTTAAAGTTGTCATTTTTCTTGATACACAATACAATACTTGTGTGTTGAAACAAATTTTCGAGAAAGTATTCGTTGACACGTCTGAACTTTTTTGATTTATACCATCTGAGGTTTTCTTTTGCTTTTAAAAGTGATTTGTTTATTGCTTTTCCAATTCACACTTCTAATACTATGCACCTCCAGTTTAGTCAATACTCTCCTGTGTAGTACGTCATCAAATGCTGTATAAACAACATTTCAAAAGTTTGGTGTTTAACATTGTTGTACTCGACTTCAAGGCTTTCCGCAGCCTTATTCCTTCCCAAATCTGTGACCGGCTAACAGCATATGAACCTGCCTGCTCCCTCTGCTCAGTAGGCTGTGGCCTACTCCACATTCCCCACCCAGCCTGGCCCACACCACCATCAGTGGTCAGGCCTTCAGCCATTCCCACACTACCATCCCCCACCGTTGAAGAATCAAACTTCTTTTTAAATGTGTCCAGCATCCTGGCCTCAACTTGGCAATCTGTTCAAGTTGTTAATTATCCTCTGAGAAAAAAAAAACTTCCTGGTGTCTGTCCTTAACCAGGATCTGAAAACTCAGTGGGGCAGATGATAGAATGGTGGACAGGCAGCAGCAAAGAAACTAGTAACTGTTCCAGTGGCCTTTAGCAGAAATTCCATAGGATTATGTTTCCTTCCATCAGCCCCACCATGTCCGCCATTCTGCCTCATCCCCACCACATGCACACTGCAACCATGGCTTCCATGAATGTACTGTAGTTCAAGAGAGATAATCAGATTTCTACCATGACAAAAGGAGACAGTATATGTAATTCACTGCACTGTCCGACAACTGGTAAATAAAAAGCATTAATCATATAAACAAAGTCAACAAAAGGGAGAATTGAAGCACCACATTGGGAAATGGTAATCAGTCAGATATACTGTTACTCCTGGAAAGACAAAGAGGATTAGAAGCAGTCAGTGACAGTTTAAAACCTCAGAAGTATTGCAAATTGAAATCTCGAGTCAAATGGGATGCATTAGATTACATTAGATTACACGCACCTGCCCTTCATTGAGCTGTTATTTAAAATGGGTCATGACCAGACCTTCAGGTCCCGGATTTGGTGTTGTGTCTGCTGCTTTGCACTGTTTGTTCGCCCATTGAAAGGAACATATTAACTATTCTGATGGCAAGCTGACAGCATTTGCTTCAGTCAGAATCACTGTAACAGTGATCTTTCATTCCAGTCATGCACTGTGCCAATAGTTGATTCTGTGAATAAACTATCATTAGAATCCCCATGTTAGATACAGCACATTTCAGGTTGGGAGGAATGTCTCAAAGAACTTCATTGGATATACTGCAAAATATAGTAACAATGTATGTTATAGGTGAAAATGACAGCAACAACAACAAATTACATTATATGATGGGAGGATGTCCGAAGGCACTGAGAAAGACAACAAATATGTGCATAGTGATGTCTCTCTGTAGAAGTAGACTGAATTGGAATTTTTCAAAGGGAGGTAGATAAGATCTTGGGAAGAAAGAGTGTTAAGGAGTATGTTGAAATGGGATTAAAACATGCATCAAGATTTACTAAACTGATGCAACAGACTTTGACGGGTTGATTGGCCTCCTTCATTTCCTACAAATCTTTATTTGGCATCTGAAATAATTTCACAGAAAGGAAGATCTATTAAAGTATAACTGATCTTTATTTATTTTTAAATTCAGAAGGGTACATTAATTATGATTTAATAATAATATTTCACGTTATAAAGACTTAGCAGAATGATGGCGTTGAATTTTTCTTTAGCAATTATTAATAATAATACTGTGCATTTAGTAGAGCGCTGTATCACATCATTGAGATGCCTAAAAGCACTTCATAGAATATACAGTATTGCAAAACGAATTGATTGTGTATTTTTTTGGTGAAACAACAAGAGCAAAACAATTACATCTGTAGAACGCCTTTCATGTTGGGAGGACATCCCAAGGTGCTGGACAATCAATCTCAGGGATCAGAGTGGGTGGAGGGAAGAGGTGTAAGGAGGGTGACCGAAGGTATGGTTGAAGAGGAGGTCTTGAGACAAGTCTTGAAGGGGGCAAGAGAGAGGACAAAGTAGAGGGACTGTGGGATGGAGTTCCAGATGTGGGGACAGAGTGGCAGAAGGCCCGCCTGCCAATGGTGAGGTGGGTCAGGAGGTGATGTGAAGCTGGCCGGAGCCACCTGAGTGGATGGAGAGGGCAGGTTGGTAGGGTGTTAGAAGGTCACAGAGGTAGGGAAGAGCAAGGCCATGGAAGGCTTTGAAGGTGAGGACCAAGATTTTTAATTGTATCCTCTGTGTGATTGAAGCCAGTGGAGTCGGGCGGGAATGAGGGGATAGGTTCACTGAGCCTGGTGCATGAGAGGACAACAGGCTAATGGTCAAACAAGATGCTATGGTTCAGGACTGGTTTAGAAAGGTGGAGTGTGCATCCTTGGATGGTGATACTCAGTGTCTGAGGTATGGAGGTGTTGACAGGAGCCAAACATGATGGCTTTCATTTAGTTGACGTTCAATTGTAGAAAACTAGCTCTCATCCAGGACTTGATGTCTGACAGATATTCTGTCAAGACAGCAGTGGTCCTGGAGTTGAGGGGGGATGTAGACAGATAGAGTTGGGTGACAAACGCATCATGTGGAAGTTGACCTCATGTCTGCAGGTGCTGTCACCAAGAGGGAACATATAGATATTGAAAAGGAGCCGACCAAGGACAGAGCCCTGAGGAATTCCTCACAAGATGGTGTGGAGGATAGAAGAGAAGCTGTATGGAGCCAGTGGTGCACAGCAATGCCTCACAAACACTCGTAGATTCAGTGACCACCATTTTTGTTTTTTTGGAAGGATCATTATCCGTGGAAAGCCATCTGCCAATTGACTAACAACTGGATTCCTACTTACTGCTAGGTAAACAGAGGAATGTAGAGGAAGGAAATTTGCCTAAGGTTTTGTCCTGGGAAGTCAAACCAAGATCTTCTCTCTTGTATGGTGAATGAGTTAATCTCTGTGCTATGGGACAGAGTTTGTTTCGACTAATTGTCTTAAAGGGAAACCCATTGTTTCCAGACCTCTGTGCAGACAAGAAAAGTGAAGGAAAAAAAAGCACTGAGATGATATGACTGCTTGCCCAGTTCAGTCTAGTCCAGTAAATCTGTGCAAAGCATTTAATGAAGAGAATGAGGACAGCAACACAAGGCTAACAGAACAGTTTGCAAATGTTTTCAATGGAATTTCCCCCTGCAGTAATTATGATTCATGCACGTATATAGACAGATAAGAGGAAATCCTTTCAAACCTAATTATTAGGACGGAGATCCAAATGGGAGGATTGATCACCTGCCTGACAGTATTTACAGTGATGCTGACCCTGTGGCTTAATATACATTCGAATGACAGGTAGATCATTAAGGACCATTCCAACAGGGCACAAATGTGGCACAAAGAAAGAGGTGCTTGTAAAGCATTGCTGCTGGAGGTCTTTTTGGAGACGTGAAACAAA
Source organism: Hydrolagus colliei (assembly GCA_035084275.1). Classification (NCBI taxonomy): domain Eukaryota; kingdom Metazoa; phylum Chordata; class Chondrichthyes; order Chimaeriformes; family Chimaeridae; genus Hydrolagus; species Hydrolagus colliei. Next base: position 147,786,855 of record CM068742.1, read on the forward strand.
GAGACACACAGGTTTGAAAGCATGTGAAAAAGAGAACAGTGGTATCACCTTTGAAAGATGAGGCTTATATGACACAGCCATAGCCCTGGAATCCCACTTGGCCTGAGTCTTAAAACTATTGCCTGATGATTGTAGATCATACAATGTTTGCAAGCATCTTAATTTCAGTTGTAACTCGGACCTTTCTGCGGTTCTCAAAATTGTGTCATACCTGCTGCAGTGGGGTGCTCTTCTGAGATTATCTAAACAAAAATAATTGTTGCATGTGTTGTAGCCCTTTATCATTGAGATTTCTCAAAACGCTTCACAGTGAATTGACAGTATATTTTGTGGGCGAAACACGGCGGTAGAGAGATAGTAGTCTCTCACAAACAGTCATGAATTAAGTTTTTTTGTGAGTGATTATTACCTTCGGAAAGCGATCGTCCAATCAGCTAACAACTGGATTCCTACTTACAACTAGAGATTTGTGGACTAAGGAAACTTGCCTAAAGTTTTGCTTATCCAGGAATCGTACGTGGATCCTCACTCTTGCAAGATGAGCTAACCACTTCAGTAGATTATGGTCTGTGGTTGGTGCAGATCAGAGAGAGAGAAAACGAGATTTAATTTGCATCCAGCTGTGCCGCATCTGACTTGGAAGTAACAATAAGTGAAGTCCTGTATCTTAGTGTTTACAAGCGCCTCACAAGCGAGAAGACCTGGGTTTGATTCCCGGGCAGCGTGAAATGTTGCTCAAATTTCCTTAAACCATATGTTTCTTATTGTTGTAATGATAACTATCACAATAGGTGCCCAAATTAGAAAAGTATCCATCGCCCAGCATGAAGATCGCTCACTTTGGTTAGCACAACAACAAATAAACAGTTGCATTTATATAGATAACTTCACATGGGGTAGCGCCTTGGAGTACAGTACTTAGATATCAGCACAAAACATATTGCAAAAGAAATCCCCCGCCTCTAAAAAAAAGTTTCCAAAACAAAAATCAGCAGAATTTACAGAATTTACTCCATGGTAGTTAAACACGTACAGAGAGAGTAGTCCATCCTTTTATGTGGTTAGAATCAATTGAACATGTTGTATTTTTGAATTCATGTAGTTGAGGCTGACATTTAAATGCAATACTTGGCATCGGGGAGGTGGGGGCAGTTTATACAGGAATAGGCCATTCATCCCCTCAAGCATTATTTCATTAGATTATAGTTGATCTGTACCTGATCTGTAATTTTTATCATTGCTATTATTTACCACTCCACACGCCCTTGTTTACCTAGCAGTAAATAGGAATCCAGTTGTCAGTCAATTGGTGGATCTCCTTCTGGAGATAATAATCCCTTCCAAAAATAATAAATAAATAATAATAAATTAGTCACTCAATTTATGACTGTTTGTGGCATACTGGGATATCCACCCGACGTGAAAGGTGCTCTATAAATGTAATTTTGTTGTTGTGTTTTGTTGTATTGATATGCGTAATTAGCTGCCACGTTTCTCCCACAAAATATACAGTCAATTCACTTTACAGTATATTATGTGAAGCGCTTTGATTCATTTCAAAGCTGTGATATGGCACTATATCAAATGCAAAGATTATTATTATTGATCCTGGTGCTCAGAACAAGTTGAGTATATTGTATCCCTCAACCATGGACACATCGAAATACTCATAGAAAAAAAAACCTACCTTTTCAGTACACAGTCAGGCAATACAATATGCAATTTAAATGTACAACTCACAAAATCCCTACAAGTCTGCAAACATTAGAAAACCCAACACAGATGAGAGGCAGCTTTACTTGCATTGTCCACTTTCATTATTCACTCAATACCATCGCTCTATTGACAGAGTCAATGGCAACCAGCAACTTTTTTCTCACACTTGAAGGCTCTTTAACCAATTATTTAGCATTCCATTCCAAGGGCATAATTATTTCCCTTATTGCCTACAGAGCAGCATCGGCAGGAGGCTGCAACCTTCTCTCAGTGATATTGACTGCAACAAAATTAAACCCTAGTGAATAATTTTCTGTCAGGCTTGCTCAGTTCGTACTGCTCTTGTTTCTGAGTTAGAAGGTTATGGGTTCAAAGGCCACAACAGTACAGTACTTGGAACCCATATAGTCCAGGCTGACACTCTGATGCAGTGCTGGGGTGTGTGCTGCATTGTCTGAGGTGCTGTACTTTGGATGAAACATTAAACTGAGGTCCCTTCTGCCTTTCTAGCTGGATGTTGAAGATCCCCTTGGTACTAGTCACAAGTGAAAGGAATTTATTCCACACCAACAATCCCCTATTTGTGGCATGTTGCCGTGCAGAAAATTGGCTTCCGCATTTGGCCACAAAATACACACAGCCACAACATTTTACAATATATCCTGCGAAGCGCTTTGAGATGTCTGTACACTCCACCTCACCAAGCCAGTCAGGAGCCTGAGTGTCTTGTTTGATCCTGAACTGTTCTTTCGCTCCCATATCCAGGGGAGTTAATGGGGTTCAAGGCTGGTCTTCAAGTCGGACGTCCTCCCGACGTCCTTACTTTCAAGGCCCTCCACCGCCTTGCCCCCCTCCTACCTCTCTGACCTGCTAACTCTCTATCAACCTGTTTGCTCCCTCTGTTCAGCAGGCTCTGGCCTGCTCAATATCTCCCACCCCACCCGCCCTACCATCGGTGGCTGGGCTTTCAGCCTCACTGCCCCCATGCTTTTAAACTCCATCACATATACTTTTGCTCCTCCCTTGCCTCCTTCAAGACCCTCCTTTTTGACTACGTCTTCAGCCGCCCTCTCACCTGTCTGCCCTCCCTCATCCCAACCCAGGTCCCCCCACCCCCCATTCCCCATGCTTGTGTCCTGACCCCTGACTAATCAGCACCTTGGAATGTCCTCCTGTGGAGCTCCTGTAGCTCAGTGGTTAGAGCACTCACCTTACAAGCGTGAGACTTGTGTTCGAATCCAGGCAGATTAGGGCGAAACCTTGGGCAAGTTTCCTTACTCCACACGCCGAATAATAATCTGTCCAAAAAAACCCACACTAGTAAAATTGGTCATTTTCAATCCATGATTGTTTGCGGGACACTGCTGTGCACATTTGGCTGTCATGTTTCACCCACCAATATAGAGTCAATTCACTTTACAGTACTGTATATTCTGTACATCTAGAATTCATGAAAAGTGTTATATCAAATGCAAGGATTATTATTAGTAGTAACTTGCCTTCAGTAGTAGTAGTATAGCGCTTTGAGACATCGATAAGATGTGAAAACGCTATACCAAATGCAAGGATTATTATTATAAATCAAAGGTGCTCTACAAATGTAATGTTGTTCATTGTTGTTGTTTTGATGACATGATAAGGCACTATAACAAATGCAAGAATTATTATTAGATTTCAAGAACAGGATGTGCATTAGCGCAGATGATTGTAGATGAGCATACCATCCAACAGTATGCTCTGAAATATGTTTCTTCAATTGAGTTTCATTGAGAAGGGTTTTCCATGGATCCACTATTTAAAACTGTCCATGCACAGGCACCTAAAACAAGGCAACAATTAGAAACATCAATAGCATCATGTTACATTGAAATGCATTTTAAAATAGACTGCCTAACCATACAACGGCATGTAAGGTTTGCGATGTTTCATGACAGGTTTGAGACAATACAATTTACAACACAATTTACATTTGCAGCACATTTTTCAAGTCCTTAACACTGCTGGGGTTTGGAAGCCAAAGAGGGTAGTGACTGGAGAATGAAACATTGGGCAAGTTTCCTTTCACCATACACCTGTGTTTTCCAAGCAGTAAGTGGATACCCTGCTATTAGTCAATTGGTGGATCACTTTCTGCGGCTAATAAAACCTTCAAATTTCTTTTATAATTTGGTCACATAATCCATGATTGTTTGTGGCACACTGCTGTGTGCAATTAGCTGCCATATTTCACCCACAAAATATTCAATCACTGCACTTTACAATTTACAATATGTCCTGTTAAGAGCTTTGTGATGTCTCAATGATGTGATATGGCATTAAATCAAATACAAGGAGTATTATTCTTATAATATGTGATAAATTATATTGGACCTGTCACAAAATGCCTCCAATGTCACCCCAATAATGAGTACAACAACAATAAAAATTACATTTATAGAGCGCCTTCCACATCAGAAGGAAGTCCCAGTAATAAAAAAAGAAGAAACATTACATCCATTTTCTACCTGTTAATATTCATACAACATACTAGAGGTATAATAGCCATAAAAGCAGCATGCAATCATTTCACCATGGTATCACATGAGGCATGTTCCCCTCCATATAACTCTTAAATACCAGATTAAATATTGCGTATTGCATACAGGGGGAAATATTTTATCTGAGAGCTCTTTCTTCTGAATCAGAAGTATAAATCCTTCCTTTTAAAATGGATTGCTCTATGCAGAGTGGGTTCTTTCCAGATTTTGTTCTGCAGGAGATAACTTAGGAAAACACAATTACTTTCAAGGAAGGAAGCACTTGTATTGAATGCTGAAAGCAACTGCAGCCTTTGGAAATGGCAAAAAAAAGTCTAATTTAGTTTCATGTATAAAACACTGTTACAGTGATGCCAGTCACTCTTATGGCAATGGCTTGCACACCATTCAAAAATAATTGTCAATGTGATAATTATTTTACCACCTTGCTGGTTTTACCTGGAGATCTTCTACAGAACCCAGATACAATATTCATAATTAATAATAATTTCTTGCATGTGATATCAGGCTAAGCCTATCACATCGTTGAGATGTCTCAAAATGATTTGCAGAATATTCTGGATGTCTCACAGTCATGGATTTTGAGTGACCAAATTATTTTTTATTTTTTTGAGGGATTATTACCCACAGAAAGCGATCCATTAATCGACTCAAAACCAGGTTTCTACTTCCTCTTTGGTAAATAGATGCGTGTTGACTAAGGAAACTTGCCTAATGTTTTGCCCTGACCGGGAACTATTACTAAGTCATATTTAACCACAACAATAACTTACATTTATATAGTACTCTTCATATGGGATAGCATCTCAGAGCACTTAACTATGTGACAATTAACCAACTGTTTGGGTTCTACCTATTAATGTAATAATGGGTTAACTTATCCAACCATAGTATATTTACTGCAGCCTTTCTGAAACATTTCTAACTTGAGAAATAAACCAAATAGGACAAATTTATGTCATTACAAAACTGGATTTTTTTTGGTTTGTTCAAGTTTATAGTGTAGGCTGACATTCCATTGCCGCACTGGGAGAGCTCCGATATCTGTAAGGTGCAGTCCTTTGGATGAGATTTTAAACAGAGGTCCCGTCTGTCTGTTCGGGTGGATGTTAAAGATCTCAAGACACTATTTTCAAATAGAAGGGAGATTCCTCTGGTCAACAATCCCCCAGTGAAAAATAAATTGTCTTCCACTTCATAATTCTTTATAACGTATTGCTGTGCTCAAATTCGATGCCGCATAATAACAACTTGGCTTTATATAGCACCCTACATGCCGGACGGCGTCCCATTTCCCTGCAAATGACACATTCTTAAAGCAAACTCAACTATCTCCTGATTTTGACAATTGTAAGTGTTAAATATGTAGCAGCTGATGAAATTTTCGCTTCCTCTAATCCTCTCCTAAACATGCTATTGGCAATTGTGAGACAATGCCTTTATAATTATTCTCTCGCTGTTTTTTCCCCTGTTGCATCCTTGTGAGATTGCACCTAGCTGTTGTTTTGTGCTTCTTCACAGCAATGCAGTTCAAATCGGCAGTGCAGCAGTCACAGGTTTGATCGCAGGATTCAACATTCCACAATTAGCTTTACTGCAAGACTGTGATAAAGACTGTGGTAAATTTCCACATGGATGCGGATGACACCCAACTCTATCTCTCCGCTTCCACCCTCAAGTCCAGCACTATCGGTGTCCTGTCTGTCATCGAATCCTGGACGAGGGATAACTTTCTCCAGTTGAATGTCCGCAAGACTGAGGCCCTCCTGATTGGCTCGCAGCAGCGCCTCCACACCTCAGGTGCTGACAGCATCAGCATCCAATGCTGCACCCTCCATCTCTCAATGCCAGTCAGGAACCTGGGTTTATTGTTTGACCTTGAAATGTTCTTCCTCCCCCACATCTGCGCTATGACCAGCACTGGCTTCCACCATCTCTGTAACATTGCCAGACTCCATTGTGCTGAAACTCTCGTATTCGTCACATCAAGGCTCGACTTTTGGAACTCCCTCCTCGTCGGCCTACCCGGCTATTCCCTTCAAGAGCTGCAGGTCATCCAGAACTCTGCAGTTTGTGTCCTCTCCCGCGACCACATTACTCCCATCCTTGCCCAGCTCCATTGGCTCCCCATCCCCTCAAGGATCAAATTCAAGATCCTTGTCGTCACTTTCAAGGCCATTCATGGCTTTGCCCCCTCCTACCTCTCTGACCTGCTGACACCCAATGAATCGTTCCCCGCTCCCTCTGTTGAGTAGGCAGTCCCTTTGCCTTGCTTCCTCCCTTGCCTCCTTCAAGGCCGGACTCAAGACCCTCCTCCTCGATTGTGCGTTCTGTCGCCCTCCCAACTATCCCCCTTGCTCGGGTGCCGATCCAACTGTTCAGCGTCTTGGGATGTCCTCCCGATGTGAAAGGCACTCTAGAAATGTAGTTTTGTTGTTGTTGTCGTGTTCCAGGCTGTGTGCTTGTAAATGGGAAGCTTTTAGATATATTTTTCTTAATTTGCGTCTCTTTCCCTACCTCTGTTTTCCTGTTCTTTTCACACTTCATTTATGGAAATGCTATCTGCGGAGTACATCCCTTGGGATCATGTATATTTGCTTGTAATCCTCTGTTTACAGCACTGGAACCACTGTAAGATATACAATTCTGCCTGCTTCAGCGTTGATTTCCTAGAGGAATCCAATTTTGAGCCGTATTCGGGTAGAAAGGTTCACTTCGTGTATCCCAGGCAAACATTTAATCTGTACTCTCGGCTTAGTCCTTAGTTCATTAATCCTTTCTTCCTGACTTGTCCGCAAAGGGCTGGGAGTTCTCTTCCCTTGTTAAACTATAGTTGGTGGCTGTGGGCAAGGAATAATCCCCTGTCCTCAGCTAGTTTCAGGATCTGGAGCTAATTGATGAAAGTTGAGTCGGATTCAGTTGACAGACTCCCAGGAGTGCTAATATCTGGCAGGAAAATGATTGCAAACTTCACAATTGTTTTTTTCCCTGCATTGCTATTTATTTAACACACTACACGTCCGACAGCAATATGTTTTCTGGGCCAATTTATAATTATTCTAAAACGTAAAATCTTGTACGAGAAGGTTGCTGCCATTTTATAAACACATTCTAAACTATCAATTTTTTTAACTCAATGATGCCAGCAAATGTATATTAAACAGTGAAATTAGATGCAATTGCATTAAAGTATGCTTAGCAGCCTCTCAGAAGAGAAGGAATATGTGCCCAGAGCGTCTCTCTGCTTAGAAGTAAATCGCCGTTTTGCCCTTTGCTAATCTTGAAAAAAGAATTGAACAGATTTTAGGTCCCAGGTGCTAACTGTTTGGCTGCTTCCAATCCAGGGCACAGCAGTGACAATCCTAATGCATTATTATAATAATAGTATTCCTTGCATTTCACATGGCGCCTTATCATATCGTTGAGATGCATCAAAGCACTTCACAGAATATATTATAAAGTGAATTGACTATGTTTTGTGAGCAAACTGCAGCCAATTGAGCATTAGAAATTGAGAAATCCCAATTGAAAAATCCCAAACGCGGCTGCTCGAGCGCAGATGGCAGAAACCCGGCCTCACAGTTCACCCCCAGCTGTGGCTCGAGCATCTTCACAGCTACCGCCATTCTTAGTCACATGCGAAAACAGCGTACTGTTCCAACATCATTCTGGAGACCAAAAGCACCTCCAAGGTCCTTTTCTCAACCACCCATGACCTCCTCCATGTGTCGCCTAAAGCATTCTCAATCTTCACATCCAACGCCAAGTGCCAAAAGGTCAACATATATATGCCTGTCAGCCTCATCCTCCTGCCCCTTGCCCCCACCACCCTCCCATTCCATTTCCCTCACCCACCCCATCCTCAGCTCCTACCATGACCCCCATCCTACATTCCTTCCTCCTCATCTCTACTTTCTCCCTTTCATCCACCATCACCACTATGATACCCACCACCTACTGCCTCGACCGCTTCCCTCCAACGCTGATTACCCAGCTTCCCCTCCGCTGCCCAATATTTTTCCTTATCTACATGCTCCCTTCTGGTGATATCGTCTGCAGACATGGGGTAAAGTTCCACATGTATGCAGATGACACGCAACTCTACTTTTCCACCTCAAATTGTGACCCCCACCAATCCCCCGATATTGTGACAGACTGACTGTAAGATATCAAGAGCTGGATGAGCACAAACTTCCTGCATTTAAACATTGTCAAGACGGATGCCATACTCTTTGGCTCTCGTTGATGTCTTCAGTCTCACGGCTCTCACCTCCTACGCCTACCCAACCTGCCCCTAAAACTCTTCAAATCCGCACCTAACCCAGGCATCAGGTTTGACCCCCAATTATCTTTCCTCCCAAACACCCATTCCCTCACCAGCACAACCTTTTTCCATCTCCGCCACATTGCCCATCTCCGCCAATATCTCACCCCTAAAGACGCTGAAACCCTAGGCCATGCCTTTGTCACCTCTTGGTGTCCTTCTTGCCAGTCTCCCTTCTGCCACCATTCACAAAATCCAGCTCATACAGAACTCTGCTGCCCATATTTAATAATAATAATAATCCTTGAAATTATATATCGCTTTTCACGTCTTCTAGACATCTCGAAGCCTTTCACAGAATATACTATAAAGTGAATTGACTGTATATTTGTAGGTGAAACGTGGCACCAATTGCACACAGCAGTGTCCCACAAACAATCATATTCAAATCCATGCAACACACATGTATAGAAAGAAGGGAATTTCCAAAACAAAACTGACTGTTTGAAAAAGGGTCTATTACTGATTTTCACCTGAACCAAAGTTCGTTCCCCGATTACCCCAGTCCTTTACTGATTCCTGGTCACAGAGCGGATCGACTTCAAGATCCTCACTATCGTGTTTAAATCCCTCCACTCCTCTGCACTCCTACCTCTCCAGCCTCTTCTCTCCTCACATCAGTACCCACTGCCACCACTCTACTAGATCTGGCCTCCACCTGGTTCCCTGAATCTTCCGCTCCACCGTCGATGGCTGTGCTTTCAGCCACTACGCCCTGAAGCCCTGGAACTCACTCCCTCAATCCCTTCAACTCACCACTTCCTTATCCATTTACATGTCACGAACAGAAGAGCTTTCCGTTCGACCTCGCCTATGGTCACCTACCTCCTCCCTGGCTCGGCCCCATGCTCCGCAATTGTGAAGCACTCTGAGACGCTATCTGGCTTGGAGGGGGCTATATCAATTAAAGTTGTTGAGCACAGCAGTGTCCCGCAAACAGTTGTGGATTGAGTGAACAAATTTTAATGAAGGGATGATTACCTCTGGAAAGTCTGTCCTCCTCTAAGTACAGCACTAAAGCTCCTATTCCTCTGTTTATTGAATCCTGTGGGTAAGCAGAATAATGGTGGGGGGGAGATATCCAGGGGACAAGCCAGGGTTATGTTTTTAAAAATCTCCCCCCATAACATTTAAAACTGAACAATAATCAAATTTTAAATAAATTCATAGACAATTTTTTTTACTGTTCTTCTGTTCTGGCTCCCGGCTAAACCAAATGGTGATGATCCAGAAGCTGCGGTGACTTGTGAATCACAGCTAATTCTGAACTCTGTGAATTGCATTTTCTCCCCATCTCGAGATGGTGATCAGTGGCACCTTGACTCCAATAACCTGTGGAGAGTTGGGTGATTCTGTCTCTCCCCCAGATGCTGTCAATTCCACAGAATAAAAATCAGTTGCTCACCTCACGGCTTTTTGTATCATCGAATAGAATTATATATTACAGAAGGAGGTCATTCAGCCTAACGTGTTTCTGCCAGCTCTTTGAAAAGAGGTGTCCAAATTATTTCCACTCCCCTGTTCTCTCCACATAGCCCTGCAAACCTGTCCTCCCCAAATAACTATCTACTTCTCTCTTATAAGTTGTTATCAAATTGGCCTCCACCAGCCTGGGATGTTGTTCTGCAAAATCGGTTACCATGTCAGCCTACAATGCACACAGTCAATCCACTTTTACAGTCAATCCCACAAAGTACTTTGAGATGTCTCTACAATGTGCAGAGGGATTGTGTCAAATGCAAATATTATTTTATTGCCACAAATGGCAACATGGCTGGATGGTCAGAACTCGAGTAAAAAATATATCTGTGAAGTTTGTCCGAAAGATTTGGAATCCCAGCCCTATTGTACAATGTTTTAGGGGTCTGTAACAGGGAGACTGTGCAGCACATTTCACAGCATCTGATGAAATAACAACAATAATAATCCTTGCCTAGTATTATTTTTATTGCCTAGTAATAATCCCTCAAAAACAAATTGGTCATTTCTATCCATGACTATTTGTGGGACACTGTTGTGTGCAATTCACCTCACAGTATATTTGTGAAGCACCTTGAGATGTCAAGAAGACAGGAAAAGGTGCTCTATCAAATGCAAGGATTATTATTATTAAAATGATCCGCCAATCGATTAACAACTGTGTTTCTACTTACTGCTAGATAAACAGATGTGTTGAGTAAGAAAACTTATCTAAGGTTTTGCCCCTCCCAGGAATCAAACCCAGGTCCCCCCGCTTGCGAGGCAAGTGCTCTAATCAATACTGTGCAGGAATCCACAGTTGTGAAATTGGGGTAAAAAGTTATGCTTCATAACACATTCACTAAAGTCACATTTATCATATCAGCTTGGTCCCTCTGGGCGATGTCATCCGCAAACATGGGGTAAATTTCCACATGTATGCGGACGACACCCAACTGTACCTCTCAGCCTCATCCCTCAACCCCCAGACCATCAATGTTCTGACAGCATGTCTGTCCGACATTGAGTCCTGGACGAGGGACAACTTCCTCCAATTGAACGTGAGCAAGAACGAGGCCCTCCTGATTGGCTCAAGCCAGCGCCTCCGCGCATCGGGCGCTGCCAGCCTCAACATCCAAGGCTGTACTCTCCACCTCACAAAGCCAGTCAGGAACCTCGGCATCACGTTCGACCATAAACTCTCCTTCCTCCCCCACATCCGTGCCTTGACTGGCACCGCTTATTTCCACCTATGCAACATTGCCAGGCTCTGCAACTACCTCACCCCCAATGCTGCCGAAACACTCGTGCACGCATACATCACCTCACGGCTGGACTACGGAAATTTTCTCCTCGTCGGCCTCCACAGTTCCTCCATTCACAGGCTGCAGGTCATCCAAAACTCTGCAGCCCGTGTACTATCCCGCACCCGCCTCCGCGACCACATAACCCCCACCCTCGCCCGTCTCCACTGGCTCCCCATCCTCCAGAGGATCGAGTTCAAGATCCTCGTCCTCACCTTCAAGGCCTTACACGGCCTTGCCCCGCCCTATTTAACCGATTTACTTTCCCCCTATAAGCCCACCCGGATCCTCCGTTCAGCAGGACTTGGCCTGCTCCAAGCCCCCGCCCGAACCGCCCCACCATTGGATGCCGGGCCTTCAGTTTTTCCGCTCCCACCCTGTGGAATTCCATCCCCCAATCCCTCTGCTTTGTTTCTTCCCTTTCCTCTTTCAAGGCTGGTTTGAAGACTTTCCTGTTCGACCGTGCCTTTTGTTCCCCCCCCGAACTTTTTGACCTTCCCTACGTGTTTCACCCCTTCCCGAACACTCCCCTCCCAGCTCGGGTCACACGCCTCCTGTGCAGCGCCTTGGGACGTCCTCCCGACGTGAAAGGTGCCTTATAAGTTTAAGTTGTTGTGGTTGTTGTTGGTAGCACTCCTGTCTCTGAGTCAAAATATTCAAGCCTCACCTCAGGAGTTCGAGCTCAGAGTCTAGACTGACACTCCAGTGCAGTGCTGGGGGAGGGAAGCTGCTTTGTCAGAGGTGCTGGCCTTCAAATGAGACTTTAAACCAAAGTCCTGTGTGCCTGATCAGGTGGAAGTTAAAGAATGATGGCACTATTCAAAATGGGAAGGGAGTTTTCTCCAAGTGTTCTGGCCAACAATCCCCAAGATAAAAACAGTCATTCCCCCCATGACTGTTTGTGGGACATTGCTGGGCCTACACTGTACACTTTACAGTAAAATCTTGTGAAACACTTTGAAGCATCTCAGCTATGTGATGAGGTTCTATACAAAAGCAAGGATTTTTGTTATTATTGAAAACGTTATTGAACCTGTTGTGAACCCACCTCCGTTCACAACTTTGGTTGGGGCTGAAGGTTTCAGAGCTCCCAGTGTTACCTCAATTGCAAAATGCAGCATGTCGGGAGAGCTAAAGGACAAGATACCAAGATAACTTGGTGCATATCATCCACGAAGTAGCATTCCAACTCCATAGGCAGGTAAAAGATTCAGATTTACAAGATGAGCCACAAAGTTTTGAAAATGTGCTGACATCATTGGTGTGTGTGTGGGTGGGTGGGGATGGTGTTGCGGGTGGTGTGGGGGTGGCGGTGAATTAGTTGATTTCATATCAGAAATCATAGTCTATAGAAATGGATGGAAAAGTGTGACATTCACACTTTTGATAGCACATTTGATTATTATTAAATCTTTTATGAAAGATGGCATTTTTCGTCTCCACCCACTTTGTGCCAACCTTGAAATCTGCACTGAAGTCACTCCTTCAAAGCATGGAACCTGTTCTGAGTTTGCTTTCTGAATCCCATCTAGCGTCTTATACACGCCTATAACATCTTCTCTGTTATGTAATAATCTTTACAGAATATCAAATCCTAGCTATGATAATAAGAAGAATCCTTGCATTTGGGAAAATGCCTTAACAGGATGTCTCAAAGCACTTCAGAGGAGTTAATGTAAAACATACTAACTGTGTATTTGCCAATGATTGTGGCAGTCAACATGTCCACGATAATGGTCTGAAAACAGCCACAAAGTGAATGAGTAGTTTTATGTGATGGGTTGTCAGCCAAAAAACCGGGAGAAACTCCCTTCTCTCTTTAATAATCACATATGTTCTTTGATATCTAGCTAAACAGGCAGACAGGACCTCAGTTTAAAAACTCATCTAAAATATGGATGCAGGGTTTCCCTGGTTGACCAATGCACTGGAGAACTCAGTGAGTTGAATCCAAGTCTTAAATGCTCACAAATATATTCACATAACCTCTCAAAAGCCAGCAGGAGAAAACCACATCAGGATAGACACAAGGGATAACATGTCCACTACTGTGTGGTCAAAACACGTGGGAAAAACTGTTGTCTTGGGAAAATTCACATCCGAGTATGTACAGGCAAAATAGCGAGCTGAAAGTGTTCATTCCATCCGTGCATATTACCTGTACTTGCAATGGCAAAGCATTGCCCATGTTTATTTCACATAAAAAATGAAACACGTTTGGGCGGAAATACAACGAGCACGATTTTGCATTCATCTTGCGAAGCAGTTATGGTCCTGAAGATCCACTGTGTGGTGCTATCCCTGTTCTCTGTTCATTTCATTGAGCCACATTTCTACCCTGACACCTCATCAATATCTGCTCATGATGTGGGAAGTTGAAACACAAAGTACTTAGACAAATGACTTGCGCTTATCACTTTCCATTGCCCAGAAGACTCATGCCTGAATTGCACAATATGTGCAACTAATCAGTTTCATAGACTGTGCTGGAGTAGACTCAGTTTAACAAGCAGATACATTTGATCTGTTTGATGCTTTAAAGTACGAATTGGAGTGAGAACCCTTCAAGGCTTTTGCCTTTGAGATACTGGTAAAGCTACTCACTCTGGGGTGCCCAAGCTTTGGTTCTTGCCAATCTGCACCTGGTACTTTCCAGAATTGGGTAAGCAAGATGAATCCCTTCAGGGAGAGAGTGTACACTCCACTCCAACAATCTATCTCTGGAATTTACACATGTAGGTGGGATGCATGGAAATCTCAGTTTGGTTTGGATACTCTTAAGCATGGTGATGGGTTCCACATGTGTCAGACACCCGGCTGACACCCCCAAAATGCCCAGTACATTGTGCTACTCTGTGCCACCATAGATTTCACATCCTTGTTGGTTCCATTGCAAAACCAAATTTCGGGGTCACAATTGCACCCTGTGGTAATACCAATGACATCTATTACATCAACGAAAACACGCATTCAGAAGCAATCAATTGCCCTTGGCTTGAAGTAAAACCTCCTTCTACCATCCAAGGCCAGTGATAACAATTGACTCCTTTGACCACATATGTGGTTGACAGTAATAATTATCAATGGTGATAATGTCACATTACACACCTTTTGTCCCTTTTATTTCCTGATATCATGCTGCATTAGATATTTTACCTCACACACACCATTCCTCACAAAATTGTTATCTTGTGTTTCAAGTAGGGACCAAATTTAAGTTACCAAAGTGGTGTTTGCATGGTTAAAGCTTCTTTAGGATTAAATAATTGTACAGTGCTAACTACAGTGTAAACAAGGACCAAAATAATCTGAAGGGACATGGAGAAAAGGCAGATAAATGAGATTAAAAGGATTTTTCTTTAAAAGAGTTGGGATAGACTGAATGGGCTGAATGGCCTTCTTCGGTGCTGTAAATTTCAATATGCCTATAATTCTAGTGGGAAACCAGTTTGCTTGTCTATTGTCTTGTGTAATATTTTGCATATCTCTAGGATCTTAATACCAGAATACAATACAATAGAGAAAACAGTGAATGGCCTACGCTAAGCTGTGATAATAATAGAATATTCATGAAGATCCAATTTGGAATTAGTCAATTTACATTGTAAAGACAGATGCCATTTTCGGCGTTATTGGCTCAGGCAAATGCAGTGACAGATGCATATGTATAATTGTCAAGAATTGCCCGTTTCTTTGCTGTAGCATTCTATGATTTCAAGCAATTGAAGAAATATAAATATATAATAATAATCCTTGATTTTGATATATAGCAAATCATTGAGATGCCTCAAAGCGCTTTACTTGATAGTATATAAACGCAGCAGCAAAAAACGCAGCAGCAAAATGTGCACAGCAGGGTCCCCCAAGCAGTCTTGGATTGAGTGACCAAATCATTATGTTTTTTTATCTGCCAATCAATTAACAACCAAGTTCCTACTTACGCCTTGGTAAACAGAGGAGTGTGGAGTAAGGAAAATTGTTTAAGGTTTCGGACTGACCAAGAATGAAACGTGGGTCCTCTGGGCTGTGAGGTGAGTGCTCTAACCCACATGTTACAGGACTCTACAAATGACAAAGAATCCAGTCAAAAAAGGCATGAAAGGTAAGGCATGGGATCCAATATTAATTGTAGCTATTTACTCTGAAGCTTGTCCAGAGTCTCTGAGACCCTTTCGGTGTGAAGGGCACTATATAAATGAAACTTGTTGTTGTTGGATGATTCTTCACAGAATAAGTACACTACAGAATTGAGAGCTGTAGGATCTGAATGTTATTTGAAATGAAAATGTAACAAAGATGGATTTGCAGTCACACTTCACAGTACCCATTGGCCACGATCCTCCAGCCCTGCATAACGGTAAATCAATCTACCTATTTAGGTGGACTCTGGAACAGTCTCCCTCAATCCCTCAGTGTCATGCCCCCACTTGCCCCTTTTAAAGACCTGCCTGAAAACCTTTCCCTTTGATAGTGCTCACAGCCATCTCCCCTTCAATTGATGGGACTAACAGCTGATAAATCCCCTGTACCTCATGGGCTATATCCTAGGGTTTTAAAAGAGGTGGCTACAGAGATAGTGGATGCATTGTTTTTGATCTTCCAAAATTCACTGGATTCTAGAATGATTCCCGTTGATGAAGGTCGCAAAAGTAACACCACTATTTAAAAAGGGATAAAATGGGGAACCATAGACCAATTAGCCAGACATTGGTGATAGGCAAAATCCTAGAATCTATTATCAGAGGTGTTGTGGGATACTGAGAAAGTCATAATAAGATTAGGCAGAGTCAACACGGCTTTACAAAACGTAAATCGTGCCTAACAAATCCTATAGATTTTTTCTTAAAGATGTAACTAGTTGGTTAGATGGGGGAAACCAATGGATACAGTGTATTTGGATTTTCAGAATGTATTCAACAAGATGCCACATAAAATGTTGTTATATATGATTCGGGCTCCTGGAATTGAGGATAATATATTAGCATGAATTGAAGAGTGGTAATAGGCAGAAAACTAAGAGTAGAGGTAAGGGGTCCTTTTCAGATTGGCAGGTTGTTACTAGTGGAGTGTCGCAAGGATCAGTGTTTGAGCCTGAACTGTTTACGGTCCATATCAATGACTTAGATGATGGAATAGAGCTTAACATATCTACATTTGTGGACAATACAATGCTAGGTGGGGAAGTAAGCTGTGAGGATGACACAAGCAGAATGCAAAGAGATATAGACAGGTTAAGTGAGTGGGTAAGAAGGTGGCAGATGGAGAATCATGTGGGGAAGTGTGAAGTTATTCACCTAGGTAGCAAAAATAGAAAAGCAGATTATTTTCTAGAGAGGGAGAGACTAGTATTCAGAAGGATTTATGTGTCATTGTATACCAATCGCAGAAAGTTAGTATGCAGGTGTAACAAGCTGATGGCTTGTTGGCATTCATTGCAAAGGGGTTAGAGTATAAGAGTAGGGAAGTCTTACTGCAACTGTATAGGGCCTTGGTGAGACCACATTTAGAATATGGTGTGCAGTTTTAGCCTCCTTATTGAAGAAACGATATGCTCGCCTTAGAGAGGGGTGCAATGTAGATTCACTAGGTTGGTTCCTGGGATGAAGGTTTGACCTATGAGGTTAGGGTCAGTAAACTAGACCTATATTCTCTAGAACATGAAACAATTAGAGGTGATTTTATAGAAACCTATAGGATTCTTAAGGGTCTTGACAAGGTACATATTGTGGGATTGTTTCCCTTGGTTGGAGAATCTAAAAACTAGGAGCCATAGTTACAGGAGCCCACAAATATACAGTCAATTCACTTTACAGTATATTCTGTGAAGTGCTTTGGGACGTTGATAAGATGTGGAAAGCGTTATATCAAATGCAAGGATTATTATTATATATATTCTATTATATTTATATTATTATAGGATTAAAGGCCAGCCTTTTAAAAGTGAGTTGAGAAAACATTTCTTCACTCAGAGGGTATTGAATTTATGGAATTCTCTACCCAAGAAGGTTGTGGATGCTCAGTCATTGAACACATTCAAGACTGAGATTCACAGTTTTTTAAAAAGCTAAAGAGATTAAGAGAAATGGGGAAAGGGCAGGGAAATGGAATTAGGATAGAAGATCAGGCATGATCTTATTAAATGGCGGGGCAGGCTTGAGGAGCCGAGCGGCCTACTCTTGCTTCTACTCTTCTTGTATTCTTATGTTTTTATCCACAGCTCGGAGTCAGGCTGTACCATCTGTTAAGCGCTCTGTGCACTTATATAGGTGTATATAAATGCAAGTTGTTGTTGTTGGACATTAAAGATCTTGTAGCATGAGCCAAAACATGAAGGGAATTTCTCCTGGCCAACAATCATCCAATTAAAACTGCTTATGGGACACTGCTGTGTGTAGATTGTAGGCTATATTTACAGTAGATCCTGTAAATCACTTTGAGATAGCCTGATATGAAAGTCACTATATCACATGTAATGATAATTATTATTATAGTTTAAATCACTCTAATTTCAAAGTGGCATTCAGTGATGGGTCAGCAACTTTCTTACAAAACTGGTTGTGGATACAAAGCACGTTTTTGCAAAAGAACAAAACTGGTTCGAAACAAGAAAATCCCCCAAATAAAATATTATGTGAAACGTCTTCTGCTTAGAAGCAAAGCTTTATTGAAAAATGAGGCGATGGGGAGGAAGGAGAGACACACACTTACATAGGCTTGGCATTAACAAGCTGCATCCACATACTTCTGAATATTATCATACCCCAAATTACCATTTTGAGTTTCTATGCATATTCCTGAGGTGTTTTGTGAGGTGAGTTTTCATTCTGCAATCAGTCCACGCTGCCATTTCATAAACTTCTCATCTCCATTACCAGTGATCTATTACTGTTTTCTAAGGAAAAGTCCCGAAACATTTGTATAATAATGTCACAGTTGCACAGTGATCGATGGAACTCATTGATGGAGAGACACAATGGGGTCTTATATGCCATTGTTTCCATGCAGGGATTCCTTCTCAGCAATATAGAGTGGGCAATTCACCTGGTCACACAAACTTATTAATAATAATAAACCTTGTGTTTCATATAGAGCCTTATCGGGCCTTCAAAACATCTCAAAGTGCTTCACATAGTATACTGTAAAGTGAATTCACCATATTTTGTGGGCGAAATTGCGGAAACTCCTCTAGAAATGCTGGTTCATTTGTGGTTTCTACTGATTGATGTGATGGATTTCAAGTTTCTTTATTGAACAATCCCATTTGAAATTGTTGGATTTTAGACATCTACTTCCCACTCTCAGACCGTCCCCCCACCACCCCTTTGTGTAAGCTTACATAATGCACTTTTCATGTTGAGAAGACATCCAAATAATCTACTTAAATTGTACGAAGGTGTTTTTTAGGCCACTGTGGCAGCAAGTTGCCACACAGCAATGTCCCCCAAACAGCTATAAAGGGAATGACTTGTTTTACATGGGGACTGTTGGCTAGGACACCAGGAGAAACTCCCTTCTCTTTTGAAATAGTGCCACGGGAATGTTAACATTTACCTGAGTAAGCAAATGGGTCCTTGGTTTAATTATCCAATCTGAAGGACAGCACCTCCAACAGTTTAGTGGTCCTGCAGTACTGCACTGAAGTGTCAGCCTAGACTGGGAGCTCAGAGTATTGCCATGTGGCTTGAACCCAAACCTTCTGACAGATAGGTAAGCCAGGCTGATACACAAACTTCCATACTGTGTTGGATGATATGCATCCATCCACTGTATGAACACACAATAGTTTTTGATTATGGTCTGTAACTGGAACAATCAATTTAAGATAACGTTTCACAAGCATAGTAGATAACAACAACACAACAACAATTATATAGTGCCTTTTACGTCAGGAGGCCGTCCCAAGGCACTGGACAGTCACTGTTTCAGACCCGAGCTGGGGACAGGGGGTGGGGGGGGGGGGGAGGAGGGAAAGGGGGGGATTAGGAGTTGACTATGGATCCATCGAAGAGGAGAGTCTTGAGGTGAAACTTAAAGGAGGCCAAGGAGGGGTCGAAGCGGAGGGACTGCGGGATGAAGTTCTAGAGTTTGGGAGCGGAGTGGCTATTGACTCACTCGTCGATGGTAGAATGGGTGGGTCGGGGAACATGGAGCAGGCCAGAGCCTGCTGAGCAGAGGGGGCAGGCAGGTTGGTAAGGGGTTAAGAGATCACGGATATAGGATGGGACGAGGTTGTGAAGATATGCATTGCCGCTCTGGTTGAGGCAGAATCTATAATGGACTTCAAGGGGAAATAGACTGATACCTTATAAACAGTCTACCACAGGAGTATATAACTGCTGTGAGCAATTGGCTGCCACGCTTCGCCCACAAATATACAGTCAATTAACTTTACAGTATATTTTGTGAAGTGCTTTGATACATCAATACGATGTGAAAAGCGCTATATCAAATGCAAGGATTATTATTATTATTATTTTATGGAAAGGGCAGGTTAATGAGACTAAAAGGAACTAGCTATACCCCCCGCGTAACATAGCGGCATAGTGTTTTTGAACACGTTTGTTTATATATTTCGAAACTTTTTAAAAATAATGTATGTTGTTTACAAAAAAAATGAGCTTCAATCACTGGGTTGTTTTTCTTTGTTGTTGTGTTTTTTTAAGCTGTATTGGTTTTTGTTTTCCTTTTAGAAGTTCATTGTTACAATTGTGGAAACATACCTAAGGCTTTTATATACATATTTAAAAGATAGATTTGACACAGCGCCATCCGCGTCAGGAGGACACAGTTGCAGAAACATACCTACGGCTTTTTATATATACAGTACTGTATAGATGCTTTTGAGGAAGTCAGCGCAGACATGAAGGGTCGAATGGCCTTCTTCTGAGCCATATATAGCTTTCCATGATCCTGCAATTTTTCAATTGCAGTTTGTCATTGCTTGAGCTGGAACCATATTCTAAAGGTATTGAAAAACTGCAATGTGAAAATCTATGGTAAGAAGTTGCCTATAAAACACAGTTACTACACTTTACAGTGAATTCATGTGAAGCGGTGAGACATCCTCCTGATGTGAAAGGTGCTTCATGAAATACAAGGATTATCATTTGAGGTACATCTTCGAGTTATATTAACGTATGAAAGACGGTAAAAAATGTGTGTTCTATTTTGTTTCAACATTGTGCAGTTCCCCCACTTCCCTTGACGGCTGATATAAATTCGGTTTGCTGCTATTTGAAATAAAATACATTCTGCCGTATTTAATTTAACTTTTTTTTGCGGAAAACCCCCAGAATAATTATACTGCTATCATTTAGCAACAGGCTTGTACATTTCTTAGGTGTAATCTACTCACTGAAGGTGCAACTTGAGTGCACAGGGACTGGTTTGGAATTAGTAAACCAGGCCTGGAGCTGGGGAGGCAATGCCATCAGATTGCATGTTGTATAAATAGCAAATATTTCAAAACGACACCGCTGAGGTGTTCTGCCTGATATATATATAAAAAAAAGTTAATAGTGGTCACCTTTAAATCATTCCGCATGTTAAACATCCTATGTCCATTGCATAAATCCATCCAATAAAAATAACGCTCAATCAATTCATGTCTAGGCGCTCTGAGACGCTGCCTGGGTAAAGGGCACTGTATCAATGCAAGTTGTTTTTGTTCTTTGGGATATTGCTGTGCGCTGCCACACCTTCCTACAAATACACAGTCACTTTACAGTACATCCTGTAAAGTTGTTTGAGACATCATCCTGACATGAAAGGCGCTATATCAAATATAAGCATTATTATTGGCATGACCTGAATATTATGCTTTGTGAACACACCAGGGCTCCTCTGGAGTAGGACACTGTTAGCAGCCCTGTCTATCACTGCTCTAAAATGCAATTGTCTTGAAACTGTAGCATTGTTTACAGTGCTGTTTGTATGGTCAAAGGAAAGGAATAATAATGTGGGCTAGAAATGCACACACACACACACACACACATATACACAGTCGCTGAGCACTGACAAGTATTCTGAAGTGTTACATGAAATCAAGGTGTTGTAACATTCCTATCATGATTCACAGGCATGTACATTATTCTTCTTAGTTTTACAGTTAAAAATAAAAGAATGTGTCTATGTATGAGATACACCTTGCAGAATATAATAACAAAAATGTTAGTTATTAAAAATTAACCCACTACCTCTAAAACCTACGGATCCAGGCCATTCCATTTGATCAGTCAGCACCTGTATGCTTAATGTTCCTCCTCCTTTCTTTACCCACCCTACCATCAGTGGCCAGGCTTACATCTAATCTACCCCACTCGCTGACACTCCATCCAACAGTCCCTTTGACTCGCTTCCCCGATCTCATTATCAGTCGATCTCAAGACATACCGCTTTGACTACGCTTTTGATCTTCTTTGATGATGACCCACGAAAAAATGTAAGTATTGTTAATATTATTATTAGTAATAGTATTATCTTTCCCCGAGACTCCCACCCTCAGCTCTCGTGCCAAGCCAGGATTCTTTAGTGCCTTTTGAACCCCTTTTATTGTGAAAGGCACTGTATAAATGTAAATTTGGATAGTCTTGAGGTGTGGTAACTCAAATCACAGGGGATTGAGGCTTCAGCGTAACCATTGTGATTGAGTTGGGGCATTGGAAAATTAAGTGGCAACCTGCCTTCATTCATTCACTTGTCCTTAGTTATCACACTGATCAGCAGGGTTATAAGTATCACTGGTCATAACCCACACATAACTCATTTATCACAGGTTGTAATTTTCAGCTCTGCAGTAACACAATTTGAATGGATTGACCTGTCCTGCAGCATAGTGCTTGAAACGTCTCAACGGTGTAATAAGACTGCATCGAATGCAAGGGTTAGTATTATTAAGAACACGGTTTGAATGAGTTGCATTTCTCTCCCAGGATCAGCTACCCCACTGTAGTAAAACCGACCGCCACTTGTTCCAAGGATATTTCAGATCTGAACAGAAAGAGCTGAGTAACAAGAGACATTTGTACTGATGTTTTCATTTGGTAACTCACCCCAGCAGAAATAACAGTTGATTCCAATTTCATATTGAACGATGTTTTAGGTGGATGTGCAACAATGAGTTTCAGAAAACATCTTAAAGTTTAGACCTAACGTAAACAGACAAAATTACTCTTTAACCAGTTCACACAACAGCGACTCCTACCTTGATTTTGTCTGCTCTGCTTTATTATTTCTCTTGTGAATAGATCTCATAGAATGCCTTCTAACAATGGAACTACAAATAAACTCTTTCTCTAAGGAGAGCGTAAAAGGAATTAAAGAACCATAAGATTTCGACTCAGCTGCCTTCAGTTTGTCGAATAAGCAGCAGCATACTCCAGCAAAGTGGGAAAGTGATATTGCCTTGGTGACAACAGTCCATTGCCAATCTCCTTCTGCTTATGGACCATAGGAGAATAACACCTCGTCAGAATTTGCCTCGAAGGTCTTTCAGCTCAATAAAGATTTTGTTACTGTGATGGAAAGGTGAATATTATGGAGGGATGAGGTCAGTTTCCTTACTCCACACGCCTTATAATAATCCCTCGAAAAAAAACGATAAGAAAATCGGTCATTTCAATCCACAACTGTTTGCGGGGCACTGCTGTGCGCAATTGGCTACTGCGTTTTGCCCACAAATATACAGTCAATTCACTTTATAGTATATTCTGTGAAGCGCTTTGAGACGTCTAGAAGATGTGAAAAGCACTATATCAAATGCAAGGATTATTATTATTATAGAGGGATGTGTCCTCCTTATCTAATTCCAGAAGGTGTTAGGCACCGGTGCAATGGCCAACAATTCCCCCAGATAAAATTAGTCATTCACTTCATGTCTATTAGCTGTGTGCAAATTGGCTGTGGCATTTACATCTAAACATACAGACTCACTATATGTTACAGTAAAATCCTGTGAAGCGCTTAGAAAATAAATCAGACTGAGAGTTCCACTTGTGTACATTAACTACATAAGGAAATTCTCTGGGTCTCGAATGGAACATGCACTCTCCTTCAGGAGAGCTATACCCTGCTAACCCAATTCATCCAAAATATTCATCCAGCACCTTGCTTCAAATGAACTGATCTTTCAGTTGAAGCTGTTATAATGATAAAAGAACATACATTTAAGTTGTTAAACTCTACACTCATGCATACTTCAAAATAGGTTCCTGACACAGCCGCCACAATTAGCAATAACAAATTAAGAAATTACAAAATTGGATGCAATTTTGGGAGGATAAATAAGGATGATTAGAAAGTAATTATTAGACTTTGATACTGACATGTGCTATCTTTGTAAAACCTGGAGAGTGTAATTATCCTATGAATCCACAGCACATACTAATGATTATGCTAATGGCACATAATTTTGAGCTAATTCTAAATTAGGTTGGTTTAGAACACAAGAATATTTCGAGCAACTTGCAAAGGCTCCAAAAGTCTATGCGGTGTCAGCTGTGGGATCATTTTAAGATTTTGTGACAAATTCTTAAAACTCAAATCTTAATAATAATCCTTGCATTTGATACAGTGCTTTCCACTCTTCTAGACGTCTCAAAGCACTTCACAGAATATACTGTAAAGTGAATTGACTTTGCATTTGTGGGCTAAACGCGGCAGCCAATTGCCCACAAACAGTCGTGGATTGCAATGACCAATTTTTATTGTATTTTTTTGAGGGATTATTATCAGGCAATGTGGAGTAAGGAAACCTAGCCAGGGTTTCGCCCTGCCTGGAATTGAACCCAGGTCTCTCGCTTATAAGGCGAGTGCTCTAATCACTGAGCTACAGGATTCCACAACTTGGAATGTGCCTTCCAAATTACAACAACAACAACAAAATTACATTTATAGAACGTCTTTCATGTTAGGAGGACGTCCCAAGCCGCTAAAGGGTTAGGTCAGGACCGAGCTGGTAGGGGAAGGGTCGGGGTAGGGGTGGGGAGAAGGAGAGTAGGAAAGTGGGGAGAGTTAGGAGGGCAGCAGAAGGCACTGTTGAAGAGGCAGGTCTTGAGACCGGCCTTGAAGAAGGAAAGGAAGGAAGGGAGGTGAATGGATTGCAGGATGGAATTCCAGAGTGTGGGGCAGAGAGGCTGAAAGCCTGGCCACCGATGGTAGGGTGGTTTGGGTGGGGAACATTGAGCAGGCCAGAGACCGCTGAACGGAGGGGATGGGCAGGCTGATAGGGAGACAGCAGGTCGGAGAGATAGGTGGGGGCAAGACCGTGAAATTAAGATACAATCAAGAATTTTCTGCACTGTCAAGTCTAATAATAATAATAATCCCTGCATTTGATATAGCGCTTTTCACATCTTATCGATGTCTCAAAGCTCTTCACATAATATACAGTAAAGTGAATTGACTGTATGTTTGTGGACGAAACGTAGGATTTGAAGCGTCTGATCTGAAAATGTGAAACCTATTTTTAGAAGAATGTAGTTGAATGGAAAAATTGTTGGATTTCACACACTCCACCTTCCCATATTGTGTAATTTGGGGTTTGCATATTTCCTTTAATAGCTCATCACAGTGCTAGGTCATTTTTTTTTTAAAAAGGAGCATAGAATCCAGCTTGCTCCATCCTGCTCCACATTCTGTGCCTGGTCTGTGCCGCCATCGGCAGTTTAGTCTTCAGCCTCTCTGCCCCTAACCTTTTGAAACTCCATCCTACAATCCTTATACCTTGCTTGCTCCCTTGCCTCTTTAAGGCCTGTCTAAAGACCCATCTCTTCAACTACACCTCCGGTCACCCTCTTGTCCCTAACATCCCTGCCCTCCACCCCTCCAGATCCCAACCGCCTGCTCGGGTCCAAAAACCCTAACTGTCCAGCACATTGGGATGTACTCTCAACTTGAATGGCACTCTACAAATGTAAATTGTTGCTGTAGAATCGGAAAGCTCACTCACTGATTGTGGCACAGATAGAGAAGGGGAGCCGTGGATAGGCAGGTTGGGGCAGCAAACCTGAGTTAGCCAAGTAGAAGGATTGAGTGGGGTTGAAGGATGTGCAGAGAGTGAGACAGGTAGTTCTGTACCATTATTAGTGTCTTAGAAACTGATAGCAAGTGTGTTACCTGTGAGAGCAGTGAACCACATCTGCAACAGCACCAGGGATCACCTGTACAGAGGTTTCAGGGTTAGTTAGACACACAGGCAGCCAGCCTGTGCCTTCCTTGCAGCTCCATGGCCTATGCAACCATCTGCCACTGCCACTCCTTCAACTGGGGATCACGTAATAGGACACTTACACATCAGGCAAAGAAAAGTCACAACTCACAAGGGAGAAATGCAGGCACATAACAATAAACACATTCAACACTGATGTTGCACTTCTCAGGAAATCAAGATTGAATTGGCATAGAGACTTGCACTGGAACAGATTTTATTTGTGACCATGACAAAGGATTGCTGTGGCAAAGTTCACGCAATATACTCAGCAAACTGGAAACATACTTTAGGAATAGCAACACTCTGACTCGTCATATGACCATAATAAATAAAAATCCTGGTTGAATAAGTTGTTGGGGAAAAAAAATGCTGTGTAAAGCTCTTTGACCTCTCTCTCCGTTTAGTGCACCTGCAATCAGATGGTCAACAATAGCTTTGCATCTCAACCATCATGTGCTACATTTCTGCTGTTAAAATGTTACTTTCCCCATTGGCGGGCGAGCCGTTAGCCACTCTGCCCCCAACCTCTGGAACTCCAACCCGCAATCCCTCCACCTCGCCCCCTCCTTGGCCTCCTTCAAGTCTCACTCAAGATGCTCCCCTTTGATGGACCCATCGGCAACTTCTCATCCCCCTTCCCTCCCCCCACGCCCGTCCTCATCTCGGGTATGAAGCAGTAACTGTCCAGCACCTTGGGACATCCTCCTGATGTGAAAGGTGCTATACAAGTGTAATTTTGTTGTTGTTGTTCTTTCATTTAACTCAAGCTTGGTGGACTATGGGCTACATCCTTTTTGTCAAGATCCTTTTTCAGTCTAGGCAGACACTCCAGCACAATGCTGGGAGAGCATCGGATTGTCAGAGGTGCTATCTAGCTATTCAAATGAATGTTAAATACATCATGACACTGCCATTCCACTCTCATCCCAACAATCTCCAAGATAAATTTGGTAATTCACTTCATGGCTGCTTGTGTGACACTGCTGTGCACAAATTGGCTGCCACCTTTGTCTAGAAATACACAGACATAACACATTAGAATAATTTCTTTGAAGCACTTTGAGACATATCAATGATGTAATGAGGAACTATATAAAATGCAAGAGATTATTATATACAGTACTCTTTTCTGGATTTACTGTTGAAAAAATTTGATAATTTTGGTGAACAAAATAATTCATATACTCTGGTAGAATCATAGAATGTTACATCACAGACCATTTGTTCCACCATTGCTGCTTTTGGTATTTTTCTCCACTTAAGACCGCTCAGAAAATTCCACTCAATTGTTTGCTTCCCATGCCCTTTAATATCTCTCCTCTTCAAGCATCTAATTTCCCTTTAAAACGTGTGTCAGGCCTGCTCAGTTGGAACCACTCCCACTTGGTCAACATCATGTAGGTTCCCATGAATGTGCACATATATGTTATCTGACACTCCAGGTACAGTGAAGGAGGGCTATGATGTTGGAGATGCTATCTTTTGGTTAGGACATTAAACCAACATTCTGTCTAATTACTCAGGTGGATGTTAAATATCCCACAGCATTATATTTGTTAAAAAAAAAGGTAGTTTCTATCCATGTAATGGGCAACAATGCCCCAAAATACAATTGGTCATTCAATTCAGGGCTGTTCGTTGGAAATTCCTGTGTGCAATTGGCTGCAACATTTGCCTTCAAAATACATTTGATAGTATATCTTGTGAAGCACTTTAAACAAACTACTGACGTGAAAGGCACTATGTTTGAATGTAATGATCTTTTTAAGCGTTTTATAAAATATTCACGTTCGTACCAGAAATTGAAGGAATAAAAATTATGTTCGTTTTTTGTAACTCTCAGCAACTAGAAAGTATCAATTTAAGAGTTGGTGAATGAGCAAATGGGGAAGTTAGGAGAATTTTTTTTCACTTACACAGTAGTTAAGGATATAGATTTCCATAAGATCCACCGTGAGTGGTGGTTTAGGCAGAGTCCATATTGCCTTAAAAAATCTGCTGCACTGCTGCAGGCCTATGGGAATGAGCAGGGAAATAGGACTGAAAGCGGTGGCACAGACATGATGGGCCGAATGTCCTTCCTCTTCATGTGTCGCAAATTTCTATGGTTCTAAATGATTATGGTTAGTGCCAAAGCCCAGTATTATGCACTTTGACACAGTCTCTATATCCCGTAAAAATAAATAAAATAATTATTTGGTCACTCAATCCATTACTGTTTGTGGGGTACTTCTGTGTGCAATTGGCTGCAAAGTTTCACCCACAAAAAACAGTCAATTCATTTTACGGTATATGTTCGAGTATATTTACGATATAATCTCAAGGACCTAATAAAGTGCTATATCAAATGCAGGATTATTATTAGCAATACGCTGGGAAAAAAAACAAATGCCAATATTTCAACCCCAGTTTGAGGATCCTTCTTAAACTTCCAGGAAACAAATCCCTCCCGATAACATCACCAGGGAACGGATGGAGTGGGACTCTGCGGAAAGATTGTCAGAAAAAATAACAACAAAGCAGCCTTGCCAGTTTCCAGTCACTCTGTCCTGCCAAATCTGAAGTGACAGCTTACAAAGTACCTCTAAATACCATTGTGTATGTGCTGAAGGAATACAAACTAGCAAACCATTCCCTGTTATGTATGCAGTGCCATTTTCTTAAAGAGAATGGCTCAAACATTGAAATGTTTTTACTCAGTTCACCACATTCCTGATCAGAAGGAGCTTGAAGCATAACATTTCACCTGGTCTTAGCTGGCACAATCGTTTGGCCTTGAAATTTAAGGTTTCAAAATCAGGAATTGTGAAAAACAATTTTATTCATTCAATTTTAAAATTTGGAACCTTTTTTTATATAAAAGAAATACATAAACAAAGCTTCCAACTTAAGAGCCAACATAGGAATGCCACAATTTTGCATGATATCCCAGGGTAATGTGATAAGATACATGATATTGCTTAGCATAATAGGATAAAACAGGCTGAGCTTAGAGTTCTGCAGAGTTGAGATGCATGTATACTGAATGTATTGTACATGAATTGTGCTCTCCAATGCACCACCCAATTCAACATTCACCCTTAAGATATATCTTACCTTGCATTCTCAATTAGAACCAACAACAACAACAACATTACATTTGTATTGCACCTTTCAGGAGGACGTCCCATGGCACTGGACAGTTACTGCTTCAGACCCGAGCTGTGGACAGGGGTGGGTGTGGGGGATTGGTGGGGACAAGGAGCTGCCATGAGTCCATCAAAGAGGAGAGTTTTGAGGCAAGATTTGAAGGAGGCCAGGGAGGGTGCAAGGTGGAGGGACTTTGGGATGGAGTTCCAGAGGTTGGGGCATAGAGGCTGAAGGCTCGCCTGCCAATGGTTGGGCGGGTGGGTTGGAGAACATGGAGCAGGCCAGAGCCACAATAGTTTACTCATGCCATGTTTAATCAGCTTAAACTCTACAATTTGTTATTTCAAACACTGACTGGAAAACCTTTCACTGCTTGTCCAGTTAGGTCCACCTTACCCATTAATCCCTAAAAAAAACACAATAATAAAATTGGTCATTTCAATCCACGACTGTTTGTGAGACACTGCTGTGTGCAATTGGCTGCCGCGATTCGCCCACAAATATATACAGTCAATTTACATTACAGTATATTCTGTGAAGCGCTTTGGGACGTTGATAAGATGTGGAAAGCGCTGTATCAAATGCAAGGATTATTATTATTATTTTATTATTAAGCTTTGATTTCGTAGTTAATTTCTAGGAGTCAAGTGGAAAGAAGTGGTTCCTAGGAGTCAAGTGGGAAGAATCCCAGTGTATGTGACTGGTCTTTTCCTCCCAAGTGAATTCTGATGTCGATTTGTTCTTACATTCAGACATTGAATCTTGATCCTATTGTTTCCCAGCAGTTTTAAGGGGCTGAAACTTTGAGTTACCAAAGTGTTGCATTTACACCTGTAAATGTATGCATCACATATATTCATGTAAGTTTCCGAAGGTTGCTAGTCCTTCATAACCAGCAACTCGGAGACTACCAAGACTACCACAGAGAATCAACTTGATTCCAATCTTTCATTGCCAGACATGACACATAGTAGCTACCTCAGTCGCAAAGGAACCCTACTTACGTCCTACTCCAAAGAGATTACCCTTGGCATTTCCTGTTGATGACTTGGAATCTATACGAAAAGCTGCTAGTATCATTCACTGCAAAAAAGAGTCCAATATAAATATATATAAGCTTTAATGCTCAGTTAGAACGAGACAGGTTTGATACCAGATAATGACTTAGGGCAACTCAATTAAGTTTTCAGAATGACCACTGAGTTAAGGGACTACAGACCATCTGTGATCTATTAGGCAATTTCAATGCTAAGAAATTTGTGTCATCCTTAATTGCTTTTCGGAAATAGGAGTCTGAACCTCCTATTCTGGATCTGGAATATGTTGCCTAAAAGGATAGTGGAAGTAGATTCAATAACAACTCAAAAGGAGGAATTGGATATTTACTTGTTAAGGAAAAAATATTGTGAGGCTATGGGGTTAAGAATGGGAGAATGAGATTAATTAGATACCTCTTTCAAAATGCTAACACAAGCGTGAAGGAATGAAAGGCCTCCTACAGTGCTGTAAGATTGTAAGATTTTATAAGACCTACTCATGGTAGGTGATGAGAAATAGCCCCTTAAATTTTATTGGCAAGTTTTAAGTATGCGTTTGAAGCCTCAAAAGAGTCACTCTCATGTGCTGATCAACAATCTTCCAAATCAAATTGTTCATTCACTGGATGGCTGTTTGTGGGACACTTCTATTTGAAAATTAGCCCACAAAAATGTGGAGACGTTGAGATGTTCTCCTGATATGAAAGCTGCTATAATTTATTGTTGTTACTGTTGTGGAGTCCCTTAGCAGAATGGTTAACCTGCTTGCATCACAATCGAGTGGACGAGGGTTTGATTCCCGGGTGGAGAAATGCCTTAGGCAGGTTTCCTTACTCCACACACCAAACTTAAATGAGGGTGAATAGGACTGGTTTTTTTTAATTTTATTCAACCGTTCACTATTCTGTGTAGAATTTATACTTGACAAAATATTTTTATGTTTAGACAATGCTGCAGCTATTAAACATCTTTACGCAAAATAAATTCTGCTTTCATATCTAACCCTCATTTCTTCTCCTCTCTGCCCAGAATTATACAATTACTCCAAAATGATCAGACCAGATCTGTCCTAAATCTGTGTATTGAATTATCTTAGTAGACAGTAAAATACTGAAGCAGAGGTGCGTAAAGCAGTCTAGCACTTCGGGATGTTACCCTATGGGCAAGGCGTTATATAAACAAGTAAATATATTAACGTATTTGTTTTTGTAAAGTTATTCATGGGAAAGTTGATATTGTTGTAATGTACAACAATGTACAGGGCCAGGCAGCCAGCGCATATGCACAAATTTTACTCGTGTTACTTAAAAAAGTGCTGCATTTATTTCTTCGCGTATCGGCGAATCCGCACTTGAGAAAGTCGCGTTCGGCAAGGGTTGACTGTAATAGGAATCTGGGTTGTTAGTCAATTGGTGGTTCGTTTTCTAGGGTTAAAAATCCCTCAAAAATAAGTGTGTCAGAATTGGCTGCCATGTTTCGCCCACAAAATTCAGTCAATCCACTTTACAATCTATTCTGTGAAGCATTCTTAGATGTCTCAGTGATATGATAAGGCGCCATATAAATGCAAGCATTATGATTGTTAAATGTTGTCACAACAATTTGCAGTAAATTCCATGAAATGCTTTGAAATGCACTCTTGATGTAAAAGCTGTGTAATAAATGTAAGGATTATTATTATTATTTAACTTCTGTTAAGTGTTGAGCTCTGTGGGAGAATCAGCATTTGAACAAAATTGTTCTCATGTGGGTTTGTTAGATTTTCATTTATGTTTCACTTTTGGCAACTGTTTTTAAGTATCTTTTAACTGCTGCAGAACATATCCTCTAGGAATAATTGAATCACAGCTCATATATATCCTCAGAATAGGATAATATCTGATAGTGAGTGACTGCCATCAATGATACTCCATCATTGTACAAACGCAGTAGAATAATCAGAATGTGACATTGTTCTTCTGTCTCATCTGGCAACTAAATCTAGATACTCTCCAAACCAACGTTGATGTAGATTGCTTCAGGAAAGCCAACAACTTCACTTTTTGACCTAAGCTATAAACAAGTCAGTCTGACTTCACAACTCAGGTAGAATCCATTTTTTGTCTTATTATGTTGAAATGGCTGAAACAGCAACTTGCATTTATATTGCACCTTTCACATTAGGAGAAGGTCCCAAAGCATTGAGCTTGTTACACTAATCATTATGCATTCTATGGACTATGCAGGCAAATACAGGAGCCAGGTAAACCTTAGCAATACCCCATAAATGGTTGATTGTACCCAGGAGATTGTTGGCCAGGATACTTGAGTGAAACTTGCTTCTCTTTTTAAATATGGGATCGTTATCATTGTTTAAGGATAGCCAGTCACTGCCTTAGTATAATGTCTTATTAAAAGGATGATAGCTTTGACAATGCTGTATTTCCCAGCCATTTAGTGGAGTGCCATGGATTTTGGGAGAAATTCTATCCTTTTGCGATCTTTACCATTTACCGAACAGGCAGAAAAGCCCTTGATATCTCATTTGAAGGACTCCCTTCCCATTCCCCACCCCACCTGCACTGCATTAGCTTGGACATAGACTACAAGCTCAACGTTCTAAGATGAGCCTGACATTTGAGCCTACAACCTTCTGACCCAATGGTGAGAATAGCAAGTGAATATATTATGTAAGTGATGATTGCAGCGCTGTAATTGTCCTAAAGAATGGCTCGGGTGAGTGAAGGATATGGCTGGTAGTTTTGGTCACCATTATTTGCTAATTTGCTACAGGAATGTGGCGTCTATCTCAAGCTATTTTCAAGCAAGGGTTAACTAATGACCTTTAAATTGTTTTTCGAGTTAGAACAAGTTGCCTTTCATTTTTTAAACCTAATTGTAAAATCTTTGGGCCGTTGGCCTTTTTTTCTCTCAGTGACTGTCTTGACCTTTTACCGCTGGAAAGATTAATAGGGTACATTGAGAAAGCTTGATTTTCAGTGGTTTGGTAAAAGTATAATTGCTGTATGTGTGTTTGTGGGCTTATCAAACTGAGGAATGGATCACCCGTGCTTTACAATTAGTTATTTGTCCTCTGTGTGCCAGTACTATAATGCGGTAGGCACTGTTAGTTCAGATGTGTTAAACAAATCCATTCTTGTATTGCTCTGGCTATATTTTTGTGAGATACGTATCATGAAGGCAAATGCTGAGGACAAATATTCGTGGTTTAGAGAGTCCTTCCTAGTATTAAAGGACTTCAGCCCTTCCAGAATCCATTGTAATTGGGTAGACATATAGGCCTTGCCCCAAGTCTCAATCCCAACTCCCACCTTAAAATGCGAGATTTGCAAAAGCATCTGTAAATAACGATTTCCAAGTGGATTGACCCCAATCTTAAGAAGTCTGCATGACATGAAAGTTGGAATTAAAATACAACAACAACAACAACAAATTACACACTTATAAAGCGCCTTTCACGTCGGGAGGACGTCCCAAGGCGCTGCACAGGAGGCGTGTGACCTGAACTGGGAGGGGAGTGTACGGGAAGCGGTGAAACAGGTAGGGGTGGTCGAAAAATTTGGGGTGGAACAAAAGGCACGGTCGAAGAGGAAAGTCTTCAAACCGGCCTTGAAAGAGGAAAGGGAAGAAACGAGACGGAGGGATTGGGGGATGGAATTCCATAGGGTCGGAGCAGAAAAACTGAAGGCCCGGCCTCCGTTGGTGGGGCGGTTCGGGCGGGGGGCTTGGAGCAGGCCAAGTCCTGCTGAACGGAGGGTCCAGGTGGGCTTGTAGGGGGAGAGTAAATTGGTTAAGTAGAGTGGGGCAAGGCCATGTAAGGCCTTGAAGGTGAGGACGAGGATCTTGAACTCGATCCTCTGGAGGATGGGGAGCCAGTGGAGACAGGCGAGGGTGGGGGTTATGTGGTCGCGAAGGCGGGTGCGGGATAATACACGGGCTGCAGAGTATAATTAATACTACGTGAAATACCTTTAGCAGGCTCTTTACAATTATCCAATACATTTTCATGGAATTCAAGGTTTATAGTCTGAATTGACACTCCAGTGTTGTAAAAGTGTTGGTTGTTAAAGGTGCCGTACTTCAATTGAGTTATTAAACAAAGTCCTGTCCACCCGCTCAGCTGGACATCAAAGATCCATTGGCTCCATTTTGAGAGAAGGGATCTTCTCCAGGAATCCTGGCCAACAATCCCTCATATATATTTAATCATTCACATATCTGTTTGTGGGACATTGCTGTGCGCAGGTTGGCTGCTACACTTGCCTACAAAACAGTCACTATATTGCGCAGAAACATTCTGATGTTATGGGCACTGTATCTAATACAACGGTTTATTATTTTTATAATGCCAAACTAGAGACAGTTTGATGTGATGGCTGTGGGGAAGGAGGAGGGATAGGAGGGTTGAGAATGGAGATTGAAACTGCCTAAACTAATTTAATTTTGGCATCTTAGCAACTATTACAGAGAAGAAATCAAAATCACTCTGACCTGTGGCTGGGTTCCAACCCAGGCTCCCTGAGGTAAATAAAGAATATTTTATCATTCTGTTTTTGTTTTGTTCGTTTGACAACACCTAATCTGTCCATATTTTTTTCCATTTTTTTTAATGCAGTATTTTTAAAAAAAAAAGTCCTGAATAATTCCAGGAAATTTGTTTAAGAAACAGAATGAAAATTGCAGTTTAGCCATACATCTGGTAGGATAGAATACAACGGGTGCATGTAGCAATTTATTTAGAGTTCAAAATTCTATAAATCTAATCTAATTACACAGTTATGAAGTACATGGGAAGTAAAACTGACTGTGTTAAAGCACACAATAAGTACGCCTTGGTAGAATAGAATGACAATCAGTTTGTTATGCCTGGAAATATTCACAATTTTGCTGTTGTCAACTGTTTCAGTGATTTTAATTTTCGATGGTAAGCACAACTCTCATATAACATTGTCAGAAATGGAACACACTCAAGCCATTGAATATTAAAGCAGTAAGGAAATGAATGGCAAAACAAATTTCTTTGAATTTCATGCTGTTATTACCAAACAACCAATTAAATATGTTTCATTCTATCATACTGCAGTCGTGCTGACCTGAAAATTGCAAAAAATTAATAGAGCATATGATAATTATGTTTGCATGAAGCCAAATTTTTTTGAAACTGCTGCAGCTAGTCAAAATGTTGATTATGTTCAGCTACGTATTTGTTATTTTTCTCTGTGTGTATTATGGCAGTATTAGGAAAATAAAGTCCTCCATGAGTTTGGAAACCATATCACCTGCCGTGACAGTCAATGGGTCATTTACTGCCCTTTGATCTCAGTTTTGATCAACATCTCCATAGCTTTGAAGCAGTGCAGAAGAGAACAATGGGAATGGTCTCCATTGTTAGTGGAGTGAGCTATGAGAAACGATTAGACAGGCGAGCCTAGAAAAGTGAGACATGTCTCAAAGAGGATCTTGCACTTCCCTGTCTCTCCAATCTGCTTACTCCACAACACATTGCCACCACTCAACGTGCTCCAGCCTCATCGTGCTCTGCGTTTCTACCATCGGTGGCTACACTTCAACCACTATGCTTTGAAATTTTTGGACATTCTCCCTCAATCCCTCCACCTTGACCCCACCTTCCCCATCTTCAGGTTGCACCTGAAGACCTTTCTCTTTGACTGTGCCTACGGTTACCTTCCTCTTCCATCTGGCTCAGCATTGTGCTCTGCCACTGTCAAGCGTTCTGGGAAACTATCCTATGTGAGGGTTGCTATATATAAATGCAAGTTGTTATTGTTATCATTGTGACAGGGTATACCAAGTGAGCTTAAGAAAGTTAACTCTGGGCAATACAGTCAGATGAGTAATCGTAGCAGAATTAGTGGGCACAGGATCATTGTAATTTGAGGAAAGACACCAGGAAGTGTACCTTTATCTGGAGAGTAATTAGCAATTGGAACAGATTACCAGCAATGGTGGTAAAGGACAGGAGGTTATTTAAGAAATGGCTTGTTACTGTGATCGGAGATGGAAGGTTGTGTATTCTGTAAGGATCAGTCAACCATTGGAGTATGGAAAAAACGCAGGTAAATGAGACTGAAAGGATTGCTCTTAAAATCTTCAGCACAGATACAATGGGCTGAATGGCCTTCTTCTGTACTGTAAACTTCAGTGTTACTATGGTACCAAATAGGTCGAAGGAACTTCTTAATCTGAAGCTCTCTTTTGATTTTGTCTCATCTCTAAAGGTCTCTAAAGTAATGGTCCTGCTGTGCTTTTGTAGCAATTTATTTTCCCAAATGTACATCACACAGACCTTTTAGGAGAATAAGGACAAATAATACTAATAATAATCCTTGCATTTGATATAGTGCTTTTCACATATTCTAGACATCTCAAAGCATATACTGTAAAGTGAATTGACCACATATCTGTTTGCGAAACAAATAGGAATTTGTCTGTTTGTTAAAGTGTTGTGAATTTGATGCTATGCACGTACGGAAGAAAATCCTAAAATGTATCACATCATCAAAGTCACTACACTGAGTAACGTTAAAATTGGTCAGCCCAAATCACTTTAGAAATAAAATCTTGCCTCCAATCCTGGTTTATGTATGGACTACATGCTGTTCTTTATTTGAAGTTTTTTTTTGCAGACTACTCGTATATCAATACTGCTCCCATTACTATGGAATTCTGACTTTTAGTGATCAGTGTCTGGGGCGTAAGTGTATTCGTGGGAGGGGGAGGTGGCGGGGGGATGCTGAAAAGGGTTGTGACTTGCTCCTTCAGAGAAAATGTTAAACTTTGCCTATTACCCTTCAACTGTCTTGTGCAATTGGTGAAATAAAATAATTGGCCAACGTAAATTTAGAATCTAACTTGCAGTACAACAATAACTTGCATTAAACAGCATCAGAGCACTCAGGTGTCTTTATGTAAATTAATGCACACAATTGCTGGGCATCTGAGCTGGGTTGAGAGGAGGTGAAAACTGAAGATGGTGGGAACTGAGGGGAAGATAACCTAATATACTATGAAAGACTTGTGGTCAAACATGTATGTAGAATGGGAAAGGCTGAGTTGGAGAGATTCCAGGTTAAAATTCCATATAGCTGAGACAGAATAGTTGAAAGCTCGTCTATCAATGGCACAGTGGATAGAACGGATGACTTAGCAACTACATATAGGTGTTGGTCCTTTCACCTCAAGTGAATTAGACTAGAGTGTCTTTACAAGGTTGTCTCCTGCTGTTCAAGTTTTTCTTTACTAGGTGAGAAACCACGATTAATAGTTCCCAGTTCTACCACTCAGTCTCTTTGGTAAGTCTCTTTGCTTAGTTGCTCTGGAACACCTTTTCCCCAGGTACTTATCCATCTGAAAATTTTGTGTCAGGAATTATCATTCAAAGTTTTTTTCAGATATTAAAATAAGCATTTTCTACACAAATTGCAATTGCTCTATTATTGGCAAAGATAACCTTTTTTTGTCCTTAAATACAGTCATTGAGTATTATAGTAAAGTTGTATGAAGTGCTTTGAGAACACCTTCCGATGTAAAATTGCTATACAAAATACAGGGATTATTAATAAATTCATGTCTAATTATTAATTAATTAATAATTCATGTCTTCTAGACGTCTCAAAGTGCTTCACAGAATATACTGTGAAGTTAATTGACTGTGTATTTGTGGACCAAACACGGCAGCCAATTGTGCACAGCAATGTCCCACAAACAGTCGTGGAATTAAACAACCAATTTATTATTGTT
The DNA here is from genome assembly GCA_035084275.1 of Hydrolagus colliei. Classification (NCBI taxonomy): domain Eukaryota; kingdom Metazoa; phylum Chordata; class Chondrichthyes; order Chimaeriformes; family Chimaeridae; genus Hydrolagus; species Hydrolagus colliei. The sequence goes on from CM068742.1 coordinate 147,824,330, forward strand.
ATTTTTGAGGGATTATGATTAGGTATGTGGAGTACGAAAACTTGCCCAAGGTTTCGCCCAGCCTGGTTTTGAACGCAGATCTCATGCTTGTAAGGCGAATGCTCTAATATAATATGAACATTTCTGATGTAAACAATTGATATGAGCATGGATGGAGCAGAAATTCCACCCAGGTTTACATTACCCAATTCAATTAGCATCTCAGAGTGTCCAAAATTTGGGAAAATCCTAAGTGTAGCCTCAAATTAATTTTGAATTCTTAAATCTAGTTACAGTAATTGCAAAAACTTGCTGCCCGCAACCTCATCCACACAAATCTCCATACATCCTCAACCAAACCATTGCTGGGTTACACTGACCTCTTGGCTCTTAAGGATCGACTTCTAGATCCTCATTCTTGGCATTCATTTGACTGTATATTTTGCCTCTCCCACACCCCCCAATCCTCCTCCTCCTCCTTCAATTTCCAGCTCAGGTGCAAACTCTTAACTGTCCAGCACCTTGAAATGTCCCCCCGAGGTGAAAGGCAACTTGTTGTTGTTGTATCCAACCTTAGAATTTATGTTTGAGACCATGCTCAAGGCCACCTCCTTGGGTTGTTGTGAAACACTCTCAAATGTTAACCTATGTGAACCTATGTGAAGTGCGCTATATAAATGCAAGGCTATGTTCCATAAGGTTCATTTTGGGAATTACAGAAATTTAGGAACTTCTGTGGAATTTCTATGTGTACGTGGGATGGAATTTTCTACAAGTTGATGGGTATCCACATGTGTCAGATACCAAGCTGACCCCAAAAAAACATAAACCTGGCTTCAATGTATAGACTGGGATCAACAATTTGCTAAATTATGGAAACTCTGAACAACTGCATCAATGAAGTAATTCTAGAGCCAAAAGGAATTTCTCAGCACCTCCAACCCATCAGCATTTTATACCTTACCATTCAGTTGCTAAACCATTTGCTGTTTGCATTTTCCACTTTGAAGATGTGTCTGATATCTATGCTAAGCACACTTATATTGCACAAATCATATCACTTTATTATTATAACCAAAGGCCGAAACTTACCTTGCACAGCTATACTCTAAAACATTGCTTTCCCTCCTCTGCAGATAATACAAAATAACAGTGACACAAATGGACTGACTGTCTCGTTTTCTTATTAGAGAAGTGAACTAAGCATTGTTTATTACTATTTTCAAAGCTGTTTTTTTCCCCCAAAAAAGACACAGGGAAGTCATAGATTTATGCTGGTGCTGAATGTTAAGTGTTGATACATTGGGAGCTGACGGTGAGTTCAGCAATCCATCTCGTCCCTTGGTGACATTAGCCACAAAAATGAAAAGCAATTGTTGTAAATGCCCGACTGTGTACAGCACACAGGGGAAATGAGACTCAACCTTTGGCCAGTTGTATCTCGTTTTCGTTCCAGAAATGCCAAACCTATTGTATTCCTGTTACAGCACCTAGCTGTGCCGTAAGTTGGTTACTGAGCAGTATGGATGAAACCAGGCCTCATTAAAGGCCGGCTTGAAGTTGTAATGAGGATACAAGTAGATTTGGAAGAATGAGATCAAATGTCCTGTAGCTCAGTGGTTAGAGCCCTCAAATGCAAAATAACTGGGTTTGATTTCCATCTGGGCAAAACGTTGTGCAAGTTTTCTTATTCTTAGGCCTGAAAGTAATCCCTCAAGAAAAAATAATAATAATTTAGTGACGTAAATCCACAACTGTGGGACACTGCTGTGTGCAATTGGCTGCCCACAAATATATAGTCAGTTCACTTTAGAATATATTCTGCGAAGTGCTTCGAATCATCCTTCAGACATGAAGGACACTCTATAAATGTAATTTTGTTGTTGTTGTCTGCATGATGTGTAAAGCTCTATGTGAAATGCAAGTATTATTATTATTAAATGGACGAAAGGACTTATTTCGTAGGAATATAGGAACAGGCATATGCCTGTCAGCCACTCAAGCCTGTTTTACCATTTTATTAGATCATGGCTGATATGTACCACAACTCCAAATACCTGACTTTTCCCACTAACACTAATCTATCCATCTCAGTCTTGCACATACAATGAATCCATCATCCACAACCTTTTGGGATAGAGAATTCCAGATTTTTGGCTACCTGTTGCATGAAAAAGTGCATCCTGATTTCATCCAAACTTCACTTGTGTTGATGTAAGTCTTGTGCTCTGGCCTTAACCATCATCCAGTTTTTGCTTAGCATACATTCTACTTGTTGGTGAGTTAATATGAGGGGAGCTAACTATGGGCTAGCTGGTAACAGATCAAAAAGGGAGGGTGGTGAGCATGTGTAACTCACTGATGGTCGCTGTGGTTAAAACAAAAAGCATCAAGACTTTTAAGAAGAAACTTGATGCTTACATGAGGAATGAGGGAAGGAGGAAGGTATACATGATGTAAATATGAGGGGTGGAGGTTCGCGTGGAGTATAAACACCAATACAAGTCCATTGGTTCAATGGCCTGTTTCGTAATGTATCATTCTGTGTAATTGTGGTATGCACAACAAAAAAAATACATTTGTAGACCGTCTTTCATGTCGGGAGAACGCCCCAGGGTGCCGAACAGTCAGGGGTCAGGACTAGAGCATAGTATAGGATGGGGTGGGAACAGTGTTGGGATGACAGAGGGCGACTCAAGGCACACTCGAAGAGGAGGGTCTTGAGACCAGTCTTGAAGGAGGCAAGGGAGGAAGCAAGGTGAAGGGATTGTGGGATGGAGTTCCAAAGCATAGGGGCAGAGATGCTGCAAGTCCAGCCACCGAATGTGGGTGGATAGGTCGGGAGACATGGAGCAGGCCAGAGCCTGTTGAATGGAGAGAGCGGACAGGTTGATAGGGGTCAGCAAGTCAGAGAGGTAAGATTGGGGCAAGGCCATGGAGGGCCTTGAAAGTGAGGACAAGGACCTGAATGTAATCCTTTGATGAGTGGGGAGCCAGTGGAGCTGGGTGAAGGTTGGGGTGATATAGTCACGGAGCCTGGTGCAGAAAAGGACACAAGCAGCAGAGTTTTAGATGATCTGCAGCTTGTGGAGAGAAATGTTGGGAGGCCGACAAGGAGGAAGTTGTTGTAGTTGAGCCTTGAGTTGACAAATGCGTCAGGGTTTTGGTGGCCCGAGGGGTGAAACAGTGACGGAGATGGGCGATGTTGCAGAGGTGGTGGGAGGCGGTGCTGGTCATGGCATGGATATGTAGGAGAAAGGACTGTTCAGAATCAAACAAAAGTGTGCATCCATTGATGTAAATGTAATTGTGCCTACGAATACAGTTTTTTTCTTGTCAGTCGGGTGATTGACACATGAGGAATCTCATCACGATGCTTATTAGTGTCCAAACTAATCTGAGATTTCCATGTATCCCACCTACACATGGAATTCCCAGAGATAGATTGGAGGAATGGAAAGTGAACTCTCTCACTGGAGGGATGTATCCTGCTTACCCAATTCTGGAGGTTATCAGGTACATGTTGGAGTGAGCCATGGCTTGGGGTCCCCAGAGTGTATTGGCAGTATTGCTAGAGTCAAATATACAGTGCACAGACATTACATTGAATCCTGTGAAGCGTTCTGAGACATCTCAATGACGCACCAAGGCGCTATATCAAATGTAAGGGTTATCATTCTATGTAATGTTATATTTGTAACTGCACTAAATCTGCTCTCCCTACCAGTGTACCAGTGTCCTCATATCCTACTGTCTTGTTTATTACACTGTTGAAACTTTTACAGCAACAATGATAACTTGCATTTATTTTGCGCTCTTCACTCAGAGTAGAGAGTTGTGGAGCATAACTTTTAGTTGTTGGTAGTCATAGGCATTGAACCGCATTTCTTACATATTTAGTGCTCTCATTTGTGCAGTGATCCCCAGACTAAAGAATGGTATAAAGAATTATTGGACACCTGCACTACAGGCACTCTAGTGCCTATGGGATCTATTCAAACGAGAACTAAGATTCTCAGTTATTTTCCAGGAAATGACAGAGACATACCTTATCTGAAATTTTATGAATAATAATCCTTGCATTCGATGTCGGGAGGACATCTCAAAGCACTTTACTTGATAGACAGTCAACCCTTGCCGAATGCGACTTTCTCAAGTGCAAATTCGCCTATACGCGCAGAAATAAATGCGGCACTTTTCTGCGTAATGCGAGTAAAATTTGAGTATACGCACTGCCTGGCCCCGCACACATGCGGAGGATGCCAGCCCAGCACAATGCACACTTGGGAGGAAACTACCAGCTCCCGCCTCAGTCCGATGATTCCTCGGCCTCGGAACAATCTGATGGCATTGCATGGTAAACAGAAGAGACAGAGAGAGTCTCCTAACACTTCCAGGACCAGAGGTAAAATAATTTAGCCAAGCTGTGGTAGTGTAAGGTGCTGTTTTATTGTCTCCAGTGAGTCAGTGAGAGTGAGGAGAGTGACGAGCGGGGAGAGCGGGCCAGCTGGCTGTAGCCTACCTCAGTATATACCTTGAGTTGGTCGGGTGTGGATGTGCCTGAAGGCTTGAGGTTGGATAGCCTGTGGATGGATTCCCCTAAACCCCTTTTCCCCTTACTTATTAAGCTTACTGAACGTGATTTTACCGACTGCGCTCTTTTCCAGGAACGCAATCCCCGCTTTCGGCGAGGATCTACTATACTTTAAAGTGCAGCAACTATATAGTGTGTAGGTGAATTTTCTGAGATCTTCACAATGAACAATGATCAGGAGTACTGGCTGATGCCCATCTGCCTATCTCAGGCTATGTGCAGCCTCAGTTGCTGAAGCCAGTTAATTCTACATCGACAAGCTGTTTCTTAAGCTAGTTCCAGTGGTCCTATCGTCCTAAAACCAGGTCTTATATGCCTATTTGCTTTGAATAATTAACAATTTGTCTGGCACTGTTCGAAAAGAGAATGGAATTTCTTTGGTGTCTTGGCTAACAATAAAATTGCCCATCTATTTCATGGCTCTTTGTGAGACATTGCTGTACACAAATTTGGCTGCCACATTTAGCTAGAAAATACACAATCACTACAATTTACAACAAATCCCGTAAACCACTTCAAGACATCTTCATCACATGCAAGGTGCTGTATCGAATATTAAAAAAATATAGAGAGTTTGAGCTTGTAACTTATTGTTCTGTGTGGTTGAGTGTTCAAGTTGGGGGAAGTGGGCTTGGGAAGGAGGGAGGATGAGTGAGTGGGGAGGAGGGAGGGTGGGAGGAGAAGGGAGTACAGATATGAGGTGTCTCTGGTCTTTAACTGTCACAGTATTGCTGAGTTTGTGGTGGTTCTCTGTGAATGTTGCATGGAATCTGTCCAAAACTCAGTAGCCCTATGGTTCACATTCATTTACACACAGCCAGATGAAGAGAAATCACAAGGGAATAAATGTCTGAATATTGTAATGAAACACGTATCTGAGCCGCTAACAATCTGCATTATACTTTATTCCGGTAATTTACTCAATTTTTTTTAAAGCCACCTGCATGTGCAAATTGTACGGTTTCTCAACCTCAGGGAGCAGAATGTATTGCAGATGCAAAAATACGCACAGATCCTCAGAGAGAATAATGATTCAGTGACAATCCATGTCATCTATGCACACAGAGAAAGGAAATTGTCTACGCTGGCAAAATACAAGCAATACAGCAACAGAAAGCTAGGGGACTGAAAATGTTAGTGACAGATTCTATAACTGAAATCATTGCAGATTCCAAATATTTGCATCCTCAAATAGCATCTTTATTTTCTCTCGCAATACAATGTTAAGAGGTGGTTTAGCTCAGTTGAGGGCATGTTCAGTAATTCACCTGGACTGTCAATGAGGTGAATAGTCTTATAATACTGGTCAAATCCTCGTCCATGCTTTCGGTACCTCCCATCTGGATTATGCTGATGCCTTCCTCGTCGATCTCCCCAGCATTGTTATCCACAAAAAACATCTAACTTCTCCACTGTCCATATACTCACCTGCTCTAAACTCTGTACTCCAATCATACCAATCATTTGTAGGCTCCACTGGTTCCTTATCACAGAATGGATCAACTTTAAGATTCTCTCCCTTGTCTACAAATGCCTTCATGCCTTGGCACCTCCGATCTGCTTATCCCCCACTCCACTACCCACCACCTCCGCTTGGCAGGCTCCAGCTTCCTGCCTGTCCCTTGTCCCCTCCACCATCGACAGCCATACTTTGAGCCACTTTGCCCTGAAACTCTGAAATTCTCTCCCTCGATCTCTTTGCTACCTTCTTCCCCATTTTCAGATCATGCTTGAAGACACTCTCCTTCAATGGTGCTTACGGTCACCACTACCTTCCAATCGCTAATGATGTCAGGCTCCACTATTCCGAGATGCTATCCTGCGTGAAGGGTACTGTATAAATGCAAGTTGTTGTTATTGTTGTTCCAGTGGCTTGGGACATCCTCTTGACATGAAGGGCACTAAACAAATATACTTATTGTTGTTTTGACTAGGAAAAATATCATAGAAAATTCCACTGTATTTCAAATAGTACTCTGTACTTTGCCATCCCAATGAAAGGCAAGCAGGTTCCCAGTTTAATGTTTCACCAAAAAGATGACCACACAACAACAACAAAATTACACTTGTATAGCACCTTTCATATCAGGAGGACGTCACAAGGCGGTGGACAGTCACTGCATCAGACCTGAGCTGAGGACAGTGGAGGGGAGGGAATGGGGATTAGGAGTTGCCGATGGGTCCATTGAAGAGGAGAGTCTTGAGGCGAGACTTGAAGGAGGCCAGGGAGGGGGTGAGGCGGAGGGACTGCGGGATGGAGTTCCAGAGGTTGGGGGCAGAGTGCTTCCCCAGCACGGCAGCAGAAAGTCAGCCTGGACTGTGAGCCCAAATCCCAATTCAACCCTAGGCTTGTGGAGCAAGTGGACATTTGAGATACCATGGCATTATTGGAAAAGAATGGGAGTTTCTCCTGTAGTCTTATCAGACAATTCCACAGATTAGCTGCTGTGCTTGTCTACAATACACTTAACAACAGTTACTGTAAGCCTCTTTTTGAGAGATTTTGACATTATAGGCACTATATGAAATGCAAGGATAATTATTATTATAAATGTCTTTTATGCTGCCCTGAAAAAAAATACAACTGCTCGGTCTGTGAAGATGCAACTGCAAACAAGTAACATGCGGTGTAAAATTACCATATAAACATTTTTTTTTGATTGCCTAATGTCTTTCTCGACTGAAGACTTTAACTACACTATGACAAAAAAGACTAACAGTGGTAATATATTACTGTATAATGACAGCCTAGCCAAAGAACAGTGCATAAAAAGGCCTAATTTCTTGGTTTCCCAGGGGGTGTCAACACATTTAATGGAAAACTGAGGATTGAGATTAGTTAAGTGGATTGACCTGAGTGCAAATAAGTTGCTGCAAGTAAAACTTAACAAGAGTGCAAAATGAGCCTGTTTCTACATTTTTTCACAGGAGGGAGTTTGGCAACAATTACTCCCCTCCCTCCAAATAAAAGTGACCATTGATTCTCAAGCCAATTGTGCAGAGCTGTGCACCACAAATAGTCCTGGATTGAGTGACCAATTTATTATTTTTTAACGGAATTATTATGCTCTGAATAGCAATCTGCCAATTGGAAGGCCTACCAACCTGCCCATTCCCTCCGTTCAGCGGGCTCCAGTCTGCCCCATGTCTCCTGCCCAACCTGCCCTACCATCGGTGGCCATGCTTTCAGCCTCCCTGACCCCACGCTCTGGCATTCCATCCCACAATCTATTCATCTCGCTTCCTCTCTTGCTTCCTTCAAGGCCGGTCTCAAGATATTCCTTTTCGATCGTGCCTTCTGCCGCCCTCCCACCTCTCTCCCTCCCTCCAACCCTGCCTCTCCCCCATATTCGGGTCTCGACGCCTGACTACTCAACGCCTTGGGACGTCCTCCCGATGTGAAAGGCTCTCTATAATGTAATTTCATTGTTGTTTAGTCCAAAGTCATTGATAGAACAATAACTGTCATATCTACATGGACAAGCCACTTACCTGTATTGAGTTCTGTTGCCTCCGTCCAATTGCTGTCAACCTGGCTCAGTCGGAAGCACTCTTGCCTCTGAGTCAGCAGGTTGTGGGTTCAAGTCCCACGTTGGGAGTTTGAGTTTACATTCTAGGCTAGCACTCCATTGCACTGATCTAGGAGTGCTGCATTGTTGGAAGTGCCATCCTTCAGTTGAGAGATTAAACTGAGGTCCTGTCTATCAGTTTGTGTGGATGTTTAATGATCCCATGGCACTATTCAAAAAAAAGAGTTCCTCCTGGTGTACTAACCAACAAACCTCCAAATAAAAAAAATGGTTCCTCTGCTGATGATGGCTGGTTATGGGACATTGTTGTGCACAAATTGGCCTGCCTGTTTGCCTTCAAATATGCATTCACTACACTTTAAATAGTGGGAAGTATGAAGTATCCTATGAAGTATTTTGAGACATCCTCTCATCTTTTGTCTAATAGGCTTTGTTGCACATCTGTTGGGGACATATGCGACGTTTGAAAACACATTCCTTGCAATAATTAACACAAAAAATGCTTTATGAAATTCACTCATGGTGTAATTAGAAAAGATGAGCTCATTTCTGGAGTGTTCTTTATTATGCTTGGGAGTTTCAAGAAATTCTGTAGGCCATAATGCTCTTATAATTGTGGTTAATTGTCTGTTAGTTTGTGTATATTGGGTAGAATCATGAGAGTGAGCAATTGTACATAAAAATAATCCTTGCGTGTAATATGGTGCCCATTGCATAAAAATATTTCACATGGTTTTTTCCTTGTAAAGTGCAGTGACTGTATTTGTCAGCAATTTGGCAGCCAATTTGCACACAAAAATGTAACAAAACCAGTGAAGTGAATGATCAATTTTATCTGTGGAATAATGTTTCAGCACTCTGAGACACTATCATGTATAGAAGGTTGTTGTCTAAATGTAAATTGTTGTTGCTATTGTTTCATGCAAAGGACAGCACCTCTGACTATAGCACATCAAACTTCCTAATGTTTAACATAAGTTTAAGCGTGAGATTTGTGTTCGAATCCAGGCAGGTCAGGGTGAAATCTTGGGCAAGTTTCCTTACCTAATAATAATCCCTTCAAAATAACTACAATAATAAAATTGGTCATTTCAATCCACGACTGTTTGTGGGACACTGTTGTGCGCAACTGGCTGTCACATTTCGCCCACAAATATACAGTTAATTCACTTTACAGTATATTTTGTGAAGCTCTTTGAGATGGCTAGAAGACGTGAAAAAGCGCTATCAAATTCAAGTATTATTATTATAAATACAGAAATAATTATTTTCCTGTTAACATTCAAGACTCTCCTCTTCAATGGACCCATCGACAACTCCTCCCCACCCCCGCCCACACCCCCTCTGTTCAGCTCTGGTCTGAATCAATCCAGTGCCTTGAGACATCCTCCTGACATGAAAGGCGCTGTACAAATGTAATTTTGTTGTTGTTGTTGAATATACTCTGATGTACACAAAAATTTAGAATGACCAAATAGCAAAAAATCGAGAACAAAAACAACTTGCATTTATATACACTAAAAATGGAGGAAGAAGGAAACAAGGGTATATTTTTCTGCCATGCCTCTGATGCCCTCAGAATAAAGCCCAGCAAAGCTGCGACCATTCTGCTCCTTTATTTTATTTTCATACCAAAGCACATCAGTAAATCACAACAGTAATTGTGTATATCGTGATCTCAACAGCAGTCTTTTTTACTTGCTCAATTTACTGGAGGAAAGGGAAAGAATACAGTACGTGAAATATCACACCACGTATTACAATTGCTACTATTCACCCCACCACCCTGTCCCCCACCACCCATCCCCCATCTCCCCGTCCCCATTGAGGGAGAGCTGTACTGCCCAATGATATATTATGTACAGAAAGTGTCAGGGGTGATTCACATTAACTTGAGCTCCAGCCTCAAATCAAATCACCAGAAGAAAAGATTCAGAAAACCGCAAAACATCCTACTGTTTCAGGAGGAACTTTACTTTTGAGGTTACCTTAAATATGTTCCAAAGCTCCCCCCTCTTCTCCTTCAATGATATTTCCAATGGTTTTCAGATCTCTATTGGTTCCATATGCCAACCGCATTATTTTATTTTTCAAGGGTATCTTGTTTCCTTAGGCTGCCAGTTAAACATTCTCTTTGACATGTTACGTGTTAGGCATTCTAATCGGAAGGCTCAAACTACTTGAACACCATCTCTTGAAAGAATATGTCGATTAGGTTAGACAACATCCTGTGCTTGATAGCTTTGACATTCTACTTAATCCAATATATGGCCTTGACATTGGTAGTCAAAGCAAAGCCATCCAATGTCCTGCAAATGATTGCTTGTTTAAGTGCTTCACAGTGATACATAAAGATAAGTCTTAGAACATTTTAACCTGAAAGTGACTTTGTATATAGCTTCGCAACTGTCATTTTTTAACATGACAATCTCTTCAAGGAGAAAACTTGCATGTTCACATCCAGTTACCTTGGAATAAGAATCTTGCTTGATTATGGGAACCAAAATCCAATAGAGGTGAACGGGGGAGAAAGGAAAAGGCTATATTTTTATTGATGGAAATGAACTTGGAAACTGAGATCAGTAAATGAATTTAGAAGATTAATGAAGGTAAAACAGAATATGATGGAATTGCACAATCAGTCAATAAACATAAAATATATCTGATAAAAGGTCAAGATCCAAATATTAGTCCATCATTCTCCTTCAGAGACTGATTGACCTAGGGAATATAATAATAGTAATAAAATAATGATAATAATCCTTGCATTTGACATAGCGCTATTCACGCCTTCTCAAAGCGCTTTACAGAAAATAGTAAAGTGAATTGACTGTATATTTGTGGGTGAAATGTGGCAGGCAATTTTGCACAGTGTCCCACAAACAGTCATGGATTGAAATTATCAATTTATTATTGGGGGGTTTTCTTGAGGGATTATTATCAGGCGTGTGCAGTAAGGAAACTTTCCCGAGGTTTTCACCCAGCCTGGAAATATGGGAATCTAGTAGCCAGTCTGGGTGATTTGGCACTTTTCTAGTTTTAGATTTTTTTAAAAAAAATCCATTTAATTAAATTTTTCTACCTTTACTCCAGTTTGTTAATCCGTCTTTTAGATGGGAGTTTAGATTGAGCCTCTTCCGCCAGTTCAGGTGGATATTTAAAGATCTCATGGCACTGATCAAAAAGAGAAGGTTGTTTCTCCTGATATCCTGGACAACAATCTCCCAAATAAAATTGGTCACTCACTTTACGCCTATTCATGGGAAATCGACTTGCACCAATTCGTTGTCATGCTTTCCCACAAAACACACAATCATTGCACTATACAGTATATTCTGTGAAGTGCTTTAAGACGTCTTGCTGGTATACTTTATTCAGTATTTTAATAATTGTAAATGCAAGAATTATTCTTATAGAATTATTAATACTTACTTTCTTACTGTCTCCATCTATCTCACTTTCAAACCACCCAATCAATTCTGCATCTATGACCTTGTTGATCAGTGCAGTCTGCATTGCAGCAACTGTTTATGCCAAAAAACCTGTTTTCAATTTCTCTTTTGGACTCCCATAAGGCAAAACATTCCAGAGCCAAATTGTTGAGAGACAGTTTCTGATTTGGGTTTTCCAACAACACCGACAATTTGCATTTATATTGCACCCTTCTTGCCAATCACATCCTAGAATCACATCTCTCCGACCTGCTGTCTCCCTATCAGCCTGCCCGTCCCCTCCATTCAGCGGGCTCTGGCCTGCTCCATGTCCCCCACCCGAACCACCTTACCATCGGTGACCAGACTTTCAGCCTCTCCCCCCAAACTCTGGAACTCCATCCTGCAATCTCTTCATCTCGCTTCCTCCCTTTCCTTCTTAAAGGCCGGTCTCAAGACCTTCCTCTTTGACCGCGCCTTCTGCTGCCCTCCTAACTCTCCCCCCTTTCCTACTTTCCATCCCACTACCCCAACCTTGACCCTCCCTCCTCCCCCCAACTCGGGTCCTGACCTAACTGTTCAGCGCCTTGGGATACCCTCCCCACGTAAAAGACGCTCTGTAAATGTAATTTTATTGTTGTTGTTGTAGAAATGTGACGGGTCGGTGGTCAGAGGAATTAACAAATTCCTTTCACTTAGAATGGAAATTCTGCAAGGCAGGAGTTCAGAGTAATTCAATCCAACTATTAACTAGCAAACTATTTCAAACTGAACATGTTTTGTTGCTTCTGAACCCATGCTAACTGCTTATGCCACCTTTACTCTGTGTGTTCCGTCATAAGAACATGTATCAGCCTTGTCAACTCCCACACAAAGCCTCTGAGCAATACAAAATAGTTTGAAAAAACAGGTCACAAGATCAATTTATCTTCATTTAATTTTGGACCTCACTAATGTTTCTTCAAAGCATAGTTTCAGCAAATGTAATTAATAAAAATTAATAGCAGACAATTAATAGCAGGTAGATAAAACTTGCATGCATGAATATAAAAGTTTCGTGAGTTTATATTTGACTGTTAGAAAGTTCTGGAAATCAATCACTAAAGTGAGAATTTTGAACTTAGCCACTCTGCCCCTAACCTCTGGAACTCCATCCCACAATCCCTCCACCTCGCCCCCTCCCTGGCCTTCATCAATCCCTCCTCAAGACCCTCCTCTTTGATGGTCGCATTGGCAACTTCTAATTTCCCCCTTTCCCTCCTCCCCACTGTCCCCAGCTCGAGTCTGAAACAGTGACTGTCCAGCTCCTTGGGATGTCCTCCTGACGTGAAAGGCCCTATACAAGTGTAATTTTGTTGTTGTTGTTGTCTGGGCTGACAATCCAACCCAGCGTACTGAATTATTAGAGGTACGGTCCTTTGGATAGGGCATTGAACTGAGGTCCCATCTGTTTATCCAGAAGGTTATTAAATATCCCACGGCAATATTTGCAAAGAGAAGGGAGTTCCTAGAGTCCTTGCTAGTCGACCTTCACAATTCTTCCCTCCACAGGCTGCAGATAATCCAGAACTCTGCAGCCCGTGTCCTCTAGCATTCCAAACTCCGTGACCAATCATTGGCTGGCGAGGCTTCAATCACTCTGTCCCCAATCTCTGGAACTCCACCCTGAAGTCCAGCCACCTCGTCCCCTTCCTGGCCTCCTTCCAGTCTCGCCTCAAGACTCTCCTATTCGATGGACCCATTAGCAACTTATTTCCCCCTCCCACCATTCGTCGTCAACTCGGGTGTGTCCAGCTCCTTGGGACATCCTCCTGATGTGAAAGGTGCTTTACAAATGTCATTTTGTTCTTGTGGTCCTGGCTAATAATCCCTCATCTTAAAATAATTGGTTCTACACTTCATCACTGTTTGTGGTTCATTGCTATGCACAAATTGGTTACCACATTCACCTACAAAACTCAGTCACTACACTTTTACAATAAGAACTTGTGGAGTCCTGTAGCATGTTAGGTAGAGCACTTACCTTGCAAGTGAAGGAACCTGGGTTTGATTTCCAGGACTAGGCAAATCAGTAGAGAAGGTTCCTTACTGGCCCAGCCTCTGTAGGGATACTGCTGTGCGCAATTAGGAATGGCATTTCACTCCAAAAATGTACAGCCAATTATTTTTATAGTATATCTTGTGAAACGCTTTGAGATTTCTGGAAGATATGCTAAGGATTATTATTATTATAAATCCAATTAAGTGGCTTGTTACGTCCCTCTGTTGTAAAGAGGGTTATATAAAATGCAAGAATAATTATGAATATAAAATATATATCAAAATTTCTATACCACAAGTGAAATGCATTAACTCGAATAATTATTGCAAAGGTTGCAATAAGCATTTGAGTTAATGTCTTTTCACATGTGAAATAGAATTGTTGGCTGATTGAAATGAAAGTGTAAATAATACCATTAATACCTGTGCCCCTCTCATATCCACGTCACCACTAAAGCAGTGATAAATGTGTACATTATTAAACAGATATGCCAAGATACAAACATCCCTAAAATGACCACAACAATTTAAAGAATGGAATTATTCATAACAATCTTCTCACCAGCATCAGCACATAATACACACATCAATAGATGTTGAGTCTGCAGCATTTCCTTGAGGATGGTTTATCACTTTCATCTGGGACAGCTGAGTGATGATCTTTTAGGTGCTGTATCTTTCCAACCCAGTCAAAAAGTTATTTCCAAGTATCCCTGAAATGTACAGTCTGTGAATAATAATAATAATTGCATTTGATATAGCAGCTTATCACATCATTGAGACATCTCAAAGCGCTTCGCAGAATATATTGTAAAGTGAATTAACTGTGCATTTTGTGAGCAAAACGTGGCAGCCAATGGCACACATTAGCGACCCACAAACAGTGGGTCAGTGCCGTGGAGTGAGTGACAATTATTTTTTGAGGGATTATTACCCCCGGAAAGTGATCCATCAATCGACTGAAAACCGGGTTCCTACTTACTGTTTGCTGGCAATCAACTACTGAGTAAGGAAACTTGACTAAAATTTTGCCCCCTCATCCTCTTGCTTGTGAGGCAAGCAAGCTAAACACTATTCTATGGGACTTTACTGTGAACTGTGAAGGAGCTAGCAATTATAATAAAAATTCTTACATTTGTCACAGTGCCTTTCACATCAACAACAACAACTTTGATTTATATAGTATATATGTATATATGTATATATAGTATATATGTGTCTCAGAGCACTTCACAAGAGCGGATCCTGGGACCGAGCCAGGGGCAGAGGCAGAAAGGTGACCAAAGGCGTGATCGAAGAGAAAGGTCTTCAGCTGGGACCTGAAGCTGAGAAAAGAGGGGGTGAGGCATAGGTAGTGAGGAAGGGATCCAGAGCCTCAGGGCATAGTGGCTGAAGGCCCAGCCGCCGAGGCTGGAGCAGAGGTTTTCGGGGGACATGGAGTAGGCCAGACCCAGTGGAGCGAAGGCAACGGGAGCTGGTTTGAGGAAAGAGGAGGTCAGAAAGGTAGGGGGTGCAGAGGAGTGGAGGGATTTGAAGACAAGGGTGAGGATCTTGAAGTTGATCCTCTCTAGGAAGAGAAGTCTTGCCAGTGAAGTCTGGCAAGGACTTAGGTAATGGGAGAGCAAAGTTTGGTGTGGGTGAGTATGTGGGCGGCAGAGTTTTGGATGAATTGGATTTTATGAATTGTGGTGGAGGGGAGACTGGCGAGGAGGGTGTTGCAATAGTCCAGCCGTGAGGTGACAAAGGCATGGACCAAGGTTTCAGCGGCTTTTGGGGTGAGGTATTGTCGGAGACGGGCGATCCGTCTGAGGTGGAAGAAGGCGGTGCTGATGAGAGACCGGATGTGAGGGAGGAAGGACAGTTCGGGGTCGAACCTGATGCCAAGGTTGCACACAGGTTCGGAGAGTTTTAGGGGCAGGCCGGGAATGTGGAGGAGATGAGAGCCGTGTGAATGGAGACGTTGACGAGAGCCAAAGACTATGGCCTCCGTCTTGTTAACATTCAGCTGCAAGAAATTTGCGCTCATCCAGCTTGTGATGTCTGACAGGCAGGCTGACAGAACATCAGGGGAGTGGGGGTCGCAAAGTGAAGTGGAGAAATAGAGTTGCGTGCCATCCGCATACATGTGGAAGTTTGCCTCATGTCTGTGGATGACATCCCAAAGAGGGAGCGTATAGATGAGAAAGAGGAGGGGGCCAAGGATGGATCCCTGGGGTACCCCACAGGTAACTGGGTGAGAGCGGGAGGAAAAGCCGTTTGTGACAATGTACTGCTGACGGTTTGTGAGGTAGGACTCGAACCAGGCGAGTGTGGTCCCACTGAAGTGGATGAAGGAGGACAGACGGTGGAGGAGGATGGCGTGGTCGACTGTGTCGAACGCAGCGCTCTGGTCCAGGACGATAAGGAGGCAGAGGGAGCCCTGGTCGCAGATAGAGAGGACGTTGTTTGTGACTTTCACAAGTGCAGTCTCTGTACTGTAGGCAGGGTGGAAACCGGACTGGAGGGGTTCGAAGAGGGAGTGGGAGGAAAGGTGGGCGCGGAGTTGGTTTGCAATAATGCGTTCCAGTGCTTTTGAAAGGAAGGGCAGGTTTGAAATAGGGTGGTAGTGGCTAGGATTTGAGGTATCTAGGGAGGGTTTTTTAAGGAGGTGGGTGATGGCAGGAGTTTTGAGGGGGACAGAGACATCAGATGTCTCAAAGAGCTTCATAGGATATATTATAAAGTGAAGTGACTGTGTGTTTTTGTGAAAAGAAATTGGCAGTCAACTTATGCACAGCAATATCTGCAAAAGAAAGCCATGAAGAGAATGACCATTTTTATTTGGGGCAGTGGTGGCCAGAACTCAGGGCGAAACACACTTCTCTTTGCAAATAGTGCCATGGAATTTTCACATGGAATTGAACAGTCAGAATAGGACTTGATTCAAAGTTGTATCCGAAGTACGGCACCTCCAATAATGCAGCATACCCCATTGTCAACCTAGACAATATGAGTTCCGAGTCCTGATGTGGGGCTTGAACCCACAACCTACTGACTCAGAGGCAACAGTGCATCAACTGACACTCAAGTGGAAGAGGTGGTTGCCATGTGAGTGGTATGCAGTTGAGCTAGTTTATCATCTTAGTCAGCATCAGCTTAATTGTAGGTTGCACTTTAAGCAGGTGTAGAATGGTTGCTTCTGAGGACCTTTGTAGCCCAAAACACTTCAATTTATACAACAGTCTCCTCTATTCTGTTTTGAGCCATCCCTCAATTTGCAGCCTATTCAGTCCCTGAGTATTGTTTAATAATCCTTTCATTTGACATAGCGCCTAATCATGCCATCTGAAATTGCTTCACAGAATATACTGTTAAGTGGAGTGACTGTGTATTTTATGTGCAAAGCACAACAGCCAGCTGTGTACAACAGTGTCCCACAAACAGCCATGGACTGATAGATCAATTTTATTTGGGGGGTTTTGCTGGCCATGAGGTTATCCGCAAAGGTGATGAAGAAACTAGATATCTGCAGTATCAGCATGTTGGCCATAAACAACAATAAATTTAGATTTGCAAAGCGCTTTTCATGTCTGGAGGATGTCCCAACGTGTCGAAATACAAAAGATATTCAGGTAAAACAAGCCAAGCACATGGCAGCGTAGGGTTGTGTGATCACTGGGGTCATGATGTGGCTCTTAGTGCTTAAGGAAAACAAATGTCTTTGAAGAAAAGCCTCAACCTGTCAATTTTTCTTTCCAATGCATCCAGCAAAAAAGGACCACTAAGTCCACATATGAGATTTCATTGTTTTGTTGGTCAGGCATTTTGAAGAGGTAATTTAAAGTGTTCACTGTAGTCCTTCTCCCGAATGAGTTGTAGCAAATTATAAACTGGGATGCTATACAAATAGTACCATTTACATTTATCTTGTGCCTGTCACATTGAGAGGAAGTCTCAAGGAGACGGGGTAAGATTTGAAGGGGTGGGGGAAGGAAAACATGGAAAAAAGGAAAGGAAGGAAAGAATGATTGATAGCGCAGTCAAATAAGTATGTTTTAAAAACATATATGAAATGTTGTGTGGAAAAATACTATGAACAATACAAGCTTGATTCAGAGATATTACTCCATACATACCAAAGGCATCTGGTTGGGATTTCCGATCCCTGAGGTTCGAATCAAATAACCAGACAATTCAATATGGTGCAACTTAATTTTATTAACAACAATACAGATAGTTATATACTTATTACAAAATACCTTGCAGCCCTTAACACTGAACCCTTCAGTCACAGATAACAGCCTTGTCTACCTCAGGACATACAACACACAGCAGCACCCCTCTCATGCCCTGTTTAGCCTATTCACTGAGCATAACACCAGGCGCTTGCTTCTGTATCTGACACTTCCCTGCTTGTAAAACAGAACAACTGAAACCATGCTACCCATTCCAGTAGTTCTGGACAACAGCAGCAGGTTAGTGATCTCAGCTTCCACCTTGAGATATTCCCCAACTGTTGTATTGAGCCATTCTTTCCCTCCTATTTTTATACTGTACCTCTCCACCAGCCTCGCTTACTCTAAAACAAAACACTTTTACAAGTAATTATTCCCTCATTGGCCATCCTAATGTCTCCTGATTCTTAATGATGCTTGTCCTGTTTTCTCAAGATTTCTTATTGTAAAACACATCTCCATCTACCCAGGCCTGTTTTGTCTGCCTCCTCGCTAACCCCATCACTTCCCACTCTTGGGAAAGGACAGACTAGCTATATTCATGTCTTTAACTGAACATGTTTTCTTTTTCTTGTCCTTCACACTTATCATATCTACTCCATCTGGTGCCAACCTGGCTACGTTCAGTTCTGTTTTACAGACAAGGCTGGTTTATGCACCTCTGCAACCTTCTCAGTTTTATAGCTAAATATTTAATGTTATACTATTTATGGTACACATTGATTTACTTGTTAAACATTAAATAAACCTAATGATTCAACTAAACCTAACATTGTTCCTCCAGTACTCAGTTAGAATATAGAGATTGCTTTGGGCTAAGTAGATGTGACAAGAAAACCTGCATCCAGCTACAAAGACATTGCAAGAGGCAGATAATCATGGCAGAAATTAAAGAAGGATTGATATGAATGTTCTCTATCTTATCTGCTGACCGATGCATCAGAACAGAGTCCTGTACACTCAACAGAGTTGTGGAATCCTGTAGCTCAGTGGTTAGAGCACTCGCGTTACAAGCATGAGACCTGTGTTCAAATCCAGGCAGGGCAAACCTTGGGCAAGTTTCTTAATCCACATGCCTAAATCTGTAAAAAAAAAAAAATTGTTCATTTCAATCCATGACTGTTTGTGGGACATTGCTGTGCCATGTTTCGCCCAAACATATACAGTCGATTCACTTTACAGTATGCTCTGTGAAGTGCTTTGAGAGGTCTAGAAGACGTGAAAAATGCTATTTCAAATGCAAGGATTATCATTATTATTATTATAACAGTTTCTTTCTCAGTAGCCTGTAATAAAGATATTATTCTTTTCATTTTATATAACAGTATTAAAAAAAATTACCTTTGTATAACGTCTTTCATATTGGGAGGACATCCCAAGGGGTAACGTAGCCTATCATTGAGATGTCTCAACGTGTTCACAGGGTATGCTGTAAAATGTAACAATTGTAATTTGCAGGTGAACACAACAGTTAATGTGTGTTTGGTAATAATGTGAATATCAGTTTTATTTCAGGGATTGCTGGCTTGGACACAGGGAGAAACCCCTTCATTTTTTTCAAATGGTGCCATGAAATCTTTCACATCGACCTGAATAGGTGGATAGGATCTTAGCTGATCATCTCACACACTAACAACTTACATTTATACAGCACCCTTTATGCAAGTTAGCATCTCAGAGTACTAGGCAGCAGCTGTAATGAGGATTTATTCCCTCAGCAATGTATTGGAGTATCAGCCTAAACTCTGTGTGTTCAGCTAGCCTGGAGCTTGAATCCACAAACTTCTGATTCCGAGGCGAGAGTACTGGTGACTGACACTTTCCCTGTTAATTCAGGTAACTATAAAGAGGTAACTATATCAGTTTATTTTCCAGTCACATAGTGGCTGCTTCTAAAGCCCAGGGTTCACAGGTAAGAAAACGCAGGATCATCCAACTAGGAATTACCATGGGAAAAGTTTCTGCCTCGCTTATTTGTCCATTGGGAAAAATGAGAAATAATGTGAATTATTCCCCTGCTGGTTTCTGAATGTGCAACTTGAACATTCAGACTGATTGAACAATCTAACAATTTGTTGGAACAGACAGATTTGTGATTACTAAAATCAGGATGATAATTATTCCATTTTGATTACGTAATAATAACTATAAGGAATGTTTTGCATTAATAGTCCCAAAACGCTCAACAAAAATAGTTGCCGAGTTATTATAATTGGATGGTGAGCATCAAACAGTTTTTTTTTCAAATGGAAAGCCACCTGCAGTGTTCTCCTGTGCATGTTAATTTAATTTAGAAATTATCTTCGGAAATAAAATGCGTGTTTGAAGTTTTAACGGAAATTATAATACATCTGTTTTATGAAGACAAAATCACACAAATCCCAATCCCCTCTTTTAATGTTAGCACTTTTCAGGAGCTGTGAAGGAATGAATTTTTTTTCCTCTGATGAGAATCTCTTAATTGACTTAATAAATTAAAAATCACACATTGAAGCTATAAAGTGGATGGTATCTATTTAAAGAGGCAGCTTTTGATGTGGGTAGGATTAGTGGAATATTGGTGTCTTTTGATTTACGTTTTAGCTGAATAGAGTTTTCAAAAGAAAAGCTGTGAGCTGGGCATTCACTTTGATAGTTACACATAATTCATTTATTTCAAGATGAAATACAAAATAGTTGCTGATTGGAGTTGAATTTACAATGTAGTGTAATCACGAGCTACAACACAGGGTTTTTCACCCACATGCCGGCATCCCAAAATAACATTATTCTCATTGAATTTCTTTGTTAACCGAATGTAGTGCTTCTTTGCAGTGATATTTTAGTCCTGGGTTCCCGCCCATTGGTGGAACATGACAATGCAACATTGTTTTAGTTTTCTGTTGAAAGACAACATGATCAAAATTATGGCACATTTTTGACCAGCCAGGTGTCTAACACAAATGGAAAACCCATCATTGCATTTAAGACTATCCAAATCAGATTGAGAGTTCCATTCACATGGAAATTCAAAAGCTCTGTGGTTAGAGCACTCGCCTTACAAGTGTGCTACCTATGTTTGAATCCAGGCAGGGCAAAATCATTAAGAAGTAACACCAAACATTGACTCTAGTCTATGTAAGGCTGTGTAAGATTGGTAGTATTGATAGAATTGCGGTACTGTATATATATAGTATTGTACTGTATATATATATATATATACACACATTAAACTACACTTTAATTCACTTTACAGTTTATTCTGTGAACTGCTTTGAGATGTCTAGAAGATGTGAAAAGCGCTATATCAAATGCAAGGATGATTATTATTATTTCCTGGTTTACCCTGACTGAATATAATAATAATAATCTTTGCATTTTGACATAGCGCTTTTCACATCATATCGACGTCTCAAAGCTCTTCACTACTGTAAAGTGAATTGACTGTATATTTGTGGGCAAAATGCAGCAGCCAATTGCACACAGTAGTGTTTCACAACCAATCATGGATTGAAATAACCAATTTTATTATTGTGTTTTTTTTGGAGGGATTATTATTAGGCGTGTGGAGTAAGGAAACTTACCCAAGGTTTCGCCCTGATCTGTCTGGATTCGCAAACAGATCTCACGCTTGTAAGGTGAGTGCTCTAACTACTGAGCTACAGGGGCTGCATATGGCACAATCAAGAAATATTCAATCAAGCAAATTTGTTTTAGCCGATTATTACGATTGGTCACCACTGGTTTACAACAACAACAACAACTTTGATTTATATAGTGCCCTCCACGCCAGACGGCGTCTCAGAGCGCTTCACAACAGCAGATCCCGGGATGGAGTCAGGGGCAGGGGCAGAAAGGTGACCAAAAGCTCGGTCAAAGAGAAAAATCTTCAGCTGTGACCTGAAACTAGGAAGAGAGGGGGCGAGGCGAAGGGAGTGAGGAAGGGAGTTCCAGAGCCTCGGGGCGAAAGGCACGGCCTCCGAGGGTGCAATGGAGGATTCGGGGACATGGAGGAGGCCAGACCCATAGGAGCGAAGGCAGCGGGTACTGGTTTTGGGGGAGAGGAGATCGGAGAGATAGGGGGGTGCAGAGGAGTGGAGGAATTTGAAAACAAGGGCGTGGATCTTGAAGTCGATCCTCTCTGGGATAGGGAGCCAGTGAAGTCTGGCAAGGACTGGGGTAATGGAGGAGCAAAGCTTGTAGCGGGTGAGCATGTGGGCGGCAGAGATTTGGATTAGCTGGATTTTGTGGATTGTGGTGGAGGGGAGACCAGAGAGGAGGGCATTGCAATAGTCCAGCCGAGAGGTGACAAAGGCGTGGACCAAGGTTTCAGCAGCTTTTGGGGTGAGCTATTACCGGAGACAGGCGATCCGTGGGAGGTGATAGAAGGCAGTGCTGTTAATGGACTGGATGTGGGGGAGGAAGGACAGTTGGGGGTCGAACCTGACGCCTAGGTTGCACATGGGTTCGGAGAGTTTTAGGGGCAGGCCGGGAAGGTGGAGGAGGTGAGAGCCGTGTGAATGGAGCCGTTGACGAGAGCCAAGGAGTATGGCCTCCATCTTGCCGACATTCAGCTGCAAGAAATTTGCGCTCATCCAGCCCCTGGTGTCTGAAAGGCAGGCTGACAGAACATCAGAAAAGTGAAGTGGAGAAATAGACTTGCGTGTCATCCACGTACATGTGCAAGTGTGCCCCATGTCTGCGGATGACATCCCCAAGAGGGAGCGTATAGATGAGGAAGAGGAGGGGGCCAAGGATGGACCCCATAGATAACTGGGTAAGAGTGGGAGGACATGAAGAGTACATGAAGTGTAGACCATATCAGGAAAAATTTGCTGCCTTTTCTGGATGTCTGAAATGTCTAACACTCACTTGGAGATACTACCTACCAGAAATATGATGGTGCAGCTTCAACCTACAAATGTTTCCATTCAATCAACATGCAGGTTATTTGCGCTGCTTAGAAGAAGTTCTTATGCCTGAATTAGCACAGTGCTTTCAACCCCAACCATCCTTATGCCTGAACATAAGGATGGTTGCTTGGGCTTCATTCTGGAGGTTATCACTCAGGATATTTCATTGCTGTTTGTGAGATGTTTCCAATGAGGACTGGTGGTTCTTTGGGCTGCATGTAACAACATCCTATGTTAAACACAAGTTACAATAAATAAGAAAAATACAAGCATTTGATGTAGCTCCGTATTAAATCATTGAGATGTCTCAAAGTACTTCACAGAATATACTGTAAAGTAGATTTTGTGGGTGATACAAGGGAGCCAATTGTGCACAGACATGATCCACAAACAGTCAAGGAATGAATGATCAATTATTTTTTAGGGATTATTACAGAAATCTTCCAACTGACAAACAGCTGGGTTCCTACTTACTGCTCGGTAAACAAACATCAACAACAGCAACAGAATTATACTTAAATTGAGTGCCTTTCACATCGCGAGGAAGTCCCAAGGCGTTGGTGGCATGGGGGAGTACAAAAAACTTACCTAAGATTTCCCCACCCTGGAATTGAACCTAGATCCTCTCTCTTGCACCTCTCACCTGTTCCCATACTCAACACTGCTCTTGCCCACTATTATTAGAAATCTGGAGTTTGTCTTTTGGTTACCTTACCTTCCACTCATCAAACTTCACCTGAAAATTAATTCAGTTGGCGACTTGACTCATTGTAAATAATACTTAGTTTGGCACAAGTCGACTGTCACATAACTTGTCAGGGATAGAAGAAGTAAACCCAGAACAATATTTTAGGAAGAACTAGGACATGGGTTTAGATTTGCAAAGAGCAAAGTTAGGATAAATATCAGGAAGTTTTTCTTAACCCAACAGATAATTAATGACACAAACAGGTTGCAAGGAAGGGTGGTTCAAACAGTTTGTTCCTTTAATTTGAGGGCAATGGGGTAGGTACTCTGGAAAGGTGAGATCAAATGGGCTGAATGGTCTACCTCCAAATTAATCCTGTGATTTTGTGACAACACAATTTACTTCATTTCTGATTGTAAGGTAATTAACAACTGGAATTCATTGCTAGAAACGGTGGTTAGAGCCGGGATATTGGACTGGAATCTTAAACAAATGCTAACTTGATTCTGTAATGGGAGGACAGTAGAGTGGGCATTCTGGAAAGATGAGATCAAATGGACCTTCTTCATCCAAAATGGTCTTTCGATCTTGCCCACTCACATTAACTCACAAAAACCTGTTCACACAAACACAACAGCTAGATCTCTATACTCATAAGGACTTCAAATCTCTGAGCATTTTCTCATGCGACCTTAATAATGAATCCACGTGAGCACTTCTTCCAAAAGCAAGAAATAAGTCACGCACACCATTTCAACTGCTTTGAAGCATCCTCCCAAAGTAAAAGGAACTGTTTAAATGTAAATTCCATTGTACTGTATTGTGGTATTCTAACAAAAGTGGGTCCCACCAGAGTAGCATTCTTGCTTGTTGTTTTGATGCCTGTTTCCTTCTTAAAAAAATCTCACTAACAATTGCTATAGTTTGTGTGCAAGTAGTCTTCTTGGTTATGCAACACCTTGTCAAGTAAGGTGGTAGAGGCAAAGTCCATTGAATAGACCACAAATTAGACAATGATATAAAAGATAGAAGCTTGAAGGAGTATGGCGAGGGGGCAAGACAGTGGGATTGAATAAATAGCTTGCTGTGAGAGCCAGTGCTGATATGATAGGCCTAGATTTCTATGATTCTAACCATAATTACGTTACTTTATTGCGTAGACAAATGAGAAACATTAATGAGCCTGTGGGGTGTATCTTAACTGTTAGCATTGGCAATCCCATTACAAAGAAGTGGCACAATTATTGCTTTTTTCTTTTACCTATCACCATAATACAGACCTTGACGATTCAACATCTATTCCTTTCAGTCCCGGAACTGGATTATTTATAATTCTCCCACAGATGTTATTGGCTTGTCAAAATGAATGTTTTTTTTTAACGTTTTGTTCAATAGTAATTTTCCAAAGTACTATTGATCTTCAATCCACATTCTGTGGTGAAAATTGAGTTTTCTTTCGTTATTTCTACGTTTTGTGACATAACTAGGGCCTAACCAGCCTTTAATATCATAAAAATCAATCCGATATAAATTGAAAGTGCCCGTATCTCCTTCTGACAAAGGCTACATTCAAAATATATTTTCCAAAAAATGCGATACAAAAAATCCCCACTATTTTAGACCTTTCACTAGATTTTGTACTTTGCTAAGAGTAATTGGTTAAAAATGACTTTGCTAGGAATAAGAACATAAATTATCTTGATCATGTTGAAATGTCCCAAGGTACTTTAGGCTTATTATTCAAAATGAAATCTGAAACAAAAACAAAGTTGCTGGAAACACTCAGCGGGTCAGATAGCATTTATGGAGAAAGGAAGTCAATGATATGGGTCCATGACCCTTCAACAAAACACAGAATACTGCAGATGCTGGAAATCTGAAACAAAATGCTGGGAATACTCAGCAGGTCAGGCAGCATCTATGGAGAAAGGAAAGTAAGTCAACATCATCCTACTGCCACTACTTGTCCCTCTGGCCATGGATATCCTCATCCACACACTCATCACGTATAGGTTTCCCACTATAACTATAACACTAACTTCCCACTTGTCAGTCTTTCCAAAACTCTGCAGCCTGTGTACTCTCTCGAACCAAGCTCCACGACCCCATCTCCCCCATTCTCACCTGACTCCATTGGCTTCCCATCATGCAGAGGATTCAATTCAAGATCATGATCCTCATCTTTAGAACCCTCCATGGTCTAGCCCCACACTGCCTCTGTGGCCCCTAAACCGCCTACCACCTTGTCTGCTCCCTCGACTAAGCATGCTCCATGTCCCCTGACTCACACACCCTACCATTGGTGGATGAGCCTTCAGCCACTCTGCCCCCAACTTTTGGAATTCCATCCCCAAATTCCTCTGCTTCGCCCCATCTCTAACCTCCTTCATATCCAGCCTCAAGACGCTCCTGTTCAACTGTGCCATCAGTCATCCTGTTTCCCCTCTCTTCCTTCCACCCTCTCCAATCCCGACCCAGCTTGGGTCTGAAATACTGACTATCCAGTGCTTTGGGACATCCACACGATGTAAAAGGCACGATACAATTGTAATTTTTATTGTTTTTGTTGTTTTTCCCAACTCTTAAGTTCCAGAAGCTACAGATGGAGATGAACAACACAATTAACATGACAATTTAGAGTTGAGTTATCTTGCCCTTGGCTCAAGAGTTACTATCATCATTTAGAACTGAGTTGGATCGAGAATATTGCACACATACCCAAAGGTATGTAAGGTTTATATAATGAACCGTGTAGGGCTGAAGAAGTTAAATAGAACTCAAATCTGTGATGTTGTAAGAGTCTCCTAAGGGAAAATAAATGTACTAATTTCGAAAAAGTCAAACTTTTTGTTTGAAAAAAACTCTACAGTTAAACATCTGAATCACATTTATCCAGTGGGTAGGAAGCAGTAAACAGTTCCCATGCTGATTAACTGTCAAAGCTGCAGACTAAATCATTCATTCAAAACATGAGAATCACTTATTGCTGGAATATCCAAAACAAATGGAGATTATTTCAATGTTGATATCATTTAAAGATTAGAAACACATTTGCGAATAAACGTGTATAATTCTGTTGCAATGTAGTCTCTTATTTTATAACGTCACTTGTATCAGTAGCACACTGGGGTCATCTAGGAAGTTCATTAAAAATCTGGATTGTTTGAAAATGATCATTCTGTGACCTTGCAATTCATAGTAAACACAAATGTACTTTTGTCTTGTCTTTGGAAAAGCTTCCTGGTTTGTTTGACTGATCCATTTATCCGTTGAACATGTGTGGTCATATAACTCAACTTGCTGGTAACCCTTAATTGTATGACTCAATCTGATCACATCATTTGCATACAGCCAACCATTAATATAGATTCATAGAATATTACAGCACACAAGGAGGCCCCTTTGTGCCGCCTTTTTGGAAGAGCTACTAATCAGTCCACTCTCCTGGGTCTATGATGCAAGGTCTTTCACATACTATTGATGGAAATATTGAGCTAGGCTTGTGCCTGACTCAGTTGGCAACACTCTTGTCTCTGAGTTAGAAAGTTCAAGGCACATGTCATACAGTCTAAGATGTATCCACTCCAGTGGAATGCTGAGGGTATGTATTAGAATAATCTTTGCATTTGTTGGAGGTGCTGTCTTTTTGGATGAGATATTAAACCATGGTCCCAGTTCAGGTGGACGTTAAGGAGCCCACTTCAAAAGCAATAGGAGTTGTCCTGGCTAACAATTCCCAGATAAAATTGGTCATGGTTATTTATAAAATAGATTGTTCGCTGCTCGCAATTTGGCTGCTGCTGTTATCGCCACAAAATACAATAACTTTATATCCCATTTCACAGTCACTTCATCTTACAGCATTAGAAAGTGCTTTGAAATGTCCTACAGATGTGAAAGAAGCTATACAAAATGCAAGGATTATTAGTTATAATACAACGTAAAGCAATTGGGTAGACTCATGATAATACTTTTAAAAAATTAAATAGTGCTGTGAGAGGTAGTGACTGTGTACAGTATTGTATGGTAACCATGCATAGAAACATGGATGTGGCATGTAGTTATACAATTCACTGGATTCAGATGAAGAAGACACTTTAGTCCATTTCATCTAATTGTTCCAGAATACCAACCCGATCTATCAATCAACAAATATTCAAACCCAATGTACAGATTAATTCAGACAATACCATTATTTCGGGACAATGTTGGGGTAACAACAATAACAACAGATTATATTTGTGAAGTGCTTTCCATTGGGGGAAGATGGCCCAAGGTATTGGACAATCAGGATATTGAGGGAAATTTCTTTCCCTTTTTGAATAGTGCTATGGGTTCTTTAATGTTTCCACCTAGAAAGGCATTGTTGTCTGTATTTCACCTCGAACAACGCAACACACTACCAACACTTAATAATAATAATAATCCTTGCATTGGATATAGTACCTTATCCTGTATTTTGTGGGCAAACACTAATCAGAGTGTCAGCCTACACTATGCAAATTCAAAATCCTGATGTGGGACTTGAACCCCGCAACTTTCTGACCTAGAGGCAAAAATGCTACTAATTGAGTAAGGCCGACACTCAAATGTAAATATAAGATATTATCAATATTGAAAGCCATACTAGTTTTATTTAGTGTCGATTAAATCAAAAACCTGTTACAAAAACGCTTATTGTTTGAGCGCTATTAACTATTAAATCCTTACCATCCTTACAAGAGCTTCTCTAGGCTTCTTTCCAGGGAACTTCTCAGAGATCTTTTCTTCTTTCTTTTGTCTGAAGATAAAGCAGCAGAATTCTCTCAGTCAAGCGTCAAGTCACTGTCAAGTCTTGGAGCTTGCTATGTCTGTGGGAAGAACAGAAGAATCTAGTTAACAGTGTTCGTTTATAAACCCGGGAAGACAGATGGCTCCTGTTCTCAGATCTCTCAGCTTCTCCGACAACAAAGACCTATAAGCTACAATGTGACCAACATATTCAAGGCAATGTTGGACGTTAGATGATAGACAGCACCGATACATATTGCATCGACAGGACCATCTCCACTGGAATTCATCCAATTTTCCAGGTTCTTGACACATTGCAAGGTAAAACATGCTTTACCTTGCATCTCCCCGCACTACCCCCATCTCCTCCAAATACATAATTGGAGCCTGCAATGTGAATTCAATGTCTTTTAACTCAGTGGCGAGAGTAATACCATGTGAACCAGGCAGATTTTACAACTGGAAGGATAATGGTGCCTTCAGCAATATGTAAAAATAATAATAATAATAATCCTTGGATTGGATATAGCGTGTTATCACATCTTTGTGACGTCTCAAAGCACTTTACAGTATATACTGGAAAGTGAATTGACTATATGTTTGTGGGTGAAACACTCACATAAAAGAATTATCATATATCTATCTGTGTTGCACTTGCACTGTTCATATCAGTGTTGAAGTCTGTAGTGAACTATGAGGTGCAATCAGCTGTGTTTCTTCATCTATTGTAAATTATAAATAAATAAAAAATGTATTAATAAAGAAAGATGTGATGAATTTTCTGTCAAAGAACAGTAAAATGTGCAGAAAGATTCATTCAGCAGCACATTCAATGTTTTAGAAATTCAAGTAAACGCATATTTTCTAATTAGGAAGTTTGTTAAGCGACATTGCAAATTAGAAGCAAATACGAAAGTATTCAAGGAGATTCAATAAAAGCTAGCATCAAGCTGTTTTTAAATATGTCCAGCATTTTTGCTTCAACCACCCTACCTGATGAATGATTTCAATCGTCAATTAACAATAATAGTAATACCCGTATTTGCATTTGGTGTACTTGTAGTACTTTATCATGTCTTTGAGCCTTCGCAAATATTCACAGAATATATTGTGAAGTGAATTGACTATGAATTATGTGAGCGAAACATGGCAGAAAATTATGCACAGCAGTGTTTTACAAACAACAGTGGATACTATACCCATACATATGGAATGCTTCGCCTGAAAAGGTGGTGGAGGCCAATTCGATAACAATTTTTAAAAGAGAGGTAGACATTTATTTGGGGTGTACGGGTTTGCGCGGTTATGGGGAGAGAGCTGGGGAATGGGATTGAGTTGCTCTTTTCAAAGAGCAGGCACAGAATCGATAGGCCAAATGGCCTCCTTTTGTGCTATAAGATTCTATGATTCTATATATGTGGGCATAGTATATATATAAACTATATATACTATATATGTACACCATATATTATATAGACACACATATTTAATACTATACATACTATACTATATATAGTATATATACTCTAGATATATATATCTATAGTAGAGAAAAAGGAACTATTTCTCTACTCCACACACATTTATAGTGTCTGTCCTGAATTCGCTATTCAAACCATGTGTTACGCGGAGGCAGCATGAGATTTGTCACCTGGTTGTCCCATTTTGGCTGCCACCACCAACCTGAGCTCCTTCCTCCAAATGCTCCCATCCCTGTCCCCTACCCTCCACTACTCAGTCCTTCTCTCGCACCATCCTCCCTGATTCCTATCCCCATTCAACCGTCCCACAGTCTCCCTCTACTCCAGCCTGTGAACCCATCGGCGAGCCCACCATGACAGACATTGTTGGCTGTCTAACAACAGCCACTCTCACTGCCCTATTCTAGTACAAAAACAATTGGTCCCTGACCATGGGGACCAACCTCTCCACCCGCATCTACATCCCCACCCTCCCTGTCAATCCTCCCCCTCCCTTCCTCATCTCCCACATTCCACCTCCAACTTTCCCCTCCACATCAGCCTAAATGACATCTGCTCCTTCTAAAATAAAACACTCATCATCCAAGTCCTCACGGTTGATGAAAACATCGACATTCTCACCCTCACTGAAACCTGGTGACTTCTTCTCCCTGACAGAGGCCACATCACCCAATTATACCTTCCATCATATCCAACGACCTAACTACCGTGGTGGAGGTGTAGCTCTCATCTCCAGGTCTCTGCTTGGCCTATCCCCTTACAACTCTACAATGTTCCCCTCCTTTTGGAATCTTACCCTTTGTCAACCCTCCAACCTTTCCCTCCAAATTCTTCTTATCTATCACCCTACACCAGCCCTCCCCCACCTTCCTCCCTAAAATCTCCCAAGCTCATCTGAATTCCTCCCCCTCTGGGCTTCCTCCCACAATGACCTATACTCCTCGGTCCTCCACAACTCCCTCTCCATCACTCTTCATTTCTTGTTTACCTCATGTTCCGTATGATCTCATACTAATGAAAGTCACTATGATACATCAGCCACCTTGGCTCTCTTAAAGCACAGGTGTGTGCAGCTAAACACACCTGGCATAAATCAAATTCAATTGTCCATCGGCAGATCTGGCTGGACCATAATAAATCCTACCGTTCTGCCCTCGTCTCCACTAAATCGATGCGATGCTGGACTACCACTAATCTAAAGTCGGCGGGATCAGCTCTGCCTTTCCTTTGCTCCCCTCTTCCCATTTCCGCCTCATGCCCTTGATACTTTCCATCTCTCCTTCCACACCTTTGAACCTGTCCCCACTCCTCTGCCTTCACCTCTAAACCCCGCATGATACTAACCATCTGCTCCCTTGACCCCACACCTAGTCCTCTGCTTACCTCCCAGCTCAATTCTTTACCCCCTCACCGATATCATAAACCTCTCCCTGTCCACTATCCACTGGCACCACTCCCACACCTTTAAAAATGTCTGGCAGCCCAGATCATGTGATCCTGTGGCTGTGGCCTACAGGAGCTCATGTGGCTCAGTGCTTAGAACACTTGTCTTGCAAGCTGAGGAGACCTGTGTTCGAATCCAGGCAGGTCAGGGTGAAACCTTGGGCAAGTTTCCTTACTCCACACGCCTAATAATAATCAGTCAAAAAAAACTACAATAAAATTGGTCATTTCAATTCACGACTGTTTGTGGGACACTGCTGTGTGCAATTGGATGCCACAATTCGCCCACAAATATATACAATCAATTCACTTTACAATATATTCTGTGAAGTGTTTTGGGATATCGATAAGATGTGAAAAGCGCTATATCAAATACAAGGATTATTATTTTCCATAACTCTGAAGCCTGTGTCTCACCCACACTAGGCTCCTATCACCCCTATCCTCACCTGACTTCACTGGCTTACCATCAACACATGATACAGTTCAAAATCCTGGAATTCATCTTCAAAGCCCTCCATAGCTTTGCTCCCCATTACCTCTGTGACCTCCTAAACTCCTACAATCCTGATAATAATGCCTCAAAAAAAAATTGATCACTTCAATCCATGACTGTTTGTGGGACACTACTATGCGCAATTGGCTGTTCTGTTTCGCCCCCAAATATACAATCAATTCACTTCACAGTATATTCTGTGAAGCGCGTTAAGATGTCTTAGATGATAAGGCACTGTATCAAATGCAAGGATTCTTCTTCTTAGTATTATTATTATTATCCTGCCCACTCCCTCTGCTCAGCAGGCTCCAGCCTGCTTCATGTCCCCTGCTTCGCCTGCCCCTGTATTGGCAGGTGGGCCTTCAGCCACTCTGCCTCCATCCTCTGGAATTCCCCCACAGTCCCTCCCTCTTGGCCCTCCCCTTGCCTCCTTCGAGACCCACCTCAAGTCCCTCCAATTCGACCAAGCTTTCAATCAACCTTCATCCACCTGCACACCTCCCTCCTCAATCTGGACCTCCAGCTACGGTCTGAGATCCTGCCTGTCCAGGTCCTTGTAAAGTCCTCCCGATGTGAAATGTACTATACCAATGTAATTTTGTTGTTGTTGTTTTCCAGTGTTGTATTCTGCTGATGAGATGCATTCAAAACTATTGTTCTGAGATTACCTTCTGAAACCCATTTAAAATGTGAAATACTTCTATAAGATCCCTCATGAGATGTTTCTCTTTACAAGACTGACGAGCCCTAGCTTCACTAATCGTTGCTCACAGCTCTTTCCTATCCCTAATGGACAATCATGTGCAGATTGACTTGGGCAACTTCGGAGTTGAATTCCACTCTGCTCTCTGTAATAGTGTGGGAGCCCAATGCTTGAAGGGGATCAAAAGGATGCAGTTCTGCATCCGTGAGATCTGTGGAACACTGGTAGAGTGTTCAATTTCAATTGAACCAAAGGTATTGAAATTATATACAATGTAGCTGCATTAATAGTAAGGTGGATATTTATTTGATGCACTGCACTAAGTCATAATAAATTTGCTCCTCACAACTGAATAGCTGAGGTAGCATTGCTCCCATAATGCATAATCCTGGGATGTACAAAATCCAGCCTAAACTGCACTGATGTTGTAAGGATCCCCATAGGGGACATATATTTACCAATTTCTAGAAGTTAAGCAGTTTTTAAAACTGTATAATTAAGCTCTATCTTCCATTTATCCAGGGTGTACGAGGCATTAAACAGTTCCCTTGCTGATTAACTGCCAAGACAGCCGGCCAAGGCGTTTAATCAAAGCAAGGGAGCCATTTATTATTGAGAAAACTCTAAATAAATGGAAGTTATCGCAATATTGCTGCACATTAATAAAGATAGGAACTCCCCCAAAAATTGACACCACAGTTTTTATTGTGATTCAGCTGCCATTCAGCCCGGACACGTTTCTTTGAGTCAGCAATACGTAGGACGCCAGCCTGTGAGAGAAGGATACATTGTTGGCTTCAAACTCACAAATGCCCAGAGCTCCAAGTAAGTATGCTCTGCTCTGCAGCTCAGATCTGATAATCTCTGCAATATCATTCTATCACTCGTTGGCTGAGGGAGATTTGTAACTGGGAATTTCTATAGCTAAGGTGTGGATAACTGAAATTCTAGTGATAAAATATAACAATTGAATGGGACTAAAAGATTGGCCACCATTAAATATGCAGTCTCAACGGGTAAAAATGGCTTAATTCCATTTTTATGATCCCAATTTCCACCGCTTGTGACACAAAATTACATTTGTATGGCTCCTTTCATGTCAGGAGAATGTCCCAAGGTGTCCTAAAACAGTCAGTGTTTCAGACCTGAGCTGGGTTGGGATCAGGAAGGGTGGAGAGAAGAGAGGGGAAGGGGGTGAATGATGGCATGGTCGAAGAGGAAGGTCTTCAGGCGGGACTTGAAGGAGGATAGGGAGGGGCGAGGTGGAGGGATTGCGGGATGTAATTCCAAAGGTTGGAGGCAGAGTGGCTGAAGACTTGCTTGCTGATGGTGGGGCAGATGTGTCGGGGGACATGGAGCAGGCCAGAGTTTGCTGAGTGGAAAGAGCAGGCAGGTTGGTTGGAAGTTAGAGGGTCACAGAGGTAGGTTGGGGCAAGGCCATGCAAGGCTTTAAAGTGAGGACCGGGATCTTGAATTGAATCCTCTGAATGGTGGGAGTGGAGTTGGGAAAGAATGGGGGTGATAGAGTCACAGAGCTAGGTAAGGGAAAGGACATAGATTCATAGATTCATAGAATTTTACGGCACAAAAGGAGGCCATTTGGCCCATCTAGTCTGTGCCGGCTCTTTGAAAAGAGCGATTCAATCCCACTGCCCTGCCCGCTCCCCAATAGATTGGGGAGCAGACATGGGCTGCAGAGTTTTGGATGATCTGCAGCCTATGGAGGGAGGAATTGGGGGAGGCCAACAGGCATAGATAGTCGAGCCTGGGCATGATGAAGGCATAAATGAGAGTTTCAGCGGCCTGGGGAATGACACAGTGGCAGAGTTGGGCAATTTTGTGGAGATGAGGGAAGACAAAGCGGGTCATGGCATGGATGTGGGGGAGAAAAGCGAGTTGACAATCAGAGAAGATGCTGAGGTTCCTGACTGCCCTTGTAAAAAAGTACCATGGTAATGGTGATACTACCACCATTACCATGGTACTTTTTTACAAGGGTGGCTTGATAAGGTGGAGTGTATAACCATGGAAGCTGTTGCTGCCAGTGCCTTAGTGATTGAATGATTTAGTGCAGGTAAACTTGAGTTCCATTGTATATTGCCTTACAAGACCAGTTAAAATGACCAGCTGTTTGACAAGCTTTATTCTGCTTATCCAGCTAGGACCCCACTTGTTAGGGCTTTGCCTTTTAGGGTTAACATGAGCTGAGAGGGAAGAATCCCTGCTCCCATCTGGCCTGCCAATTCCTGCAGATGTGTAGGCATAATTGGTTGTTGGCCTTTTCTTCTATAGATAAGTAGATTGTTAAGTCATTGTTAAAGGTTTGGAGTCAAATATAGAACAGATGGATAAGGAAGGGGGATTTCCTTTTCCTTCAGGGCATTTCTTTTGAACCGATTGGTACTTTACAAACAATGGCAGTTTTGTGGCTATTTTTCTGGCACTGCCTCCAATTACCAAATGTTTTTAATTTACAATTTGGGATTCAAACTCATTGCTAGTCCAGTTTCATTGCCACTACATACTGCACACCCTGCACCATTGATTAATCCTTACAGGCAGTCAGTCCAGACAGTTCAAGGTGGGCAACATGGAAACTTGTGAACTCCATCCCAGTACAATCTTAGAGAGGGGAGATCAGAACAGCAAAATAGACTTAATATTCAAAGATAAATCCTCTATCTCACTGTCATGCCTGTTTCAATAACAAAGGCAACCATCTCAAACCATGGCATAATGGTCATGCAATCTAAAGCTTTTCAGATTCTGCAGCCCAAAATGTGGAGGCTTTAAGGGAGTTTTAATGGTTAAAACTGGGAGGTTTTAACCATTAGAATCATAGAATTTTACAGCACAAAAGGGGGCCATTCGGCCCAACTAGTCTGTGATGGCTCTTTGAAAACAACAACTCAATCCTACTGTCCTGCTCTCTCCCCATAACCTATCAGACCTGTTCTCCCTAAATAAAGATCTAATTCTCTTTTAAAAGTTGTTATCGAATCAGCCTCCACCACCTTTTCAGGCAATGCATTCCAGATTCGAACAACCCGCTGAGTGAAAAAAATTCTCCTCAGCTCCCCTCTGCTTCGTTTTGAAACCATTTTAAATCTGTGACCACGAAACAGTTTTTCCTTATTCACCCTGTCGAATCCCCTCATGATTTTATAAACCTCTATTAGGTCTCCTCTCAACCTTCTCTGTACCAAAGAGAATAAATCTAGCCTATCTAGCCTTTCCCCATAACTGAAGTCCTTCAATCCTGGTATCATTCTAGTAAACCTTCTTTGCACCCTTTCAATGCCTTAACATCCTTTCCATAGTGTGGTGACCAGAATTGGACACAGTACTCCAGCTGAGGCCTAACCAAAGATTTCTAGAGGTTAGTCAGCACTTCCTGACTTTTGTACTCTATACCCCTATTTATAAAGCCTAGTATTCCCATATGCCTTCTTACCGGCTTTGTCTACCTGTCCTGCCACCTTCAAAGAGTTGCTAACACAAATCCTCTGGTCTCTCTGTTCCCTCACACCTCTTAAAATTGTACTATCTAGCTTATATTGCCTCCCCTGATTTTTCTCCCAAAATGTATCACCTCACACTTCTCTGCATTAAACTTCATCTGCCATGTAACTGCCCACTTCACCATTTTATCTATATCTTCTTGCAGATGGTTACTATCCTCCTCACTATTCACTATTCTCCATAACTTAGTATCATCTGCAAACTTGGAAACTGTGCTCCCTACACCCAAGTCCAGATCGTTAATATATATTAAAAAAAGCAGTGATCCCAATACCGATTCCTGGCGGACGCCACTGCATACTTCCCTCCAGTCTGAAAAACAATCGTTCATCATAACTCTCTGTTTTCTGTCTCACAGCCAGTTATGGATCCACGCTGCCACTGTCACTTTAATGCTTTGGGCCTCTATTTTCCTGATAAGCCTCTCATGTGGCATTTTGTCAAATGCCTTTTGAAAGTCCATGTAAACTATATCTACTGCGCTACCCTCGTTCACCCATTCCGTTACCTCATCGAAAAATTCTACCAGATTTGTAAGGCAAGATTTGCCTTTAACAAATCCAATGCTGGCTGTCCTTTATTAGCCTATATCTTTCTAAGTGAAGATCTAACTTGTCCCTGATTATAGACTCTAGAAGTTTGCCCACTATCGACGTTAGACTGACTCCGTTTTGACATTGATCGTCAAAAACGCATAAATATTTCAAAATATCCTTGCCATCATTGTAAATAACAAG
Source organism: Hydrolagus colliei (assembly GCA_035084275.1). NCBI lineage: Eukaryota > Metazoa > Chordata > Chondrichthyes > Chimaeriformes > Chimaeridae > Hydrolagus > Hydrolagus colliei. The sequence continues at coordinate 147,860,850 of CM068742.1, forward strand.
AAACATTAAATAATTAATCTCTGATTTTAACTTGCCTTATTGTGATTGAGGAGGCCCAGTATTATTTGTCTATTAACAACAATAACAACAACAACAACAACAATTTACATTTATAGAGCGCCTTTCACGTCGGGAGGACGTCCCAAGGCGCTGAACAGGAGGCGTGTGACCCGAGCTGGGAGGGGAGTGTTTGGGAAGGGGTGAAACACGAAGGGGAGGTAAAAGAGTTCGGGGTGGAACAAAAGGCACGATCGAAGAGGAAAGTCTTCAAACCGGCCTTGAAAGAGGAAAGGGAAGAGATGAAACGGAGGGATTGAGGGATGGCATTCCATAAGGTGGGAGCGGAGAAGCTGAAGGCCCGGCCTCCGATGGTGGGGCGGTTCGGGCGGGGGGCTTGGAGCAGGCCAAGACCTGTTGAATGGAGGGTCCGGGTGGGCGTGTAGGGGGAGAGTAGATCGGTTAAGTAGAATGGGGCAAGGCCGTGTAAGGCCTTGTAGGTGAGGACGAGGATCTTAAACTCGATCCTCTGGAGGATGGGGAGCCAGTGGAGACGGGCAAAATCTGCGCAACTGCTGACCGCTTCCGTAGTTTGTCATTGATGATTAACAGGCGTCTTGAAAAAATAAGCAGTCAGGGAATTCCAAATTTTGGAGAACTATTTTTTACAGATGACAAAAGTGTTGCAATGAAAGAGTGGTTGAGTCGTATTTTCAGTTATGTGGTCGCGGAGGCGGGTGCCGGATAGAACACGGGCTGCAGAGTTTTGGATGGCCTGCAGCCTATGAATGGAGGAACTGGGGAGGCCGACGAGGAGAGAATTTCCGTAGTCCAGCCGTGAGGTGATGTATGCATGCACGAGTGTTTCGGCAGCGCGGGGGGTAATAACAACATTACTCTTATTGAGTACCTTTCACATTGGAAGGATATGCCAAGTGGCTATCATAACATTATAACAAAGAAATTTGTTCATTTTAGAAAAGTGAGTGAGTTCCGTTGTTTACCTTACATCATATCTTAACAACTAAATATATTCATCTTGTAATCATAATTATTGTACTTTATATAGCACTTTTTATGTCAGATGGATCCTGACAGAAAAAGCTCATCACAGATATACTGTATAGTGAAGGGACTGTGTAGTTTGTAGGCAAATGTAGCTGCCAAGCCCACAGTAAGTTCCCAAAACATTCATGAAACAAAGAACTAATATTGTCTGGGGAATTGTTGGCCAGTACATGAGAGAATCTTACTTTTCTTTTTGCGTTGTATCTTTAAAGTAGGAAGGAAGATGGGACCTTGGTTTATTATCTCATCTGAAGACCCGGGACCTCCAACAATGCAACGTACCCCAGCACTGCAATGGAGTGTTTTTGCAGACTGTGAGCTCAAATTCTGACATGTGACATAAACCAATAACCTCCTGACTCAAAGGTGAGAGTCCTACCACAGAGGAAGGGTGGGTCGAGGCCATGTAGGGCTTTGAATGTGAGGACCAGGATCTTGAATTGAATCCTCTGGTTGATAGTAAGCTCTTGTAATTAGATTCGCTGCCAAGTGACAATTTGCAGATCAGCAAAGTTTAGTGAATAACATAGGAATGCTAATTTGCGGAGACATGTCTCCATTTGAATGCTCATCAGTATTCAGCAAAATCTGCGCAACTGCTGACCGCTTCCGTAGTTTGTCATTGATGATTAACAGGCGTCTTGAAAAAATAAGCAGTCAGGGAATTCCAAATTTTGGAGAACTATTTTTTACAGATGACAAAAGTGTTGCAATGAAAGAGTGGTTGAGTCGTATTTTCAGTCAGAAAGTGTTTCCAGTCATTGATTCATTGAACCTCTCCTTGTTCCTCTCTGATATCCAACAGTGATAAATGATGGCAAGTTCCCCCAATCTTTGGTTAGACTAAGGATCCCTTACTTAAGTGTCAGCCTTGCTTAGTTGGTAGCACTCATTCGGTATAATGCTGTATCACATCATTGAGACGTCTCAAAGTGCCTCACAGAATATACTGTCAAGTTTATTTATTTATTTTTGATGGGAGTATTATCCCTTACTTACTATTAGGTAAACAGAGGCATGTGGAGTAAGGAAATGTGACTAAGGTTTTGTCCTGCTCGGAAATCGAACCCGGGTCCTCTTGCTTATGAAGCGAGTGCTCTGATCTCTACAATAGAGGGCTGCGTCATTAGTACTCCTGGTCACCAGATCTGGGTTGGAATGCCTCCAGAATTCATTCACCGTTCCATAATAGAGTCATTTATCTTTTGATTGTCACTGAATTTCAGATTGTAGCCTTGCAGCTGCCAGGATCGATAGCCCCATCCTGAATGGATGGATGGGAACGGCATCTTGGTTGGCTGGGTTTGGGGCAGGTCACCTGATAACATTCTAGGTCGGGTAAGTGACTACTAGCACAGCAGCACCTCAGGAAAAATTATCAGGTGTAGGTAGAGAATGACACAGATCAATTTCTTGCATATGTGATTACACAATTTAAAAACTCTACATGATAATCAGCCTCAAGAAGTAATTATGTTACATGACTGTTAGATTTGTCTGGTGATGATAATAATCCTTGTGTTCCATATAGTGCCTTATCATGTCATTGAGATCTAAAAGCGTTTCACAGGATATACTGTATGTAAACTGAATTGCCTGCCTAATTTGTTGGTGAAAAGTGCACAAATATACAGATACACTTCATAGTAGAATGCTGTGAACTGATTTGAAATTTCTCGGCGATGTGATAAGGCATTGTGTCGAAATGCAAAGAGAATTAACCTTCAAGTTATCGAAAAAAGATTTCTAAATTTAAAACGCCCTTAAGAATTACCGCAAATTAATCACATTGGCAATTGTTTAAAATTTCCAAAATAGAGACATTTGGTGGAATATGTCAATGTTCAAAATAATAATGATTATTTTGCATTTGATATTGCATCTTTTCATGACTTTGAAACACCTCAAAGCGCTTCAAAGCATATAGCGTAATGTGTAATGATTGTGTTTTATAGATGAAATGTGGCAGCCAATCATGAATAGTAGTAACCCACAAACAGCCATGATATTTTAAAAAAATCATAACTTCTAATATATTATAATATCCATTAATTAATATAGTTATAACTTAAAAACATTTCAAAGGAAATCAATATTCCTTAAAAAAAATGTTAAATCAGTAGAACAGGTGTACATGCTTTAATCACAAACAAACATGATTCACCAGACAATTTTGCAGCCAAAATTGTTGCCATATCAATCAATTTCATGCCACACAAAATTTTAAGTTGCCTTAGTTCCCCGCCAGCCCCCACACCCACTCCTCCAACACCCCACATTCTCCCAGATTGGCTTCCAGTTAGTTATATAAAGCCCTTTGAGGCATCTTCCTGGTGTAGATGAAACAATAAATCATGTCAGCCTGGCCCAGTTGGCAGTATTCTATCCTCTGGTTCTCAAGTTTGTGGATTCAAATCCCCATGTCGACACTTGAAGCTTTACGATGTGGGCTGACATTTCATTGCAGTGCTGGAGGTGTGCCAAATTATCAGAGGTGCCACTGCACTTAACAGTAACTATTATTTTGACGTGACATGGCGATATCTCAAATGCAAAGGATTATTAAGACAACATTATACTTTAATCATACTTCACTACAAGTTTCTCTGCAGCCCCTGTACTCTCCTGCACCAGGCTCCGCAGCTTTATCATCCTTTCCTCACCCTGTTCCACCGGGTCCCCATCACTCAAAGGATACAATTCAAGAACCTGGTCCTCACTTTCAAGCCCTCCATGGCTTTGCTCCTCGCTACCTCTAATACCTACCAACCTGTCTATTCCCTCTGCTTAGTAGGCTTCAACCTTCTTTATGCCCTCCACCTTGTCCACCTCACTATCATTGGGTGGGCAATCAGTCACTCTGCCCCCAATCTTCTGGAACTCTATCCTACAATCCCTCCACCTTGCCCACTCCATTAACTCGGTCAAGACCCATCTCAAGACCCTCCTCTTTGACCGTCCCTTTGGTCACATTCCTACCCTGCTCTTCACCCACCCGGATCCTGATCCCCAGCTAGGGGCCAAATCCCTGACTATCCAATGCCTTAGGACGTGTAATGTAAAAGGCCCTATACAAATGTAATTTTGTATTTTATTGTAATCAGTTTACTGCAGCTTCTAATCTCCATGGAATAAAATATTAATCTTTGCATTTGATATAGCGCCCTATCAGGTTGTTGAAACATCTCAAAGTGCTTCATAGAATATATTGTAAAATGGATTGGTGGTGTATTTTGTGGGCAAATAAAGACACTTTCAAAGAAAGTGGAGTCATCATGGTTAGGACAGCTTTATAATAATAATGATATAATAATACTTATATGTAGTATTCCTTACATTAGATATAGCACCTTTCACGTTAGGATATCTCAAAAGTGCTTCACAAGATACACTGTAAAGTGGAGTGACTGGGAGTTCTGTGAGTGAACGCCCACACATTTACCCCCTTTATGTGTATTGACAAGGGCAGAGTGATATTATTCTTCTATAAATGAATCATTAATATATTAGGTTTAATAACTGTTGTAAAGGTGAAGTGATTGGGACACATTCTATATCCGATGACCAATTGGGTTTTGTCTGGCACACCAGCCTGTTGTTACTGATGGATTGCGTGCTGTCCTGAATTGCTTGATTTAGGGGCTGTAACAGCGGTGTTAAGTCTTCCACAATTATCACAATCTATCATTATTCCATTCAACACATCACCTCTCAGGGCAGGGGTTATTATTGGCCTGAGTCATTAAAAAGTACATTGTGTTTTATTTATTACAAAACGGTAGTGATCTATTATGCCTGCTTTTAAGGCTGCCAGTCATTTGTTCACATTCCCCTCCAGTGCATGTAACAATGAAGATCCACAAACCTATAATGATGAATGAACAGCTTGTTCTCCCCTCCCTGCTCGGCCTCTGAGATCTCTCCATTCTTCTTTCCTCCTTATCCCTCACTGCATATACTCAAGGCTAACATTGGTCTCTGTGGAGCTCGGATTAAAATACAGGGAGGAGGGAATAAATCTGTTGTATCTGACTCGGAGAATTAAATGTGTGAGTGAGAGCATGTGTGTCACAGAGTGAGAAAGAGGGAATGTGTATGGATGTAGTTCAGTGGATCCATGCATAAAGGATAGAGAGTTACAGGGACATGACAGTGAGATATGGCAAAGAGAGAAATGAGGAAAGAGATAGATGGAAAGTGTGAGTGAGAGATGGAGAGTGTGAGAAATAGAGAGTGTGAGCGAGAGATGGAGAGTGTAAGTGGGAGATGGTGAGTGGGAGTGATGGAAAGTGAGGGATGGAGAGTGTGAATGAGAGATGGACTGTGTGAGCGAGAGATGGAGAGTTGCAATGAAAGTTGGAGAATGGGAATGATGGAGACTGTGAGCAAGAGATGGAGAATGTGAGAGATGGAGTGAGATAATTCTACCTCTCTTCTCGCCCCGCGCTGTTGGGCTAACTCAGGCCTCAGTGCACATTCCCCCACTTCTTAATGGTCAAGTCTTCAGACACTATAGTACTAACCCGACAACTCCCAGTCTCTAACCCTTTGCCTTGCCTTCTTATTCTATCACTGGCAGCATCTCAGAATGTCGAAGCACTATTAGTGCTGTGACTTATTTCCACTCCCATCAACATCCCAGGAATAGTCAGGAAGCTTCTATCTTTCCATTTGTGCCCTTCATTCAACAGAGACCTCCTGAGTCAGATGCAGCAGACAATTAATTGGCCCATCAAGAAGACTAAAAAGAGGACAGAGATTCTGACTCTTAGAACGTCATTGGGTTTAATGTATATAATAATTATTTTATTACATTGGACTCAAGGTCAGCGTAACTATAATGAGCCCAGTGACACCTCACCCTAACATCTGAGTAATAGCAGTAGTTGAACACACAACATCCATAGAGTCCTAAGAACACATGAATTTGCTACACAAAAGAAAACCAAGGTCCAGCTAGTTCTACTTCCACCATCCTGGCAGGTGCTTGCTGATGTCACAAACAATGTATTGTATAAGTAAGTCTCTTCCACTCAGGTCATAGTGTTACCAGGGAGTGGCTTTCCTTCATCCACAAAGGATAATTATAGGCAAGTCACTCATTAACATTCTGTTTGTGCATCAAGCTCAGTGACCAGCTTTTCACTCACTCCATCAATGCACATTCATCCATCTGCTCCACTCTACATTATCCTGCACATCACAGCACATACCTTACACAACTTCAACTGAGCTACATAGGCAGCATAACACTGATTTCCTTGCTCTCTTCCATCTAAGGCATGCAATTACCTCACGGCATTCAGTCCACCCGTGATATCCCATTAATAGATTCTATAGATTTCCCCAGTGAAGCATGTAACTTCATCCAGGCACATCCATAAACTTTGAAGCATTGAAGCAAACATTATTTTTTGGTGTATTGCTTGTCTATCTGGTATAGACTCCCCTTTTACTGATATTTATTTTCATAGGTTTTTTTTCTTCTTGTTGGCTTCACAAGCAGTCAACTTTTAATATCTGCCAAACTTATACCGAAGATCGAATTTTATGTAAACCAGAATACTCCATTTGTAACACAAGCCGATATTTATCGAGGTACATTCAGTTACAAAGAATGATATGGCACAGAAATAGGGAAATCTGTGCTGGTGTTTATACCCTACTCTGCCAAACTTTTATTTATATTTTCTAATTGTAACTTCCATGTTCTTTATACACTTTATGAATTTCCACAATCTCTGAGGCACAAACCTTTGCAGTCTTAGGTCTAAGACTAAAAATTGTTTGTGGAGTCCCATAGTGTTGTGGTTAGCGTGCTTCCCTCGCAAGCAAGAATACCTGGGTTCAATTCCCGGAGAGGTGAAACCTGAGGCAAGTTCCCTTACTCCACACGCCTCTACAGTGAATCTTGTAAAGCACATTGAGATGTTCACCTGACATAAAAGACACCTTACCAAAAGCACGGATTATTATTTTTATAAGAACAATCTTTATATTTGATATAGCACATTTCAGGAGGATGTTTACTGTAAACTGGATTGAAATGTATTTTGTAGGCAAATATGACATCCAATTTTGCTCAAAGTAATATTCCGCATGAAGAGAATGATTAAATGTATCTGGAGGATTTTGGCCAGGACATTTGGAGAAACGTGCCTTCTCTTTTTAAATGGTGCTGTGGGATCTTTAAAGTCCGCTTGAACAACCATGTATAACATTTCATCCAAAGGCCAGTGCCTCAGTACTGTACTGGAGAGTCAGCCTAGATTATGAGTTCAAAGTCCCAATGTGGAGCTTCAACCTACAACCTTCTGACTCAAAGGCAAGAATGCTACCTATAGAGCCAGGCTAGTAGGATATCTAGTCTAAATTCTCAGAAAGCCATGAATGATTTATGGAGCTCTGCACAGTGATTGTAGCTTTACACTGAACACTCGGTGGTTATAACATTTGCCTTGCAAGTGAGAGACCTGGGTTCAATTCCAGGCAGGACGAGACCTTGGGCAAGTTTTATTACATCACACACCTGATAATAATCCCTCAAAGAAAACAATCATACATTGGTCATTTCAACCCACAACTGTTTGTGGGACACTGCTGTGCGCAATTATCTGCCGCATTTCATCTGTAAATAAATAGTTAATTCGCTTTACAGCATATTCTGTGAATCAACTGTATGTTTTCTGGGTGAAACATGGCAGCCAATAGCGAATAGCAGCGTCCAACAAACAGTAGTGGATTGAGTGACCAAACTATTTTTTTAAGCGATTATTATGGCTGGAAAAGTAATCTGCCAATCTACTAACAACCAGTTACTTACTGCTAAGTAAACAGAGACAATATAACAACACCAATAACAATATCAATAACAAATCACAGTATTTTGTGTTTAGCAGCCCTAAATGAGAGGCAGAGAGGGGTGAAATCTGCAGCAATTAATAATACACTCCCTGTGTTAATTAAGACAGAAATGTGTCTTAATCAAAGTATTACAAATGTTATAAATTTTACATTTAGTTCTAAGATATACCTAAAACATTTTCTCATTATGGTGCAGCAATGTCGTAACTAAGGCACTCAGTAACCTGAAGTGCACATGTATGTAATTTTTTTTCCTGGCAAGTAATTAATATTGAAGATGTTACATTCAGTTATAAAAGCCCATTTTCCCCAGTATTCATCCAATCTCTTCAGAGTCTAATTAAAAGGCAACCAGACTCATAAACAACTGATTGTGCAATTTTTCCCCCTCCCAATGTAATAATTTAATATAAACAATTTAATTGGGGATTTAGGCAAGCACTGGCTGGCTGGAATGAGAATAGCATCTTAGTAGCAAAACATAAGCATTTTTGTCTGTTGGGACTAAAAGTTCATCAGGTGATCATAGCTTAGCAGAGGAGAAAAGACTAACCAATAGATTAGTTTAACTATATCATATTGGTCACTGCAAATTGAGTTGTAAGTTTAATATCACTGTGCATATCAGACTGGCTCAATTGGTATCTCTCTTAACTCTGAACCAGAGGATTCAGAACATGGGGCCTATATAGTCTAGGCTGACACTGCAATGCGCACCTGGGATGTGCTGCATTGTTGGAGGTGCTGTGCATTGCATGAGACTTAGAAATGAGATTCCATCTGCCTGTTCCGACAGATGTTTAGCTATGGCACTATTCGAAAAGAGAAGGGAATTTATTTTGGTGTCTTGGCCAACAACCTCCCAATAAAATTGGCCATTCGCTTCACAGCTGCTTGTGGGACAATGCTGTGCACAAATTGGCTGACGTATTCATCAGCAAAGTATACACAATCACTGCATTTTGCAATGAATCCCTGAAGCATTTGAAATGTCTTTGATGACCAGATAAGGTGCTGTATTAAAATTAAGGGTTATTCTTTTTTTAAATCAACACAAAGGATTTTGTTTGTGGAGTTCTGTAGTTTAGTGGTAAGAGCACTCACCTCGCAAGCAAGTGGACCTGGATTCTGTTCCCAGCAGAGCAAAATGCTGGGTGAGTTTCCTTACTCCACATGCCTCTGTTCACCTAGCAGTAAGTAAAACCCCGGTTATTAATCGATTGTCAGATTGCTTTTCTGGGGGTAATAAACCCTTCCCAAAAATGAATAAATAATAATGGTTTGGTTACCAATCCCTAACGTTTGTGGGACACTGTCTGAGTAGAACGCGCTGTGGGCAACTGGCTGTGGTGTTTCACCCACAAAATATACAGTCAATTCACTTTACAGTATACTCTTATACTCTATGAAGCACTTTAAGACATTTAGAAGACATGAAAAACACTATATTAAATGCAGGGATTATCGTTATTATTATTGTTTCATATCACCTACACTATCTGCCCTACCATAGGAGGGCGAGCTTCTGAACATACTGGGATCTAACCTAGAGTATCCTTCTGACTCACTGACACACTATGTTCAAAGCCGATAGAATAACTGCATTTTCGGTCAACTGTGCCCTCCATTGTCATCAGCAGTGCCCTGGAGTATTGTAGACCTGTCTGGCTCAGGAACTGGGATGTGGAGATAGCCACAGAGAATTGACTCTATTCTGACATTTTGTGTCAAGCCAGATCAACTCCAAGGAGACCAAACTTACATCCCTCTGAGGAAATCAAATCTTCCAGGAGAAATTCCACCTGGATCTAGATTTACTTTTGGAATGTAACATTTTATATAGGTCCAAGTGGGTTGTCCTCCTAGGTTTTTCTTCTTTCTTCATCCAGGTGAAGTGATAATTGTGAGGATTGAGACCTTGAACTCAATGAATGCCACATCATGACTTGGCATTCATAGTGTAAGATGACAATTTGATGATTTGATGACAGTTTGTATGCTGCATTGCTGGAGTTGTCATCCTTCAGGTAAGATATTAAACTGAGACCCGATCTGCCTATACAGGTGGATGTTAAAGATTTCCTGACAGAATGAGAATGATGTTTCTCCCAGTTTTCTGGTCAACAATACCCCAGAAAAAAATATTTATCCAGCAGAATGTAGTAACCTGGTTATTATTTGATTGGTGAACTGCATTCCAGGTGTCATAATCTTTTTTTAGAAAAAAATAACAATCTGCTCCCTCAATGCACACTGTGGTGCTCAATTGGCTGCCGAGTTTCACCCACAAAATATATGGTCACTGCACTTTTTAGTATATGCTGTTTAATGCTTTGGGACATGCCCGTGACACTAAAGGTGCTGTACCAATTCTAACAATTATTATTTTTTTCATATTGGAATGCTCTGGAAACCCTCTTACCGTTGTCGCTTAAAGTGAAGATCACATCAAAATGTTTGAGGACAGGTGCTATCAACTGCTCGAACATTTACTTTTACAGCAACACCAGTGCCATCACATAAATTGGATAACTAGCAGTTGAAAGACACAAGATGCATTATCTAACATCAAAGATGGGAAGAGCAAGTAATTAGTCTATTTTGTAGAGCATCGAATGAACAATTGCCAATTGCCGGTAGGCTGACATTTTGCCTCGCAAGCTTTGCTCTATTCATTTTTTGTTCTTTAATTAACAAAGAAACATATGTTGATGATAGTTTAGGCTGGTGCAGTGTCAGTGCTGCTTATCTGAAACATCATGTATTGATGTTTTCATTTATTGTAATACAGAGAAGTTTGTTATGAATGAGTTCTCAATCTGAAAGAGTTTCTAACTAAAATAAAATGAATTAGAGGAACAATCCCTGCACTTTGGACAAGAAATGATAATAATAATAATAATAATCCTTGCATTTGATATGGCGTCTTTCATGTCAGGAGGATTTATCAAACACTTCACAGGATTTATTGTAAAGGGTAGTGACTCTGTATTTGTAGGCAAACACAGGAGCCAATTTGCACAGAGAACAACCCATAAACCACTATGAAGTGAATGACATCAACAAAAAAAAAATTACATTTGTGTAGTGTCTTTCATCAATTTTATTTGGGGTGGAGGGCAGGGAGGGTGGAATTGGCCAGGACACCATTTCTTCTATTTTGAGATTAGTTTGATTGCCTGGAGTGGATACTACTTCTAGTTGTTGTGAGTTCAAATAATAATAATCTGTGCATTTGATGTACAGCCTTATCACATCTTCGAGACGTCTCAAAGTGCTTCATAGAATATACTGTAAAGTGAAATGACTGTATATCTTGTGGGCAAAGGGGTAGTATGATTATTTTGTGGGTCAGCCTGGTGTCTTACACATATGGAATTTGCAGAGTATCCAATTGGATGAGCATCCTGTCTTCTGCTTGATAATTACATGCATCGCACTACACATGGAAATTCCAGAGATCGATTGTTGGAATGGAATGCGCACTCTCTTCCAGGAAGAACGCATCTTGCTTAACTAATTCTGGAAAGTATTATTTGTAGGTTGGCAATAGCCAAGGGTGTGCTTTGGGGGTACTGTTGAAGTCTAACCAGCTAAAACCTTAGAGTATGAGTTATTGAACCTTTCAACAGCAACGATAATTTCACTTTATTTGGTGCCTTTCAATTCCGTAGCCTGTCGGAGCTCTGAAAGTCAACAATATAGTACTATAACCTGTGTAAAGCAAGAGGCATGGACTTCTTTTAGACCGTAAGTATTTTTTGTTTAACTGCCAAAATAACTCGATGTTGAAATGATTTTGATTTGACATTCCAAAGCCCAGACTCAAAATGTTGGCAAATCCCATCTTCTGCTCAGAAGAAAAACAAATATTGATCCCTAAACGCACCTAATTCATCTCTTCGCTCGTAATGCCCAAAGAAAATGGAGCGGCTGACTGGAAGGGCGGTCAATATTTTTCCCATCTTCTCAAATCAACATCAGTTATTTTGTATATCTCCAGATGCCATGAGTCACCACCTCAAAGAAAAGATGAAGCTTGCTTTTCACAGGATGATGAGTGTCTGATGGCTGATCGGGTTAATTACACAATGTCAGCGGACAAACTGATTGATGAGAAACTTTACGAGGGCTGCAGGAGATACGCTGGGAGCTCAGCACAGGTCTTTGGAACCCTGCCCCCTGTGCATTAGCACAGTCCCCTCAAGATGTTCCCACTAACCTTTTACTTTGATCAGATGTGGAGGCAAGGAATTTGACAGCAGACAGATGTCCAGTCACAAATGCGATACCCATCCACTTTGGAGAGCAAAGGTCGAAGTGGCCAAATTAGTTATTTCATTTGCATGTCAGAGCTTCAGGAATTTCAACTCGGTCTTAGTTTGAAATTTTCAAGGTCATTGTGTCTTAAAATTTTAGATTACCCAGAATTATAGGTAATTGGTTAATCCAGTCCTACAACAACAACAACAACTTGCATGTATACCGTGCCTTTCACACAGAACAGCATCTCTGACTGCTTTAGTCCTAAATCGACAACAGCACCAATGGCTTACATCAAGTTTTTATGGCATCATTCATGCTGAATAGCATCTCAAAATGTTAATTTGTCTACAAAATGCACAGCTACTACACTTTGCAATGCTTTTGGTTGTCCTTCTGATGTACTACATCAAATGTAAGGATTGATAATAATAATTTGAGCTTGTGTGCTTTAGTTCTTCAAAAGAAACAGTTGTTTTCTGATCACTTATCTTTATTAATGTGGGAATTAGTATCATTGGTGTTAATGAACACATCACAGGTCAAAACAATCCCTCCCGCCCTTCCCTCCCCACTTCATCAGCAATTGAAAGAAGTACCACTACATGAGAAAATAATTTACAGGAGAAAATAATGCAAGGTGAAGTAAAAAGCAAAAAAGGAACTAATGGAAAGGGAGAGTTGGAATTGTAGAACCAAAGAAATTTATGGCACAGAAGAAGACCCAACTTGCTGTCTGTGGCTCCCTTTCAGTGCCATTTACCTCCCCTTTCCCCATATCCCTGTAGCTAACTCTTTATGAAGTATGTTGTGGACACTATCCTGTGTGAAGGGCACTCTACAAATATAAGTTGTTCTTGTTATAGTTGGTCAATGAGAACTTAAAACTGATTATGCATAGGTCAATCTTGTGAATTGCTTGTCAAATTTGGTTCATTACCCATAGACTTCAACAACAACAAGTTGCATATGCATGATTAGATGGCTAAATTTAATCTCAATTTGGGAGACTGAAACAATACATTGGAAAAAACATGTGCTCACTCTATTGAGTTCCACATTATAATAATAATATAATAATAATCCTTGCATTTGATACAGCACTTCATTACATTGTCAAGACGTCTCAAAGTGCTTCACAGAATATACTGTAACATATATTGACTGTATGTTTGTGGACAAAACACAGCAGCCAATTACTCACAGCAGTGTCCCATAAACAACCCATGAATTGAGTGACCAAATTTAGACAATGATGTTCTCATGACCTCTGTGTGAATATGTTCCTCCTAAATTCTCTTTTAGATTCCCTGGTAATTATCTTGGAAAGTGGGAAGAGCCTTATTTATGGTAAATTTATCAAACCCTTTTAGAAATTTATGCACCTCTGATGGGTCCTCTCTTAAATTTCTTAAACTAACAAAAAATGTGATGCAAAAATCACATGGTGGTGACACTCTGTTTTACATTTGCAGAATCTTTAGTATTACGCAGAAAGGAATTTCTCCTCATAACTTGGCCAACGGATCTCTGAATGGATTGGTCATTCAATTGGCTGCTGCATTCCCCCCTCAAATAAACAGTCAATTCACTTTCCTGTATATTCTGTGAAGCTCTCTGAGATGTTGAGAAGACGGGAAAAGCGCTATAGCAAATTTAAAGATTATTATTATTCAACCTCATGGTTGTTTGTAGTACTTATGCTGAGTGCGACTCGGCTGCCTTGTTCACCTACAAAAAAACAGTCACTACACTTCTTGGTAATTATCATTAATCACTTTCAACGAGATGTTCCAATATGATAAAGTATGATAAAACTGCAAGTTCTTTCTCTCTATCTTTTTTGGTTTAAAAATTAATTATTTCCCATTTGTCATGAAGTCCAATTGCACTGTTGTAAATTACACGTCAGATCAAATTCAAATTCAGCGTTACACTCTCTATTCTCACAAATACTTAATTAAACTGCAAAGTCGATGCTCAGCAAGTAGTTATCAAAAGCAATAAAATTGCTCATTTAAGAATAGTACTGCATTCTGTTTAACATCTCAGGTTTTATACCACTGAAAGTAAATGCCATAGTTAGGTTGGGGTGGGGGAGGGAATGGGGGCAGTGCGTGGAATGTATTTCACAAAGGCAACTATCTATATTATAAATTATAAAATCCGTCATTCATTACATGGTTGTTTGTGGGATGTTGCTCTGCACAAATTTGCTGCCAGAGTCACCTACAAACATGGTTAATACACTTTACAGTACATGCTGTGAAAAGCTTTGAGCCATCATGAAAGATGCTCTATCAAATGTAAGGAGTAATATTATTATTATTATAATGAAGGGTCATTGCCGAAACTTTAACTTGATCTTCCTCCTTCTGATCACCAGAAATTCCGAGGGTTTCATTTCACATTTTCATCGTCTTTTTGGTTGTCCTTGCTTCATTTTATTAGTAACATGAGTCAATCGTTGAGCAACCTGGTTGAAAAGCAAAGCGGTTTTTAGCAATAACAACCTGTGGCGGTGTAAGCAATTTATGAGGCAATAAGAGAAGATCTTTTCTAATCACCTCAGACAACAGTAGAGGATACCTTTGGGCTTTCTGCCTTGCCATTCAGAAGTAGGATGTGCCGTCTACAAATATAGACTTTCCGGGGAAGTTTAAGGAACCAAATACAGATAGAACAATTCAGCTAGAACTCTGTGACCTATTATGTCTCTGCTATTCCTATGCACTTAGATCACAATCCCCTGCTCCTTTCGTCCTCCCCCCACCACACACACTTTATTAATATTTTAAAGTTTATATATACATTGCAAAAGTTCCCACTTAATCCATTCAAGAGCAGTCCACCCTTTATCATAAACCCACATGTATAATTGAGATACTGTATATTGTTTGCAATATATTTTGAAGTAATGTTATGGACACTTTATAACAGCTGCTTTTTTTTTGATGAACCAGAGATATTATATACCGAGCTCCAGAGAAGGAGAGGGTGTTTGTGTGCTTGTGTGCATGTCTATGTTTGCTTGAGTATGCATGCTTGCTTGTGCATGCATACACGTGTATGTTCTTCATTCTTTAACGGGATTATCCTCGAGCAGCGTATGGGTTAGATCACTTGCCTGACAAGTTAGAAGACTCGGGTTTGATTCCTAGGCGGGGCAAACCTTAGGCAAATTTCATTTTTCCCCTAATCCCACTTCCATGACTGTTTGTGTACACTGCTGTGCTCGATTTGGCTGCCGCGTTTTGCCCACAAATATACAGTCAATTTTCCTACTCTTCTTCATCCTGTCCTGACCCCTCCTCACCTGCTCTTGTCCCTCCCTAACTGTACAGCCCCTTGGGACATCCTCTCAACGTAAGGCATTACATAAATGTAAGTATTGATTGATTATTCCAAGTGACTCTATTTACCTATAATAATAATCCTTGCATTTGCTATAGCACTTTTCATGTCTTCTAGATATCTCAAAGCACTTCACAAAATATACTATCAAATGAATGACTGTTTGTGGGTGAAATATGGCAGTAAATTGCACAGCAGTGTCGCAGAAACATTCGTGGATTGAAGTGACCAATTTATTATTGTTTTACTAGCAGTAAGTAGAAAACGGAATTTAGGTCGATTGGCGGATCGCTTTTCTGGAGGTATAAAATAGTTCCTTCAGATGCACAGTGTTATTTTTCTGAAATCAAATACAACAAGGAAGGAGAGAAGCAAATAAATAATTATTTTTAAGAAATAATAAGTTGGTCATTCAATCCACGACTGTTTTGGGGGTATACTGCTGTGCGCAATTAGCTGCTGGGTTTCGCCAACAAAATAGACAGCCAATTCACTTTACAGTATATTCTGTGAAGCACTTTGAGATATCTCAAAGACTTGATAAGGTACAATAACAACAACAACTGATTTATATAGCGCCCTCCACGCTGGACGGCGTCTCAGAGCGCTTCACAATAACGGATCCTAGGACCGAGCCAGGGGCAGGAGTAGAAAGGTGACCAAATGTACGATCAAGGAGAAAGGTCTTGAGCTGGGACCTGAAACTGGGAAAAGAGGGGTCAAAATGAAGGGAGTGGGAAGGGAGTTCCAGAGCCTCGGGGCGCAGTGGCTGAAAGCACAAGGGTGGAGCGGAGGATTCAGGGGACGTGGAGGAGGCTAAGTTAGTATATCAAATGCAAGGATTATTATTATTAATTTTACTGGAGCTTCTAATAATAGTATGAATTATAAATGCTTTTAAAATGATTAAAAGCTTCCGTGGAATAATAATAATCTTTGCATTTGATGTAGCACCTTTTCATATTATTGAGACCTCTCAATGCGCTTCACAAAATATACTGTAAAGTGGATTGATGGAATATTTTGTGGGCAAATGAAAATGTTGTAAAGAGAGTGGAGTCACGAAAGTTCTGACTGTTTTATAATAAAAATATATGATAAGAAGAATGAATAATATGCCTCACATTAAATGTAGCACTTTTCACATCACAAAAATATCTGAAAGTGCTTCGCAAGATATACTGTAAAGTGGAGTGAGTGGGTGTTTGTGAGTGAACACCCACACATTTACCAACTTTATGTGCAGTGACAAATACAGAGTGTTGCATTTCTTCTATAAGTGAATCAGTAATATATTAGGTTTGCTAACTGCTGTAAACTTGATGTCCGATGACCAATTAGGTTTTGTCTGCACATTAGCCAATTGTGAAATCAGTTTACAATCTATTCTGTGAAGTGCTTTGAGTTGGCACAACAACTGATAAGGCACAATATCAAATGCAAAGAATATTAGATAATAATAATAATAATCCTTCTGCATGTCCCAAAGCACTTCACAGAATATACTGTCAAATGAATTGACTATATTATATTTGTGGCCAATTGCGCACAACCATATCCCATAAACAGTCGTGGATTGCAATGACCGATTTTATTATTGGTTTTTTTTGGAGGGATTATTATTAGGCATGTGGGGTAAGGGCACTTGCCCAAGATTTCACCCTGACCTGCCTGGATTCGATCACACGTCTCACGCTTGTAAGGTGAGTGCTCTAACCACTGAGCTACAGGACTCTTTCAGGTTATTGTTTAGCAACACTAAGTAGATATTAGTTTTCTTTACCTTTGGAATTAAATAAATTTTATCTTGGACACATGCTATTTTGGACACACGTATGTTCTCAGACCATTGCCAACAAGGTAGAGATATAGCCAGTGGAGAAAATCTGGGTGCTTCATAGGAGGGCAATTGTTCTGTATTTCCTCCCTCTTTCCTCCTTTTTCCCTTAGGGGTAGCAAGTCATCTCTTCTCAGTGGAATGGGCATTTCTACAACAAGAACAACAAAATTACATTTGTACAGTGCCTTTCAGGTCGGGAGGACGTCCCATTCTAAGATAATCCTGGCTCAGATCAAGGGGAAAGAAAAGCCTGAAAAATATTGATTTATATTGAATAGCTGTGATTTATCAAAGAAAATCGTTAGTACTTGAGGAAAGCTACAGTGATCAGGTTAACATTCACACTCATTCCTTGAAGCTCAATTTGCTCTGCTTAATAGCTGGATAATCAGTCTCAGCCTGATAGAGTTTGAGGCGCTCTTTTGAACCTGTCTACAAGGTGCATTGATGTATAAAGTGGAGCCTTACCTAACAGTTAATTGCCAAGCATAGGAGTGTTCATAAGTTTCAACCAGGCTCAGTTAGTAACACTCTCGCCTCTGAATCAAAAGGTGTTGAGTTCCAGCCTCACAACAATTTGTTGAACTCACATAGTATTGGCTATTTTCGGTGTTGGGGTTAAATTGGCAGAGGTGACAAATTAAACTGACTGCATATTCAGGAGGACGTTAAGGATCCCGTGGCATGATTTGAAAATGGAATAAAGATGTTTCTCCCCATGTCCTGGCAGCATTCCTTCCTCCACAATAAAATTGATCATTCAATTCATGGCTGTTTGTGGGACATTGCTGTGTGCAAAATTGATTGGCGCTTTCGCCCACAAATATACAGTCATTGCGCTATACGGTAAATAAAGTGAATCACTTTGAAATATCCTTCCGACGTGAGAGGCACTATATCAAATGCAAGGATTACAATTACCATTGCAGTCAGGAGGGAGGATAGCGTATTCACTGTGCAGAGGGAGGAGAATTCCACCCTGGCTGTGCCGAGCGCTATTCTCTCCTCCAACGCTGATGTGCTTCACCTTGAGAAACCCGAGGTGCCGAGAACAAAACTGAAGAAGGAGAAGGAGGAAGAGAAAACAAATCTCTGCTGAACACACTCTATAAAAAAACACACACATCCAAACCATCCACATGGACAGGCAGCTCCAGCGAGGATTTCACGAGCAGTTTCTTTTGACAAAACAACAATTTATTGCGTGCTGCAGCCTGAGGCTACAACTTATTGTTGTTGCAATCTCCCCACTTAGAGCTACACACTTACCAGAACCCCTGCAAGGAATCGTCAGATTGGAGAGCTAACTGAGTTTACACCAGTGCTCTCTCTCTCTCTCTCTCTCCTCAAATGTACAGGAGCCAGCTCTGCTCGGGCAGGGTTGGTTTCCCTGGCTATTGATATATATATATTTTTAAATGTAATAGAATACAGTGGGATGGCCGGCCTGCAATGCCTCAGACTGTAAATCTGACAATAAGATTGATTGTGAGGGAATATATTTTCAGCCTTGCTGCACAGTGCAAATGTGTATGAGTTCATACAGCCTGTCCCCTGGCGATTATTTGCAGGTGATTATTTTTCCCTGAAAGTCTCTTGCTTGACACCACATGACCTTGGGTCACTCAGTGTTATTAGTATCACAAGAGGCATGAATCTATTTATTAATAAACAGCACGCAGATGTGGAGACAGAGGAGGGATTTATTCAAAATAAGGCTTTTTGCGACACCAGGGACTGTGGGATCAGTTAACCCTATAGGTTGCAATGTCACATGAGGATTAGTTTCCATCCCCTGGTCAACACTTCGATCCTTCTAACCCTTCCTTATCTCTTATGCCTCTGCAGCTCCATTATCTCCTGTGCAGTAATGCTTTTTTTTTAAAAAGCGCCCCACTATGCCACACAAATATTAACTTTGGGAGATTGTTTGTCAAGACATTCCTTATCATTTGTTAAAAGAATAGCCCTAGCTTTTAGTGTAGTGCCTCATCATGTTGATGTTCCTCAAAGTGCTTCACAGGAGCTTACGCTGAAGTGACATGGCCAAGTATTTTGTAGGCGCTTAACGCAATGTCTCACAAACAGCCATGCATCATATGCCTGTTTTTTTTAACTTGGGTTGATTGTTGTCTCCGACTCCCTTCTTTATTCAAATCACGCCATGGGAATTCAAATCGTAACATCCACTTGAACAGGCATATGGAAACTCGGTTGAACATCCAAAAGACAGCATACCCCAAACAGTGTATTGGAGTATCATCCTAGTTCCAAGTCCTGACATGGGATATGAACCCACAACTTTTTGACTCAGAGTCAAGAGGGCTGCCAACTGATCCAGGCTGACACACAATTTGCTTTATAAACATTTCCTATGGTGAAAGGTCATTCTTCCTCCATCCTCCGCACCAACCACCAATTTATCTGCGCACACATGTCACAAGAACTGAATAATGTCCCTAAAGATTATTCTAAAATATATTACTTACTTTTTTCACTACAACTCTGGCAGAAAATGTTCATCAAAAAAGGTATACATTTCATTGGGTTGTTACATGCCCCAACACAACATTTAAGTTCAAACAGAAGCTGCCTACTAAAGTTTTAAAATATAGTCGAGTGCATCTAATAGTGTTTTAATAAAATTAAATTTAATTCAATTTCAGAATGATAAGAAGCTGTTTCACACATCAACCCACAAAGTACACAGTCATTACACTTCACAGTGTATCTTCGTGGAGTCCTTTGGGACATCCTCCTGATGTGAAAAGTGCTCTATCAAATGTCAGGATTATTGTTATTCATCCCATTTACTGCAAAGAACATAAAAAAAAGCCCAATTGGTCTGTGCTGGCTCTGTGAAGAAGCACTCCATTCAGTCCCCAATCCATTCAGCTCCAGCACCAAGCTTCGCTCCTCCATTACCCCAGTCACTGGCTCCACTGGCTGCCTATCCCTGAGAGGATCGACTTCAAAATCCTCACCCTTGTTTTCAAATCCCTCCACTCCTCTGCACCCCCTACCTCTCTGACCTCCTCTCTCCTCAAACCAGCTCCCGTTGCCTTCACTCCACCGGGTCTGGCCTTCTCCATGCCCCCCAAATCCTCCGCTCCACCCTCGGCAGCCGGGCCTTCAGCCACTATGCCCCGGGGCTCTGGAATTCCCTTCCTCATACCTTCGTCTTGCCCCCTCTTTTCTCAGTTTCAGGTCCCAGCTGAAGACCTTTCCCTTCGACCGCGCCTTTGGTCACCTTTCTACCCCTGCCCCTGGCTCGGTCCCGGGATCCGCTATTGAGAAGCGCTCTGAGACGCCGTCCGGCGTGGAGGGCGCTATATAAATCGAAGTTGTTGTTGTTAACTGTCTTTTCACCAAACCCCTATCTTGTTCCCTCTTGGAAGCTGGTATGGATCTTGCTTTGACCACCTCGCTCATTCTAGCTCTCTACTCTAGGTCAGAAAGTTACAGGGTCAAGTACCACGTCAGATGTCGGAGCTCATTGTTCATGCTGACTTTGCTATTACAGTGCATTGTTGTGGGGGGATGTTTCATTGTCAGAGGTGTTGTTCTTCGGACGACATGTCAAACCGACAATTCTATCTGCCTATTCAAGTAAATGCTAAATAATTCATGACATCTTTTGAAAAGAGAAGGCAACCTGGCCAGCAATCCTCCTGACAACAACAATAACAACCACAAAATACATTTGTGAATAGCCTTTCAAGTCAGGAGACGTCCCAAGGCGCTGGGCACCTCATTGCTGTTTGTGCACAAATTGGCTGCCGATTTTGCCTTTATTAAGCCCTTTAAGATGATGTAGGTGCTTATACCAAGACAAGGATCTTTGTTATGTATGACCACAGCAATACTCATTTCATCTTGATCCTTACCTTTCTTGACTATCCGCGTCTATCTTTATTCCCACAATCGTATATTCTCTTTTGAAACAAATACCCATCCAATTCATTTCTTAACAAGTTAATATAGCATGGATTGCTATTGCAGTAAATCTATTTGACATGTCCACTGTTCTGTGACATAAAGGCATTCTTCTAATCTCTGGTCTTTCCTTCAGGCATGTTAACTAATAGTGACCATGGGCTCACAGCTGTCTTTACTGTGACAATAGTGAGGAGAAATTCCACCTGGATCAAGAATTTCTCCATAAATGTGTCTCCAGAATTTGTCAAATTCCTAACTACACTCTTCAATTCTGTATCTGTTTTTCTGTAAGCTTCTTTCACGAACCTGTGGAAAATGGTTGACAAATGAACACAAGCAAACAA
Source organism: Hydrolagus colliei (assembly GCA_035084275.1). Taxonomy (NCBI): domain Eukaryota; kingdom Metazoa; phylum Chordata; class Chondrichthyes; order Chimaeriformes; family Chimaeridae; genus Hydrolagus; species Hydrolagus colliei. The sequence goes on from CM068742.1 coordinate 147,882,519, forward strand.
AATTACACTTGTGTAGTGCCTTTCACATTGGAAGGACGTTGCAAGGTGCTGAACAGTCAATGTTTCATAACTGAGCCGGGGTCGGGATTGGGGAGGGTGGAGAGAAAATGGGGATTTGGGGTGATCAATGGGATCATCAGAGAGGAGGGTCTCGAGGAGGCCCGTGAAGGAGGCTAGGGATTGGGCGAGGTGGAGCGATTGTGGGATGGAATTCCAGAGGTTGCGGGCAGAGTGGCTGAAGGCTCGCTGATGGTCGGGCAGATGGATTGGGAGACATGGAGCAAGCCGAATCCTGCTGAGCGGAGGGAGCGAGTGGGTTGTTAGGGGGTTAGGAGATCGCAGAGGTAGAGTGGGGCAAGACCATAGAGAATTTTGAAGATGAGGATCACAAATGTAACGTGAATGACCACTTTTATCTGGGGGATTGTTGATCATGACACATAAAAATTCCTTCTTTCATTCATGCAGTACAATGCGATCTTTAATGTCCACCAGATCAGGCAAAGTGAAGCACATTGTAGAGATGGAGGTAAAGGAACTTTTATCTATACCTAACCATGTTATTCCTAACTTGCGAGTCTTTGGTTCTTAACCCAAAATAGGAAAGTAATAATAATAAGTGTAATTTTGTTGCTGTTGTTGATATAACACTTTATCAAGTCTTTCAGACATCTCAAAGCTGTAAAGTGAATTAACTGTATATTTTCTGGCAAAATGCTGCAAACAATTGCTCACAGAGTTATCCCACAAATGGTCGTGGATTCAGTGCCAAAATTATCATTATTATTAATAATAATTGTTTATTTATTGAAAGGATTATTACTCCCAGAAAAGAGATGCACCAATCAACTAACAACCGGTTTCCTATTTACTGTTAGGTAAACAGAAACATGTGGAATAAGGAAATCTGCCGACCATTTCACCTTGCCAGGGAATCGAACACGGGTGCTCATGATTGTGAATGGGTGAGAGGTGAATGCTCTAACCAATATGCTATAGGACTCCACATTCAATACCTCCAAAGCATTGAATTTCTCAGCACTTGACATTCATCACCCTCTGATAAGCCCCAAATTTACGATTAAAGCTTAGAGAGTTTTGCAAAAGCGTTGATTTACATTTGCAATAACAGGAAAGAAAACTGTGGTAAAAAGCTTGTAGTAATAATAATAATAATAACCACTTGCACTTAAACAGTGCCTTACACATAAAATAATTGCCCTGAGCATTTTACAGCATGAAATTGATTGCAATTGAAGTGAATGCTATTCTACAGGCAAAGAGAGGTTACAAGACACTGGGATGGGTTAGACTCTAGCAGAAATGATAAGCTAGCTGTATTTCTGCGATGGCTATGAATATTCGCTAAAGAGGCTTGCATTTAAGTGGAGTAGGCAGCAAATGCAATCCTTAATTCGAAGCATTCAAGCAACACAGCATCATGTCATCCATCTGAACTGTAGAAGCTGCACTTTATTTTCGTCCGTGACAAAGATATTATTGAGTTCTGACACAGGGGGACAAAACGCGAGACTATTTTACACCAAAGATGCCTTCATTTCCGCACAACCATTGTCCGGAAGGAAAAGATTCCGATGACATCTCATCTCCTGATACATCTAAGAAGGCTTGCAGCCATAATTACACCCAAATTATTTTGCAAATAACATCACACATGAGTCACCTTGAAGCTACGTATCGACAATGAGTGCATCCAGCCATGTAACTCGCAGTGTGTGTTGTTGTGTACAGTATTTGTGTGGGTGAAATTGCTTTAGAACCAAGGAAACTTACCACACACAAGGAAGCCATTTGATTCATTGTGTTTGTGCTGGCTCTTTAAAAAAGCAATCTGTTCAGTCCATTTTGTATTCTTTTCACAGTTTGCTTAGCTAGCTTTTTCACCTACAAATGCACAGTCACTATAGTTTAAAGTAAATCCTGTGAAGCCCATTAAAATTTTTGACTCGTGTTTATAGAGGATTGCACAATCTCTCCTGCTCGGGTCCCCACCTGAGCCGTCCTCCCGTGAAAGGCATTCTATAAATGTAATTTTGTTGTTGTTGTTGCACAAATAAATTGCAATAAAAAAATTACCGATATCACACCTGCGCATAAACTTAAAATGGCGATGTTAAGACTGAGGATGGACGCTACGTAAGAATATCGGACGTTCAGCGTCTATATACGCCTACGCTACCAAAGTAGTTAATTTCCACCTGCTGACGAACGAACGTAATAGCAAATGTCGCGATGTTAAATGGATATATGTTCCCCTATATACCAGGAACATAATAACGAAACAACATTGACCGAAGCAGCGTTAAGATGGGTCTACCTGTAATGGGGGCGAATGATCTGGTGGTCACAAAAATTGGGAAACACCACACATTTCCCTGTGTACGTTAATGTGTTCACAAAGTTAAGCTATTAAATATTACAAAGAATGAATTTTAATACAGAACTAAAAAAAAACATGAGAAGTCAAGCTGTTATCTTCCTTCTTCTGCCTTTATCCTACCCCGACAATTGGTTTTGGACTTGGCAAAGGCAATACCTTTAACAGAGTGTCGCTCCAATAGTTGGCAATTGGCCCTGGGTACTTCCCACCCACCTATGTTCTTTTGCTCACAAAGAGCACAATACCATCCCAGGCTCACATCCCTGGCCCCCAATCTGAGCGGGGGCAGGAAATTCAAGGCAAATGCTTTGATTAATTATTCAGGGGAAATGTGCTGCATTAATTGCATAATAATAAATAAATAAACACAGACATAAATAATATCAAATACTAATCAGCACCTGCTCTGAACTTTGAGGAAGGAAAGTTAATTTTTTTAAACTATAAAAAAAGCATGTGTTTTTGCATCATGTTTCATCTGTTCTGATGGAGATAAAATATTCCTTTAAGGTCAGTCTGTGTTTATAGTGCATTTTCCACCCTCTTTATATTTCCGATCCATATGGAAGTTGACAATTTGAAAAGATACAGTGTCATGTGTGAAAAAAGATATAATCTTGTTTATACAATATAAAAGTTTCAGATGAGACATGAAACCATTGTGCCATCTGCCTGATCATGTGGATGTAAAGATTCCATGGCGCAATTCAAAAAGAGAAGAGAGTTTCATGGATCTTTGTGGCATTGTTGTGTGCAACTGGCTGCAACATATTGCCGCAAAATACCATGTCAATCCACTACACAGTATAACCTCTGAAACACTTTGGCACATCTCAATGACATAATAGGGCACTATATCAAATGCAAGGATTATTATTATATTGTATCATATAACCAAAGCAGGCACTGACCTTCTTGAGTGTTTACGCATTTTAAACTTAAATGGCACATTGAGTTAATATCACGAAAGCAACAATAATTCGAATTAGATCTCGCCACAAATATGATGTATAACAGGAAAGGTGTGCTTCCCAACATGAAATCTTCAGGGTTTGAGGAAAATGTTGTCTGCCTTCAAATTGCGTTGCATTGCAACAATTGTGTTGAAAGGCCAGTGAAATAATCTGTGACATTTTTAATTTCTTGACAAAGCACAATTATTTGTTTTTTTCGAATTCGCCCGTGACTATCTGACAGTGATCTCAGAATAATAAGGGAATGAAATACATGTATATGAACGTAGCCCCCTTGTTCCCCAACTTCAAATCTCGCTTAAAGACCTTTGTTTTTGATTACGCTTACGGTCACCTCCCTCTTCCCTCTTCCCATGGCTTGTTGTCAGATTCCACTGTGAAATGCTTTGGGATGCCACCAAAAAATGAAGGGTGCTGTATCAATGTAATTTTCTCGTTGTTGATGTTGTTATAAAGAATGAAAAATAACATCCATTCACATTTAACATGCCAGTCTGATTGGTCTGGCTAACCCATGACTGAAAGCTACTCAGAAACTATCTCTATGGAGTGATCTAAACTGCCATAACACAATAATAATGATAATAATAGTAATACTTGCATAGCTGACTGAGAAATTGCCTTTCTGTTCGACTGCGCCTTTGGTCGCCTTCCCCCTACCCCATGCTCAGCCTCAGGAACCGCTATTATGAAGTGCTCTGAGATGCCGTGTGGCATGGAGGGCGCTATATAAATCCAAGTTGTTGTTGTTATTGTTGAGGAGAGAGTGTTACCAACAAAGCCAGACTGACATACAACACAAGGAGAGTAGAAGGAAAAAAGATACAGGTTTAGAGTTGGAAACAGCAGTTTCAGGACAGACACCAGGATTTTTTCTTTTCCCGGAGGCTAATTAATACTGTACCACCTTATCAGGGAAGGATGGTCAAGGCAACAGGTTGCTAATAAAATGGTGTTAGTTACTGCAACCCCAAAACTTTGTAAAAAAAATCATTCACAAATTTAAAATAAAACTGGGGATTTTTTTTTCCATTAGGTTAAGAATTTCCCTAAATTATGCACGGAATTACATTTTAAACTGACACTCTCAAGGTTAGGATTACAACAACAACAAAATTGCACTTATATAGCGCCTTTCACGTCGGGAGGACGTCCCAAAGTGCTGTACAAGATTCAGGTTGCTATTGTGGGGAAAAGAATTCCATCCAATGCCTCCAGGTCCATCAGCATTTTCAGGTTTGGCATATATTAGATTCAGGATGGAGACATCTTAACAGAAGAGCCAACATGTAGTACACCTTTGCATCCACTTTCATCTCTGGCTCTTTGGCTGTGTGTCTATGGCCTTTCAAAGCACCAGAGCCATTTAGTGACTGATTATGGGCAATTTTAAGCCAATTAGGAGCTGGGTGGAAAATGATGAAACTCACACCACTTAAGAGCTCTCAGAGAGAGGAAAAGAGCATTCATCTCATCAGCCTGGACTGGAAAGGAAAGGGCTGAAAGGGCAGAAAGTACTCAGACCTGCCTGTGTTCATATGCTTTGAACAGCTTTAACTCATGCATTACCAAACTTGCCTTCTATTCCCTAGGGAGACCGTTTTAGGCCTTCCTCTTCGACTATGCTTATGGTCACCCCTCCCTCCCCCAACTTGGTGGTAGGCTTCGCCACAGTTAAAATATAGTCAATTAACTTTATAGTATATTCTGTAAAGCGCGTTGAGATGCCTTGAAGATGTGATAAGGCACTATATCAAATGAAAGGATTATTATTATTAAGCATTTCAAGACGCTGCCCCGAGTGAAAGGCACTATATAAATGCACGTTGTTGTGGTTGTTGGTATCTGCAACTTTCAGACCACGTATTCTGCTCTCATTGCACAAGTTCATATAGAATACAGCACTTGGTTCAATTCTACTTGAGGTTCTGTTGATTTTGCTCATAGTTATTTATTGGGGGATGGATTTATTAGTTGGATCATTTCATAAAAAATGTATAGGATCAATAACGGCTCAGTGAGTTTATTCAGTGAGTAGTTGACCCATACAGAAGGAGAAGGTTCCAGGTTCGATCCCTGATCTGTGCTGAGTTAGCTGATCTCAGTCAGAGCAGCAGATCGGGCATTAAAATTGGCTTCATTGTCCCAAACGAGAGTGGGAACCAGAGTTTCCATCATTAATCACTATCTCATTGGATGCTGCTTGAACATTCAAGATCAAATGGGTTTAGGGTCTTCTTCATCTGAACTGAGCTTGTGATCATTAATAGGATCACTGGCATAAAATTCCATCCTGTTTTTGATCTACTCTATCAACATAACATTATAAGAGAGTGCAGAATTTGGCGAAATGTTGATTTCAGTTTTAACTTTGAAGCTCATTTCTTCAAAAAAATATTGAAAACTGGCGTGAAAATTAAAGCCTGTATTTAGGAACTTTGCCAAATTCTGGACTCTCTGAAATTCTAAATTAATAGAGTAAATCGAAACCCAGGTAGAATTTCTGCCCAGCTGTTACATTGTAATCACTGCAACAGAAGTTGATGTCTTAAATGCCCATCTCAATATAATAATCCTTCTATTTGATATAGTGCCTTATCATGTCTTCAAGATGTCTCAAAGCGCTTCATAGATGTATATAGAAGGATATATATTTTATGGGCAAAATGTGGCAGCCAATTCCACACAGCAGCGTCCCACAAACAGTCGTGGATTAAGTGACCACATTTTTTAAAAAATCTTCCGTTGTCTCTGTTTCCTTGAGGTATTTGGTTTCAGGAAAATAACATCGTGGGTCTGAAGAAACTATTTTACAGGTTGAGTTTGGAAAACAATTATGTCTGATCACATGTGCAATGGATTTCCTCTTTAGAATTCAGTCAGAATTATGCTATCATGTGTTGCAATACAACTAAATGAATCTCAGCGGTGCCACCTTTGGCACAGCATACAGACAGCAGAAATACAGGGAGCAGCCATAATGAGAATGTTTACAATGCATTAGAAATGCGTATTTATATTGTATGTGTATGTTGTAAAATGATAATGGTTTGTGAATATCTTTAGCTTTGGTATTGTTATTCAAAACCAAGAATCTCTAAATGTTATCTTACCTTATTGACCACACGCTGGTACAAAATATTAGTGTTTTGAGTTGGCTTTATTGAATTGAGATAAACTGCAATGTCATCCACCTATAAGCTGGTCATTCAATTTCACACGTAAACTGTGGCCTGGCAAGACAGAATAGCCATTCTTCAAATTTTTTGGATTAAGGCAGCAAAGTAACACACCCCAAAAGTCAATTTAATGAATATAATCAGCCTTTAAAATCATGGTCTTACATTTGATAAACACCATTTTATGTTATTTGTCAATGTAATAATAATAATAATCCTTGGATTTGATGTAGTGCTTTCATGTCTTCTAAACGTCTCAAAGCTATTTGGAGGATATACTGTAAAGTAAATTTGACTGTACATTGGTGGGTAAAATGTACAATCACAAACTGGGTGTTGATTCTAACATCACAAAAGACACGTAAATGTGTATCAGCTCTTAAAATGTTGCATCACCCAGTTTTAATCTTAGATGCCATGAGCTGCTATCAGGCCTGATTCATTCTGTTCTTTGTCAATTCTACATAAGGAACAATTTATTGCATTCTCCCTCGAATGATCTTGTGAAGTCCCGTAGTGTAATGGTTTGCACTCTTGCCTCACCAGCGAGAGGACTTGGGTTTGTTTCCTGGGCAGGGAGAAGCCTTAGGTATAGTTATATGCTCCACATGCTTCTTTTTACCTGGCTGTAATAGGAATCCAGTTGTTAGTCGATTCGGGGATCGCGTTTTGGGAGTGTTGCACTGTTGTGCACAATTGGCTCTTGTATTTTGCTTACTAAATACATAGTCAATCCAGAACACTTTTACAATATGTTCTGTGAAGTGCTTTGATATGTTTCAATAACATAATAAGGCGCTATATCAAATGCAAGGATTATTATGATGATGATGATGTTGCAAAGTACGTTTTAAAAATGCTGCGTATCCCAATATGAGATGTTGCTGGTGCTAATTGCCTACTGCATTTACCATGTAGTTTATCAACTTTTACATGAATTTCATTTTGTAGAGCTTCACAATGCTTATTTTATGTGAACAACACAATGTAAATACAAGCTTTTATGGTTACCTCTCATTAGGAGAGGAAAGAGGATGAATTAGTGGATGTGGGCAGTCTGGCTCAGTTGGTAGTTCACTTGTCTTTGAGTAAGAAGGTTGTGAGTTTGAGCCTTACGTCGGGATTTGGAATTCAAACAGTCTATGTTGTGGGTGTTTGCATTGTTGAAGTTGCTGTGCTTTGGATGAGACATTAAACCAAATTCACGTCTACCCTTGGCACTCTTCAAATACCAGAAGGGAGCTTCTCTTGGTGTCCTGGCCAACAAACCCCATAGAAAATTGATGCGTCATTGCATCACTGTGTTTGGGATACTGCTGTGCGCAAGTTAGCTGGGGGGTATTCTACACATTATAGAATTTCTAGTGAGATGTCTGCCTGACTTGAAAAACTCTGTATCCAACATAAGTGTAACTCAGAGGGTTTTGATGTAAGGGAAAGAAGCCGTAAGACAAAAAGATTTGTCCTGTATCAGCACAGGTACCAGACATACGTGAAAAATTTACACGCAAAGGATGCAATTCATAAGTTCAGTATTCATTTCATTTCAGCTTTTATGCCCTGACGCTGTATCTGGAATTTACAAAAAACATACCAGAGATAAGAGAGTGGGAGCGTTTGAAGGTTGACCAAAGCCATATAACATTTGACATAAATTGATAGCTCAGCTAAAGGGTTCCCGCAAGACAAACTGGTCCATTTAAAAATTTCTACAGCCACAAACAACAAATTACATTTGGGCAGCGCCTTTCAAGCAAGTAGGACGGCCCAAGGCATTTATGTTTAAAATTGACTGTTAATTATTTAATGCAAAGTGTGGCAACTGAGCATTTTAGGTCCATGTGGAGATAGCAAATGTACCCACAATAAAGTCCCACAAACAATCATGAATAACCAATTCTATCTGGGCGATTGTTGGTCAGGACATTAGAAAAAGCTGCCTTCTCTTTTTGACGAGTATCACAGGATGTTTTAATGTCTGCCTGAGCAGGACTGTACTACACTGTATTAGTTCAAATTTTTAAGTTGGGGCTTGAACCTAAAACCATTGGACTGAGAGAAACATAATCAATACTTTAGAATGCAAAAAGACAGTAGAGCAAGAATACACAGGATTAGAGTTGCAACAAACAATTTCAGAACAGACATCAGGACATTTTTCATTACCTAGAGGGCAATTAACAACTGAATAGGTCACCAGGAAAGGTAGTTGAGGCCAGATGATAAACTCATGTAATGTAACACTGTACTGTGATGGGAGGATGTTATGATAGTTATTCTAGTATGTGATGGAACGGGCCAAAGGGCCTTCTTCATGCAGATTAATTTTGTGATCTTGAGAGGCAAGAGTGCAGCCAACTCAGCAGGGTTCCTCCCCCCAGAATATATCATCTTGAAAAACATTAGTCTCTGGTTTGAAAAAGCTCTGTGGAGCTTCTGTAGTGCAGTGGTTAGCACACTCGCCTTGTAAAAAAGAGGACCCGGGTTCAATTCCCAGATCGGATGAAACCTTAGGCAAGTTTCCTTATTCCAATCGCCAGTTACATTTTTCCCACAAATGTACAGTTTACAATATATTCTGTGAAGAGCTTTGAGGCATCTCAACAATGTGATAAGATACTATGTCAAATGTAAGGAACATTATTATTATAAAAATGCCCTATCCCATGCGTTAATTGAACAGAGTTTTTCAATAAATCAAAAACTACACAAAGAGCTGTCATGCCATCCCACTCAAAAACAATCAAATGCCCGAAATGCCAAGATTAACACTGAACATGAGCCCAATCATCACAGAGAAGATGTCTAGAGGTGAGGTGGAAACTACCTCTAGCTAAACAGAGCACATTCCTAATTGAAACATTAAAGTCCAACATTGTGTCCAGGTTGATGCCAAACCTGCTCTAATTTTAAGTTGTTTAAGTGCCTTGAGCCATGAGCATTTACAATAGGTTTAGATCACCTTTCTCAATCCATACTGTACCTTTGGTTGAAGCCATTAAAATTACACTTATATAGCGTCTTTCACATCGGGAGGACGTCCCAAAACGCTGAACAGCCAGGTCAGGACCTGAGCTGGGGGGGGTGGGGGGTGGTGGGTGAGGTAGGGTAGAGGGAAGGGGAAGGAGAGTGGGAGAGGGGGAAGAGTTGGTGGGGCAGCCGAAGGCGCAATCGAAGAGGAGGTCTTGAGACCAGCCTTGAAGGAGGAAAGGGAGGAAGCAAGGTGGAGGGGCTGTGGGATGGAGTTCCACAGTGCGGGAGCAGAGAGACTGAAAGCCCGGCCACCGATGGTTGGGTGGTTAGGACGGTGGACGCGGAGCAGGCCTGAGTCTGCTGAACGGAGGGTACGGGCAGGCTGATAGGGAGACAGTAGGTCAGAGAGATAGGTGGGGGCAAGGCCATGAATGGCCTTGAAAGTGAGAACAAGGATCTTGAATTCGATCCTCAGGGTGACGGAGCCAGTGGAGACGGGTGAGGGTGAGAGTGATGTGGTCGCGAAGCCTGGTGCGGGAGAGTACACGAGCTGCAGAGTTCTGAATGATCTGCAGCCTGTGAAGGGAGGAGCTGGGGAGGCCGACGAGGAGAGCGTTCTCGTAGTTGAGCCTGGAAGTGATAAAGGCGTGGATGATAGTTTCGGCGGCATGCGGGGTGAGATAGTGGCGGAGACTTGCAATTTTACGGAGGTGATTGAAGGCTGTGCCGGTCATGGAGCGGATGTGGGGGAGGAAGGATAGTTTGGAGTCGAACAAGATGCCCAGATTCCTGATTGGCTTTGAGAGGTGGAGAGAGCAGCCTTGAATACTGATGTTGTCAGCGCCTGAGGTGCAGAGGTGCTGACGTGAGCCAATCAGGAGGGCTTCCGTCTTGTTGACGTTGAGTTGTAGGAAATTTGCCCTCGTCCAGGACTCAATGTCCAACAGACATACAGTCAGAACGCCAGTGGTCCTGGAATCGAGGGTTGACGTGGATAGGTAGAGTTGGGTGTCATCCGCATACATGTGTAAATATTTACCCCATGTCTGCAGATGATGTCGCCCAGGGGGAGAGTTAGAGGGTGAAGAGCAGGGGGCCAAGGACAGAGCCTGGGGAACGCCACATGTAACTGTGCGGGGGCTAGAGGAGAAACAGTTGGAGGAGAGTAGTAGCAAATGTAGTAGCCAATTGTGCACAGCAGTGTCCCACAAACAGTTATGGATTGAGTGACCAATTTATTATTCTTTTTTGAAGGAATGATTACCTCGAGAAAAGCAATCCGCCAATCAACTAACAGTCAGATTCCTACTTACTGCTAGGTAAACAGAGGCGTGTGGAGTAAAGAAACTTGCCCAATGTTTTGCCCTGCCCGCTGTTGATCGACTACTGCTGCTCACATAATAAAAACTATTGGCTTTTATCACCAATTCCCCAACTAGTGGAAATAACTACCAAATATATCATAACCATGTACAAATATATAAATATATATCATAAATGTATGAAACATTTTCTCAACATTGAAGCAATGGCATTTCAAAATACAATGGAAGTTAAACCTTGCTGTGGATGGAGCTCTGACAACAACAATGTATAATTTCCTAAAGAATAAATGTCCTAAAGGGAAAATATCACTGTCAACGGGTGGGCTCCAATATCAGCAGAGACAAAGTTGTTATGAATAAAGGTTAATGCTGTAGGATGAGCACAAACACTGAAGCATGTTTCACGCACAGTAGGCATTCCAATTCTCAGCTGTTATCCCGAGGGTATGGGTTGAGTCCTCCGGGTATTAGCACATAGTTCTGATCCATGTGCTGAGGTGAATGTTAACAAGCTGAAGAGGAACTGCTAGCGTTCATTAATTAAACAAATATAATTTGTTCATGTCAGGCTGTGGACAATACCCAAGGCTGTTACAATGCTGCGTGGAGATTGTAACTGTGAAAGTTGATTCAGTGGCCTCATATGATATAAATTGGTCTAAGCGTTGGGGTGAAAATTGCAACATTTGTAAAGCATATTTGTTGCCTTCATTGTAATTTACGGTTTGCAAATGTCAGATTGCAAGATTCACCAAAATGATTCAGCACGTCACAGTTAAGGCAACTAATCCTGTTTGAGAATATTGCATTTTAGACCCCAGTATGTAAGACAGCAAATTCATCCCAGGTTTCAATTAAATTCTAATGCAATTGATATTCATGTCTTCCAACGAGAAGCGAAAAGCCCGAGGAAATGGTGGAAATGCACACCATACCCGAATCACCAGTATTCAACATTCTCATTCATGGTCCAGTGAGGAACAAGCTGTGAGAATGGAAAGACTGATAACCGACAACCAAAATGCCTTCATGTTGAGAGGGAGAGAAGGTATGGCGTTATACGTCTGAACTGAGTATTTATTTATGATTGGCAGATCGCTTTTCTGAGGGTAATAATCCCTTAAAGATAAATAATAATAGTAATTTGGTCACTCAGTCTATGACTGTTTGTGGGACACTGCCATGAGCAATTGGCTGCAGCATTTCACCCTCAAAATATAGTCAATTCACTTTACAGTATATTCGATGAAGTGCTTTGAGGTGTCTTGAAGACGTCATATGGAGCAATATTAAATGCAAGGATTATTATTATATATGAGGTGGTGCTTTCATCCACAGGAAGATAGGTGAAAGTCAGTGAGGACAAAATAAGTGTCTTGGCTTCTAACAAAATGCCCTTATTTTTATTATTCACAAATGTGCTTTCAATTAGATTTTTTGCTATCCATTTTTCATAAAATCTTGAGGGTTCTTCATTGTGCATCTGTAGTGCAACAGTTTCTGCAGTACTCAGATTGTACACACAGTAATGACTCTTCCCACCCGAAGTCTAAATGAAAGCTTAGCTATAGTTAATGAATAGCAGATCATTTTATCCCTCCCTCCATTATTGTGACTATAACTCATCTGCATTAGACTGTAGATAGTCATTGGAACCCCACTGGCAAGATATAAATCCAGGCAGTCCAACCTGGATAAAATGCTTCTATCATTTATACCATCCATTAATCTGATCCAACTGAGAAAGAGGAAAGAAGCATCTTCTGAATTGTAAATGGACCAAACGCAAGTCTGTATCTGAAGTTAGAATTAATGAGTCTGTCTTACGCCGATCACAAAGTCAGTGATATTTCCCATCTGTCTTATAATGAGATTTCCATTATAAATGAATATCAATTCGCATTTCGCATCATTTAGGTGCTTTATTTGGAATAAGCAATAAGGTGCAGTTGGAAGAAATGCTTAGAGCAAAGATATACTTGCAGTAGATGGTGATGGGGGTGGGGAGTTGGCCTGTCACTTTGTATTCCCACTTGAATGATTACTCAAGCATACAATCTGTAATCAGATAACATTCTGTATTATCAAGCAATAATGCTTGTTGTACTAGCATTACATACGTTGACCCTTTTGCATATATCTCATTTTGTGTTGCCGTGAGCGACTTCAGAATACAATGAGGAGTCTACACCATCAAAGATCAAATAGGTTTTGTCAAGATGACAAGAATGCTGTTTTGCAGAGAAATGTAAATGGAATGTAATGGAATGTGGTTGTTAGCAGGATGACAGGCAATGTAATTTTATTGCAGCATCAAGTGAAACACTGATGTAGCATTTCACTGGCACAATTACCTTTCTATAATGTTATCAGTCCTTGATACAACCACTCCTAGTTAATGAACCATACCTGGCAATCAAACAGCATCCCTTGACACCTTTTGACCTGGGATTATGGTCAGTGTTACATATGGCAGGTTTGAACCACAACTCCTTGGCTAGATCCTTAATAATGTGGGTTTACATTCTGCTGCACCACCAAGAGTGAATAACTCTCCTGTTTCGAGGACACAGAATGATATATTGTATTGCAGGTATCTCTAGCCTGTAAACATCTCTTCCAATTGCACCTCATTGCTATTCCAATAAAAGTACCAGAATGATACCAAATATGAATTCATATTCATTTCATATTCATAATGGAAATCCCGTTATAAAGCAGATAGAAAATATCACTTACTTTGTGATCGGTGCAAGATAGACTCACTAAATCTGACTTTGGATACAGACTTGTATTTGGTCCATTTACATTTGGAAAGATGCCTCTTTCCTTTTACAGGACAGCAGAACAAGAGGACACAGGTTTAGCGTTGGAAAGGGCAATTTCAGAACAGGCACCAGGAAGTATTTTTCTTTACCCAGAGGGTAACTAACGACTAGAATAGGTTTCATCTATTCAAATCTCACAACACCCATCCTACTGTTCTACCCATTAGTGCATCAAGCTGATTTGTAAATGAGTCTAGTCTCCTGGCCTCCAGCACCCTTCCTGGCAACCTTTGCCAGTCATTGATCACTCTCTGTGTGTAAGGGCTTTCTGTATAGTGTCACCCTCCTGTGTTTTCACCAAACCCATATTGAACGTTTTAATTATCATTATCCTTATTACTCATGCCGCATCTTTAAGTCCACGTGGAGTCTCAAATCCGGGATGCTATGAGAACAGGCTTTGTGTTGAGCACAGACAAGTCATTAGGTGTGACACTTCTCTAAGAGTTCTATAGGTCAATCTCTAATCAAAAGTCATTTGAAGCTGCAATATGACAGCTCTCTGGAGAGTTTTATAGGTCAATGTTTAATTGAATGTCATATGGAGTTAGACATGCGACCAGTCTTTTTTTGTGGAATGTGATCATTTATTTAACCCTTTTCGCAACTTGCCCGATTTCAAGGTTGTTTAAAGCCTATTGTTTCGAAGCACTAAGTGACAAATGGAGCAGCGCATTGCTTATTACAGGTCAAAGATTGCCAAAGAACAGCTGTAAGGAAATGGGACGTTCAACATTTATGTGGCACATTTGTTGTATGCTCTCAAATAGATATAAATGACAGTCTGTTGCACTTTTGTCCAATGAAACGCCATTATAATAATGACCTTCATGGGAATGTGACACAAGCTTGTTGGCATATCACAACAACATCAAACATCGGACTGATCACTGTCTGCATTGAGTATTTTTCCATCTCTGCGGGAGAGCTTGTACCCAGAGGAGAAACCATCACTTATAAGAAGCAGAACGAAGACCAGGTGGAATTTCATGCCTTATGATGTTTTTGTAATTGGCTGCCACGTTTCCCCCACAAAATACACAGTCAATCCTCTTTACAATATATTCAGTGAAGCACTTGAGATGTCTCAATGATGTGATGAGGTACTGTATCAAATGCAAGGACCGTTATTATTGTGTAATGTCCATCCTTGCCTGTAATTTCACTCCGTGACCGTTTTAGGATGTTGCTCTGCGCAAATCGACAGCAGTGGTGTGCCCGCAAAATACACAGTGGCTACATTTTACACAGAGCCCTGTGGAGCGCTTTGAGACGTCCTCAACATGTGAAAGGCGTTGTATCAAATGTAAGGATTATTATGGTTAGGATTGTAATTGCTACGGTATCAGGAATACAGGTGTCAGTGTATCACATCACAATGCACTCTCCGCTATCTGCTTCAGATATGCGAGTCTTCAGGCCTCGGAGGGGCTGGTGGGGTAAAGCAACGTGAAAGTCCAGTGCTTTCTTCAGGCAAGGATTAAAAAAGAGAGAGGTGGAACATGCTCGCTGTATCTAAAAGGTTAATGAGGCTGGCAAGAGGATTAAGGGATTCAAATTACTGTTGATTTTCAGTGCACAATGTCTGTCTTTTGGAGTGCTGCTACATTTAATAGATTGCAGACTCCTGATAGCTCCTGCTACAGGAGAAAGATTTGTTGACCGTCTTGTCAACAGTTCCAGAGTGGTCCATTTAAACAGCAGAGGTGCAAAAGGAGTAATCCTTGCAATACGCCTGTGTACGTTTTACAAGGACTTTAGCAAAATCTCGACAGGAGAGACAGCAAACAAAAAATAAGGTGAATGACCAATTAGCCTTCTCTCAGACTGATCCTGTATAGATCAACTAATTATTTTTCAAGTTGTGACATTGCTGCTAACATCTCTTGATCAATATTATGTAGTTGTAGCTCAGGGTTTCATTCCTGCTCTGCACAATGCATTTCATTAGAGTTAATTAGACCTGCAGTAAAAGTGCTTTCATCGGTTACCAGTATCAGAGCTGTTCTGTCAGCTTGCTGAACACGAACTCGCACCCATTAACACACAGGCTGCAAACATTTAATAGGGAAATGCAATATCCGCTTGTGCGGGGGGAAACTAAACGTTTGGATTCATTAATATTAATCTTTGTGTTTGATGTCGTACCTTTAACTTCACAACATCTCGAAGTGCTTCACGCGGTCTTGCTTTCAAAAATAGAGACTGTCAGGAAATGCAGCAGGCTAATTTGCAACAAGGTCCCACAACCAACCTCAAAACGAACGACTAATTGATGTGGGTGATTGTTAGCCAGGACTTTGCGATAAACACGCTTCCCTTTTCAAGAGATCTTTAATGTTTATTTAAACAGGTAGATAGAACCTCAGTTTATAACTTCCTGTGAAGCTCAGACAACGGAGAGCTGCTGCTTTCCCTTTTGCGCTGGATTCTCATTCTGTACCGTGAGCTGAAAGTTCCAAAGTGGAGTTTGAACCCACACCCTTCTTATTCTGAGGCAAGAATGCAAGAGAGAAGGGGGTGGGGGGGGCAAAGGGACTCAGAGACGGAGTTCCAGAAAGTAGGGATGGAAATGTTGAAAACCTGACCGCCGCGGGTGAGAGAGGCAAGGCGGGAGAGGTGACATAGGCTAGTGTCTGCCGAGTGGAGGGAGCAAGCAGGTTGGTAAGATTTTACATGGTCAGAGAGGGCAGGGGTGCGGTAAGACCATGTAAGACTTTAAAAAAACTCAGTAAGAGCACATTGAATTTGATGCTTTGGGTGATGGTGAGTCAGTGGAGCTGAGCAATGATGGCGGTGACGGGCTCAAGGATTCCAGTACGGGAAAGGAAATGAGCTGCATAGATCTGAATAGTCTACAGCTTGTGGACAGTGGAGTTGGGAGCTCCAGCAAGCAGATGTAGTGTTTTATTAAGTCATTGAAACGTCCAATATAGGATTTAACTGTTAAGTGTAGTCACTGGGCGTTTGTAGGTGAACACAGCAGCCAATTTATGCATACCAATGTCCCACAAATAGCTGTGAAGTAAGTGACCAATTTTATTTGGGGAAGAATCGTTGGCTAGGCTTTAGAGGCAAGAGTGCAAGCAACAGAGCTAGACTGATACCTATATGTATATCTTCAATTCACCTCTGTCCAGCCTGCACATTCTGATGCCTTACTTTGGTGTAAATGTTCAAAATATAGAATACAATTGTTCAGAGTTGACATAAAAGCATTATTATTGCTGAGGGATTAGTGGCACTGTCCAGGTGAAAAAACTAGATAGTGGACAAAATCTTCTAACTCGGGGATGTAATAACATAATAATAATAATCCTTGGGTTTTATGCAGTACCTTATGACATTGTCGAAACATCTGAAAGTGATTTGCTGAATTCTTACTAAAGTGCAGTGACTGTGTATCTGTAGGCAAACTTGACAGACAATTACGGTGGGTGGAAACTCTGACCTGAATATTAAACGTGATCCTAATATTCAAGCTAGGATGATTCGAGGTGAGATGAGAAAAAGTTTCCTCACATTGAAAGTTGTGAAAATGTGGAATGCACTGCCCCAGGAGGCTGAATGGACAGATTCAATGTAGATATTTTAAAAGGAGATATAGGTAAAGATATTTTGGGAGGTAAATGAAATAGGATTTAAACATCTGCCATAATCCACTAAACTGACCCAACAAGCTCAACAGGCAAAATGGCCTGTCCCTATAATAATAAAGTATAAAATAAATATAGTTCCTACAATCATCGGTGCAACTGGGAATCAAGCGCTCTGGGATGTTATCCTGCATAAGGGGGCGCTATATAATTGAAGTTTTTTGTTTTTTGTTAATAAGACTAATCAGAAATGGTTTGACAAAATAGCTGGTGAACAAAACCTCCTGTAAAGAGTAGCTATTTTAGGAAGCTCAAAAACACCAAGAAACGTAATATCCATTTGTATGTAATGGGCCAGTGGTATTGCTCTGGCTGACCTATCAATAAAAAACATTTAGAAATGATCTCTCCACAGCGATTTAAACTGTCACAACATAATAAGAATAAGAATAATAGAACATTAATGATAATAATCATCATCATCCTTGGATTTATGCAATGCCTTATCACATTGTCAGAACATCTGAAAGTGCTTTGCTGGATTCCTACTGTGAACAACTACAACAAAACAAAAAAATTACAATTGTAGAGCGCTTTTCACATTCAGTGGACATCATAAGGCGCTGACTGGTTGGCGGTCAGGACCCAAGCATGGAGTGTGTGGGGGGTGGGGGCCGGGGGAGGGTTGTGCAGGGCTGGAATGAGAGAGTGAAGAGAGGTAGTGGAGGCAGCTGAAGGCACTGTTGAAAAGTGTCCTGAGTCATGCCTTGAAAGAAGCAATAGAGGAAGCAAGGCAAAGCGATTATAGGATGGAGTTCCAAAGAATGGGTGTAGAGAGGCTGAAGGCATGCTGCCAATGGAAGGGAGGGTTGGGCAGAAGACTTGGAACAGGCCAGAGCCTAATGAGCAGAGTGAGTGTACTGGTTGATAGAGGATCAGCAAATTTGAAAGGTAGGAGGAGGCAAGGCTGTGAAAGTGAGGATGAGGATTTTCAATTCTATCCCCTGAGGGATGGAGATCAAGTGGATCTGGGTAAAGATTGGTGTGATGGGGTCATAAAACTTGGGCAGGGAGAACACAAGCTGCAGAGTTCTGGATGATCTGCAGCTGGTGGATGGAAGAGTTGGGGAGGCCGACAAGAGCAAGTTTCCGTAATCAAGCCTTGACTTCATTAAAGTGTACATAAGGGTTTTGGTAACCTGAAGGGTGAGGCAGTGGTGGAATCGAGCAATGTCACAAAGGTTGGGGAAGCCAGAGTGGGTCATTGCATGGATATGGGGTAGAAAGGACAGTTGAGGGTCAAACAAGATGCCCAGGTTCCTGACTGACTCGGTGAGGTGGAGTGTCCAACCATGGATGGTGATGCTGCCAATGCCTGAAGTGCTCAGGCGCTGGTGCAAGCCAATCAGGAGGACCTCAGTCTTGCTGACATTCAGCTGCAGAAAGATAGCTCTCATTCTGGATGTCAGACTTGATGAATATCAGGATGTCGGTTGTCCTAAAATCGAGGGTGGAGGCAGGCAGAGTTGGAAGCCAATTTAGGGTGGGTGGGAGCTCTCTTATGATCTGAAAACTGATCTGGAACCATGGGAGCCAAGGAATCCTTAGCACTGGAGCATCCAATCTTAACCAGCTGGTTCTTTACCCCGGAGTCCCTTTGCCTTTTCCTTTGCCCTCACCTCCTTCAAGGTCTGTCTCAACACTTTCCTCTTGGACAGTGCCTTCTGTCATCTTCCTTCCCACCCCCAACCCCACTCCCCTTGGCCTTCACCCCTCTTGAATGCTGTTCGGTGCCAGCTCTCATACGGTATGAATCTCCCAGTTAAATCAATCGAACAATTGTAGCTTCCTTTCCATAACTTCCATCACCGAAGTGACTCGACCCATGAATTGGATTCCAGAGACTATCTTCGAGTGAAAATGTCTCTGTTATTTCATAAGAATGTTGTTTTCCTCTGTTGCCAGAGCAAGTACTTTGAACAATCAGTAGTCCCTCTGGACGTTGCTTCGCCCTTTAAGTGTATAACTGCACTGAATCAGCTTTTCACAGACTGTGCTGACGTGGCACATTGTGAAGTTGAATAAAGAACCCATTGGGTAGAAAGGAAGCAATTGAGTATGTTGTGAATCGGAGGCATCATTACCTGGTGTCAGAAGTGCTGAAAACTGCTGACAGAAGCTCAAAGGAGGAAACAGACACGTAAGGGCAGCCAGTGTCTGAAAAACTGCAAACTCCTGATTGCTCCAAAGTCCTGTCTGACCAGACAGGTGGATGATAAAGAACAACAATAAATCACAATTGTATAACGTCTTTCATGTCAGAAGGACATCCCAAGACACTGAACAGTCTAGGATCCCTATCAGAGCTGGTGATTATCAGGAACTCACGACACTTTTCGGGAAAAGGGGAATTTTAACCACAAGGTCCTGGTTGAAGACTTCAATGTTACACAACAAAACAAAATTACATTTATAGAGCGCCTTTCACATTGGGAGGACGTCCCAAGGCTCATTGCAGATGAATGAATTCAGCAATTTGCTGTTGACAACTTCTTGATGTTCCAGAATGCAAAAGAGTGGATCTACAGTCAAGTGGAATTTCTCCGAAACCAGGAGGTTGAGAAGTGAACAGCCTGAGCGCAGTCAATGTCTCTTAACTTAGGGGTGGGAGGTGAAGAGGGTGAGAGAGATGGAAGCAGGGTAAAAAAAAAAGTGATGATATGGAGTGGGCTTTGGAAGCGAGAAGAATTGGAGGGGTTTGCCATCATAGGAACTTCGGGATGGAGTTCTAGAAAGCCGGACAGAATGGTTGAAAACCGATGGTGAGGTGAATAGGTCAGGGGGACCTGAAGCAGGTTATGTTTGCTAAGCAAATAAATAACGAAGTAGGGTGGGATGTAAGAGGTCATAGACGCGGAATGGGGCGAAGCTGTGAAAGGGACAGCTTTCCAATTTAAGATTGAATTGAAGAATAATTCATAGTTCTGCAGTTAAATTGTAATACAAAATGGTCTTGCAGGTTGTGGCTATTTGAAATTTTGGACCCTGTGTATCTTAACATGTGTTGAATTACAGGACTTATTATGCTTTAGTGCATGAAGGTTAAAGAGAGTATACCGTTTCAGTTTTATTGCTGAATTTATATTGCTTTCACTGCTTTCTGCAAAGCTGTACCACAGACAATGTGGTGTACCGGACCAGCAATGGACCTCGTATTAACATTAACGGTTCCTAACCTCCCATTAACTGGATCTACTTACAAGCTCCCATTAACAGGCACTATCTACTCATAATATCACACAATGAAACCCATAAGAAGTAAGTAGTGTTTCAACGATAAATGTCTGGCATTTATTGAGGGATTCATCAGCTGTAAAGATTTCAAGGCAGACAGTACCTGAGGTAATCCCAGTGGGTCTGCAGTACTTTAAGGCATTGCTGATGAAGTCCTAGACAACCTGGCTCATCAGATCAATTTTATCTGAGAGAATTTTTGGTCAGAACACCGGGAGAAACTCCCTTCTCTTTTCAAGTTAGTCCATGGGATCAGACAGACAGGACCATTATTTGGTATCTCGTTCGAAGCACGACATCTCTAACAATGCAACGAAACACCTCCAGCATCACATTGGAGTACCATCCCCTTCAACGATCCCATCAATCACCGCATATCCCCCGTTTTCCCTCCACCCTCCCTGTCTCCAACCCCACCTCAGGTCTGAAACAATGATGTCCAGCACCTTGGGACGGCCTCCTGACATAAAAGGAGCGACACAAGTGTAATTTTGCTGTTCCTTTGGTCTATATGCATTCAAACTCCCTATGTAGGGCTGAACCCGTAATTTCAGAGGCAAGAGTGCTATCAACTGAGCCAGACTGACACCTAGAAGGTTTCCAGAAATAGCCTGACCTTAAGAATTTCTGAACTTTCTAAATTTTGCTGAAATAGCCTAGAAATTGATTGTGGGAAAGATAGACTGTAGGCTATTTTTGACTGATCAAATGGAGTGCAATGTTTTTCTTTTCTGATCCTTTACCTTGCTATGTTGCTATTGATGGATGCTTTCCTTCAGGTTAAGCTTTTCTTGTCTTGTGAAAATGCATTCTGTGTGAGTGTCCACAGCATGTGAGAGTATTATCTTACCCATACTGTTCATGAGTATAATAAAAGCATTGGCTAATACATTGCAATCTGTACATTTAATGCTCACCAATACCATACAACACAATGCAATTTACATTATAAAGTGCCTTTCACATTGAGAGGACAAGCACATACACAGTCATGGATAGACACCCCAGATGAGAGCGGGAATTGAGTGGGTGGGGTGAGGATAATCATTGAGCTGAAAACAGAATGTGGTTAAAATAAAATGCAAAAGCCAATAGAGTACTGACAGCAACTGCAAAACAATGCTGAAAACATTATTTCAATAGTATAACAGCAACAGGGTAATCAGGGAATGGAAGGAACTGCCAAGGGACTTGAAGAGGTTTAAAAAAGAAAATGTACAGGAAATAATGAATGTATGAAATATGCAAAAACGAAAAATACTGCAGTTGCTGGAAATCTGAAACACAAACAGAAATCGCTGGAAACATGCAGCAGGTCAGGCAGTATCTATGGAGAGAGGAAAAGTGAGTCAACGTTTCGCGTCCACGATCCTAAGATGCTAAAATATATCCAACAAATAGTCTTTGATCTCAAAGACTTGGACATACAGGGGAATTAAGTTGTAATTAGTCTCAAGGGGAAGAAAACTAATGATTTCCCCAGGACAGAATAACTCTATTCCAGTATACTTAGAGAGACGTGGCAGGAGATCTTTCAAGCACTATGAAGACATTATGAGAGAGTCAATCATGACTGGTGAGGTTCCAACAGGAAGGATAAGGCGCCGACTGAAAATAGCCTGAAGGGAGGTAGCAGAAAGTAGTCTTTAGAGGAACTGGATCAACTAGAGAGAGGAGTGTTGTGGAATGCTTCACAGGTCGGTACTGGGGCCTTTCCTATTCTACATATACATTCATGACTTGGATTTGTAGACTTGGTGCAAAGTAAAATTAGAAGAGACAGTAAATATTTTACAAAGACAAACTCCTGAGGTCTTCAAATGCGAGGATTAATATTATTATTATTATTAGATGGATAAATAACAACAGCTACCCAAAATTACACTTGTATAGCTCCTTTCACGTCGGGAGGATGTCTCAAGGCAAATTCAAGATTCTCTACATAGGAAGCAACAATAGGAGGCACACATACTCCATACTTTGGATAGATCTTGCCAAAGGGAATGCTGAAAAAGATCTAAGTGTGTTAGAAATACAACATTTTCCCTTAGTATTCCTAGATTTCCAACGTCTGTTTTTTTCATTTTCCTGTTGGAAGATTTTTGTTTCATTTGTTCCTGTTGCACATGGGTATGTGAGCTTGTTACTATAGGATAACACCACTGATGCTTACAATGGCATATAGTTCAGAGAATCACAGAGCCATAGAAATTTACAGCACAGGAGAAGATCATTGAGTCTATTGTGTCTTTGCTGAATCTTTCAAAGAACAACACTTTCAATCCCAAAACAAAGACTAAGAACAGACCGTCTCACCATTTAGCTCATTCTAACCTAATGTGCTATTCATGTTTTCTGCTTGTTGGTAGATTTACTGCCCCGGGGTATTGTGAGCGGGTTTGTAATGGGATTCTAAAAGGCCCAAAGCTGACCAAGGGTCATGCTAACTTTTTCAACCAGTGGAGGATAAGTTGAGTCCTGTAGCTCAGTGGTTAGATTCACTCGAGTTGCATACAAGAAACCTGGGTTATATTCCTTGCAGGGCAAAATGTTGGGCAAGTTTCATTACTCCAAACACCTCTGTTTACATAGCAGTAAGCAGAAACCAGATTGTTAGTTGATTGGTGGATCGTTTTTTCCGGGAATAATAATCCTTAAAAAAAAAAAATTTGGTTCACTCAATCCATGATGGTATGTGGTACACTGCTGTGCGGATGTCACCAAATCGGGGGGAGTATTTAATATTGAGGAGGACTGCAACAAATTACAGCAAGACATAAAAAAACTTGCTGAATGGACACTTAAATGGCAAATGCATTTACATGTAGAAAATTGTAAGGTGGTACATTTTGGTAGGAGGAATAAGGAATACACCCTGGACAATAAAAACCTAAAATGAGTAGAGGAGCGAAGGGATCTAGGGGTTACACATACACGATTCACTAAAAGTATCAATTCAGGTTAATAAGGCCATAAAAAAGGCAAACCAGGCGTTGGGGTTCATTTCTAGAGGGATAGAAATGAAAAGCAGGAAAGTTATGGTAAACCTATATAGAAACTTGGTTAGACCACACATAAACACACACTGGAGGAGGTGCAAGGGAGTTTCACAAGGATGATCCCAGAACTGAGAGGCTATACCAATCAGGAAAGGCTAAACATGCTCGGACTCTTTTCTCTTGAAAAGCGGAGGGCGGGGGAATGACCTTATAAGATGTTTCCACTTGTAGAGAGAGACCAAAATCAGGGGCCATTATTATATAAAATAGTCACAAATAGATCAAATAGGGAAGTTAGAAGTAATGTCTTTATACAGGGAGTAGTGGGACTGTGGAACTTGCTACCACAAGGAGTTGTTGAGGCAAATAGCATAGAAGTATAGAAGGGGAAGCTGGATAGGTACATGAAGGGGAAAGCATAGAAGGTTATGCCTGTTGGCTTAGTTGAGGAGGACCAGGTGGCAGGTCATGTGGAGCATAAACGCTGCATAAACCAGTTGGGCTGAGTGGCCTGTTTCTGTGCTGTATATTCTAATGTATTCTAACAAGTTTCACCCACAAATACCCAGTCAATTCAAATTACAGTATATTCTGTAAAGCGCTTTGAGACGTCTGGAAGATATGAAAAGTGCTATATCAAAATGCAAGGATTACATTATTATAAATTCCAGTGAAATATTCATTAGTCAAATATTCACCAAAATCATGTGAACACTGCTCAACTGAGCAATGCTGTTCACCTCCCATACACTGAATTCCAGTTTGCAAAATTACTGTGCTTTCTAATATCTAAATTTTTTAAGAATATTTGACCTTAGTCCAATTAAATGGATAATCCTGATCAAAGAACATAATTTTCTGTTGCTCATTCATTTTTGATGTTTTTCACACAGTGCTGTTTAATCTCTTCTAAATACACGTAACAAATAAGTCTATTTTTTGACACATTGATACAACACCTTCAGCACAGGCAAATTGTGTTAATATTTTATAACCGTGAATTGGTTTGTGTTGTCTTAGACACGGTTGTGTTATGAATGATTAAACAGACTGACTTACAAATATTGGAAATCGGTCTTCAGGGAGACTGAAGGAAGTCAGACTCTCTATTGCTGCATTTGTCTCATTTGTCTCATTGCTTCTCTGTAATTAAGGTTGATGTTGATATTGGAAGGAAATATCTCTCCAGAATAGATGAAAGGTGTGTTGTGGATCAATACAAATGAAAAAAGTGGAGCTACGAATTCATTGAATGCAAATGTGAGAAAATAGTCATAGGATCTATGTTAGCTTTCAGGAGGGAACTAGATGGAAAGGAATACCTGCAGGGGGTATGGGGAAAAGGCAGGTAAATGGGTCTGAATTGATTACTCTTTCAAAGAGTCAGTGCAGACACAATTGGGCTGAATGAACTTCTTCTATTATAAATTTCTATGGCTCTAAACATGGAAATTACTGCACATTGTGTTCATCGAACCTAATATGGTGCTATATTACCCAAACTCTACTCTTTTCCTCTCTTGTGTTTCATCAAATATTTATCTAGTTGCTTTTTGGATATTGTTATGGTTTACTATTAATGCATACCCAAACATCTTGTGTTCCACCAACCCCTTGTGTGACAAAAACATATTCTTGCCTAAATTTTGTTGGTGATAATTCTGACATTATGCCCTTTGTTATCGATTCGCCAACTTCAGAGAATAATCTTTCATGAATTATCTTCCTTTAGAGTCCTCCCCTTTCAGTTTCTCCATTCCAATAAAAACAACAACAACAACTTCGATTTATATAGTGCCCTCCACGCTGGATGGAGTGTCAGAGTGCTTAAAACAGCTAATGTTTAGAGCCTGTACTTAACACTATATCTCCTCATCCATTTACTCATATTCCAACCTGGATGTTTTACATTTACCAGTATTTATAGATATAATATTATCAGTTCAACAACAACAACAACTTGCATTTATATAGTGCCCTTACTTTGGGATAGCATCCCAGAGTGCAACAATATATTTATGGATCAAAGAAAAAATGTAAGCAGAGGTTTTTTTTTAAGTATTAGATTTCAGAAGATTATTACATTATTGAAATCCTTATCAGGAATGACTGGTGAATTTAATAACAACAGAACAACATGCATTTATTTAAAGCGCTCTGGGACACTACTCTGCGTGAGGGGCATTATATGAATGCAAGTTAATCCTTAATCCTTGTTGTTTTATAATATCCTTTATGCAAGTAGCATCTTGGAATAACTAAAATTCATGCAACGAGACATTGCACTTGTACAGTATTTATATAACACCTCTCAAAGCAGGGTAGCATCTCATAGCCGTAACAGGGTTTAAAAGGGATTTGAATGAATACATAAAGACATGGCATGGAGAGCAAGTCTGATGTTTCTGTTCGTACCACTTGAAGCGCTCTGAGATGGAGTCCAGTGTGGAGGGCGCTGTATGAATACAAGTTGTTGTTGTTGTTAATGGGTTAACAATTGACTGATGCCAGCAGGATGGAAGGTGATAACCTACAGTTCAGAACAGAAAGCAGGGAACAGGAACACATTGTGTAAATAGTTAACTCATCCCAACAGTGGAGGGGTTCATTTCCTGGAGGGATAGGATTAGATGGTCCAAAGGACCTGCATCATCCAAACTAATCTGATGATCTTTAAAAATAATTGCAATTGAAGAATGAGATTGCAAAATATCCATTTCCAATTATAACCTGCACTTTCCTGCAGGTCCATTATGTCTTCTTGTCATTTTGTTGGCCTTTTCATGCATGCATTGAAAATTGGATTACAACCACCAATGCCCCTTTCACTTAAATCCCAGATCACCTATCAAAGAGAACATATTTTCCAGCTTATCTTTGCTAGCTAGATTCAAAGATAGGTCTGATAGGCAAACAGACATCAATGATCCAATCACCCCCCACCCCACTCCTCTCCCTACTTCATTACCAATGTTTAAAGATTGATGGAGATTAACATTAATGCAATAGCAACATCATTTCAGATGGTTGGAAGTTAAAGGAAATAGTCCTATCCATGTAAACCATTGAAGTATTTGCTGTCATTTTAGTGCTAATATGTATTCAAGTAGTTGAGTTGAAAAGAATATAGGTAGCGATTGATTCATTATTCACATTCATATTGGGCGCACTGCCTCATTTGTAACTATTTGCAATCATTCACAAGTGACATGATCCGACTGGATTCATAAAATTAATGGAGGCTCCTGGGATTTTGATTTTTACTGAGACAATGTGGGAAGATTAAGTGTGATGATCATTTCTTTTCTTTCTGCCTTTGAAAACGGATAGCATCAGGTGTGGGCTTCAGGTGAAGCTACAGTGGTTATCTGAATGGCTCACTGCCAACTGCCACTTTTCACTTTGCTTCAGTGACTGCCACATCAGGCACATATGTACACCTTAGTTTAAATTAAACGCAATATGCAGGCTTTGATGTCTATCCCCGGCATCTGGATTCCCCCAGAGACAGCGCTTTTACCCTGTTACAAGGCTTTAGCATGTCTCAGTACATGAAAAGAGCTGTTCAGTGAGGAATGTACAAATATGAGCAGCTTGATTGGCTGACCGTAGCTGAGCCACAGGTGTAGAGATAAGCTATATAAGCACCCTGGCTTAGCTCAGCTACTGCCATACAAGCTCCTCATACTCCAATTGCTTTTCAAAACCTATATTTATTAATAAGATTATCCTGATCGAAAAGATTCCTGCATTGTAGCATCTTTGGGCTAATGAGACCATCAGATTAGCAGCAACAATGTGCAATGATTTCCACCTCCAATTCGTTTGAATAGTAAACAAAGAGACTTGTAGCTCAGTGCACTGAAATGCAGTTCTCTGAGAACGTTGCTTCAGCCTGACCATAATCATAAGACTGAGGATATGGAAACTGATAGGAATGAATGTCTTCCTTTTATAAATGTCATTGATGGTAGAACATGAAATTAATTTCCTAATTTCCATTCAAATCCCAGTTGGCACAAAAAAATCTCCTCACAATGAATGCTGTCATATCAATATTAATACCGAAGGCCTGGAAGCTGAAATGTACTTTAATTATATCGAAACTATTGATATGTCAGGTATAATGGGATGGAATTTACACCATTTCATAACGTCTTGCTTGTGATAATTATCACAAGGAACTCATTATGAAACATCGTAAATTTCATCCAGCACTGTGCTTGAACTGCTTTTTGGTTTGAGGCATTAACAAAATCTCTTAAATTATCTTAGTGTGTCAGCCTAGTTTGTTCAATACCAATCTCACCTCTGACTCAGAAGGTTGAATCGTTGATCTCCCCACCCCACCGTCAGGAATTTGAACTCCTATAGTCTATGTTTAAACTGAAATAGCTTGCTAGAAATTTGCTGCATTGATGGAGGTGGCATCCTTCAGATGAAACCAGTGGTGGCCAATAACAACAACAACAACCACAAACAAACAACAGTAAAATTACATTTATGGAGCACCTTTCAAGTCAGGATCACAGGACGCCACCCTGAATCTATTGCACTGATCCTGTACCACAATTTCTTCAAAAAAAAAAAAATAATTTGGTCTTTCAATCCACAACTGTTTGTGGGACAATGCTGTGTGCAACCGGCTGCCGTGCTTCACCCTCAAAATTCACAGTCAATTCACTTTACTATTCTCTGAAGTGCCTTGAGACGTCTTGAAGATGTTATAAGGCGCTGTATCCAATGCAAGAATTATTATTATTACCATTGATGTCTGTTCTTCTAACTTCTTCTGATTTTACTTGAATCTTAGACACTTGAGTAGCTTGAATCCCAGAGCCTCTGAACCTCAGGTGGGAGTTCTGCCTTTCTGAAGGAGTCAATGATATTCTCGCCCTCACCCCTGCGCAAACTGCCAAACTGGCTCAGCTATACTTCGATACATCACGGTTCTCTGTTCTTTTATTTGAGGCTGATCCATATCAGTCAGCAAGTGCTCACCTGCCTGATCACTGTTTTAATCACGCCAGCCCTAGGTGCACTTGTGTTGACTAAATCAGACACTATAGGATTGTATATCAACAATTAACGCAACAAGCTGCAGTCGCAATAACAAATTCACTTCCGATCACATCACATCACAACCTTTCTTACAGTGAGTAATACGCTTGATGCAACACCTTATCATGTTGAAACACATGTTAAAATAATTTACTCTGACGCCTTGTTAAAAAGAAAACCCAAACAGATGGTCATCGCTGGCAGTGAGATCATTGATCAAGTCTCTTTCTTTTAGTGCTACACACGTTCGCCACCAAAATCCACAGTTACTACTCTCTACAGAAAACACAGTGAAGAGCTTTGAGGCATTTTGATGACCTGAATAAGTGCTATATCAAGTGAATGGATTATTTTATTATTATTTATTGGTACGGCTGCTTTGAATTTTTTGCCCAGTTCCTTGCAAACTAAAATTATCCTTTGCTTGCCCTTCCTTACTGTCTTGGATTCAGTACCTATCCAATAATCTCTTTATTTTATAGATTCTCGTCATTAAATCCCTGGGATGTCCTACCCTACCTCTGTGACCTCCTCAAACTCTACCAATTTGGTTGCTCCCTCTATTCAGCCTGCTTCACGTTCCCCCACTCTACTGTTTTCAGACTTTCAGTGTATCTGCCCTCATTCGGGAACTCTTCTAGAAATCACGTCTGCTTGGTTTGATGTATTAAATCACCAGAATAGGTATTTGTCCCCAATAACATAGTCAAAGGCGCTATGCCAATATAAAGTTGTTGATATATTACATAGTAAACCCTTTATTGGCTACTTTCACTTTCAAAATGCACAGTCACTACACATTACAATAACATGAAAGGCATTATATGAAATGTAAGGATTATTGATTATGATTTAACTTTAAACAAATAAAAAAGATTTTTCACCCTTCCTCTTAAGACTTATCTTTGCTGTGCACAATTGTCTGCCACATTTTGCCCACAAAATACACAGTCACTACACTTTACAGTATATTCTCTTGAGATCTCTTGACAATGTGATAAGGCACAAGACTTATTATTATCATGATTAGTCATATTATTATCATTTTCATTATTATTAGTATTATCTTTATCTTGGTTTCACAATTTAAAAAACCCCCTGCAGATATAAGTCCCAAGTCAAAGACTTAGACACATTGCTCACTATTATCCCCACATCCCATCCACTCTACTTGAGATCTGATGCATTCTTAGGACTGTACCTCCGGGGAACACTTTCATATCTGTGCCAATGAGTCACCAGGGATGAGGCACATATCTCCCCGCCACACTTGCCATGACAACTAAAATTATTATTTTAAGAAATAACGTACATTGTTTTGGATCGAACCACAGCTGTTTACCTGCCAGCTGTCACAATGGCAGCAAACATAAGGTGGGAATAGCTGTTTTTTTCTATATGGCAATGTTCCACTCTTAAAGAGGCAGACCCCAGCCACAACAGACTGTGGCAAACCAAGTGAAATCGGATCCCCAAAATAAACTCAAATTAGCGCGAGTTGGATAACTGCTTCAATTTTGTTGGATATTTTTGTCCAGCTAATTCACTTTACAGTATATTGTGTGAAGAGACATCTCAAAGATGTGATAAGGCACTGCATCAATGCAAAGCTTATTATTATTATTACTGTATTATCATTTAAACTTTACTTATGTCTCAATCCTGGTGAATGGTTCCAAATGCCAATTTCATACTTTTTTTCCGTCAGACATTTTCCACAATTTATTATAAGACGTAGATTTATATCCCAGGAGAGCACGTCAGCAAGGATGAGGCAAACCTGCAGTCACTGGTTTCTGCAGTTTTTTAACCTAATATGTTTCCTTCTTAAAATGAATGGGTAAAAGAGACTTAAAAATCTCACATGTGCCAAGGCTATGATTCGTCACCTGGGTTACTGTTTCACATTACACTGAGCTTTCAGTGGATATGGAGGAAACAAATAGAATTATGCAATTGAAGTCAAATTATGTATGTTCCCATTGTTTGTGTGGGTACCACTGCCTGTCCAGCTCTCCGAGATGTCAAGGTGGTCTAGCCGTTTGGCTCTTGGTGACTGGATGCTCTATTTGAGAAACATTTGTGGGCCACATAAGCAATATTTTTCATTTTTCCCTTCCGAAAATATAATTTAACATTTACAGGTTATTGAGGGGTGGGTCAGCCAGAGAAAATAGAGGTGTAGGGAGTTAAACCAGCCAGCTGGCTGCCAGCTATGCGAAGAGTGTAACTTGTTGTTTTAAATAGCCAAGCAAATATAACTGGAAACCAGGAAGGCTGGTCCAGACAGGAAAACGTGACACAGCCTGCTGCGTTGATGGGAAGACCATAGGGTTGGTAATCTGGAAAGATGATGTCAAATGGGCTGAAGGTTCTTCTTCATCCGAACCTCAGTTGCAATCTTGTGAACTAACTGGTCTGTCAACAGACATCTCTCATTCCATTCTTTGTTATGTTCTCATTTGTGCACAATTTCCCAGTGGAATTTCTTTCACAAAAGAAGTGTGTTCCTCAAGCGGACACAAAAAGGCTGACATTTCATCTACTCTTGCGCCTTCTCTAATTGAAAGGCCATTTTGCCAAAAATAAAATATAGACAACTCAGAATGGTAAGAGATTTGTGTATCAGAAGCTAGTTTTGCTTAAGAACAATGGAAAATCATATTACAGTATTTCAAAAGAGAAACAAGTATAAATAAACAGATAAATACTAATCATTCGCTTCATAACTGTTTATGGGACACTGCTGTGCACAAATTAGCTGCCACGTTCATCTATAATCTACAAATCTACAAATAAATAGTCACTACATTTAACAATAAATGCTAAAAAAAGTAAATGTTTACCCACAAAATGCAGTCCATCTACTTTGCAATATATTCTCTGAAGTGCTTTGAGTCATCTCAATGACGTGATAAGGTACTATAACACACGCAATAATTATTATTATAAAATTAAGAATACATGTATGAATTTTCCATTATTCCATAGAATTTTAACAAAATTGAGCACAGCATCTATGTTCCTGGGACATTTTTGGATACATAACCTTCAATGTTATGTATCCATTTTGATGCATTTTGGGAGAAGAAATGAAGGGAGGCAATATAGGCTAGATAGTAAAATTTTAAATGGTGTGAAGGAACAGAGAGACCTGGGGATTTGTGTTAGTGACTCGTTGAAGGTGGCAGGACAGGTAGACAAGGCTGTTAAGAAGGCATATGGGATACTAGGCTTTATAAATAGGGGTATAGAGTACAAAAGTCAGGAAGTGCTGACTAACCTCTATAAAACTTTGGTGAGGCCTCAGCTGGAATACTGTGTTCAATTCTGGTCATCACACTATAGAAAGGATGTGAAGACATTGGAAAGGGAACAAAGAAGATTTATTAGGATGGTGCCAGGATTGAGGGACTTCAGCTATGAGGAGAGGCTAGATAGGCTAGGGTTATTCTCTCTGGAGCAGAGAAGATTGAGGGGAGACCTAATAGAGGTTTATACAATCATGAGGGGTTTCGACAGGGCAAATAGAGAAAAACTATTTCCACTCGTGGGCGAATCTGTGACTCGTGGTCACAGATTTAAAATAGTTTCAAGGCGAAGTAGAGGGGAGCTGAGGAGAAATGTTTTCACTCAGCGAGTTGTTCGAATCTGGAATGCATTGCCTGAAAAGGTGGTGGAGGCTGATTCGATAACAACTTTTAAAAGGGAATTAGATGTTTATTTAGGGAGAACAGGTCTATTAGGCTATGGGGAGCGGGCAGGGCAGTGGGATTAAATCACTCTTTTCAAAGAGCCGGCACAGACTAGATGTGCCGAATGGCCTCCTTTTGTGCCGTAAAATTCTATGAATCTATGAATGAATCTATGTTAACTTATTCGAAAAGGGACAAACATTTATTTGCAGCTAACGTTTAACAAGCACATTTTAGACAAATTGGAAGGCCAGCAAACTATTGGATTGCAAAGGATGACCTTGAAGTGAAAGTAAATCATGTGGAATACTCAAAAATGCTGGCTATTGAAAGGATAGAAAGGAAAGCTTCAGTAAAACAGCTGTGCTAACCACAATGCAAACATTGTCTAACCTGCAGCGATGCCCAATATTGAATAATGAAACTGTCTGTTTGTTATATGTACCCGTAGCCAATCTTACATCAGTTTGGATGCAAATTTATGCTTCATTGCTATTTAGAACCATTGTATTGTTTCCTCTGATATGACAAATGGTAAAAGTAAAGGGTAGTCGTCTGCTTTCCCGCTATAGGCTAAGACCCAAAGCTGAAGCAGCTGTGACGAGATCCGAAGGAGAATTTGTTTACAAATTATGAGAGGCTTTGATAACATAAACAGAGAGTAAGTAATTCCGTTGGTTGTCTCGCTGGTAGCTGGAACTTAGCGGGCATTGATTTAAATAAATTACCAAAAGAACAAAGAAAGTGTTTGAAAAATCTTTATACAGCGGTTTGTTAAGCATGTGGAATGCCTTGTCGAACACAATGGTCGAGGTAGGATCCATATTAGCCTTCATGAGAAATCTGTGGAAAGGAGAAACTTCTCATGATGTGCTTTGGGTCATTTTAACTACTATGTCAGCCTGGCTCAGTAGCAGCACTCACACTTCTGAGTCAGAAGGCAGTGAGTTCATAATGCCTTGTCGGGAGTTGGATTCATATATTCTAAACTGACACTCCGATGAACCGCTGGGCGGGGTGAGTGGGTGTGGGGCTGGGGGGGTGAAGTGATGTTCTTCGGGTGCGTCATTAAACCGAGATGCTGCCTGTCTGTTCAGGTGGACCTTAAAGATCCCATAGAACTATTTAAAAAGACAATGGAGTTTTTCCCAGTGTCCTGGTTAACTGGTCAACAATCCCCCATGGTTGTCTGTGGGATAATACTGTACACAAACTGGCTGCCGAGTTCGTCCACAAAATTGGACACCTCCGAGCTTCAATTTCGTTGGATATTTTCGCCCTCAAAATACACAGTCAATCCACTTTACAGCAATAACAACAAAAGGTATATTTTGTGAAACATTTTGACACATTTTAATGACATGATAAGGTGCTATTTCAAAAACAAGGATTATTATTATTCTTTTTCGCTTCCCCAATCCCTTCGGCTTCCAGTCCATGCATAAATATGAACTGTATTACTGTATTGCATGTGAAAAGCTATGGGGAAAGGGCATGGAAATGTTACTAAAGAGACAAAATAAACCGCTCTTTCAGAGAGCACAGATTCATTGGGCTTCATTACATCCACCTGTGATGTAATTTACTTTTCAAAATCTTATTCTGTGTCCTGACCAACAATCCCACAAATAAAATTGGTCTTTCACTTCACAACTCTTTGTGCACAAATTGTTTGCTGCATTCACACATAGTCGGTACAATTCATGTACTTGAATTCCAAGAAAAGCTTTGAGACGTCTTCCAGATTGCATCAAATGCTAGGAGTGTTATTATTATAATTAGCACTTCAAATCCTGTCTGTGAATCTCACAAATCTGACCCCCATGATTTGCATTCCCCAAAGTTAAGGGATTTGGGTTCAACTTTGGTCAGATTTATTCTGAAAAAAATCCTCCCAAAACATTTCCTTTCATTATTTTCTTTTCGAACAAAGATGCTCGCCATCGACTTGTGAATGACGTAATTGCCCTTTGAGGTTTGGGGCATCTTAAAGCTTTCTACACTTGTGCAAAATGAGATGGAAATAACAGATCAACTGTCAGAACCGCTTTTGATTGATGTGACGGTCATGTTTAAATTTGTATGGGATAATTTGATATAAGTGGAGAAAAGAACTCCCAAGATATTTAATTCTGCCTTCAGCCTAGTATAAAGACAAGCAGTTAATCATGGCTTTAACGCTTACTTGTAGTAATGATATTCTGATGTTTCCCAATTTATATTTTACCTTGCAAAGGCAACAGGGCATTTTGACAGATTAGGGAGATAAGAATTGATAAATGTGGGATGTAAAAGACAATAAAATAATATCTATGCTGCACCTGATCTTCAATCAGAAGTCCCTTGACACCCTTATAAGTTCTGTTATTTGCACCAATGCTGCAGCCACAGCAAATTCAAGAAACACTGGGGCTGAAAGGAAATCTCTCTCTGCCAGTCAGTTAGGTATAGTTGTCCAAATTAGAACGAAAATGCTTGATACATATTTTTTGTCAGAAAAAAAAGGTATAGCAAGGCTCTTTGCACCAGACTTAATAATAATAATACGTGCATTTGATAAAGTGCCTGATTAAATTGTCGAGATATCTCAAAACGCTTCACAGAATATACTGTAACATGGTTAAAACACTAAATACTGCAGATACTGGAAATCTGAAATATAAACAGACATCGGTGGGAACACATACCTGACCTGCTGAGTATTCCCAGTGAACTCTGGCCCTGTAAAGTGGATTGACTATATATTTAATGGGCAAAAGACAGCAGCCATTTGCACACAGCAGTGTCCCACAAACAGTCGTGGATCATCCACTGATAAATCTGATTGCTAATTTCTTTGTTATGTATTTATAATGACATTACTTATCAGTCACACAAAATATTGCTAGTCCCAACTGGACTCCAAATAAAGCTTATTCCAATACATAAAATGTCCATCAGAGCACAGAGTATGATTTACATATCATTTCACAGGCTAACTAACTACTTAACAAATACTAGGGAAACATTCTTGTTAGATATTCCTGGAGTTAATGGTGGAGTTTGGAGAGTAAAATAGGCAAAAACTTCTATAAAACCTTACAGAATATCTGGAGCATAAACAGGTGAGATACAAACCGTAAAGGTAATATAATAATAATAATCGTTGCATTTGATATAGTGCTTTTGACATCTTCTAGTTGTCTCAAAGTGCTTCACATAATACTGTATATTGTAAAGTGAATTGACTTTATATTTGTGGGCGGAACGCGACAGCCAATTGCACACAGCAGTGTCCCACAAATAGTCATGGATTGAAATGCCCAATTATTGTTTTTTGAGGGATTATTATTAGGCGTGTGGAGTAAGGAAACTTACCCAAGGTTTCACCCTGACCTGCCTGGAATTGAACCCAGGTCTCTCGCTTGTAAGGCAAGTACTCTAACCACTGAGCCACAGGATTCCACATGGTGCTATACAAATGTATTTTTTTTTGTTGCTAGTTTACTCTGAACAAAGTGAGATACAGTTGAGCACTAGTTTGTAAATTCATTACTAAGAGAAATACCAACTGGAGTTAGTTTGCTTTGTAAATTTGTTACCAGGTGAGGTATAAATGAGAGAGATTATTTTGTTATCTCAGTCATTTTAAACTATTTTAAGACCATCACTGATTTATTTTGCTGTAAGGTTACTACAAGTGGCTCCAGAAGGTACTAATATGGCAGATTGAGAAGCAGGAACAATAGGAAACATATTCCTCAACTATTCCTCCAAACATTCAATTTTGAGCTAATTCTGCTTCCACTCCATATATTCTGCTGCCTGAGTTGTAAGTGATTTATGAGTGTAGATGTTTACCTCCTCTTATCACACACATAAATCTTTCTGCTCGTCAAAATTCACTTCCCACACTGACCAGTTGGCTTGCACTTGAGGTACTTTGTGAAATACAGCTAACAAGCATGGAAAGCTTGCAAGGAGTTCCAGGTACCCGTGGTCCACCATGTAAGGGCTCAAACATGCACTCACTTAGTGAGGACATCAAATCCGCATATCAAATCACCAATTGGAAACTATTTGCCTTGGCTGTGGGAATAAGTAGGATGTTCTTGGGGATGATCTAAGATTTTGCTTGGCAATGCAATACCAGAATTCATTTGACCCAAAAGTCTTGGTAATCCGGTTCATAAGCCAGATAGTTCCATAGTACTTCAGGGCACTGTTGATGACAGACCATCCAGCCTGCCTCATTGACAAGGCACAATGGGCCGAATGGCCTCCTCCTGTGCTGTTAAGATGCCATGATTCTGTGACTGCAACTTTGAAAGATGGTCACACTCAGAGCTTCCTATAAAGGTAACTAATAAATAGCTTTCCTGAAGTTCCTAATTTAATTGGTATGTTTCTATAAAAATGTATCCTCAAAAACAGAAAATAATGATATTCTAGAGATAAAAAAATTCCGGTAGTATCCAGCTGTGGCCTTAAACACTGAATAACATTTCTGGGGAAAGGAATAATTTCTCATTTGTATTTTTAATCAAAGGAATTAATAATTAGAGTTTTTTAACCGTCAATAACGCAATGGTCTTTTCAGCATTTTATTGCTCCGTGATCTCCATTTACAGAGATGTCATACCCTATCTTTCTCATATGACACTATTTTCGTGAAGACGGTGCCGTAGCATTAAATAGATGTCACTGCACCAAGCATAGGGATTGTGTATTTTGTAAATCCATGGCCTCATATATTTAACTGAAAGTGGGTGGCTGGCATGAAATTAACACTTAGGCTACCGGAATTTGTGAGGAAATCCGAGTGGTGTTGTATGTGTAATGTAATATTATAATGAGATTTTTAAACTGATGTCCCAATTGTCTGTTCAGGTGAGTGTTAAAACTGCATAGTATCATTCTAAAAGGAGAAGGGAATTTATTTTGGTGCCCAACCAACAATCCCCCAGATAAAATTCACCATTCACTTCAGCCTCTCTGCCCCCACACTCTGGAACTCCATCCCACAGTTCCTTCACCTCGTGTCTTCCCTCGCTTCCTTCAACGCCGGTCTCAAGACCCTTCTCTTCGATCGTGCCTTCTACTGTCCTCCCAACTCTCTTCCTCCCTTCCTAATTCTCCCTCCCTCCCCTCCCTCCCTACCCTGCCCCTCCCCTTATTTGGGTCCCGACCTGACTGTTCAGCGCCTCGGGATGTCCTCCCGATGTGAAAGGCACTCTATAAATATAATTTTGTTGCTGTTGTTGTTTTGACTCAGAGCTACGATGAATGATTTAGCAGGTGAAACTAAGAAACTCAGACATCTGTAATACCATTTCTCCCCCCTCACCCCATGCCTAATTTTTCTACCTTCGTAATGATACAAAAATACAGTTATGGCAATTCTATATGCACATCTGCCCAGATCTGAATAATTTTAAGTATTACATTAAGCT
Source organism: Hydrolagus colliei (assembly GCA_035084275.1). Classification (NCBI taxonomy): domain Eukaryota; kingdom Metazoa; phylum Chordata; class Chondrichthyes; order Chimaeriformes; family Chimaeridae; genus Hydrolagus; species Hydrolagus colliei. Next base: position 147,920,276 of record CM068742.1, read on the forward strand.
ACTACTATTTTCTGTAGTTTATTCTATTGAATACTTTGTTGCTATGGCTCTCAGTGGTTATGTGATGAATGCACACCTTTCACTCTTATTGGTATTACCTAGGCATTTCAGATCATTAGTAATAAAAGCAAGAGATGGGTTAGAATGCACTACAAATATCAATGGTTGAAACAGCATCCTTAACAACTAGTCAAGATGATACCAGGGGTGGGAACTTATAGTTATGAGTGAAGCCTTCATACTTTTGCTGAAGTAGAGAAGGTGAAGAAGCAACTAATAGAAGTTTTCAAATTATGGCTGGTTTTAAATGGGTAAATATAAGCAGAGCATGTCAGACATCCATGTCTGGATGAGCTTCAATTTCTGGTTGCTTAACATAATAATAATGATGATGATGCAAATGTATGTGGCAGTATAAAACAAACATAGTTTCGAGCCTCCTGTAAAATTAGCTATTTGTGGAGGCTCAAACATAGGGAGAAAAGTAACATCTATTCATATGTAACTTGGCAGTTTTATTGGTCTGTGTTCAGTGATAATATCAAAATGGAGTTTGGATTAGATAAATGTGTCAAAGCAACCATTATTGATGGGAAATTGCAAAATAATAAGAACATCCAGCTGGACAAAAATACAATAATGAGAGAACTAGATCAAAATGAAGTGTACAAACATCTTGGAGTAGATGAAAATGATGGAATACATCATAAAAGCACGAGACTGAAAGTTGTTTCTGAATATATAAGAGTATGCTTGGTTCTTAAAACAGAATTAAATTAAATATGTGTTATTAATACAATTCCAATACCAGAGATGACCAATAACTTCTGTATACTTATTGGCCGATCAGAGATCTGAAAGCCATTGATAGGAAAACGTGAAACTGTTGACCATTCATAGCCTACATTAGGGTGGTCTTGCATCCTTGAGACCATAAGCAATATTTTACCCTGATTGGCCAATCCCGTTGCCGGGCTGAGCCTGAGGCCCTGGTGACCATCTCCTGATTGGCCGGTTCCATGGCTTGACAGAGGCTGAATCCCAGTGACCATCTCCTGATTGGCTTAAGGCCTGGTAAATAACACCTGTCTTGTATCACCTGTGTTTGCTCAACTGCAAATTAAGTTGAAATGGTTCAAAGGGTGGACAAAACCATCCATCAGGCCAGTTACAGCTCATGGACCATCAATTGGCCTTTGAAGGAAGGAGGAAGAATTTCTGATTGACGCTGAAGCATTTTACAAATCAGCAATTGTAAGATTAGCTAAATACATCAGGACAAACCCCGACGACAGTATCAGGATGATAGAAAAGCATGGAAACCAGAAAAATAAATTTCCTGTCACTAAAGAAGCAATCAAGATGTAGCAAAAATATGACATTCATCAAAGAGAAGTAGAAGGTGGCTGAACTGAACCAACAAATAATGGCACATGGAATGAAAATTGCCCTTAAAAAGGAAATGATATCCCACAGGAAAAAGCAATGGGAGTCATGCGTGGTCAGTTTACTAAAGAAATGAAAGAACAAGATCTAGGTAGGAAATAAAGCTACAGCTGATTAACTATTGGGAATCTTGAAAGCCAAAACAGAAGTTCTCCCAGATTTAGCTCAAGATTCACCTATTACTACCCTTTATTATGAAAATAACATATTGAACAATAGCATTGATCCAAAACGCTGAATATTGTTTGCCATCAAGCACCAGAAACAGCAGACCACATATTGTCACCAAATCCTATTCGCCCACAAATATAAAATCAATTCACTTTACAATATATTCTGTGAAGAGTTTTGAGATATCTAGAAGATGTATTGTTATAATAATTATAATTGTTATAAATTTTATTGCCATCGGATTACCTGAATCAACATAACAGTGCAGCTAAATATATTATTGGACAATCCGTAAACACTTTGACATTCATGTAAGAATCAACTGGTATTAATATCAAAGATTATCAATGATAGCAAAAAGTAATATCATAATACTCTGAGAAACTTTCCATCACTCAAGAAACTTGAAAATATTCACCATTACTAGACAGACGGAACAGTAACCTATACTAATAAAACAACAATGTCTGTGTGTATGCATGTGTGTATGTGTGTGTTTGCATATGTGTGATCCAAGATCAATTCCCAGCTTCTCAATGACATCCCACAAGTTTCACCCACAAGTATACAGTCAATTCACTTTACAGTACATTCTGTGAAGTGCTTTGAGACATCTAGAAGACGTGGAAAGCGCTATATCAATGCAAGGATTATTATTATTATTTCTGTCCAAGAAACTGTGTACAGGTCCATGGATACTGTTCTTAACATCGAAACTGCTGTCAAATACCCAAATGAGTTTTCTTAAACTCTTTTGAACCATCTAGTATGCCTACACACAAACTCATACTCCCAAGCAACTCCCAGTTTGCATTCAAAAGGCTCCAATTTCCTGTTCAAATGTGCTTTGCCATATCAATTAAAAAAGGCACAGGGGCAGAACTTAAAGGTTGCTGGCCTTTTCTTGAATATTCCCTGCTTTTCCCATGGAAAATTCTATGTTGGATGCTCATATGTGGTCATTTCAAAACGTGTACATCATGGCGAAGGAGGTAAAACTGCAAATGTCATAAAGACGGAAGCCTTGCAATAACTCCAGCACCTGCCAGAATCACACAGTAAACCAATTCAGTTGGCATAGTTTTGATAAGATCTTCTATTGTTCATGAGTTATCACCTCAATAACCGTGCTCATTACACAGGTATGGCAGTTTTGCTGAAGGTGTACACAGAGTGTTTATGGCATGTTAAATGGTTTGTGAGTGTTATCATTGAAATCTACATTCCATATTGAATCCTTTGGTTGCAAGCATAGCTGCAACTGCTACAACTGACCTGTAATAAACTAGATGTATGAAACAAATAGTTTGTACATGTATCTTCATGTGGACATTCCAAGTGACTACAATATAGAAAATAAGGATCTAGAGAAGATGATTTACTGAATATGAATGAATATCTTCCCAAACGTGATGTTACGCGGTTCGCTGGCCCACAGCCTCCTTGGCTTCTGTCGCTTAATCGTCATTGCTGCGTGTTGGCAGGGCCTGTTCTCCCTTTGCTCAATGGGAATTGGCTTTAAGTCCCCGCCCTACCTCCCCCACCGTTAGCAGTCAGGCTTTCAGCATTCTACCCCCACTTTTTGGAACCCAACCTGGAGTCCGTTAACTTTCTCCTTCCCTCACCCTTTCAAGGTCCGTCTCACGACTTACCTTTTTGATCGCGCTTTTGGTCATATTAGCCTTCCACCCCTTTGGCTCTCACTCCCATCTTGGGAACCAACCCAGCACTGCCAAGTACCTTGATATGTCCTCCCACTATGAAAGCCTCTGTATAATGTCAATATGTATTGTAAGTATATGGCTGAGTTGATCAGCACCTGCTGAGCACCTTGATGTGTCTATTAATCACGTATCAAAGTCTTCATGTGGAAGCAGCCTCCAACTAGCGATGGTGCTGCTGTTAGTTGTTTGAGCATCTCACACACTAATATTTGTGAACCACAAAACCATTAAGGTTCGGCAGGGAAAAAAAATGTTACAAGCACCATTATCTAGGATTGTCTATAGCAGCTGAATTCATCCAAGGGAATTTCAACCCCACAATTCAATGAATGCCAGTTGTTACATTTTGCTTCCTGTCATCGATGGGACTATAGCTTTTCATTGCAGTTAACACTGGATGTTGGTCCTTAGTCAAAGTGTGGCACTTTAGCGGAGCCTTTACGGAGTGCTTGATTCTGTAATTGGTAACCAGTAGCTTAAATGCCAAGGAAGTGGCTTTTATAACCTGCAGCCTTGCATTCTGCTCCTGCTTAGATGTTGATTGCTGAATGATTTTTAAACTTGGAGGAACTAGAGGAGGAGGTGCAGGCTTTCAATTATGAAGAATTTGGTAAAACCTCCACAGACAAGCCACCATTACCACAGCTTTTACTGCAATTCAGCTGTCATGCTGGAAGTGCAATTTCCTGTTCTGTAAGTGCTTCTCTGAAAAGCACAACAGATAGGATTCTGTCTAATGGCATCAAGGAAATAAGCCAAATCAACAGAACTTTCTCGATGTTCCATTAAATAAAGGTCACTGCGTAACTCAAAGCAGTTTTTTTTTCTCTCTCTCCCCAAAGTCCGCAGTGTCCTTAGTCAAAGACAAAAATGAAACACAATTTTGCTGGGAGGGAGGTTTGGCTTATTTAGGATACTTGTCTAAGACCAACTGTGGCTATTTTTGTTGACATGTAATCGTTATGACAACTGGGAATACAGAGGAAGGCATCACTATTTTTTTAATTGTGGGAGACTGTGGTCACCTTCGCAGATTGTTAAAGGACATGACAAGATAACATGTTAATATTGTAGGTTATTTACACTGATCATTTCACAAGTGTGCCCACATTTTAAGGTGATCACAAAGAGAATTAAAGGCGATCAATTATCTCTACACTTATACAAATATGATTTCATAACTGAGGTTGAAACTACCATTGATTTTATATGGACCTGTTAATAATAATAATCCTTGCATTTAATATAGCACTTTTCATGTATGCTAGATGTCTCAAAGTACATCACAGAATATACTGTAAAGTGAATTGTCTGTATATTTGTGGGTGAAACACAGCAGCCAATTACACACAATGTCCCACAAACAGTCGTGGATTGAAATGACCCATTTTGTTTTGGAGGGATTATTATCAGGCATGTGGAATAAGGGAACTTGCCCAGGGTTTCACCCTGCCTGGATTTGAACCCAGGTCTCTCGCTTGCAAGGCGAGTTTTCTAACCACTGAGCTACAGGACTATATTGTGGCAGACAGGTCACTGGGGCAGGGATTCTTCACTCGCAGCCCCAGCGCCTTGGGAAGTCCTCCTGACGTGAAAGGCGCTATAGAAATGTAACTTGTTTTTGTAACCCCACAATACAAGCCCTAATGGGTAGGATGATCCAAGCTGTGGGAAAGCTTGCCAGGCAGTGCTTTTAATGGCAAGCTGTGTGTCGCTCACTTCCAAATCCACATCAAACTCTGCACATCCAACACTCCAGTCCTCATCAGACTTCACTGACTTCACTGGTTCCAGGCAGATCTCACCTCACCCTCACCTCTCCTACTCCACTGTTCTCCTACTCCATTCAGTTTAAGGGCTCATTGCGTGTCCTCTGTACCACCTCTCCTTACCTATTCCATGTCCGCTCCTGGAATAATTTTCCTATTCCACCTTCCAACCAATACTCTCATTATAATTCTCTCCCAATGACGGCAAATAATTCCCTTCCCCACCCCACTTCCTTTCCCGTTAAAGATAAAATAACAAAGACAACCCCACAAAAAACACAAGGCCAATACACAGGTAAATAGATCAAGTAATTCCAAATTAGCTGGTCATATTTATTACATGAAGCAAAGAATAGAGCAGATTGCCTTTAGTATAAAGAAAATTCAAGGTAAATGTGTTGATTGATTCAGTAAAGTGTAGAGGAAGCATTTTTAACATGAGTTTTTTTTACAAAAATCTTCGACCTTGTCGGACAAATCTAACTTCCAATGTCTCTCCTGCAGATTCCCTGACAATTCCTGGCCTTGAATTGAATAGGGAGCCACTCAGCTGGCAATAGCCATGAGCCCAGTCATCAAGCATCCTCACAGAATCCCACAGTGATTGCTATCCCTCTCAGCCTGGATACCGATCAAGATTCAACGGAGACTCAAAACTCTGTCCTTGCTGCTCTTTGATTTGATGTATGTGGGTCATAGATTTAATTACTCCACATATGATCATTTATATATTCCAATAACTATTTATCATGATGTTTGATGATCATGATACTGCACTAAAAAGATCGGTCATTCACTTCATGGTTGTTTGTAGGGCATTGTTGTGCGCAAATTGACTGAGACATTAGCCACAAAATATATAGAGTCACTGCATTTTACTATATATCCTGTGAAGGACTAAACTATTTGATAACATGCTTGATCAAATGCAACAATTATTATTTTGTTTGGGTTAAATTTGTGAGATTTACAGACATGATTTGAAGTGTTAATAGTAAAACAGGGCAGAACAACAACAATAACTTGCATTTATACAGCATCTTTCACAAAGAAAGGCGTCTTGGACCACTTAACTTAATGGTGGAGACTAACACTGAGCCAAAGAGAGTGGGGTGACTGGGCACGGTTGAAGAGGAAGGTCTTCAAGTGGGATATAAAGTTGGCAAAGGAGGAGGCAAATGAGAGAGATTAAGGAAGAGAATTCCATAATTTGGGGATGCATCGTTTTCATAGTTGATATGAGCTGAATGAGATGAATCCATGCTCCATGACCACTGTTGCATGTCTATGTTCTGCTGATCATCTAGACTGGCTTCCGTCACCTGGAGACACTAGGATCTGTGAGCTACGTAGAGGAGGAACTGTAACATTTCATTTGCGACCACAGTCTCTAACAATTTCAGTATACTGTATATTACATCCACATATAGTGCAGCACAGCTTGGCACAGAAACAACAAAATAATTGCTCTTTTATAGCGCCTTTCATGTCAGGAGGACATCCCAAAGCGCTGAGCAGTCAGGCCGGGACCCGAGTGGGTGGGGTGTGGTAGGGTAGGGGAAGGAGAGTGGGAGAGGGTGAAGAGTTAGTGGGGCAGCCGAAGGCGAGGTCGAAGAGGAAGGTCTTGAGACCAGCCTTGAAGGAGGAAAGGGAAGAAGCGAGGCAGAGGGGCTGCGGGATGGAGTTCCACAGTGTGGGAGCAGAGAAGCTGAAAGCTCGGCTGCCGATGGATGGGCGGTTAGGGCGGTGGACGTGGAGCAGGCCTGAGTCTGCTGAATGGAGGGCAGGGGCGGGCTGATAGGGAGACAGTAGGTCAGAGAGATAGGCGGGGGCAAGGCTGTGAATGGCCTTGAAAGTGAGAACAAGGAACTTTAATTCGATCCTCTGGGTGATGGGGAGCCAGTGGAGACGGGCAAGGGTGGGACTGATGTGGTCGCAAAGCCTGGTGCGGGAGAGTACACAAGCTGCAGAATTCTGAATGAGCTGCAGCCTGTGAAAGGAGGAGAGGGGAACACTGAGACAAAGGGGAATGAGTGTGTATTATTCATTCTTGGCAATGGTCTCCTTGTTTCATGGCCTAAACGCTGGGATTTGGAGATTAGTGGAAACTATTTTAATCTCTTAATAAATAAATATTAAAATTCTCCATTGTACAATAAATTGCCTATTAACTGCAATCAATGTTCCCTTTGTCCTTTCAATAATTCTTAGATTTGGCTAATTCACCATGTAGATTTTCTGTTTGTTTCTTCTTTTGTTATCAATTTGGGAATTAAGGGCAGATTAGACGTACACTCAGGTAATCACATTTAAACTTCTTTAATGACCCACAGTAAATGAAGAAAATCCTGTCTTTGCTATTGTATGCAAGGATATCTTATCTCAGTTCTGATTGTGTACGGTATAAAACTAATAGCTAATGCCATGCATATAAATTCTGCTTGGTGCTGTTGATAGCACAATTGTCCCTTGATTAGAAGAGTATGTGTTTAAATGTCATATCTGTAACACTGAACCTCATGAACAAGAGATTTGGATTTGATTCCCAGCAGGGCGAAATGCTGGTCAAGTTTCCTTACTCCACACGACTCTGTTTACCTTGCAGTCAGTGGGAACCAGGTTCTTGGGCGAGTGATGGGTGACCAGGGGTAATAATTAGTTCCCCACCAAAAAATGGTCACTCAAACAACAACTGTTTGTGGAATTGGCTGCCACATTTCACCAACAAAATATAGTCAATTCCGTTTTCAGTATATTCTGTACAATGCTTTAAGACATATTGAAGACATGATAAGGCACAACAACAACTATAAATAGTGCTTTTCACGTCCCAAAGCGCTGAACAGTCTGGTCAGGACCTGAGCGGGGGGAGTGGGGGTGGTGTGGGGGGTGGGGGAAGTTCAAAGTAGGGGGAAGGGGAAGGAGAGTGGGAGAGGGGGAAGAGTTAGTGGGGCAGCCGAAGGCACGGTCGAAGAGGAAGGTCTTGAGACCGGCCTTCAAGGAGGAAAGGGAGGAGGCATGACGGAGAGGCTGCAGGATGGAGTTCCACAGTGTGGGAGCAGAGAGGCTGAAAGCCTGGATGCCAATGGTTGGGGAGTTAGGGCGGTGGACGTAGAGCAGGCCTGAGTCTGCTGAACGGAGGGTGTGGGCAGGCTGGTAGGGAGACAGTAGGTCAGAGAGATAGGCGGGGGCAAGGCCGTCAATGGCCTTGAAAGTGAGGACAAGGATCTTGAATTCGATCCTCTGGGTGACGGAGCCAGTGGAGATGGGCGAGGGTGGGAGTGATGTGGTCGCGAAGCCTGGTGTGGGAGAGTACACGAGCTGCAGAGTTCAGAATTATCTTCAGCCTGTGAAGGGAGGAGCTGGGGAGGCCGACGAGGAGAGAGTTCCCGTAGTTGAGCCTGGAAGTGATAAAGACGTGGACGAGGGTTTCGGCGGCATGGGGCGTGAGGTAGTGGCGGAGTCTGGCAATATTGCGGAGGTGATGGAAGGCTGTGCCGGTCATGGGGCTGACGTGGGGGAGGAAGGATAGTTCGCTGTGCTATCATCAGCAGGGTCATGTCCCTCATGCCCTCCATTCCAACAGTGGAGGCAGCATTTCCAGCCACTATGCCCTAAGCTGTGGAATCCTCTTCCTCTTTCTCTCTGCCTTTTCCTTTTCTATCTTCAAGTCATGCTTGATGACCTTCCTCTTTGCCCATGCCTAAGGTCACCTCCTCCATCCGAATCAACCTCATGCTCCGCCACTGTCAAGGGCTCTGGGACCCCACTCTATGTGAGGGCCGCTATATAACTGCAAGTTGTAGTTGTTGTTGTTGTCGATTCGTACTGTGATCTACCTGACTCAGAAACAGGACTGTTGCATTTATATAATGCCCTACAAGTACCATAACATCTTGGAGGACTCCGGCAGACCACGGTCAGAGTAGATGCATGTTTAATGAAAGCTCTGCTCCACTCCACTATGGAGGAGTGAAGGGTCAAATCCTCAGGGCTTTATGAAATGCTTTGAAATTCAACCTTGGTTGTTTCTTAAGCTTCTGGTATCATGTCTATAAAGCACTATGATGTGGAATAACTATGGATTTCTCAGCTTGAATGTTCAGAACTTTAGAAAAACTGTTTAAAACTGAGACCACAAGGGTTTTTCAAGCCTCAGGTGATATAACAACAGGGTGCATCACAAAACAGATGAAGTAAGGACAGATAGCACACACAGAAACAAAATCAACCCTGGCACAGAAAGACTTGGAGAAGCAGCATTGGGGGACTAATTATGTCAGATTTTCCAATCCTAGTGGGTAGGATACATTAAATGGCATGCGCCCATTCCTATGTTCCTGCAATTGGGTATCGAAGTGGATTGTGTTGCCTTGGTTAAAAGGGATTTAAATGAAGATTAAATGTTAAAGGAGTCAAAAGGTATAGAGAAAGGGCAGGGAAATGTGGTACATGAAAGATTTCTCCGGTAGGAGCACAGATAGGAGTACAATCGACTGAGTGCCCTCTCTGTTCAAATTTTTATGATCCTTGATTCAATATTTTAACGTCTGCATATGTACAGCACAATTCAAGGTGCTGCAAATGCTTGGGGAGAGATGGAATAGAGCAGCAAGTGAAGACTTGCCCTTGGCTTTGCCCTTGGCATTATACACTGACTGTTTGAATAGACGTAAGACGTTGAGGTGCGACTGGCCCTGCTCCTGTGTTCCTGACATGAGCAAAGATGTCTGTTTTTAAGCACTGGCTAACTCCTGCAATATTGTAAGGATCATGACCTTGCAGAGAGGATTGACAGTCCATCAGCATCCTTCGATGTTCGATTGAGCTGCAAGTGGCATGGAATAGATCAGACTTGTTGAGTTCACTGTTGTGGGTTGCTTTTGGAATCCAGCAAGTCAAGGAGCAAGATTCCTTCTGCAACCTACCAAATAGAAGAACGGTAATAATAAAACAAATCCATAATCCTTGCTTTTGATCTAGTGCCTTATCACATTGTCGAGATGCCTCAAAGTGTTTTGCAGGATTTACTGCAAAATGGTTTGACTGTGTGTTTTGTAGGTGAAATATTTCAGTCTAAGGCAGCCGTAACATTTTAAACAAAATGCAACAAAAAATTACATTTCTAGAGCGCCTTTCACGTCGAGAGGACATCCCAAACTGTTGGTGGTGACAAATAAGGCCAATTTAGAGTAATAAAATCATAGAATCTTACAACACAGAAAGAGTCAATTTGGCCCACCATGCCATTTTGCTGTGCACTTTGAAAGAGCTTTCCAACTAGTCGCACTCCCCCACGCTTACCCCATAGCCCTGAGAATTTTTGCTTTTGAAGCATGAATTTTCAGGGGGTTCTTTGCACTTTTCATTGGGATATTGTGCACAGCTAGGAACATAATAAAAGAGGGGATGAGAGATGTCTGTTGATAGTCTAGTCAGTCCATTAGATTACAGCTCATATTCGAATAAAGAAGAGCATTTCGCAAGGTCACAAGATCATGAGACTAGTTCAGTTGAAGATGACCTTTTGGCCCATCTGATCACATCCGTCCAGAAGATCTAACCCTCCATAATCCCTTCACTGTATCAAACAGTTTTCCCTGTCCCCAGACCTGCTGGATTTCCAAAACGAGGAACTAAAACTTTATGACTGATAAGAGTAGAGTTGAGGTGGGTGGGCAATATCACGGTTCATTGTTTTTAACAGTGTTATTGACTTGATCCTCTGAACAGAGAAGGCAATACACCATTTGTTCCCCAACGTCCAATATTGCCTCTGGTGAAATGTTCACTGCTTATCTTTCAGATTGGGAGGTATCCACGCATAGAATAGAATTGATGCTATACATAAGATGGGAACAGTTATAAGTTACCAGAATAAATCAAACTTATGCAGGGTGATAGTTGTTTTCATGCCTCTATAGTAACTCAGATTATATGTTTTCCAGTACAAAGACAATTGCCAACATTACTAAATCGTTCACATTCTCCTGATAATATAATTGCAAAATATGTTTACTGGGTTCAAAATAAAAGATCATTGGTGGCAAAATGAATGGATTGCACCATTGATCACATCTATGCTGAACGGTAGAATAAGTTAGAAAACTTTACAAAAATAATCACAATTCTTAAGATCCAGTATAGCGTTTCCCTCGCTGATTGACTCCCCTTGTGGCAAGGATGGAAATTGAGTATTTTATTTAAGCAGGCCAGGTGTCTGAAACATACAGAAATCTAACACCATGTTTAAGAGTGTCGTAACCACGTGTGGAAATTTCACTGTGCCAGCAATGGAATTCATTCTATCTCTCTCTGAGAGACTTGCTTATATCATTCTGCAAGGTTTAAGCACAGGTTTTCAACAATCAAGGTTTCAGGACACTGAAAATCAGTGTTCGCGGTGTTGATAGAGTTTAACTCCCATTGAAAGCATCGTCTTGCAAGTTTCCCAATGCTTATCCAGATACCCAACCATATCCCTTAGGGATTTGCCAGCAGGGTTAATAGGAACCAAGTGGGAAGAATTTTTATATCTTGTGACTGATCTACCCATGCAATTTCTGCTGTGAGCCAGGCCCGCTGGGTTGCCATCAGCAATGCCCTGGAATACTGCAAACCGTCCTGGCTCGGTTAACTGGACTACTGAGACTGCCACTACTGGACTACTGAGACTACTGAAGGAGGTTATTGAACAACAACAACTTGTATAGCACCTTTCACATGACATTAAACTTCAATATCCCCATCACAGACACTGGGGTCCCAAAGCCTTCATTGAGAGCACACAAAAGGAAGAAGAGGACAAAAAATGAAATGGTAAACTGTAGATTTCCAGCACCTGCAGTATTTTGTGTTTTTGAAGAATGAAATGATGTTGACCAAAGTCATAGTCAAATAAATAAAGGATTCTATAAGGGATTCAGAGGTTAGGGAGAGAAGAAAATGAAGAGATTTTGGAAGTGGATTCCAGTGAGTAGGAATACAGTGACTGAAGGCCACTTTATTTAAAAAAAGAGCTTGGCTACTGGTGATGGATAGACAAAATAAGGATTGAGGAGTATACCAGAATTGGAATAGTGTAGGACATGGCACTATAAGTAGGATGGACTAGTTGGCATAGGTAGATAGCAAACTTTATACCTGCAGAATAACTGAGCACATACATATGCCTATTCAAATAACCGTGTAGGGTATTTGACATACCAGGTAGTATTGTCAGGGCAGGTATCCTCTCGCTTGCGAGTTGAGTGTTAGAGCATTCACCTCGCAAGTGAGAGGATACCTGCAAGAGGATACCTACAGGATATAACTTTTGACCAAGACGCATGAGTGCTAGCACCTGACTCAGATGTAAAACCACTTTAAAAGCGTAAATAAATATTAAACAAGGGGCGAGCAGAGTCCAGTGGAAAAAGCGCCAGTCTTTATGCAGAGAGTGGATATGGGGTCTCACAACCAGAAACTATGGTTGAAGACGAAAGCACCAACACATTTAAGAAAAAATTTGTTCATACATTGAGAGAGAAAGGAATAAAGGTAGGATGGGTGGAGGCTTGTGTGGGGTATAAACCCCAGCGTGGACTAGTCCAGCCGAATGGGTCTGTTTCCGAGCTATAACAGTGTATGTAATTCTATTAAAATCTGCGTCTTCTGAGATTGCTTTAATCAGATGCTTGAAAGTGAAAGATATTTAATTAAAATCTAAATTTTTTATGTTTAAAAAAAGTTGTAGCGGTGAAAAACAAAACACTTTGCTCAATTTCTCCTTCAAATTGCCCCATTAAGAAGAATAAACGCTCAATAAACAATCTGGAATGGTTGGGGAATTCTGTTTACAAATAAACTGCTCATTTTGAAGAAATCCTTTCCTATGCTCCAGCAGTGATGATTGGCCTGGCTCTTTTCCTCCTCTTTATTTTCACTGCTACACTTTACCTTTTCACTAACAAGGAATGAATTGTATTTTTCTCCTGCTGATTCACGGTTTATTGTTGATTCTGTGGTGTCAGCAACTTGGGAAATCCGTCCGATGTGAAAGGCGCTATACAAATGTAATTTTGTTTTTGTCTACAGTGATAACCTGGGACTTTGCACCATCACAATATAAAAATAAGCTTGCACATAGAATCATAGAATTTTACAGCACATAAGGAGGCCATTCGGCCCATCGAGTCTGGGCTATTCAAGAGTTATTCAAAGTCAACCCCACTCCTCAGCTCTCTCCCCATAACTCCACAAATCCGTCCTCCCCAAATAACCATCCACCTCCTTTCAAAAGTTGTTTGCAGTATATGTTTGCAGTATTCTGCTAAATGTAGCCACTTTGATGAGGCGCAGCTATACAGTTTGCGTAATTAATTCCCCCCAACCCATTGTGCCAAATTTGGTCAAATTTGGTACGATTAACAGCAAGTGAAATATCCAGCTCTTGGGGCTCATAACCTCTGCTCTGACCTGCTTACTCCTCACCACTACCCTCCACCTACACTTAGCTGGCTCCAGCCTCCTTTCTGCATGTCGCTCTTCCCCTCCAATCCACCTTCAGCAGCAAATTTCTCTCACTTGAGGCCCCCAAGACCCTCATCCATGCATTATCACAACCAGGATCAATTACACAAACTCTCTGCTTGACGGCCTCCCCAACACCTCGCTGCACAAGCTGCAGATCATCTAGTGCTCTATTGCACACCAGGCTCCACGACCCTATCAACCACTGCCTCGGCCAGCTCCACTGACTCCCCTTCACACAGGGTACAGTTCAAGATCCTGGGCCTCACCTTCAAAGCCCTCTACGACCTCACTCTCCCATACCTCAGCAACCGTCTAACTGCATATGGACCTGTCCACTAACTTTAGTGGGTGCACCTTCAACCTCTCCGCCCCCACCCTCTGGAAATCCATCCCACAATATATCCACCTCAACCCCTCCCTTGCATCCTTCAAGATCCGTCTTATGATGCTCCTCTTTGACAATGCCTTCAGTCACCCTCCTACTCCTACCATCCCTGCCCCCACACCCAAAAACCATCTCTAGGCCAGATTCCTGATTTTCCAGGACTATGGAGACACTGCATGGCATGGAGGGCACTATATAAATGCAAGTTGTTGTTGTTATAGGGTGCTATACAAATGTAAGTTGTTGTTGTCCATTTTGCTGAGCACTAAGTGAAGGAAGCCAGCCAGTCAGCACTGGACATATACAACAACACCTGCGTCTATATAGCGCCTTTCACAAGGGTAGCATTTCAGAGTGTTGAGCAATGGTGTAGTTTGATGCTGAGCAGTGGAGATAGGGAAGGTGACTGTAGGCACGGTAGAAAAAGAAAGTCATTTGGGTGTGATCTGAAGACGGGCAAAGACAGGACAATTCTGGGAATGCACCATGTGACTCACAGTTGTCAGCAAAATAACAACCATTTTGATTTATATGTGGAGTCCTGTACAGTAGTGGTTAGTGTGCTCTATAGGACACCACATATAAGCAAGAGGACTTGGATTTGAATCTGGGCGGGTCAAAACCTCAGACGAGTTTCCTTACTCCACACGCCTTTGTTCACCTAGCAATCAGTAGGACTCCGGTTGTTAAACGATTGGCAGTTCTCTTTCTGGTGGTAATAATCCTTTAAAAATAAATAAATAACTGTCCAGCGCCTTGGGACTTCCTAATAATAAGGATGATAATGATAAGTCTCTATCAAATGTCCTGATTATTATTACTGTATTACTGTTATTATTATTGTTATTATATGCATACATCAAATCAACACATAGGCAGCTCAATAGCTTTCACTTGCCTTTCTGTACAGCTGATTTGAAATATTAATATTAATAATCCTTGTATTGATAGTGTCGTAGTCATCTTTGAAACATCTCGAAGCACTTCACAGAATGCACTGTAAAGTAAATTGACTATATGTGAGTGAGGCGCCAAGTGCAAACAATAGTGAAAGATAACAAGATAAAAAATCTTACCTCCCATTCCCCCACACACGCACAAAAGAAAGCATGAAACCTCAGAGAAAAACATTACTCACGTAACGAAAATGCATTTAGGGTAACATTTATTTCAAAGAGAAAACAATAATAAAAAATTAATCCATTGCGAATCTTCAAAGTCATTTCACCCAGGTGGAACGCGGCAAGCAAGCCCTATCTCTGCTTCAGCAAGAGCAGTCTGCAGGCACACTAAAACTCCACAGGCTTTTAGAGATATTAAAGTTGTAAGAAGACAGCCCCTGGATACTTCCATCAGATATTTTCTCGCTCATATCAAATGACATGCACACAGTTGTGGCCCTGAGCACTCCATAACTTTGTGCCTTTCAGTCTGTTTCATTAAGTGTGCTTTATTTGTTGTTTCCTAAAACAAATCCTTGGCGCGGTGAGAAGTGGAAGGGGCTCTTTCACACTTTAGGTGCAGCTGGATTTGGCCAGCAGAGCTTCAGGAAGCAGAATTGATTGCGATTTCGGTGCATTCCAAACCTCCAGCTGTTTTCTCAATCAATTCTCCAACAAGTTGCCCGACATTGATTGAAACTGAACGCTGCCTCCGAGACCCCGAGGCTACCTGAATGCAGCTCATCCCAAGTTTCCATCTGCTTGACGATTCCCGAAATCCAGCCAAAAGTACAGATCACCACCAAGCTTGGAGGAATGCAGCAAGCAAGTTAAAAGCGGTTGATGTATGATCTGATGCTTTGTGTTTGTGAAAAAATCGTAGCACTTTAAATTTTGTGCCTGACATTTTTGTTACACTTCTGTAATGTAATACTTTTTCAGGTGATTGATCTCTGTTGGACATGGTGGGTTACTTCTGATCTCCACTAAAAAACTATAATGAAGTCTGATTTGATAGTAATAATAATCCTTGCGTTTGAAATAGAGCCCTTGCACATTGTCGCAAGGGGTTCAAGGGAATTAAAGAATGGATTTTGCAGCAGCCAATTTGTGCACAACAACCTTCTACACACAACCATCAAGTGAGTGACCCATTTTATCTGAGGAATTGTTGGCCAGAATATCAGGAAAAACTCCCTCTTCTTTTTGAACAGTGTTATGGGAATTTTAACATCCACCTGAACAAGCAGACAGAAGCTTGGGTTTGACATCTCAACCGAAGAACAATACCTCCAACATTGCAGTACTCCCTCCAGCACTGTATTGGAGTGTCAGCCTAGATTGTGACTCAAAGTCAAGATGTGGGGCTTGAGCTCACAGGTGAGACTACTATTGAGTGAGCCAGGTGAACACGTGACAATTTTTAAACAATTGCATTATTTCTTAATGGGATTCCTCAAAATGGGATCCAAAGCAGGCAAACAGGGATTTTGTAAAGAAGTTAGTTAATAATAAAATAATCCTTGCATTTGATATAATGCTTGATCACATCTTCAAGATGTCTCAAAGCACTTCACAGAATATACTATGAAGTGAATTCACTGTATACTTTGTGGGCAAAATGAGTTGGATGTTGACTAAGGCTTACTACTCAAACCTATGTTCCTGCACCACTTCAGAGGACATTGAGGTTGTTCTTGAGAATCTAGTGTAGTTCATATGCTGCATTTGGGGAAAACTGAGGAACTGGAAACAAAAGGTCGGCTGTGCCTTACTAAACTGGCAGAATAATTATCACGTCCTCCTCCCATCCCTCTCTAACACGGTTCTTAGATCATTATAAGTGGAATTATGATGCTCCGCTGAAGCAAATCTTGAACATTTTGTTTTAGGAAATCGTGGAAAATTTCTGGATTAATTTTAGTCAGAATTTCAGTGCTCCGAAACACTACCATGTGAATGCTGCTATATAAATGCAAGTTATTGCTGATGTTGCTGTGGAATTCAACTTTTTAACAAGTGCGGAGAACCAATTTACAATACCAAATTACATTTGTTATAGCGCCTTTCATGCTGGGAAGATGTCCGAAGGCACAGGACAGTCACAGATTTGGCCTGTCTTGAACATTAAAGGCAGAATTTCTGACTTTTCCATAATCATCCACCAGGTTACCTTTTAAGATAAAAACTGAAGTCATTGGGGACACTCAGCAGGTCAGGCAGCATCAGAACTGATGATGGGTTGTGGGACGCGAAGCATTGACATACTTCCCTTTCTCCATAGATGCTGCTGCTGCTGAGTGTTCCCAGTGACTATTGGTTTTGTTTCAGATTTCCAGCACCTGCAGTATTTTGCATTTTGGTTACCTTTTAAGACAAAATGGATTTGCAGGGAAAGATTAGCTGCTGTTTTGCCACTGGGAACAGAATTATAAATCAAGCTATGTCCAAATAGCACTTTGTTGTATTCTGTCCTGTTCCAAAAACACAAATCCTACAATTTAATGATCCCTTGTGCTTTCCTCCTAAGAAATGGACCAATATTCAGATTATTCAGTAACTTTCGCCAAGTCTTTGGAAATTAACACTCCAAATTAGTTTATGCCCTCAAGGGCCCATGTAAAGTATAAGCTAGAATATTGGACAGTAAAAATGTCTCTGGAAATAAGCATTGCCTCTGATTAAGTCCAAACTATTTCATATTCATAACTATCAATTATCTTCAAAATGGTCTGAAATGATCCCAGCAGATCGGGCAGAAAAAGGCGATTATTAGCTGTGTACAGGGAGCAAGGTTATCTGCGTATTGGGTGGCAATTGGGTATGTATTTTCGCCCACAAATATACAGTCAATTCACTTCACAGTATATTCCATGAAGTGCTTTGAGATGTCTAGAATATGTGAAAAGCACCTTGGCATCAGGTTGGACCCCCAACTGTCCTTCCTCCCCCACATCCGGTACGTCACCAGCACTGCCTTCTATCACCTCCGACGGATCGCCCGTCTCCGGCAATACGTCACCTTAAAAGCCGCTGAAATCTTGGTCCACGCCTTTGTCACCTCTCGGCTGGACTATTGCAATGCCCTCCTCGCCGGTCTCCCCTCCACCACAATCCACAAAATCCATCTTATCCAAAACTCTGCCACCCCATAGTCACCCGCTCTAAGCTTCGCTCCCCCATTACCCAGTCCTTGCCAGACTTCACTGGCTCCCTATCCCAGAGAGGATAGACTTCAAGATCCTCACCCTTGTTTTCAAATCTCTCCACTCCTCTGCACCCCCCTATCTCTCTGATCTCCTCTCCCCCAACCCAACACCCGCTGCCTTCGCTCCTCTGGGTCTGGCCTCCTCCATGTCCCCCGAATCCTCCGCTCCACCCTCGGCGGCCGTGCCTTTAGCCACTACGCCCCGAGGCTCTGGAACTGCCTTCCTCACTCGCTTTGCCTCGCCCCCTCTCTTCCCAGTTTCAGGTCACAGTTGAAGACCTTTCTCTTTGACCGAGCTTTCGGTCACCTTCCTGCCCCTGCCCCTGGCTCGGTTCCAGGATCCGCTACTGTGATGCGCTCTGAGATGCCATCCGGCGTGGAGGGCACTATATAAATCGAAGTTGTTGTTGTATATCAAATGCAAGGATTATTGTTGTATTATTACGGGCTCAAATAAGAAACATTAAGAGCTGGAATAGGGGTGGTTCCTCCCTCAGTCGATCTTTCAGTTGGCAATGGGAGATCGGAGCTGTGCGCTGAATTGGGGATGAAGATGGCTTGCAAAGAACGTACATGTTTAGTCCTAATTCTTTGTAATAAGCTTGGCTCAGGTGGTAGCACTCTCATCTTTTAATCAGAAGGTTTCCAGGTTGAAGCCCCTATTTTGCAGATAGGTTCACAGTCCAGATTGATGTTACAGAGATTTTGCTGCTTTGCTGGTGGCGTGATCTTTGAATGAGACACTAAATCTGCTCTGGTACTGAAAGAAGTATGTTAGCCTGGCTCAGGTGGTAGGTAGCTCCCTCACTTCTGATCAGAAAGTTGTGGGTTCAAGCTTAATATTAGGACTTTGAGTTCACCTGGTTCTATGTTGAGACTCCAAGGTACTGTCAGTTTTTTCGGATGGACATTATAAATCCATGGCATTAATAAAGGGAAAGTATATTCTCCTGGTGTCCAGGGAAAAAAATTCCCACAAATAAAATTGGTCATTCACTTTATGGCTATTTGTGGAGCATTGCTGTGTGGAACTTGGCTGATGTGTTCATTCACAAAAATACAGTAACTGAACTTTACGATATGACCTCTGAGATGGCCCCCAGATGGGAAAGGTCCTACACCATTATTTTTTATTGTTAGTTTAAGTGTGGTCTACAGCAGAAGCTCTATTGTTTCAAAACATAGAGAGTGATTCAAATATTTTTTGAATAACATAGACAGTGTTTAAATGTAATGGGTCACTTGGGTAAATAAAGGGTATGCTGATATAACATAGTACATCTGATGTCACCCTCCTGCTAGCTCCTGCTACTCTATAATATTCCATCCTGGAGTCCCTCAGACTTGCCCTCCTTCTCCACTTTTAATGCCCACCTTTGAACTTACCTTATCTTCCCCCCAACTTTAAGCAATGTGGGACTCTTCACCATGTGAAGAATGTTATATAAATGCAAATTGTTGTTGTTCGGTCTCCTTCTTCCCCCAAAATTGAGTGCCCAGCCAGCAGTGTAAAGCACTTTGAGACTTTCTCCTAGGGTAAAAGGTATTGTGTACATGTAAATTGAGTTATAATTGTATGCAACTATCATGTAAAAACTAATCTGATGACATTGGTGCTAAATACTGACCAGGGAATATCCCCTGAGGTGCAAGTAATCTGAATAAAATCAAACCTATGTGATATTCATTACTAGATGATCAATAGCACAATAGTTATTTGAACAGTTCTCAGTCCTTGTTATTGAGATAAAATAATATTGATCTGATTGATTTAAGACTAGAGATCGGATGATTGTTCTGGTTTATCAGTCTTACAAAGGCAATTTGTATGGAGAATTAAATAAAAAAGTTGTGACATTTTATTTTGTTCTCTTTAGAACAGAGAAGTTTGAGAGGAGACCTAATAGAGATTTATAAAATCATGAGGGGATTCGAAAGGGTGAATAAGGAAAAACTGTTTCCACTGGTGGGAACTCGTGGTCACAGATTTAAAATAGTTTCAAAATGAAGCAGAGGGGAGCTGAGGAGAATTTGTTTCACTCAGTGGGTTGTTCGAATCTGGAATGCATTGCCGGAAAAGGTGGTGGAGGCCGATTCGATAACAGCTTTTAAAAGAGAATTAGATCTTTATTTAGGGAGAACAGGTCTGTTAGGTTACGGGGAGAGAGCTCGGCAGTGGGATTGTTTGAGTTGCTCTTTTCAAAGAGCCGGCACAGACTAGATGGGCCGAATGGCCTTCTTTTGTGCCATAAAATTCTATATTCTATGATTCGTCAATCTGTTCCTTGTCTTAATTCCCACAATGAACGTGCTAAGGAACAAAGTAAATTTCTTCTTATATTAGGATTAGTATGAACTCTTCTTCACCCACCCCTGTAATCTGCACCCTGCTCATGACCTCTGATGTTAATAATCTAGAGCAGCTGTTAGATGCCTGGTATAACAATATTCCCCAGGATAAAGTTGATCCAGAAAATGGTAATCCTGGTGTTAACTCCATCCAAAGGACTATAGACATTGGAATTCATCTACTAATGGTGGCCCATTTTCTGCAGAGATAGAGCCAGTTCTTATAACAATAAGAATAATCCTTACATTTCATATACCATCTGTCATGTTTGGAAGACATCTCAAAATGAAGTGGATATGTAGGTGAATGTGTATTTGTAGGTTAATATGGCAGTTTATTTACACACAGTAATGTCCCACAAACAGCCATGAAATGATTGACCAATTTTTTTTGGATGATGTTGGCCACGACACTGGGAGAAACTCTCTTTTTTTGAATAGTGGCATGGGTTCTTTAGTATCCACCTGAACAGGCAGACAGGACCATGGTTTAAAGTTTCATATGAAGAATGGCTCCTCCGACAATGCAACACCTCCCTCAGCATTGGGTGACTGTGTTGCCATCTGCGACCTGATGGATTGCACCTTTATAGTCAATAACCACATCGGTGCCACATCTAAACAGTGGATCCTATGGAGAAAACTCACAGTTAATATCGGTGCATATGTTCGTGCTATACAACTGCACAGATAAGTGTTGATAATGTGATAAAGAAATGGAAAAGTATCAGAAAAGGAGTGAGACAAGGATGTGTGAGGCCACTCGATCTTTTTAATGAATAGCTTGAATTCATTACAAGAAACAACCTGAAGACTGGCGTTAAGATCGATGAAAAATTAATCAACAAGCTCAACGATGCAGCACTGATTATTGGAACAAACGAGACATTACACAAGAAACTCAAGATGATAAATACGACAGGTTTAGAATATGGATTAAAAATAAATGCTAAGAATACAAAGTCAATGGTAACCATGTATAAAGGTCAAATACAAAAATTGACCACAGGAAATTTGCTCAAGATTTTGCACTACCTGGAATTGAACCCAGGTCTCTCGCTTCCAAGGTGAATGCTCTAACCATTCAGCTACAGGACTCCACAATACTAGCAGCGATATGAATTGGAAATTGTTCACAGGGAGTTATGCGCAGTACACTCATCACCATCCTCCAGGAGTCTAGGGTGAATAACAACAACAACAACAACACAATTACATTTGTAGAGCACCTTTCGTGTCAGGAAGACATCCCAAGGTGTTGAACAATCAGGGATCAGGTGCATGGGAGAGGGCAGGGCAGGGTTGGGATGAGGGAGGATAGAGAGGTTGGGGCCGGTTGGAGGCATGGTTGAAAAGGAGTGTCTTGAGACTGCCCTTGAAGGAGGCAAGAGAGTGACCAAGGTGACAGACACATGGGATGGAGTTCCAGAGCTTGGGGGCAGAGAAGCTGTAAGCCCGGCCACCGATGGTAGGAGGGGTCAGGTGGGAGAAATGGAGCAGGCTGGAGCTTGAAAGGAGCAGACAGGTTAATAGGGGGTCAGCAGTTCAGTGGTAGGAGGGGGCAAGGTGTGTGGAGGGCCTCAATAGTGAGGACAATCTGCAGCTTGTGGAAAGAAGAGTTGGGGAGGTCAACAACAACAACTTCGATTTATATAGCGCCCTCCATGCTGGACGGCATCTCAGAGCGCTTGAAGATAGAGTTACAATAGTCGAGCCTTGAGGTGACAACGACCTGTGGAAGGGTTTCAGTGGCCCGAGGGGTGAGGCAGTGGCGGAGGCAGATACAGTCAATGTTGCAGAGGTAGTGGAAGGCAGTGCTGGTTACAATAATAAATAATAATAATAATCCTTGCATTTGAAATAGCGCTTTTCATGTCTTCGAGATGTCTCAATGCGCTTCACAGAATATGAATGTATACTTGTGGATGAAACTTGATGTCTGACAGGCAGGCTGTCAGGACATCAGTAATCCTGGAATCGAGGATGGAGGCAGAGAGATAGAGTTGGGTGTCATCAGCATATATGTAGAAATTTACCCCATGTCTGCGGATGATGTTACCAAGAGTAGAGTAGACCGTGTAGAGTTTGAAGAGGAGGGACAGAGCCCTGAGGAACACCCCACAAGATGGTGCAGAGGCTGAAAGAGAATAAGGCAGGAAACAACAGAGTTAGATTGATAGAGCGCCTTTCACGTTGGGAGGACATCCCAAAATAATTGATGGTACAGCGAACTGTGTGCCCCTCTCATTGAATCATAAAATAAGAAAAAATTCAAACATTGAAGGACTCCATTGTTTTACGTGCTAATGCGAGCACCCCTATCTATAGCTTTCTACTCCTGCTTTGGACACTCACACAGAGTGGGTGCAACTGTTTAAAATTGTAAGTTAGAGAATGAATGGGGATTTTAGGAAGATTTATTTTACACCCAAACTGTAATCAGAATATGAATGATTTGCCTGAGGTGACTGTTGGAGCAGAGATGATTGGGATGTCTACATAAAAGGGAATTAGAAAACTGCATGCAGAGGAAGAGCACTAGAGGATACAGGAAAAGAGCAGGGAGTTGGGATTAGAATAAATCTCTTCTTTGGAGGAGCAAAGACCAACATTACTAAAATGGGTCGAAAGGACTCCTACTGTGTCATAGATTTCCATGGTTCTATAGCAATGTGAAAAGCTTCACTCCCACACTAACATGCTGTTTTGCCTGGGTGACTGATGATTCCTATCCCCTTTGCTTAATCTTGTTATGTTTTGATCTGTCCTTGAGAAATTCCAGTGCATTTTTCATAGAACATTTCCTTCCAACTCAATTTTTTGTTTCAATGTGATATAATTCCCCTTCCTCCACTCCTTCCCTATTAGTACTTTCAGCCTCAAGTTTGCAAATATCACATTTCCAACCTTAGCAACTCTCTAATTAAATTATGGACCACAATAGCTGACCTACCTATGACTTAATGGAGATAAATACTGTGTGTATATATATATTTATATATATGTGTATATATACATATGGGATTCTACTCTGGTCTCATTGCTAGAGTTGTGCCTTGTGGGCAGCAGGCCATCCAATTTCTTTGCCTTAATGCACTTTGTAAGATTTCAGTCGAATTAACTCTCTCCTGATGATCCTGTGGATCACTTTCGGGGGTAATAAACCCTTGAAAAAAATTCACTACTGTTTGTTGGACAATACTGTGCACAATTGGCTGCCACGTTTTGCCCACAAAATACAGTCAGCTTACCTTTCAGTATATTCTGTGAAGTGCCTTGAGACATCTCGAAAATGTGATAAGGCGCTATATCAAATGCAAGGATTATTATAATAATAATATAATAATAATCCTTGCATTTGATATAGCGCTTTCCACATCTTATCAACGTCCCAAAGTGCTTCACAGAATATACTGTAAAATGAATTGACTGTATATATTTGTGGGTGAATCATGGCAGACCAATTGCGCACAGCAGTGTCCCACAAACAGTCATGGATTGAAATGACCAATTTTATTACTGTGTTTTTTTTTGGATGGCTTATTATTAGGCATACGGAGTAAGGAAACTTGCCCAAGGTTTCGCCCTGACCTGCCTGGATTCGAATATAGGTCTCCCCAGCTTGGTCTCCCCAGCTTGGTCTCCCCAGCTTGCAAGACAAGTGCTCTAACCACTGAGCCACAGGAGCTCCTACAGTATTATCTACAGTTTTCTCTAACTAACTTTTGTGGCAAATTGCAGACAATTCGCAATTGGTTTTTCATTTATTATGAGGCATCTGATCTGCTCTCATCAAAATCTCCTCGGTCAAAATGTTGTTTTGTTCAAAAAGCCTTTTGCTTTCCAAGCCAAAATTCTGAATTCTCAATCTGTTCTGGGCCAGAGCTGATAACACTTATCAGAATTGCTGGCTGCAAATTTAATGGGACCATTTCTACAGTTTCCTAGCCCATTTTGTTGTGTGTTAATTAGCACAAGAAATAAAAGCACATTTACTCATGTTATTTACCTGGCTAACTGTAACTTATTTAATAATACTTTTCTGTGTTCTGCTCTTTGTTCACTGTGTCTGGTTAATATATGTGATCCAAAGAATAAAGGAATTGTGGCAACGATTAAAAAAAACTGACAAAATCTTTGGTAATTGGGCCCTCAGCTTTAGAAACCTTTTTATGGAGTCCTGTAGCTCAGTGGTTAGAGCACTCACTTTATAAGTGTGAGACGTGTGTTTCGAATCCAGGCAGGTCAGGGTGAAACCTTGGGCAAGTTTCCTTACTCCACACATCTAATAATAATCCCTTTAAAAAAAAATACAATAAATTGTTTGTTTTGATCCACGACTGTTTGTGGGACACTGCTGTGCGCAATCGGCTGTCGTGTTTCCCCCACAAATATACAGTCAATTCACTTTACAGTATATTCTGTGAAGCCCTTTGAGACGTTTAGAAGACATGAAAAGCACTATATCAAATGCAAGGATTATTATTATTAATATATTTTTGCATCTTAATGTCATGTGTCCTGGCTGACAATCTCCGAAACTAAATTAGTCATTCATTTCTTAATAATAAGAATAAGAATCCTTGAATTTTATTTAGCACCTTATCACATCTTCAAAACATCTTAATGTGCTTTTGTGGATTTTTCTGTATTTTGTGGATGAAACATGGCAGCCAATTGCATGCAGCAGTATCCCACAAACAGTCATGGATTGAGTGCCCAATTTTTTTGGAAGGGATTATTATCCCTTGAAAGCGATCTGCCAATTAACTAACAACTAGGTTACTATTTATCGCTAGGTAAACAGAGGCATGTGGTGGAAGGAAACTTGCCTACAATTTCACCCTGCCCAGGAATTGAATCGAGGCTCTCTTGCTAGCGAGGCGAGTGCTCCAACCAATATGCTATAGGAATCTTGGTGCTGTGCCCTTATGGGCTGTTCCATTCAGTTAGTGTCACTATGCCTTATTGCAAATCTTTCCTGAAACATCTCGACGACATGATAAGGCACTATATCAAATCTAAGATTTAGAATATTTACTGTGTTGCAGTTCATGTCAGCATGCTTGAAATGAACAGAGATTAATTTACAGGGTTGTAGCATCTCCCTGACAGCCAGCTTGATGACGGAGACTATTATTTTATCACCTCATTTTCTGTCAGTTAACGTTTTAAATTGATTAGCTCGTTTGATGCAAACAGCTGTTTTGATATGTTGAGAGTGACAAAGCCATGTTGTTAATTGTTAAATGCAGGAGTAGTGTGAACAAACAAAATACACTTGTTGTAGCATCAATGCGTTCTTTGTCACCAGCAATTCAGATTGAATGGCTGTTGTGCTCTGTGCCACTTTGCAATTGCAGCATTAGGTTTCCAGACTGCAATATGGAAAGGAAGGTGAGCTGGTCTTCTCTGGTACTGATGATAAATTTGATGTTTTTTGTTATTGTTGTTGTTGTTATTTCTCAAGCATAAAATATAATAATTCTTGCTTTTGGACTTCAAAGACTCAGTGATATTCCTTGACTATCAATCCACTTGTTGGTCTATCTGTCATCCGACCATGACCAGACCAGTTTCCCTCCCTCCTTGTAAGCTTTGGGGTTTTAGCCGGTTAGGCACCAGCAACAACAATATGCTCATTCTGGGATTTCCAAGCCTTGGTCCCAACTCTTGCCAACTTGCCTCTAATATTTTCTGATTTTAGGTTAGCAAAATAATTTCCTCTGGAGACAACGTGCATTCAACAACAACTTTAATTTATATAGCGCATCTCATGCTGGTTGGAGTCTCAGAGTGATTAACAATATTGGAGCCCGAAGCTGAGCCAGGAGGAGTGGGGAGGTGACCGTAAGTGCAGTCAAAAGAGAGGTCTTCAGGTGCAACCTGAAGATGGTAAAGGAGGGGATGATGCAGATGTGTTGAGGGAGGGATTTAAACATTAGAAGGAAGATCTTGAAGTCCATCTGCTCTGTGACAGGGAGCCAGTGGAATTTTGCAAGGACTGGGGTATTCAGTCATTCCTGATCATTCCATTCCAATTCATAGGTGGAATGAATGAAACTCTCAGTTTGGTTTGGATACTCTTAACCATAGTGATGGATTTCCACATGTTTTAGACAACTGGGTGACAAAACAAAAATCCCTCCCTCCCCACTTTTAAACCAATCAGTGCATCCATTGACTGTGTATTTTGTAGGTGAATCTTGGGATATATTCATAGTTTTGGAGCTCAGTGAGATTTTGCTTAGCTCTTGGGTAAGATGTTAAGTTGTTGTTATTGCTGATACTTTAGTGGAATGGAGGGTGAGCCAATGCTCATGTTAGGTACAGTGTCCCAGAAAATGTTGTGGATTCAGTGAACAAATTATTATTTTTTAAAGGGATTTCCACCTGGAAAGCAATCCAAGAATCAATTTACAACCTGTTTCCCATTTATTCCTGGATAAACAGATGCATGTGGAGTAAGAAAACTTGCCTAAGGTTTTGTCCTGCTCAGGAATTGAACCTGGTGCTTCTCATTTATGAGGTGAGTGCTCTAACCAATGTACTACATGACTTGACAAGGAGATGTAGAACTCTCTTCCCTAGTATAATGTATAGATGGAATCAATAGGAATGCTTAGATCATAGGATCACAGATTGGTTCAGATGAAGAACTCATTGAACCCACTTCATCCCATTTGAAACATCCTTCTATAATAATCACCCTACCTTCTTTACATTAGAGCGCTGAGGTGTTATTTTTAAAACGAGTTCAGCACCTTGGCCTCAATCACCCTTCTTGGGAACCTGTTTCAGTCACTAATTAGCCTAAAATAATTCATCCTGATATCTGTCGTAAAATTGCTTTTGAAACCCTCAACCTACAACCTTTTGGTAAAGGTGATTCTAAAATTGGAGACAGGTGATAGGATAGGTAGCTAGCTGTAGTGGCATGAAGGGGTATGCCCAAATATTGGGATTAAAAGATCTGCCAAAGATTTTAATAGGCCAGAGGAACAGGGTTGAAGGGCTGAATGGCCTTCTCCTGTTCCTGTATTGCCGTATTCTTAAAAATCGTTATCAGGGTTTAAAGCAAGAACATAACAGTAGACCTTGATAAGGTGTGAGCATGATACAGTACATAAGATCATCTCTTCTATAAGATTCCTCTTGGTGGATTAAAAACAAATCTTTCACAGCCACAGCTTTGCTGACCTTCCTTTTAATCTTTATCCCTCTTGATCCCCGTTTTCGCACCAGTGAGTTCAGACTGCAAATATGCTTTTAATTCTTTGCTACATTTTCCAGTACAAAAAAAGGTCCCGCTTATCCTCTATAGGCATGTGCAATCCATCAGCAACAATCTGCCAGATTAGATTTGTACAACTTTAGAAAAACTTGTTCCAAACTTTTGCTTTGTGACTTCGTGTGGATTGTTGCTGTGGTTGTGTAGCTGCTACGAACAAATCTCTGCAGAAACTGCTGTGAGACTTTTCAAATCATAGAAGGCCATTCAACCATTGGACTTACACTGACTCTATTGCGGAGCTAATCCGTAGTCAATCCACCTCACAATATATTCTGTGAAGCGCTTTGAAGCACCTCAATGATGATATCAACTGGATGATATCAATGGAGTCCTGCATTTTGTTGATGAGAATACTCGCCTCGCTAGCAAGAAGACCTGGGTTTGATACCTGGAAAGGGCGAAATATTGTGCAAATTTCCTTACTTCACACTTCCCTATTTGTAAGTACGGTAAAAGCCCGTTTATCCGTGACCCAATCAACCGTAACTTCCATTTAATCGGCATTGCAAAAAAAGGTCTGCATTCGATTAACCGGAATTTATCCAGAAAAATGCATTATTTAAAAATATATATATTTTTTGCTTTATTGCCAAATATCTGGCACTCGCTTTAACTGGCATTGGCCAGGTCCCAAGGGTGCCAGATAAACAGGCTTTTACTGTAGTAGTAACCCAGTAGTTAGTCGATTGGTGGATTGCTATTGTGGGGTTAATAATCCCTTCAAAAATAATAGTAATTTGGTCATTCAATCCACGATTGTTTGTAGGATTTATACACCGGAAAGCGATCTGCCAATCGACTAACAACTGGTTTCCTACCTACTGCTAAATTAATTCAGGTGTGTGGAGTAAGGAAGGAAACTTGTTTAAGGTTTTGCCAAGCACAGAAAACAAACCCAGGTACTCTTGCTTGTGAGGTGAGTCCTCTAAACCAATACATTACACTCGTCCACCTTCTGAATCAAAGGCGAGAATTGCTATGAACTGAGTTATGCTGACACCTAAGCACGGAGAGCAGCAGAGAATCTTCACAATCCCTTTAACATTCTTTCCTCAGTTATCCTTGTCGTCTACCAGGCAAATGTGAATTGCTGCTGAAAGGGCAAGAGGTCATTTCATTTATTTGTTTTTTGTTTCTTTCTTCTTTGAGTAGACCACCATATTTTCATTTGCCGGCTGGCTATTACCCGTTCTCTATTTGTTTTCCCTTATGTTTTGATAGCACTGGAGAAATGACTTCTGCTTCATGCTGTCTCGGCCCATAATTGTCATGGCACTTTTCTAGCAGTCAATGGGTTGTGGTTTCATGAACCACGGCTCAGCAATTTTCACGGCATTAAACGCCCACAACTGCAATGTGTGACCTTCCTCTGTCCTTGGTAGAAGGTGGAGCAGAAGGCTCTGTGTGCAGGCTTCAGAAAGAGGTGAAGAGATTCTTTAAAATTTCAAAATTAGGGAACTTCTAAAATGTGAATAATTTTAAGCAGTTTAACGGACTTGACAGTGGAAGTCATTGAGAGCGATTATCACATTGATTACAGTCAGAGGTTGTCAATAGGCTATCGTTGACCTAGAGGTGAAGAGGAGACAGTGTGGAGAGTGTGTATTTTACCCAAAATAAATTATAACTATTGATTGCTTCACACAATAATTTGGCCAATGTGATAATGACCACCGGTATTAAATGGTAATAATCTTTGCCTTTGAGTTTAGCGTGTTATAAGAACAAAAGAAGTGGCTAAATGAAAGAAGACCCAGGGCCATCTGGTTTTCCTTCCACCATATTGGACATGTCATGTCCTAAACTATACACTGTATCCCGAGATGAGTTATCATGTTGTTGAGACATTTGAAAGTGATTAATAGGATTTTACTGTGAAGAGTGATGACTGTGGATTTGTAGGCAGACTCAGCAACCAATTTGGACACATGAATAACACCCATGAAGCACCACATGATGTATTAGGATAAGTATGGCATCATCAATTAACCAGAAAACTTCTTTGTTTCTTCAGTGTGTAAGATTAAAGAGGCGTTAACTGGAATAGTCATCAAACGCCCTCCTCGCTGGTCTCACCTCCTCCACCATCCACAAAATTCAGCTCACCCGCAACAAACCTTGTACCCCAATTACCCCAGTCCGTGCCAAACTGCGCTGGCTCCCTGTAACAGAGTAGATCGATTTCAAGATCCTCACTCTTGTGTTTAAATCCCTCCACTCCACTGCACCCCTCTACCCCTCTAACCTTCTGTCTTCACAGCAATACCTGCTGTCTCCACTCTACTGGTTCCAACCTTCTCCTTGTCCCCTGAATCCTTTGTTCCACTATTGTTGATTGTGCTTTCAGCCACTATGTTCCGAAACTTTGGAACTCTCTCCCTAAATCCCTTCACTTTATCACTCCTTTTCCATCTTTAGATCGTGCCTGAGGTCTTTCTCTTCAACCATGCTTAGAATTACCTTCTCCTGGTTTGGCTTCAGGCTTTGCTATTTTGAAGAGCTCTGAGATGTCGCCTGGTATGAAGGGTGCTATACAATTGCAAGTCGTGGTTGTTGTTGGTATTGTTGGTGTTGTAGACATTTAAGACTGAATTGCATGTATGACTGTGGAACTCTCATTCCGGTTTAGTTCTTTTCAACAACAACAACATCAGCAACAAAATTACAATTGAAAAGCGTCTTTCACGTCGGGAGAACGTCCCAAGGCGCTGGACGGTCAGTATTTTTTCAGCATGGTGATGAGTTTGCTCATGTTTCAAACACCCCAAGCAAAATAAATGTGTATTCCTATGTAAACGAGAAAGGATATTGTTAACAAATTTCAGGTATATGTAAACATAATCATATAACTGACACATTAATAGCTGTATATCTATATATATCCCTTCGCCTCGCTTCCTCCCTTCTTGAAGACCAATCTCAAGACCTTCCTCTTCGAGCATGTCTTCTGCTCATCTCCTAACTCTCCCTCCTTTGCTACTCTCCTTCCCCCTGCCCTTACCCCGAGCCATCCCCCCTGCTCGGGTCCTGACCTACCTGTTCAGCACCTTGGGATGTCCTCCCGACGTGAAAGGTGCTCTATAAATGTAATTTTGTTGTTGTTGTATATTATACAGTCTTATATTGCTTTAGATGAAGCATAGGACCCAACAAAATGTCAGCGTTCTATTCATTTACATGGTGTGTTGGCCCAGCTCGATTGGCAGCACTCCTGCCTCTGAGTCAGAAGATTGTGGGTTCAAGCTCCGTATCAGGACTTGGAGCTGCTATATTCTAAATTATTTTGGGTGAGTTAGCATTATTCACAGCCCTGTTTTGTGTGAATTTACAGTGTGCACTACTTGAGTGGGTCAGAGGATAACTCCATCCAAATTGCAATGATGAATAACTTGAAAGGTCAATTATAGATATAATTAGCATTCTAGCATCCAACTGAGGAGAGATTCTGTTGTCAGAAATGATACACAGTTTATGCACGAACGTGAAGATAAAAGTGGCACCACTGACCTTTTTGTTTTCTAAGACATTAATAGAGTTGTAGCCACAAAGCCTTATTGTCGTCAAGGGCAGAAGATTATTCCTCTCCCTCTGCTTAGTTCAAAAACGTTCCCTACCTAAAGCTATACTACACTGAGTCAATGGAGTATGATAAGTTAACAAATGGCTCAGAAACTAAGCATGTGTCAACCTGGCTCAGCTGGTAGTGCTCTCGCCTCTGAGGCTCAAAGTTATGATTTCAGACCCCGCATCAGAACTTTGATGCGTGGAACTTTGTGGAGCTGGAGTAAAGTCAATGTGAAGCCTGTGGTATAATGGTTAGATCTCTTGTCTCATAAGCGAGAGGACCTCAAATGAGCAAGCACTGACATAATGGGCTGAGTGGCCTCCTTCTGTACTGTATAATTCTATGATTGTATAACTTGGATTTAATTCTCGGGAAAGACAAAACTATAGGCATGTTTCCTTACTCCTTACTCTTTGCCCAGCAGTAAATAAGAATCCAGTTGTTAGTCAAATCCTTAAAGAATGAATATAATGTTTATCATTTTGTCACTCAATCCACAACTGGTTGTGCACACTGCTATGCACAATTGGATTCCCTGTTGCACCCACAAAATATACAGTCAATTACTTTACAGTTATAATTTGTGAAGCTCTTTGTGACTTCTCAATGGTGTGATCAGGTGCTATATTAAATGCAAGAGTTATTATATTATTATTTAATCTCTGACAATCCAATATGGTCCTGGTGGTGGTGGTAGGAGGGGCTTACTGTTTGTTGGAGGTTCTGTCCTTTGAATGAAACTGAGGTCCCATCTGTCTGGGAGGTTAGGATAAATGTCTTCCCCTCCCCCACAGATTAGTTAGGATATGTGATGCTCTGCTGGGTGCATTGGAAGATGAAGAATATATTTTGGCCTTCAACAGCAAACAAGAAAAATGTTCAAAAAGGAGTCAGCTACAGGGGTATGGGGAAAGAGCAGGTAAATGGGACTCGGGGGATTGCTCTTAAAAGAGACAGCAGAGATGTGCTGGAATAGTTTCCGTTCTTTAAATTTCTATCGTTCTATGTCGAGAAATTTCTATCATTCTCTGACCCCAACATTTGGAATTCTATCCCATAATCCCTCCACCCCACCTCATCCCTAGCCTCCTTCAAGTCCTGCTTCAAGACCCTCCTCTTCAACCGTCGGTCACCCCACTTTCCCCCACTTGCCTCCACCCTCCCCAATCCCAGCTTGGGTATGAAACATGAAGCATTCAGTGCCTCGGGATGTCCTCCCGATGTGAAAGGCACTATGCAAATGTAATTTTCTTGTTGTTTACGGCACGTAATTGTGAAGTGTGTTGAGATGTCTCAAAGACATGATAAGACACAATATCAAATGGAAGGATTATTAATATTACATTACAGGATATAAATCTTCACCTCCTGGACTTGGCAATGAAATCTCCACAACTCCTCTCTTGCCCTCTCTCTCTTTCTTTCTGTCTCTCTCTCTCTCTCTCTCTCAGGGGATTTAGAAAAATCCCCCATGGCCTTTTAGCTAGCAGTCATCACAAGCAATTTGTTCTACTAACAGAAACTTACTTCGGAATGTAACTTCCAGCTCGATCCAGCAATACCTCCTGCGGTTTCATCTTTCTCCTTTAATCAGGAGGCACTAACCCTTCCTTTCGCCATCGAGAAGCATGCTATTGGTGATTGACCAACAAATAACAAGTGGAAACAGAACAATTTTTCAATCTGATGCCACTAAATGGTCAAGGTTACAAGTCACTATAAGGTTACGCAGAGACCTGAAATTCCACCTGGTTTTAGCCTGGGAGATAGTTTGGCCTTGAAATTTAAAATCACCACAGAATTGTGGAAAATTCTTCAATTTCGTCACAATATTGGAAGCCTCTTCTTAGTACGAATGGCAAAACAGTAGCTTTCAAAATGAAGATTGAGTTTAACAATTTTCTGCAATTTCTGCATGACCTTAAATGTTAAGTTAAAATTGTCTCACTGGCAAAGACTAAGTGGCGTTTGAGGCACCTTGTCAGGAATAACAGCATTCTATAGGGCAACAGAGGCCGTTATCATTGCACTCGGTGCTGCAGGCCATAGAAAGAGGAAAATAAAACAGAGTTGCTGTAATGGATCAATAACAACAATAATAATAGTAATATCCTTTATGTTTGTTGCAGTGTCTTATTGTGTCATCAAGACGTCTCTCAGAGCTTCACAAGATTTGCTCTCAAGTGTGGCTGTGTATTTGTAAGCAGCAGCTAATTTTTGTACACAGCAACGTCCCACAAACAGCCTTGGTGTGAATGACCAACCAACTTCTGTTTTTCAAACAGTGCCATGTGATGTGTGGTGAACAGGCGGATGGGCCCCTCCGTTTGAATGTTTCTTGCAAAGAACACACCAATATCTCTCCAGCATTTTCACCAGCACTTTGCTGAAGTATCAGCTGAAACCTTAAGGTCAAAGTTCTGAAGTTTTGGATTGAACCGACAGCCTTCTAACTCGAAGGCAACGAAGGCAGTGTTATCAACTGAGCCAGGCCGACACCCAGGGACACCTGATGTGGGGGGGGGGGGGGGGGGGAGGGGGATGGGGTGGCGGGGACGCCTGTGTGTGAGCAGTTTTTTGCAGTAACTACCTATGAAGACCTTTGAGACAGTTTAACATGCTAAAATGCTGTAAAAATGCAAGTTCCTTCTCTCACCAATGATTGCTGTCAAGGTTGGTGATTATTTTTCTAGGTAAACACTACAGTCATTTGCAGTAGCATTGTCACACTAACGTGAGGTGAATGAGCAACTCATGTGGAAGATTGTTGATCCCAATTCATCTGGAAAGGCAAGCAGACAGAATTTTGGTATAATCTGACTCAGCACTCTCTCAGCGATATGTTGGGACATCAGTCTGGACTATAAATTCAAGGATTTGGACGCACAGTCTTCTGACTAAAAAGCATAAGTGCTCCCAACAGAACCCAGATGACATTTGCATCCTGAGTACAATTATCGAATAATGGAAATGTACTCAGCTAGCATCATTCTCTGCTGAAGTTTTAATCCTCCCTTTCAGAAATGGACAACAGTGGATTTGTATGCGTTGAAAAGCCGGACCATTTGAGAAACAATGTACATTATTCTTTATGTGAGCAAATTACAGATATAACGCTATCTCTCAGTAACTGCTGTGGGATCATTAGCAAATTAATTTTAATATGCAATTTGATGCACAATTAATGGGTCCACTTTAAAAGTTTGTGCAGAGAAAGAATCATTGTTAGTTTTAGTACAATCCGAGAGTAGATGGAGATTTCATGGTGCAGGACTTAAAGATTATTTTTTATTTTATTTTTGGTCCTTAAGCTTCATTACGTGACTGGCGTAGGAACGACAGGAATTTTGCTGTATGAATGCAAATCCTCTATGAGGCCCCTTTACTGTATGTACTTGCTAATGCATTCCCACACAATGACTTTTGTGATTTAGAAGAATGCAATTAAAATTCCATGTGATAATTAATCTTGGAGTGGTAAAAACTGGTTTTGCAGATTATGAATATAATGCCAAGTAGGCATGGATTTGAATATTCATAGCCTTTTTATTGTTTTAGAGCTTCTCAAGCATAGAGCGCGTCCACAAGAGAGGGGAGAAAAAATTAAAGGACTATTATTTCCCCTTTATTGTATTGGTGTGTTCAATTAAATTTACAAAACTCCAAAGGATGCGTTTGACAGACTGCTGAATTCACTCGCATTCCCAGATGTGAAGAAAGCATTAAACATTGAGCTAACAAACTTATTTAGCACTTTGATTTCACTAAGCTCGAGCACAAAACTGTAAATAGTTCCTGAGGTATCTTG
Source organism: Hydrolagus colliei (assembly GCA_035084275.1). Classification (NCBI taxonomy): domain Eukaryota; kingdom Metazoa; phylum Chordata; class Chondrichthyes; order Chimaeriformes; family Chimaeridae; genus Hydrolagus; species Hydrolagus colliei. The sequence goes on from CM068742.1 coordinate 147,955,450, forward strand.
TATTTTGGGGGTGTAATTTTAATAACAGCTAGAGATATTATTCTATTTTATGGGAATTCTAGTCTCGTAAACTATCAGGACAGTTTCTTTCAGCGCAGTGACTTAATTCCCTCCAGGGCTTGAGTTTTTAAAAGGAAGACAATTGTTTATAAGTGGCAAATCATTGTGTGGTTAAGCAGACTATGCAATGATAAGAAATGGAATCCGTAACCGTTTTTGAAAGGGAAAGGTCACCATCTCTGTGAAGTGCTTTGAGATGTTACCCTATGTGAGAGGCACTGCATACGTGCAAGTTATTGTTGTTGGTATAGACAAGCATCTGAAAAGGAAAAATATATAAAGGTTTAAGGAACAAAGGGAGAGAGTGGGTCCTAAACAGACAGCTCTTACAGAGGGTGAGTGCAGGCACAATGAGTTGAATGGTTTTATTCTGTACTGAAAATTTCCATGATTCTACAAAGACTTGTGTAAATGTGTTGAGTGTCCAGTAAAGTCCTGTTCAAAAGTCCTTTTCCTCTTATATATAACAATATAAATGTGATATAAAAGTTGTATTGTACTGTTCTCTTTATACCATTGTTAATTGTGACACATTTACTTTTGAGTTACACCTTATTATATTTTATATATTATTTCATTTCTTCAGGCTTTCCACCCAAATAAGCTTCTCTATTTACAACCTATCTTTGTAGGTGTGCTTTTGGTCAACTCCTGCAATACCCCATCCTTTCTCCCTGCTTCAGATCCCCCACTGCCTTTACAAAGTCATTTTAGATCTTCACCCACTTTTGATAGGAGCTATCTCAGCACGAGTTGCTATTGTCTCTAGCAGTCCGGCTTCCTATAGCTTCCCTCCAGTCATCTCATTTCTTTTATGAACACCACTTCACTGCATCTAAATTTTTTAATGTTCCCAACAAAGCTCTTTCTAAATGTATCTCTCCATTCCATGCCATTTCATCTTTAAACTCTGTTGTGTACTTTCTTCAGTTCTCTTGGTCTTATGGCCCATTATTCTTTCAGTGAAACACTTCCAAGAGTCTTTCTCCCTTGTGTTTCAAGCTTCAACTTTACAGTGCCTTCTGAGGCTCGTTTCTCACATCATCTCTTTGTCTTTGTTACTAATTTTTAGTGTCTCAGAGTTATTTATTTCAACCCAAGTTCATTTTTCCTCTCTCTCACAAGATCACAAGATTGGTTTAGATGAAGAAACCCACATTTGATCTTATCCTTCGAGAATACCCTGGCTACTGACATCCAATTACAACATCAAGCTGTTTCATGAATCTGTTAAATGTCCTCAAAACTTCCTGGTAACTGGTTTCAGGGACTGAACAACACCAATAACAACTCGCATTTATATAGAGTCCTGCAACTCAGTGAATAGGAACACTCGCCTAGCAAGTGAGAGAACTTGCAGCAGAGCAAAACATTGGGCCAGTTTCATTACTCCACTCTTCTCTGTTACCTACTAGTAAGTAGAAACCCTGTTGATGGTCAATTGGCTGTATTGATTCGCCCACAAAATACAGTCAATTCACTTTACAGGTATTCTGTGAAACGTTTTGGATGTATAGAAGATGTGATGACATGCTATATCAATGCAAATATTATTATTATTATATAGTACTCTTCATGTGGATAGCATCCCAGAGCATTTAAAGACATGCTTGCTTGTGACAATCATAAAATTGCCCCCCACACACTAAACCTGTAACCTCTTGTCCTGCTTTTTTGGTCTGTCTTAAATATTGATCAATCTTTATTTTTTCTATTTGATGAAGCATCTCGAATATCCTTTATGAAGGTTCTCCTACCAACACAAAGACCGCATGCTTGATGTCTCTTGTACTTATTCCTCTGACGCTGGAGCTCAACTGTGTTGCTCTATATAGTACTACCATCAAAGTCTCAGGAACCTTTTTATACTATGGTAACCAGACCTGAGTATGATTATGTCCTACCCTTACAAATTCAAGAAGAATTCCAGAGTAAGCTAGACCTTCACATGAGGGAGAGAGGAATAGAGGGGGTAGTGGAGGGAGTAAGCAATGGAAACTCATGAAGTATGGACACTGCCATGGATTAACAATAATAATAATCCTTGCATTTGATAGAGCACTTTTCATATCTTCTGGATTTCTCAAATATTCTGTTCAAACAGAATATTCTGTAAAGATAATTGACTATAGTATATATATATATATATGTGCAAAATGTGGCAGCCAGTTGCTCACAGCAGTGTCCCACAATCAATCGTGTATTGAAATAACCAATTTATTATTGTTTATTTATTGAGGGATTATTATTAGGCATGTGGAGTAAGGATACTTGCCCAAGCTTTCACCCTTGTTTCTGTGCTATAACATGTTTGTAAATAATCTTGTAAAACCTGAATATAGTTAGAGTACTGAATATAGCTTGATCATGTCTTCTGACACCTGGCAATATAGGTTAGCATCTTGTATGCCTTCCTTATAGTTGTGCATTGCTTTGAGTGTACGATGGGTTATCTAACACCATAGACTCTCTTGGAACTTTCTTTGACTCTGTTTCATTCACAAAACATAGTTAATTCACTTTACAGTATAATCTGTGAAGCGCTTGGAGAGATCTCGAAGATGTGATTGTTCGCTATGTCAATTGCAAGGATTATTATAACTTTCAACTATTCCGAGTCTGGAGTGTTTGAGCCTCCTAGTTTTACTTCCTATCAGCAGCACCTTACACTGATCTGCATTAAACATTTTTGAGAAGCCACCAGCCCAGAGGCATACCCTGTAAATCACTCTTTGGAAGATCGAGTCATGTAGCTCAATGGTTAGAGTACTCACCTTACAAGCGAGAAACCTCGGTTTGATTCCCAGCAAGGCGAAACCTTGATCAAGTTCCCTTACTCCACATGCCTAATCAAAATCCCTCAATATCATAGAATAATTAATTGGTCGATTCAATCCATGACTGTTTATGGGACACTGCTGTGTGCAATTGGCTGCTGTGTTCACCCACAAATGTACTGTCAATTCACTTTGCAGTATATTCTGTGAAGTGCTTTGAGACATCTAGAAGATGTGAAAAAGCGCTATATTAAATGCAAGGATTATTATTATTATCTCAGCCCACTCTCTTCGCTTTCCACTTTCCCCATACACTCGGCAGTTCAAACATGTCCTTCTCCTGAGTTGAATCCTATGCTTTTTGTTTGTCCTTCTTCAGCCATCACATTGCCCAGGATTTGGTTTAGGGTATTTTGCTTAAAGCACCTGAGGTTTGAAATTCCTCATGGTGTTAGAACCTCAAGCTTGGTTTAGGCTGCTTGGAACTCATTTAATAATCTTTTTATTTGGGAAATTGAGATTGAAAGGTGGGGCAGTTCCAATGGATGTCTGGAACATCCTCTTTTTACCCTGCTATCTTGACCCCTCTATCTGCTCGCCTCAATACCTACCTCTATGACCGCACCTTTGGGCACCTCCCCAATTCCCCTTTTCCCCTGTTCTGTTTCTCACCCCATCACTATGAAGCGCACACGGTCACTTTACAGTAAATCTTGTGAAACACTTTGAAATTATTATTATTTTCAAAGTTAATCTCCTTTGCATCCTTGTTATGGCTCTGACATTCTTCTAAAAGTGGGACAATCAAACTTGATACAGAATCCAAATTGCAGTCTATCTAATACTTGATGCAGGTTAAGTATTACCTTGGTGATTGTATGTCCTTTGCCGCTATTTATAAAATCTAAAGTCCCACTAGTTTTTTCACAGCTTTGAAGGCTGATTTATGGCTGTTAAACATATTTTAAATGGAGAGAGTGGGGACATCAACAGCTGATAAGGATAAACTAGCTATCTACACGTGATATAATTAGCGGCATGGACACAATGGGCCAAATAACCTTCTGTGCTGATAAACTGTGATGTTTTTCTTTCTCTCTATAGTGGCCAGTTCTACAGACACCAGTTGCCTTGTGTTATCCCACCCAAGTAACTATTGTTTACGTGTGAGTCTTGGAAGTGAATGTCAGTAGGACAGAGTGGAAAAATTTAATACTTTGCTTAAAAACTTGGCCTGAAAAGTTACTTTGCCAATTACCCTGTCCCATGAGGTAATGACATCAGCTCCATATGTTTTACCTAAATATCATCCAAATATGTCTTTCCAACGGATCCCCTGCTGAGTTCTCAAAGCACAAGATTCCTTGAAAATAGCACTTAGAGTCCCCGAGCGATAAAATATTCACATAAATCAAATTTAGTGTAGTTTTAAATCTGTTATTGGATTCAAAACATTAAAAGCAAAATCACACTTTGGTTTTGCCTTAGTGAATAATTACTAGTATTGCTACAGGGAATGTTATTTTATTACTGAAAAAAGGCCTCAACGCAACAAGGGTGGAAATAAGTAAGACGCAGATCAGATGGTGAGCAATGCACATAGTTCAAGCATACAGAACTCTACTTACCATCTGTCAATAGAAAAAAAACAACTCTATTTTATGCATTTTACCAATACAGTAGTTGAATTTAATTTTGAATGTCAAAGTAACGAGATATTATTTATCATTCTTTGTGGGTCTGGAATCATCAATCCCCCCCACCCCACCCCTCCACTCCGTCCTCCCACCCAAAAACAAACCGTCCAAACAACCTGCTGTACATCATTTTCAAACAAATTAGGTTATGTTGCCTTGCAGATGTGGTGTGATGGGTTAAAGTACTGTTCCTCATTCCTGGAATCCGGGGTTGAATCCATTTCAGACTGATGGGATTAAAAGCTTTTCTCATTGACAGCTGCTGAGAATATGAACTGAAATTGAGTTTGGGGCACATTCAACCCATCCCCCCTGTGGACAGATGCCTTGGCACGGAGTTTCCCATAATTTGGCGCTACAGTAATTGGGAAATCCCATTCAGCAAGGCCCTGACCATCGTTACTGTGATAAATGCAACCATTTCACTTGTGAAATCAGATCGTGGCTCTTGGTAATCTTTTGGGGCAGGTGAGAAGGATGTTTTCTGATGCTAGCTGCTAATCAAAACAACTTATATTTTTGCTGCCCTGTGCCAGCCTTACTCAGTTGTTGGCACTCTCTCCTCTGTGTGAAAAGATTGTGTGTTCAAGCCCCATGTCTGGGATTTTGAACTCCCAGTTCAGACTGACACATCAGTGTGGTGCTGGGAGGGGAAGGATTGAATTGTCGGAGGTGCAGTCCTCCAGAATAAGATGTTACATTGAGGCTCTTTCTGCTACTACAGAGGATGTTAAAGATCCCATGTCACTATTCTAAAAGTGAAAGGAATTTCTCTCAATATCTCGAATAACAATCTCCTTTTTTGGTAATTGGTAATTCACTTCATGAATATATGTGGGATATTGCTGTGTGCAAACTGTGTCCATTAACCTTGCTTTCGGCCTTCCTGCTACCCCCATCCTCCCTGCCTTCCATCCTCCCTGATCCTAAACACACCCCCCTTTCAGGTCCTAATCCCTGACAGTTCAGGGCATTTGCATATCCTCCCAATGTAAAAAGCTCTGAAAAGCCCTTTGCAAATGTAAATTGATATTGTAATGTGTTTGTACACACCCGAGCTGTGACCTGTTCTGCCTTCCCCCACCTTTTCAACATTGCCCAGCTCCGCCACTGTTTCACACCGCCAGCTGCCGAAACTCTCATACATGAATTCATAACATCCAGGCTTGACTATACAAACTCCATGTTTGTCGGCCTCCTCAACTCCTCCCTCCACAGGCTGCAGACCAGCCAGAACTCTGCAGCCCATGTCCTCTCCTGCGCTAAACTCTGTGACTATATCACCCACTCTCACCCAACTCCACTGGCTTCCCATCACACAGAGGGTACAGTTCAATATCCTGGTCCTCACCTTCAAAGCTCTCCATAGCCTCATTCCCTGCCTACTTCTGCAGCCTCCCAACCTCCTAGCAACCTTCCTGCTCCCTCCGCTCGATGGGCTCCGTCCTGCTTCACGTCCCCCGCCTCGCCTGCCCTACCATTGGGGGTGGGCTTTTAGCCATTCTGTCCCTACCCACTGGAACTGCATTTAGCAGTCGCCCTGCCTCATCCCTTCCCCTTCAAGACCCACCTCAAGGCCCTCTACTTTGATGTTGCTTTTGATCAACCTCCCTGCCTTCCACCCTCCCTAATCTATACCCCCAGCTAGGGTCCGGAACACTGTTTGTCCAGCGCCTTGGGATGTCTTCCTGACGTGAAAGGCACTGCACAAAAATGTAATTTTGTTGTTGTTGCTTGTGTTGTAAATCCTGTGAGGTGCTTTCAGTCTTTTCAATTACTGTACATGGTAAAATACTGTGGATTATTGTTTATTAATTATTGATAGCTATTATCAAATGTGTGGATTATAATTGATTATTATGTATTTTCACTGCATTATAACTATTGTATTGAAAGTGAGAAGTGTTGTTTTTTCCCAAACTCCAATGTTTGACATGCACTAGAATGCTAGTTAGAACTGACAAGGTCAAAAAATGTTGTTGAAATTGGCACAGACACAACATATTTAGACTCTGTTTCAATCTGGTCCAGCGTAATGTCATAACAGTGGAAGAAATCCACCTTTATCCATGAATAAAAGACTCACAGAAACTGTCATTCAATGTGAAACATGTGGCATTTCATGGTGGATTCAATGTGATAATTATAAATAAGTAATCCTTGCATTTAATATAGCATTTTTCATGTCTTCTAGACAGTCTCAAAGCGCTTCACAGATTATGCTGTAAAGTAAATTAATTGTATATATTTTTGGATGAAACACGGCAGCCAATTGCGTAGAGCAGTGTCTCACAAACAGTCACAGATTGAAGTCCAATCTTACCATTGTTTTTTCTCTAGAGGGATTATTATCAGGCATGTGGAGTAAGGAAACTTGCTCAAGGTTTCGCCATGCTGGGAATCGAACCCAGGTCTCTCGCTAATTATCGAACTTCTACAGGTTTCACTAATTATCTGACTTCTATGGGTCTAATAGCTTTGAAGTACTGTAGTGTATTGGTTAGAGCATTCTCCACACAAGGGAGAGGACATGGGTTCAATTCCTGGGCAAGGAAAACATTAAGGCTCTATATCAAATGCAAGGATTATTATTAATTATTATTATTGTGTTTATGGAAATTGAAACATTGAGTTAAAGTTTGCAGCATTTCGCCACCTGCCGCTGATATATCATAGGAAGAATAACTACAACAAAATTACAACAAAAACAACAAACAATAACAACAAAAGTACATTTGTATGGCGCCTTTCACGCCAGGAGAATGTTCCAAGGAGCTGGCTAGTCAATGTTTCAGACCCAAGCTGGGGTCAAGATCAGGGAGCGTAGAGGGAATGGAGGGGATTTGGGGTGATCGATGGGACCGTCGAAGAGGAGGGTCTTGAGGCGGGACTTGAAGGAGACCACAGAGGGGACGAGGCGGAGGGACTGCGGGATGGAATTCCAGAGGTTAGGGGCAGAGTGGCTGAAGCTTACCTGTCAATGTTGGGGCCAGGTTTGGGGAATATGGAGCTTATCAAAGCCTGCTGAACGGATGGTATGGACAGGGGTCACAAAAATAGGGTGCGGTAAGGCGATGGAGGGCCTGAAAGGTTAGGACTCGGATCTTGAATTTAATCCTCTGGGTGATGGGGAGCCATTGGAGTCAGGCGAGAATGGGGGAGATGCATTTGCAGAGCTTGGAGCAGTAGAAGATATGGGCAGCAGAGTTCTGGATGATCTGCAGCCGATGGAGGGAGGAATTAGTATGGCCGACAAGCAGGGCGTTGGCGTAGCCTGGATGTGATGAAGGCATGAATGAGGGTTTCAGCGGACTGAGGGGTGAGATAGTGGTGGAATTGGGCAATGTTGCAGAGGTGAGGGGAGGCAGAGCGGGTCATGGCTTGGATGTGAGGAAGGAAAGACAGTTGAGGATCGAACAAGACACCTAGGTTCCTGACTGGCTTGGTGAGGTTGAGTGTGCAACCATGGAGATTGATGCTGCCAGTGCCTGATGTGTGAAATTACATTTGCAGTAAGCCTTTCACATCGGGCGGACATCCGAAGTCGCTGTTATGAAGCATGTTATCAAACACCTTTACCCCACTGCACCTTTATTTGCTCATCTGTCATGTCCAATTTTGCTTGGACTAAGTTCCCTTATCATTATCTGTGAGAAACATGGTGCTAAATAGTTTTGGTAAAGGAGATTAAATCATTTCAAAATCTTTTTATTGAAGAAAATTCCAACTGCGTTTGCTGAAATTACATTTGTTAAATTCACTTATTTAAGCCTTTTCTATCAAATCTTTATCCAAATGGCAGGGTGGCAAACTTTAATATGGGAGAAAATAACATTGCTCAGTAGGAAATAGACATGGGTAAATCACAGTAGCAGTTTTAAAAACATGTTTAGTCGAAGAAACTCAATAGCTAAATAAAATAAATCCAATCTAAGTGAAATAGAACAGGAGGAGGTTAAATTTGCAGTGTTTCGTAATGGGATTTCTAAGTAAAAAATCACACTATAATTCCTGATGATAGCAACAATGATAATCATCCACACACACACACCCTCATAGAATCCTAAAATCCGCTACCTCACCCACACCAAACTCTGCCCATACTATCGCATACTAATCAATCCTTTGGTTTCCTATCTCCCAGTGGATCATTTTGCAAGATCCTCACTCTCACCTATAGATTCTTCCATCCTCTGGCACTTCTGTAAATCTCTGATCTCCTCCTACCCTGCTCTTCTTCCTGTTCTCTCCATCCACTCAGTTAACTCAGACTTCCTGTGTGTCCTCTGCTCTCTCTGCCCTACCATCGGTGGCCAAGCCTTCAATTACTAAACTTCTAACCTTCGGAACTCATTGCTTCCACACGGTGCCAGGTCTTCTGTCTTTCTGTCTGTACATTCCACCCCAAATCTCTTGAATATGACTCTAGTCATCTCCCTCTCCTCCCCCTACTCGCTTTTGCTTGGTGTCCAACCCATTCACTCTAAAGTCCTTTAAGACATTACCCTACATTAAAGGTGCTACAGAAACGTAGTTCATTGTTGAGGTTGAATACCAACTGGATGCCAGAAATAGCGAGTTGCTCAAATCTGGAATGCATTGCCTGAAAGGGTGGTGGAGGCCGATTCGATAACAACTTTTAAAAGAGAGCTAGACATTTATATGGGGATGACGGGTTTGCACAGTTATAGGGAGAGAGCTGGGGTTTGGGATTAAATTGCTCTTTTTAAAGAGCTGGCACAGACTCGATGAGCTGAATGGCCTCCTTCAGATTCTATGATTCTATGAAATGGATCTTTGTTTGGGAGACTGGATTCCTTATTAAGGAATCCTGTTAAAAAACCATGCAAAAGGAGACCTGAATATTTCCCAAATTCAAAAATGATAGTGAAATGACCATATTTGGGATTTTATTTGAAGGACAGTCATTGATGCAAAGTGCTAGATTTTATTGGGCAATTTTATCGTAATTTCTTTACTTTGTTTTTCCTGTTCTACCTCAGGATAATACAACAACAACAACAGTTTGAAGTTATATAGCATCTTTTAAGCGAGGTAGCTTCTCAAAACAGGCAAATAAAATAATGCTTAAATAATATAATAATGTAGTGTGGTTGTATAATCGGAGTGTTGTGATAGCTGCAAAGGAAGCACTTTTGTGTGAAAGTGTGGAAGAGGGGCATTATAGAGAAGAGGGGAGAAGTAAATATTACCTTTGTGCATTGGTGATAGAACATTGAACAAACTCATTTACTGGAGTAAGTGAAGTGAATTTACCCCATTCCCCAAATGTTTGGGTCCATGCACTATGGAAGCAGAGATCAGGCCATTTTAACTAGCTTGACGATCCGCAGATCGACAGACCGACAGACAGCACATGCAGGACAGGCACAAGCAACATTTACCTCATTGTGTAACTGACAGCCATGAGCACTCCCTTGGCGCCATCTCACACAAGCAAACCTCAGCACCAGCCAGCAGCGAGCACCTTTAACACCGTACCCATGACAACGTTACATCCTCCAGTGCCCGCACACTATCCTGATGCCTTCAGAGTAGCTGGCTTCTGCCAGCACCTGCCAAAAAATGCCAGGCCCTGTCAATGTTTTGTAAAGTAGAGAATCCTATTCCCATTAGACCGCTGGGTATGTTAGGAGATGAGCAAACAAATTTTTTTTGCAGGAGATTCCTTTCTAAACTCAAAACGGTGGCTTTATTGAGCTTGCAGGGTTACACCAGATCTTAAACCCGGGGGCAGGAAAAACACAAGTAAAAGCTATTATGAATGACCTGACATTTTTGCTCTGTGCTGGTCTAAAATTTCCAACTCGGATGCACACTCGCTCTTTCCCTCCCTTCATGAATAAAATATTAGTCATCTTTTTAACTGTCCTATCTTACAGAATTCAGGAATATCAGAAATTGGAAACACTAGCAAAACAATACAAATTTACATTTACACAGCAGCTTTCACGTCAGCAAGACATCCCAGTGTTTTTAGCAGGGCTGGTGGAAGCCGATGAGGGGACAGATGCCCCAAAATAAGGTCAAAGAGGAAGGGAATATATTACAATGAGACATTAAACTGAGGTCCCATCTGCCTATTCAGTTGGATGTGAAAGATTCCATAACACTATTCAACAACAACAACAAATTACATTTATAGAGCGCCTTTCACGTCGGGAGGACGTCCCAAGGCGCTGCACAGTAGGTGTGTAACCCGAGCTGAGAGGGGAGTGTTTGGGAAGGGGTGAAACACATAACACTATTCAAAAAAAGAAGGCTGATTCATTTGGTGTCCTGACCAACAATCCCTTGACTAAAGGAAATGGTCATTCAAATCATGGATGTTTGTGGAACATTGCTGTGAAAAAAATTGTTTGCTCTATTCGTTCGGTGACATCATCCGTAGACATGCGCTAAATTTCCCCATGTATGCACCTGACACCCAACGCTACCTTTCCACTTCCATCTGCAACTCCAGGATTACCAGCGGCCTGAATGCCTGCCTGACTGACATCGAGTCCTGGACGAGGGACAACTTTCTCCAGTTGAATGTTCACAAAACTGAGGCCTTCCTGATTGGCTCGCATCAGTGCCTCCTTGTCCTCCTTGTCGGCCTTCCCGGCTCTTCCCTTTACAAGCTGCAGATTATCCAGAACTTTGCAGCGTGTCCTCTCCTGCATCAAGATCCGCGACCACATGACTCCCACCCTTGCTCGGCTCCATCGGCTCCCCATCACCAAGAGGATCAAATTCAAGATGCTCGTCCTCACTTTCATGGCCATTCGCGCCTTGCCCCCTCCTTTCTATCCGACCTGCTGTCTCCCTATGAACCTGCCTGCCTCCTCCATTCAGTAGGATCCAGTCTGCTCCAAGTCCCCTGCCCAACCCACTCTAGCAACAGTGGACGGGCTTTCAGCCTCTCTGCCCACACAGTTTGGAACTCCATCACACAGTCCCTTTGCCTTGCTTCCTCCCTTGCCTCATTCAAGGCCGGTCTCAAGATTGTTCCTTCTGCTGCCCTCCAAACTCTCTCCCTCCCTTCCCTCCAACCCACCCCTCATCCTTGCCTGGGTGCCGACGTTCAGTACCTTGGGACATCCTCCCGACGTGAAAGGTGCTCTATAAATGTAATTTTGCTGTTGTTGTCTGCAAATTCACGGATTATTAATGTTATTATTCCTGGAACAGTATTGGAAGAAAGTTCCTCTGGAGAAAAGCGGTGAGGTGGCTAAAATCTTGCTCTCCCATGTTGGAGTGGAATAGATCACCTATAGCAAATCTCCCATTAAATTTAGAGCAATGTTTCCATTGTCCTGGCCCCAAAATCCCCAAATAGGTTGTGGTCATTCATTTTATGGCTGTTTGCAAGATACTGATATGTTCAACTTTGCCTACAAAACACTACACTTTGCACCGACAAATATAATTTGTTATTGTTTACTTTACAGTATACAACAACAAAATTACATTTTGCACGCAAGCATGTAAAGCAGCTGCCGATTGTGAAGTTGGAGGTCTAACCCAGTGGTTACTGTTCAGTACCTTGAAACAGCCATGTGAACAGTATCCTTAATTAGTGGTTTGAAAACCCAATTGGTGACTAATAGCTTTAGGCTCACAAGAGGATATGATGAAAAAGATTTTTTGGTGCATTTGCTTGTTTCCATTATCTCAGAAACTCCCCAGTATTCATTGTCTCCCTCCAGCATGTCAATGCTTTACACATTTTATCAATGTCTCTCAGGACTCGGTCCTTGATCCCGTCCTTTCTAATATTTATATACTTCCTCTTGACAACTTCATCCGTAGACACGGTCAATGTCCACACGTATGTAGATGACACCCAACTCTATCTTTCTGTCTCCTATCTCAACTCTAGGACCACTGTTGTCCATCCAAATTTGCTGATGACAGTAAACTAGGAGGGAGAGTAAATACCGAGGATAACATTTTTTAAATGTAACGCGATATAGATAGGCTAGGTGAGTGGGTAAGTAGGTGGCAGATGAAGTACAATGCAGGGAAGTGCAAAGTCATCCACCTAGGTAGTAAAAACAATAGAGCAGATTATTTTTTAGAAGGGGGGAGACTAAATGGTGTTAGCATTCAGAGGGACTTGGGTGTCCTTATACACCAGTCACAAAAATTTAGCTTGCAGGTACAGCTAGCAATTAGGAAGGCTAACGGTATGTTGGCATTCATTACAAAAGGGTTAGAATATAAGAATAGGGAAGTCTTGCTGCAACTGTGGCCCTGGTGAGACCGCACCTAGAATATTGTGTGCAGTTTTGGTCTCCGTTATGAGGATAAATTGAGCAATCTAGGCCTATATTCTCTGGAATATAGAAGAATCAGAGGTGATCTATAATGTTTTATAGAAACCTATAAGATTATTAAGGAGCAAGATAGAATAGATAGTGGGAGACTTTTTCCCTGGTTGGAGAAACTATAACCAGGGGTCACAGTCTTAAAATAAGGGGTCAGCCCTTTCGCACTGAGTTGAGAAAAACTTCTTCACTCAGTGAATTTATGAAATTCTCTGCCCCAAAGGGCTGTAGATGCTCAGTCCCTTAACATATTCAAGAGTGAGATTGATAGATTTCTTGTGGATCAAGGGATTATGGATATGGGGATATGGCGAGTAGGTGGACTTAGAATAGATCAGCCATGATTTTATTGAATGGCAGGGCAGGCTCAAGGGGCCGAATGACCTACTGCTCCTAATTCTTATGTTCTTATGTTCTTCCTCCACCCCTTCTACATCACCTGGCTCTGGCCACTGTCTCACACCCCAGGCAGTCGAGACTCTCATACACACATTCATTGCTTGATTATGCAAACTCCCAGCTTGTCGACCACCCAATTCCTTCCTCCAAAGGCTGCAGATCATCCAGCACTCTGCAGCCCTTGTTCTCTCCTACACCAGGCTTCCCATACAAAGGATACAGTTCAAGATCCTGGCCTTCACCATCAAAACCCTTCATGGCCTTGCTCCCCCTTACTTCTGCAGCTTTCTAACTCTCTACCAACCTGCCCGCTCCCTTCTCAGTAGAGTATATATCCTAAAATTTGACTTTTGTCTTACTGCCATGCTACTTTGTGTACCTGAAAATATTGTTCTCTATTTACATTTTCTATCCCATTTAACATCTGCAGCATGCAATTGGCTAGCACCATTTCATCCACAAAATATGCAGTCAATCCACTATACAATCTTCTGTGAAGCGTTTTGAGATGTCTGAATGACATTGCATGGCACCATATCAAATGAGACTATGATGATTAATGTTATTATTAATATTATGTTGTATTAGTTGCTTCTAAAATGCTGACTTCATACATTCTGCAAGCAGGGTAACTTTAGCTAATAATAATCTTGTAATAATAATAATCCTTACATTTATTGCAGCATCTTTAATGTCAGGAGGACATCTCAAAGTGCTTTACAGGATATACTGTGAGTGGCAGTGACTATGTATTTTGTGGACAAATGCAGCAGGTGATTTGTGCACAGCAATATCCCATAAATAGCCATTGATTTGAATGCTGGCACCCCAAATAATGCAACCTACCCTAATCATTGCCCTGTAGAGTTTGAACTCACAACCTTCTGACTCAGACGCTTGATTATTCAGAACTCTACAGCTTGTGTACTCTCACACACTAGGCTCAGCGACCACATCACTCCCACACTCGACCATCTCCATTAGCTCCCCATCTCCCAGAGGGTCGAATTCAAGATCCTCGTCCTCACTTTCATTTACGGCCTTGCCCGCGCCTATCTCTCCGACCTGCTGTCTCCCTATCAGCCTGCCTTCTCCTCCATTCAGCAGACTCTGGCCTGCTCCATGTTCCCTGCCCATACTGCCCTACCATCGGTGGCCAGGCTTTCAGCCTCTCTGCCCCCCACACTCTGGAACTCCATCCCATAATCCCTTCACCTCGCCACCTTTCCTACTTTAAGGCTGGTCTCAAGACCTTCCTCTTCGACCGTGCCTTCTGCTCCCCTCCTAACTCTCCCCCCTCTCATACTCTCCTTTCCCCTCCACCCACCCACCCCCTCCCCCCACCTCCTCCACCCCGGCTCAGGCCCCGACCTAACTGTTCAGCGCCTTGGGATGTCCTCCCGAAGTGAAAGGAGCTCCATAAATGTAATTTTGCTCTTGTTGTCGTTGAGTATCACCAACTGAGCCAGGCTGATATCTTTGACTTTCGGGATGGGCATACTTTAAGCAAGCGAGCTACCGAGATAACAGGACATAATAACAGCTTCTGATACGCAGCAGTGCCATGTGTTTCTGTTAAAATAAAAATGTGTGCGTAAACAACCGCCATCTATGCTTAATGAGTGTCGGCAGCATATGCAAGCCACTGGCACATCGATTGCAGTGTGTATTCCCCAAGGCGCATATTAATGATGCGCAATAATGCACTGTCATGCATTATATAAGAGATGGGAATCACATGCTATGGAATGTGCCATTCTACAGTGATTAATGCTAAGAAAAATGTGAAATATAGCATGAAGTCTGATTAAGGCACACATGGGGCATGTGATGCACTGACATGTTTAACAAAAACGACCACAACATTACATTTGTATAGTGCCTTTCACATTGGGATGATGTCACAAGGCTCTGGACACTCAGTATTCTCGATGCTAGTTGGAACTAGAAATTGGGGAGGGTGCAGAGCAGGGGGTGAAGATGTTATACAAAAACATGGTTAAAGGGAAGGGCCTCGAGGTGAGTCTTGAAGAAGGTGTAGGGTTGGGGCGAGGTGGATGGGCTGTGGGATGGAGTTGCAGAAGGTTGGGGACAGAATGGATGAAAGCCCGACCGCCAATGATGAAGGAAACCAGAGACCACTGGTTGAAACGAGCAGGCAGGTTGGTATGGGATTAGCAGGTCATAGAAATAGGTGGGAGCAAAGCCGTGGAGGGTTTTGAGTGTGCAGAACTTATCTTAAACTGTATCCTCTGTGTGTTAGGAAGCCAGTGTCATCAGGCGATGGTCAGAGTGATATGTTCACAGAGCCTAGTGCAGGAGAGGACATTGGCTGCAGAGTTCTAGATGAACTCTGTGGAGGGAGCAGTTGGGGAGGCCGACAAACAAGGAACTAGCGTAGTTAAGCCCGGAGGTTATGAACACATGTATGAGAGACATACACTGTTCAATACAGATATAAACTGTTGGGCGTAACTAGAAAAACTTACATGACCAAACTATGTTTCAGTCATGTGAACAGTCAACAACAGCAACAACAACAAAATTACACTTGTATAGTGCCTTTCACGGGCAACAACTTGCATTTGTATAGCGCCTTCCATGCAGGGTAGCATCTCAGAGTGCTGAACAGTGACTCTGAGCCAGGGTGGGGGGTGGAAGTTGCCATAAACATAGTCGAAGGGGAAAGTTTTCAGGCGGGACTTGAAAGAGGTGAGAGAGGAGGCAATGTGGAGGGATTGAGGGAGAGTGTTGCAGAGTTTGGGGGCATAGTGCCTGAAAGCGCAGCCTCTGATGGTGGGGCAGAAGGTGGAAGGGTCGGCAGAGTTCTGAATGATCAGCCCAGTCTTGGATGTCCTCCCTACATGAAAGGCGCTCTATAAATGTAATTTTGTTGTCGTTATTGCGAGGGCTGGTACTTTTAAGCTTATTTACAAACGTTTCAGTGCATAAAATCATAGAATAGATTACTGGATTTTGTTTTTAGCAAACGTGAAAGCCATTTGCCTATCTTGTTTGTGCCAGGTCATTTGTGTAAGATCTTTCTGTTTATCCCATTCCCTTTTTTCCATAACCCTTTCATTTTTTTCTCTTGAGATGTACAGTTAGAACCTAAGATAAACGGGAATCAAGATGCCAGGAAAGATTCTTCTCTTTTTGAACAATGCCATGATCCACCTGAACAGGCAGACAGGGCCTTGGTTTAACGACTCAGTGGCATGTAGTGACTGTACTTTGTAGTTGAATGCGGGTATTCGCAGAGGAAAACACTAATCTATTCTCAATACAGAGGAAAACACCTCTAGAAGAAAATAATTGGAAAAGCTTGCAATGTTGTACTGCCTTATCGTAGTGAAATCTCACAAAGGGCTTTAAACTAATTACTGGCAAATGCCATGACTGTGTTTGAAGGCAGACTACTGCAACCTTGCACCAACAAGATCTGACACAAACATGAGATTAATAATGAAATAATCTTACAGATCATCGGTTGGCCTAATGGTGTAATGGTAGATGTTAAAAATCTCATGGCGTTATTTGAAAGAGATGGGCATTCTTCTTGGTATCCTGTCCAACATCATCCAAATAAAATTGGTTGCTTACCATACTAACTGTAAGGCTCTTTACTTCTGTGTCTCCATATTACCAATGCGTGGCCTCTCTATGTGGGCCCACTTTTACCTTTAACCAAATTTGAAAAAACCCAGATATTCTAGACTTCAAGACTGCAAACCATCCTCAGGTTTCAGAAGATAGTTCAACACTCTGTTTTGCCCACTTAATCTGAGGTATTCACATTATACATGAGGGAGAAATAAATACAAAGGTTAGGGAGAGAAGATTAGCCTATTTCAAACTGTCCATACTATCTGAATCACTATTGATGGATGGGCTTTGAGCTTTCTGTTTCACTTCTTCTTGAGCTCCATCCTGAAGTCTCTCTGATTTGTTCCCTTCCCTCTGTCAAGCACATCTCAAACTGTACCTCTATGATTGAGCTATCAGTTATCCACACATTCCTCATCTCCCATTCCCATTTCGAGTCCCCAGTCAGTTCTGTTAAGCACTTTGAGAATTCCTCCAGACATGGAAGACACTATGGAGATGTAAATTGTACTACATTAGTTAGGGTGGAGGCTTGTGTGGAGAATATACACCAGCATGGACAATATCCTGATTCCGTGCTGTTACAGTCATAATATGTAATTATTAATAACAATAACAATAAGAGACTCACATTTGCTATCAAGGCGGATATGTGGGGAGGAGATCGCAAAAAGCTTCACACGATTTACTGTAAATTGTAATGACTGTAGTTTTGTACACAAACATATTAGAATCGTACGTAGTTCCCGGGTATCCAACAACAAACAACAACAACTTTGATTTATATAACTTTGATTTATATAATGCCCTTTATGCTGGATGGTGACCCAGTGGAGCTAAGGCAACAGGAGCTGGTTTGAGGAGAGAGGAGGTCAGAGAGATAGGGGGGTGCAGAGGAGTGAAGGGATTTGAAAACAAGGGTGAGGATCTTGAAGCTGATCCTCTTGGGCACAGGGAGCCAGTTAAGTCTGGCAAGGACTGGGGTAATGGGGGAGCAAGGTTTGGTGCGGGTGAGTATGCGGCAGCAGAGTTTTGGATGAGTTGGATTTTATGGATTGTGGTGGAGGCGAGACCGGCAAGGAGAGCATTTGAATAGTCCAGCTGTGAGGTGATGAAGACGTGGACCAAGGGTTCAGTGGCTTTTGGGGTGAGGTATTGTCAGAGACGGGCAATCCGTCGGAGGTGGAAGAAGGCGGTGCTGGTGAGGGACCGGATGTGGGGGAGGAAGAACAGTTGGGGGTTGAACTTGACGCCTAGGTTGCACACAGATTTGGAGAGTTTCAGGGAGAAACCGGGAAGGTGGAGGAGATGAGAGTCATGTGAATGGAGACGTTGACGAGAGCCAAAGAGTATGGCCTCCGTCTTGTCAACATTCAGCTGCGAGAAATTTGCACTCATCCAGCTCCTGATGTTTGACAGGTAGGCTGACAGAACATCAGGGGACTGGGGATCGCAAAGTGAAGTGGAGAAATAGAGTTGCATGTCATCCGCATTCATGTGGAAGTGTGCCCCATGTCTGCGGATGACATCCCCAAGAGGGAGCATATAGATGGGGCAGAAGAGGGGACCATATAGATGGGGAAGAAGAGGGGACCAAGGATGGATCCTGGGGTACCCCACGGGTAACTGGGTAAGAGCGGGAGGAAAATCCATTTGCGGAGATGTACTACTGGCGGTTTGTGAGGTAGGACTTGATTATTCTCTGTACATTTACTTTTACTGTTCTGTTTTTACACAGCACCTTTTTGACATTCACTTTGTGAGTTATTTGCAAAATGATCAAGCGTAACAAACTGTCTTAGGTCAGGGTGCTGCCATGCAATAAAACAAATGTTCTAGATCATTATGATAGGAATGGAACAGATTGTTCTCGATTAATGTCAATTAAGTAAAAAAGAAGAACATAGAAAAATATGAAATGCAAAAATGACATTAAGCCCATTTCTTCCCTTCCGACACATTAATACTTTTCCTTGAATTTGATCTTGCGTCTTATCATGTTGAAACATTTCAAAGTGCCTCACACAATGGGTTATTTTGATGTGTGCTGACCACTGCTATTAAGCAACACAGCAGCTAATCTTCTCCAGCAATGCCTTATCTTCCACAATAAGATGGATGAGGGAGAAATATTGGTCAGGACACTGAAACAATTCACGCTTCTCCTTCAAGATAGTATTATGAGATTTTAATATTCACCTGACTCACCAGAACAGCCAGACAGGACCTTGGTTTCAAGTCTGATCCAAAGGACCCCACATCGAACAAGGCAGCACTCTTTTAGTACTGCAGAGGAGTATTTGTTTGGATTATGAACTCAATATTAGAAGGCATGCAGCCTGGTGCCGTGATAGTACTCTTCGCCTCTGAGTCAGTCAGAAGGTCATGGATTCACATCGGGACTTGGAATCACATTGTCTAAGCTGACACTCCAATGTGGTGATGGGGATGGGGAATGAGCTGCATTGTTGGAGGTGTCACCTTTCAGATGAGACGTTTAACTGAAGTACTGTCTGCATGTTTAGGTCAATGTTAAACACGTCATATTTGAAAATTGAAAGGAGGTCACTGGCTGAGGTGACCTTGCCAAAAAATCCCCCAATAAAATTGGTCACTCACTCAATGGCTGTTTGTGGGATTTGCTGTATAGAAATTGGTTGCATTTGCCCTCAAAATGCAATCACTGCATATTACAGTAAATCCTTTGAAGCAATTTGAGATTTCATGAAGTAATAAGGCACTATATATCAAATGCAAGCATTAATATTATTATACTTCTAGAGATCTAATATTTGTTCATTTAATAATTGAACTACAAATTATACCATAAATAATGCTTCCATTTGATATGGTGCCAATTCAGGCCTTGGGATGTTCTCCTGACATAAAAGGCACTCTATAAATGTAATTTTGTTTGTTGTTTGTGTGTTATCTCGCTGAAAATCTCAAAGTGCTTCATAAAGTGCAGTAACTGTGTATTTTGTAGGCAAACATGACAACCAAATTGTACCCAGCAATGTCCCACAAGTAGCCATGAATGTGAATGATCAATGTTTTACTTCATTTGACTCAACCACAATGCGTCACTAAATTTAGTGAAATATGTTCTTACTAACAACTAGAAATAGAGAGAGATAAAGTGCAGGGAAGAAGAGTGATTGAAGCCAAAACGATAGACCTATTCTTCAACAAATACATTTCTTAACAAAAACGCGAAATACTGCAGATGCTGGAAATCTGAAACAGAAGTCGCTGGGAACACTCAGCATCTATCGAAAAAGGAAAAGTGAGTCAACATTTCGGGTCCATGACCCTTTGTCATGGCAGAAGAGGTAGGAGGGTGGCCAAAGTCACAGTCAAAAGGGAGGCGTGCCTTAAAGAAGGCAAGGAAGGGAGCAAGGCGAAGAACACATGGGATGAAGTTCCAGAGGGTGGGGGGCAGTGAAGCTGAAGGCCTGACCACTGATGGTAAGGTGGAGCAGGCGGGTGACATGCAGCAGTCCAGTGCCTGCTGAGCGGAGGGAGCAGACAGATTGATAAGGGGTTATTACATAATTGGCTGGTGTCTTGATCAACAATCCCCTAGATTAAAAATTGGTCAGTCACTTCATAGTTGCATGCGGACAACGCTTCGCAAAAATGAGCTACATTTTCCTGCAGTAACAACAGCAAATCTCTGATGGGCTCTTCAATGTGATAAAGTGGTGCAGCACATACAAGGATTTTATTATTATTACCCTGTTTAACCCAAAAAAGCTTCACTAAATGTTTTACTGAATTCTTGGGCTTAGATTCTTTTTTGGTTGTCGCAGCCACATTGTGATGTCAATGGACAACATGCTCTGTAAAATGCCTGCTGTTGATTCTCTCTGAAGATTATTGCCTGCTGTCATTATTTTGGTGCCAATTGCAAAGCCATTTTCACACAGACAATTGTCTTCAGCCAGTTTCCCCCGTAATGATTTAACTCACATGTACATTAAATGATTGCAGATGATATATAAGCATACACAATGGAATCTTGTCATGCCCCTTATGTTGTGACAGCGGGGGAAAAATAGATGCACATAACAACCACTGATAAGAATAAAGCAGGAGGCTAAAGTGCAATCACAGACTGCCGTGGGGAAGAAAAGAGTTTGAATGCAAAGGCCTCAGTCGCACTTGATAGATTTCCACTATTTTGTTGCAGAAATTTAGCACTGCATCGCAGAGGGGTGAAAAATTATGAGACGTGCTAATTGTGATCTAAATCGGTCTTTAAATGAAACGAAAATATAATAATATGATAATAATCCTTGCATTCATATAACACTTTATCATGTAGTTGATAAGAATATACTCTACAGTGAATTGACTGTATATTTTGTGGATACAATGCAACAGACAATTGTACACAGCAGTGCCCCACAGTCGTGAATTGAGTCACCAAATTAATATTTTTTTTGAAGGACTACCCCTAGAAAAGCAATATGCCAATCAACTATCAACCAGGTTCCTACTTGTTGCTGGGTAAACAGAACCATGTGGAGAAAGGAAACTTCCTTAAGGTTTCAACATTGCCCGAGAATCAAACCCGGGTCCTCTAGCTTGTGAGACGACTGCTCTAACCAACACACTAGAGACTCCACATTAGATTAAGTTAGTGAATGGCTTGCAGGTCAATACCCTCTCCACAATACCCTCCCCTCAGCACAATAATTTGTTCTGAAGGTGGACGAAACTTCAGATCATCATTCATGGAGACCAGACTATGTTTGGCACAGTGATGCCAGCTCCTTATCAAGGGATTCTATTAGATGTCACTTGTACCAGTGGAATCTCCACTGTGGAAACAAATCCACATTGGAGTGGAGTTCCCACAGATCAGCATTACATACTTCTGGTTGTCAGAGAGACTGCCCATTTTCCTTATTAAGAAACCCTGTAAGAAATGTTGCAAATGAATATGATAATAAAGACCCTTATATGTGATATAATGCCTTTAATGATAGGTAGATGTCTCAAAAGGCTTCACAGGATTTAATAAAGTATGGTGTCTGTGTATTGTATAGACAAATGTGTCAGTGAATTTTGATACACAAATATGCTACAAACAGCCATGAAGAGTATTACCTTTTTTTTTGTTTAGGAATTGTTAACCAATATACAGTATAAATATTTTCAAACTGTGCGGTAGGATCTTTGACGTCCATCTGAACAGTCAGCCAGTAGCTCAGTTTTTACAATCTCATCAGAAGGACAATTGCAATGCCATGCCCACCTCCCACCCACCACACCACCACTGCACTGTAGTGTTAGACTGGTTTATAAGAGTTCAAAGTAAACCCACAACTTCTGATTTAGAGGCCAGAGTACTACCAAATTGAGCCAGGCTCCTTTTATATCTGAGGGATACAATTATATACATCCATTTCACATCCATAAAGAATGCAATATATGCACAAGTAAATCCATTGAATATGCCTCCGACCCCATCCTAATGCGCTCTCCTTCAATATATATTTCCTGCAGGAGGCTTTAAGCCTGTGAGTGAGCAGCAAAATTTTATGTAACATTGCGCCATTGCTTCTGCATAGTTGCTTGCAGCGAGCTATTAGATTGTCTCTGTCACGTTTGTCTCCCTGGGTGAGAAGAATTATTGATAAATCCACTTTAGACTGACCTACCATTTTCACAGTGGTTTGGGATAGTTACCCAGATTTATAGCGAATATAGTTTAATTGTACACAAGTGTGTGTATTTTGCTGCTGTTAGTACAGTCAATGCAGGGATAAGTAAATGCTGTAAATAAAGCATTTGCTTCAGATGCTTTTGTTGCATGTTTTAGTTGCTGATCAATATTCTGATTGGATTTTTGATTGATGGATGCTTTATGAGTACAGGATAGGTCATAGGTTCAAATCTGTCATTCACCCGGCATTAGTGCGTCAGTTAATGTGCATAACTTATTATAAATAATAATCATAATCCTTGGATTATTTACAGCACCTTTCACTTCAAGACCACGTCTCAAAGCACAGAATCTCCTGTAAAGTGCAATAGCGGTGTATTTTGTGGACAAATGTATTAGATTATTTGCCAGGAACCCAGGAGACAGTCCCATCTCTTTTTGAGTAGTGTCATAGGATCTTTAATGTCCACCTTAACAGTCATACATGACCTTGTTTATCACTTCATATGAAATACAACACCTCCAAAAAGCTGCGCTCTTCCTGCATTACACTGGAGTGTCAGTCTAAACAAAAGTTGGCCAACAAAAATATCATAGAAATAACAAAACAGCCAAGATTTATGTCCTAAATCAAGAAATATTCAATCAAGAAACATTTATTTTCTTGACCAACCAAGGATGTTGACCACCACTGGTCGAGAACCAGGCTGACAAATAAGTCTTGATGAAGGAATAGGAGGTTGGCATTAATAACGTGTCCCACAAACAGCCATGGAGTGAGTGACCAGTTTATTATTTTTTATTTAGGGGCTGTGTTGACCAGTTGCTGCAAGTCAAAGTGAAGGACATCATGCTTCATTATTGAGGAATTCTGTTTCAACTGGCTTGTATTTTATCATCGGAGGGGAACATGAAAATATGAAAACAAATCTGGCTTTTTAAACTACAGATAGACCCCGCATAATGAAGAGGTTAGGGACTTTAGGGCCTCCCCGCTAACATCAGTTTAGTTCCTAGCGGTTCCTAGCGCTAACATATTCGGTGTACAGATTGTACACATACGAACATACAGGTTCGGTGTACTCCAAAATCCGGAGTTCCGGTATCTGGAATGTGACAAAAGTTGCAAGAATAAAAACGCCTGCTCCAGGTCAAGTCTTCAGAGTCACTGCACAGAAATATCGCAACCTGGGCCCAGGCATTTCCGGACACATGACGTGCTTCTGGCATTCCGATTTGTCCAGAAATACCCGAACCTGGGCTCGGCTACGGACCCGAATTCAGGACACTCAACCTGTATCAGCGAAACCCTAAGGTAGATATAATACTATTGAAAGCTACACAACTTTCAATACAACAATAAAATATTAAAATGTCAGTAAATACAACAATAAACAATAAAATATAGACAGTCCTCGACTTACTATTATTGAAGCCATGAAGCATCCTGCCGCTTAAGCTCCTCCCATATGGGAGGGGTTGCACGGGACTGTTTAACTGAGGCACGCTAAAGACTGAGCGAGTGTTGCTGGGGCAACTGAGAGAGACGCTACCCATGAGAAGCTGCGCACAAGAAGCCAGCGAGATTTAAAGTGTGTGTAAACATTCGTTATAGCGAACACAGCCTTTGTTAAGTAGAGAAGTGGTACAAATAGGAACCCTCGTTATAGTGAACTTTCGTTAACTGGGCGTTCGGTAAGCGGGGTCTACCTGTACTGTATAAATAACATCATTGCTTCTTTATTGAAAGACAACATCTCTCCTATGCTGGAAATTTAGGGTAAAATATGTATTATTCCTCAAATATCAACAAAATTAAACTAACATTGACACTGATTAAGCAACACTGCAAATGTTATCCCATTTTGGGGGTAGAAAGTCCACCTGAATTTACTGTCTCAGTGAACCTTCTTAGGTTTTCTGTCCAGAATTTGGCTAATTTGTAAATGCAGCCCAATTTCTTTCAAGAACTATGGAAAACTTCATTGTAAATGCTGAATTCAACAATTTGCCAAAATCTGCACATTTTACGCTAGTAGAGAAAATCTAGACCTCAGTGCCATTTTACCCCATATGCTTTGCAGTTAATTTTGAAAACTTGGTGGGCGGTATGTGTATGTGTGCCATGTAGGAGTGAAATAGGAGGGTTAATGTGCTGTATGTGATGTGGCAATGTGGTAATGTAACCTGTATTGTACATTTTCCCCTTACAGTTCATCACCTGTCTATGATCAATTTCCTGCCTAAACAGGAGGAAAAGCATATTAAAAACAGATACATTCAGAATTGACACTTGGCATGTGGCAAACAGTATTGCGTGCAACTCAATATCATTTTAAAACCTCTTCCTTGAGATTGCACCTTTTGTTAGCTATCACTCCCTTAAAATGCAAATTGTTGTTTTACAATGCCCTTTTGCATTTCAGAGGCCGGAGTTCATCAAATAATTTCTTCATCTCCGTCTGAAACGGTTAAGCATGTAAAGGGTTAACATGAAGCAACTAGCATTCAAGTAAGTCTGACGTGGGATTTACTCAGGGGTCTTCGTGACTTGGATTGAAGTTGTGCTGTATTAGCTGAACAGATGGTATAACTGCTTGTGAACTCACCCCCCTTAGGGTAAATCCTAACACCAACCCAGCAAAGTCATCTGGTTCCCTTCTTTGTTCTGAATGGATGGCTGCATAGCCTTGCAGGATTCCTCCACGACAGGAGGGCTCCATGCACTGTTAGAGAAGCACGCTGCCATGGACTGAATCGTAGGAGTAGACACGACATGACAAAGAGAGAGACAGGAGTTTCTCCCAGGACCTGGCCAACAATTCCCCCAGGTAAAATTGATCGTTTGCTTCATGCGTGTTCTTGTGATATTGCTGTGAGCAAATCGACTGACACTTTCACCTTCACACATGCACCATCACTACATTTTACTGGTATATCCTGTGAAGCGCTTTGAGACGTCCTCACGATTTGAGGGCGCAATATCAAAAGAATCTAAAGATTATCACTGGGAGTAATTGAACAGAAATTAAACTACGACGAGAGAGCTATGTACAGCACTGGATTGCTGGGGCTCACAAATCTGCTGTGAATCGGAATCAGCATGTGATTAATAGTGATCATCCTTACATTTGAAACAGTGACTAGAAAACTGAAGTGTGGCAAAGCATTTTATTCTCCAATAATTATTGTGATCAGATACACTGGACAACAACAACAAAATTGCATACAAATATAATTTGTTTCTGTCCAGTGTAGTTCCACGGTGCGATGTCCTGCCAACAAGTAGGAAGTTAACAATTAATTCTATCGGGGGATTGTCGAACAGGACACCTGGAGAAATCCAGAGAAACTCCGTCCTCTTTTTGAAGAGTGCTACAAGATCATTAATATCGCATTTAATGATAGGTGGATGGTTATTTGGGGAGGACAAGTTTGCAGGGTTATGGGGAGGGAGCCGGAGAGTGGGTTTGACTTTGAATAGCTCTTTTCAAAGAGCCGGCACAGACACTATGGATCAAATAGCTTCCTTTTGTGCTGTAAAGTCCTATGATTTAGTGGGTGGCACCCCACCACAATACAGTGCACCTCCAGCCTGGCGCTTCAGCTCTATGTCACAAACATATGCGTCCTTTGTGTGACCTGCTCAGTGCATGCAACATTCCTTTTTCCAAATTTATTTTCTCAGTTCCATTTAAAATCTTCTATACTCCCCAAAACTTGCCTCTTTTTCCACCCGAGGCTAAACTCTTAGGGATGTGGAGAGTAGCGTCCACCCAGCTGGGGAGACAGTTCCCCATTCCTGGACAAACATGCATACGTGGAACTCACAGTCTTTTGGTTTGGTGACCATTTGGCATGATGAAGGGTTTCCGATGGGATTTGCAACAGAATGCTAGAGTGGAACCTTTAGAATTTTCCACAATTCTGCACATTCGACGCGGTCAATTTTCAGATGAAATAGCAAGAATGAACAAAAATATAATAATAATCCTTGTATTTGATATTGCACCTTATCAAATCTTTGAGATGTCTCAAAGCCCTTCACAGAATATACTGCAAAGGGAATTGGCTGTATATTTTGTGGGCGATAGGCAGCAGTCAATTGCACACAGCAGAGTGCCAACAAACAGTCGTGTGAATTAAGTTACGGAATTTCAAGCTTCTCTATCTGTGAATCACTGTAATTAATATCAACACCATTGCATTGCTCCAATTATCTTTCTTTTATTATCAATGCAAATTGCTGCTTGTGAATTTGTCTTATCAGATCAGCACTTATTTTAAAATCTTACATAATCTGTAAAATAAACTAAATTGGTTTTAATCTGCAGGACTCTGTCGAGCTTTCATGCCTGGCTGACCAAAACAATATTGCACCTGAATAAACTCCTGACAAACTCGGGATGTCTAATTCTGTCTCCAAGGCAAAAGGCAATTTTTAAATGATACACACTGATCGCCTTCATGTGGGGTATACTCCTCCCTACCTCTGTGATCTCCTAACCCCCTACCAACCTGTCTGCTCTTTCTGCACAGTGGACTCCAACCTGCTTCCTGTCTTCTGTTTTGTCAGCCCAACCATTGGCTGCGTGGGCCTTCAGTGTCTCTGCATCCAACCCCTGGAATTCCCACAGTATCTCCCCCTCAACCCTTCCCTCCTTTGAGACCCATCTCAAGACCATCCTCTTCAACCGTGCTATCAAGCATCCCCCTTCCCCCCTGCCCTCCACCCTCACCATTCAAGACAACAAGCTTGGTTCTGAAACACTGATTGTCCAGTGCCTTGGGACGTTCTCTCGATGTGAAAGGTATTAAACAAATGTAATTTTATGTTGTTGTTGCTCAACCCATTCATTCAGTTAACTCAGACTTGCTGTGTGTCCCCTGCTGAATCCACATCACCAACAGTGGCCAAGCCTTCAGTTACTCAGCCACTTCCTCTACCATTCTGCCAGTATCCTTCTGTTTTTCTGTCTATGCATTCAACCTCAAATCTCATATTTTTGAACACACCTCTAGCCACCTCCCTCTTCTGCTCCCCTCCTTTCGTTTGCTCAGTGTCCAATCCAATCATTGTAAAGTCCTTTGAGGCATTGCCCTACATGAAAGGTGCTATATAAACATAGGTCATTCTTGAGGTTAAATATCAACTGGATGCCAGAAATAGATCTTCGTTTGGGAGACTCGGATTCCTTATCAACAAATCCTGTTAAGAATCCCCGCAAAATGAGACCTGAATATTTTTCAGATAAGAATACTCAAAAATGACTGAAAATGCAACATTTGGAGATTTATTCAGAGTTCATATGTTGATATAAAGTGCTAGCTTTCATAGTAGAATTCTATGTTGATCATTTCTTTTGTATATGTTTCTTGTTCTGCATTAGGATAATTCAACAACAACAATTTGAATTGATATAGCGCCATTCGAGCAGGGTAGCCTTTCGAAAAGGGAAATAAAATAATGCTAGACTAATATAATGCTCAGAAATGTGTAAAGTTGCACACAAAATACAGTCAATCCACTTTCCAGTCTATTTTATGAAGTGCTTTGAGATGTCTTGAAGATGTGATAAGGCTGTATATCAAATGCGCAGATTATTAATCGTTATGGTTGTTCTTATTATTATGATGATGATGTTCTTGGGAGGCAGGTGAATCTGAGATGACACGCTTGTCAACAGAATGTTAGAATGGAAACTTTAGAATTTTCCACAATTCTGAACTCAAAAACACTCTTGTGAATTAAGTTACGGAATTTCAAACTTCTCTATCTGTGAATCACTGTAATTAATATCAACACCATTGCATTGCTCTGATTATCTTTATTTTATTATCAATGCAAATTGCTGCTTGTGAATTTGTGTTATTAGATCAGCACTTATTTCAAAATCCTATATAATCTGTAAAATAAACTACATTGGTTTTAATCTGCAGGATTCTGTTTTGCACTTGTTGAAATGAGACTGCTAATTCACTTATTAGGAGACTCAATCCATTAGTATATACTAACTTAAATGATTAATCACTAGACCAAAGTCCATGCTGACTGTAATAGCTGATAAGGAAAGACAAAACATCCATATCGCAGCCTGAGAATGTTTGTAGGGATTATGATCCAGTTGCTTTTTGTGACTAATAGAGTCCTTTTGGGGTTATTGAAAGCATAGCAGTCAATAACAACACCCGTACACTTTGTAATAATGAATCAATCTACTTTGAACGCAGAATAATTTCTTGAGACCTTTCAACAATGATCCGAGCTGGCCCTCCCTCAAAATGTGGTAAAGCAATGTATCAAATTAATGGATCATTATTATTTGAATCTGACACATCAAAGGGAGCCTAAAACTATGACATTTGTACTGATGATACCCTCATCACATTCCACCTTTGCAAATATCACCAGTGTTCATTTCCTTGCCCTTTGTTTTCTCACTAATATCTGTATCTCCAACAATGAAACCATCCATGCTGTATCAGAAGAATGAACAATTGATTATCATAAACTGAGGTGTTACTTCTGGTCGCCACACTTTCGATAAACCAAATCGAGAGACGCTATTCATCACAAACACCATTCAAGGACATTGGCAAATGTTAAGTGCATTCACCTGAAATTCTTTCCTCTCTCCCCCATCAATATTTTGATTGTCCACCCTTCCAACCAGTTCATGATTCATTGTGTAAGGCACAAACTAAACCTACAGATTCAATGTGTCTGGTGTCAGTTTGGGTCACTTGGTAGCTCTTTCACCTGAGTCAGAAGGTTTGGGGTTCTAGCCCCATGCCTAAATTTGAGTTTCATAGTCTAGCCTGACACTCTAATATAGTGCTGGGAGGTGTTGTGTTGTCGAAGATGCCATCTTTTGGATAAGATGTTAAAGGTGTTCAACAACAAAAGTCACAACAACAACTTGCACGCTGGGCAGTGCCTCCACGCTGGATGGTGTCTCAGAACGCTTAATAATGACTGAACCTGACGCCAAGCCCGGGGGAAGGTGACCGTAAGCGCAGTTAAAGAGAAAGGTCTTCAAGCGCAACCTGATGATGGAAAAGGAAGGGATGAGGCAAAGAGGTTGAAGGGAGGGAATTCTAAAGTTTTGAGGCGTAGTGATTGAAAGCATGGCCGCCAATGGTAGAGCGGAGGTATTCTGAGGACAAGGAGGAGGCTGGGCCAAGTGGAGCAGAGGCAGAGGGTACTGCTTTGAGAAGAGAGGATGTTAGTGGAGGGATTTAAACACTAGAGTTAGGAATTTGAAGTCTATCTGCTCTGTGACATGGAATCAGTGGAGATTGGCAAGTAATCGGGGTACAAAATTTAGTGTGGATGAGAATCTAGGCAGCCCAGTTTTGGATGAGCTGAAATTTTGTGAATGATCGTGGAGGGGAGACAGGTGAGGAGGACCTTGTAGTTGTCCAGCTAAGTGGTGACAAAGGCATGGACTAGGGTTTCAGCAGCTTGTGTTTCAATTGTTTCATTTTTTCACATGAATAACTAACAAGTACACAGTGCAAAACAAATGCACTTATGAAATGATTACTTCCATCTTATCTTCACTAGTGTTATTGAATGTGTTTCCATTTTTTCTTAGCAAAGAAATAGGATGTCAAGCGGTTAGTCACAAACAAGGTAATTATAAACTCTCAGATCTCTTTATGGGCTTTCATTGCCTCGCATTATACGTCCTGTACATTTGCAATGACTGTCCCTGTCCTTGCTGTAATTATCTTTGAAAGTACTCCTATTACTCAATAATTTTTTGCCTACTGCTGATTTTTGTCCTAAAAATACACCGCATAGACGTTTTTGTGCTTACTTGTGTAGTTTGCCATTAAAAATGACTGAGAAGGAAAAGGTTGCCTACTTGTTCTCCTGGCATCGTACCAACACTCTGCACACAAAGTGATAGGACATGCTTTATGTGTACCTGAATTTCCTTACCCCCACACACACATCCACACAAATGCCAGATTCACTGCGGTTATTTAGCGCCAGCATTGAGCGATGCGGAGGGAGAGAAATTAAAGGAAGGCTAACCTGTTCCAATCTCTTTCACTTTCTACTGCAACTGTCAGAGTCCTGTGAACAGGTCACCTCCCCTGACCTTGTGGGGACAGGGTTGCTTGTGATGAATGATGTGGTGAAGCAGGGAGAAAGGAGGGGAAGGAAAATGAGAGAAGATACAGGGGAGATGGAAGAAAGAGAAATCAATAATAAATAATAATCTTTGGGTTTGATATAGTGCATTATCAAGTCATCAAGGCCTCTCAAAGTGCTTCAAAGAACATGTTTTAAAATGGAGTGACTATATTTTTTGTTTGGGTAAAAGAGGACGTACAGCAGAGTACCACAAACAGACGTGGAGTGAGCAACACATTGTATTTGGGGGAGTTTGTTTGGACACCATGAGAAACTCCCTTCTCTTCTTGAATAGTGCACCTTTAACATCCACCTGAACAGGCAGACAGGACATCAGATTAATGTCTCATCCAAAGGAAGGCACCTCCAACAATACAACACACCTTCAACGTTGCATTGGAGTGTCATTTTAGACCATTGGATTCAAAATCCCGATGTGGGGCTTGAACCTACAACTTTCTGATTCAAAAGGTGAGAGTTTTAACCACTGAGCCAGTGTAACCCACAAAATTTGATTGAAGAAAACAGAACAATGGCATAAAAATGCAACAACAAATATGTCAAAGTTTTACTGGCAACACATTCCACAGAAACATTCACAATACAAAAAAGGTTTCACCACAAAGCCCTTTGTTCACTCGCTTAATTCGAAAATCTACAACTTTCTAATCCCATAAGCAGCCTTGTGGTTCTTGAAAGGCCTCGGTGGCTGATATTAACACCTGCCTTTTGGTTTGTTAATGTCCATCAGCTTCAGTTCCTCATGTAATTAGAGTGATGAGTTTGATTGACGGGTCCAAACTGAGAGCACGGCTGCATTGCCAGATCCCTTCTCTGCTGCAGGCATGAATGCCAAATGGGTGGGGAATAGACAGATTCCTGCTGGATTCAAAATAATTGACCTTGTAACCCTCCGATTTCTGCTTGCCCACGGTCTGAGGGGCAGTCAAACCCCACGCAACCACACACCTGCTGTTTGTTTTATCCTGTTGGAGCATAATTTGCGTTGACTCCGAGCATTAACTCATCTCTTATTCATGACACAGAACTCTCATCTTCAGGTAGCAGCGCATCTGCAAAGATGAGATGTGCTCAACTCCCTCAATACCTTGCTTGTAAATAGGAAGAGATAAATGCTAATCTAAAAGCAATGCTAAAGCCTGTTGTAATTTACCCCCTTTCAGATACGAAAGAGTTCCGAATCCCTCTCAGCCGCAGGATTCAGATCTTTGCTGTAATTTTACATAATGCATGATACCTCATTGACGCTCTATTAGTGAGATCCCAGGTGCCTGTCTCCTAGTACAATGCTTCTCTGTTTTCCAGTCTATTATTTAACTGTGTTGTTTAATTTATTTGTTCTATGGTTTAACTGTCTCAAGACTTTACTCCTAAGGGTCTTGTGCCATCCTCCAATCCTTACCCTCCCTGCCCACCACTTATCTGGATCCCAAATCCCAACTCAGATCCAAATTCTTGACTGGCTAGCGCCTGGGGGTCATCCTCCCAATGTGAAAAATACTGTACAAATATAATTTGTTTGTGTTGTTGTTGCGAATGTAAATTACAGAACACACCGCCGAAAAGAAGCATAATAATATGCACAATGGTTGTGGTCTTGATTTCATGGGAACTATTCTAATATTAAGAGGGAAAAAAAACAGTGATGGTTATCATATGAACCTGAAATGCGGACCAAATAGTTTTCACTGGACTAAGGGGAGTGGGGCAGAAAGACAATAAATGTAGATATTTTACTTAGCATTTCAGAGCAAGCAAATGCAGAACAATTCTTGAATTTGATCTTTATTTTGAAACTGTTGATTTGTAGATATAATTAACATATGTTTTTTCTCCGTTCTTTATCATCAACAACAGCAACAAAATCACATTTGGAAAGTGCCTTTCACGTCGACAGAACGTCCCAAGGCGCTGGGTTGCCCTCTGATGGAAAATATGGGGTGGGTGTTCTTTATCCAAACAGATCTTGTGAAAGGCTAAACTGGAAAGACCAAGTCTTTGACTCAGGATCAATAATAATAATAGTAATCCTCGCAATTGATATAATGATGTATCACATCATTGAGATATCTCAAAGTGCATCACAGAATATACTGTAAAGTGAATTGACGAGTTTGTGGTGAAAGGTGGCAGCCAATTTCACAGTGTCACATAAATGGTTGTGGTTTGAGTGACCAATATTCTTTTGAGGGATTATTACCCATGGAAAAGTATCCACAAGTCCTTCTTTTTGCTAGGCAAACAACGTGTGTGGGATATGGAAATTTGACTAATCAAGACCTTGTTCAGCAAGTGTAACATCATAATACAGTAATATGAATAATCCTTACATTTGCTGTAGCATCTTTATGTCAGGGGTATGTCTTAAAGCACTTCATAGGACATCTTGCAAAGTGGTGTGGCTGTAGCTTATGGGAAAACATGGGCAACAGTTATGCACAGCAAAGTCTCACATCCAGCCCAAAATTTAATGCCAACAACAACTTGCATTTATATACCTCCCATCTGGAACTCCACCGGCAATCCCTTCACCTAGCCACATCCCTTGTCTCCTTTAAGACCTACCTCAAGGCTCTCCTCTTTGACTGTGCTTTCAATCAACCTCCTTCCCCCTTGCCCTCCGCACTTTCCCAACATGATCCCCAGCTAGTGTCTGAAATATTGTCTGTCCGGTGCCTTGGGATGTCCTCCCAACATGAAATGTGCTATAGAACTGTAATTTTGTTGTTATTTACTTAAACATTGAACAGTGGCAGCAGATTTTATGAAATGAAAATTTTAGGTGAACAATTTTATTTCTGGCAATATCAACCAGGACACTGGAAGAAACTCCTTTCTCTTTTCAAGTTGTGCATGAATCTTTAACATTCATCTAAACAGGTGGATGGGGCCTTGATTTAACATTTCATCCAAAGGATTGTGTTTCCCTTTATATTAAAAATGAAGCAATTGTACTCTCCCCTAACCCCATCCCCTGAGGTTAACGATAACAAGAGTTATTTTTTACAATACCCTACATTATTTTTTTAATGCCTGAAATCTGCTACAAAGAAAAACATTTGAATAAAGCAGAGCAGTGAGCAAAGGGAAACAAATCTTTTCTATTTGCACTTCCGATCAGATCAGATGTGACTGGTGTTGATTCAAACTGAATCTGATTCACCTACTCTTGACATTGTACCATGTTTAAAACAAGAATCCATCAGACACTATCAAATCCCAAGTCCGTGCATGTGCAATAAATAAGTTCAGAGTCCCTGTATGTATGTACGACGTGTTGTCAGCACAGACCTATGCAACAGTGGGATAAAAAGGGGAGTAAGGATTTAAATAAGCTTACATATACCAAAGCCGTTGGTAATGTGCTTTCAGTTCTGGGTAGAACTACAACATCAACAACTTGCATTTGTATACCGCATGCCATAGTAGAGCCCCAGAGTGCTTGACAGTGGCAGAGCATGACACCAAGCCGGTGGACAGGGAGGTGACCATACAAAGAGGAAAGTATTCAGGGACGACACGAAGATGTTGAAGGAAGGAGCAACAACCCTTTCAAAAACAATCAATAGTTAGCAATAGCTCAAAGGGTGAAACCGAGCCTCACCAACCTCGTCCCCTGAGGCAAGTGATAACAGATGATAATAGTTTTTTTTACAACAACCGTAGAAAATTGCATTTATATGGTGTCTGTCTTCCATGTGGGTTAGTGTCTCGGAGCCCTTTTACCCCTTTTTTGATACAATTTGATACCATTGCAAGTCAAATTTCTACTCACTTCCACTCATAATGCTCAGTGTGATTATCTCACAACAACATCAAATTGAGACCAAGCAACATGTAACACTCTTCAGAGTATCCAACCATAATAATCATCGTATTTGATGCAACACAAAGTGCTTCACAGGATTTACCGTAAAGCGTAGTGACTGAGTATTTTGTTGACGAACACAGCAGCCAGTATGCACGCAGCAATATCCCACCAACAGCCGTGAAGTGAATGACCCTTTTTTTATTGGGAGATTGTTGGTGAAGAAACTCCCTTCTGTTTTGAATAGTGCAATGAGATCTTTAACATCTACCTGAACAGGCAAACAGGACTTTGTTTTAACATGTCATTTGAAATGCAAAGTGCCCTGGCCCCCACCCCCATAGCACCCCAGCACTGCATTGAAGTGTCAGCCTAGACTGTGAGTTCATACCAATTTGTAAGCAGTGAACAAACAGGGAATTCATTGCAACACAAATATTCACTGCTTCTCTTTTCATTAACCAAACACCATCCCTTCCCCTATTACAGCTGAGTGGTCTCAACTATAGTGTTCATTTGAGCCTGATGCAAGCAATCATAAGCTCATCACAAGGCAAACCATTACATTCTGCACAAATCTCAGTGGTGAGGGAGATAGGGGGGAAAGCAGACAATTGTTACACAAAGTGATTCTGTCCCTGCACAAATGCCCCTCCATCCGCTTTACTATCAAGTGATGTTTGATCCCCCCACACTTCCCAACTCAATGAAGTGAAAATTGGGATATGTGATGTGTTAATTAACACCCATGGTTGTAATTAACACTCTCAATGTTGAAAAAGTGAGCAGTGGGTATGTATCCCAGTTTCCTGCTAAAATTGGTCACCCATTTCATGGTTGTTTGTGGGGAGTTGCTGTGTGCAATTGGGCTGCTGCGCTGATCTGGGAAAGCAAAAACACTGTACAGTAAATCCAATGAAGCACTTTGAGACACCCGCTCTGACACAAAATAATAATTATTAATAATAATAAAATCTAACATCGTGCAAAATGGTGAAATTATCTTAGACTCTGTTGCAATTCAGAAGCCAATTTCTTTTCAAGAATTGTGGAAAGCCAGCTGCTAAGTTATGAGAGAAGTGATAATAATTTTCCACACAGATATGCAATCTGAAATACTAGATACGATAGTCTCACAAGCTAAAAACTGTGGATTTGCATATGTGTGTGGGTGAGGGATAGGGCAGTTGGGGGAATTCAGACTTATAGATGGGATAATTGCATAAAAACAGAAAATAATAATACTCTTTATCACATTGTTGACATGTCTCAAAGTACTTGATGGAATATACTGTAAAGTCAATTGACTGTAAATAATAAGAATCCTTGCATTTGATATAGCGTCTTATCACGTCTTCAAAATATATCAAAGCGCTTCACAGAATACACTATAAAATAAATTTACTGTATATTTTGTTGGCGAAATGTGGCAGCCAATTGTGTAACCCCCATATAGTCTTGGATTGAAGTGACCAATATTTGTTTGTTTGTTTTGTCTTTTCAAGGAATTATTACCTCCAGCAAAGAGATCCGCTAATGTAACAGCAACCAGGTTCCTACTTACTGCCAGATAAGGGAACTTGTCCAACATTTCATCCCACCGGGAATCGAATCCAGATCTACCGCTTATGAGGCAATTGCTCTAACCACTGAGCTACAGCACTCCACTAAATGGGCGTTACAGATGAATATTCTTGAGACCCAGCATTATATAAAAATGTAATTTTGTTGTTGTTATTAGGATAAGTAAAGTCCTTTTGTGGGCATAAAAGGGTTAAGAACACAAAGGAGATTTGCTGCCAGGTGACAGAATTTGATCCATAGAAAAAAAAATCAACAGAGGTAACAGTTGCATTTACACAACAAAATTGAACGGAACCCTTCTGTGCTGAAATTTTCTATGTTTCTATAATAGTTTAGTTAAGGACAGGCGAATTCCAGCTCATCTCAAGAGCTCTGTCTTCAATTAGCTTGAGCAAAATGACAAGCTCCTGGACTCGCAGTTTGCTGTGAGTGTTTTGTTTTCTCTTGTGTTCCATTATCAAGGATGTGTTCTCTCTGTTTCTTTTGGAGATGTGGTAAGCAATCCAGTGCAAAGTACGTATGTGACATTCCATCAAGTTGCAACATCTCACATCAGATGATGCCTTGGGTCTTTGTGACCGCGTTTCAGCTGCTCTGTGCGTTTTTTTTTATTCCTTTGCAGAGTGACGGAACTGCCCATCACTTCTACGAATGATGGCAATCACACTGGCTGCTGATTCCTGGATCTCATGAGTATTGCACACAACAAAGCAAGAGAGAGAAAGAGAGAGAGAGAAAGAGAGAGAGAAAACAGTCTAAAATACCATAACCAATTCCTTCCATAGCTGTCACCATATTAGTGCCATCATCTGTGACGATCTTCCCATCTGCCAAGTTATAGGGATGTATCCACTCATCCATCAAGGACTATGGAAAATGAAGGATGCCGACAGCTGTGTGTTAACCCTCTAACAGGGCAATTTTGAGTAGTGCCAGCCCAAGATAATGATTATCAGAGTGCTCAACGGGCCGTGACTGCAAGGTGATCTAGTGGTCAGTAAGGACAAGTATATATTTGGTGCGTTGAAATGAATACCATCCCTCTTTGTCTGCTTTCGCCCGGCTTGATGCATTCCTGGAATAACTGAACTTGAAAAGTGAAATAAGGAAGCAATATCACGTCTTAGTCATTCTGCGGGAGGCTGGAGCCACAGCCATCAATTGTGCGTCGAGGTCAGGAGAATCAGCCGAGATGGGAACTTGAAATAGATCACTGTGAGGCTTTGAGTTGTGTCAAATCAAAATTAAAATAAGCAACAACAACAAAATTACATTTATATAGAGCCTTAGCATTGGGCTTACTGATACGATCTGAAGATGTTTTGCAGGGACAAAGCATTGAATTAGATACAAAGTGAGAAAGCAAAGGAACATTGGTGCAATAGGGTTTTTAGAATTCATAGTTACATAAAATCTGTGGCTGAATCCTGCATTTGTTATCACTGTCCTTGCTAAACGTTAAACCAAGGTTCTGTCTGTCTGTTCCAGTGGATATCAAAGATTCCCCACAGCACTGTTCGAAAAGAGAAAGGCGTTTCTCTCGTTATCCTGTCTGACAATCTCCCTAATAAAAATTGTAACTCTCTGCACAGATATTTGAAGAAAATCACTGTGCATTGGCTGGCTGCCGTGATGGATGACAGAATATGCAGTCACTCCACTTTACAGTATATCCTGTGAAGACCTTTGAGACATCCTCCTGACGTGAAAGGTCCTACAGTATATCTAATGTAAAGATTATTATTATTTAACATGACAAATAAGATATGATTGTGGAAGTTTACAACACAATATTTTCTGATGGTATTTTTGAATAAGGAACCCTGTTATAATTCTTGCTAACCTGAAAAAGAAGGCGGTGTGTGAGTGGGGGGAGGATGTGGATGTGGGGTTCGGGGGAAAATCTGGTTCAGCGTTCGATCATGAGGTTCAGAATGTCATTCCGGGATCAGAAGGTGCAACCAATTGTTCACCTCGGATTCCTTGTTAAGAAATCCTGTGCGTAATGAGGTGTTTCATGAGTTGTGCAGGGTTGCATAGATATAGTGAGTTTTATAACAATAATAATAATACTATAATAACTCTTGCATTTGATATAGTGCATTATGATATCGTTGAGACACCTCAAAGCATTTCACAGAATATACTGTAAAGGGAATTGATGGTTTGTTTCTGTGAACAAATATTTTAATAATAATAATTCTTGCATTTGGTATAGAACAACAACAACAAGATTAAACTTGCATAGCGCCTTTCATGTCATGAGGACGTCCAAAGGCGCTGAAATAAAGAATATACGTGGAGTCCTGTAGCTCAGTGGTTGCCACTTACATGGCAAGCTAGAGACCTTGAGCAAGTTTCCTTGCTCCTGGCTGATAATAATACCTCAAGAATAAGAAAATAATAAATTGATCACTTCAATTCACGACTGCTTGTGGGACACCACTGTGCGCAATTGGCTGCTGTGTTTCATCAACGAAAAATCAGTCGATTCACTTCACAGACTATTCTGTGAAGCGCTTTGAGATGCCTAGAAGATGTGAAAAGCGCTAAAGAAAAATGCAAGGATTATTATTTATTATTATTAATATATAATGGCGCATTAGATATTTTCTTAATACAAATCTGCCATGAGTGTTTGCATCTGCTCCACCGACACTTCCCTCAGTGAAGTGAGAAGGAATAGTCATCAATACTGAATGTTCGCTCAGGGCCACGCTTGATGATGTTAAACATGTACATATATTGAATCACATATTAGGGAAGGCAAAATAACCACAGATGCAACGAGTCTGGAAACCTGCCCTGTTTTACAGGGTGACCAAAAAGTCATGATACCATTACAATACCTAATCAGTCTTAAAGAAATTATTTTTAAAAATATTAGGGTAGTTATCGTGACTATCTTCATTCAGTAAAGGATAATAATAACATTATTTGTAATTGATATATAGCTTTTCACATCAGGAGGACATCTCAAAGTGCTTCAGAGGCAGTTATTACAAAGTATAGATGGCCGTGATTCTTGCAGGCAAGCGTGGCGGTCAATTTGTCCACAGCAAACTCACGAACAGCCATATATGAACAATTGTAACCGTGGAGATTGCTGGCTGCGACAAAGGAGAAACTCCTTTCTCTTTTCAAATAGTTTCAGCTTGGTTGATCGTCTTATCTGAAAGGCAGGACCTCCAATGATACATCACACTCGTAGTACTGCGTAGCAGAGTGAGGCTGGACTGTGTGAGCTCAAAGTCCCTATGTGGGGCCTGAATCCACAAAACTTCTGACTCAGAAGTAAGAATGCTACCAACCGAGCCAAGACTGGCAAATCTTAAATACAAGATAAGACAGAAAGGACAGAATGCAGACTGAGAGGGCAGTGCTTTCACTGTGGTGCTCAAACTCCAGGCTCCTATGTGCTGTTCGGCTATTGTAGCCGAACCCCCCCATAAAAAGCAAATGTTTGACTTTATACATACATATAGCAATCCCCATTAAACACAGCACACCAGCCCTTCATGCTGACATTTATGTAAATATTGAGATGTCTAGAAGATTTGAAAAGCGCTATATCAAATGCAAGGATTATTATTGGTGTAACAAAAACCAGGATGCCCTGCAAGGCCACGATATGGATCATTTGAGTATTTCCGCTTTTTATTTGCTTCAACAGTGGCTGAACTCAAAATAAAACACACTGTAAATAATGTAAGTAAATAAATGACAAAAAATGTTTCATGTATGCCATGAAATACTGGTGTGCTGTGTTTAATGGAGATTGCTATATGTATGTATAAAGTCAAACATTTGCTTTTTATGGGGGGGTTTAGCTTTTACCCCAAATATGAGACAAACTGTTCAAGTACCATGTTGGTGGGATAACAACATAATAATAAGCACTTAATGGCACTTAAGTGTAAAGTGAAGTGACTGTGTATTTTGTAAGTGAATGCGGCAGCCAATTTTTGCACAACTGTGTCTCACAAGCAACAACGAATGACTAGATGAATGACAAATTTTGGCAAACAAGCAAATGACCAATTTTTTCTGTGGATTGTTGGCCAGCAATTCCCAGCAACACAGGCTCTGATCACTGGCAATTTGACATCGGAAGCTTGTCACGCAATACATACCCCCTGTTTGCTATTTTAATTAACCCAGTAAAATAATACATCCTAGCACAGTTCAACTTGCAATTTTTGCCACATGAAAGGAACTGCCAAGCCGGTGAGCCAGCAAGTTGCAAACTAACATCAAAAGTCTCAGCTGTATCTCCGTTTAAAGCTGATGTATGACACAAATGGCAAACACATACACAATCACAAGACTTCTAAGCCCTATTCTGAGTCTGCCTGAAAATTCAATGCTGATTTACCACTGAGCAGACATTTATTTTCCAGCATTAATTTTGCTTTTGTCTGTTTCAAAGTACATCATATATTGAAATCTATTATTCACTAAAATAGTAAATGTTTAACTCGACTGGACTCAAACCAATGAATATAATAATAATCTCTGCATTTGTTATAATGCAATGTCACATCATCAAGATGTCTCAAGGCGCTTTGTGGGATTTATTTGTAGTTGAGCGCAGCTACCAATTTGCAGGGTGAAATTATGAACTATTTTATCTGGGGGAATGTTGGCTAGAACATCAGCAAAACCTTCCTACTCTTTTCAAACAATGTCCAAGATATAATCTAATGATAATATGCCTTACATTTGATATAGCGCCTTATGACATATTTGAGACATTGCAAAGAGCTTTACAGAATATGCTGTAACGTGAATTAACTATATTTTGTGGGAAAAATACATTGTAGGTGGTGGCAGCCAATTGTGCACATCAATGTCCCAAAAATAGT
Organism: Hydrolagus colliei; assembly: GCA_035084275.1. Classification (NCBI taxonomy): domain Eukaryota; kingdom Metazoa; phylum Chordata; class Chondrichthyes; order Chimaeriformes; family Chimaeridae; genus Hydrolagus; species Hydrolagus colliei. Next base: position 147,996,420 of record CM068742.1, read on the forward strand.
TGTGGATTGAGTAAACTATTTAAAAAATAAGGAATTATTACCCTCGGAAGGAAAAGTGATCCACCAATTGACTAACACCCGGGTTCCTACTTACTGCTAGGTAACCATAGGTGTGTGAAATAAAGAAACTTGCCCAATATTTTGTCCTGCTGGGAATCAAACCCAGGTCTCTCACTTGCAAGATAAGTACTCTACACACTGATCTACTCCAGATGTTAAAGATATTTTTAATATCCACCTAAACAAACAGGATCTCAGTTTAATATCTCATCTGAAACACAACACCTCTGACAATGCGCCACCCAGCAATGCTAATGGATTGTAAATTCAAACTATAATCTTAAAGTCCCGACATGGGGCTTGACCACACAACCTTTGGATCCAGAGTTCAACCAACTGAGCCAAAGTGGAAGGAGATCAAATAGTTTGAAGAATTGTATTCAAATCTTCATCCAAATCTGTCGTGTGATCTTGTGATTTCTTGTTTTGTTTTGTTCAGTGTAAAATGGTATTTAGACCTCATTGGACTAAACATTGGACACTTTTTTTTAACACTAAGTCATACAGAAGGTCCAAGCAAGCTATTTTGATTCCACTTCAAAGGGACAAAAACCAAGGACACCTCTAGATAAATAGATTAATAAATGCAGGCTGGAGAAAACATGAAAGATCATGTTGCATGATGGAATATTTGAGAAAGGGTGATAAATCCACTTTGGAAGGTGAAATCACTGTGGAAAGGGCAGGTGGGATCGGGATTGGGGGATGGGAGAGAAGAGAGAGGAGAAGCAGATTGTGTTGGCTGAACTATGCACAAATTGCAAATTTTTATGTAATAATTCTAGTCGCAGATTACAAAAACACAGTAAATTTGATGCTCGGCAAATGATTAAAGATACCAAACACTTTCCAGTAGTTCACTAAAATATTTGGCAAGCACACTGGACAGGAGGATTCATGGGCATTGCTGTGACACCATTTATTTATGGCCAAAGAGAGTTTGGCTACAAGTGTTTTATCCTTTCCCAGGGTCAGCAGCAGATGATAAGGTGCTGCCTCCCTCAGCCATGGAGACCAAACAATTGAAACAGTAATCTCCTAACAATCGCCTCAGATCTCGGATGATATTTTCCAGAGACTGCAAGGATTTGTCATGCAGGTGAGCTATGTTTTGTACTGCGTTCGGTTTTATATCTCACCAGTCTATTGAGAACATTTAATTAATTTTTTGGTAAGTTCCTGCTGGCACTTTTAATAATAAGCCTTGCATTTGATACAGCGCTTTATCACATCTTGAAGAGGTCTCAAAGTGCTTCACAAAATATACTGTAAAGTGGATTTACTGTGTATTTTGTGAGCGAAACATGGCACCAAATTGCAAGCAGCTGTGTCCTACAAACAGTTATAGATTGAGTGATGAAATTATTGTTTTTGTTTTAATTTTATTATTTTTTAAAGGATCTCTACCCCCAGAAAAGTGATCTACTAATCAACTAACGACTGGGTTCCTACTTACTGCTGGGTAAACAGAGGCATGTGGTGCAAGTAAATTTGGCTATCCTTTCTCCTTGTCCGGGAATCAAACCCAGGTTTTAAAACCCCTCTCTGCTTTTTTTGCCTCTATGGTGGACGAGAAGCCACATTGACACCCTTGCAGATAATGTAACATTCAGTTTTCTGCACTGTGTAATTATTTCAAAGCAGCACCAACACACTTATCTCTTTCAAATCCATGCAGCTATTTACTTGTCCTTTACTGCCACCCCGCGCATTAAGTCATTTGTTTGCATAATGATAATCCTCACATTTGATTTGAGCTCATAGTCTAAGGTGACATTCTAGTGGGGGAAATGCTGTTGTTGTTGGAGTTACTGTCCTTCAGGTGCTTCGTAAAAACGGAGGCCCTCTCTGCTTGTTCTTCAGATGGACATTAAAGGCGATATGAAGTAATTTGGAAGAAAATAAGTATGTTTCCCCCTCCTCCCCGTGTCCTGGACAAGTACTGTGCAGATAATTTGCCCATGGCTGTTCAATGGAACATTTCTGGGTGTGAATTGGCATTCGCTTTCAAAACAATACAGCCACTTCATGTACCAGCAATTACTAAAGAAGTTTTGATGTGAGAGGTGTTATACAAAAATAAAAAAATGCAGAGAAATAGAAAAAAAATGGTCCATGACATGCAACAGAGAAGTTTCTCCAGGTCTCCAGGCAGCTAACCCCCCAAATGTATACAGTCGGGCTGCCATATTTCATCGGTAATATACCGTCAATTTCCTTTACAGTATATTCTGTGAAATGCCTCGAAGATTTGATCAGTCTTATCAAATGCAAGGATTATTATTTGAAAAAACATAGTCATTCACTGCATGGCTGTTTATGGGACAAAGAGACTACCGTGTGTGCCTACAAATATTCAGTCATGGCACTTCACAGAAAATCCTGTGAGACACTCTGAGAAGGACAAGCCTGGTAACTACAGACCAGTCAGTCTAACGTCGGTAGTGGGCAAACTTCTAGAGTCCATAATCAGGGACAAGGTAGATCTTCACTTAGAAAGATATAGGCTAATAAAGGACAGTCAACATGGATTTGTTAAAGGCAAATCTTGCCTTACAAATCTGATAGAATTTTTTGATGAGGTAACGGAATGGGTGGATAATGGTAGCGCAGTTGATGTAGTTTATATGGACTTTCAAAAGGCATTTGACAAAGTGCCACATGAGAGACTTATTATGAAATTAAAGGCCCATGGCGTAAACGGGACAGTGGCAGCGTGGATCCACAACTGGCTGCGAGACAGAAAGCAGAGAGTTGTAGTGAGCGGCTGTTTTTCAGATTGGAGGGAAGTGAGCAGTGGTGTGCCACAGGGATCAGTTTTGGGACCATTGCTGTTTGTAATCTACATCAATGATCTGGACTTGGGTGTACGGAGTACAGTTTCCAAGTTTGCAGATGACACTAAGTTAGGGAGAATAGTAAATAGTGAGGAGGATAGTAGCCATCTGCAAGAGGATATAGACAAATTGGTAAAGTGGGCAGACACATGGCAGATGAAGTTTAATGCAGAGAAGTGTGAGGTGATGCATTTTGGGAGAAGAAATGAAGGGAGGCAATATAGGCTAGATAGTACAATTTTAAATGGTGTGAAGGAACAGAGAGACCTGGGGATTTGTGTTAGTGACTCGTTGAAGGTGGCAGGACAGGTAGACAAGGCTGTTAAGAAGGCATATGGGATACTAGGCTTTATAAATAGGGGTATAGAGTACAAAAGTCAGGAAGTGCTGACTAACCTCTATAGGACTTTGGTGAGGCCTCAGCTGGAATACTGTGTTCAATTCTGGTCACCACACTACAGAAAGGATGTGAAGGCATTGGAAAGGGTGCAGCGAAGATTTACTAGGATGGTGCCAGGATTGAGGGACTTCAGCTATGAGGAGAGGCTAGATAGGCTAGGGTTATTCTCTCTGGAGCAGAGAAGATTGAGGGGAGACCTAATAGAGGTTTATAAGATCATGAGGGGTTTCGACAGGGCAAATAGAGAAAAACTATTTCCACTCGTGGGTGAATCTGTGACTCGTGGTCACAGATTTAAAATAGTTTCAAGGTGAAGTAGAGGGGAGCTGAGGAGAATTTTTTTCACTCAGCGAGTTGTTCGAATCTGGAATGCATTGCCTGAAAAGGTGGTGGAGGCTGATTCGATAACAACTTTTAAAAGGGAATTAGATCTTTATTTCGGGAGAACAGGTCTATTAGGCTATGGGGAGCGGGCAGGGCAGTGGGATTGAATCGCTCTTTTCAAAGAGCCGGCACAGACTAGATGGGCCGAATGGCCTCCTTTTGTGCCGTAAAATTCTATGAATCTATGAATGAATCTATTCTTGTAGCGTGAAAAGGCGCTGTACCAAATGCATTGTGAAAAAACACCTGATTGTCATAAAAACATCACTTAATGCAACCGTAAATTGACTAGTCAACTTTGGTGAGTATAATTTGTGCTGTTATAAAGCCAATTTACCATCCCACGTTGCATCTCAGGAGTGAAAAACGTGCTTGTATTTTTTCATTCTTGGTCTGTGGGGGCTGGAGATCTATTTTATCTTGACTGTCTAGCACATTGTGTTCTGTTCGTACTTAAACCTGCAATCATAATGATTTGAAGAACACAGCATTGCTATCATGCCACTGGGCAGGTACATTGGCTTACAATTTTCTGGTGGAGGTGTGATCAATAAAAGCATGTCAAATTTCCAAAGATGGATCAGTTGGAGAGTCAGATTATAGTCTGATCCAGTTGGTGGTGAAATAAGCAAAAGTGTACTATTCACATTCAAAGATGTTTTCTCTTGTACTGTTCTTTTGTGCTGCCCAGCTAGCCATGTCCTTTCACTTTTCAGACAGCATCTTGGTAACCTGTTGTTCTCTTTCGTTGCTGTCTGGAAGAAGCACAAATCATTGAGATGTACGTTTGCTCTCTAAGGACCATAGATTAGCTGAAGGGGATGGTAACTTAGCTCAATGCATGACTGCATTTCTATGGAGAAAGAATTGAAAAATATAATAAATCTTGCATTCGATAAAGTGCTTTTCACATCGTGAGGACGCCTCAAAACGCTTCATGGGATCATCTCGATGTTTCGTGATAGCATATTGTGTGGGCAAATGAGAGAACCAATTCGCCCACAGCAATGTTCCACAAACAGCTATGAAGTAAATTTTATGTTGTTGGCCAAGACACCAGGAAGAAACTCACTTCTTTTTTTTAATAGAGTCATGGGATAATTAGCGTCCACCTGAAGTGGTGCAGACAGGTCCTCAGTTTAAAGTCTCATCTGAAGGATGGTACTTCAGATGAGACTTCACACAACGAACGCTCCCTCAAAGTCCCAACATGGGGCTTGAACCCATAACCTTCTATCTCTGAGGTGAGAGTCCACCTTAACTGAGCTAGGCAGACACCCAGGCTGAGGGAGGATGATGAATGTTAGTGAATTTGAGAACCCTTATAGCTTGTAGACCTGCAACCCAGTGGCGTTTTACTTTTCTTTGATAGAAAAAGAATTTAGATTTAGTCATGCTGTAAAATTTGGGCCAGGAAGTTTTTAACAACAACAGCCAAGGAAATGGATTCAGTACAGATCATTTGTGGAAACAATTACAAAAGATGCACACACACTGGTTTACTGAACATAGATGATAATAAAAATAATAATCAGTATATTTGATGTATCTCCTCATCACGTCTTTGAGAAATCTCAAAGCATTTATGTTATCAAATCTGTAGTTTAATGGGTTAAATGTGGCAGCCGATTGTGCACAGTGGTGACCCAAAAACAGTCATGGATTGAAGTGAACCATTTTTTTTGAAGGAATCATTACTCCTGGAAAAAGTAATCTGCCAATCAACTAACAACCAGGTTTCTACTTACTATATGCATTCAAAGAGTGGAGCGCAACCTTTTGATTGCAAATCAGGTAGGAAACATATTGCGAGAGCTCCCATTTGTACAATTTGGTCATAAATCATTCATTTAAAGTTATTTAATGCCTCAGGTTCTGATCAGTAGAATCTCAATCTGTCACTAGTCAGCAGTTAGTCCTATTGACAGACATGTATTCTGCACCTATTCATTTATGGTTTGACTATGTAATTCAATGCAGTATGTGTGCGGTATGATAATTGCTTTCCAGAATTTAAGTAATGTCTTAATTTCACGTAAGATATGAATTGCGAGCTCAATGTCAAAAGGAGGTGCCTAATTTCAGAAGTGATGGGAAATTATCAAACTAAAAATAATTAGTTTTAATGCCGATTGAATGGTTTACTAACTGAAAATATACAACCCCAAACTTATTACAGTAAACCTTGCAATAATCACAATAATCCTTGCAATTGTTAAATTGTGCCTTTTATATTAGGAGGACATCTCAAATTGCTTCACAGGATACACTACTAAGTTTCATGACTATGTGTCGATGATGATTTCAAATCCGTCATTCACTCAACATTATTGGGTAAAGATGCATAACTTATTAATATTAATACTTCTATTTCTTATCGCAACTTTCACATCAAGAGGGCATTTCAAAGAATTTCACGAGAATTTTACTGTAAAGTGCAATGGCTGTGTATTTATGAGCAGTGATGTCCAATGAACAGCCATGAAATAAATGACCAGTTTTATTAGGTAGATTGTTGGCCAGATAGGAGAAATTTTGTTTGCATTTCAAATGGTAGAATCTTTAAGGTCCGCCTGAACAGGCAGTCAGAAACTTAGTTTAACATCTCATCAGAAGGAAATAACGTTTGACAATACAGGATTTACTGTAAAATCCCCCTGCCTATCATCTAGAGGATCCAACTCAAGATCCTGGTCCTCACATTTAAAATCCTGACCGGGGGAGTGGGGCAAGGCGGAGGGATGGAGTTCCAGAGGTTGGGACTAAAGACTCGTCCGCCAATAGTAGGTGTGTGGGTCGGGGAAATGGAGCAGGCCAGAGCCTGCTGAGCGGAGGAGGCGGGCAGCTTGGTAGGGGCTTCGAAGGTCACAAATGTAGGGTGGGTGAGGTCGTGGAGGGCTTTAAATGTGAGGACCAGGATCTTGAGTTGGATCCTCTGGATGTTGGGGAGCTAATGGAGTCAGGCAAGGATCGAGGCGATGGGGTCAGGAAGCTTGCAGCGGTAGAGGACACAGGCCGCAGAGTTTTGGATCATCTGCAACCTTGGAGAGAGGAATTGGGAAGGCCGACAAACAGGGCGTTTGCACAGTCGTGCCGGGATGTAATGAAGGCACGAATGAGGGAACCCTTAAAGTTACCAGCCAGGAGATGGACAAAGGAAGTTTTTGTTTGTCCTTTGGGCTGGTTATCAGCCAACTTCACAGGTAAATGCTGACTCCAGGGCTGGCGAAAAATTCCTCATCTTTACATGTGAAATGGATAAACTGTAGCCTCCCCGATGCATGCCTCACAGCTGGTCCGCCTGCAATCTAATCTGCTCTCTCAGCGTGCTGCAGTGCTCACTCACTGATTTCAAATGCAACACTCAGTTACTTGCCACAGGGCATAACGCATCACTCAGCACACAGTGACCCTCAACACAAATTCCTTGCTTGTCTATTCGCTGAGCAGATCATAGCTTCTTAAGCAGCCTTCTGTCAACCAAAATTGGATTATCTGTCACTTTTTATTTTGCTTCCTTCACAACTAATGCTTTGTTAAGAAAACATACTGAACACAGAACAGCCTTCTCCATGCAACCAGAACAATTATACTTGAAAAAAATATCTAATAGCATCTCCTCTGTCTAAGTGACAAACAGACATGTCTACAACGCAGCATTAAATATTAATGCATCATGTTGAAAATGTATTTTTTTTCTCTCCCGCAGCATATCTGTGATGATTATTTCAGACATTTTAGCGTTTGTAAATGTCCTGTGCTTCTTACAGTAATATCATTTTAGCGTCACATCATTAGGTATGACAAGGTTTGAAATGTTTTAATTTCTTAGGAAGCCATTCTTAACCTTGTCAGCGCTTTATTCTGCAACCCTGCTGAATACACATTTTGCGAATGTATTTATTCCTTTCTTTCTCCCTGCTTTCTTTCCTCTGGATGTGCAAGCCATTAAAACTGTGGTGGAGAATGATCATGGACCCTCTTGCTTGACCAGTGTCCCTAAAGCAACATACCACCAATAGGAGGATCCAACAGAAAAAAATACTGACAAAATTCTTCATGCCCAAACAACAACAATGTTAACTTTGTTTCTATTCTGAATTTGGATTATTAAGAAATCAATGTACTTTCCTAAGTGAAATAGTTGTGTGTTGTTCAGATATCCACTTGGATATTGTTAACCATTTGAGTGCTGAACCTGCTCCATATTTTTAAAGCCATCAAGGATCCAAATGCTTTCATGACATTAATGTTGCAAATGGACCAGAGTACAGTTCAATTTATATTCACGCATCTTTGGTTCATGTTGGCTGGTTATTTCCAAGTCCTAGACACCCCTGGACAGGCACTTGAATGTGGTGGGGCAGAGGGGTGGAGTGTTGGAGCAATATGGTGGGGTGGGGGTGTGGGAGGGATTAGGGGGCGAGCCAAAAGGGGAGGGAAGGGGAAAGATGATCAAAAGATTTACCTCTAGATGTATCTCTTTAACCGCTTCTGAATGTTTCTGAACCCTACACTCTTTAGCTCGTACAGAACATATAACATTGATTCAGATAATTAAACAATACATAGGTTGTAATGTATTAACCACAAAACTATTTAGTGGATGTAATTTAATACTGACAGGATGTAATAGTGGGTTGCAGTGAATTGAACTAAATAAAAATAAGCTGGACCTTTCAGCACATTAACAGCAAAGTCTTATAATTGGGTCTTCATGTCTGATGGAGACTTCCGCCAACTCCATTTGAGATGAGGCACAATGCTCTGAATAATGGAACTACTTATTCCTGCCTTCAGCTTTATTGATCTCACATGTACTGCATCAACACTATTTATCCTAGCAAAGTTTCTATAGGTTTAGATACACTGAAATGTAATGTGGAGCTTCATCGATCAACTTCGCAGCCATGATTTATGCTAGCAAGGAAAGCGGGATCAAGCGGAACAACCCAACCCATTTGTCCAATTTCCACTAAGAGTTGGTTTCAAAGATATCCGGATTCATCTGACTGATGGAGTTATTAAAATTTTTGTTATGCTTATTAATTTTTTTTCAACTACATTTTGAACTGGTTCCAAGGTGACATGTTTAGCAATGGAATACAGGTAATTGAGTCAATACGGCAGTCTCGGTAGTCTGGTTCTGGAGCCGGGAGGGTCTACACTACTCCAAGGCATTGCTGATGACAGCACACATCCAATCCAGCTCATCAGCAGGATTTGGAAGGACAGACCATTCTCTGGGGCAACACAATTCTCCCACTCAGCTACTGTAAACCCAGTAAGCCAAAGCCCTAATGAATAGGATGGTCCTTGCTGAACAAGCAGCAAGAAAGTTTGCCAGACAGTTCTATCAATGGCAGGCTATACAATTTTAGCTGAATGGTCTCCAGCAGTATCCCAATGCACACTCAGCGGTCTCAAGACTTGGCTCCTGCCAACCTATGCCTAATACTTTCCGAGAATTAGGTAAGCCGGATTGCGTCCCTCCAGGGAGAGAGTGCGCATTCCATTCCAACAGTCTATCTCTGGGATTTCCATGTGTAGGTGGGTTGCATGGAATTGTCATCTTAGTTTCTATATTCTTAGGCAAGGGTTTCTGCATGTGTCAGATGCCTACATTTTACCATGATGTTCTATGAGAGATCCTCACGATATTGAAAGACACCTAGATGAAATTCAGGGATTTTTATTGTTATTCTTAGCATTGAACTGTGTGGTGTGAGCTTTCTAATAAGATTTCCCAATTGTAAATGAGTCCTGAGTTTCACAAGATCAAAAGATTGTTTCGAACAAAGAAAACCCTTCAGCCATGTGATCTTTACTAGAATATACACTCCGACATCCTCCCATCACCGCTCAATCTGTTTTATAATTGGCTTCAGTGTTCCGGCCTCAACCACCTTTCCTGGTAACCTTGTTCCAGTCGTTAATTACTCTTTGGGTACAGAAATACCTCCTAGTGACTAGCCTGAAATTGAACGTTGCAACTCTGGACCTTTGCCCTCCTGTTCTGATTGTCTCCAGGTATCCAAAAGTAACATTTAGACAGTGCAAGAGAACTCCTGTTTTCAACATCTCTTGACAACGATAGCACACTGTCATCACAATGTTACTTCCTGAAGTCCACACATTTGCTAAGCTATATTCGAAACACCATCTGGCAGTGACCCTATGGACCAGAGGTTGCACTATTAAGAAGAGTCATATGGTATCTCTGGCAGTGATTAAGTAGTGTGGTATTCAGAGCACGTCCAGCTTTCCTATATTCTGAAAAACATATGAGTGAAGTAAAAAAAAAGCTAATTCTTGCATCTTTCTCCTGGGAATAGTCTGTCCACTGACTGCTTTTAAGAGGGAAGAGACCAAGTTAAGGTCCAATGCATTGAACTCATCCTTCATGTAGTTCTGTCAGTTTGCTGTAGGTTTATAGGGTAGAGGTTGCCAGCGCCGGAGAATTCATTCACTCTGCCTCTCCACCACACCTCCCACCACCCCGCATTGCAGTTGAGAATGTAAAGCTTTCCTGGCTCTGGAATGACATGACTTAATACTTCAGCACAGTAACAAAACCAGACCTTTAGCTTGCATCCTTGCTTCCACGAGCCAGAGAATGGCTTTACTCAATTTATAACCATTGTGTTTATGATATAACTGCAGGCAATTTATGAAAGATGTATAATTCTCCTTGGAATGGATTCCTTTGCCCCACAGATTCTCACACGTTTAATTTTCTGCAACCCTTTGGAAAATGTCTGATAGTATTTTAGTTTGCCGTTAACTTTGATACCAGCGGTTCATGAACGAAGGAGTGCAACACAGTAATTGAGCAAGGGTCAGATGAACTATCAACCCATCTTCTGGTTTGCTAGCCTTTCAGTGTCAGTGGTGATGAGGGCAACTAGGGGGTCAAGCTTATTACTGCAGTGCCTTGAATTTATTTTACAATTCCACCTCACCAGTCCAGCGATGCCCAGTAGAGCGAGATGTGCTCCAATGATGCTGGGATTGTAGAAATATATTTCGCTAAGGTAAAATTATTGAAAGAAAGTCAAAAAAGGGAACAGAACTGGAAAATAAAAGCAGATGTCAACCTGAATCCGTTGATAGCTCTGCCTCTCACCTGTGCATCACAGGTTCAAGCTCCACATCGGGACTTTGAACTCACAGTGTTGGCTTATATTCCAGTTAAGTGCTGGGGTGGGCTCATTGTTGGAGCTGCTGTCCTTCAGTTGAAACATTATATGATTGCCTGCCGGACGTTTAGCTGAACATTAAAGATCACAAGACACTATTCAAAATGAGTGGTACATTTCTCCCAGTGTCCTGGTCAACAATTCCCTGGATAATACTGGTCATTTGAATAATGGCTGTTTGTGGGACATTTTGGTGAACAAATTGACTGTTGTGTTCACCTACAACATCCACAGTCAGCTAAACATTACAGTAAAACCTGTGAAGTTTTTGGATCAGCTGTCCCAATATGTTTATGTGAGTCTCAATATTTTACAGGATTTACTGTAGTGTAGTGACTGTATATTTTATAGGCCAACACAGCAATGAATTTTAGTTGGGGGATTTTCGTTCAGGCAGGATACTGAGAGAATCTCCCTTCTCGTTTTGCTGACTGCACTTTGATAAATGGTGTTGTTAGGATAATCAGTAAATGTTTCCTAATGATGTATACTGGATTTTTAATAATAATCACGATAATGGTAATCCTTTGATGTAGCACCTTGTCATGTCGTCAATATGTCTCAAAGTACTTCACACTTCAGGATATATTGTAAAATAATTTTGTGAGCAAAATACTTGAAAGCAGCTGCCACCAAAAGAGTAGGGGTGGGGGGTGGGGGTTAGTCTTCATAGAATGAGGTTTTAAGAGACAATTTGTTCTTTGTTTTTATGCCGCATTGTTGAAGGTACTTTGGATGAAATACTAAGCTGAGACCCCATCTGGCTATTCAGGTATACAGACTGAGGAACAAAAAAATACAGAATGAGTGTGAATAACACATACTTTACTTTTAATAGCTACTTTCTGGGTTGGATCTCTAGAAGAGTGGCAAAAAGCGTGATCTTCCTGGCATAGAAACCAATCAAGGTCAGTGGCTCCCATTGTCAACAACAACTTGCATTTGTATAGCGGCCTTCATTCCGGGCGTCATCTCAGAGCGCTTCACAATGGTGGAGACGGAGTCCGAGCCAGCGCGAGGCTGAAAATGACCACAAGTTCAGGTGAAAAGTCTTGAGGACTAAAAGTCAAAATGGTTATTGTCAAAATGGCACAATTCCAACATCTAGAATATAAAGTTTACAATGTTTAAAGTTCATAGCATATGATTTCAGCTAATTGGATCTATTCCCATTAATTGGCTCAATTGGTATTTTAAAACATGTGTTTCTTTACAAAAATCTATTGCTTTAATAATATTCCAAAAGGTTGCTTTGAAAATGATTGCATTGATTTCAAAAGTTTCAGCAAACATTTAATTTGCTTGGATTATTTGTCTTGAAGCAAATAATTTCTTGTGTATATCACTTCTGTCCCCAGTGTCTTCTTACCCCCTGATATGCCAGATTTTCAATTTCATTTCATTTGTAGATTCACAAGCTTCAGTGTGTTGCCTGTTCACTCTCCTGGGTGCAGCTATAAACTGTTACAATTTCTCAGATGTTCAGTCACATGTGACACACTTTCATCCTTGGGATCATGCTATCCTTAATATATTCATACACATAAAGTGACTTGGCTTGCTTAGAGTTTTCAATGGTCAGGCTAATTCCTTTACACAAATGTTACACATGCTTCCACAGTCAAAGTGCGCATTGAAAATGCTGCACTGACCCATTGCTGCACAAAGAGGACACATTGCAACACACAACAATTTAGTTGAGAAATTGTCAGTGTTTGGCTCTGCATTCAGCTGTACATTAATCACATTCCGTATTGCGAATATTGAAATATGGCCATTGAACCCACAACATTCTGTCAACTGAGCCAGGCTGGCTGACAAACTAAAATCCCATGGTGTGATTTGAAACGAAAGAAGGTAGTTTCTCTGAGTGTTCAAATTCTTGCATTTGATATAGCTTCTTATCAAGAACTTCCTCTTCGGCCGTGCCTTCTGCTACAATCCTAACTCTCCCCCCTTTCCTATTCTCCATCCCCCTGCCCCTACCCCGACCTTTCCCCCCCTGCTCTGGTCCCGACCTAACTGTTCAGTGCCTTGGGAAGTCCTCCCAAAGTGAAAGGCACTCTATAAACGTAATTCGGTTGTTGTTGTTATCAAGTCGTTGAGATGTCTCAAAGCGCTTCACAGATAATACTATAAAGTGGATTGATTGTGTATGTTGTGGGCGAAACTTGGCCGCCAATTTGTGCACAGCAGTGTCCCATAAACAATCATAGATTGAGTGACTAAATTTTATTACCACCCTAGTAAGCGATCCAGGTTCCAATTTACTGCTAGGTAAACAGAGACGTGTGGAGTAAGGAAAGTGGCCTAAGGAAAGTTGCCTAAGGTTAACTTGGATTTTCTTGCTTGCAAGGCGAGTGCACTAACCACTAACCATGGGACTCCACAACTATCCCCAAAATCAAAAGTTTATTCACTGCACGGCGGTTTATGGGATTTTGTGTTGTGCAAATGTGCTGCTGCATTCACCTACAAGTTACACGGTTCGTTACACTTTGTATTATGTCCTGTGAAGCCCTTTGACACATCATAACACAATATTCATATTCAATGTTTAAGGATTATTATAAGTTCTGTCTTCTGTCAGAAAGTTGAGTTTCTCTGCTACTCATAATCATGGCAGTTCTGAATGTGAAGTAATGGGCTGGTACAATTGTATGGCTTCAGCTAATTGGATTCATTCCCTATAATTGGCTCAACTAGTATTTTAATCCACTGGTATGGAAAATTCACCACCGCATTAACTCTATATCAGAATTTGCAAGCTACCATTAATGTTGACTAAGGCAGCAACCACTGCACTAAACTATTGTTTCCCACATTACGGTAAGTCACTGTCCCATTGCAAGGCCTTTCCCCACAAATCTATCCTGACCTGAACCTACATTTGTCCACTTGCACTCCATTGCCTCAATCTTTGCCAAATTGTATTGGCTCCCTATTTCTGAATGGATTTTGTTCAACGTCCTCACTCTTGCATGTGAATCTCTTTGCACGCTAACAGCTCCCTCTGTCTCTGACCTGCTCATATTCACTCTTCTTCCCACCTCCTTTCACTTAGGACCCTAACAAGGGGATTTGCACATTCCCTACCCCTCAAACAACAACAACATTACATTTATAGAGCGCCTTTTACGTCGGGAGTCAGGTTGGGACCCAAGCTGGGGGCCGGGGGCAAGGTAGGGGAAGGGGAGGGAGAGAGTTTGGAAGGCAGGAGAAGGCACGATCGAAGAAGAGGGTCTTGAGACCGGCCTTGAAGGAGGCAAGGGAGGAAACAAGGTGAAGGAACTGTGGGATAGAGTTCCAAAGTATGGGGGCAGAGAAGCTAAAAGCCCATCCACTGATGGTAGGGTGAGTCGGGCGGGTACATGGAGCAGACCAGATCCCACTAAATGGAGGCGGCAGGCAGGTTCATAGGGTGACAGCAGGTCAGAGAGATAAGACGGGGAAGGCCATGAATGTCCTTGAAAGTGAGGATGAGGATCTTGAATTCAATCCTTTGGGGGTTGGGGAGCCAATGGAGCCGAGCGAGGGTGGCAGTGATGTGGTCATGGAGCTTGATGCGGATGAGGACATGAGCTTCAGAGTTCTGGATGATCTGTAGCTTGTGAATGCAAGCGCCAGGAACATTGACGAGGAGGGAGTTTCCATAGTCGAGCCTTGATGTGACAACTGCATGGACTAGGGTTTCTGCAGCCTAAGGGATGAGGCAGTGGTGGAGTTTTCATCTCCACACAATCATTGGCGAGCATTGAGCAATTTCACTTTTTCACCTCCCCTTCCCCTTAAACAGTATGCTATCTCAATGCACCCTATTGCTGAGATCCGTACTTCACAATAACATGGGAATTGAACTCTTGATTCCTTTCATCTTTGCCATAACCTTGAATCCAGCATTCTGTCAGTCTGGTGCATTGGTGTCACTCTGAGTCAGAGTTCTAAGGTGACATTGCATTGCCAGGCAAGGGGTATGCCTCAAAGTCAGAACTGCCATCCTTCTGATGAGACATTAAACTCATCCCTTTAATGCTCTGAGATGCTGCCCTGCGTGAAACATAAGTTATATAAACATAAGTTGTTGTTGTAAACTGAAGCCCCATCTGCCTGTCCATGGCAATATTTGAAAAGTGAAGTGAGTTTCTCCCGGTGTCGTGGCCAATAATCTCCCAAATTAAAAATGAGTCATTTGTTTCACGGGCTATTTGTGAGACAATGCTATGGGCATTGGGCTGTTGTGCTCAACTGCGAATACACAGTCAGGTCCATTTTACAGTACTGTATATCCATTGAAGCATTGTGGTAAGTCCTCCTGATGAGAAAGGTGCTATACCAAAGGCAAGAATTATTGTTAGAGTTAATTTCTTTATGGTTTGTTTTTGACTCTATTTCCTTTCAAAACAGTAAAAGAATCATTACTTTGCTTCCCATTGCCTATCATTGCATAGCCTTGTCATTCCATTCACATTCTTATTATGTCGTGCAATGTGCCTGGACATGTGTTGAGTGTAGATAGACACTGATCTGGTGTTCTAAAGGTGCAGTCTACACCCAAGGCTCCACTTCTCAGAACGGATAAAATGTACAGGTCTGACAATTCCTATCAGTGCAGCACAATGTAAGTACAGGGAGCTAACGACTCAGTCTCCTTTGACACACACCATGACATATGTTGTGTGTCTTCAAGCAGCAGGAGATGCCACTATGAGGGGATTTGATGTCGCTGCACTGTTGCCCCGGCTCCATATCTACCTGATTGGAATTGTTGTATTGTTGGTTCCCCAAGTCTTGGGAGGCATCACAATAATGTCAACAGCTTAGAACAGCACAAACTACTACCACAACAATAGGAGTTAGCACAACAATCAAACCTAATAGATTCTGCAATAGCTTTAGTAAACAAAGAGAATGTGGGTTGAACTGAGAGATGCCTGGTTGTACCCAGCCTGACTGTTCAACCCCTTGGGACGTCCTCCCAACGTGAAAGGTGCTCTAGAAATGTAATTCTGTTGTTGGTTGTTATTGTCCAAACTTTCTGAAAACCTTATATGTCAGATGTATCTCAATCATCACAGGTTCATTTTGCTTTAAAACCAAACAGATCACAATGGTCACAAGAGCAATACATGCTTTTTAAGGCCTTCTTAAAACTGAGGGTTTTGTTTTTGTAAGAACATAACAATTGCTGAATGAAAGAAGACCAAGAGCATCCAATTCGCCTTCCATCATCTTGGCAGTTACATGCACATGTTGTTTTCCAAACTATATACTGTATTGAGATGGAATCAATTTGGGATGTTTGACAGCAAGATAGCAAGAAAAATAATACTAGTAACTGTTGATATAGGCACATATGATAGAGCACATGTCACTCTACTTGAGAATTAAAGGAGGATATTAAGGCAACTAATAATAATAATCCTTGCATATAATACAGTGCCTTAAAAGCTAAAGGGATTAAGGGATATGGGGATAGGGCAGGTAAATGGAATAAGGATAGAAATCAGCCATGATCTTATTAAATGGCAGGACAGGCTCGAGGGGACGAATGGCCTTCTCCTGCTCCTGCTTCTTATGTTATGTTCTTGTCACACCATCGAGACATTTCAAAGCACTTCACAGAATATACTGTAAAGTGGATTGACTGTATTTTGTGGGTAAAATGTAGCCACCGATTGCATACAGGAGTGTTTCACAAACAATCATGGATTGAGTGACCAAATTATAATTTTTTTAAAGGGATTATTACCGCCGGAAAGCAATCCGCCAATCAACTAACAATTGGTTCCTACTTACTGCTCGGTAAACAGAGGCTTGAGGTGTAAATAAACTAATATGCTACAAGACTGTGGGGGGTGGGGAGGTGATGGAGAAATACAATGGAAATGGGGATAAAAAAAGATCTGCCACAATTTAATAAAGTGGCAGATAAGGTTTGATGGCTTGAACCTACGTTCCTATCAATCTTGGTTTTAAAAAAGAGCCTCTTGAATATATTATGTAAACTAATTCATGGTTTGGGAATGAATTACAACATGCATGAAGTCCTCCATTGACATGGAGTTTGTATATCTAGTCTAGTGATTCACCTTTGCTTGTTATGTATTCTCTTTGAAGTATTTAGTGGTACCAAGCCTTCTGTGAAGAAGGGGTGGCAGTGGCTTGGACTTAGTTCAGCTCTACTGATCCAACACCGTACAAGTCTTATATTTTGTGTGCAAATCACTCTTAATTAATAATTGAAAAAGTTAAGCTAGGAATTAGCATATTCCACTCTTTTAATAAATGTTATTTGATTTATAAAGTGCTACTTATTTCATTATATTAGCAGTGATTTAGGAGGATTAATTTAAATTGTGGGAGTCTGGTAATTGGCTTCATAGAAATAACAGGTCCACATTATCCACATTACTGCTTGAAGGTAGATGCTGCGGTGGAGGGGGCATGTTAAATTGAGCGTTATTAATAGTGACTTAATCTTGTGCATTTTTATGTTAAATAACAATAACTTTCCATTTGATGAAGCACCTTATCAGACTGCCGAGATATCTCAAAGAGCTTCACAGGATATATTGTAAAGTGTTGTCATTGTGCATTTTGTCAAATTCAAGATCCTCATCCTCACTTTCAAGGCCATCCACGGCCCTGCCCCTTCTTATCTCTCCGACTGCTGACTCCCTACCAACCTGCCTGCCCACTCTGTTCAGCGGCATCCGGTCTGCTCCATGTCTCCCGCCCGAACTGCCCTACCATCAGTGTCCCAGGTTTCAGCCTCTCTGCCCCCATACTCTGGAACTCCATCCCACAATCCCTTCAACTCGCTTCTTCCCTTGCCTTCTCAAGAACATCTTTTTTGATCGTGCCTTAAACTGCCCTCCCACCTCTCTCCCTCCTGTCGCACTACCTTGCCCCTCCCCCATGCTCAGGTCCCGACCCCTGACTGTTCAGCGCCTTGGGATGTCCTCCTGACATGAAAGGAGCTCTATAAATGTGGATACTCTATAATAAGATTATTCATAAATATTTTGTTGGGAGATATATGGATGATGGTAATATAAATATAACAATCCTTACATTTGATATAGCACTTTTATCATAGTTTATTCATAGACGTCTCAAAGTGCTTCAAAGAATATTCCATAAAGTGAATTGACTGTATATTTTGTAAGCAAAACGCGGCAGCCAATTGCGCACAGCAGTGCCCCACAAACAGTGATGGATTGAAGTGACCAATTTGTTATTATTTTCAAAATATATATTTTTTAAGGAATTATTACCTCTGGCAAAGTGATCCTCCAATCGACTAACAATCAGGTTCTTACTTACTGCGAGGTAAACAGAGGAGATTGGAGTTAGGTAACACACCAAATATTTTGTTCTGCCTGGAATCAAATCAATTTTTTCTATTCGCATGGTGATCGCTGACAATGTATCTGCTATATGTAAATGGTGTTTCTATAACAGTGGAAATGTGTTATATTCAATAGGTCAATATTAACACTATGCTGCAAACAGCAACTGTATATCTATACTTACCATATCACTGGAGCACAATTGAGACCTGATCACATTCCTATTACATTTGCATTCTCACAAATTTGTTTGCTTCAGAAATCCAGGTATGTAGAAACGACCTCATTAATCTGATCCTATTTGTTCTATAGAAAAGTGTCAGATTATGGGAGGTTGCAGGATAAACGAGGAACATTTGTTTTCAAAAGAGGCCAATTACTCATTCATGCCCACCTATGTGCGAATACAAATCCCCACACAAAACAGATATTGGCATAATACTCTTCAATTACTGAATTATAACTGCTGCAACATTCACACACACATTACTTTCTTGTTAGTTTTTTTTCCAAATTTCTCAGAACTTTACAGTGCATTTTATATTATGTAGTACGCATACACACACTCACACCACCCAAAGTCACGCATGTACACACACAAACACACACACACACACACACACAAAATTGGGGTATAAGCTGCATTGCGTACAATATGTGGCTCAGTTGATAGCATGTTTGGTTCTGAGTCAGAAAGGTGTTGGTTCAAACCTCACGTCAGGACTTAGAGCTCAAATAGTCTTGGCTGAGCACTCAAGTGCAGTCCTGGGGGGGTGCTGAGGTGTTGGAGGTGCCATCCTTTGCAATGAAATGTTTAAGCTGATATCGCATCTGCCTATTTGCATGGGCTTTAAAGATTCAGTGACAGTTTTTGAAAATAGAAGGGAATTTCTCCCGATGTCCTGGCTAACAATTCTGCAAGCAAAACTGGCCATTTACTTTGTAGAGTTGACTGATGTTCGTGTATGCTAAGATGTCTTTAGGACCTGCAATGTTTCATTTTTTTAAATTCACTCCAGCTTTCTGGGTGGTTCGGCCAGGGATTATACATGTGTTTTTTTAGTCGGCTTCCAAACTCCCTGCACATCATCAACGTCAAAGTCGCTGTAGTGTTCAAAACAATTAAGCAAAGCCTCAAATGCTTTTTCTGTCTCATGCTGTGGCATTGGTGGGGAACATGGTTTATCATAATCCTGCAAGCTGTCATCACCATCTCTGCTGTCACAATCATCTGCTGGTGTATTTTGCTGACAAAGCTGAGAATCTGTGTGTGTCTGAAACAATCTCAATCCCTGAATTTTTGTGAACTTCAAGGCGGGCAGGCAGGCAGCTTTTGGAAACTGGAATTTCAGCTGCATTATTAGTCACAGGAACTCGGGACCACTCGGGGCAGGAAAAGTCCATTGGGTCCTGATATATGCAGCCTGTGGAGTCCTGTAGCATATTGGTTAAAGCATTTGCATTGTGAGTCAGAGGACCTGGGTTCGACCTCCGGACAGCGCAAAACGTTAGGCTAGTTTCCTTGCTCCACTCGCCTCTGGTGATCTAGCAGTAAGCAGGAACCTGGTTGTTAGACGATTGGTGATTGCTTTTCCGAGAGTAATAATCCCTTAAAAACAAAAATTTAAATAATAATTGTTGTTTTGATTGTTTGTGGTACACTGCTGCATGTAATATGCTACTACGTTATGTCAAATGCAAGGATTATTGTATATATTAGACATATATATTATATTCTAATAGGAAACCTACTGTAACAATTAATAAATAACCCTACTCTCTTCTTCCTCATTTGAAGTCATGAGACAGGTTCATATTGGATTCCTCACCAACTGGCTATCTAATTCCCTCCTGGATTCACTGAAAAAATCTGCCACCACAGTCTCCCCAGGTAGTCTGTTGCACATTTTCACAACACCCTGTGTAAAAATAATTAAATCTGAAGTTTCTGTCTACCTTACTTCTCTGAGCTTGAGTGTGTGGAGTTCTCTCATTGCCCTTTGAAACCCTCTCTCTGTAGGAAGGGCAGTGAATCCTCTCTGTGCTGGGGACAATTCTGACAGCCCGGGAACAGTTGTGTATGATTGTGCTTGTCACAGCATTCCAGGAACGCAGAGCAAAATAAATTGCTTGCTTCAGGTTGATACACTTCATGTCTTTACTGTTGTCGATCAACTCGCAGTAATGTTGAACAAGGAGCTTTATACACTGCCACTGTGCTTTAAAGATCGCTGATGATCCCAGCATCCATGGATTGATAAGATGAGATGTCCTGTTGAGAAGGGGAGGTGAGGAATGAGGTAGAAGAAGCTTGAACTTTAATCAAAGATGAGTTTATGTTTTTCTAAAATTATCTATTGTTGTTTGTAAGAAGCAATAGCTTTTCAATTTTACCAAGGCATTGACTATAAATATGTGCATATATAAAAAAAAACACATAACCGTATTCGGAAATTGTTTTATCAAACTCCAGCTGTTACCCCCAACATACACTCTAGGGTGTCTAAGCCTTGGCTCTCACCAACCTACACCAAATACATCACTGACTTAAATAAACAGAGTGTATCCCTCTGGGGAGAGAATATGTGCTCCATTCTCGAAACAAGGATATTTTCAGTATTCGTGGAATATATGTGGAATATATATGTGGGTATGGTAAAGTGAATTGACTGTATATTTTGTGGGTGAAACACACATCCACCAGAACAGCAGTCAGGACCTCAGTGTAACATCTGAGACTGGCAGGGCACCTCAAACAATATAGTGCTCCCCCAGCATTGCATTGGAGTGTCAGCCTAGTTCAATCTCCTGATGTGTAGTTTGAATCCAAAGCCTTCCGACTCAGAAGTGAGAATACTACCGACTGAGCTAGGCTGACAACAGTGCAGTGCTTAGACTCTCACAGACAGTCACGGTTAGCCAGAATTATTAATGCCCGAGTCCTCAGCAAACGATTTAGTGTTTGTAGCTGAACACTTTATAGTTGATGGGAAAATTATTGAAGCTGTCACCGCGGAGCCACATGAACAATGCATCCTTCACATCTCTGTTTTTTGGGTCATGTTGTCTTTGAAGCTTTAGTCATTTTTGTTCAAACACAAGATGCTCTTCCAACTGCAAAACATCACTTCCTGTTGGTGCCAAGATTGTTCCTCGATGCCTCCCACCAATTTGTTGTGCAATCCTTTTCTGCGCTGCCCAAGTGTGCTCAGATAATGCAATGGCAGATGTTTGGACTCAAAACTGCTGATAAATCTCTTCTACAACTATTGAGCAAGTTGTAAATTGTGTGGTGGCCGACCATAACCTATTTGTGTTCAGAATGTGCACGGGGAGATAAAGGATAATCCTTGCTTAGAATGTAGCACCTTTACGCATCAACGAGACATCTCAAAGTGCTTCACAGGGTGCAACAACAACTTATATTTATATAACACCCTTCCTGCAGGGCAGCATCCTGAGCACTTAGCAGTTGTGGTGCTAGTTGTCGAGTCAGGGAGAGGGAGCAGTTGACTGTAAGCATGATCAAAGCGGAAGGTCTTCAATTGTGATCGAAGAACGAGGAATTAAGGGAGGGAGTTCCATAGCTTTGGGGCATAGTGGCTTATAGCATTGCCGAGGATAAACAATGAAGTACTGTATATAGAAGCAAATGACAGCCAATTTACATACAACCATGTCCCACAAACAGCCATGAAATGAATGACCAATTTTTTTAATTTTCGGTTTTGTTGACCAAGACACCAAGGTGAAACTTTATTTTCAAATAGTGCCATCAGCTCTTTAACATCCACTAAATACAAGGACTCTTATTATGATTGTTAACTTCAGGCTTGGCAGTGATGCCTTACACATTGCAGGATTCTCCCAATATACACAACGTGAAGGATCACACATCAAGAATGACCACTTGTGTACTGCAGCATGCCTGGCGTCTGTATGAATCATTGCAATCCACTTGAAAAAAGAGGAGTCAAATTATACTTGTAAAGGGAAGAGGGGAACTGATCGAGGGAGGTGGAGGTGGGTGGGGGTGGGGGGGAAGGGCAAGATTCCTATGATCCTAATTTGTTTTGAAAACTAAATCTTCGTCTATGTCTCCCCAAAGAATTGTGTTTTCATAATTACTGCTCAACTCTCTTTTTCCCAAAGACAAATGTTTTTATAATTACTAATGAATGCAGGCCCGATCATGTTGAGACATCTGTCAGTTTGCCTTGCGCTATCTTTCCCTGTTGCTGACTTGAAATATTCTCGTTTAATAGCCATTGTGCTTTATACCATAATCACACCCGTGTGTTCAGGAGGAAATGGCCAGAAGTACCACACCTTAATGATCTGTCTTCACATCACACATAATAGTCACATTGTGAGACAGATTAATTCCATAAAACACCTCCTGTCTCTGTTCTTTATGTACTTCATCTCAGAAATTCTTTTGAGTCACTGTTTTGAACAACATGCTTGAAAAAGCAGCAACGAATAAAAGTGCAACATGGGAAATAGTATTCCAACAGAATTAGCCTCTAAAGGATCCAAACAAGAAACTAGCTCCAAATAAACCCTACTATTCATCTTTAGGCTGAAGGCTTTAACTCAACATTATTACTCATCTAGTGATTTTTCCAGCTCTCAAGCTGTTTTCCATATTGTTGCTGTGAAGGCATAATGCAAACAGCATGTCTCTTTTCCAAATTACCTCCACCTTGCCCCTCCCTCTCTCCTCTCAAAGCCTATCTGAAGACCTATTTCTTTGGTTGAGTCACTTTTCCTCTGGCCACTTCTCTAGTTCCCTTCTAGCTCAGACCAGTATGACTTTGGAGAGTACTTTGAAAGAGTCTCGCTACTCATATGGTGTGGCATAAGTGTAAGTTGCTATTGATGTTGACTTTCTGGGTGACAGCCCTTACCAGTGGTAAAATCAATCAATGTGACATCTTCTTCAGTGAATCCTATAAAACCAAATAGTAAATGAAAGGCCTATGTAGGTGCTCGATCTATGGAGAGTTTAAAATTCTGTTGTTTCACTAAACAGTAATTTCCCTCACCACCTCTCTTGACCCAACAAAATTCAAAATCATGTTTTCTGAATCTAGACAGATCATTGGCAAAGACACCTAGGTCTGCAACTTTGGCCAACGTCACTTTGTTGGTCTTGCATTGTTTCTCAACTCATGAGATCTCTATTTGTCAATGAGTTACACTATTTGTCAGAGCAGCTAACTTGGCTCAGTTGGTATTACTCTTGCTGGAATTTTGTTGGTTCAAGTTCCACATCGTAACACAGAACTTTTATAATCCAGTCTTACACTACAGTAGAATGCTGGGGTCTGCTGAATATTTATAGGTGCCATTCTTCAGATTAAAATTTAAACTGAGAATCGGTCTACCTGTACAGATGGAGGTTAAGAGATCCCATGGCACTATTCAAAATGAAAAAGGAGTTCATCCCAGTGTCTTGACCAAACAATCCCCCACACAATATTGGTCATTCATTTAATGGTTCCATGGTGGAACCGTGGAACCATTCAATGGTGGAACCGTCGAAGAGGAGGATCTTGAGGCTGGACTTGATGGAGCCTAGGGGAGGTGGAGGAACTGTGGGATGGAATTCCAGAGGTTAGGGGCAGAGTGGCAGAAGGCTCGCCTGCTGATAGTGGGGCAGGTGGGACATGGAGCAGGCCGGAGCTTGCAGAGTGGAGGTGGTGGGCAAGTTGGTGGGGGATGAGGAGGTCATGGATATAGGGTGTGGGGAGGCAATGGAGGGCTTTGAAGGTGAGGACCAGGATCTTGAAATGAATCCTCTGGGTGATGGGGAGCTAAAGAAGTTGGGAGAGGATGGGGGAGATGGGGCCACAAAGCTTGGATCGGTAGAGAACACAAGCTGTAGAGTTCTGGATTATCTGCAACCTATGCTGGGAGGATTTGGGAAAGCCAACAAGCAGGGCATTGATATAGTCAAGCTGGGATGTGATGAAGGCATGAATGAGGGCTTGAGGGGTGAGGTAGTGGCGGAGTCGGACAATATTGCGCATGTGAGGGAATGCACAGCAGGCCATGGCTTGGACGTGGGGGGAGGGTGGGGGGGGGGGGGGAAGACAGTTGAGGATTATACAAGAGACCTAGGTTCCTCACTGGCTTGGTGAGGTTGAGTGTGTAACCATGAAGATTGATGCTGCCAGTGCCTGATGTGTGAAAGCATTGGCGCGAGCCAATCGGGAGGACCTCGGTCTTGTTGACATTCAACTCTAGAATATTAGCTCTCATCCAGTACTATATATCTGACAGGCAGAATGTCATGACAGCAGTGGTCCTGGAGTGGAGGGTAGAAGCAGAAAAATAGAGTGCGTGTCATCCGCATATATGTGGAAGTTGACCCCATATTTGCTGATGATGTCACCAAGTGTGAGCATGTACATATTGAAAAGTAGGGGGCCAAGGACAGAGCCCTGGGGGACGCCACAGGTGCCAGTGCCAGTGCCAGTGCTGGAGGAGAAGCCATTGGTGGCGACGAAGTGTAGAATGAGACATGAAACCACATTTTTGTTAAACTAATGTGCTGTCTACCGCTCCTGCCTACCATTAAAAATCCAATAGGACAATTGGAAAAGATAAGAGAGTAAAAAACAATTTGTCATTCACTTTAGGTTGTTTTTGGGACACTGCATTACACAAATAGGCTGCCTCATCTAATGATACATATACTGTACAGTCATTAAAATTCAAGCTAATTCCTTTGAAGCATTGTTTTGACATGAAAGGCACAAAACCAAATGTAAGGATTGTTAAGATTAGCTCATTTAAGAAAATGGAAACATAGAAACCGGAGATCATTCAGCCCATTGAGACGGTTTACTAGATTGCATCAGACAAATTAATCCCATTTCTCTTTCTTTTCGCAATGCCAGCTCAAACTTTTACTTCTCAAGTACTTTGTTAGTCTTTTAAAACATTTTAATTGATCTGACTTCTACATTGTTCTGAATATTGCATTATATAGTGTAATTTTGTTGTTGTTATGTTAATAATCCTTGCATTTGATATCACCTTATCACCTTTGCTTGGAGGAAAGTGTTTGTAGGATTTACTGTAAAGTGTAGTGATAGGGGATTTTCTATGTGAACAAAACAGCCAATTGCACACTTTCGCAATCCACTGTTCCACTTTGAGATGTCTTCCCAATCTGAAATGTCCTAAATATTTAAATTGTATTGAATAAAGAAAAGTTTTCTCATCTTCTTTAAGCACCGCACTGTTCTACTGTGTGTGTTTTAGAGTTAAAAAAAGTACAGCATTCACATGAATTCAAAGATAAATGCAGACTCAGTTCCTGAGACTCTCAGAATTCCTGAGACTTGCCAATTACAAATGCTGAAGCCACAAATGTTCAAGTCAATTAGCAACCATTCTTAATGATGCTCCTTAATGGAGCTGAGAAGTTTCGGGTGGTACTTGCACTGATGCTTCACTCCCAGAGGTCTAACCTTGTAAAGCAAGCAGCCCAATTCCTAATTTCTGCTCCATATCACATTAAAATCAATTGCATTTCAGTATCTATTTACATCCACATTTGCAAAAGATTAATGGTGACACAATTAGCTTCAACAGCTCAAGTTGAATCAAACTCAAAGAGAGCAAACATGGTTCACAGTAGATCCATTAATAACACAATGGTAGATCTTCCTGATGGCATTATAATGGGGTGTGTTAAAAAATAGCCACTGGTCAGCCTTTCTGCCCATTATAATTACCGCTGTCAACACTTCCCTCATACTGCGCACATATGCACATTATGTACCTGTGTTGTTACTTCCTGTATTTTGTATACTCATATGTACTGTGCATTGCACATGCTCACTTTGTGAAGGAGGCACCATTTGATGCAATTTCAGGCTAACAATGCAAGAAGCTGGCCAGTCAACTATACAAGTCGGAAGGATACAGCACTTTTTGTATACAGTCCAGAGTTCACCTGTACCTTAAACAGTCCAGAGTTCACCCGCCTTACATTGGGAAAGATTATAATTGGGTTTGATTATTTTAGGGTTTAACACAATAATCAAGCATTTATATAATTGTATGTTGGGAATTCAGTTTGTCAGTTGACCATTAAGTTTACTAAATGGGCTACATACATTGATTAATTTTTTATACATGATTTTACATATAAATGTATATTTGCACAAAAATCGAATCAACATTTTTAAACTTGAATAGTGTGTTGGGAATTGTTGCACTATCGGGATGCCATCCTTTGGTTGAGATGCTAAAACAAGTTCATGTCTGCTTGTTCAGGTGATATTATAAATCTTCTGGAACCATGGGAATAGAGCAGGGAGTTTCTCCCTGACCAATAAGCCACCACATTGCTGTTTGTGGGACATTGCTGTGTAAAAATTGACTTCCACATTCACCTATAAAATATTACTGTAAATTCTATGAAGTGTTTTGAGACATCCTCCTGGCTTAAAAAGTGCCGCACCAACCGCAAAGATTATAAATTTTATGCTGAATAAGAAACGGAGTTCTCAGAGAAGCAACACTTTTCAGTGCCTGAAAATCATTCCAGCAGGAAATGTTTTTCAGAGGCATCATGGAAACGCATGCAATGAAAGGCAAAGGTTATGTAAGCAAAACATATATAATCGAATTAAGGCTGTTTTGCATCTGTACATCAATCTATGGTCAATAATTATTGGAAGGATTGATTTGTGGAATTCACTGATACCAGCAAATATACTTGACCCCCGTATAAAGTCTTGGATTCCTATAAAACAATTGTCATTTAAATGTCTAATTTGTAAGTGCAGTAAAGTTTGGTTGTCAGATTGTTGTGCAGAAATCTGTCCTGTGTCAGCACATTCACAATTAAACTGCAGGAAGGGTGATTTGCAATGCTCAGGTTGCAAGTGTTTTATCCGAATAAATATTCGATGGTCCTTTTGGGAAACAGGCAAAACAATTAGCATAAAACTGTTTGCCCCCCCTAAAGACTGTATTCTCTGCAGCAAATATATATGCTGAAAAAATTGGCTCCATCTTCATCTATCCTCCATCTTCCAGCTATTCATTCTTTAATAACCTGCAATTTTTATTAAAGTTACTTTTAGAAAATTCAATAGATCTCTGCATGCTAAATCAATTTTAATTTAAACATAAATATGGTGATATGCATAGGCTTCAGACTATTAAATTAATTTGACATTCCTTCCTCATTGTGGGATTTAGTAGAATAAACCACTATCTGACTCTGGTAGTTTTGATGTTAGTCCAGTTCAATTGGTAGCGCTTTTGTCTGAAATCTGAAGATTTCTGGGCTCAAACCCCATGTTGAGACTTTGAGTTTGTAGTTATGGCTGACACTCCAATGCGGTGGTGTGTGAACACTGCATGGTCGGAGGTGCTGTTTTTTGGTTCAGAAGTTAAACTGAGGTCCTGTCTACTTGTTCAGGATATTAATGATCCCATGCCACTGTTCAAAAAGCAAAGGGAGTTGTTTTTTCCAGTATCCTGATCAACAATCCCCGAGATCAAACTGACTTCATTGCTGTTTGTGGGACCCAGGGAGGGAGTTCTACATTGGTGCAAACAGGCTGAAAACCTGATGTACCATTAAGCAAAGCAACCGGCTGGGTCAGCGAGGTGATATAGATAGGGTCCCAGGATACCAATCCAAAGGAAGAAAGTAAATTTTAATCGTAATATTATCAATCCGCCTAAGCTGTCACCGTAATGTCTCAAAGCACTTCACGCTTTGAGACTATAAAGTGCAATGACTGTAGTTTGCTGGCGAATGTGACAGCCAATGTCCCACAAACAGCCGTGAACTGAATGATCAATTTAATCAGTTTCTGCTGCATTTGTAGTGATTAAAAACTAGATGCATTCCCAAGCATTCTCAGTTATGTAGCGCAACCAATAAAAGATGTGTGGACTGACAGCCTAAGACTGGGAGGAATTTCAGGAACCTGCCCCAGTATTCAGTGACTCCCGCTGGAAAGGCACGTGGATGAATGTCAGACATGGACAGGATCAGGCTTGTCTGCGATGCCCTTCATGGTTCAGTACCTCACTGGCACTCACTGTAAAGGCTCACAGCTAAAGAATGGACATGAGTTGGTGAAGCTGCCAGTAGTTAGAGCCAGCACCTTGCAGAGGGGAGGGGAGGCAGAGGCAGAGAAGGATCAGTGCGATGTAGGGGAGTGTGGAGAGGAAGGGGATGAGGGGGATTTGGAGAAGGCAGGAAATTTGTTGCAACAAAGATTTGACCATGCCAAAACTTTATAAAATGTCAATGCATAATCCGATGGGAAAATAAGTTCACGCTTGAAGTAACATTCATTTAAATCGGAGCAAAATGCAAAAAAAGTTTAGCACAGATCGAATAATAACAACAAATAATAATTATTATAGGAATGTTAGGCCACTGAAGGCAGTCTGTGTTAAATCAATATATTTATAACAATAATGATAATAATAGTAACAATCCTTACATTTGACATAGATCCTTTATGTTGGAAAGACTTCTGGAAACACATACCAGGATGGATACATTGTAAAGTTAAGTAACTCTGTATTTTGTGGGTGAGCTGTGTGTGTGCATGTATGCTGCGAACTGTGTGTGTTTATCGCTGTTTAATTGAAAAGAATGTTATGCTCACAATGTGGCCATTGAAAGAGCTTAACCCATGGAAGCACTGGGGATAACACGATTACTGATTCTATTTGACAACAAAGATTTCTCCTCTTGTCAACATTTGTGTCCGAGTTCTTGCTCTGACCTTCGAGCTGATGTGAAGCTCTGTGGCCCAACTAGAGAATAAATTACATTCAAATAATATTAATGTTTCCACCGCAACTCCCATACCCGTGTCTCACGCACTTCTAACCTCGTGTCCTATTTTAATTCAGACATCAGTACCCATTTCCATTATTCTAATGCGCACATCAAATTCTGTATGTGTCTAAAGTTGTGGAAAATCCTGTGAAGTCAAGACTAAACGAAATGGCTTTATGAAAAAGGAATAAAGTTCCTTTGGAAATGCATCAAAGGGTGCACTGCCAGCAATCAGATTAATGGCACATCGCTTGCCCAGCCAGATGTCACTTCAAAAATCTTTTAATGAGGCATAAAGCGTAATGCTAGGCAAACTGTTAGGGTGAGCATCTGAGGGGAAGATAAAACGGAAGTATGTGTCTTTTATTCACAATAAATTGCTTACATTAAATTAACTGACACAGAGGCCGAGATACGTTTTTTGTTTGGGGTGGGAGAGTCAAGGGAGTGTGAGAGAGGAGAGTGTTAACGCAGAAGAGAGAATCAACTTCCGCTCCAAAACCTTGCGAGTGATCCCTGTCACTCAAATCGAGTTTGCCATATTTATTTCCATTAAGGATAACTATGCAGCTGGAAGAACTTGCTCATCTATAGGAACTTGAACTCATACTGGTTTGAATTGCCTCTAGAATGTCAGCAAGATTGAAGGAATGCTCATGCTCTACTTTGGGTACTCTTTTGGATACCACTCAAGTTGGCCTGGCTGTAATCTGTACAAGAGATGTGGAATCTATAATAATAATATATCTATCTTGGCATTGAAATTGTGCCTTCATGTCGGGAGGACATCAGCAGGCGTCCTGCAGCTCAGCGCTTAGAGCACTTGCCTTGCAAGCGAGAGACGCCGTCCGGCGTGGAGGGCGCTATATAAATCAAAGTTGTTGTGGGTTCAATTCCAGACAGAACGAAACCTCGGGCAAGTTTCCTTACTCCACATGCCTAATAATAATCACTCAAAAAAAAAGGGGTCACCTCAATCCAAAACTGTTTGTAGGACACTACTGTGTGCAATTGGCTGCCGCGTTTCGCCCACAAAATATACAATCAATTCACTTTACAGATTATTCTCTGAAGCGCTTTGAGTCATCTAGCAGACGTGAAAAGTGCTACATCAAATGCAAGGAATAGTATTATTATTATGATTATTATCTCAAAGCACATCACCGGATTTTATAGTAAAGTGCAGGAATTGGGTAATTACAGGTGAACATGATGTTGCACACACAGCCATGAAATGAATGCGGCAATACAATTTACATTTATATAGCGACATTCACATTGGGAGGAAGT
Organism: Hydrolagus colliei; assembly: GCA_035084275.1. NCBI lineage: Eukaryota > Metazoa > Chordata > Chondrichthyes > Chimaeriformes > Chimaeridae > Hydrolagus > Hydrolagus colliei. The sequence continues at coordinate 148,026,779 of CM068742.1, forward strand.
CTCATAACACCAGCTTCACAGAGCCGGATGGACACCTGAGCAGGCATGTGAGAACCGATTTGAAGATCAATTATATCTGGGGCAATTGTTGAACAGGACACTGAAAGAAACTCTGTTCTCCTCTTGAATAGTGACCACATGATCTCTTATCGTGCATGTGAACAGACAGACAGTCAATCTCCCTGTCATTTCGAAAAGAACAACCTTGGATTGTTTCTTTAATCCCAATGTTCCAAATGTCCAGCTAGTTGTCTGGGATTTCCACCACAACACTGAAAGCTTTAGGACTCTTTCCCCCAATCTCCAATTTGCACCCTCCTTCCTCTCTTTTAGATCACAAATGAAGACCTACCTCTTCAAATGTACTTACAGTCACCCCGCTCCCTCCCTGGCCTGGCATCAGACTCCTACACATTTTTGAGCTTGGAGTTACTGCCCCATGCAAAGGGTCATCTATAAATGCAAGTTGCTGTTATTGTTGAGATGGTGGCTGAGCTTCAGTCACCAAAATTAAAAATTCACTAACTGTGTAATTCCATCCACCTTTGTTCCAGTTTTGCTTAAGCAAAGAAACAAAGAAAACAAGAGCATTTCTAGAATTTTTAGTGCAATATGCTGAGGGGACCACATGGTGAGCACTCAATGACTTATGGTTTATGAAGGCAGGTCGCATATTGAGGCCATTGTATGTCAAGGCTCAGCCGATATGTGCTATTCGCCAGTGACAGCGTAAGCCATGCAGACAGCCCGTGGCTGCTTTAATTTTCATGAATAATCCGTGACCTTTACTCGTTTCAGTCCACACTTGGAGTTATTTTCCATATCTCCCACCTCCTCTCCCAGCTCATTGTAGTCCACTGACTGAAGCCGTCGAACCTTCAAATCTCATTAAAATAACCTTTGGGGCCTGTTTTAAATGATGGAAGCAAAACGCAATCAGTTCGATTTGCAGACTGACTGACGCCCAGTTTTATTTTTGAGGAATACTGGCTCCTTATGTTATAGAGAAAATGTCAGTCTGAAAACTCTAAATTAACCTGCTTACCAGTGCATCTTCAAAGATATATTTTCAAACATAAATAAATGTTTATTATCATCTTAAATCTGTGATGTACAACGGGAATGACGATAAAGAGCAAGTGACATTTTAGTGTAACTGAGTGGCAAATGACACAGAACTCCTAACGTATGTTAAGAGATTACACCTGGGTCTAGATTTACTCTAACATAACATTTCACAGCATCCAGAATTTGGCAAAGTATTCAATACACTCTTTAACTCTGATATTCCTGTGTGAAAATTGGTTGCCCTGTTCACCTACAAAATGCAGTACCTCCACTTTACACCATATATTGTGAAGCACTTTGAGACGTCCTCCTGGCGTCAAAATGATTTATCAAAGGTAAGGAATATTATGCATGTTGGACCATTCACTTCAGATAATGTCTCATTTTAATAAAATAAAATGAAGGGAAGGCTTGATTGTCTTTTTTTGAATCCATTGTAAATCTGTTCTAGTTTTATCACAGTTTGAAGTATTATTCTGCCAACAAAATATATTCTGTGAAGCGTTTTGACTTGTCCCAAAGATGAGATAAGGTACTGTATCAAATGCAAAGATTATTATTATTACTAAGATGTTATACATGGGATAGCAACAGCACTGTTCTTAGGCTGAGTGAAGGCAATTTTCTTAGAATCTTTGCACTATCCCAAAAGACTTCAGACTAAAAGTAATATTTTAGAAGTTACTCAGTTTGGTTTTGATTAATTATTCTGCATTAAAAAGAAAGTAAGATCAGTAAGGTACAGAGGTGGCAGATGGGGTTAGCGAGGACAGAGGAGAGAGCATTAGGAGGAGAGGAAAGAGCAGATAACAATGAGAAGAGAGTAGAGAACAAAGAGATAAGAAAATAGAAATGAGAGGAGAGAGCAGAGAGGAAAGAACAACAACAATAGCAAAATTATATTTATAGAGCACGTTGGGAGGATGTCCCAATGCACTGAACAGTCAGCGGTTAGGACTCAAGCCTGGGGGACGGGCAGGGTAGGTGGGAGGGGAAGGAGAAAGGCGGGAGGGTAGCTAAAGGCACGTTCGAAAAGGAGGAACTTAAGACTGGCCTTGAAGGAGGCAAGGGAGGAAGTGAAGCAAAGGGGCTGTGGGATGGAGATCCAGAGTGTGTAAGGCAGAGAAGCTGAAAGCCTGGCCATTGATGGTAGGGCGGGTCAAGCAGAAGACATGGAGCAGACTGGAGCCCGCTGAACGGATGGGGCGGACAGCTTGGTACTAAGTCAGCATGTCGGTGATGGGAAGGGGCAAGGCCATGGATTGCCTTGAAAGTGAGGACGAGGATCTTGGATTCGATACTTTGGGGGATGAGGAGCCAATGGAACCAGGAGAGAGTGGGAGTGATGGGGCTGTAGTGTGGGAGAGGACATGAGCTGCAGAGTTGAAAGAATAGAAAGGAGAGAGCAGAGGGAGGACAAAGGAGAAGGCAAAGAAGAAAGAACAGATAGGAGGGAGAAGAGAGGAGAGAGCAGATAGATGAAAGGTGAGAAGAGAGAGAGCAACAGCAACTTCAATAATACAACAACTTGCATTTATATATTGCCCTGCAGGCTGGATAGCGGCCTGGAGTGCTTGAGAAGAGAACAGAAAGGAGAGTGGAGAAAGGAAAGGTCAAAGAGAGGCAAGAGAGCAAAGATGAGAGAGTATAGACACGAGAGAAGAAAGGAGAGAGCAGAGAGTAAAGAGGGAGCAGAGAGGAGGGAGCGGAAGAGAGGGCAGAGAAGACAGATGACCTCCAGAGGGGGTGAAGTATTGCTGAGTTGTCAGAGAGGATAGGAGGAAAGAGGAGGCACACAACAGAACTTTTGTCTCCTATATCAAAACAAGGTAAGCACGAGTGAACATGTGAAAGTCATTCTGTCTCAGGCCAGGTGCAGTTTTAATGCTCTCTCCCTCTCATTGCTCCTGCTGTTCATCCTGGGTGCAGCCACACACCGCGAGCAAACACTTAGTTCAGTTCACTTCACAAAAATATTAGCATTAATTAGAAACAGCTGCCTCGGCGCTTGATATTTGTATCTGGCTTGACAGAAAATTCAGAAATACATTCAAATAATGAAAAATGATGATATGTTACGAGCAATATGTTTCCTGTAATTATCTCAGAATTGCTGCAAGCCATTTTTTGAGTGGACGGGATCATAGCTGTGCCAATGGTAGCCTACCTCTGACTAATGTAGTATTTATATTGGAAGCTCAAGTAAATAGCTTAGCAACAATAATAACAATGATTCTTGCATTTGGTACAACGCCTTTCACACCAGATGGACATCTCAAAACGCCTCACAGCATACGCTGCAAAGTGTAGTACCTGTGTATTTTGTTAGCCAACAGAACAATTAATTTGTGCGCAACTATGTCTCACAAACTGCCATGCAATGAATCACTAATTTTATCAGTTGTCTAGGACGTTGAGAGAAACTCCTATTGTTTTTCAGAACAATGCCATGGTTACCTCAGTGGCCACCCGGACCGTCAGAAGGGACCTCAGTTTAATGTCTCATCTGAAGGATGGCATCTCTGACAATGCAGCATTCCCTCACCCAATCACTGCATTTGAGTATCATCTTATTAGACTGATAATTTGAAGCAATGAGCAACAGTGGATGGATTGAAGTGAAATGCTGGGCATACATTTGTGGACTTGTAAGCCCAAAACCAATTAGAGGATCCTTGTTTATGTCTGTAGTTCCTGTCCCTACCTCAAGCCATCTGCTAATGCTATATATGTAAGCAAGCTGGCTTATTCTTTATTTCACTTTGTGAGCACAGAGCCTTTAGAAGGAGATGGCAGAGACAAGGAAATCGTGGGTGATGAACAAAACCACAGATAAATGTAGTCTGACCCTCCAGAGAACAGCTGATCTTAGAGACAGAAAATGACAAGAAATCCAGGGGTGAATTTTGTGATGTTATGATGTGCTGATTAACACCCAAGTGCTAATTAAGATTGGTAATCATTTTAGCCATCTTATAGTATTTAACAAAGTGAACATGCATTTATTGAACACCATTCAGGTAGGGCAAGTAGGGGATTCCAGAAGAATAATATCAGATGGGCTCACACTCCCCATTCAATTCATTTTACAGTATATTTTATAAAACGCTTTGAAAGGTCTTGAAGACATGATAACAGCAACAACAAAATTACATTTGTTTAGCGCTTTCAAGTCGGGAGGATGACAAGGACTAAATACATGTTGTGCAGTAGTTTAAGATTTCCTCTTGACATTAAATATATTTTTACAATGTAAAATGATTAATATTTGTGTTCTCAATGAGTCCGAGAGTGAGTCTCATCATCTGTTACACCGACGTCTGTGTCTGATTACCCAAATTTCCCCTAATTTCTCTGTTCTACAATGAAGATATTGCAGTTCTTTGAGTCTCTCTTCCAAATTTAAGTCTTCTGTTTGTCGTTCATGCTGTCTGTTCAACCATTGGTAACCATGCTTCAGCCACTATGTCCCCAACTCTGGAACACTCTTCCTCTACCCCTCTGGCTTGCCCATCTTCAGGTCGCACTGGAAAACTTCCTCTTTGGCTGTTGTTTACAGTCATCTACTGCCTCCCTCACCTCAGGATCATATTCCAATATGTTTGGAATGCTTCCCCATGTTAAGGGTACAATATAAATACAACTTGATGGTTTTGTTGTATTATTGTTGTTCTTTCCTGAATTCTCACCAAAGATCTTAGTGTCTTTCTGAAGCTCAAATGTTCAGAAGGACACAAATGATCCAAACCTACATTGCAATATGAGATTAGCTTGATATCCAATGGGAAGGTGGGGTGCGGGTCCCATTGAAAAATGAAAAACCAGATTATTCATATTAATTAAAGTTTCCCAATTGGGATAGTCAATGAGCAAGATTTCAAAATGGCAAATTGCTCACTCTAAGGCAGCACAACAATTAATAATAATCTTTGCATTTAACTAAACACCTTTATGTGGTAAGGATGTTGCAAAGTGCTTCACAGGATGTATTGTAAAGTGTAGTGACTTTATTTTGTAGGGCAAAAATACAACTAACAATTGGCACTCTGCAATGTCCCATAACAGCAAAACATTTGACATTTTATCTGGGGGGGTTGTCAGACAGGACACACAGTGATACAATACAGATTTTAATGAGGAAGAAATGACAGGATTTTCTTTAATCTCTTTTGGTGGTTTTGCCACTGATGAAACATGAGTACTTGGCTGTACATTGAGTTCTAGCATTCACTGACACGATTGGAATGGATTAAGTAAGGACAAAGGCACAACACAGGAGCAGAAAAATATAAACAGCCAGAAAAAGCCCATTGAAGCCCATCTGTCCATTCACAAAGTTATATCACTACATATTTATCATCTCACGGGCAGCATCGGAAGTTACTGTACTGCAAGCCAACTGAATTAATCTTGCATCCTATTTTTAGATGATGAAATCTGCCATTCACTGTGATTGGGAGTAAGGTGAATCTTTCAACTTCAAGACTGGGATAAATTCGAGAGAAAATTGGCTAGCTATTAAGTGAGGAAACCTACTGAGGGTAATTAGCAGATACAATACAAATTATTATACAAATTTACATCCATACTGCACCTTTCATGTTGGGAAGACATCCCAAACTTTGACTAAAGACCCAATCTGGGGTTAGTTGCTGGAAAGGGGAAAGTAGATTGAAAAATAGTTAACATGCATCCATTACTCTATGTTAACGTACTGTCAAGTGCTCTCAGCCGACCTTCTGACATGAAAGGTGCTACATTAAAAAATTGCAACAAATGCAGGGATTATTATCAACATAAAATTTTGTTCCACGTATTGGGAACAAAGTAACGTATGCCTATATTACTATATATATATAATTGTATATTACACAATGGAATTGATGAAATATAACTACTTGTTCCACATGCTGACATTTTCTCTTCACAGTGACTCCAATTTTATCACATTCTGGGATAAGGGTAAGAGAGGCTGAATATGGTTTATTTACTGTGTGTTTGGTAAGCAGGTCAAATAGGCTGAGAAACTCCCTCATGCAGTAAAACCAACACCAGACACTAATAGAGCTTGCATCAGTAAGCATTTAGACTGTACTTATTGTACTCGGTTAAAACACAAATGGGATTTTATGCAGCAAAGTAGTTGCCATACCAAACATTATTATTAATTCATTGTGGTGACATTATGACTCATAGGACACAAACTAGTAGACTGCTGGGCCCATTTCCTCAGCTAAATGTGTATTCATAAATCGTGTGACCTTTCTTCCTCTCCCACTCTCAAGGGGAAAGAACACAGAGGAACAAACCTTTTTCGGAGAAGCAATTGGATGTGTGTGACAATGTGCGAATGGCGCTATAAAATTACATTAGGTTCTCCAACGAGATACACAGTTACTGCATTGTACAGTATATCCTGGGAAGTGCTTTAAGCAGTCCATCTGATATGAAAGGCGCAATATCAAACGTAAGACCCATTAGGATTATTATATTCCATGATCTGTGTTCACCCTTTAAATAGCCATGGTTATGGTATAGAGCACTTGAAGCATCAAATGCTAAATGGTTAACAATATTAATATGGTGATACAGTGAATTGACTGTATATTTTGTGGATAAAAGCAGATTATTTCTTGTATAACAAACAATGACCAAACAGCTAAATTAACTTGTTGCAACTGTCATCCATTAGGTAAAATGGCCTATATTATTATGATTATTATTGATCATTTCTACTTTTATGCATTTCCTTCACTACCACATTGCCCATCAAACCCATTCCTTTTACCGGCAATGCAAAAACCTACCAACCCATGTTCTGTGTAGATGTTTCCTGAACCCTGAAGGCAACCAAGCAAAAACCTTCAGAATAATTCATCCATCAGCTCTGTTCAAACAGGTCATCCTTTCTGTTGATAACTCCGCTAAGACCACATCAATCATGCTCCTGCGATTAAATAACATCCATCGCGAATACTTACAAAATAGCCACATTGAGATGCCATTTAAAATATTTCTTAAAAGATTTCTTAAGAAGAAATATCTGTTTATCAAGTCAGTGTAAGAAGTAAAGGTACTGGATTTAGGAGGAAAGGGTTTATGTCAGAATTCTAGGTCTTTGACAATAATAATTTGATATAGCGCCTTATCACGTCTTTGAAATGTCTCAAAGCTCTTCCCAGAATATCCTGTAAAGTGAATTGACTATATTTTGTGGACGAAATGTGGCAGCTAATTGGCACAGTAGTGCCCCACAAACAGACGTGGATTGAGCAACAAAATTATGATTTTTTTTTGGAAGGCACTATTACCCCCAGAAAAGTGATCCACCAATCGATAACGACTGGGTTCCTATTTACTGCTAGGTAAACAGAGGAGTGTGGACTAAGGAAACTTGCCCAACATTTTGCCCTGCTGGGAATCAAATCCCATGTCCTCTTGTTTGTGAGGTGAGTGCTCTAATCACTAAGTTACAGAACTCCACATATTATTTACTGATGAATGCAAACAACTGTCATGCTAATGCTTGGAATCCAAATGAAGGGGTGAAAATTTCATGTGAGCATTACCTGCAGTGCGTTTGGTGATGTGCCGTTATAATGAGGAAAATCCTATCAGCAGCCAACATCACTAAAGGTGATGCCACAGAAATTCTACCCATAAGTCAGCAAATGTGAAAAGAGCAAATATTTGGCATTTAGCATTTCACATAAACAGTGCTATGTTGTGCTAGTTTGCTTACGGTTTTTAGCTGATATCATCAGGATTGTGTAAAACAAATTGTTTACAAAGTGCTCATTCACATTTTCCTATTTTCAGGTCACAGCTTAAAAGCTTTCTTTTCGACCACACTTTTGGTCACTGTTTTCCCCCTCCCCCTGGCTCGGCCCCGGGATCTATTATTCTCTGTGAGACATCGTCTGGCATGGAGGGCGCTATCTAAATCCAAGAAGTTGTTGTTGTTGATGATACACGCAAAATCTAGTTGATAGATCAATTGTGACAACTGCCCAATACACTTATACACAATACTTTCATTCCTTAAAAGGTGTTTCAACGCATTTGCCCACACGAAAGGTGCTATATAAATGCACTTTGGTTATGGTTGTTCACACCTATCTGACAAATCCCTTTCCTTATCTTGTTACTATCTCAACACCCACTTTGTGGAGTCTTGTAGCTTAATGGTTGGAGGACTTGCCTCGCAAGTGAAATATCTGGGTATGATTCCTAGCAGGGTGAAATGTTGGGCAGGTTTTGTTACTTCACACACCTCTATTTACCTAGCAGTAAGTAGGAACTCAGTTTTAGACGATTGGCAGATTGCTTTTCCAGGGGGTAGTAATTCCTTCAAAAATTGAAAAGAAAATCACTTTAAATCCCTCTAAGGCAGGAAACAGAGAGTAGGGATAAAGGGAACATTCTCTGCTTGGTGGCACGTGACATGTGTTTTCCCCCAGGGGTCTGTACTGGGACTTCAGCTATTGTCTATATACTGTAAATGAATGACTTGGATGCTGGAATAGGAAGTTTTATATCCAAGTTTGCAGATGACATTAACATTGGAGGCTCAGTAAGTTGGGTAGATGGGAGTAAGAAGTTACAATGGGACTTAGACAGATTAAGTGAGTGGGCAAAGATGTGGCAGATGGAGTTCATTGTAGGGAAGTGCAAGGTCATCCACCATGGACCGAAAAAAGATAAGGCAGAATATTTTCTTAATGGGGAGAAATTAAGAGCTGTGGAGGAGCAAAGAGATTTGGGTGTCCATATCCATAAATCGCCATGTTCACTAAAAATCACAAAAAACCTGGTGCAAAACGTAACCAAAACGGTGAATAGAATGTTGGCCTTCATCTCAAGGGACCTGGAATACAAAAGGAAAGAAATGATGTTTTGTTTTGTACATTGCCGTAATTAGAACCCATGCGGAGTACTGCGCTCAGTTTTGGGCACCACACCCCGGGGAAAATATATTGGCCCCGGAGGGGTTGCAGCGCAGGTTCACCAGAATGTTACCAGTCTTAAAATAATTAAGTTACAAGGGAAAACTGCTTAAACTTGGATTGGATTCCCTTGAGTTTAGATGTTTGAGAGGTGATTTGATTAAAGTATTTAAGATGATAGCGGGATTTGACACAGAAGATAGAGAGAAGCTATTTCCTCTCTTGGGGGAAATCCAGAACAAGGGGACACAGTCTTAAAATTAGAACCAGGCTGTTTAAGAGTGAATTCAGGAAGCAATTTTTCACTCAAAGGGTGGCAGAAATCTGGAATTCTCTCCCCCACCAAGTTGTGGATGCTGGATCCATCCACATCTTCAAGAGTGAGGTTGATATATTTTTGGTAGGTCTGAGTATATTGAGGGATATGGGGAGAAAGTGGGAAATTGGAATTGAAAGGATTAGTAGAGGTACAGAACAGCCATCATCTAATTAAATGGCAGAACAGGATTGAAGGGCTGAATGGCCTACTCCTGTTCCTGTGTTCCCTATCCCAGAGAGGATCAACTTCAAGATACTCACCCTTGTCTTCAAATCCCTCCACTCCTCTGCACCCCCTACCTCTCTGACCTCCTCTCTCCTCAAACCAGCTCCCGTTGCCTTCACTCCACTGGGTCTGGCCTCCTCCATGTCCCCGAATCCTCCGCTCCACCCTCGGAGATCGTGCCTTCAGCCACTATGCCCCAAGGCTCTGGAATTCCCTTCCTCACTACCTTCGCCTCGCTTCCTCTTTTCTCAGCTTCATGTCCCAACTGTAAGATTTTTCTCTTCGACCGCGTCTTTGGTCACCTTTCTACCCCTGTCCCCTGGCTCGGTCCTGGGATCCGCTATTGTGAAGCGCTCTGAGACGCTGTCCGGCATGGAGGGCGCTATATAAATCAAAGTTGTTGTTGTTGTTCAATCCATGACTGTTTGCGGGACACTACTGTGCACAATTTGCTGCTGCATTTTGCCCACAACACATATAATCAGTTCACTTCATGTTATATTTTGTGAAGCACTTTGAGATGTCTCATATCTGTGATATATTAAATGCAAGGATTATTATTAAGTAGGTGTCAGAGATACTGCAGAATTCACCAAAGCTTTATCCTACGGTATATCGTGCTTGCTAGCTTGTTTTTCATACTATTGAACTGTCCAAACATTGCTCCCAAACTATTTTTTGTGAGCGAATAGTAAATGTATGGAACGGACTCCCTTGGGAGATGGTGAAACCAGAAAGTTTTGATTCTTTCAGGAGCAAATTATCTTGGGTATGTAGTTTGGGTTATGCCATGTGGATGTGACTGCTAGGATGATGGAAAGCAAACTAGAAGGACCTAGTCTTCTTTTGTCTAGCAATTTTTATGCTCTTATGTTCCTACACTCATGAGCAAGTTTGCAATGTGAAATCTTGTCAGAGGCAATTGGATTGAGATTGCCTTTTCCACAACAACAACTTACATTTATACAGTGCACTTCAAATCGGTAGCATTTCGGAGTGCTTAAAGGTCAGCGAAAGGTTGCCTTAAAGGGCAAATTAAATGGAATTGATAAATCTTTAAAACAATACAGCCCTCTTGAAAACACTCATAATTAATCGTATTGTCTGGAAATGAAATGTCTGATGACAGCTCTAACAGAAGTTGCACCAAATGCAAAATCTCAAACAAATCTCACTAGAGTTCGAGACCACACTCTGACCCTGATCCCCCCCCCTTTCATGAAGCTCATGGGTCACTCCATGCGCCATGCTTTACTCAATTTAGGTTTGGTTTCATCCCCTTGTTTCCAATAGACTGATTGTTTGAGCGTGTTAATCATGTCTCAAACACACAATCTCACTATCTCTCCAATGTTAATCACTCCCCATACAAATTGACTACCTCACTATTTCTGCTAGGCTAACATTTTTCTTCATCGATAACCCCCTTTTCTCACGATTTCCCGCCACGTCCTCACTGCTGAGCATGTGCTTCCCACAATTTCTGAATCCCATTCTGATTCTCTCATTTATGGTTTCTTATCGTTACTTTTAACCTAATTGCTGTCATTCCACAGTTTCTCATAGGACAGTTAAAAAGCATGAAATGAGACAAAAGTAAGAAAATTCATGTAAATCCCTATCAAATGGTTTTAAAGGGCAGTTAGATTATTTAAACTATATACTGACTAAAGAATGTCATAAGGCAGACTTGAAGATGGCAGCAGCATTTCAATGTTTGAATCATTCCCGAGGGCTGAAGCGATGAGGCTTTTCAAGTATAGGATCCTATGGTGACCTAAAATGTGCTATTTCTAAATCAGATTTGTCACGTTAATTCTAACTTTTGGATTGCTCTATGGAAAGCTGTCATAAGAGAATGGAGTTAGATGAAATTAGTCATTCACTTCACTATTGACTTGTGGGTCACAGCAAATTGGCTACTGGGTCCACCTACAAAATACACCGTCACAAGACTTTACAGTAAATCAATCTGGTGAAGCATTTTGAGACATTCACCCGATGTGATCGGAGCCAAGTATAAACCTAACTTGACAGATGAGTAGGGGTTAATAGATAGCGAGCAAGAACATTGTGTGTGAAAGTGATTAACATTGGAGAGGTAGTGAGAGTATGTGTGTGAGAGTGATTAACATTGGAGAGACAGTGAGATTGTGTGTGTGAGAGTCATTAACCTTAGAAAAGCATTCAGATTGTGTGTGTGAGAATGATTAACATTGGAGAGGCAGTGAGAGTATGTGTGCGAGAGTGATTAACATTGGAGAAACAATGAGACTGTGTGTGTGAGAGTGATTAGCATTGGAGAGGTGGTGAGATTGTGTGTGTGAGAACGCTTGCATGAATCTTGTCACGTGCACCTGTTGAGATATCTGTCTGCCTGATCAGGTGGACTTGAAAACTCCCATGATAGTATTAAAAAGAGAGAGCAGTTTCTCCCAGTGTCCTGTCCAACAGTCTCCCAGTGAAAATTGGTAATTCACTTCCTGGCCAAACATTGAAGTGTGCAAAACTGACTCTTGTGTTCGCCTACAAAAAATAGACAAGACAGTGTGATGAAACTGTAAGTCAAATGCAAGACTTATTTTTAATTTTGGTCTCTGTTTGGAAGCTGGTTTCTTTATAAAACAACAATGGAAATAAACATTCTAGTACTCTAGCCTGTGTGAGCGGCAGTATATAAAAGTAAGTTGTTGTTGAATTATCTGCCCCCCACTCTCTAGTACTTCATTCCAGAGTGCATCTGACTCATTTCCTCCCAACTTAGTCTGTTTCAAGGTCTGGTTCCGAGTTTTCAGTCATCAACTCCCTCTTGATTACCACCCCCACCCCAGGTGCCAAACTACAATATTAATACAATACTTGCATTTAATATAGTGCTCGCCCTATCATGTCATTGAGATGTCTTAAAATGCTTCGCAGAATATATTGTAAAGCTGAATGAAAAGTGTATTTTGTGGAACAAACATGGCAGTATGGTTAAGTGCTATGGAACACCCTCCCAATGTGAATGGCACTTTATAAATTTGTCTAAAAGGAATTAAATACAAGAACAAAAGATAAGAATTTGGTCAATTAATCCACTCCAGTGCATAATTGGCTGCTGCGCTTTGCCTACAAATTATTCAGTCAATTCATTTTACAGTATATTCCGTGAAGCGCTTTGAGACATCTCAAAGGCGTGATAAGGTGCTACAGTAAATCCAATTATTATTATTAAACCACCACCCACATTAAGAATGAATTACAGCAAATGCACTTGGCACAATTTGGGGCAAGCTTAAATTTTAAGGCAAAGTGGCAGTTCAACAGCCTGAGACTGGGCTGATTTGAAAGCCTAACACCCTTCATGCTGAGGACTTCAAGCACAATTTGTACTTTCTATTTCTCGAGAGAAACATGTAAAAATGAAATAAGAAGCAGGAATAAGCAATATAGCAGACCCACCAGCGGAATAATTGATGGCAATTCCCTGATGTTCTGTTGGAGGCAGATGGAAATAATAGCCTCCACTGTGTGTAAAATTCACTTGGCAGACTTTGGGATATTTGAATTAATTTGCCTCCTGTCGGCAACGTTGAATTAAGATTTTGGCCAATTCCAGATGTTTCCTCAGCCAAACCATGCCTCGTATCCGCATCCGTTCCCTCGTACCCCAGATGCCGAAGCACATTATTGAAATGCGTTGCTTCGTTTAGTCAGCCTATCTTCATTGACAATGATCAATGGCATTTTCCTTCCTTAACAATCAACACAATCGCTAGAGCACCGGGAACATCAAACACATGTTGTAAATAATATAAATGTAATCCTTGTTGGATATTTCAATTCTAGGTGTGCCGTGAGCCAATCAAGTACTAATACAACAACAATTTACAACAACAACAACAACAATTTAAACTTATAAAGTGCCTTTCACGTCGGAGCTATACCTTAATATAGCTCCCCTCATCCAGGGTAACATCCCAGAATACATGTTCCAATATCAACAGGTGCTCACCATGGAGAAAAATGCACCTCAGACTACAGAGATAGATCAACACTATTGAAATATGCTGTATCTGGAGGCCAGCTCGCTGTGTGTTAGAACACAGCCATTATCCTCCTGCCCAGACCTCTAACTCACATACATACCCATTGAATGATGGTTTCGCCAGTAGAAGCTGCATTATTTAAGCAGTAGGGGCTCACCTCTCAACACGCTAATCAAGGTGGATACCAAGCCTTGGATATACAAATATATGTTCAAAACCCCAACCAAGCCTTTGGTTCTTGCTAGCCTGCAGCTAATTCTTTATGAAATGAAGTAAGCTGGCTGTGTCCCTCCAGGGAAAGAGTTTGTGGGTGGAACTCTGACTAGTTTGGATATTTAGTAAGCATGGTGATGGATTTCTGCACATGTCCAAAACAAAGCCATAATATGCCTCAGATAAAATCCAGTTGTAATTGTTTTATTCGGTTCAATATAGGGAGAGTGAGAAACATGAGAATGTTATAATAATGATACTTGTATTTGATATAGCTCCTGTTTATACCATTGGGACATCTCAAAGCTCTGTACCAAATACACTGTTGAGTGTTGTGACCATGCATATTTTGTAGGCAAAGGCAGCAGCCAATTTATGCACGAATATCCCACAAATAACTATTATATTGCGGGATGTTGGGCAAAACTCCAGGAGAAAAAAACTCCTTCCTCTTTTCAAATACTGTAGTACCATGGGATCTATATTGCCTATTTGGACTAGCAGACGGGACTTGGGTTTAACATACCATGTGAACAACAGTATGGGATAAACACAAGTTTTCTGTTTATTTTAGAGCCATTGGGGTGCAGATGGAACAGCTGGGATGGGTGGTGAGTGAGAAAGGGAAAGCACTCTGGGACGCTGCTTTGCAAGGGGGTACTATACAAATGCAAATTGTTCTTGTAAAGGAACATGTTGTAAAAGAAATTGGTCACTCAATCCATTGAGCGTTGTGGCACACTATTATGCGCAATTGGCTGCCATGTTTCACCCACAAAATACGCACTTAATTCACTCACTTTACAACATATTCAGTGACAATTTCTTAACAATGTGATATACTAAATGAGAGGATTATTACATTACTCCAAGTAACAAACCCAATTCTTGATTCCTTCTCAATGTGATGTGGGGGAGGGTCGGGTTGAGGGGTGGGGTGTAGTAGGGGGTAGAAAGTTAAAAAAAGCTTCAGTCTATTCATTCTGTCTTGCAAGTGTTAGACCAGATCTGTGTTAATGGAATGTTAATACATTCTTACAAGACAGCTAGTAGTGTCTCAGAGACACATATGCTTGCGCAGAGTGCAAGGTTATGGTAGCCCTCCGGTAAGGAGGCGTGGAGAGAGGTAGGGTAGGGGGAGGTGGGGGGGAGGGGGAGTGGGGAACGGAACAAGGAGCAAGTACAACGCAGCATTTACTCTTTATCATGCTAGCAATTACTTGCAATTTGTTCTGGCCAGTAAAACTTCTGATATGATCTCAGTTGCTAAGCAATTTATTTTGAAATGATGGTGTTTTCAAATCAGGTGATCGGTTAATCACCAATACTGGACTCGGAATAGATTCACTATTATCATGCCGGAGGATAGGATTTTTTTTCTGGCAATTTACTTAAACTGCCGAAAGGCTCTTCTCTTCATATCGCCGTACGTTTAACATCTTTATAAAATATTCATACAAATTGCTTCAAAAAACAACGCTAAGAGATAACAGAGCCTGGGCAGCTGCATTTATAATGCAAGGCACAAGGACTGAATTATTTTTGTGGCATGAAATGCACTCGTAAAAAAAAGTTTTAGAGAGAAAGAAAAATGAATTGAAATACGTGAAGTTCTCTCGGAAGCTGCATTGCTAAATACTGTACAATGTAACCTGCGATCTGAGAGCAAATATGTTTGTGATACAAGAAAGTTTATAATGCAATGGATTCAGAAGAAATCCATTCCAGAACAACTGCAATTCTTTGAGAAAAGATATTAAGAGCTGTCCTGAAGATATCGTTTATTTGGATTCTATGAGAGACTTTAACTGATGTCCTCGCCCAGCATCCCAAGGCGCTGCAGTCAGAGACTTGGACCCAAGCTGAGAGTTGGGATCGGGGAGGGTGGAAGGCTGGAAGTGTAGGATGGTGGCTCTGCTAAACAGGAGCAGTTTGAGATGTGCTTTCAAGCTGGGAAGGGAGGGAGTGAGGCGAAGGGACTGTGGGATAGAGCTCCATAATAATAATAATCCTTGCATTTTATATAGCGTTTTTCACATTTTCTAAATGTCACAAAGCGCTTCACAGAACATATTGTGAAGAGAATTGACTGTATACTTGTCAATTGCACATAGCAGTATCCTATGAACAGATGTGGATTGAAAAGACCAATTTTTTTTTTTTTTTTTTGAAGGGATTATTATTAGGTGTGTGGAGTATGGAAACTTTTGGCCAAGGTTTCGCCCTGACCTGCCTGGATTCGAACACAGGTCTCAAGCTTGTAAGGTGAGTGCTTTAACCATTGAGATACGGGACTCTATTATAGGGTGGGAGCAGAAAGGCTGAAGGCCCAACCACTGATAGGTTGATATGGGGTCAACAGGTCATAGAGGTAGGGAGAAGCATGGCCATGGAGGGCCTTAAAGGTGAGGTTGAGGGTTTTCATCTGGGGGATGGGGAGCCAGAGGAACCGGGGAAGTGTGGGGGTGATGGGATCACGTTGTTGTGTTGTTAAGCTTGATGTTCATGGAATCAATGACAGATTAGCTGGTTGAATAGATAACTGGCTTAGCAATAGGAAGCAGAAGGTGATAGAAAATCGGAAAAGCTCCATCTGTAGGGCACTGACCAGTGGAATTTCACAAAAGGCTGCTCTCGTTTCTCTGCTGTTCACACTATTTATAAATGACTTGAAGGAAAACGGGTTTTGTGATCGTTCCTGATGCAAATAATAAGCAATATTAATCTTGCATTTGAACTGTCGAGATGTCTCAAAGCGCTTCGCAGGATTCACTGTAATGTGTAGTCATTGTATTTGCAGGCACTGCAATGCTGCAGAAAACAGCCATGATTTGAATGATCAATGCTTATCTGGGGGAGATGGTTGGCCAGGACACCGGGAGAAACACCCTTCCAAGCATCCAATGATACCAAGCGAGCAGGTGAACAATATGAGGATAAATGGCTTACACAACATAAACCAATTGAGCAGATGGACTAAGGAGTGGCAGATGGATTTTAATGTAGACAAATCTAAGATGATACATAATTGGAAAAAGAAACAATAACCAAGCATAGAGGATGAAGGGACGACCATTATCTGAGGTGAAAAGGGAAAATGATGTGGGTGTGATCATTGCTATTCACTCACTGAAGGTTTCTCTTCAATGTCAAAATGCAGTAAACATCCTGAGGGTATTCAAATAAGCCATAAAAAAACATTTTAACCTTGCATAGATTGCTACTGAGGCCCCATTTGGGAATATCACGTTCTGTATTGAGATGTTGTGATATGCTAATTAACAAATATTGTCAATTAACACAGAATGGTCAATTTAGCAAACTTAAGGTTCTTACAGTATTATTCAAGATTTCTCGACAATCCTCAGAGGGAGGAGTTGGGAAGGCCGACAAGCAGGGCATTAGCGTAGTCAAGCCTATTCAACAAGAGAAGTGAGTTTTTTCCTGCTATCCTGGCCATCAATCCACTACATAAATTGATTCTCCATTTGAACAATAATAACAGTAAAGCGTCTTCCATGCCGGCTGGTGCCTTAGAATGCTTAACAGTTGCGGAGCCTGACTCCGAGCCTGGTGAGAGTGGTTTATTAATAATAATAATAATTGCATTTGACATAGCGTTTTTCATATCTTCTAGATGTCTCAAAGCGCTTCACAGAATATACTACCTCCCTGACCTCCTCTCTCCCCAACACAGCACCTGTTACCTTCACTCCTCCGGTTCTGGTCTCCTCCTTGTCCTCCGAACCCTCTGCTCCACCATCGGCAGCTGTGCCTTCAGCCACTGCGCCCCAAAGCTCTGAAACTCTCTTCCTCACTCCCTTTGCCTCGCTCCCTCTCTTCCTAGTCTCAGCTGAAGACCTTTGTTTTCAACCGTGCCTTCGGTCACCTTTTTCCTCCTCTCACTGGCTCGGGCCTGGGATCCATTATTGTGAAGCGCTCTGAGATGCCGCACAGTATGGAGGGCGCTATATACATCAAAGTTGTTGTTGTTACTGTAAAGTGAACTGACTGTATATTTGTGGGTGAAACATAGCACCCAATTACGCACAGCAGTGTCCCACAAACATTCATGGATTGAAGTGACCAATTTATTGTTTTTTTAAGAGATTTTTATCAGGTGTGCGGAGTAAAGAAACTTGCCAAATGTTTTGCCCTGCCTGGAATCAAACCCAGGCCTCTCACTTGTAAGGCGAGTGCTCAAACAATTGAGCTACAGGACTCCACCAATGAATTGATTTGGGGGAGGTGGTTGTAAACAGGGTCTGATGGCTTCATGGCTGATTGTGAGACATTCCAGTGGGCATATTGGCTGCAGTTTTTGTCTATAAATAAACAGTCCATACCACACTTTGGGATCTTTCAACATCAGAAGCATCATATCAAATCAAAAGAAAAATATTAGTAAGTAATACTTACTTACTAATATTTTTATTAGTAAGTGATACTTACTTACTTGGGAAGTAAGTGTTTGGGTCCTACAGAGCACTTAACAACATCAGGATTTTACAAGGCACTTTGTTCTTTCCATTATGCAAGTCAAGGGACTTTTACAAAGTGAAAGGAGCATCTTTCTCTGGTTAGATCTGTGAGTTGCTGGACAGAAAGTTGGAACACATTGGTTGCTTGAGTTTTGAGACATTCAGTGGCACTTAAGGAATAATGCACAGTAGGGGTGAATGACTGTCCTGATTTGTTCCCAAATGTTTTCACGGTGCTAACTTCTGAATTTTGAGGCATCTCAAAGACACCATAAGGTGCAATATGAAATGCAAGGATTATTATTATTATTGTTGTTATTTTCACTGATCTTTGGTCAAGGCAAGAAGCAAAGATGCCGTTAACAGGATATTTAAAACTTTAAAAGATAAAGCATGCATGGATTACAACTGGAATTTCTGGCTGTGAATTGATGTTTAAAAGAAAGTAGAGGAAGGGGGAAGGGGAAATTGACGTAAACAAATCCTTTAATTGAAAGTTGCCATATATATTCATGAGATCATGTCACGTTTCCCATGAGCAGTTTAACTTTCTGCTTTTTTATTCCAATTGGATGCTAGTCAGTCAGCAAGTTCCTAGGATTCTTGGCACAGAACCTCAGACCTCATAACACCTTGTTTATTGAGGCATGCAACCAAATGTGGACTGACTGATCTTGGAGCTGGGAATGGAAAACTTGCAGTGCCAGACAGATTGCTCTCAACTCGAACTGTTACGTGCCAGATTGTCTGGTAAAGATGGTCAAGTGGCGTGAGTTCTTATTCTTTCCACGTCAGCACCCCATCCGTCTATGTGTCGTCTGTGAGAGTCAGTAGTGTTGCTGACGTACTATTCCAAAAATCTATCTCTGGAATTTCCATGTGGAGGTTTATGCATGGAATTCTCAGTTTGTTCTTCTTGATATGCTTAAGTATGGTGATGGATTTCAGCATGTGTCAGACACCAAGCTGTCCAACAAACAAACCCATTAGGATACCTTTTGCTGAAGCTGGTTCTACTTCCTATGATTAATGATCCTTACATTTAATAAAGTGCCATTCAAGTTGGGAGTATGTCTAAAAGTGCTTCACAAATAATTAAAATATAGAAACTGTGGCTAAGTTAGGCTATCAATTATTGCACACATTATCACACAAACAGCCATGAAGTGAAAGTACAATTTCATCAGTAGAATTCTCAGGGAGGGCAGAAGCATTGGGATCTTGTGAATAATCCTATTTAACTTTGACAGAGAAAGGATGTGCTAATATTACATTAGATCATATTTGATCAAGAATGTGTTGGAATCCTATTGTCCAATTTAATCAATAATCTGCACTGCAAATGCATAATACAATAAAGCCGATAAATGCAAGAATAATGGAGGCTAGGGAAGCAGCATTCCGAGTTAGGAGGTGATTAGTACAAGTAGTCCACAGAAATCTGCATGTTTTGATAGGAAAGTGAATGTGATTGATTCAAACTTACTTCCCAATCCTACCCCAACCCACCATGCTCGGTTCCTGACCCCCTGACTGTTCTGCGACGTGACGTCCTCCCGCTGTGAAAGGCACTCTATAAATGTAATTTTGTTGTTGTTAATTCATAGTTTCAGCTATTTTTGCTTTTGCTATATGTGTGCATTACTTAGAGGAGGAATGGATGTGAAGTTATCCCTTATAAATCACATAAAATCCAATAAAATCAATAAACTGCACTACATCTGTGTTATTCAATACATCTGGTAAATGCATATGTGGTGACAATTCAAACCCCATATTTTCTTGCTCTGATTTCAGTCATGCCAGAACACCCACCCTACCATCTTACCATCACAGCATCAAGCTGCTTTTAAATGGGTCCAAATTTCTGGTGAACCACCTATCCTGATAACCTATTTCAGTAATTTTCCTTTGGGTAAAGACATACTTCCAGGTTTCTGTCCTACAATTTCATTTATGTAGATTTGCATAAAATGTACAGTATGGGAACAGACTATTCAGCTCAATTAGTTCAATCTGGTGTTTATATTTTGTATTCCTCACACTCTCTCATACCCCTCTATTCACAGTTCTGGCGATTCTGGGATGCTATCCTGCGTGAGACGCATTATATAAACAAAACTTGTTGTTGCTGTTGTTTTATTCACTTCCGCCTCATTTGTATAATCTAGCTTCAACTTGAATGCATTTAAAATTCTTTAAGTTCCATTGTCCGTGGTGGAACAAAGGTCTATAAGTTGGCATGCAAACAGTTATCTTTTTTTTGGCACTCAGATGATGATATATAGGCCAGCTGGCATAGAAACTGATCAATCCTATTTCCTGCTCAGCAATACTACAGTGTTCCTCTTCCAAATGGTGCACATAGGGAATGCCCCAATTTTATATGCAAGCAATTTGAAACCTCTATCCTACATTAAAAATGACATCCCTCTTGGTGTTGAGCGACACAGTGATTTATTATCCAATAGATTGTCTTAGATTATTACACTTTTTTCATCATTTTGCATTCCATTACTTCTGGACAGTTCTGTTCAATGTTCCAGGGAGTCGCAAGACAGGTCAGATTCCCCGTTCATTTGCTTAGTTGGTCTCAGGCTTCCTTCATGAGAGAATACCATCTGCTACTGATTCAAGTTGATACTCAATGCTGCTGGGATTGCCATATCTGCTTTCAGCCTACATTCTGTCATGACTACATCTGTCACTAATCTGTACAATAGGAACAGGTCTTTAACCCTTCTTCTCTGCTGCCAGGTGCTTTGAGACCCTTGTGTACCGAAGGTTTTAATAGCATTCATCCATCAAGAACAAGAGTAAAAGTTTGCTAAACTAACTATTAGCTGCACTCTTTAAAAAGTGTTTCAATAATACTACTACCAATAATAATTCTTCTCTTTCATATAGCGCCTTTCAAGGCGGGGGGATGTTTTAAAGTGTTTCACGGGATTTATTGTAAAGCATAGTGTCTGGGTATTTTGTTGGCAAACAAAGAAGCCAATTTTTACATGCCAATTATCCACCAACAGCCATGAATTGAATAGTTGATTTCATCTGGGAGATTGTTTGCCAGAACATTGGAAGAAAGTCCCTTCTTTTTTCTAGTAATACCGTGGGATCTTGAAAGTAGACCGAACCTTGGATTGAAGTCTCAACTGAAGAATTGCATCTCACACAATGGGACCAAACACTAGACTGGAGTTTCAGTTTGCACTGTGAATTCAATATCCTAAATTGAGGCATGAACTCATAAACGTCTGACTAAGCCAGAATGACACACAAATATATGGCACCCTTTGTTCAAATAGATCTTCTCTGCTTCTGCAATAGGATTTATGATATTTATATATTTTTACATCGGCTATTTTTCTATCATGAAGCACCTTTATCTTTATTTGTCCCAAAGCAGGAATAGGAATTTGGAAAAAACTTCTCCCATTTTTTCTTCTACCTTGACATGCTGAAATGTCTTAACAGTGCTTTGCAGGTAATTGCTATCAGGTGTAGTCACTGCCTTTTCAGTTGACAAATGGGGCAGTCAATCCAAGGAAGGAATTTTACTCTGGTAATGTGCCACAGTCAGCCAGGAGAATGCCAGTTCAATTAATTTGGAAAATGATTCACTGGGAGAATTGGGTCATGGGATCATTAACATCCACCCGAGCATAGACAGGGGAATATGGATTGATGTCTCATTTGAAAAATAGTGCTCCCCCATTACTGCTCTGGAGTTCAGCCTAATCTGCAATTTTAAATCCTGCAATTTGACAAGTAACTCGCAACATTCTTACCTAGAAGCAAGAATAATTAATCAAACACGGCAATCAACTTACGCACAGCCATGTCCTATAAACAGCCATGGACTGATTTTTTTTAATTTGGGGGCATGGTTGGTCAGCATATCAGGAGAAACTCCCCTTTCTTTCAAAATAGTACCATGCAATCTTTAATATCAGATGGAAACTAGCAGTGAACAGAATGTTGGTTGATTGGCAGATCACTTTTCTGGGGGTAACAATCTCTCCAAATTAAAAAAAAGTTGGTCACTCCATC
This sequence comes from Hydrolagus colliei, assembly GCA_035084275.1. Lineage (NCBI taxonomy): Eukaryota > Metazoa > Chordata > Chondrichthyes > Chimaeriformes > Chimaeridae > Hydrolagus > Hydrolagus colliei. The sequence continues at coordinate 148,049,115 of CM068742.1, forward strand.
CCTGACTGTTTCTGAGATACTACTTAAGGCTGCCAGGTTTCACCCTTGGTTTAATGATTCATCCAAAGAACAGTACCTCCAACAATACAGCATAGCCCCAGGACTATATTAGAGTCAAAAACTGAACTCAATGGGAACACTTAGCAGGTCAGACGGCATCTACGGAGAAAGGAAAAGTGAGTCAATGGTTCGGGTACATGTCCCTTCATCACAACTTGGTGAGCAGGGTGAAAGGGAAGATTGAAAGTAATGTTGTGGAGAAGAACAAAGTTCTTCAAGGTAGGCATTCCTAGAAGAGAAGTGGCAGTCAACTAAACATTTTAAAAAAATGCAAAATACTGCAGATGCTGGAAATCAGAAACAGAAATCGCTGGGAACACTCAGCAGATAAGGCAGCATTTATGGAGAAAGGAAAAGTGAGTCAATGTTTCGGGTCTACGACCCTTTGTCAGACCATGTTAGAATATCTACTTGGAGAACATGGGTTCCCATAAGGTGGCGGGGGGAACTTAAAACCTTCTGACTAATGGATAAGAGTGCTACCAATTGAGCCAGGCTGACACACTTAGATGGTAAGAAATTCAGCATTTAGTTTTCAGAGGAATCTATAATGTCCTCAGCAGCAATGGGGAAACTTCAGAAACCAAGGTGTTAAGTTGTTCATTATCAGATGAGGAAATACCTGGAAAAAGCAATGCTAAATGGGCCATTAAGCAAGGTACCACCTTTTAGCACAGAGAGGGGGAGGGAATCAATTAATGTCCAATATCGGTGATGCTGTGGTATCTAAGGATTATATAGTACTGTACAAATGTAATTCTATTGTCAGTTTCTCCTGAAGGCTATGCTCTAACAGTGAAATTAACATTGTGGTATTTGTGGCTGAGAGTCATAAATATTGCGGCATAGTTGCAAAGAGTGGCAGTAGTAAATAGCACCACTAGTAAAATAATAATTTTCTCATTCGATCCATAACTGTTTGTGGGACAATTGCCTGCCATGTTTCACCCACAAAATATTATTATAATAATAATCCTTGCATTTGATATAGTGCCTTGACTGTCCTTGACTGGTTCAGGTCTTATCTTTCACACCGCCTCCACTTTGTATCTGCGAACGGCTTCTCCTCCAGCCCCTGCACCATCTCGTGTGGCTTTCCTCATGGCTCTGGACTTGGTCCCCTCCTCTTCACCATCTATATACTCCCCTTCGGTGACATCATCCGCAGATGTGGGGTAAATTTCCATATGTACCCAGATGACACCCAACCCTATCTCTCCGCTTCCACCTTCAACTCCAGGACTACCGACGTCCTGATTGCCTGCCTGTCTGACATTGAGTCCTGGACGAGGGACAACTTTCTTCAGCTCAATGTGAGCAAGACTGAGGCCCTACTGATTGGCTCGCATCAGCACCTTGCACCTCAGGCGCTGGCAGGATTAGCATCTAAGGCGGCACTCTCCATCTCTTGAAGCCAGTTAGGAACCTGAATATCTTGTTGGACCCTCAACTGTCCTACCTCCCCATATCCACGCCATGACCAGCACTGCCTTCCACCATCTCCATAACATTGCCAGACTCTGCAACTGCCAATCCTCTCAGACTGCCGAAACCCTCGTCCATGCATTGATCACATCAAGGATCAACTATGGAAACTCCCTACTCTTCGGCCTTCCCGGCTCTTCCCTTCACAAGCTGCAGATAATACAGAACTCTGCAGCTCATGTCCTCTCCTCCACTAAGCTCCACAACAACATCACTTCCATTCTTGCCCGGCTTCATTGGTTCCCCATCCTCCAGAGGATCGAATTCAAGATCCTCGTCCTCATTTTCAAGGCCATTCACAGTCTTACCTCCTCCTATTTTTCCGACCAGCTGACTCCCTATGAACCTGCCTGCCCCCTCTGTTCAGTGAGCTATGGTCTAAGCGCTCTGAGACGCCGTCCGGCGTGAAGGGCGCTATGTAAATCGAAGTTGTTGTTGTTGTTGTTGGTCTGCTTTCAGCCTGTCTACCCCCACACTCTGGAACTCCATCCCACAGTACCTTTGCCTCGCTTCCTCCGTTGCCTCCTTCAAGGTCAGTCTCAAGACTCTCCTCTTTGATTGTGACACTCTCTCAGCGTTGCCCCTGCCCTCCCCCAACTCTGTCCCTTCCACTTGCTCGGGTCCCAACCCCTGACTGTTCAGCATCTTGGGACGTCCTCCCAATGTGAAAGGTGCTCTATAAGTGTAATTTTGTTGTTGTTGTCTTATCACGTTTTTGAAACATCTCAAAGTGTAAAAAATGTATGATCAATTCACTTTATAGTATATTCAAGGTGAAACCGTGGGCAAGTTTCCTTACTCCACACGTCTGATAATAATCCCTCAAAACAAAATTGGTGATTTCATTGCATGACTGTCTGTGAGACACTGCTGTGTGCAATTGGCTGCCACGTTTTGCCTACATATATTCAGTCAATTCACTTTCCATTATATTCTGTGAAGTGCTTTAACATGTCTAGAAGATGTGAAAAGTGTTGTATCAAATGCAAGGATTATTATTATTATTCTGTTTTGCAATATCTTGAAGATGTGATAACAACAACAAAATTATATTTGTGTAGTGCCATTCACATTGGGAGGACATCCTAAACCACCGGACAGACAGTATTTTGGACCTGAACTGAGGGTCGGGATTGGGTTAGGGTGAAGGTCAGGCAGAAGGAGGTTGATCAAACGCATAGTCGAAGAGGAGGGTCTTGAGGTGGGTCTTGAAGGAGGCAAGGGATGGGATGAGGCAGAGGGACTGCAGCGCTATAAATTGGTATATCAAATACAAGTATTAATATTATTATTATATGGAGCCCTTCATGTGGTGTAGCATCTGAAGCACTTACCTCATCCAAAGATGAGATCTACAACAAAGCAATGCTCCCACAACACTGCACTGGGCACAAATTTCCTTCAGCTCAATGTTGACAAGATGGAAGCCATACATTTTGGCTCACACCGACGTCTTCAATCCCATGGTTCTCACCTCCTCCACCTACCCGACTTGCCCCTAAAACTCTCTGAACCAGTACGCAATTTAGGAGTCAGGTACGACCACCAATTATCCTTCCTACCTCATATCTGGTCCCTCACCAGCATCGCTTTCTTCCATCTTCAACGCATCGCCGGTCTCCGCCAATATCTCACCCCAAAAGCCGCTGAAACACTGGTCCACGCCTTTATCACCTCTCAACTGGACTATTCCAATGTCCCTCTCACTGATCTTCCCTCTGCCACCATGTACATAATCAATGTTATCCAAAATTCTGCCGTCCATTCTCACCTGTACCAAAGTTCGCTCCCCAATTACCCCAGTCTTTGCCAGACTTCACTGGCTCCCTGTGTCAGAGGGGTTCAATTTCAAGATCCTCACTCTTGTTTTCAAATCCCTCCACTTCTCTGCACACCCTTACCTCTCTGACTTCCTCTCTCCTCACAACAGCACCTGTTGCCTTTGCTCTACTGCGTCTGACATCCTCCTTGTCCCCCGAATACTCTGTTCCACCGTTGGCGGCTGTGCCTTCAACAAAAACAACAAAATTACATTTCCAGTGTGCCTTTCACGTCGGGAGGACGTCCAAAGGCCCTGAGTCACTACAGCCAGTACACCCAGAGGCTCTGGAACTCCCTTCCTCACTCCCTTCACCTTGCCCTCTCTTTTCCTATCTTCAGGTACAGGTTTCTTTTCGACTGCTCTTTTGGTCACCTTTTTTTCCTTCCCCCATCTCAGCCCCAGTATCCAATATTGTGAAGCGCTCTGAGACACCGTCTGGTGTGGAGGGCACACTATAAATCCTTGTTATTGTTGCACTGGAGTGTCACCCTGGCCTGCATGAGTTAAAAATCCCCAACATGAGGCAAACATTGATCCTTTACCACCACTGCAGAGTTCCAATGATTGCCCACACTCAAAGGTTAACCAACCAAATGTTGTGAAGTTTGTTTTACTCTAGATAGACAAGGCGAGCCTCATTGTTTTTGCTCTCACCTGCCCTTTTAACTACCAAGTAGTAAGATGTTTGTACATTGTTACCAGATTCAGCGATGTGTGGCTCTGTTACAAGTAATTTCGCTGCCAGCAACACAAGATGTTAGTGCACATGAAATAGAATTTATTTGATTTGAATTGCATTGCTCACTGGTTGAGGAGTGGAACAGGTTGAAAGAGGCGCAATTATGCGCATTGACAAGACTGATTCCAGCACCGAGGTTGTTGCCTGCTCCACTGACTGACACCTTGTTTAGTGACAACTTATGTTTTATCCACTGGTCCCAATGTTCCCACCACAACGGGCTAATCATACTAAGTGTTGGGTACAGGACCCGCTATGAACAGGTCAGGCATTGAGATGCCCTGAGAACTGTCTTTAAACAAAGCTCTGATCAACAGTGTTTCCATGCTGTCATGGACTTTGATGTACAGTACTATGTCACTGGTAGGATGCCACTTACAGACGAGCATTAAGTGTTCAACTTCAAATAGCCACTTCAACCAAGAACTGCACTGCAATCTCGCACACACACATATGCACATACGCACACACACTGTTCAGCTACTTCAATGGTATAAAAACTGACAGCATTGAAATAAAAGGCCCTGCTCTCAATGCAAATTATTTTTCCAAACAAGTTCATTACGAGAGACAGGATCTGACACCGAAGAAATGGCTGTAGTAACTAACATACCGATTGATTTTTCAAACATTACAACGTGTTTCACTTGCCCTGCCCAAATTAATTACTTTGAATTAAAACCTTACAATGGAGTCTAGTAGCGTAGGTGTTGGCGTTCTCACCTCGCAGGCAAGAGGACCCAGGTTTGATACCCAGGTGGGACTTAACCTTATGTAAGTTTTCTTACTGCACACACCTCTGTTTACTTGCAGTAAATTGGAACCCGGTTATGTGTTGATTAGCAGATCATTTTCTGGGCGTAGTAAGCCCTCAGAAAAAACATTTGGTCACTCAATCCATGACTGTCAGCATCTTGGGACATCCACCGATGTGAAAGGCGCTCTAGAAATGTAATTTTGTTGTTTGTGGGACATTGGCAAATGGATGCTGTGTACAAAATGGGTACAAAATACACAGTGAAGCTGTGATCTTATAAACCTAATAGAGGTTTATAAGATCATGAGGGGTTTCGACAGGGCAAATAGAGAAAAACTATTTCCACTTGTGGGCGAATCTGTGACTCGTGGTCACAGATTTAAAATAGTTTCAAAGCGAAGTGGAGGGGAGCTGAGGAGAAATTTTTTCACTCAGCGAGTTGTTAGAATCTGGAATTCATTGCCTGAAAAGGTGGTGGAGGCTGATTCGATAACAACTTTTAAAAGGGAATTAGATCTTTATTTAGGGAGAACAGGTCTATTAGGCTATGGTGAGCGGGCAGGGCAGTGGGATTGAATCGCTCTTTTCAAAGAGCCAGCACAGACTAGATGGGCCGAATGGCCTCCTTTAGTGCCGTAAAATTCTATGAATCTATGAATCTATAAGCGCTTTGAGACATCTCAACGAGGTAATATGGCATTATATCACAATTAAATCCTTGTGCAACATGCTTCACAGGGCAGCTTTGTTTGATCGCTTTAAACTCTCACTCATCAAACAACAACAGCAACAACAAAATGACATTTATAGACCACCTTTCACGTCGGGAGGAGATCCCAAGGCGCTGAACAGTCAGCGGTCAGGCCCTGAGCAGAGGGGAATGGAAGGGTTGGGATGAGGGAGGCAAAGAGGTAGGAGGGCGACTGAAGGTATGGTCGAAGGGGAGGGTCTTCAGACCGGCCTTGATCGAGACAAGGGAGGGAACAAGCAAAAGGAATGGTTGAAAGGCGTTCCAAAGTGCAGGGACAGAGAGACTGGAGGCTCGGCCACCGATGGTAGGTCGAGTCAGCCAGAGCTTGCTGAATAGATGGAGAAGACAGGTTGATAGGGGGTCAGCAGGGCAGAGAGGTAGGAGGGGCAAGGCCTTGAAAGTGATGATGAGGATCTTGAATTCAATCCTCTGAGGAATGGGGAGCCAGTGGAGTTGGGCAAGGTTGGGGGTGATCGGGTCGGGGAGCATAGTGAGGGAAAGGACATGAGCTGCAAAGTTTTGGATGATCTGCAGCTTGTGGAAGGAAGTTAGGGAGACCAACAAGGAGGACATTGCCATAGTCGAGCCTAAAGGTGACAACAACAACCACAAAATTACACTTGCATAGCGCCATTCACTCCAGAACAAATGCTTGCAAAGCCCTTATTTCCACCTACCCCACCCCCTTTCAATTCAACTCTGATCAAGTGCAGGGTGCAAACTTTTAATCGGTAATATAACAATTGGTTAAGATAAATTGAAGGGCATTTCCATTTGATATTTCATGCAGCACATTTCGGCTTTACACTTTGTTATATAAACTGTACACCCACGACATGACTGCATTGATAGGTTCCTTCACTGTATGAGTGCATGAAGATTTGGGACAGAATGCGCCAAGTTGGAAGCAGAAAGATATCTAGGGTTGATATTGAGTCAATGCTCCCCATGTCAAAACAGTCTGAGGCAGCAATAAACAAGGCAGACAAGATGCTGGACTCTTTTACCAAATCAGTTGTGTTTGGATCTCTACCTGTCACACTCTACCCAGTATATTGCTCAGACCATATATAAAGTATTGCTTACAGTTCTAGTCACCGCAACATGAGGTGGCTATCCAAGTCCCGGAGTCAGTGCAGAGAAGAGCAATGAGGATGATCCCCAGTGTTAGAGGAATGAGCTGTGAGCAACAATTAGACATGGTAGGACTCTACAGCTTTGAAATCAATATGCCTCAGAGGGGACATCACAGAAGTGTACAAACTTTTAAATGAAATTGAGAAGGTAAGCCCAGAGCAATAATCTTGAATGGACCAAGACATCACAACAACAGGACACTGATTCAGAGTTGGAAAGGACTATTTCAGACAGAGACCAGCAAGCTTTTTTTTACCCAGAGGGTAATTTAATGATTGGAATAGATTATCAGGAAATCAGGAAGGGAGGCTGACAAAGTTAAATTTTCTTAAAAGGCTTGATGCTATGATGGGTAGACAGACGAGTGGGTAATCTGGAAAGGTGATATCAAATGAACTTCTGAATCAATCTTCTGAAGAAACATAAATCGCTAGGAACACTGAACAGATCAGGCAACATCTATGGAGAAAGGAAAGTTAGTCAACATTTTGGGGTCCACAACCCTTCAGAAGAAATTGTGGACCCTAAATGTTGACTCACTTTCCCTTTCTCCAAAGATGCTGCCTGACCTGCTGAGTGTTCCCAGCGATTTTTGTTTTTGTTTCAGATTTCCAGCATCTGTGATATCTTGTGTTTTGGTTGTGAATAAACATTTTAGGCCTGAGAACCTAACTAGTTGTTAGCCTGTGAGGCCATCTGTCTTAAAATGTGAAGCTGTGCAGAAATGTGGAAAATTCTTCAGTCTCAATCTGGAAACCATTTTCCCCAAATCCTTGAAAATAAACAACATCCAAATAATATTTCCACAGTTGTGTGTGAACTTCAAATTGAAGATAAAATAGACTTGCAGGCTAACACTAAGGGAAACCTGGAAGTTCTTGTTAGGAAGAGTGGGATTAAATGTGCAGTCAATCTGTTATTTATCCCATTGAATGAGGCTCCTTCCCTCCCTTTATTCACAAACCCTTTCCCCTGTACAATTCTTTGCTCAATGATGAAATCCAAGAAACTGGGGCCATAAATTAATAATAATGATCCTTGCATTTGATATAGCACTTTTCACATCCTCAAAGCACTTCACGGAATATGCTGCAAAGTAAATTGACTATATATTTGTGGGCAAAATGTGTCAGCCAATTGTACACAGCTGTGTCCACAAACTGTCGTGGATTGAAATGACCAAATTCTTATTGTTTTTTTCTTGAGGGATTAAATTCATAGAATTATAAAGCACAGTAGGAGGCCATTCAGACCATTGTGCCCGTGCCGGCTCTCTGAAAGAGGTGACCAAATTCATTCCACTCCCCCGTTCTCTTCCCATAACTTACAATTTTATCCTCCCCAAATATCTATTCACTTAGAATCATACAATCATAGAATTTTACGGCACAAAAGGATGCCATTCGGCCCATCTAGTCTGTGCCGGCTCTTTGAAAAGAGCAACTTAATCCCACTGCACCGTGCTCTCCCCATAACCTAACAGACTTGTTCTCCCTAAATAAAGATCTAATTCTCTTTTAAAAGCTGTTATCAAATTGGCCTCCACCACCTTTCCAGGTAATGCATTACAGATTTGAAAAACCTGCTGAGTGAAAAAAGTTCTCCTCAGCTCCCTTCTGCTTTGTTTTGAAACTATTTTAAATCTGTGACCACGAGTCACAGATTCACCCACCAGTGGAAACAGTTTTTCCTTATTCGTCCTGTCGAATCCCCTCATGATTTTATAAACCTCTATTAAGTCTCCTCTCAACCTTCTCTGTTCCAAAGAGAATAAACCTAGCCGATCTAGCCTTTCCCCATAACTGAAGTCCCTCATTGCTGGTACCATTCTAGTAAAACTTCTTTGCACCCTTTGCAATGCCTTAGCATCCTTTCTATAGTGTGGTGACCAGAATTGGACACAGTACTCCAGCTGAGGCCTAACCAAAGTTTTATAGAGGTTAGTCAGCACTTCCTGACTTTTGTACTCTATACCCCTATTTATAAAGTCTAGTATCCCATATGCCTTCTTAACAGCTTTGTCTACAAGTCCTGCCACCTTCAAAGAGTCTTTAATAAACAGAGAGATACAAATCTCTCTGTTCCCTCACACTCCTTAAAATTATACTACTAAGCCTATATTGCCTCCCCTCATTTCTTCTCCCAAAATGTATCACCTCACAATTCTCTGCATTAAACTTCATCTGCCATGGGTCTGCCCACTTTACCATTTTATCTATATCTTCTTGCAGATGGTTACTATACTCTTCACTATTTACTATTCTCACTAACTTAGTATCATCTGCAAAATTGGAAACTGTGTTCCCTACACCCAAGTCCAGATCGTTTATATATATTAAAAAGTGCAGTTGTCCCAATACCGATCCCTGGGGGATGCCACTGCACACTTCCCTCCAGTCTGAAAAACAGCCAGTCACCACAACTCTTTGCTTTCTGTCTCGCAGTCAGTTGTGGATCTATGCTGCCACTGTTCCTTTAATGCCGTGGGCCTCTACTTTCCAAATAAGCCTCTCATGTGGCACTTTGTCAAATGCCTTTTGAAAGTCGATATAAACTACATCAACTGCGCTACCCTCGTCCACCCATTCTGTTACCTCATCGAAAAATTTCTATCAGATTTGTAAGGCTCAATTTGCCTTTAACAAATTCATGCTGGCTGTCCTTTATTCGCCTATATCTTTCTAAGTGAGGATCTATCTTGTCCCTGATTATAGACTCTGGAAGTTTGCCCACTACCAACGTTAGACTGACTGGCCTGTAGTTCCCAGGTTTGTCCTTCTGCCCCTTTTTATACAGGGGAGTAACATTCACAACCTTCCAGTCCTCTGGCATCACCCCTGTGTCCAAGGAAGATTGAAAGATTGTGGCTGGAGTCTCTACTATTTGCTCCCGTACTTCCCTTAGTAATCTAGGATGCATCCCACCCGGGTGACTTATCTACCTTGAACTTATTAAATCTGCTTCAACCACCCTTTCAGGCAATGCATTCTGGATGCAAACAACTTGCTGTGTAAAAATAATTCTCCTCATCTCACTTCTGGTTCTTTCGACAATCATTTTAAATCTGTGTCTCTGGCTACTGACTGACCCACTAGCGGAAATGGGTGGGTGAGTGGGTGGGGGTGAGTAGGGGTAGGATCAATCTGCAATGTAATCACTGGGATCAACATCACACAATGTGTAGAGTATTTAAGGATATATATCTTTCTTAGGTAGTCTTTGCAATTATCCATCTTCTGCCCAGGGAGGAGTAAGACTGCCACAGGTCTAACTCTCTTTCCAGAGTAAACATTCCATCTATCTATTTCTGGAATGTCCATGGGATACATGGAATTTTCAGTTTGGCTTGGATACTCCTAAGCAAAGTAATGAGTTTCCTCATGTGTCAGACACCTGGCTGTCCAAGATTATAAAATCTACTTGCCTGAACAGGCTGGTGATCACTGTCTTCAAATTTACATGGCAATGGTATCATTGAGCAACTTCCCCCAACTACTGGGAACAGATATCAAAATATGCAAAAGGTAATACTTAACATGTTCTTCTCTCCAGGGCCCAGGTTATCAATAATCACACATTTAAAGTTTCTTATATCTCTAAAATGCTACGTTTGAAAAGCAATTTCTAGACAATTACAAAGGAGAGCACAGTGGTTCAGGCTGAATGAAAATATATGAGAACCAATCTGCCAGAGACAATCATAGGACATTTTGGAGTAAAAAAAAGTGTTGCTTATTAGCGAGAAAGGCGAGAAAGTGGATCATACGCTCACATAATTTACAGCATAAGAGTAAGCTGTTTCTCTTAGTGATACACTTGCCTCTTCTTCAGAAGGTCGAGGGTTCAAGCTCCATATCATAACTTTAATACAGTCTAGGTTGATGCTTTAGTGCAGTGCTTTAGAGGATTGTTGTGTGAGAGATGCCATCCTTTGTGCAAGATATTAACACGTGGTGTGGTCTGACTATTCATGTGAACACTGAAGATTCCATGAGATTCATAGATTCATAGATTCATAGAATTTTACGGCACAAAAGGAGGCCATTCGGCCCATCTAGTCTGTGCCGGCTCTTTGAAAAGAGCGATTCAATCCCACTGCCCTGCCCACTCCCCATAGCCTAATAGACCTGTTCTCCCTAAATAAAGATCTAATACCCTTTCAAAAGTTGTTATCGAATCAGCCTCCACCACCTTTTCAGGCAATGCATTCCAGATTCGAACAACTCGCTGAGTGAAAAAATTTCTCCTCAGCTCCCCTCTACTTCGCCTTGAAACTATTTTAAATCTGTGACCACGAGTCACAGATTCGCCCACGAGTGGAAATAGTTTTTCTCTATTTGCCCTGTCGAAACCCCTCATGATCTTATAAACCTCTATTAGGTCTCCCCTCAATCTTCTCTGCTCCAGAGAGAATAACCCTAGCCTATCTAGCCTCTCCTCATAGCTGAAGTCCCTCAATCCTGGCACCATCCTAGTAAATCTTCGTTGTACCCTTTCCAATGCCTTCACATCCTTTCTGTAGTGTGGTGACCAGAATTGAACACAGTATTGCAAATGCGAGGAGTTAAAGAAGAAACCTGGCACTTCACTGGAGGTATGGTACCCCCCCCCCCCCACACACACACACACACACACAAGCCAAATACACACACACACACACAAGCCTAACATACACACACACACAAGCCTAACACACACACACACACACACAAGCCAAATACACATATTCCAGCTGAGGCCTCACCAAAGTCCTATAGAGGTTAGTCAGCACTTCCTGACTTTTGTACTCTATACCCCTATTTATAAAGCCTAGTATCCCATATGCCTTCTTAACAGCCTTGTCTACCTGTCCTGCCACCTTCAACGAGTCACTAACACAAATCCCCAAGTCTCTCTGTTCCTTCACACCATTTAAAATTGTACTATCTAGCCTATATTGCCTCCCTTCATTTCTTCTCCCAAAATGCATCACCTCACACTTCTCCTCTCATTATTCAAAATGAGAGGAGAATTTCTCCCAGTGCCCTATGAACAATCCATTTCACAGCTGTTTGTGGAACATTGCTGTGTATAAAATCTATAGTCACTGCACTTCTACAGCAAATCGTATGAAGTGCTTTGAGACAGTTTGACAACTTGACAAAGTGTTATATGAAATGCAAGGATTATATTAGTATTAAATTCATGTTCGATCATCCAATTGCATAAACGTTTTGTCTTAAACCCAAGGAATAAATAATCCTTGCATTTGGTATCTTGACTTATCACATCAAAACACCTCAAAGCGCTTTACAAAGTCTTATGTGAATTCCGTGGTGCTTTTGTAACTGCAGGTTAACACAAAGAGGATTGCACAGAATTGTGGAAAATGTCTTCAATTTAATTTTGATCCAATTTTTCCTTTAAAAAAACTGACTTCCAAACTAAGACTGAGTTTAATCATTTCTGCACAATGCTTTGCGACCATAAATTTAAAGAAAACAATGGTCCTTCCTCTAACTAAAATACAATTATTAATTTAATCACCGAGTGATCAGCGTCTAATGAATTCTCCCGATGTGAAAGGCGCTACACAAATGTAATTTTGTTGTTATTGTGACCAGTTGTGGGGCATTGTAGTGCCCAAATTGGCTGCCACATTCACCTACAAAACATACAGTCACTGTACTGTACAGTATATCCTGTGCAACTTCCTGCCAATGTGTTAGGTGCTACTGCAAATATAATTATTATTATTAACCTAAGGCTCGGTGGGATTCCAAGTCCTCGTACAGACATAGCAATTTCCAAATTATAAGAATGAGGGATTGCATAGTTCATGTCCCCTGTCCTACCTGCCCCACCATTAGCAGTTGAACGTTCATCTTATCTCCCCGTACTTTCTGGAAGTCAAATCTTGGAGTCTCTATAACATGCCCCTTCCCTCACCTCCTTCAAGATCCACGTCAAGAATTTTCCCTTCAAGAAAATTGTCTTATATCATCGATCAGATGGACTTAAAGGCCTTTCAGCATTCACACCAATTTTATGTTGTTGTGATCTTGTGAGAGTCATCTTAGTCTATAAATTCAAAATCCAAATATGGGGCTTGAACCAACAACTTCCTGACTCACTGATAAGAGTGCTACCAGCTGACATCATTCCATATATTTGGTGAAAGTCTTAATCTAATACAGCAAAAGAGCTTGTTCTCCATATAGTTTTGGAAGATAGTGACATTAACTCCAAGTCAACAATGAATCAGATTGCCTAGTATATATCTGAAGATTCTGCAAGTGGATTCAAGTGGTTTACGGTAATCCTATTAACATTTGGCTGTGGTGACCTTTAGCAGAAATCTTTTATATTTTCATTAATTAATTGCAAAGAGTTTCTGAAACTAAACTCGTAATAAAGTCATTTCACTCTTTAAGGGATTTGGAGAGTCTGCTACTATAGTTACCCTAAGCCACACATCCATAATGCCAGGCAATTGAAAGCTTGCAATGTGGCTCGAATATTATGCAGGGCAGCTGGTGCTTAGTTGGTTGCACATGTGCCACCAACTCAGGAGCTTGTAGATTGAAGCCTCTCGTTAATAGTTTGAGCTCGTCGTCCAGGCTGACATTTCTCTTGCAGTCCTAGAAGGAGCACATCATTGTTTGAAGTGTTATCCTTTGGATGAAGTCCTGTAGCATATTGGTTAGAGTACTCGCCTCGCAAATGAGTAGACTTGGGTTCGAATAAGGAAAAACCTGATGCAAGTTTATTTGCTCCACATGACTCTGTTTACCCTGCAGTAAATAGAAACCCATTTGTTAATTGAATGCCGGATTGCTTTCCAGGGAAATATTCCCGCAACTGTTTGTGGGACACTGCTGCACGCAATTGGTTGCCGCGTTTTGCTCACAAAATATACAGTCAATTCATTTCATAGTAGATTCTGTTTAGCACTTTGAGATGTCTTAATGGCATGATAAGATACTATATCAAATGCAAGAATTATTATTTTGGCTCGGCCTCAGTCTCCGCCATTGTGAAGGGCTCTGAGATGCTGCCTGGCATGGAAGGCATTATATAAGTGCAAGTTGTTGTTACTGTTGTTGTTGTTATGAAAAGTTAAATGCCTACCAATTCAGGTGGACGTTAAAACTCCCATGACCCCAATTGATAAAGAGAAGAGTTTCTCTTGGTATCCTACATATACATAGAATACAAAATATATTCACTGCACTCCATTATAAATCTTGTGTGAATGCAGGAATTATTATTGTTATATTATTGTTATTATGTGACAACTGTTGTTTTACATACCCTGAGTAAATTATTCAATTTTCTTTGTTCAGCCGCGCATGTGACACATATGGAGAACTATTACCATGGTTAAGATTACGAAACCAGACTGAGTGTTCCATATATACAGGCCACCTATGCATGGACATTTCCCAGTGCGTAGAATTGAGTGGCACATTTTCTCCTCAGAGGGATACAACCTGATTTGAAGACATGATAAGGTACTATATCAAATGCAAGGATTATTATTATTATTATTATTATTATATGTCAGCATGTTACTTGTACTGGCACCTCAGTTTCTTACTGAAGAGACGTAGAGCTATTATGTTATTCTGCACACCAGTTGTTTCATTTCCCTACGTGCGCAATCCTGTGATTGAACCCCATTCGCACAGGAAGCCTTTGTATTAAATAGGTTTCAGTTTGAGAAAGTTGGAGAAGGGGTGGAGGATTGAACATCTCCAGATATTAGGAAATAGTTCTGTTCACCTCTTGATATACTGAACATGGACAAATCCCTAATGAACACGGCTAACAATGAAAATGTGACTCTTGACATTGCACTGAATGTGTGTGGGCTGACTTGACAGATTTCCTGAGCGCTTCCAGGAAGATAGCTACATGCTCATTACAGTTTTTCCATTAACTTCATGCACTTTGAAAGTTCCCCCCACCACCCCACCCCCACCACTCAATCCCACCGACATTGCTGCTTCCTACAGCCTGAGCGAGGGCTACACTACAGACCGTGAACTGCTCAGTAATTAGCTGAAAGAAGGTTCATTTCTATGAGACAGTGTCAGCCCATTCAGGATTTCTATCTTCAGATGAAGCCAAAAGATTGTGAAACTGTGAATACACGTTTTCATAACACAGACCAACATTATACTTACATGCATGCATATGTACATTATGCATACATACATACATACAAACAGTACATACTCACATAGATACTCGCATACATACTCACATACATACATACATGCATACCTGCATACCTGCATACCTATGTTCCTACATATATATCTGCCTAAATATATACAAAATAATAGCATTCCAAAATATGGAGATAGGCAAGAATCTTATCTTTAAAGATCTGCTTAGATCTTATACAGCTATGGAATAGGTTTGGTGGGCTGAATGGATGCCGCCTGCCTCTATATTCTCGAACACTGTGCTCCAGGATTATACTCCATCCAATAGAATGATAGAAATTGGAACAATAGAAATTTACAGCACAGATGAAGGCCATTTGATTCATTGTGACTGTGACGGTTCCTTTAAAAACCAACAATGATGCAGAGGAAATATTTTCTCACTGAGTCAGCCATGAAGCTGTGATTCATCTCACGATCCATAGGGAACCTGTTAATATTCGTGTGAACATGATGTGCCCACCCACACGTGTTCAGTCCCAGTTCGTCCCTCTTATCATAGAATCATAGAATCATAGAATGTTACGGCACAAAAGGAGGCCATTCGGCCCATCTAGTCTGTGCCGGCTCTTTGAAAAGAGCGATTCAATCCCACTGCCATGCCCGCTCCCCATAGCCTAATAGACCTGTTCTCCCTAAATAAAGATCTAATTCCCTTTTAAAAGTTGTTATCGAATCAGCCTCCACCACCTTTTCAGGCAATGCATTCCAGATTCGAACAACTCGCTGAGTGAAAAAATTTCTCCTCAGCTCCCCTCTACTTCGCCTTGAAACTATTTTAAATCTGTGACCACGAGTCACAGATTCACCCACGATTGGAAATAGTTTTTCTCTATTTGTCCTGTCGAAACCCCTCATGATCTTATAAACCTCTATTAGGTCTCCCCTCAATCTTCTCTGCTCCAGAGAGAATAACCCTAGCCTATCTAGCCTCTCCTCATAGCTGAAGTCCCTCAATCCTGGCACCATCCTAGTAAATCTTCGTTGTACCCTTTCCAATGCCTTCACATCCTTTCTGTAGTGTGGTGACCAGAATTGAACACAGTATTCCAGCTGAGGCCTCACCAAAGTCCTATAGAGGTTAGTCAGCACTTCCTGACTTTTGTACTCTATACCCTTATTTATAAAGCCTAGTATCCCATATGCCTTCTTAACAGCCTTGTCTACCTGTCCTGCCACCTTCAACGAGTCACTAACACAAATCCCCAGGTCTCTCTGTTCCTTTACACCATTTAAAATTCTACTATCTAGCCTATATTGCCTCCCTTCATTTCTTCTCCCAAAATGCATCACCTCACACTTCTCTGCATTAAACTTCATCTGCCATGTGTCTGCCCACTTTACCAATTTGTCTATATCCTCTTGCAGATGGCTACTATCCTCCTCACTGTTTACTATTCTCCCTAACTTAGTGTCATCTGCAAACTTGGAAACTGTACTCCGTACACCCAAGTCCAGATCATTGATGTAGATTACAAACAGCAATGGTCCCAAAACTGATCCCTGTGGCACACCACTGCTCACTTCCCTCCAATCTGAAAAACAGCCGCTCACTACAACTCTCTGCTTTCTGTCTCGCAGCCAGTTGTGGATCCACGCTGCCACTGTTCCTTTTACGCCATGGGCCTTTAATTTCATAATAAGTCTCTCATGTGGCACTTTGTCAAATGCCTTTTGAAAGTCCATGTAAACTACATCAACTGCGCTACCATTATCCACCCATTCCGTTACCTCATCAAAAAATTCTATCAGATTTGTAAGGCAAGATTTGCCTTTAACAAATCCATGTTGACTGTCCTTTATTAGCCTATATCTTTCTAAGTGAAGATCTACCTTGTCCCTGATTATGGACTCTAGAAGTTTGCCCACTACCGACGTTAGACTGACTGGTCTGTAGTTACCAGGCCTGTCCTTCTGCCCCTTTTTATACAAGGGAGTAACATTAGCTATCCTCCAGTCCTCTGGCACGACCCCTGTGTCCAAGGAAGATTGAAAGATCGTGGCCAGAGTCCCTGCTATTTGCTCCCATGCCTCACTTAGTAACCTAGGGTGCATCCCATCCGGACCAGGTGACTTATCCACCTTGAGCGACGTCAACCTTTTTAGCACTTCCTCTCTGGTTATAATTATTCTATCCATTTCTCCTACCCTCTCCTGTAATACCATGGCATTGGCTGTATCATTTTATTTTGTGAAGACAGAGGAGAAGTACTCATTCAGTACATCAGCCATGCCCTCTGCCTCCACAATGAGATTTCCTCCTAGGTCCCTAATTGGCCCCACCCTCTCCTTGACCAACCTTTTACTCTTAATATGTTGGTAAAAAACCTTAGGGTTCCCCTTAATCTTACTCGCTAATTGTTTTTCATGCAGTCTCTTTGCCCCTCTAACTTCCTTTTTTAGTTCTATCCTACACTTCCTATATTCTGCTTTGTTCCCTTCTGAATTTTGAGCCTGACACTTATCATAAGCCTCTTTTTTTTGTTTTATTTTGGCGCCGATTTCCTTAGTCATCCAGGGAGGTTTGGATTTAAATTTGGATTTAAAATTGTACTATCTAGCCTATATTGCCTCCCTTCATTTCTTCTCCCAAAATGCATCACCTCACACTTCTCTGCATTAAACTTCATCTGCCATGTGTCTGCCCACTTTACCAATTTGTCTATATCCTCTTGCAGATGGCTACTATCTTGTAGAATATTTATCATCCTACATGTGGAGATGTGTGTGTTTGGGGAGGCGGTCAGGGGTGGTGGGTAAGAGGTTAGATGTTGGGGTTGAGGTTGAGGTCCTCTTGGATACGAACCTTAGCCAAGATAAATAATATTCCAGGGAATTGCTGATGACAGAGCAGTCACCTTGGCTCATCGGAAGGGCTTGGAGGGGTAGACCAGTCACTGAGACCAGCTCTTGTTAACTCTGCAAGCCAAACTCTAATTTAAAGGTGATCCTAGCTGGACAAGCAGCGGGAAGTTTCCCAGTGCTAAAGCTCAGTTCATGTGCCAGTATTGTGCTAACTGACCACGAAGTTTGACATTCTCAGGTCAGTAAGTCAACAATGTTCAATAGTTCACCTAATGGGTGGGACAATCTTAGCTGGACATACAGTGTATTCAGATTGTGGAATTTCACAAAATCACGATTGGTTGGGATGAAGAAAGTCGTTCAATCCATCTGATCTCATCCCTCCTGAAAAACCTACCTTTACATGGTTTCCCCCATCACTGCAACAAGCTGTTTTTAAAATGAATCTCGTGTCACGGCCTCTGCTACTTTTCCCCGTAACTCTGACTAAAGAAAACATTCTGGTGTCCATCCTGAAATGGCCCTTTAGAACTGTAAGCCTAGATCCACCTTTTTCTCCTAGCCTGGTAATAATAATATAATTATGTACCTTGCATTTGATATACAGGTACCTTGCATTTGATATAGAGCTTTATCAAGTTGTTGAGGTATCTCAAAGAGCTTCACGGAATATACTGTAAAGTGAATTGACTGTATACTTTGTGGGCGAAATGTGATACATTGTAAAGTATTGATCTGGGTTTCCTTTTTCAATCCCATTTACAACGCTGCACACCTGATGTTGGCAATGGAACATGGGTGACCTCTTCAGAACCGGGGTGTTGCTTTTCCCCGTGAGGGCCTGGTGTGGTGTGCGTGGCCTGTTATAGGAAGCAATCACACTCTAAAGATGATTTACTGATCTGGGTCCATTCTTTATGCTGGTTTAGTGGCATGCAGCTGTTTCCCATGATGGGTTAGTGGTGTGAATCCATTTGTCATGATGGTGTAGTGGTAGGCATATGTTTCTCCTGATGGTTTAGTGGTAGGCATCTGTTTTCTAGAGTGATATACACACAATGCCTTCCATTCTCCCAATTGCACAGTAATGCTTATTTTAAAAATATAATTGTGAGTTTTGTATTTACACACGACTTCAAAGATCTTGAATTGGATTGTACGTGTCAACCTGTCTCAGTTGGTAGCACACTCTTCTTTGAATGAGAAGGTCGTGGATTCAAGCTTCACATTAGTACTTTGAGTTTGCCATTGTCTAGGCTGACACTCTGATGCAGCACTAGGGGGTACATTTCGTGGTTGGAAGCACCATCCTTTGTATGTGACACTAAACCGAGATCTCGTCTGTCTGCTCAAGTGGACGTTAAAAATCCCTTGGCACGATTTGTAAAAGATAATATGATACAATTGCCTCTCTGAGGTTAATCACTCTCACATACAATTTCACTGCCTCTCCTATGTTAAACACGCTTTCGGGCAACTTTCCTCTCCCCACTCTCTCAGCTGCCACCTCCAGCTCAGGTACCCAGCCAGTACTGTTAAGTGCTTTGAGACCTCCTTCCGACATGAAATGAGCTGTATAAATATAAATTTGTATTGTTTTTGTATTGCTGGTGACAGAAGCAAGGCTCCAGTCCTGGGTGTGTTATATTATGTGAACCCCTAGGCTTAGTGACCATATTTATGCCAGAATTGTCAAAATACAATGCATCAGGAACTAGCACAATGTTAAATGCACAATGTACGAACACACCTTTCATCCTATATTATCCCAAGTCCCAAACAAACATTACACAATGGTGAAATGCATTAGGTATGGAAAGCACGTCAATGTTTTGAATGTTAGCTATCAGTCAGTCACGGTCACATTCAGAAGTAGAAATAAAATAAAGTAAATGTGCCTCTATTCATTCAGCACTCTGCTTGCATTGCTCGTGTTATGTGTCTCATAAGAAAAAACATCATGATTTTTTCATGTTGTTTTGTTTAGGCTTATAAAACCAGAGTAAGCCATCACTTTTCATTGCAACGTTAATAGCATGGAAATATGATTTTTTATGTCCACAGTTTTGAGGACTGTATAAGTATAATAATAATATAAAAATATAAATTTGCTCAGGATATCAAATCAACATTCTCTCTCTTCACATCTGAGACATTGCAATATATTTACATTTGCTTTATTCATGATCTATTTGAAACATGAAGTGCATTTAAGATGACAGTGAAGCCTTGTGTGTAAAGTGATGTCAATTTTCTGTTCTCTCTTGTTAATATTTTCCTTACGGTGACTTTGAGTCTAGGCTGGCATAATAGCACATTCTGCTGTGTGTACCTTTGCCCCATTCACCCCATCATCAGTGAAGATCCATAGCATAGTAGTTAATATTCTCATCTTGCAAGTGAGAAGACCCAGGTTTGATTCCAGCTGGGTGAAATCTTCGGCAACTTTTTTTTACCCCAAACACCGCTGTTTACCTAGCAATAAATAGGAACCCAGTTGCTAGTCAATTGGCAGACACTATCCTTGGGTAATAATCTCTCCCAAAAAAAATTTGGGTCACTCAATCAATGACTGTTTATGGGACAATGAACCAGCTGGGTTCCATAGAATTTAAGGCCACTACTGATGACAGCACCACCAGCCTGGTTATCAGCAGGACCTAAAAAGCAGAACAGTTGCTCTGGGGTAGGAGTTATCCCACTCATCTCCTACTAACCCTTCAAGCCAAAGCAGGGTTAACAGGAGTGACCCTAGCTGGGCAAGAAGAGAGAAAGCTTGTAAGACAGCAGTTCCAATGGCAAGCTATGTGGTTTTGTGATTTTAGCTAGTTAGACTCCAGCAGTATCCCAACACACTCTGGGGCCCGAAGTCTTGACTCTTGCCTACTTGGACCTAATATTTTCTGGAATTGAATAAGCAGGATGCTTCCCTCTATGGAGAGAGTGCATACTCTATTTCCAATAATCTGTCTTTCGACTTCAACAAAGTGCTCTGGGACTCTACCCTGTGGGAGGGACTCTATATAAATGTAAGTTGCTGTTTCTATGTGTAGGTGGGATGCATGGAAATCTCAGCTTGGTTTGGATATTCTTAAGCACGGTGATAGGTTTCCCCATGTGTTGGACACCCGATTGACCAAAACAAAAAATTGTGGAACATTGCGGTGCGTAATTGACTGCCGTGTTTCACCCACAAAATACACAGTCAATCCACTCTATATTCTGTGAAGTGCTTTGAGATGTCTCAGCAACATGATAAGGCAATATATTAAATGTATTAATTATAATTAATTTTATTATTAGCATTCTAGAGGTTAGCATCTAACCTCTAGACTACCCTCCGTCTACCCTTTTCCCTCTGCCTGCACATAAAGGCAGATAAATCTATTTCTTCAACTTTGGTCACCTGCCCCCTTCCCTGCCCCTTAGCATCTAATACAAGTACCAATGATTTTTCCACCAATACACTGTTGAACTGCTTTAGAGTATATGCTGTGAAGTGCTTTGAGATGTCCTCCCAGTGTGAAAGGCGCTATTTCAAATGTAAGTATTATGATTATTATTGCAATTAAGTTGTGCCAATTGGACATGAGTCCAAGAAATAAACAACATATATTTACACAGCACTATGTGCATAAAAGGAATGCCTCAAAGCACTTTACAAAATGAGATTGTACTTGATTGTGACAAGGGATAAGTGTATGCAGCTATCAAAAAAGATTACACAGGAGCTTTTCTCTCTGGATAGGAGATGAATGACATGGGACCTGATAGAAATCTTTCAAATTCTGAAAGGATTTCATAAAAGACTGTTTCAATTTGTTAGTGTTAAAAACAGGGATGGCTATATAAGATATCCTCCATAATGACACTCACTTTGTAGTAATAATAGTAACAACAACAATAATAATCCTTGCACTTGATATAGCGTTTATCACATTGTTGAGAAGCCTTAAGGTATTACACAAAATATAATGTAAAATGGCTTGACAAATGTATACTTTGTGGGTGAAACATGGCAATCAATGCACACAGTTATGTTCCACAAATTAAGTGATAAAATTATGATTTTTTTAAGGAATTACTATTCTCAGAAATTGATCAACCAATCAACTAACAACTGGGTTCCTACTTACTGCTAGCTAGAGAGATGTGTGTGGAGTAAGGAAACTTGCTTAATGTTGCTTTAACCATAGCTTCCAACAGTGATTTCCACATTGTCACCACTCTCTGCATAAAGCTTTCCCACTAAAAACAACCACCACAAAAATTACATTTCTATATCGCCATTCACATTGGCAATGTCCGAAGGCATTGGACAGTCAATGCTTTGGACCCGAGCTGCAGTTGGGATCCGGGAGGGTGAAGGAATGAAAGTGGAATGGGAGTGACCAAAGAAGAGGGTCTTGAGGCAGGACTCAAAGGCGGCTTGGCAGTGGGTGAAGCCGAGGGATTGCAGGATGGAATTCCAAAGCTTGATGGCAGAATGACTGAAGGCTCATCCGGCGATGGTGGCGCAGGTGGATTGGAGGACACGAAGAAGGCCGGAGTCCCCTGAGTGGAGGGAGCAGACTGATTGGTAGGGGGGTTAGGAGGTTGCAGAAGTAGGGTGGAACAAGGTTATGGAGGACGATGATCTTAAATTGAATCCTCTGATTGATGGGAAACCAGTTGAGACACACAAGAATGGGGGTGATAAGGTCATGGAGCCTGTTGTGGACGAGGACATGGGCTGCAGAGTTCTTGATGATCTGCAGGTTATGGAGGGAGGAGTTGGGGAGGTTGACAAGCAGGGCATTGGCATAGTGAAGCCAAATTCGAGCCTAAACTCCCCTTCAGATCCACAACTGGCTGTCTTATATTTGTGCATCATTTTGGACTCACCAACAATTAGAAACAGCCTATTAATGTCCTTCCACCATATCAAATCATATCATAAAATTAAGCAATATCCTTTGATAATTCAGAATTCATAACTTCAGTGTCAGAATCAAGAACAATTCATTACAAATAATTACATTTTGCACTGGCCAAAGATTTTGGTGCCAAATTTAAAAATTAAAATAGGAGTTATCATTGTTACTGTAATAACATTATGTTCATGTTGCATTTCACTTCCTCTGGAGTCTGAAATCGATATTTTTTCCTCCCCACAACAACAGCGTGAAGAAAAGAACGGCACAGGTTTAGAAAACCAATTGTGGGTTTACTATGAACAGCAGCAGATTATTGATGTTACATGTTAAATGATCTGTCAGTGGATATTGTATTGTTGCTCTGACTTTCATAGTGGACATGCTTCCTTTAATTGGAGCTTTGTTTGTGAGCAGGAGGAGGATACCTGTACTGATCTGACTGTGATAGATTAGCATCATTTAATGTTTGTCAATATTTGGTAAACCCATGGGCGCCCAACAGTTCGGCCCAACATGCTTCATCTTAAAGCTGACACATAAGCATACTGTGGGATTTTAATACGCAGGCCATCTAATGCATAATTCAGCCAAGAGGAAAACCTATTAAATTCAGATTTTTCCCAAGCTAGTTTATGATAGAGGACATGCACACAGTCCCATCATTTCTTGTTAATGCAGCCTTCTCTACAAACAAAACGATTATTTTAATGGATAGTAGAAATTTGCATTAGATAGCAAACAGACGTAAGTGCGCAGCCGGTAAACATATAAAAAATGCATTAGTTCCCGCTCACTGTCCATCAGCTTATATCATAGCAGTTTTAATCACTAGGAAAGCACAGATTCATAGATAAAACTGCACATTTGTACTTTTGGCACCTATATAAAAGCTGATCTAGACAGTATAAACACGTTCTCATTATCGGAATTGTAACATTTCTCAGTAGCAGTGGGGATTGAGGTATTAGCGTCATTTGGAATATGAATACCACACCTAGAAATTGCAATGTTGTGCACATCACATCACACATGGTGAATAGAATGCACCAGCCTGACTCAGTTGGTAGCACTGTTTCCTCTGATTCCTAAGGTTGTGGGTTCAAGCCCCCGGCTTGGCAAATTGTGAAACCCTTGGCAAATTGTGAAGCCACTAATTTAGTGGCTAGAGTACTTGCTTCTCAACAACAACAACAACAACAACAACAACAACAACAAAATTACATTTGTATAGCGCCGTCTCAAGCAAGAGAACTGGTTCTATTCCCAGCAGGGCAAAATGTTGGACAAGTTTCCTTACTCCACATGCCTCTGTTTACCTAGCAGTAAGTAGGAACCCGGTTGTTAGGTGAGCAGCGGATCGCTTTTCCCTGGTTAATAGTCTTTCAAAACGAAACAGTCATAATTTGGTCACTCAATCCACAACTGTTTGTGGGACAATACTGTTCGCAATCGGCTATTGCATTTCGCTCACAAATAGTATACTATTGCATTTCGCTCACAAATAGCTCACAAATATACTGTAAAGTCAATTCTCTTTACAGTATAATCTGTGCAGCTCTTTGAGTTGTCCAGAAGACATGAAAAGCACAGTATTGAATACAAGGATTATTATTAGTAAAACCATATGTGGATTGTGCATTCTGATGCAGTGCTAGCAATGTGCTGCTTTCTCGAGGTGACATCTTTTGGATGAGACACTAAATCTGCCTGTTCAGGTGGACATTAAAGATGCCACAGTGCTATTTGAAAATAGAAGGGAGTTCACATTAGATGGTCTGCTCAACAACACCCCCAAAAATAAAAGTGGTAACTATTTTCATGGCTGTTTGTGTGAAATTATTGTGTGCAAAATTGCAGCCACGTTCACCTATGAAATATTTTGCAGTGACTACAATTTACAGCTGAGCCAAGGTGGGTGAAACAGCCTGAAAATGGCTGCACCACACATTCAACACAAAATACTGTCCTCACTCTACAAAAGCTCAGCTGCTGGAATTTCAACCCCTTAAGGCAAACTGGATGAACATTTTAAGAAGATGAATGGCACACAATTGGTAATGTTCTTGCTTCTGGGGTAAATGGCTACGCAATCCAACCGAAACCTCAGTCACAACCCCCCCACTCCCCCCACCTCCCTAACCATCTATCCTCCACTGTAAGAAAGGCTAATTTTGTCATGAAAAGTAATGGCTGCATCCCATTCCAATTTGGCTTTCTGCTTCTTTATTTTAAATAAAAGATAACAGCAACTAAAGTGATAAGACAACAGTTCCCCTAAGCTGGCGAGTTGCCTGGGTTACATCTATTCTCTGTTGTTTATTTTGTATTCCTCTCTTTTTTTTTCTACTGTGAAAAATTGAGATGCTTCTGGCGGCTGGGCAGTGACTTAGCGTTTTAGCTGAGCAATTCCCACTGGGCTTTAGCTCATTGTTACTGTCCTATTGTTTTTTGCCCATTGGTATTAGTAGATATGAGCAAATTCCTGGAAGAGATTTACTTATGCACAGTGCATCAAGTGTGTATGCATGTGTGTGCGCGCGTGTGTGTGTGTGTGTGAGTGTGTGTGTGCGAGAGAGATAGATGGAGAGAGAGAGAAAGGGAAAGGGGAGCGGAGGGAGATAAGAAGTAAAAGTTTTCAATGGCAAAGCACCAAAACTCAATCACACAATCGTGCTGGCGATATATGCATTGGACGTGTCCAGTGAACCATGCTGCTCTGAATAAAAGCTAGAAGCAAACAGTTGGGACAGATGTTCAGCTTTGTATATAAAAAAGTCAGACAATGGTGAACAAGCGGCCATGCATTTAGCACTACTCCTGCTGCTGGGATGAGAGAGTCACAGAACACTCAAGCTTATTGTTGCCACAACAGACTTTTGCCAATTATTTGAGTGCTCTGCGCTCAGGAAATATGGAAAGTCCTGGGATTTTTGCATTTACACGGGGAGTGGGATTGACTTTGAATAGCTCTTTCCAAAGAGCCAGAACAGACACGTTGGGCCGAATGGCCACATTTTGTGCTGTAAGATTCTATGATTCTACGATTTATTTGGAGTTTTGAAATTGTTTTTCATTCACGCTACTTTTCTGTGGTGATGTCATTCATGTTTTGTATGTGTGTGTGTGTGTGTGTGTGTGTGTGTGTGTGTGTGTGTGTGTATGTGCACCTCAGTTATCAGTGCAGGGTGATGAACAACAACAATAACAAAGCAAATTACATTTATACAGTGCCTTTCACGTCGGAAGAACGTCCCAAGGCATTGAACCATTAGGAATTGGTACCCGAGCATGGGGAGGGGCAGGGTAGGGGTGAGGGGATGGAGAGGTGGGAGGCTGAAGATACAATCGAAAAGGAGGCCTTGAGACTGGCCTTGAAGGAGGCGAGGTGAAGGGACTGTGGGATGGAGTTCCAGAGTGTGGAGGCAGAGAAGCTGAAAGTCCGGCCACTGATGGTTAGGCAGGTTGGGCAGGAGACATGGAGCAGACCGGAGCCCACTGAATGGAATGGGTGGGCAGGTTGGTAGGGAGTCAGCAGGTCAGAGATAGGAAATGGCACATCCTTGGATGGCCTTAAAAGTGAGGACGAAGATCTTGAATTCAATCCTCTGGGGGATGGGGAGCCAATGGAGCCAGGTGAGGGTAGGAGTGATGGGGTTGCAGAGCCTGGTGTAGGAGAGGACACAAGCTGCAGAGTTTTGAATGCTCTTCAGCTTGTGAAGGGAAGAGCTGGGAATGCCAATGAAGTGGACTCATAAGATGGTATGGGATCTGGAAGAAAAGCCGTCGGCAGACACAAAGTGGGAATAATGTGAAAGATAGGACCTTAACCAGTCAAGGATAGAATCTGGAAGGTTGAGGTGGGAGGAGAGGTGGTGGAGTAGGATTGAATGGTCCATGGTACGAAAGGTGGTGGATAGGTCGATGAGGCAGAGGGAGCCCTGGTCACAAATGGTCAGGATATCATTTGTAACCTTGACCAGGGCAGTTTCCATGCTGTGGGAAGCTCCCTTTTCTGGAAGCCCAATTGGAGGAGCTCATGAAGGGTATGGGATAAGAGGAAAGAGCGAAGCTGGGAGGGAACGACTCTTTCAAGGACCTTGGACAGAAAAGGGAGTTGGAGATGGGCCGATAGCTTGAACGTTGTGATGCATCAAGGGAAGGTTTCTTCAGAGTGCTGGTGATTCTGGCTGTTTTGAGGGGGTGGGAACGGTGCTGGATGAAAGGCACAGGTTGATATTTTTGTTAAGTAGTGGGGCAAGGAGGTGGAGCTGAGAGGTAAGGAGAGGGTTGGGCATGGGGTCCAGGGAGCAGTTGGTGGGTTTCATAGAGGATATGGTGGTGATGACAGCGGAGGGAGAGACAGGTTTGAAGGTGTGGAAGGAGGAATGGGTAAGAGTCGCAATGTGGGAGGGAGGTGAGGACAGAGTGGAAGTCGGAGGGGCAGTGATAGCTGAGTTGATTTGGGATTCATGGGAGCAAGAAGCCAGCCCATTTGGTCCGTGTAGCTCAAGTGTCTGATTTTGGACTCAAGGAAATCCAGCATCTCCTCGCAGTGGAAATTATAGGAAAGAATGAATGAATGCTCTCTCACACAGTATCAACAGTGGATACTCCAAAGTCAAGTAAAGAATGACTATTTGTAATCTCCAGATTTTGCTATAGTGCCTCAACTATATGCTTTAATGTCAAACTTGTCCCATAGTGCAGTAGTTAGTGAGCGGGACTAACAAGCAAGACGATCCTGGTTCGATTCCCTGGCGGGGCAGAATGTTTTGCAAGTTACCTTACTCAAGAAGCCTCTGCTTATCTAGCAGCAAATAGAAGCAAAACAGACACTTGAGCTACAAGGACCAAAATGGGCTAGTCTTGCTCCCATATTGCTATATTTCTATGTTTATATATAAAATTGTTCTACAGTACTCACAGTGCAGTACTCACAGTACAGTATAGTTAGGATAGTACTAAACAATAATAATCCTTCTATTTGATATAACGTCGTATTGTTGTCTTCTAGACGCCTCAACATGCTTCACAGAATATACTGTAAAGTGAATTGACTGTATATTTTGTGGGCGAAATGCAGCAGCCAATCTCACACAGCAGTGTCCCACAAACAGATGTGGATTGAAAAGACCTTTTTTTTTTGAGGGATTATTATCATGTGTGAGGAATATGGAAACTTGCCCAAGGTTTCTTCCTGCCTGGAATTGAATCCAGGTCTCTCACTTGTAAGGCAAATGCTCTAACCACTGAGTTACAGACTCCACTGAAGGTGGATACAAGCCCAACCAAAAATGCCTGTTCAGGTCGAAATTAAGGCACTATTTGAAAAGAGAAGGGAGTTTTCCTGAATTTAAAATGCAATGCAATGTACGTTTATACATTGTGTTTTTGTTGGAAGAATGTCTCAAATAGCCCAAGATACAATTTTTGGGACATTGCTCTGTGCAAATTGGATCTGCATTTGCCTTTACTTACATAGGCATTTGCTTATATATTACTATCAATGATTACGTTTGATAGCAAGACTCTATGCGCACTGAAATCTCTGATGACTTTGTAATAACCTTCAGTGGATATAGGATTGCTATGTATCTTTGTATCTTTGTACTCGCAGCTGAAAAGGTCAAACTCTTAATGCGTACATTAAACAGATGAGACTTGTTACTTAATGTGTTGTGACATACAGTTATGGGGCATATTCTGCAAGGTTTCTGCAGTGACCTAGAGTGTGAGATCAGGACTAGAGAATGTGGCTTGAGAATGAAGAAGCCTCAAAGGAGATGTGTTTTTATAGATAGAGAGTTGTGGATTTGTGGGATAGGTTCACCGCAAAAGCAGCTGCTGCTCTGTTAATTATCTGCTTCAAATAATAACTGGATATGTCTCTGCTTGGAGCGGTACTGAAATATATAGAGATAAACAGACACTCCAATGGATATAAGGATGTTGCAATAATCCATAGCTTTGATATAGCACTTTATGGGTGGAGTCCTGTAGCTCGCCTCGCAAGCGAGAGACCTGGGTTCTATTCCCTGCTGGTTGCGAAATATTGGGCAATTTTTTTACTCCACATGCCTCTGTTTACCGAGCAGCAAGTAGGAATCTGGTTGTTAGTCGATTGGTGGATCACTTTTCCTGGGGTAATAATTCCTTCAAAAAAATTGATCTCATCAATTCACATCTAGTTGTGGGACACTGTTGTTTACAATTGCCTGTTGCATTTCAACCACAAAATATACAGTCAATTCACTTTACAGTATATTCTGTGAAGCACTTTCATATGTCTCGAAGATACAAAAAGGCGTTAGATCAAATGTAAGGATTATTATTACAAATCCCAACAGAAATTCTACTTGTTTGACAGTGTCTAAGGTCACTACCCACCCAACCACCTTTGCTCAATACCAACCCCAGCACGATACCATGCTCTGAGACCTTATGCTATGTGAAGTGCGCAGTATCAAGCCAAGGTGGTGTTGTCAAGTGTAACAAAGAAAAGTGTTTAAATAGTCTGAATCTGCTCCCACCCAGGTTTTGAACAAGAAAAAGTAACTCATCATCATTTGAAGAAAACTTTGTTGCTTTGATTAAAAAAAGTAATGTAACAACACTTTATTCTTAATTTTTTTTAAATTTAAAACAGAAAGTAGATTTTAACAGATCAGCTAAATGGTCTGACAAACTTGGAAACCTATCACCATTCTTAAGGTGGCAAGTGGGGTAAAAAAAAAAAAAATCATGTCAAAGTGTACTTTGAACTATATACTTTCAGAAATAAACTGTTTTGATTGGTGAAATAAACTTATTTCCAAAGAAATATAAGGAATGTGAAATATGAAATAAGCACTTCCGGTTTATTTTATTGTTGAATTCTTATTCTTTACCCTATATTTCTTTGGAAATAAGTTTATTTCACCAATCAAAACAGTTTATTTCTGAAAGTATATAGTTCAAAGTACACTTTGACATGATTTTTTTTTTTTTTACCCCACTTGCCACCTTAAGAGCACTGCTAGACCAGATGGGGTTTCCATCTACATATGCCTCATACTCGGGTCCGTTGATATGGAAATTTTCCGATTCAGATATATCGATGGGCTCATATCGAGATATACCGAGATATCTATATTTTTGGGGTTTTCGTACTGCGCATGCGTGCGCGTCGGGAGGTGCGCGCGCATTCGGGGCCTATCTCCTCAGGAGGTAAATATTTCTCTCTCTCTGTGTCTCTCACACTCACTCTCTCCATCTCTGTGTTTTTCTGTCTGTGTCTCTCTCCTCTCTCACATCCCCCCCATCTCTATCTATCTATATATTATCACATCCACCCCGTCTGCCCCCACCCGTTTGTCGTCGTCCCCGCCGTCCCACTCTCTCCCCCACCCCCCCCGCCGCCGTCCCTCTCTCCCCCCACCCACCCCCGCCGCCGTGCCTCTCTCCCCCCACTCCCCCCCGCCTCCGTCCCTCTCTTCTCCCCCCCGTTGGCTCTCTCCCCCACCCCCCCGTCTCCCTCCCCACCCACCCTCGCCGTATCCCTCCCCCCCACCCACCCCCCACCTCCGCAGTCTCCCTCCCCTCCCCCACCTCTTGTATACCTGTGTATTGTATTCGAGGACTATGAATACAATATGGCGGATTGCACCTCGGTCTGTGCATTGTGTATAGAGATGAGCATTCTGGGTCTTGTAGTTCAGCACGCACACATTCCGATCTTTCCGATATATCAACTTTTCGATATATCGGTATTTTTGAAATGTCTATATCAGCATATCGATATTGAAACTATATCGGATATAACCGATATATCGATATATCGCCGGACCCTACCTCATACTCATGGAAATTTCTCTTTATTTGCAGTAAAATACTCACTCTCTGCTCAGAGGAACTCTAACTGCTTATCTTAGAATGGAATGTTTCAGCCACAAATATACAGTCAATTCACTTTACACTATATTCTGTGAAGGACTTCGGAACGTCTGGAAGATATGGTAAGTGCTATATCAATCGCAAGGATTATTATTATTATTGGAATGCCCTTCCGACGTGAAAGGCGCTGCTCTATAAATGTAATTTAGTTGTATTGGCCAAGACACTGGGAGAAACCCTCTTTTCTTTCTTTATATTGTTACAGGATCTTTCGCGTCCATCTGAGCAGGTAGACAGGACCTCGATTTAATGTCTCATCCGAAGAACGACGCATCCGACAATGCAGAGTTCCCCTAGTATTCTATTGAAGGATCAGGCGAAGATATGTCAACTCAAACCCCCTACAACCTTCTGACTCAGCAGCAAGAATGCCACCAATTGAGCTAGGCTGATTGGTAGTTTTCTTGCTTCTCTTGTTGGTGACAAACTAAGCTATACTTTGCAGTCAATGATAGATTCGATTTTCTTCAAATCCCCATTTTGTTAGTCAAAGACGCAGGAAACAAAAACCTTTCATTCATTACTAACTGGAAGAATATAGCATGGATACATTATTCATCAGCCAGCATTCATTTGTGCTATTGCACAACTTCGGATAAATATCTGCACTCTCAGCCTTCGGCTCAGTGTGCCTGATATTAATGCTCTATCGTGAAGGATATGAGTGAGGGCTGCTGAATAATGTATCATTGTGAGGTTTATGTTAACATGTTCAGTGATACAATTCAATACGATTTACATTTATATAGCGTTTTTCACGTCGGGAGGGCGTCTCAAAGCTCTTCGCTGGATTTACTATTAAATTCAGTGACTGTGTATTTTGTACAGCAATCAATACAGTGTTCCTCCATTTTACTCTATTGTAAAATACATCTATTGTATGTTTTCTGCTTTATTGTAGAACACTATATTACAATGAATTTTATTGAATTAGCGATGGTAAATCTACATTGAATTTTTTAGCATTTGTCTACAAAATTTCCATCCACAAGTCTGTCATACCTATGATGATATATTAACGTAATTTTGTTGTTGTTACACAACTCCTGAACCCCAATGGATCAAATTCAAGATTCCGATTTTTTTTCATATCCACAGCAAGGCTGTTCCCAATTATTCAATCTATCAGGCTCTCAAGTAGGGTCCGGTGATATATCGATATATCGCTAAAACCCAATATAATTTTCATATCGATACAATATAAGCATTTCAAAAATTTTGATATATCGAAAAAACGAAATATCGAGGTAAAAAACTCAGAATGCGCGCACACTGAACTACAAGACCCAGAATGCTCATCTCTATACACAATGCACAGACCGAGATGCAAAACCGCCATATTGTATTCATAGTCCTCGAATACAATATACAGGTATGCAAGCGGTGGGGGGGGGAAGAGAAGGCTGGTGGGTGGGGGAGGGGGAGGGGGAGAGAGACGGCTAGGGGGGTGGTGAGGGGGAGAGAGACGGCTGGGGGGGGTGGGGGTGAGAGAGACGGCTGGGGGGGTGTGGGGGGTAGAGAGACGGCTGGGGGGGCTGGGGAGATAGAGACGGCAGGGTGGGGGGTGGGGGAAAGAGACGGCTGGGGGCAGTGTGGGGGGAGAGAGACGGCGGGTGGTAGGGAGGGAGAGAGAGACGGGGGTGGGGTGGAGAGGGACGGCAGGGGGTGGGGGTGGGGGGAGAGAGATGGCTGGGGGGAGTGGGGGGGAGAGAGACGGCGGGGGGTGAAGGTGGGGGGAGAGACGGGGTGGATGCGATAATATACAGATAGATAGAGATGGGGGGGGATGTGAGAGAGACACAGAGACACAGACAGAAAAGCACAGAGATGGAGAGAGTGAGAGAAACAGGGCAAGAAAGATATTTACCTCCTGAGGAGATAGGCCCCGAATGCGCGCGCACCCAGAACGCACGCGCACTCTGAATGCGCGCGCACTCCGAATGCACAGTACGAAAAACCCGAAAATATCGATATTTCGGTATATCTCGATATGAGCCCATCAGTATATCTAAATCGGAAAATTTCCATATCGACGGACCCTACTCTCAAGTGAATTTCCACTGGCAAAGATACAAAATAGCATCACAACTGACCCTAAAACATAAAGGAGATTAGCTGTGGAGGAAGATTAGAGAGCAATAAAATTGTTAACATAAAAAAGTTAAGCCAAAAATCTTATTGAAGCATACAAAATATTAAACAATATACTGTAGATAAGGTAAACATAGAATAAAGAAAGCCAAGTAAGCTGAAGGACAAAAGCAGATATTAGTTGATATATCGTTGGTGGGCGAGCCTTCAATCACTCTGCCCCCAACCTCTGGAACTCCATCCCGAAGTCCCTCCGCCTCGCACCCGCCCTGGCTTCCTTCAAGTCTCGCCTCAAGACTCTCCTCTTCGATGGACCTATCGGCAATTCCTTTCCACCCCCACACCCCCCACCTCTGTCCTCAGCTCGGGTCTGAAGTAGTAACTATTCAGCGCCTTGGGACGTCCTCCTGACGTGAAAGGTGCTATACAAATATAATTTTATTGTTGTTGTTGTATTAGCTGAACAACACATTCAGAACACGCATCAAGAAAATCATTGACTGATAGATACATCTTTGCAATAATCAACCAAGCCAGAGGTAAAAGAGATAAAATGAGGTGAATCAAAATACAATCAGTTTTCTCTTTCAGCCCCAATTCTCTGGAACTCCATCCCATAATCCTTTCGACTAACTTCCTCACCTCATCCTGCCTCAAAATGTACCTCTTTGACCGTGCTTTCAGTCATGTCCTGTTACTCAGTGGTTAGAACATCGCCTTACAAGCGAGGACCTGGGTTCGATTCCAGACAGGGTGAAACCTTGGGCAAGATTCCTTACTCTGCATGGTTGATAATAATGCCTAAACGAAAAAACTAATTGGTCATTTCAATCCACGATTGTTTGTGGAACATTGCTTTGTACAATTAGCTGTTTTGCCCACATATATACAGTCAATTCACTTTCAGGATATTCTGTGAAGTGCTTTGGAATGTCTAGAAGACATGAAAAGCGCTATATCAAATGCAAGGATTATTATTATTAATATTCGTAAATTATTATTATTATTGTTATTATCATTCTCATCTCGTTCAGCATTCATCCTTTGCTTTAAGTGCCTTGAAATGCTATCCTGCTTAAGGGATGCTATATAAATGCAAGTTGTTTTGGCTTTAATGCCCAGCCAGCAGCACTAAATGCTTTGAGATGTCTTCCTAATATGCAGGATGTTTTATAAATATAAATTATGTTGTATTAGTTGGGATGGCCTAAAAATTCATAAATATAAATTGTATAAGTTCAGTCCATCTGATCTCATCTGTCCACAACACAAACCCCAATGTTCTGTGTTCACAGAATTAAACTATTTGTTTAGTAAACATAGCATGATTTACTGGAGAATGAATTTGAGTGAGCTGAATTTTTTTTTTAAGGATATTGATTGGTGAGGACCAGTATCTTGAACTGAAATCCTTTAATTTTCCTTTCAATAATAACAACAATAAAATTACATTAATAGAGCACTTTTCATATCGGGAGGACATCCCAAGGCTCTGAACAGTCAGGTCGGGATCAAATAATAATCCCTGCATTTGATATAGCGCTTTCCACGTCTTATCAACATCCCAAAGCCCTTCACAGAATATACTGTAAAGTGAATTTGTATATATTTGTGGGCGAATCGCGTCAGCCAATTGTGCACAGCAGTGTCCCACAAACAGTCGTGGATTGAAATGACCAATTTTATTATTGTGGTTTTTTTGGAGGGATTATTATTAGGCGTGTGGAGTAAGGAAACTTGCCCAAGGTTTCGCCCTGACCTGCCTGGATTCAAACACAGGTCTCCCCAGCTTGGTCTCCCCAGCTTGCAAGACAAGTGCTCTAACCACTGAGCCACAGGAGCTCCACAAAATGGGAATTGGGGAAAGTGCAGATCATGTATTCATGCAAAGTGAAGCAACCATGATGATTCAAACTCTACATCACAAGAAGAAAGATATTTTAAAGTATTGATTCAATTTGCTTTAGGTTTTTTTTCAGTGAAACACTTAGAGAAAGTTTGTGGCACCAAATAATGGCAAAATGATTTTTAAAAATTGGATCTAGCTGCTATGGACCTTACAGCCCTCTGGCCTCAATATTGATTTCAATAATTTCAAGCCATTGCAGCCCACCTTCCCTCTCTCCCACTCCCCCTCTTCTGTGACCATCTGCTCTGCCTGTTCTTTTTAATTATCTACCCCTTTTTGTTTTACTTTATTAACACCTCATCTGTCCAGTTTTTTTGCAACCTCCCCCGCCCCTCTTTGTATTACACTATTAACAACTCTTTAACCCATCATCTACCCCATTCTCTCCTTTGTCTTCCTTACTCTGTCTACTCACTCTCAGTTAGTCCTTAAAAGCCTCTCCCTCCCACTATGCCCCAGTTCTGTCACAGGATCTTTAACCCAAAAGGTTGATTCACTTTCCTTTTTCCATAGATGCTGCCTGATCTGCTGAGTGTTCCCATCGATTTCTGTTTTTGTTTCTTGATCTGGCACTGTCCATATCTAGACTGACATTTCAATGCAGTGTTAGAGTGCTTCATATTGTTGGAGGTGCTGTGCTTTGGATGAGGCATTTAATTGATGTCCCATTTGGTGATTCAGGTGGATGTTAAGAATATCGTGGCACTAACTATTTGAAAACAGAAGAGATTTTCTCCTGGACCTTAACCCCCTCAAATAAAATTAGTCTCTCCCTTTACGACTGTTTGTGGATCACTGCAAAATGGCTACCATAAACACCCGCAAATGTACAGTCACCTCACTTCTCGTTAAGATCCTGTGAAGAGCTTTGAGATGTTTTGACAAAACGAGAAGATACAACATCAAATGCAAGGTCAATTGTTAAGTTATTATTATTCCACGCAATATGTTGCAAATCTGCAGCACAAATACACCCTGACAATTATACTGAGAAGCATTCATTTCCTTCCCATATGAGTCTCTATCGTACATTCTCACACTCTTTGGTAATAGAGCCAAATAAACGCTATTTGCCACATTGCTAGTATAAGTGCTTTCATACACTCACGTAGACTGAGATAAACAATTTTTGAATATTAGTTTAATGGGCACTTGGTAATCTTTAAATCTCTGCAACATAGTTATTTCACTCATCCCAAAGTGTTTATTTCCTTCCTGTTACATGCCAGTAACCCTCCTTTCAGTATTATCCTTGAATAATTGAAAATTGCAGAGGTATTAAAATTCAATAAGAGATTTTTTAAATTAAAACACCAAATGGCATTTTTGAAAGCTTCTTGGATAAACAGAACAAATGTCTTTCTTTGTGAAGCAACAGACTTTTCTTGAACATCTGGATGTGAGCGGACGTCATTCATTAATTTTAATGTAGGAAATCATGAAAAATGATGACTGATATTATGACACACTAATAAGTGATTAACATATGACATTCCAATCAATCTTGCTGTCTTATTATTGCTGTTGTGACCATGAACAAGTGTCTATTTTGTAGACTTTGGAGGCTTGTCAGCCAAACATTTAACATTCTGCTCAAGCAGCTTCCCTAATGAACTAACTTTACTATGGATCAGCCTGAGTCATAGATAGTCTGGGCTTACCTACAATCAACATCAGTACAAAGTCAGTACAGGAAGTGGTTGATTGCCCTATAATGATAATAATATTAATAATCCTTGCATTTGATATAGTGCCTTTTCACATTGCTGAGACATCACAAACACTTTATAGAATATGTTAATATACCTCATATTTTGTGGGAGAAATGCTGCAACAATAATAACAACAACAACATTACATTTGTGTACAACAAAATTACATTGATACAGCACCTTTCACGTTGGGAGGACGTCCCAAGGCACTGGACAATCAGTGATTTGGACCCGAGATGGGGGTCAGGGTGCATGGAGGGTGAGTGGGGGGAAGGAGGGTGATCGACGGCCATGGTCAAGTCTTGAGATGGGTATTGAAGGAGGCAAGTGAGTGGGCGAGGTGGAGGGACTGCAGAATGGAGTTCTGGAGGGTGGAGTTCCAGAGAATGGGGGGGCAGAGTGGTTGAAGGCTACGCCAATGGTGGGGTGGGCAAGGAGGGGGATATGAAGCACTGGGTTGCAGAGTTTTGGATGGTCTGCAGCTTGTGGAGGGAGGAATTGGGGAGGCTGACAAGCAAGGAGTTCGCATGGTGAAGCCTGAATCTTAACAAAAACAGAAGTTGCTGGGGAAACTCAGCAGGTCAGGCAGCATCCATGGAGAAAGGAAAAAGAGACAACGTTTCGGATCTACAACTCTTCATCAGAACTGGGGCTTGTTTGGAGGGAGAGATTTCTTAAGGACATTAAAGGGGGAGAGGCAGGACATGGAAGACAAAGGTGACAAAGAAGATAAAGGAAAGTCTTATGAATGTTTTTACGAGGATTTCGGCGGGCTGTGGGTTGAGACAGTGGCAGAGCAGGGTGATGTTGTGGAGGTGGGGGAAGGCTGACCAGGCCAGGGCATGGATTTAGGGTACAATGCTACAGCCAATTGTGCATAGCAGTGTCCCACAAATAGTCGTGGATTGGGTGTTAATTTTTTTATTAGAGTATTTGTCAGTAAGGAGCCAGGACACTGGGAGAAACTGGCTTCTTGAATATTGCCATGGGATCTTCAACAGAGTTACTGAGTTTGAATCCTATGTTGGACTTGAAGTCACACAGTCTAAGATGACACTTCAATGCAGTGCTGGAAGTGGTTGCATTGTCAGAGAAGCCATCCTTTGGATGAGACATTACATTTTTTTACCTTTTTATGTTCTGAATAACATAATATATAATAACAGTATTAATAATAATAATACTAATAATGATAATAACAGTAAAACAGGGAGGGAAAGGAGGTGACTGTAGGCACAGATAAAGAGAAAAGTCTTCCAGGTCGATTCAGGCAGGGAGTTCCAGAGGATCTGAGCCAAATGACTGAAAGTTAGCACACAGTAAGTTATTTCGAATCTA
The DNA here is from genome assembly GCA_035084275.1 of Hydrolagus colliei. Lineage (NCBI taxonomy): Eukaryota > Metazoa > Chordata > Chondrichthyes > Chimaeriformes > Chimaeridae > Hydrolagus > Hydrolagus colliei. The sequence continues at coordinate 148,086,782 of CM068742.1, forward strand.
AAGGTTGGAGTGTGACCACTGAGGCCAAAGTAACAATCAATACAGTCATGTAGAACTAGTGACCAATTGGATAGTGAAGTAAAGCATTTCTAGAAACAAAATTAAGTGGGACATTTCCTTTAACTATGGAGCACTGACTCTTACATGTGGCAGTCAAGACACTCTGGGAGGTAAACATGGGGCAATTACTCCCTGAGTACTGAGTATAAGTTGCTGCTTTTCCCTGTCTTCATTTACTGCGCCACTACCTTCAGCATCCAATGGAACATTAGGTGTAATTATCCAAATTAAACAGTTTAATAACAGGAAATTAACCACTTGATCTTTGTTAATGAGTCAGACTTAATTGGTGGTGGCATTAACAAGAATAAAACCACATTAAGGCACTGAGCCACGTGTTAATGCAGCAGCAGATTTCTCTCTTTTTTTTTAAAGAAGTTTCCAAAATGTGAGAGGCAATTATGGGTTTGAGACTTGTGTGCTCACACCAAGTGAGAGTTCAAATAAAAATAACCCTTACATTTGGTATAGAAGCATTCATGCCAGGAGGTCATCCCAAAACATTTCACAAGATATTCTAAAGAATTAGAGATGATATGTTTTGGTTTCGCCAATCTGCATCTCATACTTTCCAGAATTAGATAAGCAGGATGTGTACCTCCAGGGAGAGAAAGCACATTCTATTCCAACAATCTATCTCTGGGATTTCCATGTGTAGGTGGGATGCATGGAAATCTCAGCTTGGTTTGGATACTCTTAAGCATGGTGATGGGTTTCCACATGTGTCAGACACCTGGCTGACAAAGAAATTAAACTTTGCTTGGACTCACTACCTTCTGACTCACCTGAACCAGGCTGAACAAAAAAAAACCTTAAATAAACAGCAATCAGATGTAAAAAGACCTAAAAGAAGCAGCTGTTTAAGAAAGTGGTCAGTATGTTAAGGTGTGAGAAGCAATACCAAGAAAACAGTGCTATGGATACATTCTCTACCCCCAAAGAATCGTCGTCATTCTGTCACATGGCAGAGAACACAAGGTACTGTACCAAATGCAAATGGAACATTTTTTGTAGATACACTCAACTGATGATGGTGAGCAGTTTCCTTTTTGAAATTGCCTATAAACACATCATTCACTATTCCAAATAATTCATCAACAATAACGTAAGCGATTTCCATGTAGGAGACAGACAGTGTTGCAGAGCTTCATAATAACTGGGTCAGATGGTGAGCCAAGGAGAATGGAGACAGGGATGAAGAAGGAGGTGACCATACACATGGTTAAAGAGGTAGATTTTTAAACAGGATTTAAAGACAGATAACAATTAACAATAATAATCCTTGCTTTTGATATAGAGTAGTGGCTTATCGTGTCATTGTGACATCTCAAAACCTTTCCAGGAATATATTGTAGAGTGACTTGACTGGGTATACTCAGAATGAAATGCAGCGAATTGTGCACAGCAGTAACCCACAAAAAGTTTTGGATTGAATGACAAAATTATTATTATTATTAGTAGTAGTATTACCTGTTCTGAGGGATTATTGTCTCCAGAAAAGCATCCAATTGAGTAACAATTTCTACTTACTGCTAGATAAATAGAGGCACATGGAGTAAGGAAGCTTACCCAACTGGGAATTAAACCTAGTTATCTTGCTTGCGAAGCAAATGCTCTAACCACTGAGTTACAGGACTCAGATAGAGAGGTGCTCAGATAGAGAGGTGGGGTGGGGGACAAATGGAGGGGCATACAGGGCTTGAGTTTCAAAGGTTAAGGGAGAAAGCTCTGTCCATTATGCTGATGTGGGACAAGTTAGCTAGGTGAAGAGGTCAGAACCACAGGATAACATGATCCCTGGATAGAAATTCCACTCAGGTTCTGATCCACTGTATTAACTTCACATCTCAAACCATCCACTAATTTGGCAAATTCTTAACTAAAATTTTTCATTTTCAAGCTGATTTTCTGTACTTTTCTTTTAGGAACTACAGAAAATGGGCCTCAGATTTAAACCAGAATTCAACAATTTGGCAAATTGCCTGTACTGAAAAGTTCTATTAATAAAGTAAATCTCTTTGACTGTGTATACGGTTTCCTCCTTCTACCCCTTCTCCTTTACCCAGCATCCGGTAATTTAAATCCTTAACTGTCCAGCACCTTGGGGCGTCCTTCCAACATAAAATGTGCTAAATCAATGTAATTTTGTTATTGTTACTGTTGTTGTCCAACCTCTTACCATTGTGCAAAAACAACAACAAAATTACACTTGTATAGCACCTTTCAAATCAGGAGGACCAATATCTTGAATTGAATCCCCTGGGTGATGGGGAGCCAATGGAGTTGGATGAGGATGGGGGAGATGGGGCCAAGAAGCTTGGAGCGGTAGAACAACAATAACTTTGATTTATATAGCGCCCTCCACGCTGGACGGTGTCTTAGAGCGATTCAGGTAGAGGACACAAGCTGCAGAGTTCTGGATTATCTGCAGCCTATGGTGGGAAGAATTGGGAAGGCCAACAAACAGGGCATTGGTGTAGTCGAGCCAAAATGTGATGAAGGCGTCAATGAGGGTTTCAGTGGCCTGAAGTGTGAGGTAGTGGCGGAGTCAGGCAATATTGCAGAGGTGAGGGAAGGCAGAGTAGGTCATGGCTTGGATGTGGAAGAGGAAAGATAGTTGAGGATCGAACAAGACACCTAGGTTCCTGCCTGGCTTGGTGAGGTTGAGTGTGCAACCAATGGAGGTTGATGCTACCAGTGCCCGATGTATGTAGGTGCTGGCGCAAGCCAAACAAGAGGGCCTCTGTCTTGTTGACATTCAACTGTAGAAAGTTAGCTCTCATCCAGGACTTTATGTCTGATAGGCAAGGCAGTCTGATAGGATGGCAGTGGTCCTGGAGTTGAGGGTGGAGGCAGAAAGATAGAATTCGATGTCATCTGCATACATGTGGAAGTTGACCACATGTCTGCGGATGCTGTTATCAAGGGGGAGCATGTCAATGTTAAAAAGTAGGGGGCCGAGGACAGTGCAGTGGTTCTGTATAAATGCAGGTTGTTGTAAATCTAGACCTGGTGGAATTTTACTTCACCCAGAAACTTTGGCCACTCATTCTCAGTTAAGTATGGTAATGAATACAGGGTGGGCATATGCTTAACTAGCAGTCATGAAAACACACCTCAACAAAAAACAGAGGCATCATTTTTAATGAAACATCTGTTTCATTCTTTAATTAGTGGTGATTTTCTATTTTAGTAATACCTAATGCTTATGTTTAATTCAAAGTGCAAAATACAATTTTACAGGAGAAATGCTATTAAAATGGTCAGTCTCCATGCTCTATTTAATAATGTCTATACCAGTTTTAATCGGCACAACAGGTCCCCCGAACAAACATACACTCACTACATTTTTTAGTACTGTACTACATTTCAGTGCCTTGGGACATCCTCCCGACGTGAAAGGTGCTCTATAAATGTAATTTTGTTGTTGTTGTTGTGGTAAATATTGTAAATCACTTTGAGAAGCTTCGATGGTGATAAGGGATGCATCAAATGCAAGGAATATTATCATAGGTTCATTGACAATACAAAGTTTAATGACAAAACTGAATGAGCAGCTGTATTATGTTTATTGACAATATTAAGTTTATGGCTACAACAACTTGCATTTATATAGATCCCTTCACACTGGGCAGCGACTTGGAGCACTTGAATAGTGACTATGCTATGTTTAATGATAAGATTTAGCAATGTGAGGTTTCATGGCTATACAAGGCTTAATGGCATTACTAGCTTCTTGACTACACTAGGTTTTAATGCCTAAACTCGGTTTAATGATGATAATACTAGATTTAATGACTGTATAAGATTTAATGAATATCCTAGGTTTAATGATGATAATACAAGTTTTATTGACTATACTAGGTGCATTGACTACTAGTTTTATTGACTACACTAGGTTTATGACAACACTCAGTTTAATACCCATAGATTGAATCTGTTGAGTGCTAATGGTAGAAATTTGTCATAGATAGTTCACCTTCACTAATCACATCTGAAGATCTGCGGATTTGTTAACCAAAGCAATCTAATTCCAGAATATGTTTTGCTTAAATCCAATAAATCCTGTGCTGTGAAAAATAATAAAATTCCATCTTACTTATTGCAAATACGTGAACTTTATTGGAGCATTCAATCAATTACTTCACTCTATAGGATAAAGAGGGAGATAAAGTGCACAATCTGTCTTTATTGCAAAGCTCTTTTTTATACTTGAATCATACTCGGATTAAATTCATTGGAAATTGTGAATACATAAAATAGCTCAAAACAGACAGAAAATAAACACTGTAAAATGGATGCAGAAACAGTATTTCACTTATTTCAATCATTACAAAATAGAAGAGCCAGTAAGCAGAGGAATTTCATTTTAACCAAACACACCATATTTTTCCTGTCTGTATTAATTCATATCTTTTAACTGGATTCGATAATGCAACACCAACTTACATTTATATAGCGTGCTTAATGCAGATTAGTGTCCTGGAACGCTTAACATTTCACAGAATCCAATCCCAAGCCAAGGACGAGAGGGAGTGGGAAGGTGACCGTAAGCACGATCAAAAAAGAATGCCCTCAGGCGGGATTTGAAAGTGAAGAGGGCAGTGGGGCATGATTGAGGGAGAGAGTTCAAGAGGTTTCTCCCTCCCTTTCACCCTTGGCTCAGGGTTGGACTCTGCCTGCATGAAGGGTGCTATATAAATACAAGTTGGTGTTGCATTATAGAATCCAGTCACCAATGATTGAGCAGAGGAGGCGAGGGATGGATGAACAGAAGCCTGCAGCCAGCTGAGCAGAGACATTGAGTGGTGGAGATGATGGTAAGCAAATTGGATAGGTAGGGAGGTAGGAAGGCATGAAGGGATTTGAAAACAACGTGAGGGTCTTGAAATCGATCCATTGGGTAATTGGGAGCCAGTGCAGTTTGGGAAGGACTAGTGTCATTGGAGTATAGAGATTAAGATACTGGACCTTACCTTTAAAGCTTTCCATGGCCTTGCCCCACTCTCTCTGCGACCTCCTAACCCCCTACTAACCTTCTGCTCTCTCCGCTCAGCAGGCTCTAGCTTGCTCCATGATCCCGACCCACCTGCCTCACCATCGTTATGCAAGCCTTCAGCCACTCTGCCCCCAACCTTTGGAATTCCATCCTGCAGTCCCTCCACTTTGCACCTAGCTCAGGTCTGAAACACTGAGTCCAGTGCCTTGGGACATTCTCCTAATGTGGAAGGTGCTACACAAATGAAATTTTGGTGTTTGTTGTCGATCAAGCTGACCCCTGGTTTATGAATTCTCTGCTTTCTGTTAAACCCTGTGCTGAGTTTTAAATCAAGAATAATAATTCTTACACTTGATATAATGCCTTTCACATCAACAGGATGCTTTGAAGCACTTAAATGCGTTGCTGTGCAGTGTAGTGACTGTATTTTTGTCTGCAAATAAAGCAGACAACAACTTGGATTTATATAGCACCCTCCATGCCAGATGGCATCTCAGAGCGCTCAGTGAAGCAGACAAGTTGGTTTGGTAATGTCCCACAAAATGCCTTGAAATTAAAGACTCTTTTCTCCTTTTAGATTCGTAGATTCATAGATTCATAGAATTTTACGGCACAAAAGGAGGCCATTCGGCCCATCTAGTCTGTGCCGGCTCTTTGAAAAGAGCGATTCAATCCCACTGCCCTGCCCGCCCCCCATAGCCTAATAGACCTGTTCTCCCTAAATAAAGATCTAATTCCCTTTTAAAAGTTGTTATCGAATCAGCCTCCACCACCTTTTCAGGCAATGCATTCCAGATTCGAACAACTCGCTGAGTGAAAAAAATTCTCCTCAGCTCCCCTCTACTTCGCCTTGAAACTATTTTAAATCTGTGACCACGAGTCACAGATTCGCCCACGAGTGGAAATAGTTTTTCTCTATTTGCCCTGTCGAAACCCCTTTTAGTGCCATAGGATCTTTAATGGCCAACTGAACAGTCAGACAAGACATCAGTTTAAAGGCTCTAAACCATCTTAACTTGTCTCTTCAAATGGTTTATCTTCCAGTCCCAACCTAGTTACCTGTGATGTACCCAGTGCTCCATCCATGGATCCCTCCTCTTCCTCATCTACATGCTTCCTTTTGGCGGTGACATCCGCAGACATGGGAGTAAACTTCCACATGTATGTGGATGACATACAAATCTACTTCTTCTTCAGCTTTGACTCCAGATGTTATGTCAGTTTGTCTGGTGTACATCTAGGTCTTGGATGAGAGAAAACTTATTGCAACTAACCTTTGACAAAACGGAAGACAAACTCGTTGGCTCCCATCAACATTTTCTATCCAGTGGCCTCCTCAACCTCCCTGTACCTCATGCCCTCCGTTCCACCACTGGCTGCTGCACTTTCAGCCATTATGCCCTGAAACTCTGGAAAACTCTTCCTCTATCCCTCTGCCTTTCCCTTTCGTTCCCTATCTTCAAGTATGAAGACCTTCCTCTTTGATCGTGCCTATGGTCAATTCTTCCTCCCCACAATTTAGCATCCTTTAAATTACTAGAATAAGTTCCTACCTCAGTCCTCTTGTACTCTGTAGAATCCTGCAGGTTTTACAAGTATAAGCGCAATACTTCACCGATGTTGAAGTGGCAACGACTTATATGTTTGCCTTGTTTTTTCGTCCAATGCCCATTCTCAATTATCCTCCACACTGTGCAAATGTTAAGCCTAAAATTACACTCAGACTTAACTTACAGGATCATTTAGTCTTACAATTTCAGATTGTAAACAATTGTTCTTCAATTGTGACATTGATGACTCAGTCTGAGAGGAATGAGCAATGAGTAATGATTAGACTAGCTAGGGCTGTTCAGTCTTTAAAGCCAAAGGTTTCAGAGGAGAAGTTGTAGAGATGTATAAAATGTAAATAGGATTGAAAACTTAAACCTGGAACCTCACTTTAGCATGCAGCAAGACAATAGAACATTAGGACAAGGGTTTAGAGTTGCAAAGAGCAATTTCAGAACAGACACCAGGAAGTTTTGATTAACAACAAGTTGCATTTATGCAGCGCCTTTCTGCATGATATCTTCTCTGAGCACTTACTCAGAGGATAATTATTGAGTGGAACAAATTGCCAGAAAGGGTGGTTGATGCCTTAGTACTGGGATTCATTTACCAAAAACAACTTAATGCTGTGACGGTGAGGTGGAAAAATAGGTATTCTGGAAGCCTGAGGTCAAATGGACAGAAGGGCTGTCTTCATCCATAACCATTCCTGTGATGTAATGAATTGTTGGAGAAAAAAAAGGAACATCAAATGAATGTCCCAGCAGTCGTATGTGAAAAAAAGATCAACAAAGTTGATAAAGAAGGTGTGGATCTCAGCAATAATTAGCTCTCTGTCCCTCCTGTTAGACTTCCTGAAAGACCAAACTTCTCAGTTTCATGTGCTGTATTAAGGAAATCTGATTATTATCCTGTGGATTTTTCTGTTTTACTGGAAGAATGAGTGAACAAAATGACTTGGAATGGAAGATTCAATTGACTGATCGCTGTAATTCATAGACCTTAATTAGCTGCACAAACCATTAGGTACAATTAAACTATTATAAAACACTCGATGCTTTGTGTCAACCAAGAAATACATTTATTTGCATGACAGAGGGGTGGACTGGAGGCAGGGTACGTTAATAAAGCATGATTTTTGATTTAAGATGTTGCCGATAGCAGTGCAGAATTAATCTCAATAGCTGTCTAATTTGTGTCGGAAAATTGTATATTTATTGTAAAATGACATTAAAGCTAAATGACTTACCTAAAGCTAAAGCACTAATGTCAGTGCCTCAAGATTCTACTCCATATGCCATGGACTGCACAGAGAAGTCTGAACGCTCCCAATGGAACACTTTCATCTTGATACGAAACCTAGCTATGCTCAGTTCCTGCTTCTAACATTAAATAGAGGGGATGTAAATCATGGTGGAAGATCAAGGTTTAGCAGGGCAAAGCAAGAAGAAAATATTTATGGAAATAATAATAATCCTTGCATTTGATTTACCAACTTTTCATGTCTTTGAGACAACTTTAAATGGTTCACAAAATATACCATAAAAACAATTTGTTGTATATTTTTGGAGCAAAACGTGGCAGCCAATTGCACATGGCAGTGTTTCACAAACAGTCGTGGATTAAATGAACACATTTTTTGTTAAGGGATTATTACCAACAGAAAAAAAATCTGCTAACTGACTGACAACCAGGTTTATACTTGCTGCTAGGTAAACAAAGGAGTGTGGAGTATGGAAAATTGCTGAATATTTTGCTCTGCCTGAGAATCAAACCCTGGTCAACTTGCTTGTGAGGTGAGTGATACAACCACAAAGCTACAGCACTCCAAATAATAATAATAATCCTTGCATTTTGATAAAGTGCTTTTCACGTCTTCTAGATGGCACAAAACGCTTCACAGACTATACTGTAAAGTTAATTGGCTGTATATTTGAGGGCAAAATGCGGCAGCCAATTGTGCGCAGCAGTGTCCCACAAACAGTCGTGGATTGAAATGACCAATTTTATTGTTGTGTTTTTTTTGGAGGGATTATTATTAGGCAAGTGAAGTAATGAAACTTGCCCAAAGTTTCGCCGTGATTTGCCTGGATTCGATCACAAGTCTCACGCTGTGTTCGAATAGTGAAAGCCTTGCAGATCAGAGTGGGGACAATTGAAGTGATCACTTCGAAAGCGAACTGAAGGAGGGAAAGAAACAGGAGGAGAATAAAATATGGTGCTGGTGGTGCGGGAGAAGAAATAACTATAGGAGATGAGAAAAGACGGAACAGGGTCAAACATAAGGAGAGGAAAAATGGTGAGGTCAGATATGGTAAACGTGGTCTCATTTTATAATCTATTGGAAAAAATTTCAAACAACGCACACTTTTAAATTTAGGAATAAACTTCATCTCAGGGGAATTTGCAATTCATTATTTTTCTAGAGCCTTGGGAAACTGGTTTTCCAATTGAGGGCTGAATTTAAGAGTTCTCCAAACTTCTGTATGATCTGAAAATTTAAGACAGCCGCCTTAAGGGTACAAGACCATTAGTTCATTGATGGCAGATCCAGTTGAGTTTTATAGCTGGGATAAGTTGGCATTCTATGAAGGAAGTGATGCTGAAATACCGGGACCTGCATGGCATGGCAGTCATGTTAAAAGTGATGCTGGCTGGCTCAATGACCCGAACAACCAACATTTTCATAAAGGTGGGAGGAGATGGGGATACTTTGAGCTTGCAGTCCAGTCTGACACTCAAATACAGTTTTGGGGTGAGTGCTGCATTGTCATTTGCCCCACTTCAGCTTAGACTTTAAACTGATAAACCATCTCTGCTGGGTCAGGTGGACCTAAAACTAATCCCCAGATAAAACTGGTCAATCAGTTAATGGCTGTTTGTGAGACATCACTGTGCACAAATTGGCTGCTTTATTTGTAGATAAATACACAGTCACCACACATTACATGAAAATCCCTTCAAGTGCTTGGAGATGTTTGACTATAAGAACCAATCAACCACAGCTTCCGTCAGTGAGTTTCACATTCTCACCACTGAAGAAGTTCACAAACTCGCAATTTAATCTGCTGCTAACTATCTCCTCCTCTTAACTGTTGTCCTCCTATTTTGAACTCACAGTGAAGAATGTGAGGATTCATGGCTGAGTAATGGCTGAGGATTTTGATGAAAATTAATAGTAAAAATGCCCATTAATGGATTCTCAAAATTAGTTACTGTATTCAATTACTCTTAACAATTTCATTGTCAAAGAAGCTTACAATTTCATCGATGGTTGAGCTATTTTGCACAGAGGAAAAGATAATTTGTTTTTAAAGTTCCCATTTCACAGGATACAAAACGCGAGGAAGTTATTTTGGGTGGGGATCATACAGTGAAGTCCACTTCATTATTATAACCACTTTTCTTCATCGTTCTCTATTTATCCCAGGTTTTCAAAACACCAAATGATTTCCTGTTCATTGGCATGTGCACAAAATTCAGCCTCTGTTAGGAGATCCAGTTAATCCAACCAGTTAACGCTATGCATTGCTATTATGTTAAAAGCACCTCAATTAGCAACATCAGACATGAATTTAATATGCAAATTCACCTTTACGCATCTATTGTGGGGAGGAGAGTGAACCATGGCTGGCATGGCCATCAGCAGTTATTCGAAAAAAAAATCCTGAGTCAATCCCATGAATTTTCCTCATTGCTCCACGTGTATTTTCCTTTGGGTAACCCACCCTTTCATTGCAGTAAATTTGATTGATGAAACTACACGGACATGGTTACTTGCAATGTCAGTCACAATGCTCTGTTCGTGTTTTGTTTGGCTCACAGTAAAGGGGAGAGGTGTCAGGGAAATCACTAGGATTTTGCTGCGATGTTGTTGACTGCAACCTAGGGCGAACTTCAGTTCCAGAGATTACAAATCATTCTTTTTTGTTTGGCTCCTACAGCAGAAATAACGTTCCCTTTTATTCAAAAGCAGCCTCTGCACACGTCCCTCTGTCTCATTGTTTTTGCTAACTCATTTTAAATTCCTCATTAATATGATTTGCAATGCAAACCCACCTCCCTAGTGCATTAAGCCTTCAAAAATAAAATTGGTCACTCACTTCATTGCTGTTTGTGGCACATTGCAGTGTGCAAATTGGCTGCTGCATTGGCCTGCAAATACATGGTCACCACATTTTACAGTAAAAATCCGTGAAGTGCTCCGAGATAAGGTGTGATGCAAGGATTGTTGCTATTTCAGGTCATGCAAAAATTTGGCACATTTCTAAAACCAGTCTCAATCCTTGAGTAAATTTTATATTCACTTTGGGATTACCCACCCCCACCCCATTAATTTAACATCCCATGGATGGCAAAATTGCCAATTTACACCTATAAAATAAATAATATTAGCATTCTGCAAGAAAGAACAAACATGGCCATAGATTGACACACAGAGAAGGCAGATCAACCTGAAATAAGTGCATTAAACTAGACACAGAGAAAACACTATATCATGGAAACCTCTTATTTGAAAGGGGCAGTTTGCCTTCAAAGTGTCGAGAAGACATGAAAAGCACTATAGCAAATGCAAGGATAGATTGATTAATTTGTTTATACACACATGCATACATACATACATGCATGGATGCATCCATCCATTCATGCATCCATCGATACATACATACATGCATACATGCACGCACACACACTCCCAAACACACACGTACACACACACACACCATACCAATTTATAAGCAACTATTTTTTTTGTTGCAATAGGAACAATAGGTCAAACAATATAACCCACCAAGTTCCACACTCCAATTATCGTTGAGAGGACTCTTCTGCAATATTATTTTTAACAAGTTTGATAGAGTTAATGGTAATATAAGAAGATAAACATTCCCTGCAAAATAAAACTGAATGTGTTGCGTGGCATTTGTGCCACTTGTTTTTTATAACATACTTTAGGCTGTAATGTCCTGGTAAATAAATTCAAGAAATTTGTACTGTTTCGCAAATGCCCTGTACCCAAATTCAATCAGGATATGTGGCGTGAATTTTGCCATAATTGAGAATGTTTTTTCTTATCTCGTTTTCTTACAAGAACAAATTAGATTGATTTATGGTTAGGAAATAATATCTCGGAATACAAAATATTGTTTGGGACATGACATTTTCATGCAACTGCCAGGACGGTGGAAGGCAAACTGGATGGACCTTGATCTTCTTTCATCTAACAATTCTCCATCTTCTTATGAATGAATAATGTGCCACAAATTCACCCCTTTTCGTGATATAGCTTCATGCTCCGCCCTACCCCTGCAACCTCCTGACCCCTACCAACCTGCCTGCTCCCTTCACTCAGTGAGCTCCGGCCTATTATATGTCCCCCAATCCACCCGCCCTAGCATCAGCGCTTTGAGATGTTGCGAAGGCGTGGTAAGGCACTCTATTAAATGCAAGTATTATTACTATTATGAAATGTATGATCACTTTATTTGGTGTAAGCTACAATCAGCTACAGTGGGAAAGGACAGGTAATTCAGACTGAAAGGATTGCTGAACGGAAGCCAGTAGGGATTTAATGGGCTGAATGACCTTCCTCTATGCAATAAATTTCTGTGGTTCCATGGTTCTATTTTTGGCCAATATACCAAGAGAAACTTTATTGACTTTTCATATAGTTTTGTGGAATCTTTAACATCTAATTAAGTGGGCAGAAAGGATCTCACATTTCTATCTAACAAAAAAAGAGCACCTTGCATTACTCAAGCTAGTATTACACTTGAATGTCAGTCTATTCAGTGAGCTGAAGTTCTCATATGGGACTTGAACCCATAACTTGGAGTGTCAAAAACAACAACAACAACTTCGATTTATATAGCGCCCTCCACGCTGGATGGTGTCTCAGAGCGCTTCACAATAGTGGATCCCGGGACTGAGGCAGGGGTAGAAAGGTGACCAAAGGCGCGGTTGAAGTGAGAGGTCTTTAGCTGTGACCTGAAGCTGGGAAGAGAGCGGGTGAGGCGAAGGGAGTGAGGAAGGGAGTTCCAGAGCCTCGGGGGGTAGTGGCTGAAGGCACGGCTGCCGAGGGTGGAGCGGAGGATTCGGGGAACATGGAGGAGGCCAGACCCAGAGGAGCGAAGGCAACGGGAGCTGGTTTGGGGAGAGAGGAGATCAAAAAGGTAGGGGGGTGCAGAGGAGTGGAGGGACTTGAAAACAATGGTGAGGATCTTGAAGTCGATCCTCTCAGGGATAGGGAACGAGTGAAGTCTGGCAAGGACTGGGTTAATGGGGGAGCGAAGTTTGGTGCGGGAAGGTGGGGGGAAGGCTCAAAGAAGGGGGAAGAAGAGTGGGAGAGGGGGAAGAGTTAGTGGGGCAGCACTAACTCTTGAGTTGGCCTTGAAGGAGGAAAGGGAGGAAGCAAGGCAGAGGGGCTGCAGGATGGAGTTCCACAGTGTAGGAGCAGAGGCTGAAAGGCTGGCAGCCAATGGTTGGGCAGTTAGAGCAGTGGATGCGGATTAGACCTGAGTCTGCTGAATGGAGGGTGCGGGCAGACTGATAGGGAGACAGTAGGTCAGAGAGATAGGTGGGGGCAAGGCCATGAATGGCCTTGAAAGTGAGAACAAGGATCTTGGGGGTGACGGGGAGCCAGTGGAGACGGGCAAGGGTGGGAGTGATGTGGTCGTGAAGTCTGGTGCGGGAGAGTACACGAGCTGCACAATTCTGAATGATCTGCAGCCTGTGAAGGAAGGAGCTGGGGAGGCTGACGAGGAGAGAGTTCCTGTAGTCGAGCCTGGAAGTGATAAAGGCGTGGATGAGAGTTTTGGTGGCGTGGGGGTGAGGTGGTGGCGGAGTCTGGCAATATTACGGAGGTGATGAAAGGCTGTACTGGTCATGGAGCGGATGTGGGGGAGGAAGGATAGTTCGGGGTTGAACAAAATGCCCAGATTCCTGATTGGCTTCAAGAGGTGGAGAGAGCAGCCTTGAACACTGATGTTGTCAGCACCTGAGGTGCGGAGGCACTGATGTGAGCCAATCAGGAGGGCTTCCGTCTTGTTGACATTGAGGAAATTTGCCCTCCTCTAGGACTCAATGTCGGACAGACATGCAGTCAGAACGGCAATGGTCCTGGAATCGAGGGTTGACGCAGATAGATAGAGTTGGGTGTCATCAGCTTACATGTGGAAATTTACCCTATGTCTATGGATGATGTCGCCCAGGGGGAGAGTGTAGAGGGTGAAGAGCAGGGGGCCAAGGACAGAACCCTGGGGAACGCCGCATATGACTGTGCTGGGGCTGGAGGAGAATCTGTTGGAAGAGACGAAGTGAAAGCGGTGGGAGAGATAGGAACTGAACCATTCGAGGACAGATCCTTACAGGTTGAGGAGGGAGGAGAGACGGTGGAGGAGGATACCATGGTCCACAGTATCGAAGGCATCGGATAGGTCGAGGAGGATGAGGCAGGGCAGTCCTGGTCACAGATGGTCAGGATGTCAGTTGAGATCTTGACCAAGGCAGTTTCCGTGCTGTGGGAGGCACGATTGGAGGGGTTCAAGGAGTGAGTGTTGTGTGAGGAAAGAGCGGAGCTAGGAGGCAACCACTATTTCAAAGGCCTTGGAAAGGAAGGGGAGATTGGAGATGTGCCGGTAGCTAAATAGCTGTGACGCATCGAGGGAAGGCTTTTTTAGGATGGAGGTGATGGTGGCGGTTTTGAAGGCAGTGGGAGCAGTCCCAGATGAGAGGGATAGGTTGATAGTGTCAGTGATTAGAAGGGCTAGAAGGTGGAGCTGGGTGGTAAGGAGAGGGGTGCAGATGAGATCTAGGGAGCAGGTGATGAGCTTCATTGAGGAGATGGTCTCAATGATGGAGGATGGGGAGACAGGGTCGAAGCTGTGGAAGGAGGGATGGGTAGGAGATGGGGTGTGGGGGTGAGGTGGGGAGGGGGTGGAAGCTGGGGGGACAATGACCACAGACCAGATTCCCTCGATTTTGTTCACAAGGAAATCCAGCATCTCTTCGCAGCGGGAGTTGGATGAGAGGGTCTGCAAGGTGAGGCGGGATGGACGGAGGAGGTGGTTGGTGGTGGAGAAGAGAATCTGGAGGTTGTCCTTCACCTCCAGGATTATCTTGGAGTAGAAGGACAGTTTGGTGAAGGATAGGATGGAACGGTAGGAGGATGTGAGGTCCAGCCAGATGTGCCGGTCGACCGTGAAGCTGGATTTGAAGGTGCATTCAGCGGCCTGCATCTGGCCCTTGAGAGAATGGAGGTGGTTGGTGAACCAGGGTGAGATTCGGGAGTAGGAGGCAGTTCAGGAAGTGAGGGGGGCAAGTGTGTTGAATGTGGTGGAGAGGGTGTTGTTGAGCAGGGTGGGTGTGGAGGATGGCTTAGTGCAGGAGGTGGGCCATAGGGAGAGGAGTTCGGAGGACTCCAAGACAGCAGAGAGAGTTTGTGGGGGGATCTTCTTCCATGGGCAGTAGACAATGGTGGTAGGTTTGGGGAAAGGGGGGAGAGGGTTAGAGGAGTTCAAATAAATGAAGTGGTGGTGGGAGATGGCCATGTCAGAGATGGTGACATCTGAGACGCTGATGCCCCAGGTGATCACCAGGTCAAGCAGGTGGCCGTGAACGTGGGTGGCGGAGTGGATGTGGAGGGAGTGGTTAAGAGAGGAGAGGAGGGAGGAGAATTCTGTGGAGGTGGAGCAAGAGGGGGTGAAGTGGAGGTTAAAGTCGCTGAGGTTGATGAGGCGATCGGAGGAGGCACAGAGGGAGGCAAGGAGAGTGGAGAAGTCGGAGATGAAGATTGGGGAGGGTTTTGGGGACGGTAAACAAGGAGGATTTTGCGGGAAGGATGGGAGGAATGGGAAAAGGTGAGGTGTTCAAAAGAAAGGAAGGAACCAGAGGAGTATGGGGATAAGGCAAATGGGGCCCTAGAGATGAGGGCCACGCCACCGCTGCGCCGGTTTGAACGAGGGTCGTAGTGGGAGGTGTAGCCAGGTGGTGTAGCTTCTGTGAGGGGGAAGGTATCTCCTGGGGTGTTCCAGGTTTCAGTTAGGGCCATGATGTCAACGTTCTCATCGAGGATAAGACCGTTGATGGCCAGGGTCTTGTTACAGAGGGAGCGGACATTTTGGAGGCCAACGTGGAGGGAGTAGTTGGCAGAGGGATGGGAGGAGGTACCGGATTGAGCAGCAGGGGTGGAGGGCATGGGGATGAGAGAGAAGAGCTTAGCCCCCCGGATCTGTGTCCGGCCTGGCTGATGGTGGTGATGGGGAATGAAGCAATCAGTGTGGCTGCTGCTGGACAGCCAACGTCGAGTGCCACAGTGAGCCCGGCAGAGGATTCTCAGGCTGGAGCAGAGGGAGGCTGTGGGAGGGTCGAGTGGGGATCAGAGGCGGGAAGGGCGGAGAGAGAGCAGGGCAGAGTGGGAGAGTTGCAGATGGGAGCTGGGGGTGGTGGGGGGGGTAGACAAGGGGGGGAAGTGGGAGAGAAGGACAGGGTGGGAGTCGCGGATAGAGAGGGCTGGGAGGTCAGACATTTAGAGTGGTGAGGGAGGCTCGGCTCGGGTTGGGGAGGCAGCCAAAGTGCGCACGCAGGGAGCCGAGAGCGAGGGATCAGTGGGGCGGCATCAGCCGAGAGTATGTGTGGCCATGGCTAGGGGGTGACTAGCCAAGTCAGCCCTGCCATTGTCACCTTTCCTGAAGCGGTGGTGGTGCTGATGACCTGTTGTTAGGGGTGCTAGTGATCTAACTGTTAATGCACAGTCAGTGGTGATGAGGTGTCACAGATAGAGAGGTCACAGGTAGATGCAGAGACTGCTATGAACTGAGCCACAGGCATGAGTGCCACTAACCCAGCCAAACTGAGAATGGGCAGAGATACAGCTTATATAATAATAATCCTTGCATTTGATATAGCGCTTTTCACGTCTTCCAGACATCTCAAAGCGATTCACAGAATATACTGTAAAGTGAATTGACTGTACTTTTGTGGGCAAAACTTATATATAGAAGTTAGTTTTGCTAATATATGTTCTGCAGTTTCACGCTGCTCCAAGATTTGAAATGTTTCCACAAGCCCTGGGCTATGTGGATCAAGAAACGACACCACACTTGGTATGGGTTTGTTGTGTGCTGACATACTCTGCATGGTGAAAGCACAGCTAAGAATCAAAGCACCAGTGGTCTGGCATATTTTAATACCAGCCAAAACTGAGAGTCTGACCACTGGCTACTTTCTGACTCGGGAAATGAAACAGAGGCTCAAAATACATTACCTATCATTCTACAACATCAACTAGCATTTGTACAGAGCCCTTCACACAGATCAGCAGCTCAGAGTGCTTAACAATGCAGAGCTTGATGCCAGGGCACACAGAGAGAAGGGAGTTGACTGCATGAAAGGTCGAAAAAAAGTTGTTCAGATCCGATCTGAAGACGGACAAGGAGGGGGCAAGGTGAAGGGATTGAGACAGAGAGTTCCAGAGTTTCAACTCATAGTGACTGAAGGCACAAATGTTGATGGTTGAATGGAGGGGCAAATGACGTAGTGGGGCAAGGTGGGTAGAGGAGTGGGGTGGAAACAAACTGGAGAGTTTGGGACCTACTGGAACATGAAGTGTATTTGAGTATGAGGATAATTAAATTCATTTGTTCTGAAATAGGGAGCCAGCGAAGCCTGGCAAGAACCTAGGTGATAGGGGTGCAGAGTTGGTTATGGGTAGGGATATGGGTGGCAGAGTTTTTAATCAATTGGATTTTGTGAATGGTGGAGCTGAGGAGACTTTGTGGATCAAAGTCCACAAGGACTTTGGAGAAAGGGGGAATGGGGGATGTGATCATTGCACAGTTGAATAGGTAGTTTTATTTAAGGTGGGACTTGATAGAGAGCGAGGCAGAAGGGAAGAGGGAACGAGTTCCAGAGGTGAGTGGGTGTGGAACCTGAAAGCTTAGCCACTGATGGTGGTTGTGGTCGTGTTGGGGACTTGCAGCAAGTCTAAGTTAGGTGAGCAGACAAGGTAAGCAGAGGAGCAGGGTTGGAAGAGATTGGAGAGATAGAGAGATCTTAGGTCATGAATGATAATGCTAAAAATAATATAAATAATTCAATAATAATCCTTGCTTGTGATATAGAACCTTTAACACAGGGATGAGATCTCAAAGTCCTTCACAAGATTTACTGTAATGTTTAGTGACTTTATTTTGTAGGAGAACATTACAGCCTATTTTGTGCAATATAATATCCCATAGACAGCCATCAATGAGTGACCAATGTTATTTGAGGAATTATTTATTTTCTCATCCAAAGGTCAGGATTGGAAAGAGTAAGGCTATCTGACATTTCATCACATAGTCAATCTTTCGTTTTTACATTGTGATCACCTGTTGACCAACTGTAGCACATGAAAGTTAAGAAGTAGTTAAGGAATATCCGAATCCAAATGATTCTGTGTTAATCGTCAAATCTCAGCCATTTCTCTTGCTGAGGATTCTTATAAGTCATGTGTCAGCTCGTACCATGAACAATTCAATGATATCAATACCTTTGTCACTTGAGCACAGCCGTGTCTACATTTTTAAAGAAAATAATCATCTAGTTTGGACTGTGACCGTGGAATGGAACCGTGCATTAACCTTGAAACTTTATTGCGCATTAGTGGATGGCTATTTAAATTAATGGTGAAGCATTGACGGGCTTCGAGGGAAACCAGCTGAACATTCATAATTTAGTTTGGTTGATATGCCGGAGGCAGGCATGAGCATACACACCTCAACAGTGTGTGGTATATGACATTCATGGTTGATTCAGTCCTCACAGTGAGACTTTCTTAGCTGCATACTCGAAAGAAAGTTACCTATGCAGCACTGTCCCTGCAGATGTCAAAACATATCATTCCTTCAAGGCAAGAGAGTCCGTAATTCAAGACTCTTGCAGGTGTGCTGTAAACACAGATTAATGGTTTGTCCAACTTCTGAAATGCCCCTTGAAATATTAATGTCAGTAAATTCAAGTGAGTGGGATTTGCACTGGTGTAGTCAGAAAGGTCACAGAGCCATTAAAAGATTTGCAACGTTCCCACAAGTTCTGTAATAGCTACTGATTGTTCAGCGGATGTCTCTGGCATTGTTCAACAAGAGGTGATTTTTCTTTCACAAAAGTTTCCAAGACATTCAATAGTGTTGAAAAGTATTTCCACCAGAATGGAGCAAAGGGGCAAATCGGAGGACATTTCTTTACACAGGTTTTTCACGCACATAGAAGTTAAGATATGGAATGCCCTGCCGGGAGTGGTATTTGAGGCAGAATCTATTTTAGCTTTCAAAATGGAGCTAGGAAATACCTAATACCTATATATAAAATTATATAGAGGATATACTTTCTAGATAAGCCGGATATGTTCCTTCAGGGAAAGAGTGTGTATTCCATTCCAAAAATCTATCTCTGGAATTGCCATGTGTATAATAATATAATAATAATCCTTGAATTTGATATAGCGCTTTTTCACGTCTTCTAGACATCTCAAAGTGCTTCCCAGAATATACTGTAAAGTGAATTGAATGTATATTTGTGGGCAAAACACAGCAGCTAATCGCACAGAGCAGTGACCCACACACAGGCGTGGATTGAAATGATCAATTTAGTTATTGTTTTTTTTGAGGGATTATTATTAGGTGTGTGAACTAAGGAAACTTGCTCCTGACCTGCCTGGATTTGAACAAAGGTCTCACGCTTGTAAGGTGAGTGCTTGAACCACTGAGCTACAGGACTCCACAATCTTGGTTTAACCTCTCATTCAAAGGACAGCACCATTGGCAATGCAAAGCTCTCCCAATATTAATTGGAGTTTCAGCCTTGACAATGAGCTCAGAGTCTCTTAAACCCATATCTTCTGACTCAGCTGTGAGAGTGAGAGACAGGCTAAGTCGATAACCATTTATGAAAGAGAATTGGATAAACACTAGAGAAGAAATAATTGTACAGGGAATGGATTTGGGGATGCGGTGTGTCAGCCTGGCTGTGTTGGTAGCACTCTCTGAATCAGAAGGTAATGGGTTGAAACCCCATGCCAGCACTCAAACCATCTAAATTGACACACCAATGCATTACTAGGCTGTGTTGCAATGTCAGAGTTCTTTTGGATGAGACAATAAACCAAATCCCTTCTACCTGTTCACTATAGATTCTTTGGCAGAACTCAAAGAGAATAGAATGTTTCTATCTACGTGCTTACCACCAATTCCCTATATAAATCCCTATATAAATTCTTTTGTTTCTTCACAAAAGAAAATGATACAGCCAATGCCATGGTATTAGAGCAGAGGGTAGGAGAAATGGATAGAATAATTATAACCAGAGAGGAAGTTCTAAAAAGGTTGACGTCGCTCAAGGTGGATAAGTCACCTGGTCCGGATGGGATGCACCCTAGGTTACTAAGTGAGGCACGGGAGCAAATAGCAGGGACTCTGGCCACGATCTTTCAATCTTCCTTGGACACAGGGGTCGTGCCAGAGGACTGGAGGATAGCTAATGTTACTCCCTTGTATAAAAAGGGGCAGAAGGACAAGCCTGGTAACTACAGACCAGTCAGTCTAACGTCGGAAGTGGGCAAACTTCTAGAGTCCATAATCAGGGACAAGGTAGATCTTCACTTAGAAAGATATAGGCTAATAAAGGACAGTCAACATGGATTTGTTAAAGGCAAATCTTGCCTTACAAATCTGATAGAATTTTTTGATGAGGTAACGGAATGGGTGGATAATGGTAGCGCAGTTGATGTAGTTTACATGGACTTTCAAAAGGCATTTGACAAAGTGCCACATGAGAGACTTATTATGAAATTAAAGGCCCATGGCGTAAAAGGGACAGTGGCAGCGTGGATCCACAACTGGCTGCGAGACAGAAAGCAGAGAGTTGTAGTGAGCGGCTGTTTTTCAGATTGGAGGGAAGTGAGCAGTGGAGGTGATCCCTGTGGAGGTGTGCCACAGGGATCAGTTTTGGAACCATTGCTGTTTGTAATCTACATCAATGATCTGGACTTGGGTGTACGGAGTACAGTTTCCAAGTTTGCAGATGACACTAAGTTAGGGAGAATAGTAAACAGTGAGGAGGATAGTAGCCATCTGCAAGAGGATATAGACAAATTGGTAAAGTGGGCAGACACATGGCAGATGAAGTTTAATGCAGAGAAGTGTGAGGTGATGCATTTTGGGAGACGAAATGAAGCGAGGCAATATAGGCTAGATAGTACAATTTTAAATGGTGTAAAGGAACAGAGAGACCTGGGGATTTGTGTTAGTGACTCGTTGAAGGTGGCAGGACAGGTAGACAAGGCTGTTAAGAAGGCATATGGGATACTAGGCTTTATAATTAGGGGTATAGAGTACAAAAGTCAGGAAGTGCTGACTAACCTCTATAGGACTTTGGT
This sequence comes from Hydrolagus colliei, assembly GCA_035084275.1. Classification (NCBI taxonomy): domain Eukaryota; kingdom Metazoa; phylum Chordata; class Chondrichthyes; order Chimaeriformes; family Chimaeridae; genus Hydrolagus; species Hydrolagus colliei. The sequence goes on from CM068742.1 coordinate 148,107,802, forward strand.
GAGGCCTCAGCTGGAATACTGTGTTCAATTCTGGTCACCACACTACAGAAAGGATGTGAAGGCATTGGAAAGGGTACAACGAAGATTTACTAGGATGGTGCCAGGATTGAGGGACTTCAGCTATGAGGAGAGGCTAGATAGGCTAGGGTTATTCTCTCTGGAGCAGAGAAGATTGAGGGGAGACCTAATAGAGGTTTATAAGATCATGAGGGGTTTCGACAGGGCAAATAGAGAAAAACTATTTCCACTCGTGGGTGAATTAAAATAGTTTCAAGGCGAAGTAGAGGGGAGCTGAGGAGAAATTTTTTCACTCAGCAAGTTGTTCGAATCTGGAATGCATTGCCTGAAAAGGTGGTGGAGGCTGATTCGATAACAACTTTTAAAAGGGAATTAGATATTTATTTAGGGAGAACAGGTCTATTAGGCTATGGGGAGCGGGCAGTGCAGTGGGATTGAATCGCTCTTTTCAAAGAGCCGGCACAGACTAGATGGGCCGAATGGCCTCCTTTTGTGCCGTAAAATTCTATGATTCTATGATTCTATGATTCTATGATTCTATGATTCTATGATATGATTAGTCATATACTCCATGGCTGTTTGTGGGACATCATTGTGATCAATTAGCCTACCATGTTCATCTACAAACACACAGTAATTATACTTAATAGTAAGTCCTGTAAAAGGCTTTGGGATGTCCTCCTGGTAAAAAGCAGTGTAAAAAATGCAAGCTTTATTATTGTTAGATAATTGTCTAAGTGGTGGTCATAAAACCATAAGAGTAGTGAAGGCACAGAGGTCTACATGGTTGCATTCTGTGCTGTGAATCTTCTTCGTGGGTAGTTTTGAAGATTCCTTTGCACTTTCAGATACAAAGAGAATTGCTTGTACAACGTATTTTCTCTCCCAGCTCCTGAATACCTGACTCTGCAGTATCAGCTAAATGGTCATTCTTCAGGTGAGAGCATTTCACAGGGAGCGTTGCCAGGCTGTTTGATTGCAGTAGGCATTGGAATTGAGCCCCTTCCTGTCTTCATTTGACATCTACACATGCACATTTCCAGCAATCAGGAGCACTGGCTGATTCTTTACCCTTTTTAGCCTTGCGACACTGAGATCAATGATAAAAGCACCCAGAGTCCTTTCCTGATTGACATCAGCTGACCCAGCACAGACTGAACAGTTTATATAGTAAAATTCCTTGTACAGTATTTGATATAGCACTTTATCGCATTCCTGAAATGCCTCAAGGTGCTTCACAGGATTCACCATAAAATGTAGTGACTGTGTTTCCTATGTGAACGCAGCAGTTAATTTGCATACAGCAATATCCCACAAACAGCTATTTGAAGGAGATTGCGATGTACAAGTGTGTTTTAAGCAGAAAGCATCAACGTATTTAAAAGGAAATTTGTTGGAGATATGAGAAAGCAATGCACAAAGGAGAACCAGAGAGGGGAATAGGAGAGATAGAGGCTCTCTCATGGTGACAAGTTTCCATATGGGCAGACACCTGGCTGAACCCAAAAAATATCAGAGCTTGGCTTATAAGCCAAATTACACAGGCTAAGGACAACCATTGGTAAAAATGAACAAGGAGGAAAATTCTAGTGTGTGACTTGTCAGCCTTGGTGTAATTTAGCTCCTGTGATTCATCCACACCCACAAATAGAGAGAAACAAGATTCCAATTTCACTTTCTCTTTGATGTAAAAGTACAGGCTATCCTTTATTTCCTGCCCCATCATCCATCAAGTCGGCCCTTGACACTATTCGTTAATAGCTAAAATTTCCTCCTGAGATTATGGGAGTTTTTTTCCTCAAAGAAAACTAAAATCCTCAGTGAATAATTGAATCAAGTGATGTACTGAATTTCACAGTTAATATGTGAAATTAATAGAAAATATTGTATTGTAAAAATATTAATAATCCTTGCATCTCATACAACACCTTATCACATCTTCAAGACGTCTTACAGCACTTCACAGAATATACTGTAAAGTGAGATGACTGTATGGACGAAAGTGGCAGCTAATTGCACATAGCTGTGTCCCACAAACAATTGTGGATCGAGTAACCAAATTATTATTGGGGGGTTTTCTTGATGGATTACTATATGGCATGTGTAGTAAGGAAACTAGCCCAACATTTCGCCTTGCTTGGGAATCAAACCCAGCTTGCGAGGTGAGTGCTCTATCCACTGAGCTAGTGGAATAACTACTTTGTAGTTGATGCTTCACAATAAAAGGTATTGCTTTGTCACATCATATCACATATCATACACAGATGCCGGATAAACTTCCACATGTATGCAGATGACACAAGAATCTATTTTGCCTCCAGCAGCAACTCCAAGTCCACCGAGTTTCTAAATGCAAGCTTCATTGCAAACTTCCTGCAGCTGAATTTTTCTCCCGCTCTTACCCAGTTACCTGTGGGGTACCCCAGGGATCCATCCTTGGCCCCCTCCTCTTCCTCATCTATATCCTCCCTCTTGGGGATGTCATCTGCAGACATGGGGTACACTTCCACATATACACGGATGACATTCAACTCTATTTCTCCATTTCACTTTGCGATCCCACAGTCCCCTGATGTTCTGTCAGCCTGCCTGTCTGACGGATAGGCAGGCTGACAGAATGAGCACAAATGAGCACAAATTTCTTGCAGCTGAATGTTGACAAGACGGAAGCCATACTCTTTGGCTCCGTTAACGTCTCCATTCACACGGCTCTCACTTCCTCCACTTTCCCGGTCTCCCCCTGAAACTCTCCGAACCCATGCGCAACCTTGGCGTCAGGTTCGACACCCAACTGTCCTTCCTCCCCCACATCCAGTCCCTCACCAGCATCGCCTTTTTCCACCTCCGATGGATCACCCTTCTCTGGCAATACCTCACCCCAAAAGCAGCTGAAACCCTGGTCCACGCCTTCGTCACCTCATGGCTGGACTATTCAAATGCACTCCTCATCGGTCTCCCCTCCACCACAATTCATAAAATCCAACTCATCCAAATATCTGTCACCCACATACTCACCCACACCAAGCTTCGCTCCCCCATTACCCCAGTCCTTGCCTGACTTCACTGGCTCCCTATCCCCAAGAGGATTCACTTCAAGATCCTCACCCTTGTTTTTAAATCCCTCTATTCCTCTGCACCCCACTACATCTCTGATCTCCTCTCTCTTCAAACCAGTTCCCGTTGCCTTCATTTCACTGGGTCTGGCCTCCTCCATGTCCCCTGAATCCTCCGCTCCACCCTCAGTGGCCGGGCTTTCAGCCACTATGCACTGAGCCTCTGAAATTCCCTTCCTCACTACCTTTGTCTTGCCCCCTCTTTTCTCAGTTTCAGGTCTCAGCTGAAGACCTTTCTCTTCGACCGCACCTTTGGTCACCTTTCTACCCCTGACCCTGGCTTGGTCCCGGGATCCGTTATTGTGAAGCGCTCTGAAACGCCATCTGGCGTGGAGGGCGCTATATAAATCAAAGTTGTTGTTGTTGAATTTGGACAAGACAGAAGCCTCCTTGGCTTCCATCTTGGCTCCTTGGTTCCCATCAATGTCTTCACTCCTGCAAATCTAAACTCCTCAATCTACCTGGGTTCTCTCTCAGACTCACCGAACCAGTGCACAATCTAGCATTCGGTTCGAAAGCTGTCCTTTCACCCCCACAAATGGTTCCTGACCATAAATGCCTTCCTCTACCTCTGCCACATTGCCCACCTCTAACCGTACCTTAGCCCAAATCCCGCTAACAACAACCACAGGAAAATTACACTTTTAAAGTGCTTTTCATGTCAGGAGGACATCCCAAGGTGCTGGACACTCATTGTTTCAGACCTGAGCTGAAACCCTTGTGTAGTATTCCTCAGGGCTCTATCCTTGGGCCCGTCCTCTTCATATTCTACATATTCCCACTCGGTGACATCATCCGCAGACATAAGGTAAATTTACACATGTACGCAGGTGACACCGAGCTCTACTACTCTGCTTCCACCCTCAACCCCAAGCTCCAGGACTACAAGAATCCTGACTGCCTGCCTACCTGTCTGACATCGAGCCCTGGATGAGGGATAACTTCATAAAAGGCAGTCTAGAAATTTAATTTTGTTGTTGTGCATGCGTTTGCCATCTCCTGCTTGGATTACTCCAACTCGCTCCTCGCCAGTTTCCCCAGCTCCATTGTTCAAATGATCCAGCTAGTCAGAGCTCTGCCACCCGAATACTGACCCATTCCAAATGCCATACCTACGTTTGCCGAGTTCTCACCCATGCTCCATGGGTTCTCTATCACCAAACAGATTGACTTCAAGATCCCCACTCTCATGGTCAAATCCCTTCACTCCCTGATACCTTCCTACTTCTCCAACCACCTCACTCCCCAATCCACCACCTGACCCCTCCGCTCAACTGGCACCAGCCTCCTGCTTGTCCCTCACCCCCTGCACCATCATTGGAGGTCGCTCATTCAACTACTATGCCCTGAAACTCTGAACACTCTCTCTCAATCCCTCCGCTTTGCCCCCTCTCTCCCTTTTTCAAATCCCTTCCTCTTCGACCATGCTTACGGCCCCCCCCCGGCTCGGAGTCAGTCTCTGCCACTGTTAAGTGCTCTGAGACACAACCATTCATTCAGGGTATTTATATTGTGCTCAACACACAGGGTAGTCTCAAAGACCATCTCAGTGCTGGGCTAGAGAAGCAATTGGGGTTTCCTTCCCTTGGATCAGAAATTCTTTCTGGTTTTAGACTTACACTTGTTTACTTTCTGTTTTGCATATATTTGGCCAATGGAGTATCCTGATTAGGTTTGAATGGAGAATAAACATAGGCATAGTCTAGTTAGGCCAAATAGCTTTTTTTTGTTTTGTAGATTCGGTGTAATTCTGTTTAATTTCAGAGTACACAGAATTGCTTTCTAAAAACTTGATTCCCGCAGATTCTTTTGAAAAATACAGAAAACAGACTCCGAAACAATGAATCGCAAATAAAATCTGCATGCCTTGAAATGAGCTGTTAAAAATCAAAGTCTTGTCTCCTTGTTCGTATTCTATTGAGAAGCCTGACTTCCAGATTGAAAGATTTGGTGTGCTTAATTCTGAGCAATCTTAACTTCAAGATATAATAGTGGAACAAATTGGGTGGAGTTTCTAAACCCCAGAAGAGAGAGGTGGGGGAGAAAATTGCCAATGAAAAGAGAGGAGAGCATTGAAACAAATATAAAACACACAACTTATTCAGTAGGGAGAATAAGATAAGCGGATTCCATGAGATACTGTGGTGAGGGGCTGAGGAAAAATAAAGCAAACACAGGCCTTTCTTTCTTCCAGAGATAGTTTTGTTTGGCTGCACAGGTTAATGGAAAGCGTGTCCTCAGGTGATAAGAGGGTGTCTGTGCAGGTGCTGAATGCAGAGTAGCAAGTGCTCAAAGCCAAAAGTTCCACTGCTCTTCAAGGTAATCTCTTGCACAAAGCATTGGAGAAACAAACCACAAGATAATAATAATCCTTGCATTTGATATAGCACCCTATCATGTCATTGAGATGTTTCAAAGCAGTTCAACAACAACAACTTGTGTTTATATAGCACCCTCCACTCCAGATGATGTCTCAGCGTGTTCATAGAAAATACTGTTAAGTATTTTGTGGTCGATTTGTGGCAGCCAATATCACACAGCAGTGTCCTACAAATAGTAATGGATTGATTGACCAAATTATTATTATTTTAAGGGTTTATTACTCCTGAAAAAGTGATCTGCAAATTGACGGGCTTCCTACTTACTGTAAGGTAAGCAGAGGGATGTGGAGTAAGGAAACTTGCCCTAAGTTTCACCCTGTCCGGGAATCGAACCAAAGTCATCTTACTTATAAGGCACATACTCTAACCAAAAATCGCAAAGAAGTTTGGATAGAGAAAGTTCTTTGGCTTTGGCCATTTGATCTAATTCTTCCAGAGCACCACTGCTACGTTTTTTGTACGCATACATTTACAAACACACAGTCACTACACTCTTTGTTGAAGCAATTCGATTTTTTTTTGCTTCTTAAATGATTCTGGTCCTTTGGCCACTCCTGTCTTTATTGGTAAAGCTCTACAGGACGCAAGTCCATGTGAAGGGAACTATATAAATAAACAACCTGAGTGAAGGGCACTATATCAATGCACCAAATCATTTTGTTTTTGTTCCTGGTAAACATTTCGTCTGATTAAACACCCTCCACACAATATATACTTCTGGTGACTGGTAGTGAAATTGTGCTTCCCAGCTCTGAACCTAATTGACTTTGTTCTGCTGCCTCAATGTATCAAACTTGTCTTCAACAAGGCTCAGGGAATAGGCCAAAGTGGCCTTTATATAAAGGTGACCTCCGAGTGGTGAGGGTGGTTGTTAAAGGGATGTGGTTGCTAAATGGAGGTGGTTGCTTTATCGGGTCTGACTGTAACTGTATTACTGAATTGTTTTTCTATCCCAGATAGCATCTCCTATGAGGGCTTCTCAGAGACATCTATACTCTTTGGGATGTGCATTTCGTTCCTGTAATCTATCTCCGGAATTTTTCTGTGTATGTAGATTCATGGAATTCTCAGGTTGGTTTGGATATTCTTAAGCAAGATGCTGGTTTTCCGCATGTGTCAGACACTTGGCTGGCTGACCAAAAGGCAACATTTTATCGTCAAATCTGATTCAATCTTGAAATCAATCTGTAAGAAGTGAAACGTAACAAATCAGTCATTGAACTCTTATGATCTATTCCAATGGGATTCCCCTTTTCATGCACCAACATTAAAACTAGAGGCTAAGTTTAGAAGAGCCGAAAAGATATATGAATGTTTCATTTATTTTCATGAAACTTTTTAAGATTTATTAAACTCGTAATAATATTAGAAATAGGAACCAGGTATTTTAGACCTGTTTGAATGGAACTGGAATGCATCAAATTTTTATATCTCGCCATATATTTTTAAACAGGATCCTGCAATCCTTTCAGTGCATTTAAACCAGTGAAATATGCATGCAATATTTAATGTTTTTAGATTTCCTACAGAGTGGTAGATGTATGTAATTCCTGCCCACCAAAGGCTGTTCAACTGACAGACTCCTTGGGAAAAGGAGTCTGTCCAGAAGCCAAAAGTTCGCCCGGTTTTGGAAAGCAAAAGCATGTTGCCGTAGAATTTAAGACAGTGCAGAAATTTGGATAATTCCAAATGAATAGTTTTGCCTTGATTTGAGATCCACTTCCAGGTAATCAGGCCATTGCTGATGTCACCTCCCATGTCTACAGGAAGTGGTGCAATTGCAGCATTCACAAAGTGACATTATTGACTCTTTCTATCATAGCACAGAGGAAATGAGGTAAGTGAGTCAACTTGTCGGGTCTACAAAGGGTAGACTCACTTTCCTTTCTTCATAGATGCTGCCTGACCTGCTGGGTGTTCCCAGCGATTTCTGTTTTTCTTTCAGACTTCCAGCATCTGCAGTATTTGGGGTTTTTGTTTACAGAGGAAGTGACGTCAGCAGCAACCAAACTATCCAAAGTTGGCCATTATTTAATGTGGGACGTCATCTGTTGTTGGGGTATAAACAAAGTGATTGCTGGAGATGTCATCCTTCAAATGAAATGTTAGCCCAAGGTCTTGTTGATCTGTTCAGGTGATTGTTTAAGACCGCAAGTTTGCAAAGTGAAGGGAGGTTCTCCAAAGGAGATAATCACCCTCCAGTTTCTGGGCCATTATTGGTACAGATTAGTTTCTCTGTTTCCCTGTATAAGAATATTTGTTTTCTATTTCTAAAACAACACCATTTGACAAAGTGGTTCAAGAATATTTTATTTTATGCAAAAGATGCAATTTAAATAAAAGTTAGTATTATAATGTGAGAATTAAGGGTAAATCGAGATTCCTTTCCCTTTGAAGTATCCAAAGAGATTTGAAGGGAAAGTATGAATAATTTGTACTCAGCTCCCTCAAAGAACATTTATCTGTGAAATCGATAGTGCATTAGACCAAACAGTATGTCAGACTGTTGCATTTTAGTAATGTTCCCAAAAATAATTTATTTGGAAGAAATTATAGTAGTGGGGGACCAATACAGATGAAATATAATCTCAAAAGATACATAGATTTGCAAAGCGGTAGAATAGGAATCTTTGACATTTTATTGAGCTGTGATTGCAACATATTAGTTCAAGTGTATTTTTTTTTAAATGATTGCACAAGGCAGATGCGTGCAGCAAACAAATAACACAGAGCAAAAAATAGATTGGAAACAAATGAAATATTGAAAACCCACAATGAATGGTCATTGACTATAATATGTCATAGTGCGCATTGTGAAATTAAAACTTATTTTTGCTTTGAAAACATCTTTCAGACCTTTCTGTGTTTTAATTCGTAAGTAAGCACAATTCACTTAGCATGCAACCGTGTTGTGTCACTAGTTAGTCCACATTCGCTTACAAAAAGTCATTAATTTTACAGTAAATTTTGGCAAGTGCGTTGATGTAAAAGTTGCTACGTCAAATACAAAAATGAGATGATTATTGTATTAATACTTACATTTTGATAGAGCATCTTTTATATAATTTAAAGGTTTCAAAGCACATCACTGGATTTACTTATGAAGTGTAGTGAGTGTGTATTATTCGCCCACAAAGACACAGTCATTCTACAAAAACAGAAACATTTATATGGTGCATTTATATAGTGCTCCTCACTCGGGGTGTTTCAGAGTGCTACACCATGCAATATATCTTGTGAAAATGCTTCCAGACATCCTCCCAATATGAAAGGAGCTATAGCAAATACAAGAGTTATTAATATAATTTACTGCGGCTTGGAACCCACAGTATACCTGTAAGGGTAATGATTGTTTGGTTTCCTGAAGATGGTGTACAATTACAGCATGGTTTAGGGACATCAACAGTGACTTGAAGACTCTGGAAGTACTGAGAATTGGCGAATCTATGATACAATCAGTTATAATATTAGATCTATTTTAATGGATCCAATCATTGTGCTGTAATGGGGTCGGACCATAGAAGAAAACTTGAATGCTCCATTTCAGGACTTTGAACTCATGTAATCTGTGCTGACATTCCAATGCAGTGCTGGGGGTTTGCTACATTGTTGGAAGTGTTGTCCTTTGGATGAGAGGCTCATCCAAAAGATCCAGTGACATTTCAAAAAGGGAAGGGAGTTTCTCCTGCGGTCCTGGCCAATAATTCCCTCAACAAAAAAAACAATTGGTCACTTACTCTATAGTTATTCGTGGAACATTGCTGTGAGCCTATGATTGTTGTTGCAGTCACCTACAAGGTATACAGACACTAAACTTTAGAATGAATCCTGTGAAGCTCTTTAAGACATTTACATGTTGTGAAAGGCATTGTATCAAATACAAGTGTTGTAACACTAAGAATGTGATAATAATGCTTGCCTTTGATATAACACATTATCATGTCATTGAGATGCCTCAAAGCAGGTTAGCATTATAAATGTGGGCTTACACAGTGAAAATTGTGCTACACATCTAGTCCTGAGAAAACCTGTAGCTCAGTGGTTAGAGTACTCACCTTACAAGAGTGAGACCTGTGTTCGAATCCAGGCAGACCAGGGCGAATCCTTGGGCAAGTTTCCTTACTCCACACGCCTAATAATAATCCCTCCAAAACAACACAATAATAAAAATATTGGTTATTTCAATCCACGACAGTTTGTGGGGCACTGCTGTGCACAATTGGCTGCCGTGTTTCACCCACAAATATACAGTCAATTCACTTTGCAGTGTATTCTGTGAAGCGTTTTGATACATCGATAAGATGTGAAATGCGCTACATCAAATGCAAGGATTATTATAGCTACAGTTGTGGGCCACTCTACTTTTTTTGCCTTATGTGCCTTTTCATGATTAGAGTTATTATATTAATCTCCTCCTATGAATCTCTTTTGGAAGACAGAATTATTGTGATACGGCTCGTGCATTTGCCAATTAAGCCCAAATAGATTTATTTCCAGACAGGGTCATTAAATAGAAATGGGCAGAGTCCTAGTTTACAACGCTGAGCACCCACGCTGTAAACTAAGGAAAGTGTTGACAATTATCACAAGTGAAAAATTAGACCAGGCGATAGAATTTGAAATAAGTAGAATTGCCCATTTTGCAGTGATGTGTTGTACAGTGGAGCCCCACTGTTATATGGCAATAGTTCAGATTCATATATTTTGGGGAACATGTGTAGACTAAGGAAAGTTTTGATAATTATCACAAGTGAAGAATTGGGTCAGACTGGTAGAATTGGACCAGATGGGTAGAATGGGGGCAAAGGTGGGTAATTAGGCTTGAGATACAGATAAGTCATGATCTAGTAGAATGTGAAATAGGCTTGAGGGTCTGAGTGGTGTCCTCCTATTCCTATTTTTTTCATTCCTAATATTTAAAGCAGCCTGAATGTTCAAGTTAGTAATATGGACAGAAGGCAGTGAAAGAAATGTGGCAGTCATTCTGTCTAAAATTGCAATCAAACCATTGACAATTATTCACTGGCTATTGGGGTGATACCCTATCACACTTCCTCATACCCCATCCACTCACCCACCTCCCACTCCCCCACTTCCAGCACCATTGACTTTGGCTACAATGCTGCAGTTAGTAACCGAACTGTACAACATAATAAGTAATATCAATGCCACCTTAAAGCCATTGTTTAAAAAAACATAAGATCGCAAAGCAAACGAACAATGCTAAGTTACTACAAATCATTGACAGCTTAAATAGAGGGATGTTATTTCCATTGATAATGACCAGGGGACAAGGAATCCATGACCAGAGGACGTTGCTGGAAAATGGCAAAAGAAAAACTTAGGAGGTATCTTTTTATCCAAAGAGTAGTTGGATGTGGTACTCTCCAGTAGGGTGATGGAGGCCATTGTAACTTTCAAGAGGGAACTAAGAAGGTCTATGAAAGAGAAGGGCTTGAAGAGGTATGGGAATAAGATAAGTTAATTTATCTCCTTGCTTCTTGAGCTGGTGCTGACTCGATGGGCCAAATGGCCTCCTTCTGTGCTGGAGATTTCTCTGTTTCTATCTTGTAAAATTTGGGGAAATTATTCAATTCATTCTTAATTTGGAAGCTAGATTTCTGCAATCTCTTTTGAAGAAACGAGGAACAAGACCCAATTAAAAAAAAAGAAGAATGTTTTGAAATTGTGCATGGCCTCAAAGTTTAAGATAATGGTGTTTAAGATAAACTACAAGGAATTCCATGCCTCTGAAGTTAGTGTTCAAACTGCCCTGGAGAGAATCTAGTAGAGATTGTTTTCATTTCAGGCAGGATACTTAATGCACTCATTAATGTTGAGAGATTCAAATCTATCCTCTGTTTTTTTTTCTTTCATTTAATTTGGTATTCTTTGTTCAAAGCTTCTTTGAAGAAATCGTCTTCTGAAGTACACACTGCTTTTGTTCTCCCCTCTAACGGTTCATTGATATTGTCTGCCTTGTGATTTGTAGCTGTATAAATACAGGGTTGGAGTTTAGCTTGGATGGTAGTATTCTCATCTATGAGTAAGAAGGTTGTAGGGATTCTTACAACTCTGCTCTTGTTAATCCTGCAAAACAAAGCCCCAATGTGTAGGGTGGTGCGTGATGGACAGGCAGAGGGAAAGCTTGCCAGACAGCAATGTCAAATACAAGCTAGGTGATTGATCCATTGCACAATCTCAGGTCCCCAAGGCTTGTTTCTTGCCAACCTGTGCCTTATGCTCTGTGGACTTTGGTAAGCAGGAAGTATTCCTCCAGGGAGGGAGTGCACATTCCATTCCAGATGCAGACGCTATCTCTGGAACTTCCATGTGTAGGTGGGATGCATGGAGCTTTCAGTTTGGTTGGAATCTCTTCAGCACAGTGATAGGTTTCCATATGTGTCTGATCACAAAAAAGTTTGAGATGTTAAAGCAATGTCCCCTTTGCCTGTACAGGTTGACATTTAAGATCCCATGGCACCTTCCACAACAACTACTACTGATGTTTTTTTCTGTAAAATGCAGCTACTGTGTATTTGTGTATGAACCCGGCATTCAATTTGTATAGAGTAATGTCCCACAAACAGCTACAAGGTGAATATAATAATATAATAATAATCCTCGCATTTGATATAGCGCTTTTCACATCTTATCAACGTCCCAAAGCACTTCACAGAAAATACTGTAAAGTGAATTGACTGTATACTTGTGGGTGAATGACCAATTTTATTTGTGTACAATCGGACAAGACACCAGGAGGAACTCTTTTCTTTCTCTTGAATAGTATTATGGGATCTGTGATGTCCACCTTGGGTTTAGCATCTCATCAAGGGATAGCATTTCTTACTGTGCATTGCTCACCTGACACTTCATTGGAGTGCCTGCTGAGACTATGAACTGAAAGTCCTAAAGTGCACAGGAATCCACAACTCAGAATTGCTGTCTGGAATGCATTGCCTGAAACGGTGGTGAAAGCAGATTCAATAACAACTTTCAAAAAGGGATTGGATAGGTACACAGAAAGGAAGAATTTGCAGGGCTGCCGGGAAAAAGTGGGGAGTGGGACTTGGTTCTTCCAAAGAGCTGGCACAGGCATGGTGGGCCAAATGGCCTCTTTCCTATAAAATTGCATGTTTGCATTCAAGAGATTTCCCAACTGAGCCAAGCTGACACTCAGAGCTCAAAGTGAGTCTTGAAGTCGTCCATCAGTTATGTGGACAAATTCCAATTACATGGCATATTTATTCATTAAATGCATCTTGGTATGGATTTAAGGAAATCCATTACCTTTCCTTAAATCACCTGTTTGCTGTTTGGAAAAAAATATGCCTTTCCCTGGCATTGTAAGTTGTTTCTTTGCCATGATTGCATTAGGATTAAAAAGTTTCCAGTGCATTTTCCAATAAAAAATGTTCTTCTCACCAAGAGACATTATAGATGGTGACTGCAACTTCCCAGCAAGGCAGAGTGGAGTGGGCTTTCAGGCGATCTCTGTGATTGTCCAAAGATAAAAACTGTACATACTGCAGTCACATTCTCCAGTTATCAGCTTGTTTCCCTGTGAGGCTCAGTGAAGCCAGGGGCTTCCTTGCTTCCATCTTCTGTGTGTTTTTTCTTCATATAATGTATTAACTGTGGCTCCGCGCAATACAATACTGAGAAGACATGACAAAGAACTGTGCTATTGTGTGCTATTTTAAAAAGAAAAGTTCTGTTCTAGTTCGATTGATGGTATTGTTCTGCTCAGCTTGAATTTAGTAATGTGAGGATGGTGGGGCAAGTACTGTATTATGGAATGATGATAATAATAATCTATTCATATGATAGTAACTTGTCAAAGTCTCAAAGCACTTCATAGGATTTTACTTTGGAGTGTAGTAACAGTGTAATTGTAGATGACAAGATCAGGGTGGCCTGAACCTCTCTTATCCAATGGAAGGATTATTATGATTTGAAAGCAAACTTTAAAGCATGCTTAGGGATGATTTTTCATATTTCTTATTCGAATCTCAGCATATTGTGAAACTCTGCAATGTTAGAGGTGCCGTCTTTCAAATGAAAATTCAACTTCCTGCCTATTCAGGCGATCACTAAACCTACCGTGGCATTATTCAAATGAGGTGGGATTTTCTCCTTGTGTCCGGGCCAACAAAACCCATCTAATTTGACCATTCATTTCATGGTTATTTGCAGGACATTGCTCAGTGCAAATAAGCAGCCATAAAAAATGCAGCCACTACACTTTACAGCAAATCCTGTGAAGCATTTTGAGGCATTTCATCAAAGAGATAAGGCAATCAATCAAAACTTCAATCAAAATTTATATTTATATAGTGCCTTTCACGTCGAGAGCAATGTTTCAATAATAATTTGTGCATTTGATTTAATGTGTTCACTCAATCCATGACTGTTTGTGGAACACTGGTGTGCGCAGTTGGCTGCCATGTTCCGCCCACAAAATATACAGTCGATTCACTTTACAGTATATTCTATGAAGCACTTTGAAACTCCTCAAAGACATGGTAAGGCCCTGGATCAAATGCAAAGATTATTATATAGCACCTTACCACATCAAGTGCTTCACAGGATATATCATAAAGTAATAATAATTTTTAAAAATCCTTGTATGTGATATAGAGCTTTTCACATCTTCTAGACTCTCAAAGTGCTTCACAGAATATACCGTAAAGTGAATTGGCTGTATTTGTGGGCAAACGAATCGTGCATTGAAATGACCAATTTGTTATTGTTGTTTCCTTAGAGCTATTATTATCAGGTATGTGGAATGAGGAAACTTGCCCAGGGTTCTGTCCAGTTTGGAATAGAATCCAGGTCTCTCACTTGCAAGGCAATTGCTCTAACCACTGAACTACAAGTCTCCACAGTGTAGTGACTGTAGTGTAGTGTGGTTACTGTGTATTTTGAGAGTGAAATCAGAAGCAAGGATTATTCTTTACCATTCCTATTCGAGCTCCAGCTGTTTCTTTTACTTTTGGCAAACACATTGAAAAAAAAACGATATACAGCATGAATGCAGGTAAGTGCGAGTTACGAACTTGCGCAGTCAATGCAGCAAATTAACCAGGAAGACAGATGGGAGGGAGAAGGGGGCAAATCCTGACAGATTGCTTTTGCTGAGAGTGCCTCTTTACACGTGCTGCATCTGTACAATTACCGAGTGCCTTTTGCTTCAAACGTAATTACATAGATTTTCTGTCTTGTACACGCGGAAGGCAGTGAGTGCAGCAAGCTATGACTTACTGGGGTCTGAGAATTGGGGCTCTGATGTGGGCCAAAAATGCTTGCAGGCTTCCTATAAGGACATAATAATAACTACTGTGCTGTGCGCATGAGGCCAACATTTTCATTAAAGTTGCCAGAAGTATTAAATTATTTGATTAACACTGTATTGTAATCCACAGTAGGGGAATTATAATTTTTGCTGAAGGAATTCAGGATTAAAGTTCTTTGCAACTGATTTATGAAAAGCAGCGAGAGAATTCGCTGTTTGGAGGTTAACTCATTCGGGCAGTTATTTTACACTTAACTCGTTCACAGGTGCGAGAAGTGAGAACAGATTTGCTGTAATAATTTTTTCATCAACTCATCCTGTGAAAATGTGGTCATTGACAGAATATTTCAGCAAAGTGGAGTGACCATAGGCAAACACGGCAACCAATTTGCACACAGCAATGTTGTGCGAACTGTCCTAAAGTGAACCATTTATTTTTGGTTAGGGGAGGGAATTGTTGGCCAGACACTATGAGAAACTCTCTTCTCCTTTTGAATAGCCACATGACATCTGTACCCACCTTAACGGGCGACTATTGAATGTCTCATCTAAACGACAGCACCTCCAACAATGCAAGCATTCCCTCCAAGACTGTATGGGAGCCTCATGAACATAGACTTTGTTCGTCAAAGAATTAACAGAAAACCATTTTCGTAGCCAAGGATGTATTTAAGAATGTACTCTGGACACCCTGAAATGCTACATAAAGTAGCAAATCTAGTGCTAATCTAGACCCGGGTAGAATTTCTTCCCACACATCAAGGTATACATGTATTAAATTTATTATTACAGCAACACATGTACTTCTCGATAATATTAATTCTAATATTTGTTAGAAACTAAACCCGAAAGAAAGACAAAGGTCTCTCACTTTGCAGACACAATTAGATTTTGTTGCAGTTCTGCTGTTTTAAGTGCCAGGTTTCAGTCAGCGCACTGTAGAGTTTCAATGACAGCCTTGGGCTTCCTGAATAATACAGATGATGGCTCAAGACTTTCCTAGATTCATTATCTGGGAGATTACAATGGTCTTCTGAGCAATTTCCTCCCGGGTTGTTTATCTCGATTCACAGGTGAGGAATGGGGATAGTTACAAATAATCGTTTCTTATTGCAAACCAAAACATCTTTAACTAGTTCGATATCCACGAGGCGATGGCCCCACCATCCTTCCACACATTTCTCTCCACAGAAATTATGCAGTCCTTGCATTGGTGCAAAGTAAGGTTGGGAACATTTAAATCCAGCACAAGTGCCCTTAATGTCCCATTCAGCCTGGCACAGTTGGTGATTCTCTTGTTTCTGAGGCAGAAGGTTACACCATGACGAATATTGACTTCCAAAATTCACCCTGGCAATGAAGCTTTATTGGAGGTACCATACCTTTGGATAAGATGTTAAACTGATGTCCCATTTGCCTGTTTAGGTGGATGCTTTGAATTAATTGTTATCAACATCTCCATTATTGTAGCATTCAACAACAATGAGTGGGAGTAGTTGAACTAGATGGATATTGGTCTTTTTTTCTCTAGCAATTTGTAAGTTCTTATGACGATACAGATTTCATGGCACTATTCAATAAGAGAAGCGAATGTATCTCGGTGTCCTAGCCAACAATTTCCAAATTGATCATTCATTTCTTGGTTTGATGACCAGTTTTATTTGGTGGATTATTGGCCAGGACACTGGGAGAAACTCTTTCTTCTTCAAATTGTGCCATGGGTTATTTAACATCCACCAGAATAAGCAGATAGGACCTCAGTTTAACATCTTATCTGAAGGACAGTAACTTAAAAATATTCTCCCACTCCACCCCTGATTCATTGCATTGGACTATCAGTCCCACATTGGACTATGTGAGCTCAACATGGAGTTTTGAATCCACAACCTTATGACTCAGAGGTGAGAGTGCTACTAACTTAACTAATCTGATAATGTCAAAAGGAAGGACAGAACAGCAGGGAGCATGGAATTAAAGTGGGTCTGATTTATCCACTGACAAGGAATTGTTTCAACCTATTGACCTGTCTGGCTTTAGAAAGTGGGTGCCTAATGGTGCCAGCATTAGGGAAAACCTGGTTTTATTGTAACCAGGCATTACTATTTTGGACACACAGTGAATAAAGGAGATAATTCCACTTAAAGATCAAGTATGTTGTGCATGATGTTCATCACACACTCTTTCTCAATATGTGGTTGCTCCTTCTTCCCAACTTCAGTGAACACTTCCTTTTGTTAATCACCCAAATGCCTGCACAAATCACAAAATACGGAGCGGGTAGTTTACAAAGAGTGGAAAAAATGCATAGAGACAGAAAATATAACACAATACAAGTTACATTTGTATATCGCTTTTCACGATGGGAAGACATGGGGAGGGAACAAGGCAAATCTGGGTTGCAGTTCTATAGGGTGGGGGTAGAAATACTGAACTCAATCTTCTGAGGGATGGGGGGTCAGTGAAGCCGGGTGAGGATGGGTGTGATAGGGTAATGGAGCCTGGTGCGGGAGAGGACATGAGCTCCAAAGTTCTAGATGATCTGCAGCTTGTGGATGGAAGAGTTGGGAAGGCCGACAAGCAGGGAGTTTGCGTAGTAGGAGTAGAACAGCCAAAGTGAGGGAAATGGTGTGTTTCCGTTTTGAAAGAAAGTAAGCAAGAAAAAGGGACTTGCATTTTCAAAGCTACTAATCACATCACAATGTCTCAAAATAGTTTTGCAGGTAATAGCTATCAAATTACATACAATTACATAGACTCTATTTAATATTATTGTCTGCATTCTGGATAGTATTAAGAGAAAATGTCATTGTGTATCATTGGCTTGATGGACATACAATACAACACAATTTACATTTATATTGAGTCTTTCACATTGAGAGGACGTATCAGACTGCTTCACACCCAAAGGTGGGAGTGGGGGAGGGGTCGGGGAGGAATGAGGAGGAGGTAAAATGAAATTAAAGACATATAAAGCACAAAATACATAATAATTCATTTACTTTTGGTGTACTGGCCAATAAAACTCTGCAATGTTGGCCTACAAATGCAAAGTGATTACACTATACAGAACATACTGTAAAGTGAATTGACTGTATATGTTGGTGGTGAAATGCAGCAGCCAATTGCACACAGGAGTATCCCACAAACTGTCATGATTGAGTAACCAAATTATTGTTTTCCTTTTTTTTAAAAAAAATATTTCCTCCGGAATAGACTAACAATCAAGTTGCTTCTTGCTACTGGATAAACAAACACATACAACAACAAAAAACATAAATGACAGTGGCTTGTAGCGGAATGAAACTTGACGAAGGTTTCACCCTGCCCGGGATTGAACCCAGGTCCTCTCACTTGCGAAGTGAGTTCTCTGACCATTATACTACAAGCATGGTGTCCTCAGTAATGAATCATCCCCAACCACAGACCAAGGATTACACATGAATAACGGGAATTTTTGCGTTGTTTCCAACTCTCAGGCTCTTTTGATTTCAAGCCTTTAACTTCTCTGCCGTGACCCTTTGGAACTCCATTTCCAAAGTTGCTTCTCTCGACCATTCTTCAACACCAATAACAACTTCGATTTATATAGCAGCCTCCATGCCGGACGGCTTCTCAGAGTGCTTTACAATAGCGGATCCCGGGACCGAGCCGGGGGCATGGGTAGAAAGTTGACCAAAGGCGCGGTCGAAGAGAAAGCTGTGATCTGAAACTGGGAAGAGAGGGGGTGAGGCGAAGGGAGTGAGGAAGGGCATTACAAAGCATTGGGGCGTAGTGACTGAAGGCACGGCCGCCGAGGGTGGAGCGGAGGATTTGGGGGACATGGAGGAGGCCAGACCCAGAGGAGCGAAGGCAGCGAGTGCTGGTTTTGGGGGAGAGGAGATTGGACAGATAGGGGCGTGCAGAGGAATAGAGGGATTTGAAAACAAGGGTGAAGATCTGGAAGTCGATCCTCTCAGGGACAGAGAGCCAGTGAGGTCTGGCAAGGACTGGGGTAATGGGGGAGCGAAGTTTGGTGCAGGTGAGTATGCGGGCGGCAGAGTTTTGAATTAGCTGGATTTTGTAGATTGTGGTGGCGGGGAGACCGGTGAGGAGGGTCATTCTCCTATCCCTATCTCAACTGCTTTCCATCCCTCCTTATCTCAAACACTCAATTTGGGTCCAAATCCCTGACTGTCCAATGCATTAGGACATCCACATTGTGTGAAAGGCACTATATAAAAACATTAGTTGCTGTTGTTGTTGAGAGGCGCTATATCATGTAATTTGTTGTTTTCTCTTGCAGAATGGAGCAGTCATGAGCTTCAAATGAGACTGTGCACGATAGGTTGTGAGTGATTGAAAGGAGCATTAGCATTCTACATCCATTCAGCTCTTCAGCTGTTGCCATGGATGCACCTGCACATCTTTCTGCAAACATAAGCCGGAGATTCTGTAATGTCATTGGCACTGGAGATCAGTCCACCGAATGGAACTGTCAAGCACAAGAGAAGTAGTGAGAGAAAAGCTCCCTGGACTCAAGGGTCCAACCGTTCACACAGAGCAGAATAGCTGCACATGGACAAACTCTACAAATGCATGCATTCTGTCTTATGGAGGAAAGGGATTTGTGTAGCTTTTAGATTCACTTAACACTCTTGCCTCTAAGTTATAAGGTTGTGGGTTCAAGCCCTACACCAGGTCTTAGAACTGATATAGTGTAAGTTTATACTCCAATTCAGTGCTGGGGATGTGCTGCTTAGTGGGAGACCACATGTTTTGTATGCAATGTTAAACTAAACTCTCATTTGCATATTAAGGTGTACCATGATGCTATTTCAAAGGAGACAAAAGTTTTTGTTGCTGCCCTGTTTAATTCCTTCGACAATCCAGTGCACCCCAGCATCGCACTGACGTGTCAGTCTGGAATAGTTTAGAGTTGACTTGAATTCATTGCTGTGGCCAGATAATTGTAATCAGCTTAAGGTCTATTTTTGTTGCATTGACAAAAATGATTATTTTCTCATCCCACTCTCCCCATCCCTTGAAAGAGAACCATTTGAAATACTGTATACATTAATAACACGCTCCCCTGTGCAGCCTGCGTACGAAACAAAACAAAACAGCATTTTTTAAAAAAACTAATAAAGCCATTTACAGAATAGTGAAAGCACAATAATTCAATCATTTTAACACGGGGGTGTAGAATACAATACTTATTAAATGCCAGGGCAGCTTAAGGCAGTGCTGTGATGAACAGAAACTGCACTCAGCACTGTGCCATACAAATGTTTTCTGTTTTGCTGACAGGTAGCTAGCCTGACCCAACCATTTAATAAGCCAGATTTAATGAGTGCTTCCAAAGCCTGCTCGGGTCAGTGTATAGTACTAATGAAAAAAATGACTGCAGCGAGGGAGCTCTACTACATCTGGTAAATGCATTTTCTCATATCCCAAGCACTATTGTACTGTTTACTTGGGTTTACATCATTGGCTGCGTGTTTTGGTCAGCAAAAGGCTGACGACGGGCAGACTGAGGCATTTTCAAATGCTCCTTTTCCACTAATTTAAACCCAGGAGGTTAGTCATCAATAGGGAATTTAATAAACGCTGAAATCTCTAAAGTTGCAATTATGGGTGTGAGGCATAATAATGATGTACATCAAGGTCTCCGTCACTTGCTCCACTTGTTGGACATGTGCCTACTGGTATACTTTTCTGCAAAGATGGTTTGTCCCACTACATCACAAGATTGATTGGGATGAAGAAGGCCTTTAGGCTCAACTGATCTCATCCTTCCAGAACACCTACCCTCCCTCTCATCATAAGAAAGTAAGAATTGCTAGACAAAAGGAGACCAAGGTCTATCCAGTTCACCTTCTACCATCCCGCTGGTCACATGCACATGTCATGACCCAAACTATGCACTGTTGCCCCATCGTAGCACCAACCTGTCCTGGTAACCTGTTCCAGTCATTCGTTACCCTCAGAGTAAAGAGAAACTTCCTCATATCTGTCCTAAATATGCCTCTTTGAGCTCAATGTCCTTTTCCACTCTTTTGATGCATCCTAAAATATTTTTCTAGGTTTACTTTTTCACTCTTATTGAAAATGTTATACCTCTCCATGAGATCCTCACTGAGCCATCTTCTCTCACCACTGAAAAGCATAGTTTGGCTTACCGTTGCTCATTGCTAATTCCTCTAACACTTGGGATTGTGCTCGTTGCTCTCCACTGCCCTATCTCTAGAATAATCCTTACATATGAAATAGCACCTTATCACATAGTTGAAACATCTCAACATGCTTCACAGAATATACTGTAAAGTTAATTGCCTGTATATTTTGTGGGCAAAACTCAGTAGCCAATTGCACACAACAATGTCCCACTCAGAGTCATGGACTGAGTGACCAACTTTTTTGGGGGGATGGTTTCTTGACCCTGGAAAGCAATCCGTCAATCAACTGAGGCTTGAGCAGCTCCATTGTGTTGACCAGAACATTTTGGAGGAGTCAAGCTGTAGTCTGAACAGAATACTGTACAGTCTGAGTATGATGTCTGGGACTCTAAACTCAATTGAATTAACAATAAAGGCCAGCATCCTGTTTGACTTGTTTATTGCTGCCTCACACTGTTTTTACATCATCAGTGATGTCTCCTTTCAATTGTCTGACACCCTCCTTCTAATGGTGTCAGTGTGGCTCAGTAAGTAACACTTTTGTGTCTGGGTCAGATGGCTGATAAGATCAAGCCCCCTCAGTGAGACTCTCAGCATCAGCCCGACATTTCAATTTAGTGCAAAACTAAAGCCTTTTCTGTTGTGACAACGATCATCACATTTATCACATTGCATACAAGCATTTTTCTCTCCCCTTCAACTCACCCGCTTAATGTGGATTATTATCAATAAAACTCTCAGCATTTCATCATCCTTTGAGGCTGAGATTTTATTTTTATGTTTAGTTCAATTTCAATTGAAGGTTTTGCCCTTCCTGAGAATTGAACCTGGGTCCTCTCACTTGTGAGACCAGTGCTCTAAACAGTATATTATGGGACTCCATATTAATAATCCCATTATTCTTCATGGACAAAGCGTTAAACAGCGTTAGCCGCAAATAGTTTATGTCCATAAATTGTTTGAGCTAATATCACCCCAGCTCTACTAGGGATTGTAATTGCAGTAACCCACTCTCTAACCTAACTCCATCAAGGACTGCTTTCTTCTTGCCTGTCTTCAGGACACTTGCCTGCCTGGTATTTTCCCTGCTCATGAGAACACATGCATTTATCATAGATCAAAAGCGGTTTGTTTGTGCATTATTGATGCCTCTGCAACCAGTGGAACATTGGAGCTATGTTCAAATGCCTCCGACCTCATGAATAACAATTAATATTTACAAACCTCATAAATAAACATTAACATGCAGAAAGCTTTGCGGCATGAGAACATTTTGCTTATTCTCATGTTAGTATTTTTTTACAAGAACATTCAGCGTTTTCATGTTAGGAAATAACATCAAAGTACTTTTGTACCAGAACCTTTGTGGCCCCACAATGTTTTAAGCAATCCAACATTCTTTGAGTATTTGCACCTCTCCCGCCATCTATCTGTAATTTAGCTCCCTGCGGTATACCGGTTCCTGAGACAGAGGAGTCCACAGGATTCCAGGGCACAGTTGATGACAGGACAGCCGACCTGGCTCATCAGCAGGATCTGGAAGGGCAGACCAGTCACTGGGGGCAGGGGATTGTTGATCACAATCAACAACAAAATTGCATTTATATAGCGCCTTTCACGTCAGGAGGACATCCCAAAGTGCTGATCAGCTTCTATTAAACCAAACAAGCCAGAGGCCTAATGGATAAGATGGTCAGAGCTGGACAAGTACCAGGAAAGCTCGCCAGACAACAATATGGCAATGGCAACCAATGAGGTTTCAGCAGGTTAGATTCAAGCAGTTACCCCAAAACACACTCTGGAGTCCCCAAACTTTGACTCCTGCTGACCTGTGCCTAACGTTTTCCGAAATTAGGTAAGGGGAATGCGTTCCTCTAGGGAAAGAGTGAGCACTCCATTCCAACAATATATCTGTGGGATTTTCATTTGGAGGTGGGATGTATGGAATTCTCAGTTTAGTTTTGATACTCTTAAGCACTTCCATATGTGTCTGTCACCTGGCTGATCCGCACCCCAGCAACAACAAAATTACACTTTTTTGTTAGAATTAGGAGCAGGAGTAGGCCATTCGGCCTCTCCATTTGATAAGATCATGGCTGATCTTCTGACCTAACTCTAATTACTTGTATAGTGCCTTTCACATCAGGAGGACGTCCCAAGGCACTGGACAGTCACTTTGTCAGCCCGAGCTGGGGACGGGGTGGGAAAGGAAGGGGGGGAATTAGGAATTGCCGATGGGACCATCGAAGAGGAGAGTTTTGAGGTGGGACTTAAAGGAGGCCAAGGAGTGGGTGGGATGGAGGGACTCTGATATGGAGTTCCAGAGGTTGGAGGCAGAGTGGCTAAAGGCTTGCCTGCCATTGGTGAGGCAGATAGGTCAGGGGCTGTGCAGCAGGCCAGAGCTTGCTGAGCAGAGGGAGCGGGCAGGTTAGTAAGGGGTTAAGAAGGTCACAGATGTAGGGTGGGGTGAGGTTGTGGAAGGCTTTGTATGTGATGACCAGGATCTTGAATTGGATCGTCTGGGTGATGAGGAGCCAATGGCGTTGGGCGAGGATGGGGGAGATTGGTTCATGGAGTTTGGAATAGTAGAGCATATGGGCCGCAGAGTTCTGGATCATCCCACCCACCCCACATACACAAAAAAATGCCTGCTTTCTACCATCCTTGACAATGTATGCAACAGATTTTGGCTTTCAATTTCTTTTTAGCAGAATATTTTAATTTTGAGCAAGTGTTCAATTGAATTTTGTATCTGCTCTTTGCAGGATAGAGAATATTTACTGGCTAAGAGGTTTGGCAAAGATCCTACTACCTGGCCACCAGTTTATGATACTCTGCACTTCACTCCAAAAGGTGGAACAGAATAGTTCAGATCATTTTGTATTTGTATTGTCTCCTTTCTCTAAGGGGAAGCTGCTTACTTTCCAATCAATACATCACGTATTAACCCAAACAACAACCAGGAATTCAAATAATAATAATACTCATACTTGCATTATGGTGCCAGCCTGGCCCAGTGGGAGCATTCTTGCTTCTGAGTAAGGGGGTTGTGGGTTCAAGTCCCACGTCGGATTTGGAATCACATAATCAAAGATAACACTCAAATACAGTGCTGGGATTGTTGCATTGTCAGAGATGCCTTCCTTTGGATGAGGCATGGAACCAAGGACTTGTCTGCCTATTCAGGTAGACATTAAAGATCCTATGGCACTATCTAAAAAGAGAAGGGAGTTTCTCCTGGTAGCCTGGCCCAAAATTCCCCAAATACAATTTCTTACTTACTCCTTGTTGGTTCATGGGACATTGCTGTGTGCAAACTGGCTGCTATGGTTTCGGCGCAGTCAATCCACTTTAGAGTATATCTTGTGAAGAACTTTGAGACATCTCAAGGATATAATAAGCTTGAAGGATCATTATTATTATAGTTTGGTCATTGTCAGGTGTTGTGACAGTTCCACTTGTAAACAGCTGAATGCAGTAAGCCATTTCTACACAGCAATATCCCACACACAGCATTGAATTAAGATATTGATTTGGGCCAGAATTTTGGCCTGGACGCTTGAGAAACTCTCTTCTATTTTGTTTTTGAATAGGTTTCAGCTGATAGTACTCTCGCTTCTGAGTCAGAAGGTTGAAGTTTAACACCCCAAGTCGATTCTTTGAACACATGAAGTCCAGGGTGACATTCAATGCAGTACCGGGGCTGTGATGCATTGTCGGAGGTGCCATCCTTTCGATGAGACATTGAAACTGAGTCCCATCTGCAGAAGCGTTTTTAAGACTTCAAACTACTCTGTCAATTTTCTTAGGAGGCCCGTCACTAATGGTAAGTTTAATAAGTGCGCACATGTAATTTTATTTTATGCAAAAATTTACTTTTGGCGGGTGCGATGCCTCTTTAGGTGGACCGCCTGCTGCGCCGTGCAGGGGAGAGCTCTGGATTTCGCTGTTTAACAAAAAACAAGAACACAGCACACTCAAATCCTCCCATTTCGATGATTTTTTGCATTACTTTGGGGGCCAGCAATATGAGGGGCCCATCAGTGCGTTGCACCGATTGCACAGATGTTAAAAACGCTTCTGCCTTCTACCTGTTCGGATAAAGGTTAAAACCCCCGTAGCACTATTTTAAAAAAGAAGGGAGCTTCTTTTGATCATCTCCTGAAAAAGCAACCTTCTCCTACTTGGGACATCCTCCCAGCATGAAAGGTGCTCTATCAATGTAATTTTGTTGTTGTTGATATCCTCTTGAGCAGCAATCCCCCAAATAAAATCAGTCATTCACTTTATGGCTGTTTGCGGGACATTACTGTGCCAAATTGGCTGCCACATTCACCCATAAATTACAGTCCCCACACTTAAGAGTAATTCTTCTAAAGCATTTTGGGATGTCCTCCAAACTTCAAAGGAATTGTACCAAACACATGGATTTGGGGGATTTTTATTAACCCAAATTGGACACCGCAGAGGTCTATATTCTTTCACTTAGTGGTGACCAGAATTTCACCTGGATTTTGCAGTGGATGATTTTACGATTGCAGATGCCAGGCACACTAAATGAGGGGTCTCAAATGCAATTTAATCACGAGCTTCAATAAAAGCGTTGATTAATGCAATTAATTTTATATTTCTGTACCATCTTTCACATTTGGATCTTCACACTGCCGGATGAACACCTGATAGCACACTGAGACTCCGTCCCATGTGGAGGGCGCTATATAAATCAAAGTTGTTGTGGTTGTTGATAATAATAATAATAATAATATTAATCCTTGCAGTTGATAAAACACCTTATTGTACTATTTCTACATCACAATACGATTCACAGAATATACTCTAAAGTAAATCTTATATATTTTGTGAGTGAAATGCGGCAACCAATTCGCATAGAGATTGAGTAAAATCATTATGTTTTTTAAAGGAATTTTTACTCCCAGAAAGGATCTGCCAATCGACTAACAACTGGGTGCCAACTTAATGCTTTGCGAACAGAGGTATGTGGAATAAAGAACCTTGTCTAGATTTCACACTGCCCCGGAATTTGTGAAGTCCTGTAGCTCAGTGATTAGAACACTTGCATTGCAAGCAAGAGACCTGGATTCAATTCAAGACATGGCAAAACCTTGAGTAAATTTCCTTACTCCACATATCCCCTTGAGGGATAATATTCCCTCAAAAAAAAATGGGTCACTTCAATCAATAACTGTTTTGGCGGACACTGCTGTGTGCAATTGACTACCGCATCTTGCCCACAAATATACAGTCAATTCATTTTATAGTATATTCTGTGAAGCACTTTGAGTCATCTAGAAGATGTGAAAAGTGCTATATCAAATGCAAGGATTAGTATTATTCTTAATAATTCAACCCTGGTCCTCCCATTTGCGAGGTGAGTGCTCAAAACTGTACATTACAGGACTCCATGAACAATAGGGGCTTCCAAAGGCTGTCAGGGGAGGAAAAAGATGATTGAAAGCCTAGTTTTGCTGCGAGCTTTAAACATGGGTAAAGAAGGCATTAGTCAAAGAAACTCCTGGATAGAGTTCCAGAGAATGGGTTTATAACAATTAATTAATAATATCTTTTTTTGAAATAGCAAGAAGGAAGCCAAGAGGCCTTTAAAATATCTCCTGAAAACGATGGAACAAAATGACATCTCAAACAGTTCCATCTAAAAGCAAGGAGAGTGTCTAAAAGTAGTTTAGCTAAGCTCATTTGGAGATCTCACTGGGTATAAAGAATTTCAGCTTGATAGATGGTCTCTTCAATGGTTCAGATCGGGAGTAAATTGGGTGGTCAGTGCTAAGAATCGCTTTAAGAGAAAAATTCCTCCTGTGGGCTGTCACTTCTTGAATGGCCCATTTATACAGTGATTTTCTATAGTTTAAAAAGCAGATACCTTCTGGCATGTGTAAGGAGTAAATACAATGAATCCAATGGCTAACATTTGTCTCGCAAGTCAGCTTCTTTCTCTTCTTCTCTCTATTCTGTCAGACAGATTGGAAAGTGCGCAAGGTCATAACCGATAAGACAGCCACATCGGGTTTGCTTGTGTGAATTAATAGAAAGGAAAGTCTTCTCGTTATTTGGCTAAATATCATTCCTGTTGCAATGTCAGATTTTTCAGTACTGTCACTGCTCATAATCATAGCAGACAATTTGGTGCTTTAGTCTGACTGCTCCACAATTTCAACAGGCCATGCTAACTCTTTATATTTTCCTGCCCAATCATTATTTCCGAAGTATTTGTCTAGCTCCTTTTTTTTCTAACATATGAATCAATTAAGCATTCATCATCACCCAGAGCAGTCCATTTTACATTCCACAATCCTTCCTGCATTTTCAAAACAATTTTCTGGTTCAACCTCTTACCTGCTTTTGCTGCCAATCTTAGATCATCATAGAGTAATACAATTTTGTCAGCAAATGACATCCTTTTGTTCAGCACTAGAAGACTATCTCACGTGAAGGGCGATACATAAACGTAAGTTGTTGTTACTGATGGACGTGGACATTGAAGACTGAGTCAGTCATACCAAACAATGTCTTCATGTCAATTCATCAGAGTTTTAACATTTGACTGCAAAAACGTGTGAAATGAAAGTTAATTAGCTCAGGCTGGAAGAACAAGATGAAAGTTAGGAGCAGATTTTAAAGGTGAAGGTTAAACAACTGTGAAGGAAATATCGACTCACGAGACCTCAGCTCGGAGGTGATCTCAGGTTGGAGTCAAGGTCAGAGAGATGTCAATGTGTTTCCCAAGTCTAAGTCCCAACGCACCTTTTCAAAACACCAGGGATCAATCATACCACTGAATCTCTTTCTTGGGAAGTGTCTTTTCAATCCCAATAACAAAGCTAAGAGAGATCAACAACAACAACAAAATGACACTGTATAGTGCCAAGCCCAATACGTTGAATCACCTCCCTGTTTTCTATGTTCCTATTCTCCTGATAGTCTAATATGTTTAAGCACTCTGAGATGCTACCCATCCTGACGGGTGTGTGATATAACAAGTTGTTGTTGTTATTATCGCAGCTATATTTTCCTCTATTGCAGGAATCTCAGGAACCCCCATGCATCTCAATGGCCTTGTTACCTACAAAACACAGTTACCACATTTTACAGCACATCCTGAGAAGTATTTGAGACCTCTTCTGGACATAAAAGCGACAATATCAAATGCAAGGATAGTTTTAAGGGGCATTTTACGCAGTGAAATACCTTAGTTCTGTTGGATGGTCTGTGCATGTGTGTATAACAACAACAACAATACTCATAGTCTCAGATGGAAGGCTAAGACAGAATTTAGCATGGAACCTGAATTCAATCCAGTCCAATCAAAGACCATGTAAATCAGATAAGGTGTTAAACTGAGGTACCGTCTGCCTGTTCAGCTGAACATTAAAGATCAGCAACTATTGAAAAGTGGAATAAATTTCTCCTGCTGCTCTGCCCAACAATCCTCCAAATAAAATTGATCATCCACCTCCTGGCTTTATGTGCGCAAATTGGCTGCCATGTTCACCAATAAATGCACTTTATAGAAAATTCCGAGAGGCATTATTGGTATTGTATGAATTACAAGAATCATTACAACAACAACAATATTACATATACAGAGTGTGTTTCACGTTGGATGGACATACCAAGGACATTGGGAGGAATGTCCCATTAAACTGGAAAGGAAAATTGCCAACAAATATACTCTTTATTTTGAAGAAAAAAATATACATTTGGTATAATGCGAACTTTGTTGCTCCTTTTCCTGACTGATGATATTTTCTGTGTTCCATTGTAAAATGCCTGTGTTCTTGAGATTGTAAATGATCAGTGTTGAGAAATTGCCTTGTGATGCAGAGAGAAAACTGATATTTTGACTTCCAAAGCCGTTTAATTTTGGAGCTGAAAACATTTCGCTCAGTAAATTGGGTAGTCTATGGTCCGCCTGGTTTAAATTACATGTATTAAATTGCAAGCCATCAGACCTGTTTGTGATGTTGACTCTCTCCTCTGATTCATTCTTGCTCCTTTTTTTATGTATACAGTATAAATAATTTCCCCTCAGGCATGGCTAATGCATGTGTTTTGTTTTCAACTGGTGTCTTGGTTGTTTATGTAGCTAATATTGGTTTGAACCAGCTGGAAATGAAATTGATTTGCCAATTCTAATGTCACTGGATGATTGAATTCTATTCAAGAAATTTCACGCAAGGTCTCTATTGGGTTCAAACGCTGAAAGGTATCATATAAACACGCAGAAGTGTGGGCTCCCTCTTATGGCTCAATTGATACACGGACAGACAGTCCTGTGTGGACACGAGCCCAACATATCATTAAAAGTCTTAGGTTTAATCCAGGTTCCATGCTAAATTCTGCCTTAGCCTTCCACCTGTAGTGGCATTGTAGCATCTTGGATAGAGCATAAGAACATAAGAATAAGGAGCTGGAGTAAGCCATTCTGAATTGTCTTATGAATAGTCCCAGCTGCATGGATGATTACATGAACTATGTTAATAATAATAATCATAATAATAATAATCATAATCATCATCCTTGCATTTGATATAGCGCTTTTCACATCTTATTTACGTCTCAAAGTGCTTCACAGAATAGATTGTAAAGTGAATTAACTGTGAATTTATGGACAAAATGTGGCAGCCATACCGCATAGCGGTATTCCACAAATAGTCATGGATTGAAATGACCAATTTTTATTATTGTGTTTTTTTGGAGGGATTATTATTAAGCATGTGGAGTAAAAAAAGTTGCCCAAGGTTTCGCCCTGATTTGCCTGGATTCGAACACAGGTCTCACGATTGTAAGGTGAGTGCTCTAACCACTGGGCTACAGGAGCTAGGCATGAGGTTCGATTCCCCAACTGTCCTTCCTCCCCCACATCCGGTCCGTTACCAACAACAACAACAACAAATTACATTTATAGAGCGCCTTTCACGTCGGGAGGACGTCCCAAGGCGCTGCACAGGAGGCGTGTGACCCGAGCTGAGAGGGAAGTGTTTGGGAAGGGGTGAGACATGAAGGGGAGGTCGAAAAATTCGGGGTGGAACAAAAGGCACGGTCCAAGAGGAAAGTCTTCAAACCGGCCTTGAAAGAGGAAAGGGAAGAAACGAGACGGAGGGATTGAGGGATGGCATTCCATAGAGTGGGAGCGGAGAAACTGAAGGCCCGGCCTCCGATGGTGGGGCGGTTCGGGCGGGGGGCTTGGAGCAGGCCAAGTCCTGTTGAACGGAGGGTCCGGGTGGGCTTGTAGGAGGAAAGTAGATTGGTTAAGTAGGGCGGGGCAAGGCCGTGTAAGGCCTTGAAGGTGAGGACGAGGATCTTGAACTCGATCCTCTCGAGAATGGGGAGCCAATGGAGACGGGCAAGGGTGGGGGTTATATGGTCGCGGAGGCGGGTGCGGGATAATACACGGGTTGCAGAGTTTTGGATGACCTGCAGCCTGTGAATGGAGGAACTGGGGAGGCCGACGAGGATAGAGTTTCCGTAGTCCAGCCTCGAGGTGATGTATGCGTGCACGAGTGTTTCGGCAGCGCGGGGGGTGAGATAGTTGCGGAGCTTGGCAATGTTCCGCAGGTGGAAATAAGCGGTGCCGGTCAAGGCACGGATGCGGAAGGAAAGTTTTTGATCGAACATGATGCCGAGGTTCCTGATTGGCTTTGTGAGGTGGAGAGTGCAGCCTTGGATGTTGAGGCTGGCAGCGCCCGATGTGCGGAGGCGCTGGCTTGAGCCGATCAGGAGGGCCTCGGTCTTACTCACGTTCAATTGCAGGAAGTTGTCCCTCGTTCAGGACTCGATGTCGGACAGACATGCTGTCAGAACATCGATGGTCTGGGGGTTGAGGGATGAGGCAGAAAGGTACAGCTGGGTGTCGTCCGCATACATGTGGAAATTTACCCCATGTTTGCGGATGACATCGCCCAGAGGGAGCGTGTAAAGGGTGAAAAGGAGGGGGCCTAAAACAGAGCCCTGAGGGACGCCGTGAGAAACTATGCAGGGGTTTGAAGAAAAACCGTTGGAGGAAACAAAGTGTAAACGGTGGGTCAGGTAGGAATGGAACCAGTCAAGGACTGTGCCTTGAAGGTTGAGGTGGGAGGAAAGACGTTGGAAGCGGATGGTGTGATCGACTGTGTCGAACGCAGCAGACAGGTCAAGGAGGACGAGGAAGCAGAGGGAGCCCTGGTCACAGGCGGTTAGGATGTCATTTGTAACCTTAACCAGGGCAGTTTCTGTGCTGTGAATAGGGCGGAAACCTGATTGGAGGGGTTCAAAGAGTGAATGAGTTGAAAGGAAAGAGCGGAGCTGGGAGGCAACCACTCTTTCAAGGACCTTGGATAAAGACGGGAGGTTGGAGATGGGTCGATAGCTTGATGGTTGCGACGCATCAAGGGAGGGTTTCTTCAGGATAGGGGTGATGGTGGCTGTTTTAAGGGAGGTAGGGACGGTGCCTGAGGAGAGGGAAAGGTTGATGGTGTCAGAAATGAGCGGGGCCAAAAAATGGAGCTGGGTGCGGAGGAGGGGGGTGGGGATGGGGTCCAATGAGCACGTGGTGGGTTTCATGGAGGTAATTATTTTTGCGACTGAAAACGGGGTGGTGGGGTTGAAAGTGTGAAATGGGGGGTGAGTAGGGGTTGAGGTAACTGATGAGGGTGCGGAGGTGGAGGAGTGGTGGGGGGAGGAAACCGCAGAGTGGATTCTCTCTATTTTGGACTCGAGGAAGTCCAGCATCTCCTCACAATGAACGTTAGAGGAGAGGATCTGAGAAGTGAGGCGGGGGGTGCGGAGGAGATGGTTGGTGGTGGCGAAGAGTGTACCAGCAATGCCTTCTACCACCTCCGACGGATCGCCCGTCTCTGGCAATACCTCACCCCAAAAGCCACTGAAACCCTGGTCCATGCCTTTGTCACCTCTTGGCTGGACTATTGCAACGCCCTCCTCTCCGGTCTCCCCTCCACCACAATCCACAAAATCCAGCTAATTCAAATCTCTGCCGCCTGCATACTCACCCACACCAAGCTTCACTCCCCCATTACCCCAGTCCTTGCCAGACTTCACTGGCTCCCTATCCCAGAGAAGATCGACTTTAAGATCCTCACCCTTGTTTTCAAATCCCTCCACTCCTCTGCACCCCCCCTATCTCTCTGATCTCCTTTCCCCCTAAACCAGCACCCCTGCCTTCGCTCCTCTGGGTCTGGTCTCCTCCATGTCCCCCGAATCCTCCGCTCCACCCTCGGTGGCCGTGCCTTCAGCCACTACACCCCGAGGCTCTGGAACTCTCTTCCTCATTCCCTTCGCCTCGCCCCCTCTCTTCCAAGTTTCAGGTCACAGCTGAAGACCTTTCTCTTCGACCGCGCTTTTGGTCACCTTTCTCTCCCTGGCGCGGTCCCAGGATCCGCTATTGTAAAATGCTCTGAGACGCTGTCCGGCATGGAGGGCACTATATAAATCAAAGTTGTTGTTGTTGTTGTAGCTGTTTGTTTTACATTGTTTGTTTTACATTGCCACATAGGTGCACATTCTGTTGGTATTTATTTAATATTTTAATATTATTAGTAAAGCATTCCAAGAGACTACCCTACAGAAGGGCACTATATAAATGCAAGTTGTTGATATTATTATTATTTGCTGGTTAGAAGGAACATTCCCTGTGAAACAAGACAGAGGCTGGATAGCACACTTGCATCTCAAAACAGCATTAATAAGTACCTTCAAGAGAGAAAGAAACATGCTGGAAAAGCCCAAACATGTTCAAATGTATCAGTAGTCAACTCATTTGGTATGAAAATGAACTGAAATAACTGTTTCATCCAAAGCTTTTTTTATTGTTTTTTTTAATTGTTTGACACATGCAGAAACTTATCATCATGTTTAAGAGTTGTGATCTTGTGGAAAGCTCTGCTCTAGGAAGGTGTAGAGGCTG
The DNA here is from genome assembly GCA_035084275.1 of Hydrolagus colliei. Taxonomy (NCBI): domain Eukaryota; kingdom Metazoa; phylum Chordata; class Chondrichthyes; order Chimaeriformes; family Chimaeridae; genus Hydrolagus; species Hydrolagus colliei. The sequence goes on from CM068742.1 coordinate 148,140,702, forward strand.
AATTGATAATAATATCAATAATCCTTGTTTTTGATATAGTTCCTCTTCACAACAACAACAAAATTACATTTGTAGAGCGCCTTTCACATCGGGAAAACATCCCAAGGTGCTGGAGGCAGAGCGAGCCCTGGTCACAAGCAGTCAAGATATGTTTTTCTTTATTGATATGCTATATAATAATAATATATTATTATTATATCGTCTCAGATGAAGAAAATATTTATTAATTAGGTTTCCAATATATTGTAATTTTTATAGTGCTTTCATACATTCTCATTTAGGTTATCGTTCTATAGTTTAAGTGCTCTGAGATGCTACCCTATATGAAGGGCAAGTTGTTGTTCTTGTTATTGTGCATTGGCTGCACATTTAACTCTCAGCTCCATTGAAGAGGTCCTGGAGGGTTATCTAATATGCTTGGATGAAATATCTGTCTTTATTTGACAATCATGGTTATTTCATTCTATGTCTTTAATTAGATTTATAACCGTACAACCATGTTACAGATATTCCATTGCATGTTTAATGTATAAGATCACAAATAGCATTGCTTTTCTGTGCAATACATATTTTGCTCCTCGTCTGTTTTACTCTGCACTTGGAGAATACTAGAATTAATAGCAGGACATTCATGGCAAAGGTCAAAAGGAATATAGCTACTAGTTGCGCACAGGAATGTCCCTCAAATAACCATGGAATAGGTGACCAATAGTTTTTGTGGGGGCGCGGGGTGGGTGTGGGAGCAAAAATTGTTGGCCAGGACAATAGGAGAAATTTCCTTCTCTTTTTGCATATTGCCATGGGATTTTTAACGTCCACTTGAGCAGTCAGATGGGACCTAATTTTAATATATCATCCTAGGGACGTCACCTCCAATAAAGTAAGCCCCACCACCCAAAAAAACCTACTGCATTGGAATGTCATTTTAAACTAATTAACCGTTGAGTAAAGAAAAAATGATGTCACTATATTCAAATTGCCATTTGCAAAGCTAAAGCTCGGCCAACTCTAAAATTACTCTTCGTGCATCCTAAAGTATTCTTCCGAGTTTATTTTTTCAATCCAATTTAACATTGTATACGTCTGTTTGAGGTCATTTTTCTGAATAAAAATAACTTTTTGTTATTGCTGAATCCAGCTGACACCCTCCTAGTACTAGAGATGGCATGCACACTGCGGTTTGTCCAGAAAGATCCGTTAGGACAATGCCTCACATGGTTGTGAAGAATTGAATGGAACAAATCTCTTTCCCCAGTCATAGTTTCTACAGTCATCCCATTGATGAACCAAGCAGGCTTGTGCAATCAGCACTGTTGGCTGGGGAAACCTGTCTCTATCGGGCATTCCAATAACAAAACATTACAACAACAACAACAACAAAATTACACTTGTATAGTACATTTCATAAAACAGCATTGCACTTTAATAATAATAATAAAATAATAATAATCCTTGTACTGTATTTGATATAGCGCTGTTCACATCTTCCACATCTCTCAAAGCGCTTCACAGAATATACTGTAGAGTAAATTGACTGTATATTTGTGGGCGAAACGTGGCAGTAAATCGCGCACAGCAGTGTCCCACAAACAATCATGGATTGAAGTGACCAATTTATTTATGCTTGCATTTTTTGAGGGATTATTATCAGGCGTGTGGAGTAAGGAAATTTGCCCAAGGTTTCGCTCTGCCGGGAATCAAATCCAGGTCTCTCGCTTACAAGGTGAGTCCTCTAACCACTGAGCTACTGGACTTCACTTTACTTTTCATGTAACATGTCCTTCCTCAAAATACATGCCAGAAAAGAATGGTGATAGGAAAGGTACTGATAACATTGTGTGGCTTAATAGGCTAAGGTGTCTGTTGTCATTTGTGCTGTGCATTCTTATTTATTTGTTTATGATGCATTAATATAAGTTAGGCCAGTTCAAATTAGTTTCAGTATCTTGCAAAATAAATTATTAAAACGCAAAACTGATAAACTACCTTTCAAGAACTTCATCTATGTCCTTTCCTTAACCCTGGTCTCTGCTTTACTTATTATTGCACAATAGCTCCACACTCAGAACTCATCAGGGATCTTAAGCTTTTTTTCAGTTCACAAACCATATCTCAGCACTTCAGGTGATTTCAACCACAAGCTTTGACTCATCGAAACACTACAAGAAAACTAATTGTGTATTCCCAAACACAGATGAGCTACATTGTGTTATCAGGTTTGACAAAAGATACTGAAGGGAAAATAAAGGACAACAATATTTTTTTTTGGTGGGGAGGGCAATGATTATTTTCTTATCTAAATGCTTCAGAACAGATTTAATGCTTAACAAGCTGGATTTGAGCCAGGCAATATTGATGCCTGCAGGTAAATGCAATGATTCTTCCTGCTTTGAGTGGAGCTTAAACACAGCCTATCCTTACGCTGTCACGTGCACTTTTGTGAGCGGAGGTTTGCGTTTGATAACACAGTTCAGATTTTTCACTGCGGTAGAAACTTTTGATTTAAAAAAAAGTTTAATGACTCTTTTATGCCACACAGTTGGTGTAGATTCTATATGATTTCTGTATTGGATTCATGCCAAATGGAGCCAAAGGCTGGCTTTAGAGGCAGTGGGAATGCTTAATCCGTGAAACATCCTTCACTTAAATAATAATGTTTGTATTTTTATACTACTTTTTACACTGGGAGTGTCTCAATGTGCTTCACAGAAATATTGTAGCTTAGTGGTTAGAGTACTCGGCTCGCAAGCAAGAGGACCTTGGTTTGATTCCTGGGCAAGGCGAAACGTTAGGCACGTTTCCTAATTCCACACGCTTCTGTTTACGTAGCAGTAAGTAGGAATCTGGTTGTCAGTCAATTGGTGGATCGCATTTCGGTGGTATTATTATTTGTTCACTCAATCCACAACTGCTATTAAGAAAGTGTGATGCGCAATTAGCTTCTGCATTTCATCCATATTCTGTGAAGTGTTTTGAGTTTCACTGCTATGATAAAGGCGATATATAAAATGTAAAATAGAATAATAATAAATATTATTATTAGCTATGCTTTGGAGGCGACTCCGCAGCTGAATAACACTGATTTCTCTGCCGATGTATAACTTTGCACACCTTCGTACCACTGGTTTATAATGGGATCTCACAAATGACACTGCTAACACCAACAAAAGCAAGAACGTGCATTTTGAATGAATGAGAAGCCATTGTGAGATTTCTGTTAAAAACAGGATCACTGCAGATATGATACATTGGAACAGCAAAATATCACGCCATGTCAGCGCAGAATGTGTATCAGAGTGTTAGCAAGGAGTGTATCTTGTTACTAGAGTCAACTGATGTGAGAAAAGGTTAACTAATCTGTGGAGCTTATGGTTTCCTCCTCATAGATCTCTCACTGAAATAAATTGGTGTTCTTGCACAATCTTCTGAGCAAACAAAGGGTCAGCTTGACTCCATTGTCATTGGGTCAATCGATTGCAGTTCAAACCCCACAGTGGGATTTGAGTTTATTGTCTATCTAGCACTCCAGATCAATGCTGGGGGAACACTGCAATATTGCAGATACAGTGTCTTTGGATGAAATGTTGAACTGCGGATCCATCTGCCTGTTCTTCAGATAGATGCTAAAGGTCCCATGGCATTATTTTTCGATCTGCTCACACCTCACTCCACTACCTGCCACCTTTGTTCAGCTGGCTCTGATCTTTCTGCAAGTCCCTCATCATCTCTGCTCCTCCATTGACAGTCGTGCTTTCAGCCCACTCTGCCTCAATCCATCCATCCTCTCTCCCATTTTCAAATCACACCTGAAGACTTTTCTCTTTGACTATGCTTTTGTTCACCTCTCTTCCCTATCAAGCTCACACCACAGGGGTAGAAACCACATCCATGTTAAGCACTCAAATACACTATTTGAGTGAAGGCCACTATATAAATCCAAGTTGTTATTCTGGTAAAGAGAGAAGTGAGTATCTCCTGTTGCCCTGGACAACAATCCCCTTGATGAATTGATTGTTTCTCTCATGGATATTTGCACCAAACTTCGCTCCCCCACTACCCCAGTCCTTGCCAGACTTCACTGGCTCCCTATTCCAGAGAGGATCGACTTCAAGATCCTCACCCTTGTCTTCAAATCCCTCCACTCCTCTGCACCCCCCTTCCTCTCTGACCTCCTCTGTTGCTTTCACTCCACTGGGTCTGGCCTCCTCCATGTCCCCGAATCCTCTGCCCCACCCTCGGCAGCCGAGCCTTCAGCCACTATGCTCCGAGGCTCTGGAACTCCCTTCCTCGCTACCTTCACCTCGCCCCCTCTTTTCTCAGTTTCAGATCCCAGTTGAAGACCTTTCTCTTCAACTGCACCTTTGGTCACCTTTCTACCCCTGCCCCTGGCTCGGTCCCGGGATCAGTCAGTACAGAATTAAGGCTATTGTGAAGCGCTCTGAGACGCTGTCCAGCGTAGAGGACGCTATATAAATCAACGTTGTTGTTGTTGTTTTATTTGGGGCTATTTTGGGGATGATGCTGTGCAAATTGGCTACTGCGATGGATCACATAATAATAAACAATAATAATAATCATTGAATTTGCTACAATGCTTTTCACATCTTCTAAATGTCGCAAAGCACTTCACAGAATGCACTGTAAAGTGAATTGACTGTGGGCGAAATGCGGCAGCCAATTGCGCACAGCAGTGTCCCACAAACAGTCATGGATTTAAATGACCATTTTTATTATTGTGCGTTTTTTGGAGGGATTATTATTAGGCATGTGGAGTAAGGAAACTTGCCCACAGTTTCACCTTGACCTGCCTGGATTCGAACTCTGGTTTCACATTTGTTAGGTGAGCGCTGTAACCACTGAGCTACAGGACTCCACAAATACAGTCTTACCACTATATAGTATATACTGTCCTGTGAATAGTTTTGAGGCACCTTGACGACGCAACAATGCATTACATCAAATACAAGTATTATTATATTATACATTATTCGTATATTATATTATAACTGGCATTTGCTTTCTGTGTTGTGATTCAGAATTGTTCTCAGCACACTCAGGGCTGTAACGGGTTTTAAAACTGGTCGCATTGAAAAGTGCTTGGTTCTGCTTGCTGAGTCTGCTGTAGCTGTACTGATCCACATCCGTTCATAACTAGTAGACGTGCTTTGGGTGTGTTAGAGCAAGAGTTAAGCAGCATCACCCTTGGGATCAGATGTAATTAAGGTGAGCAAGCAGCTGAGTCTGTAACAACCAGTGATTTGCCAGGATGTCACTTTTTTTCTGCTTAGCTGGGATTTACAGTAGCTTTCCTTTCCTGACAGTGATATGAGAGGTGGGGGCTGGGCTTTAAAGTCAGTACAGAATTAAGGTAACAACTGTGTTGATTTCTCTGGCATTGGTTGACTTTGGACACTCTGCCCAGTGACTTGTTTGCGTGCCAATGTTCCTTCCTCTTTGACCACGTCTACGGTCATCTCTCTCCCTGTCTCTGCCACTGCAAGTCGCTACCTTGCATGAAGTGGTGCTAAATAAATGCTTGCTGTTGTTACATGAGCTTCGCAGTAAGCTTTAGCAGGGAACTCGACTAGAGAGGGCTTCATCTTTCCTCTGCAACAACAACTTGCATTTATATAGTGCCTCTGTCGCAGGGTAGCATCAGTGAGCAGTTAAAACCTTCTGTAATACACAAGCACACACAAACAAACACACACAACCACCAGTAGATTGTGCTCCAGAGAGACCAGGAGCAGCAATCATTTCCAGTTGTTCCCACCCTGACACAAGAGCCAATTTTATCCCTTCCACTTCCTATTTAATTTTACCCCTTTCAAAAGCCTTTGTTACATATTGGTGTTTAGTGTGAGCTTAGTAGTAATAATAGTCATGATCAATCCTTGCATTTGTTCTAGGGCCTTTCACTTAGAGAATTTTGTGAAAACACTTAACAGGATTCTCTAGACTTTACTGATGTATTTTATAGCTATAATAATCTGCATTTATTTAGGGTGTTCAAAGAAAATAAATGTTTCAAAGTGCTCTACAAAGTGCAGTTGATTTGAAATGAAGATCTGTTTTTAATACTGTATAGGCTCGCAAACTCGGCATAGTATGTGCACGCACCATCATTCCGAGTTTAAACTATTTTTGCAATACCCTGGTCAGCAGCACATTCTCATTCCTTGTCCCAATCCATCTCCAAACTGATCCATTAATATTCTGAATTTCTCAGTGTTGCAATCAGAAGGTATTTTCACTCTTGATCTTTAGAGCTTCTGGTAGGACTTCAAGATCCTCACCTTTGTTTCAAATCCATCCACTCCTCTGCACCCCCCTATCTCTCTGATCTCCTCTCTCTCCAAATCAGCACCCGCTGCCTTCGCTCCTCTGGGTCTGGCCTCCTCCATGTCCCTCGAGTCTTCCGCTCCACCCTCGGCAGCCATGCCTTCAGCCACTATTCCCCGATGCTCTAGAACTCCCTTCCTCACTCCCTTCACCTCTCCCCCTCTCTTCCCAGTTTCAGATCACAGCTAAAGACTTTTCTCTTCGACCGCGCCTTTGGTCACTTTTCTACCCCTGCCCCTGGCTCAGTCCCGGGATCCACTACTGTGAAGTGCTCTGAGACGCCGTCCGGTGTGGAGGGCGCTATATAAATCGAGGTTGTTGTTGTTGTTGTACTACTTTTGTTTTAGAGTAACTTGTTTTCTGGTATATACCTCTAGGTGATAATAATTTCACTCACCATTGCTCAGAATTTTTTTATAATTGAGGTTGACAACAACAACAAAATCACACTGATAGAGCATCTTGCATGTCGGGAGGATGATATATTTGAGCAGAAGATGTACTTTACATTGGTCAGCCGGGTGTCTGACACATGTGGAAATCTGCCACCTGCTTAAGAGGGTCGAAATCAGACTGTTCCATGTATCCCAACTGCTCGTGAATGGAATGCTTACTCTCTCTTTCTGGAAGGATTCAATCTGCTTACTTAATTCTAGAGAACAGGTTGGCAAGAGCCATGGTTTGGGACTCTAGAGTGAGCATTCAGATGCTGCTTACTAAAGCCACATAGCTTGACATTGAAAGTATTTTCAGGCAAGTTTTCCCCCTGATTTTTCAGCTAGGACCACCTTTCCATTAGGCCTAGGCCTATGGCTTGAAGGGGAAATATTGAGTAGAGGGGGAAGAATCCCTGGCCACAGTAATGGAAGATCATGCTTAATATCATACACTGCTCTTATCACTCAATCCCCCTCCATCGATTTGTTCACGAAATAGCTATTTAATTCCTTCTCAAATTGCAGACACCAATCTGCCTCCACAGATGCCCTGGGTAGTCGGTTCCACGTATTTGGCAATCTGGATCCAAGGCTCTGGGTTGAATTGAAATTATTCTGCTTCCCGTCACTCTTCTGAGCTGGAGTCAGTGCCTCTGTGTTGTGGCGAGCTCTGATTGTTCGTTGTGCTGAGCTGCGGCGTCGCCCCGGGCTGGTAAGACTGTACTTCGTTTAGATAAGCGTCGGGTATTTAAATGTTACGAATGTATCAGAGGGTCCATGTAATGAGAGCAAACGGAAAGCAATTTGGCAGGCTGGAATCTGGGAATGATGCGCTGAGCAGCTAATTTGAAAACAGCCAGGCATTCATCTGTGGTTGTCTGAACAGCAATGCATTACTGTGGGGCGCATTTAACCAGGAAGTGAGATGAAAAAAATCAAGCTTGTCTCCGTTCTGTATTGCAAAAGACACATGTCAACGGCCCAGCTAATGATCTAACACTGAAAAAAACAACCAATAGTGTTTGTTTTGCTGTCACAATGATATCTCAGCTCTCAGCTGCACAGGAATCTCTGAATGGCTGCATCAAATGTGTGCATTGTGCTCCAGCATAGCCTTAGCAGCTGTTTTGGTGACAAGAAGATTAGGAATATTTAATGTTTGTCACTTACGTTGTTAATTAATTAATCTATTAAATCTGATAAACCGCTAAACCTCAACAACCAATATGGGTATCTTCTGTTTATTGGTGGATCTGTTTATTTTTGGTCAGCTGGGTGTCTCTCATGTACTGAAACCCATCACCATGCTTAAGAATGTTCTCTTTGGGAAGGTGGAAGAGAGGGAAAGGGATAAGCAGTGCCCCTTTGGAGAGACATGCTTCATAATGGAATGTCAGACTGAGGTGAACTCTCTGTGGAGGTCTTGGCAGTCCAGTTCCTGAGCCAGGCGGGTCCACAGTAGTCCAGGGCATTGCCAACAGCAGACCAGCCAGCCTGGCTCATGGTCAAGACTTGGAAGGGCAGACCAGTCACTGATGGCAGGGATTCTTCCCGCTTAGCTTCCAGGGTGGTCCTAACTAGACAAGCAGTGGGGACACTTCCCAGACAGTGTTCTCAATGGGAGCACAATGGGATAATAGTTTGCTGCATTCAATATATTGCCTATGTCGTTGAGGTGTGTTAAAGCTCTTCACTGGATTTTACGGCAACTACTTTGTACACAGCAAAGTCCCACAGTTAGCCATGAAGTGAAGGATCAAGTTTAGCTGGTACAAACATAGCATCAGGGAGAGAAATAGGAAATAGCAGACTGAACTCCAGTTCTTAGCAAAAAAGTGACTGTTGTGAGATGTCTAGCGGAGGTGTGAAGGTGACTTTGATGAAGGTGAAGGTTGAATTTCCCAGCACTTGCCATTGACGTAGACGGGGACCACCACTGTTTCAGAATTGCCAGCAACTGTGCCAATCATTCCCTGCATGAATGCCTCTTAACGGTCACGCTCACTTAGTGAATTAGGAGAAGAATAACTAGGGCCCTCTGAGGAGTTGCTGGTGCCTGCGTGAGTTAACAAGATGCATCAGCTCCCTGGACATCAATCCAAATGTAGCTAATCCATAAGCGACATTTATTATTTCACACCCAAACACAGCCCTGCATTGCAAAGGAGCCTCAGCAGGCTTATCGTAATCCCTTCTTCACACAAGGGAAGTCTAGACAGCGGAGACACAAGATAGACTTCACCTGCTTTGCCAAGTATACCATCTTACACTGCTTGGTGCAGCTTCAGAACATTGAGGTGCCACTGTTGCTACAGACAGTAAAGTCAAGCACAGCTGCTGTTCCAGGCTTTCTTTAAGGCCAGCAACATTATCAAAACAGAATCTTTACATTTGTTCATTTCCCAACTTGGTGCATCCTAAAGTATTATGAGTGCACTTTAAAAATCCCATGGATCTGGCAACTAACCTCGTAACCCTCTTCTCACTCATGGTGCTGTCTTTAGTTAGACTACAATAATAATTACCCTTGCATTTGATATAGCATCTGATCACTTCTTTGAGACACCTCAAAGCATGTCACAGAAATTCTTTAATGTGAATTGACTGTATATATTGTAGGTGGAAGTTTAGGTTTTCCAATGGGACTAATATAAGAATTGACTTTTTTTATTCAATCTATATTGGGAAAGCATGTTATTTTATTAATATTTCCAGGTTACATACAACTTATATTTCTTGCCTCAAACACATATTTGCTCCGTGGCTCCCAGCATTCATTCACCTCTTTCTTTTTAATCATCTCAGCCATGCAATTTCAGTATGAATCTTGCATTTGCTTTCACCGTTCATTAATTGCTTTGCCGAGATCATTAGCAGCTTGTTCTTGCCAAGCAATGATGTCGCACTGTTTACCACCACTGAATAAATAATTAGGAAAACTTCTGAAACTAGGATAGGATCTATTTCCAATGAAGAGATTTAGTAAAAATCATTTGGTTTGTGCATTTGTCCCACTCAGCAGCACAGAGGGAGGAAGGGAAAAACAAGCATCATATCACTAAAACGGCATATCACTTGGCCTATACTTTCTAACAGAAGAGGAGCGAGTCTGCTGAAGGGAAATCAATTGTGTTCACGTGGCACTCAGAAGTTATGACAGTGCAGTAAAGTTTGCAGTATTCTAACACATGGAACACATCATGAAATGCTAAACTTTGTCCCAGCAGAACCATAGATATTTACTGCACAGAAGTGGGCTACTTGGCACATCGTGTCTCTGCTGGCTCTTTGAACGAGCAATCCATTCAGTCCCATTTACCTGTCTTTCCCTCCTGCAAATTACTTTAGAATAATAATCTAATATAGCATCGTAATAACTCGTCAAGATGACTCAAAGCGCTTCATGGAATTTACTACAAAGTATAGTGACTGTGTGTTTTGCAGGTGAAATACTCAGTCGCTTCCTCTGCAGTGCAGAACTGGTGCAGTGGTAGACGAAACCCCACAACAGGACACAAGTTGAAATAATGTTAACTAACCATCTTTGCCAACAGAAATCAAGCATTTTCGCATGCAGCTCGGTGTACAGGTGTAATTCGCCTGCAGCTCAGTGGTTAGAGCACTTGCCTCGCAAGTGAGGGACCTGTGTTCCATTACCGGCACAGAGAAATGTTGGGTAAGTTTCCTCACTCCACATGGTTCTGTTTAGATAGGAACCCGGTTGTTAGTCGATCGGCGGATCGCTTTTCCAGGGTGAATAATTCCTTAAAAAAAAGAAAGATGTCTTCCCCAGGCTGTTATCCTGTTTTTACTGAAGATTCCTGTCTGGTTCAAAAACAAAGGCCCTGGACAATGAAAGGTTTGCACCCGAGGAGTGAATTAGAATTAAGAGGGGTGGAGCACAAGGAGGTGGGGATGGGTTGATGACTTGTTCTTGTACATGGTCGAAGAGGAACATCTTGAGATGGGCCTTGAAGGAGGCAAAGGATGGGATGAGGCGGAGGGATTCAGTATGGAGTTCCAAAGATTGAGTGGGCAGGGCGAGGGATGTGTAACAGGCAGTTGCTCACTGAGTGGGAGGGAGGAGCAAGACAATGGAAGGCTTTAAAGTTGAGGACGAGGATCTTGAACTTGCCCCTATGGGAGATCGGGAACGAATTAAGCCCAGAGAGGATGATATGAACTTCAGCTTCAACATCGTTAATTATTAATAATTGTGTTAGAAATATCGGCTTGATCCTCAACAAAAGACAAATGTCACCCGCAGAATATAGTGAATGAGCTACCATGTGCTTGATAACTCAGACATTCATTTGGCAAGGGACACGTAATTTCTAAATGTTATTCACCACAGTATTATTTGGTACGAGATGGAAGAGCATCACAAGAAAGACTTTTCAGGTTGTAGTAATAATACTCAAATAAATCACGTAGCCAACAACACTATCATCACGACTGGAGTGTCAAGTTGAATGATTCCCTATTTTAAAAGAACACAGTCCATTTACGTGCATGCCCATCTGCATGGGAGATTTACCTAGAAGCATTTTGTTTTTGATAGCATGGTGATGTTAAATCTTGACTGAATAATGCCTCAGTGCCTTTCACAGATAATACTAGAAGTGTAGAACATAAAATTTCACCCACAAAATAACGTTAATTCTCTTCACAGAAGATTCTGTGAAGCGTTTTGAGACGTCTCGAAGATGTGATGAGACGTTATATGAAATGCAAGGATTATATTTATAGAATACCAATAATAATAATCCTTGCATTTAATATAGTGCTTTTCACGTCTTCTAGACATCTCAAAGCGCTTAGTAGAATATACTGTAAAGTGAATTGATTGTATATATGTGGGTGAAACGCGGTAGTCAATTGCGCATAACAATGTCCCACAAACAGTCATGGTTTGAAATGACCAATTTCTTTTTGGGGGGTTGCCATTTTGGCTTCAAATACATAGTCACCACTCAATACAAACGCCTGTGAGATACTTTGGGGTTGGGTGGGGTGCAGGGAGGGAGGGCGGCAAAGTCTACAAAGTATACCTCTAAAGGCTACATAGAATCTGAACCCTCACCATGTATTTAACACATTCTGAAAATCTGCTGCAGAGGAACGCAGACTCAAATGTAGAAGAAGGAAGGTGAACAGACAGTTCAAATTCAATTACTTTACACAGAGAGCAGTGAGTGTGTGAAAGGGGCTCCCCAGGGTGGAGGCAGATTGCTTCAGCAAATTCAAGAGGGAATTAAAATCGCTCTTTGGCAAAGAAATTGATTGAGGGGTATGAGCGATAAGAGTGGTGTAGGAATTTTGTTGTATTTTGGGAATGGACAGATGGAATGCAATAGACTTCTCCAGGTCTCTACAAACTATGCTCGTATGTCACAGTCCCCTGTCTCCAAATGCTCTGCTAATTCCATCCTTTTGTCTTTACTTGTACAGTAATTAGATTTATTTTGCGGTATTCAAAACTTGATTCCTTATTAACAAATTTGGTTGGCATAAATGAGGATTGCTGTGATAATCCCGAAGTATGTTACCCCCATCAAAGTTCTTCTGCATGGAAAATGCACAGTCACTACAGTAGATCCCATCAAGTGCACTGATATATCCTCCCAAACTGTCAGGTGCTAAATAATAAATAATCCTTCCATCTGGTATTATGCCTTATCAAGTAATTGTGACAGGATTTACTGTGAAATATAGTAATTATGCATTTTGCAATTCAACAGTAGCCAATTTGTGAACAGCAGTGTCCTGCAAATAGCCATGAACTGCGCAGACAATTTTATCTGGGGGAGTATTGGCCAGGAAACCAAGAGTCACTCCCTTCTCTTTATCAACAGTACCATGGGATCTTTAATGTCCACCTGGAAAATCAAACGGCTCCTCTGTTTAAAGTTTCATCTGAAGGACAGCACTTCTGACATTGTAGCGCTCCTCTGGCACTGCACTTGAGTGTTAGCCTAGACTGCGAGCTCAAAGTCTCGACATGGGGTTTGAACACACAACTTATGATTCAGAAGTGATAGCACTACCAACTGAGACAGGCGTATCTCAAATGCAAAGAATATTAACAATAATTATTATTATTCAATCGGAACCTATCTCTGATGTGTTATCCTTCTGAAACAGAGGGTCAAAGGGCATTCAATATAATCTGATTAAGAAATATTACAAGTTAGACCCTGCCTTGTTTCAATTTAAGAAGTGGCAAATGTCAGGCAAGACCTGCAAGAGGAGGATAAAATTTTGACGGGATTTTGATAGAGTTGCCAGTGAGCAATTTCCATTCGTTGGTCAGTGACTAGAAGGTAGCAATTTAAGACAGTTTAGCAAGGAAGCAAATGGGGCGATTAGGAGGATTTTTTTTTAACCCTCTTGTGTGTGAATAAAAATCTTTTGGAGCGTATAGTTGCCTGTTCCAAGAGAGGACACATTTATAGGGGAGAAATCTCGCTGGAGTCCAGATTCACTCTATTTAAGTGGCATTCAATCAAGATTGTATTCAAGAGGGAACTATAACAATGCTAATCATCATCATAATAATAGTTCTTGCATTTGATGAAGCGCCTTAGCATGTCTCAAAGCGCTTAACAAAATATTCTGTAAAGTTAATTGACTGGATATCTTTTAGACAAAATGCGGTAGGCAGTTGTGCACAGCAGTGTACAACAAATAGTTGGACACTGATTGAGCGACTAGATAATTTTTCTGGGAAAGTATATATGAGAAACGTATACAAAATAAATAATTTTTAGAGGATTGGGGGGAAAAGACAAATAATGATGGAATTCATTGTTGTTTCAAAGAGCCATTACAGAATTGATGATCTGAATGGCCTTGTGTTGTGTTGTAAATCAGTACAGTACTTCCATTTTAAGTAAAAGCGTGCAATTCTGTGTCCTAGATTAGGATTAGCAATGCTCAATACAAAGTATAGGTATCTCTACTCTGCCCCTCACAATGGTCCTAACCCCCACAACCCACGCTCAAGCTCTCGAGGACACTACCCAGCGTGAAGGGCTCTATATAAATGCAAGTTGTTATTGTTGTTATTGTAAATCTCACTGCATCAATGTAAATTTTAGCATTTCTCATGGAAGAAGACAAGGAATTATGAAACTCGGTGGCAATGTGGATTTTATGCTTCGAAGAGTAATGTGCAATAGTAAATTATTTAATAACTGACCAACTTCAGTGTTCGGACCCTTGCATCCAGCAGAGATAGCAGGTTTCCACTACATCCGTCTGAGTTGGATTGGAACCTGGATCCTTGAGGTGGCACTCAGTCCGCGGAGCCAATCCAGCCCACAGCCCACATTTTAATTGCTTCTTGACGTCTTCGAGAGTAATCTTTTGCCGCATGTGGGGCAGACAGGTGGTGATTCCATCTACACACAGCTTAACGCCCAAACTGCCAACAGCCGCCGTGTCACATCACAGCATTTGCTTTCGTTCGTGAGAATGAAAACAGCACAGCAAATAGGTACAAGGAGACAGAAATGGAAAGTCACGGTCTCTGGTGTAAATAAAACAATTGGGATGGCTTACTTGATTGTTCCAATGGGGAGATGGTGGGGAGGGTAGGGTGGCGCAAATTTGCGGAGGAGAAATTTCACTGAAGTCTAGATTCACTCTATTTACGCAGCATTTCAAAGTGTCCAGAATTTGGCAATTTGGTAAAGTTTTCGATCCCATTCTTTCAACATTTCTTGTAAAAACTACAGACAACAGAATTCAAATGTAAGACTGAATTCAACAATTTGCCAATGTTCTGCTTGCTCTGAAACACCAAATCAATAAAGGAAAAATTCAGCCTGGCTCAGTTAGCAATAAACTTGCCTCTGAGTCAGAAGATTCAACAACAACAACTTTTATACTATATAGCACCTTTCAGGCTGGATAGCATCTCAGAGTGCTTAACTGTGGCAGAGCCCAATGTTGCGCCAGTGGGAGTGAGTAGTTTTTATATTCAAGCCCCAATGTCAGGGTCTTCAATGCACAGTCTAGGATGATACCATGCTGGGGTCCCTGGGCAGTCCCCCTTATATCGCGATGACCAGAACTGTAATACCAGTATTCAAGGTGAGGTCTGAACAACAACAAATTGCATTTGTATATGCCTTTCACATCGGGAAGTGACCTTAGGCAATGGACAGTGAAGGATTTGGACCTGAGCTGAGGGTTGGGATCAGGAGGGGTGGAGAACAGGGAGTATAACTATACCAGGGTAAGACATAAGGATGACCAAAGGCTCAGACCGACAGTAGGGTGTTGAGACAGCAGTTGGGTGTTGAGGGAGGCAAGTGAGGGCGTGAGGCAAAGGTACTGTGTGATGGGGACATAGAGGCTGAAGGCCTGACTGCAGATGGTGTTTATGTATTCCAATGATGATACAGCCAGAGTATGATATTTGAGATTCTAAACTCAACTGAGGTAGCAATACAGTAGACATCAGCCCAACCTGAAAATATTATATCAAATGCAAGGATTATTATTTTGTTTATTCTGTTGCAAGCAGCAATTCAATGTGACAAATGTAGAACACAAGGCTAAATTGTCCCTATTGTACTTTAATACCGTATTTGAAAGTTCTTTTCATTTCCACTGGATGAAATACAATATAAACACATGGTTATATTAGACCCCAATAGCACTTCATTTCTCGCTCAGTGAAAGAAAGGGAAGTTGGACTATCAATTAGTGGAGATTTAAACATGGGATTTAGGCTTGCAGTCCAGGCCATCATGTGCAAGAACTCCCAGGGCAGTTCACTGTATTTAAAAATATATACTATATATATATATGTAGTATATATATAGTATATATAGTATATATAGTATATATATATATATATACTGGACCATTCCTCATTATTTTGATTTCTAGACAAAACTGGGCTATGTGTAATTGACTGCCAAATCCACAGAAAGATATTTCCCCCACTCCAAATGCAATCACAATGAAAATGAAATCTACACATACACACATTAGCTATACTGAGCTTGAGATGACTGGGTGATGGCGGGTGTGTTAGTGGAGGGAAGAGTGAGAAGTGTGTGATTCGGGAGTGGGGGGATGTGGAGGGGTGGAGATGTGGAAAGAATTTAGAAAGAGCCATTATTTTTACATTGGTTCTCAAACAAGTCAACCATCCATGGGGATTACTTGGCTTTTACCTTGTTTAAGCAAACACTTGCATTAAGCAGTCAATTTGCATCAATCTGGAGACTGCAATTTGGTACAGATTTCCAGCCTGCAGAATTTTGTTTCAAGCCAGTCACTCAGGGCGTTTCGAGTAATGACTGTGCCGGGATTGTCACTTACTCTGTTTAGCTGGGATTTATAGCACAGTTTATTTTGGGCATGGCAAAAATTGGGGAGGGGAAAATGAAGAGTAAGTGAGAATGAAGACTGGGAATTGAAACTTGTTTAGAATAGAGGGAGAAAGGAGGGCTGCGTTTGATTATTAGTTTTAGATGAGAATTTTCCTGTGGGCAGTTCACTACATTTTATTGTTATAGATTTTTGGGACTGTAATTGGATGAGTCTAATTTTTCTTTCATTACCTGTGTAACGGCCAAGTGGCCCTCTTCCTCTGTATTTTATTAAGACTCTAACCCCTTGTTAATACAGAATCAGGGTAGGATTTCTCTGCACTCAATCAGCATCTTGGAATTAAATGTTGCTGGGCTGTGACTCTCCTCCTAGGTTTGCGAGCTGATTACATTTTCATTACTTTTGTGCTGCTAACTCCCTCTCCTGCTTCTTTCCTTTTCATGTTGTAATTATATGATTACTGCATTAGATATAAGCTAAAAGTCTTCAAATTCCATAAAACTCACTTTCCAACTGCTCAGTAGTAAGGGGAGCTGGGCAAAATCCGCCATCAGTTAAAGCAATGTTAAACGTGCAAGAAAGGACACTTATTGACTTGCTAATACAGTGACTACGCTTCAGAATTTATTTATTGTATATTATTTATATGGAGTCCCATAAGATAGTGGTTAGCCTCTCACCTCGCAAGCAAGACGACATGGGTTCGATTCCCAGGTGGGATGAAAACATTGGACAATATCCACACATTTCTGTTTACCTAGCAGTAAGTAGGAACCCGGTTGTTACTCAACAGGTGGATTGCTTTCCAGGGGTAATACTCCCTCTAACAGTACTATTCAAATTTTCCTTTTGAAAAGTTAACACATGTTGGTTGGAGACAAAATTAATCTAGGTTTCCCTCTCCATACCTCTCCATACATTGTCCATTCTCACACAAGATTGCTCCTTGGCGAAGAAATGGATGTTACATGTGCCACGTACCTCTGCACAACTCAGTGCCCTGCGGACAGGCGGGGGATGAAGCACAGATTTACTGGTTTGGACGATCCTTTTATTTCATTCATTGATTCAGATCCATTTGTTTGAATCAATACTTAGTGTACTTAGTGTAGTTAATGTGGTTAGGTGTAATTGATAGGTGGTTCACTGGGGACAACAAAGACAGTCTTCTAGTTATTCTCTTTCGTTAGTTCTGGATACTGGCAATCAATAAATAGCTCAACCAGGGATGGTAGATTTCCCCCCAGCTAGTGATAGCTACCTGTAATTGATAGTTAATTTACGGAGAGGAGAGGATGCAGATCCCCAGGTTCTCACACAGGTCTAATTGTAATCAATAGATAGAACACTGGGGAATATCGAAATTCCTCTTCCTAGTTTCCCTGTCAGTGGTGGCCACTTCCAATCAATGTACAGCACACATGAGAAGAAACGTGGCTGCTTGGTTAGAGTCTTTCAGGTGTGGGGTAACTCCTTACATTTTCTGGTTATCGTGACATACGTGAGCTATTCAAGCCTTAGAGGCAGCGCAGAGGAAAGCAATGAGGATGATCTTCCAGTGTTAGAGCAATGAGCACTAAGCAATGATTAAGCAAGCTCTTCATTCTTGAGCGAATACGAATCAGCGGGGCAATAATAGACGGATAATAAAGACAAATACTGTAGCCATGAGGTGAGTGATCGATTCACCTGGAGGAATGTTGGCCAAGATACTGGGAGAGACTCACTTCTATTTTTGAATAGAGTCAAGTCACCTTTAATATCTCTTTGAAATACAGAGAGACATGATTCCAGTTTCATGTCTCATCTGAAGTACAGCATTTCCTGCAAGCCAAATTCCCTGTTTACCCTCCCAAAGCACTGCACTGCCTATGTTGTTTATTGCTTTAATTACATAATTGGCAATTGAATATGGATACACAAGTATAAAAGGATTCTTGGAAGAGTGACTTGCAGATTTGAGAGTGTGAAAGAGGGTGACTTGTAAAAGTTGAATTAAAGAATTGAGTGAATCTACATTGCGTTTTGTGGCTTAAATAACATTACAGCCTACAATGGAAGCTTAAATTCCCAAATTTGGCATTTTTTTAGGAAGCCAGATTTCCGACACCGGTCACAACCGATCACTTTGCTTATGAGATTTTAGTGTTAGAGGAATGAGACATGAGCAATGATTAGACAACTGGGGCTCATCAGTCTTGAATGAAGGCATATCAGAGAAGATCTCATGAAGGTGCATAAAATGTCAAATGGGATTGAAAAAGTCAACTCATATCACTTTGGGATGCAAAATAACAGCAAAGGAAGAGAACAACGGTTAGCGGTAACTAAACCTGGAAAGGGTAATTTCAGGACAATAACCAGAAAGTTTTTCTTTATCTGGGGTATAATTAACGACGGGAGAAATTCCCTTCTCGTCAAATCAGGATGTTTGAAACATCAGCCTGAACTGACAAGTGGGAACTGGGTTTAAAGATGACACCTTCAGGAGTGGAGTGTCAGCCTGACCTCTTCAATACAGGTATAATTGGATATAATCGGATAATATCGGGCAAATATTTAACAAGACAAATAATATACACATTTCAACAAATAATTCATGATTAGAATGTAGGACAGTTGAAATGTGGACTCTCACTGCCTTTCACAGATTGCAGCTGGTGAATACAGCAGTTTGTATTTTTGTTATTGGTATCCAGTGCTAGAATGCATGGAGTCAACATTATGGCATTATTGAACAGGAACTTTAATTAAGAAATCCGAGTGGGAATTCCTTCTGGCAAAAACTGGAATTGCAACACGCACGTCACTCCTGACTCAACGGAACCCCTCCGTGAAAACAGAAAGGTTTAGACTGACGTCCCTCTGGATTCGTCGAACAGATTTAATTTCTTCATTAAGAAACACAGGAAAGAAATACTGCAAAATTGACTTATGCACATGTTGCATCTAAATCAATCCTCTTCGCTGTCTATTCACATAATTTGGCTAACTCAGGCTAGCTGTACATTCCCCACCATATGGTAGGCCCCTTTGCTGCTTGAACGTTCCGATCCTATAACCCCAAAAGTCCTGAACTCCCTCACTCAGCTCTTCTATTACACCCTGTTCTCTATCTGTCATAAAACCCTGGATTGAAACTTATCGCTTCGACCGCTCCTATGATCACCTCCCATTCTTTCCTCTATTGTGCCTGGCGGTGGTCCCTCCACTGTGAACTGCTCTGAGACATTATTCTACGCGAAGGGTGTAAGATGGAGGAGCTTTCAGCTACTGCTCCCCGAAAGTCTAGAACTCCCTGCCTCAATCCCTTTGCCCACCACTCTCTCTTTATGAATATTTAAATCACTTTAAAACCTAGCTCTTACACTGCATTCATGGTCACTACCCTCTCTCCTTTCTCACTTGCTCAGGGTACCTAAGCCCACCTCTGTGCAGCGTAAAGTGTGGTATATAAATGCAAGTTGTTTTTAAAATATAATTGAATGTAATCACAGAGCTCTTTTAACATGTCTGGAAATGCCTTTTAATGTTGCCTGACTTTACTGACTTAAAAATGACTGTGCAAGGATAACAATAAATACGTGTTCTTGCAATCCAAGACTGTTTGTGGGACACCGATGATGCAATTGGCTGCTACATATCGCCCTCAAAACACACACTATACAGTATAGCCTGTGAAGCGCTTTGAGACATATCAACAACATGATGAGGCTCTGTATCAAATGCAAACATTATTCACATTACCGACTTTAACTTGTGACTCAGCCAAACTGTTTATTTGTATGCCTGGATTTGACTGCCAGTCAATGATGATAGCGAACGGTTATCTCTCGGGCTCAGTCGTTTGCCCTGAGAAGTGAATGGCACCTCTATAGAAAGGAATAATAAATAATATAGCAATTCTGTTGCATTGTGTTTGTTTTCAGTACAATGGTCCAGCTATGATTGTCACTGCCTCCTTTGCCATAATGACACTCATTGCTCTAATAAAGATTTAGCTGACTGTTCCTGTCATTTGCTATCATTTGTATTACATACAATAAAATGGCATGGAAACGGGTTGTTTGGACTAACTAATTTACATGCCTGTGTCTATATTCCACATGAGCCTCCACCCCTCACACTTACCCCTGACGTGAGAGGCACTCTATAAATGTAATTTTGTTGTTATTGTTCCTCTCCAACACCCTTCTGTTCCCTTCTCACTCATGCACCTGTGATCAGGGCTCTCTCTGCCTCCTTGTCCTCATTGACCTCTCTGCTAACCTCTAGAATTCCACCCCACTGTACCTCTGCCTCACTCTCTTCCTTGCCTCCTTCAACTCCTGCCTCAAGACCCTCCTCTTTGACAGTTCCATCGGTCACCCCAAATCCCCTCCTTTCCCTCCCCGTTCCCATCCCCAACTCCAGCTCAGATCTGAAACATTCACTCTCCATCTCTATCTCCGTATATTCTGTGAAGTGCTTTGACATGTGATAATGCGCTATATCAAATCCAATGATTATTATTAGTAGTAGTATTATCCTTGCATCAAATTTCCCCTGAAATACTTATTTTCTGCTTTCACCAAAGCTTCCAGCAGTTACTGCAATTAATTTCAGTAAAATCCTGTGAGGGACTTTGAAACACCTCAACAGCTTGATAAGGTGCTGCATCAAATGCAAGAACTATTATATTATGTGTTTATATAGTGTATAAAGCGCAGAGAATACATTTAATTCACTTCACAATATATTCTGTGAAGTGCTTCGAGATGTTTCAAAGACTTGAAAAGGTGCTGTATCAATTGCAAGGTTTATTATTATTTTAAATGATGCCAAGAGATGTCCAAAGACATATTTTAGCTTTGTAACAACAGGGCCAGTTATTAAAGACAGATAGGTCTTTAAAGGATAGGTTTTGCAGTAATATCACAGAGCATCAGGAAATAACAGATGTGTTCAATTAGTTCCTAATACCAGTCTACATATATTAAGATTGTGAACAAATTTCAGAAGCTTTGATTTTGCTCCCACAATCTGTTAACATATGGGGTGATCAGAAAGCCATGTGTCAGTAACTTCAGTAACTAAATGCCACCAGGGCAACTGGTATTGATATTAATAATAATCTTTACTTTTGGTGTAGCAGGGCCTTGGGACATCCTCCTGATGTGAAAGGCACTATACAAGTGTAATTTTGTTGTTGTTGTAGCACCTTTCACGTTATGAGGCCATCCCAAGCACTTAACAGGATGTATTGTAAAGTGTGTGTGACTGTGTGTTTCGTGGGCGAACGTGGCTACCAATTTGCACACAGTGAACTGTCCCAGAAACAGTCGTGCAGTGAACAATCAATTTTATTGGTGGTTGGGGGTGGGGGCAGGGGATTTTTGGCTAGCACACTTGGAAAATGTACCTTTTCTCACTGGGATGAGAATGGATACATCAGGAAAACCTCAATGAAGTGGGTGAGGTATAGGTTAAGATTCATTGCAGCTCTATACAGACTGAAGGTGGCCTGAACAGTTGCAGATTATCTCTCCAATATAAACATTATGTCCAAAAAAATGTAGGGAAACATATACCTGAAATGAACCTTTTTGGATTTTTTTTTTCTAGTCTAATATTCAGAATTGGGTACACAACAACAACTACAATTTACATTTGTGCAGTGCCTTTCAAGTGAAGCAGAGTGCATCCCTCCAGGGAGAGAGGGCAGATTCTGTTCCAGAAACAAGCAATGTCTATGTGTAAGTGCTTTCATGGGACTCTTGGATAGCATGGATACTCTTAAGCACAGTGAAGGGTTTGCATCTTATCAGATCAAAAGAGAAAGGTGGGAGGTGTTTTGAAATAACACACCCCATGCCTTGTGAATGTATTGAAAGTGTTTGAGGATGCAGTTGTGAACACAAGTTACTTCCTTCATTAGAAGTTCTGGATTCTCGGTGAAATGGACAAGACAGTCCGTTTTGTTGAGATCTGGCATGAGCTTCTAGACAAATTGAAACATGCACCCAGTATATTGGTCAAAGTGTGCAGTGGTAATAATATTAACAGGATGTGTAAAGAGAGCCATGATTGCCAATTCAATATGCCTGAAAATTAACTAAGCAATTAATTTTTACCTTGCACTAAAACTAATTTGGATTACATTGCTATCAATTATTTCATTTCTTTTGTTAATTGTTGTTTAATTATGCATGATAGATAGAATTTAAACATGTCACTCAGCAGTCTGGTAGCACTATGATTAAAAGACTATTCAAATGAATTCCATATGCAGGTAAGAATTTTGTAACAGATCTTTTTTTGTTGCAAATGTATTATTCATATTGAAATAATACAGAATGAAACACAGCCTGGAGGAAGCAAAATGCAAATGAAAAGGTTAAATGGATAATTAAGTAACTGAATTGTTGACCCTTGATAAAGGGAAGGAGGTAGACAGAGAGTGAGAGAGAAAAAAAAAAGGGTGGTCATAATTTACTCTTTCCATTCAAACCAATTCAGATAATATTTCAGAAAAAGTGAAGTGTACTTACAAGGGCAAAAATGCTGAGGAGTGAAGGTTTCTGTAAATAACAATAATCATTGCATTTGATATGGTGCCTTTCCCCTAGGCAGGCTGCCTCTAAGCGCTCTGCAGGATTTACTGTAAATTCTGCCTGTATATTTTGTAGGCGAAACTCAACAGCCAATTTGCTCAGAGCAATATCTCTCAAACAGTGGTGGAGTCCATGACAGATTTTTATTTGGGGGATTGTTGGCCAGGTCACCGTGAAAAACTCCATTCTGTTTTTACGTAGTGCTATGGGATCTTTAACATCCATCTGAACAGGCACAAGACGCCTCTGTTTTTGTTTTTCGGACTATGAGTGTCCCTGACAATTCAAGCTCAGGCCTTCCACCCAGCAAACAAAATATCTGCCCCCGAAGGTTCAAATACCTCTTTAGAGGCACTGTCATTAATCTTTGAAAGATATCCTCACACATCTTTCAGTGCCAGAGACGACAGAGATTGGTGTTAATAATTTATGGTATTTAACATTTTCATCTCGATTTTGATCAGCATCCGAATCTCCCATCATTTTAGTGCTGGGGAAATTTCATGAGTGGCTGCTGACCCAATTCACTACAGAATTGCTTGATTGCTGCGTTTGTCAGAACAAATCAGCTGGTAGGGCGTATGATGAAAATATTGGGCTTATAGGTCCTGTCTCAAGAAGCCAGCAATTTTTTTGGGGGTCAGCCAGTTGTTTGACACACACGGAAACACATTACCGTGCCTAAGAGAATCAAACAAGACTGAATATTCTACATATATACCCCACCTACACCAGGAAATGTCTCTGTGCCTGGAATGGAATGCCCTCCCTCTCCCTTTTAGGATGCATCCTCCTTACCTAATTTAGGAGAGTATTATGTGCTGGTTGGCAAGAGGCAAGGCTTTTGTACCCTCAAATCTGCATTGATGTACTCATGGCATTTAACCAGCTAAAACATCATAGTTTGCCATTCAACTCATTGTCCGGGGAGCTATCCACTGTTTGTATAGCTAGGATTACCCTACCCATTAGGGCTTCAATATATATCATTAATAGAAGCCAAATGGGAAGAATTCCTGCTCCAAAGACTGAAGAAGCCAATAAAGACCGGTTGCTTTTGAGGTCAAAAGTCCAAAGCTCTGCAGGAAATCTCAAGACAATATTAATTTGTGTCTGTTTCGTTGACCCAAATTCCATTAATTGTAATACAAAATGTTCATCCTTGAATCATCTACCAGGGTAAAAAAGTTATCTTTGGGGTCTTTCGGTCACTTTTGCCCACCCCACTTATAGAACATAAGAATTAGGAGCAGGAGTAGGCCATTTGGCCACTCGGGCCTGCCCCGCCATTCAATAAGATCATGGCTGATCTATTCTAACTCCACCCACCTGCTTTATCCCCATATCGCTTGATCCCTTTATCCACAAGAAATCTATCAATCTCAGTCTTGAATATGTTCAAGGACTGAGCATCTACCACTCTTTGGTAGATGAGAATTCCATAAATTCACTACCCTCTGAGTGAAGAAGTTTTTTCTCAACTCAGTGTGAAAGGGTTGACCCCTAATTTTAAGATTGTGACCCCTGGTTATAGTTTCTACAATCAGCACTCCCATCCTACACTAGTTTGGTTGAGATATCCTCCCTATGTGAAAGGTGACTTGTAAATGTAAAATTTTGTTGTTGTCCTTATCTCTCAAATCTTCTCCAACCCTTACCCACCCTCCAATCGTCCCTTTGCTTGGTTATCATGGGCTTGCTGCATGTCCCCAAGCAACTACTTATTATCACTGGTGGCTGAGCTTTCATTTTCTATGCCCTTAAACTCTACAACTCTAGAACTCCCTCCCTCTACTATTATGTCTTGCCCGCCTCTTTCTGTCATCAAGTTCTGCCTTGAAACCTTACCTCCTCAACTTCGCCTGTGGCCACCTCACTTATTCAATGTTGTACTGTGTGCTTGTAAAGTGCTCTGAGATGTTGCCCTTCATGAAATGTGCTATACAGAACCCCATCACCTTGGGACTTACTCCTGACATGAAAAGCGCTATACAAATGTAATTTGTTGTTGTTCTTTGTGCACCACCTCAAAAGCAGAAGAAAATTTATTCACAATCTTGGGATTGAGACACCTACCGTGCAGTAACAGATTCAACACAGCAGGTTAGGGCCTGACAGACTGCTTGTGCGATGTTGAATGGCCCTTCTCCAGGCAGATTAGATTTGTTGGCCGAAGATACGTCTGTTTCACATTCATCTTCCGTCGAGATTTGCTGGACTGCTGGAGACAAAATGACTGTCTTAACTCCATTTAATTTAACTTTGGTGTAGGAAGTGTTGAGTTCTAGGAGTTTGCTCACTAAACTTTCCATAGAACCCCAGGAATGTATGACAGAGGAAGAGGCCACAAAACCCATTCATTTGCGTTGGTGTTTTCTCCTCCAATTAGCCATCCAACCTAATCCCAATTTCATGCTCTTTCATTGTATTCTCTAACACCCATCCTGTGAATGTGTTGTCCAAGACATTTTGAAAGACAGCATTTGATTTACCTGTCATAGCTTCCTCTGACAAATTGTTCTCTACCCTGATAATACTTTGGGAGAAGAAGTCCACTTGTCACAATTTTGACCAGTCTTGACCTTTTCAAAGCTCATACCAGTGGAAAGAGTTTTCCACTGTTAATTCTCTCAAACCCTTTCACTGTTTTAAACACCTCTGTCACATCACCCACTCAACCTTCTCTGCACAATGAGAATCTCTCTAGTTTGGTTATTCTGTGTGTTCACCCACAAAATACACACAGTCACATCACATTACATTATTACCCATGGAATGCTTTAAGATACCTCAACGATGAGATAAGGCACTATGTCAAACAGGATTATTATAAAGTTATTATAGTTATCATAGTTTCTTCTCATAGCTATACCCAATCAATATTTTATTTTTCATCATCCAGGTGCCTGCCATATGGAAACCCATCATAAAACACAGTGCTTAGGAGTGTCCAATCCAAACCGAGAGTTTCAAACACATCTTGCAGATTTAGCAGGAGCGGAATATGAAGAATCCCTGCTTCTAGAAACTAGTCTGCTCCTCTATGTTCTTGCAATGAGTCAGGCTGGCTGGTTGTACAATATCATCATCAACAACAACAACAAAATCACACTTGTATAGCGCATTTCACATCAGTTACTTAAGTGTATTGAAGACCAGCCTGGCTCAGGAACAGAAGGCTGATACGTACTGTCCTCAGACGTTCCATTGCCAAATATGTCAACTACCACCCAGAACAGCTTCAAATACCTTTTACCTTCTTTACTTTTGATCCACCTGCAGCCCCTGCCAAAATGCATTACCATGCACAAAAGTATCCAGACCAGACTGAGAGTTCCATATATGTATGCCACGTACAGATTTCCCTATCTCCGGAGAGGAATACACTCTCCTTGGAGAGATGTATCCTGCTTACCTAATTCCTCAGTAACTGGCCTACCGAGATTTTCACAGAGGATTGACTGGCGTGTCAGCCAGTTCAACTCCAAGGAGAAAATGCTTACATCCCCGTCCCTTTCCTTCCTCTAGGGAAGATGTTCAGATAGATCTGCATGTAGTATCAATAGGGCCAAGCTTACAATTTGATGCAAGCCAGCAATCACTTCAACGTTTTCAATTACTGTTAATTTGTTATGAAGAATAAAGCATGAATGAGGACATGTTAATTGTTAAAAGATTTGACACCAGAGATAGCTGTTTAGATACAAACAAACATAATTCCCATTCTCAGATGTCCACATATACGAAAAGGTGACATGTCAAAACAGAATTTTTCTTGTTAAGCAGTAACGAACAAATGGAACCTTTCGTATTAATTATAGAACTGCAGCATTAATGTTCCCCTTTAGGTCCTGCTCATTTCTGTTCAAAACATTCATGCAAATCATTATCAGAATTTCAAACGCTATGTTCATAAACTTAAGGTAGCCAGAGGCAACACTAAATCAAGGGCAGTTGTTCCATTTTTAAGACCTAACTTCATTTCCTTTACATATTAACAAGAGAGATATGGAAAACATGAAGATAATGATGTGCCAACAAACATGCCTAAAAAGGGAATAGAGAGAAGACACATTTCTTCCCCTTCCCCCACATTCCCACGCAAAGTAGACCTTGCATTCAATTCTCTTTCTATCTTAACCCTTGCAATGTTTTAGCAGGTATGGTTGCAGTTGGCAGCGTTCATGTCTCTAGGTCAGAATGTTGTGGGTCCCAACCCCATGTGGGAATTTCAACTCACCATCTGAACAGATACTTCAATATAGTGTTCAGGAGCATCTGTATTGAAGGTGGTGCCGTCCTTTCAATGGGACATTAAATCAAAGTCTCATCTGCCTGTTTGGGTGGTGATCGGAAATCCTGTGCACTATTCAAAAAGAGAAGGGAGTTTCTCCCGCCCAGTAACCTGGCTTCCAATCTCCCAATGAAAATTGGTTATCCAAGTCATTGTTGCTTATAATCCTTGCATCTGATATAGCGCTTTTCACATCTTATGGATGACTCAAAGCACTTCACAGAATATACTGTAAAGTGAATTGACTGTATTTTTGTGGGCGAAACACAGCAGCCAATTGCGCACAGACAGTCTCACAAACAGTCATGGATTGAAATGACTAATTTTATTATTGTGTTTTTTCAGAGGGATTATTGTTAGGGATGTGGAGTCAGGAAACTTGTCCAAGGTTTCGCCCTGAACTGCCTGGATTCAAACACAGGTCTCACACTTGTATTATAATGTTATTGTTATTATTATTATTGTAGGGCGAGTGCTCTAA
Organism: Hydrolagus colliei; assembly: GCA_035084275.1. Taxonomy (NCBI): domain Eukaryota; kingdom Metazoa; phylum Chordata; class Chondrichthyes; order Chimaeriformes; family Chimaeridae; genus Hydrolagus; species Hydrolagus colliei. The sequence goes on from CM068742.1 coordinate 148,168,200, forward strand.
CCACTGAGCAACAGGAACTCCACGGGAGCTGCTTGAGGATCATTGAGCAATCATTGGCTGCCATGTTAATATAATTATGAAATTCACAGTTACTACTTTTTGACACTTCCTTCGGTGTGAAAGGCGTTATATGAAACAGCAAGATATTTTTTTACTATTGTTATTTGTTATTAATTTTATTTAATACGATTAGTTTAGTATGTCTCTCACTTTAAGAAAGAGCTATGCCTGCCCATTTCTCATTATTCAGATAAATGGTGAATGAGCAATTTTGGCTGTTTTAAAAACATTATCTATATTTAATCATATTCAGCCCTTCAGCTCCCATTTCCTGGAAATCCACCTGGAGTCCCACTGACCCTCATCTCATTGAAGATCTGTCTCAAGATCTAACTCTTTGATTGTATTTTCAGTCATCCTTCCCCTCCACATGCCTCTTGGCTCCCACACCCAGCTTGGGTGCCCAGCCAGGATTGTCAATCACTTTGAGATGTCCCGCTAATGTGAAAGGTGCTGTATAAACATAAATTTGTACTGTGTATTAAAGAATTATACTGTAATAAATATTATTGTCAGTGGTACAAAAATGATGCAACCAAAGAGGCAATCCTCTTCCATCAGAACTGGAAATTGTGGTGAGAAACTCTTAGTAAATAATAATAATAATGCTCGCATTTGATATAGTGCCTCATCGCATCTTTGAAACAAATATCAACTGCAAGGATTATTATTATATAATACAGTATTGAAGTGTGAAGCAAGGAAACTTGCCTTTGAAAAGGTTTCACCCTTTTTTTCCACTTTTTTTGCCTAAATAGTCCGCACACAAAGTACACAGATACATCTTTTGTCTGTGTTCTGTGTTCAATTGTTGCTGTGGTTCTAATTTACCGGGCCATAAAGTAGCTACTTTAAAAGAAAGTGTCTGGTACATATCACTGCATTTAAAAAAGAAGTCAAGGATAAAGGAACATGAAATTGCTTTGTTCCAGAGTTGCACACACTTCTAAATATGCACAATAGAGTTGGAAATGTCCAATATAAATATATCTTACTGAGTGGATTCACTGAGATACAAATGCAGTAGTAATAATAATAATACCGATCCTTGCATTTGATATAGTACCTTATCATGTCATTAGGCCATCTCAAAGCACTTTACAGAATACATTGTAAAATGAATTCACTGTATATTTTGTGGGTGAAACACAGCAACCAATTACACACAACAGTGTCCCATGAACAGTGGTTATTAAACATTCAAATTATTATTATTCATATTTTCAACAGAATATTAACCCCAGGAAAGCTATCCTCCAATCTACTAACAACTGGGATCATATTATGGCTAGGTAAACAGAGGCATATTCACTTTCAATTTCAATTTGAGATGATTGACGGGAGCTTGAAACCCTACCTTCACCTGATTCTGATACAGAATCTTGTTGAAACGCAATTTCTGCGCTGACCTTCCAAGTGGAGGCCTGATTTGCATGTGGAACTGGCTGAATTGTGTCTTTTTGGGGTGTTATGCTTTGGTCAGCAGGGTGTTTGACACATGCGGGAACTCATAGATTCATAGAATAGATTCATATGGAGTAAGCAAATTTGCCTCAGCTTTTGTCTTGCCCAGGAATCCAACTCGGGTCCTCCCAATTTGCAAGGCGAGATGTCTAATCAATATGCTACAGGACTCCATAACGAATGGAAGACAAGTTTGCCTGGCTATGGACTAGTGGGATTGATTTGGACACTTCTTTTCAAAGAGCCATCACGATGAGCCAAATGGCCTCCTTCTGTGCTGCATAATTCTACCATTCTATGATTCAATGAGAAAACACAACCGCAAGGGCTCTGGCCTCTCTTGTCTTGCTACAACAAAGGTCTCCTTGGACCATTTTATTGATAAAGAACACATTATCTGGTTTACTCTTCTGGTGATGTGCCAGCCCAGCTACAGCATTATAACGTGCCCCGGTTTAGAACAAACCTGCTTTTTGCGCGGATGTACTAGGAACCGTGCCAAATGCAGAGAGCATTGCTGACACCACATCCTTTGTGCTGTGTGTGCTATGCTATACACAGGAAGTGCCACTGATGCTTCTTGATGAGGGGAGGGGAGGTAAGCGGGGGTCTCCTCGGGCTGTGCTGGCTCCATGGCGATGTGCTCAGCAACAGTTTGTTGGAAATGAATCAAACTATTGTGATGGACTCTGGAGTTCAGTTTCTGAGCCAGGCTGGGCTGCAGTATTCCAAAGCATTGCTGTTGACAGTCCAGCTAGTTTGGCATGTCAGCGGGACTTGGAATGGCAGACATTGTGGACAGGGATTCTTCCCACTCAGCACCTATTAAACCTGTGAGACAAAGCCCTAATAGGTAAGATGTTCCTAGCTGGACACACAGTGAGAAGCTTGCCAGACACTGCTCTTCAATAGCAAGCGGTTTTAGTTGGTTCAATTCCAGAAGTACCCAGTCAAGCCTTAGCTCTTGCCAACCTGCACCTAATACTTCGCAGAAGTGTGTCCCTCCGGGGAGAGAGTGCACATTCCATACGTGGGAAATTTCCATGCGTATACAAGTGTGGAACTCTCAGGCCGGTTTGGATACTCTTAAGCACAGTGATGAGTTTCCAGTTGCGTCAAATAACCAGGCGACCAAAAAAGATCCGGGTATTTGTATTTCGAAACTAATACTTCTGTCCCATGCTGTTTGCCTCTCGATCAGAGACACACTCACAAATGTGAAGGAAGCATTTTGTGAAAAAAAACGCTTTGTTAGATTTGTTTGAAGACTTTAATTGAACAGCTGTAGCTGATGAGCTGCAGTACAGTGGGTTCTAATAGAGGCAGGCAGCATGACTATCTTTCAGTTAACATACCTGTCCCTAATTAATAGCCTGTTGTACTTTACCTGATCTAGTATCACTAGATTCCAAAGCATTGTGAATTAGACTGTACTCCATACAAATAAAGAATTGTCTTTCGATTCTGGCCTTCAGCCAGTATGAAGGCCCGAGGCTCTGGAATTCCCTTCCTCACTACCTTTGCCTTGCCCACTCTTTTCTCAGCTTCAGGTCCCAGCTGAAGACCTTTCTCTTTGACCGCGCCTTTGGTCACCTTTCTACCCCTGTCCCTGGCTCGGTCCTGGGATCCGCTGTTGTGAAACGCTCTGAGACGCCATTGGCGTGGAGGGCGCTATATAAATCAAAGTTGTTGTTGTTGTTGTTAAGCTACCTCATTTTTTTCAACATTATTTTTGACTGCTATAGTTTCAGATGGACTAAGTATGTCCCAGCAGCCATTGATTTTCTGAGGAATCTGTCAAGCCTGCATTTTGCTTGCTCATTGTATCAGTTTATATATATATATTTGTGCTATAAAGTTACCAGCACTGAGCAGGTACCATGGATTGATCGATCTATAATTGTGGTTGTGGATTAGCACCAACTATTTGACTGATAAAATGACTGTGACACATGAGAGCTCCCAGTCCATTCATGATCATGAGTGATTTTTCAATTGTCTAATCTAGCAGTCATTTAGCAATAATGATCCCTACAAGTTCTCAGAGCATCAGCAGGTTTGAGTCAAGAATGGAAACAGATAGGCAGAGAGGATGATTTTGATGTTGTGAGGGAACATGTGAAAATTTGCTCTATGTCTGCAGATAATAATAATATTCCTTGCATTTGGGATAGCGCTTTATCACGTCATTGAGATGTCTCAAAGCACTTCACAGGGTACATTATAAAGTAGATTGATTGTGTACTTTATGGGTGAAATGTCTTTATGGGTGAAATGTTATTACTGAGGGGAGCTTATGGATACCATATAATATAATACAAATTTACATTCATATACTACCTTTCATGTCGGGAGGACGTCTCAAAGTGCTTCTCAGTTCTGGAATGAGCACTCGAGTTGACGGTGGGAGATGAAGTGGCTGGGGAGGGGAAAAGATGACCAAAAGCATGGTCAAAGAGATACATCTTGAGGCAGTCCTTGAACTAGGTGAGGGAGAGAGTTGGAGGGACTATGGGATGGAATTTAAGAGAACGGTGGCAAAATGGCTGAAAGCCCTCCCACTGATGGTGGGGTGGGTAGGACGGGGAGCATGAAGCAGACAAGTGATTATTGAGCGAAGGAAGCCAGTGGATCAATAGGGTAAATGAGGAGAGAAAATAAGAGAAATGTAAGGTAAGCTACTGGTCACCACAATATAGCATGACAATATAAAACCTCTCATATTACTCTGTAGCTACCAGTGTTAGTATCTTCTGTATATTCCTGTAGTGTATTAGTTAGAGGACTCACTTTGAAAGTGAGAGGAGTTGGGTACAATTCCTGAGTGGGACAAAACCTTAGGCAAGTTTTCTTACACCACATGCCTCTGTTTACCTAGAAATATGTAGGAACCCGGTTGTTAGTCGATTGGTAATAATTCCTTAAAACAAAAAATGATACTCAATCTACCAATATTTGTGGGAAACTGCACTATTGATTGCTGCATTTCACCCACAAAACCATGTCAATTTACATATATTCAGTGAAGTGCTTTGAGACGTTTCAACTATGATAAAGCACTATACTAAATGCTAGGATTACTACTATTAAGAATATTTTGCATGCAAACTTTAAGTGTTAGTTATCCTCAACAGTGTCATTGAAACATGCATGGCTACTGGGGAATATTTTAGCCTTATATAACCTTCACCACAACAACATCCTACATATTTGCGATTCCTTGGACTTGCATTCCATTTCTTTAAGGTTCTCTAAGGCCCTGGTCACATTATGAAAACCAGCTGTCACATCTTTGGGCTTTCTTCTATTTGTTCCAGAGTTTTGGGGCACAGTGACTGAAAGCGCGACCTCCGATGTGATGGATGAGAAGGATAAGAAGTGCATTGGAGTAATCCAAGCAGGAGGTGACAACTCATGGATGAGGGTTTGGGCTGCAATTTGGGTAAGGTACTGGCAGAAGCAGGTAATGTGGTGGAGGTGGAAGAAGCCAGTCCTGGTCAGGGATCGGATGTGGGAGAAGAAGGACAGTTGGGGGTCAAACCGGACACCTAATGGAGTGGAACTGTGAAATCAGAGGAGGTAGCAAATGCCCTACAATGAGATCTCAATGGGTTATGCACACAGCCTTATAAATGAAATGAATCACATTTTTTTAATTGCCTTTAACAAATCGGTGATTTCTGTCCTTTATGAAACCTTATTTTTCTAAGTGAAGATTTATTTTGTGCAAGATTATAGTCTCTAGAAGTTTTGCCACTGCTGATGTTAGGCTGACTGGTGATGATGTCAGCGCCTTGGGACGTCCTCCCGACATGAAAGGTACTCTGAAAATATAATGTTGTTGCTGTTGACTGGCTTGTAGTTCCCAAGTTTGTCCTTCTGCCCCTTTTTATACAGGGGAGTAAGATTAGCAACCTTCCAGTCTTCTGGCACCACTGCTGTGTCCTAGGAAGATTGAAAGATGGTGGCCAGAGCCTCTGCTATTTTCACCCTTACTTCCCCTAGTAACCTAGGATGCATCTCATCTGGACCGGGTGACTTATCTACCTCGAGCACAGTCAACTTTTCTAGTATTTTCTCTCTGTTTATACTTATTCTATCCAATTCCACTACCCTCTCCTCCGATACTGTGGGATTGGCTGCATCCTCATCTTTTGTGACGATAGATGCAAAGCACTCATTCAATACATCAGCCATGCCCTCTGCCTCCACAATAAGATTTCCTCCTTGGTCCCTAATTGGCCCCTACCTTTGACTAACCTTTTATTCTTGATATGCTTGTAAAATACCTTAAGGTTCCCTTTAATGTTACCCGCTAATCTTTTCTTGTATAACCCCTTTGCCCCTCTTATTTCCTTTTCAGTTCTGCTCTATACTTGCTACATTCTGTTTGGTTGTCTTCTGAATTTTGGACCGACATTTCTCACAAGCCTCCTTTTTCTGTTTTGCTTTAATCCCAATTTCCTTAGTCATCTAGGGAGGTTTGGATTCCCTATATTTTCCCTTTGTGGGAATGTATTTGTTCTGTCTCCGAACTATCTACTCCCTGAAGACTTCCCATTGCTCTTTAGCTGTTTTACCTGCCAATCTTTCTTTCCAGTCCACCATGGCTAGGTCCCTTTTTAACTCATTGAAATTAGCTCTCTTCCAGTTGAGCATCATCACCTTTGATTGTTCCTTGTGCCTTTCCATAACTATTCTGAATCTATTGATGTTGTGATCTCTATTGTCCAGATGCTCTCCTACTAAAACCTGTTCCAGTTGCCCCACTTCATTCCCCAGAACTAGGTCCAGCACTGCTTCCTTCCTCATTGGGCTGGAAACATACTAATCAAGAAAGTTGTCCTGTACACATTTCAGGAATCCTTCTCCCTCTTTGCCCTTCATGCTATTATTTTGCCATATATTTTTTCCCTATATATATATAGGCCCTTTCATTCAGGGTAACATTTCTGCTACAGTGTGTGGCTGCAATAAATGAGGAGGCTGTGTGGGATTGTGGACTGATAGACGGTAGAATAGGAATGTTTCTGAAAACCATTTCTATTCTATTCAGAGTAATTTGAACTTAAAAAATAACTGTGGCAGTACCTATCAACCACCACTTTAACACATTTTGGAAATGCTTCAGTGTATAGCAGTTATTGAATGTAATAATAAGTAAGAGTGATAGAAAGGCTTTCTTTATACTCATTATTGAGGCAAAAACCTAGGAAGTTTGATCCAGATGAAACTGTGTTTCTACAGCAATTGAGAATTGTCCGCACAGATTCCTGTGCATGAAGAAAGGAGAAGGCGTTGATTTTTTTTCCAAAAAAATGCGCAAAAAGAAAACAAAATTCCTCCAAGGACAAATTTAAAACAAGAATATTAACTTTGACACTGGTATTCAAAACGCACACAGCTGCCATTGATATTTATGAAATAGAATTGTTTCTCTTTGGCAAAGGATTTGAAAGTATTCTCCAAGGACATGCTCTCTGAGGTGTCTCTAATGTCGAAGCAAAAGCGAATGCTGGACGGTAACAGAGATGGTTTATTTTTCTCTTCAACAATTTTAATATTCAAACGTAACTGTGTGTCAATCGACTCGGTCCTGCTGCACATCCCTCTACCCCTCCGCTCCACCAAGCTTCTGCCTCCATGCTTCTTAAACATTACGATAAAAAAAAACAAATTAGGGGCAATAACATTAATAAATATACAGATCCTTTCATGTTGGGAAGCCATCTCAAAACAGGATGAAAGACGATAGGAAGCCCAAGCCGGGGCTAAGAGCTACAGCGGAAGGTGGTGGTGGTAACAACCGGGTTCCTACTGACTGCTATAATACTTAATGCTTACAATACTTAAGGAGTAATAATTATGGAATCCTGAGGCTAAAATATTAGAGCAGTTGCTTCACAAGCGAGAGACATAGGCTTGATTCCTGGCAGGGCAAATGTTGGGCAAGTTTTCTTGCTCCACACGCCTCTGTTTATTTAGCAGTAAGTAGGAATCCGGTCATCAGTTGATTGGCCTTTCCTGAAGGCAATCATTTCTTCCAATAAAATAAATAATAATAATAAATTGGTCCCTCAATGCATGACTGTTTGTGGAACACTGCTGTGCCAATTAGCTATTGCATTTCACTCACAAAATATACAGTCAATTCACTTTACAATATTTTCTGAGAAGCGCTTTGAGAAGTCTTGAAGATGTGATAAGGTGCTGTATCAAATGCTAGGATTATTACTATTACTTATCTTACTTGCTGCTTACTTACATGAAGCAGCCCGGTGTTTTCTGAGCTGCCATATAAAGAGGTGGTAAAGGAAAGCCTCTAACATGTTCCCAGTGTGCAAGATAATTATACCTGCAAGCAATGTGACATAATGGGTGATAGGATATTTTAAGCAATAAATGAATGAAATGGACCTAACTGCAAAAACAAGCCATTTTCATCTATTGTTTCAAATAATAATATAAGAATAATCCTGCATTTGATGTAGCATCTTTCACATCATTGTGTCTCAAAGCGCTTCACAGGAAACACTATAAAGTATAAAGTGGATTAACTGTTTATTTTGTGATTGAAACCTCAGAAATCATATACATATTCATAAACATGGCAGATGCACAGTTGCTTTTCTCTGTCTCTCATTCTCTCTCTCTCTCTCATTTTCATCCCATCTCAAATGCCAAATGGAGGAATTTAGTATAAATCTGTCGACACATATAATTCAGGCTATTTTCACAAAACTCAACTCTTCCAGTTAAAGGCATGTTATAATCTCTCAGTTGCCCTGCATTGAATTTGTTTGAATTTACGAAGCTCTGCTGGAAATCTGCTTTCTTTTGCTTTTTTAACCTCAGAATGGAGGTTTAAACTAAGTAGTTTTCCCAGTGCAGTGTATACATTTCATTCCCTCTCCTTGAATCTGCAACAGTTTCTCCCCCCTTCTCTGTTTCTCTGAGCATCTGGTTCATAACCTGCAGCTCTCTGCATTAAACTATCAGGGTTGCTCAGATTATAAATTTGGACTCTACTTTTGTCAATGGACCAGGGAGAAGTCTGAGAAGTGAATGTCAGCTTCTTACAGAATTATATCTGTATTAGAGATTGAAGAGAGAGAAGGGAGTAGAAGGGTTTGGGTTGGTGGGTGGGGTTGTTTGAAATATAAACCCCATCATGAACTTAATGGCCTGTTTCATTGCTTATCTCTCCATGCAACTAAGTACAGTCTCTCTCTCTGTCTATGGTTTATGTTCTCTCTTTCTCTCCTTGTATATATGAAATAATTTCTCTCTACTACATGCGAGGTTCATATAAAGTTATATGGATAGGCTACAAATTCAGAGCATGGGGGCAAAACCCAAACAAGAATAAGCACTGCTGCTTTAAGTTCTAAGTATCCTGGATGCTTGACTTATGTCTGGATCATTGGCTCCCTAATTTTGACAACATTGGATTCCTGGATAAAAACAACATCTGCTCAGTCGAACACGGGCCAGAATTCAAAGACAGGATGAGCTAACTGGCTTTAAATGCTTGGAGTAGAGTTTAGATAAAACTAGGACTCTGGGAATTTTGTGTCATTAACAAAATGGTTTATCCTCTTTTACTGTAATGTTTTCAAGAAACAGGCAAAGGGTATAAATTCAAAAGAGTGAAAGTGCTTGGTTTAGATTGAACAATTGATCAGCCTGGCTCAATGGGTAGGGCTCTCATCTCTGAGTCAAACACAGATTAGATAGTAAAAATAAATGCAAACTACAGCAGTTGCTGCAAATCTGAAAAAAACACAGAAAACGCTGGGAACACTCAGCAGGCCAGGCAGTATCTATGGAGAAAGGAAAGTGAGTGAACTTTTTGGGTCCACCACCCTTCATCAGACATGAAACAGATTAGATAGTTTTCTTGTAGGAAATAACATTAAGGGATATAGTGCATAGGTGGTTTGGGACACATGTGCATGCAACCACCAGGAAGATGGAAGGCGAATTAGGTGGATCTTTCCATCTAGCATTTCTTATTTTCTTTTGAATCAGAAGGTTGTGGATTCCAATTTAATTTTATCTGATGGATTGTTGGCCAGGACACTGGGGGAAACTCCATTCTTGTTTCCAGTGCTGCCATGTGATAACATCACTGAACAAGCTGTTGGGAATATCTGAGCCGAACAGTACCTTCAGGAACAATTCAGCACATCCTCAACAATAATAAAAATAATAATCCTTGCATTTGATATATCACTTTTCACATCTTCTAGATGTCTCAAAGCCCTTCACAGAATATACTGTAAAGTGAATTGACTGTAAATAAGTGGGCGAAACTCAGCAGCCAATTGCGCATAGCAGTGTCCCACAAACAGTCATGGATTGAAATGACCAATTTGTTATTGCTTATTTTGAGGGATTATTATTAGGTGTGTGGAGAAAGGAAACTTGCTCAAGATTTCACCCAGCCTGGAATTAAATTCAGGTCTCCCGCTTATAAGGCGAGTGCTCTAACCACTAAGCTATAGGACTGCATTGGAGTGTCAACCCGGACCGCTTGAGTTCTATCACAACAATAACATTGTACTTGTATAATGCCTTTCACGTCAAGAGGATGCCCCAGAGCTGTAAGTCCCAAAGTAGGGCTTAGAGCTTCAACCATCTGCCTCAGAGGCGAGAGTACTTCCAACCTTACCAAACCAACATCTCAATAGAGTAAGAAGTGCAGCCATTAGTTCAAAGGCTATTGGCAATTCACTTAAACTAGAGATGAAAGAGATGATAGGAGATGCCTGTTAGAGATTCACAAGGCATCAATCTATCTCGCGGTTGGGGGGTGGCAACTAATGTCATAACGTGGGAGAGATGTGCTACCACAGTTTATAACTATCACCTGGACCCTGAGGTCAGATCTCTGTCTAAAATCTAGTTTTTAAAGATATTCTTTTCTGTGTGGTATGTGGGATTTAATTCCAACTTTGATCTATTTTTTGTGCCTATGGCAGTGTTGATTCGAGTGCTCTCTTTGTGCTTAATATACAATAATATTAATCATAATAATCCTTGCATTTGTTAGAAGGCCTGTAATGTCTCAAAGCGTTTCACAGACAGTGATTTTTCTGCAACGTGAGATGACATGGATTTTGCAGGCAAACATGGCAACCATTTTGGGCATGGCACTATCCCACAAACTGACATGAAGTAGATGATCAATTTTACCTGGAGGATTTGTCAGCCAAGACACCAAAAGAAACTCCCTTCTCTTTTCCAATTGTGAAATAACAATTATAATAACAATTCTTACATATAATATGAGAAACTTTGAAGTTGGAGGGACATCTCAAAGTGCTACACAGGATATAATGTAAAGTAGAACGACTATATTTTTGTGGGTGAATGCAGTGGCCAAGTTGTGCACAGTACTGTCCCACAAATAGCCATGAAGTGAATTACTTATTTTATTTAGGGGAATGTTGGCCAGAACACTGAGAGCAAAACCCTTAATGGGGTTGTAAAAGCATTCGAATGCCTTAACCATTAAGTATAAAGCCCAGGCAAAACACTCACAATGTAAACCGCGTTTCCCGCAAGGAGACTTCACAAGAGCCCTGGGTCTTGAGCGCATGGGGATAATAGTTTATATTATTGGAGCCCTGTAGCTCAGTGCTTAGAGCACTTCCCTTACAAGTGAGAGACTTGGTTCAATTCCAGGCAGGGCAAAACCTTGGGCAAGTTTCCTTACTCAACATGCCTAATAATAATCTGTCAAAAAAAAAACTATAATAAATTGGTCATTTCAATCCACGATTGTTTGTGGGACACTGTGGTGTGCAATTGGCTGCCACGTTTTGCTCACATGTATTCAGTGAATTCACTTTACAGTATATTCTGCAAAGTGTTTTGAGATGTCTAGAAGACGTGAAAAGCACTATAACAAATGCACGTATTATTATTATCATATAGTATTATATATAAAATCTCATAAGTTGGCATTATCTATTCTCATTTAATTCAGCTGTACGATTTAAAATTGGATCCTTGGTCCATGCCTTTGTCACCTCTCGGCTGGACTATTCCAATGCCCTCCTTGCCGGTCTCCGCGCCACCACAATCCACAGAATCCAGCTAATTCAAAACTCTGCCCCCGCTTACTCACCCGCACCAAACTTCGCTCCCCCATTATCCCAGTCCTTGCCAGACTTCATTGGTTCCCTATCCCTGAGAGGATCGACTTCAAGATCCTCAACCTTGTTTTCAAGTCCCGCAACTCCTCTGCACTCCACTACCTCTCTGATCTCCTCTCTCCCCAAACCAGCTCCAGCTGCCTTCGCTCCACCGGGTCTGGCCTCCTCCATGTCCCCCGAATCCTCCCTCCACCTCAGCGGCTGTGCCTTCAGCCACCATGCCCCAAGGCTCTGGAACTCCCTTCCCCTCGTCCCCTCTCTTCCCAGTTTCAGGTCACAGTTAAAGAGCTTTCTCTTCTACCGCGCCTTTGGTCACCTTTCTATCCCTGCCCCTGGCTCGGTCCCGGGATCCGCTACTGTGAAGCGCTCTGAGATGCCGTCCAGCATGGAGGGCACCATATAAATTGGCCATGGTCACCTCTGCCTTCCCCCCAGCTCGACATTGTGCTCTGCCACTGCCAAGCGTGAGGGGCTCTATATAAATGCAAGGTTGTTGTTGTCGTCATCTCAATGACATGATAAAGTACAATATCAAATGCAACGATTATTATTTATTTAAATGAGTCCAGTGTACTGGTATCCATCATCCTTCCTGGGTAACTTGTTCTAATCATAAAGGAATACTTCCTGGTTTCTGTCCCCTGTGATGTCCATAGGCTTCTTGCAATATTGCAATAGACTCAAATAATATTGTACCTGGAACATTGGAACTGCAATATTTTGTAAAAGTTTCAGACTCGCAGGTCCATTATTTTTTTACATTTTGCTCATCACCTTCAGAGACCAAAGGGATTTCAACCGTGTTCAAAGAATAATGGGAAAATATCTAGACAGCTAAAATGTTTTCCACAGGGTCGCTTCATAATGTTACCAATGCTTTTCATTTTCTCTGATATTGCATTCGCTATATTACCAGCCCAGGTGGCTCTGTAATCCCCAGAAGAGAGACTCTGTTATCTTCTCATTTGCTTACATGAAAGTTTCGCAGCGTTTTGAAAGAAGTGACAATTTCCTTCGAAAGATTTGCTGGGGTTCAATTGTCAGGGCTACATAATTGAGGACACTTTCCTTCTACACATTTAACCCTGAACCAACCCTTCCATTTTTCAATTCCGTTCCTTTTCATACAGTTATATTTTTGTTCACATTTTCTTCATGTGTTGAATTAAATACAATATGATTTATATTCGTACAGCAGCTTTTATTGCAGAGGACATCTCAAGGCTTTCATGGGCTGGATGGGCACTTGAGTAGATGTGTGGGAGTGGGGGGTTAAGGTGAAAGTAAACTGTAGTCCAAAAATGACAATAACAGCAAATTGTATTTACTTGCAACATTCAGGTCGGGAAGAGAACCCAAAAGTGGTGGACAGTCAAGGGTTTTAACCCGAGATGGCAGTTGGAATCAAGAGGGTGGACAGCAAGGGGGAATGGAAAGATGGTAGGAGAATGGCAGAAGGCACACTCAAAGGGTAAGATCTTGAGACAGTTTTTGAAAGCCACGGGAGGAGGTGAAACGAAGGAACTCTGGGATGGAGTTCCAGAGGGTAATAATAATAATAATAATAATCCTTGCATTTGATATAGCGCTTTTCATATCTTATCGATGTCTCAAAGCGCTTTACAGAATATACTGTAAAGTGAATTGACTATATATTTGTGGGCAAATCGCGGCAGCCAATTGCGCATAGCAGTGTCCAACAAACAGTCGTGGATTGAAATGACCAATTATATAATTGTGGGGTTTTTTTATGGAGGGATTATTATTAGGCATGTGGAGTAAGGAAACTTGCCCAAGGTTTCGCCCTGACATGCCTGGATTCGAACACAGGTCTCCCCAGCTTGGTCTCCCGAGCTTGCAAGACAAGTGCTCTAACCACTGAGCCACAGGAGCTCCACAGGGTGTTTTCCCCCCACCTCTGCACTCGCCAATGATGTGGCAGAGAAGTAATGAACATGTAGCAGGACAGTGTTTGTGACCTCCTCTCTCCTCACAACTGCACCCATTGCCTTCACTCTACCGGGTGTGGCCTCCTCCTTATCCCCTGAATCCACCACTCCCCATTCAGCAGCTGTGCCTTCAGCCACTATGCCCCGAGGCTCTGGAATTCTCTTCCTCACTGCCTTCGCCTAGCCCCTTCTCCTCCTATTTTCAGGCCTCGGCTAAAGACCTTTCTTTTCGACCGCACTTTTGGTCATCTATTTCCCCTCCCCCTGGCTTGGTCCCGGAATCCGTTATTCGGAAGTGCTCTGAGAAGCCGTCCGACGTGGAGCGCACTATATGAATCTAAGTTGTTGTTGTATTTGCTGCATGAAGGGCCAGTGTAGGTAGAGGAGGTCACAGAGTTAGGGTGGGTGAGAGCATAGAAAGTGAGAAATATATGTTGGAGATGGTTTTATTATGCAGCTGCCAAAATTGCCAGTGATCTTACATCTGGTTAGTTTAGTTGTTTGAGTAACTCTACTTAGCAGCCTAAGTATCTGCCAATATGCATTCAAATACCAATAGATCTACTCAAGCCCTTGCCATCTTTTAGCCACTGAATTGTTACATAGGAATTAGGAGCAGGAGTAGACCATTCAGCCCCTCGAGGCTGCCCAGCCATTCAATAAGATCATAGCTGATCTTCTAATCTAACTCCATCTGCCAGTCTTATCCCCATATCCTTTAATCCCTCTATCCATCAGAAATCTGTCAATATCAGTCTTGAATATGTTCAGCCTTTTGGGGTAGAGAATTTCATAAATTCACCACCCACTGAGAGAAGAAGTGTTTCCTCAACTCTGTTCAAAAAGGCTGACCCTTAATCTTAAAACTATGACCCCTAGTTATAGGCCTAGTTTACTCAACCTATCCTCATAGGTCAACACCCTCATCCCAGCAGCCAACCTAATTAACCTACATCCTTTCTTAAATGAGGAGACCAAAACTGCACACAATATTCTATTCAATATTCTGTTTCTTGTTGCAGGTACTACTGACAGGTAGCGTGGGTTGCAAGAGGGAAGTAAATAGGTACCGGTTAATAAAAGACAGGGCTTGAAAGTGTTTCGGGGATAGGGCACTGCACTGTGAAGCTCTTCGAGATGTCCGCTCAGTTGTCTCCCCTACTTCTCTGGGACACTTTGAGGGGTATAGTAATTGCCTGAAAACTCATCACTGCAAGGGAAAAGAGATCCGTGATGAGTTACATGGAATCGTGAACTAAGCATATGTATAAATACATAAATAAATGCAGCCGGGATATTGTCAGCGTAATGACTTAAGTGGTAGTGGCAGGTTAAGCCAGGATCGAGTTATAAGGAGTTTACTGTATTTGCTCCCCAATTTTATTCTTCCTCTGATGGTACTGCAAATCAGTAGTAATATTATGATGATCATAAATGTTTGGCTAGCGATTTAAAAAACATTGTATCTATAACGCGGACGTTCAAAAAACTAGTCACTGCACTTTTATAAGGTGCGACATGTTCATGAAAGGTAGCAAGTGACACAGCTGCTTGACATTCAGGGCTGTATAGCCTGAGGCAGTAATAGCTATTTTAAATCGCATCTTGTGAATTACACCTTGCCACACTGACATTAACCGTTCAGCTGCCTGTTTAGATTTTCACATCTCTTTTAAAATTGAATTTTATGCTACACGCTTTGGCGCAAATGGACTGGTTACAGAATCAGAGGAACAGGCCCAATTTTGTACACTGCCTTTGATGATTGAATTCTGCATGCAGAACGTGCTTATAATATATTATATGGCTGTACACTTGCTGGTGGGGTGTACAGCCCTGTTAGCTGCTACGAGAAGAAAATACTTGCATTTGATACAGTGCCTATAATCCTATAATAATCCTTGCATAGCGCCTTATCACATCGTTGAGACATCTCAAAGTGCTTCACAGAATAAACTGCTAAATGAATCGATTACATTTTGTGGGTGAAACACAGCAATTGCGTATGGTTGTCTCCGACAAACAGTCGTGAATTGAGTGACCAATTTATTTTTGGGAGGATTACCCCTGGATAACGATCCACCAATCGACTAATAACCGGGATCCTACTTACTGCTAAGTAAACAGAGGCCTGTGGCGTAAGGAAACCTGTCTATAATTTCTCCCAGCCTGTGAATCAAACCCGGGTACTCTCGTTTGTGAGGCGGATGCTCTATCCCTTCCGCTAAAGGACTCTGTAATATCGAAACAATGGCAAAGTTGTCACAGATAATTGCAGCCACGGCTAAAGAATGCCTATTTGTTGGGAAATACGGGGGCAAATTTGTGCAGAGCAAAGTCCCACAAAGTGCTGTGTACTGAACCATCAATTTTATTTGGACAAGTGAGCACAGACTGAAGCTTTGAAGAGGTTCGATGAGCGTACTCTTCAGATGTAATTACTCCGCGCAGAGGGGTGAATATGTGAAATACATTAACCAGCGATGCGGATTGTATCAGCAAATTCAAAATCAAATGAGATATGAAAAGCAAAGATTATTATTGTTATTATTTCTAATTATAATTTAGGATTATTATTATAGCTGCTAGATGCAGAATTAGATTAATGGGTATAAGACAGAGCATCTGTTTAATATTATTTTACTTTTAATAATTAAAAATGTCTAGTCCTTGCATTTGATATCACACCACCTCACTGTTAGAGTACTAGATGAACTGGGCAGCCAATTTGCACACATGATGTTCCACAAACAACCATGAAGTGACTGGTCAGTGTTATTCGAGGGTGTTTGGAGGATTTGTGACAAGGATACCAGGAGAAAGCTTCACCAGATTGACAACAGAGGTGAGAGGATGTAGTTATGAAGAGAGTTGTTGGGAGAGGATCAAACTCTTTCAGTTGAGGCAGAGAAGATTGAAGGGTGATATGATGCAAGTGTGTTTAAGGTTATGAAAGGGTTTAAGAGGATAAATAACAAGGAACTATTTCTGACTAAAGGGCATGATTTGGAAATTATAATTAGAAATGTGAAAGGGGACCTTTGGAAAATGGCTAGAATCTTATCAGAATGTGTAAGAGTTGGCACATATGTAATTTTCACTTCCAAACACTAATTTTAATATTATATCTCCTTATTTTGGATCCTACAATCAAAGCCAAGTCATCCACCTGTCTGTCAATTTCCTTCATTGTTTTAAACACATATTAGTTATAATAATAATCCTTGTCTTTGATATAGCGTATTTTATGTTGAGAGGATGTCTCAAAACAGTTTCATCTGAGTGATTGTTGGTCAGGACAGAATCCTCTTATTAAGAAAATTATAGGCTGTTTTACTGAAGGATTGATTCACCTTTCACTTGAAAAACTACCCTAACTATTTTGTAGCATTTCTTAATGAGATTTCTTACAGGTAATCTGAAATGACAATTTACATTTGCCTTTCATGACGGAAGGATGTCTCAAAGCGTGTCTCAAAGTGCGTTTTAAGAAATCCCACAAACAGTATAAGACAATAATCCTTGCATTTCATACAATGCCTTATCACGTCTTCGAGACGTCCCAAATTCTTTCACAGAATTTATTTGTAAAGTGAAATGGCTGTATCATTTACCTCGTGCTAAATAGGAAAGTACGATGCATAAAAAAACACCTGCCCAATCACAATTGTTGCCACGTCAGGTTTCAGCTCACGACCTCACTAATCCAGCCTCTAAATATGATGAAATATCTAATCGGGACCTAAACGCCTTCACTCAAAGTAAATTTACAGGCGCAATTATTCAATTATGAGGAGTGAATAGGGTCTGAGCAGAAAATGGGACTGGATTTTCAGTCTGCATTTACTTAACAGAAATGTTCACAGCTCAAGTATTCGCGTAAGTGGGACTGACCTACATATGACCAAGACTGCAAGGATTGCTGCTTTCTGTCATTCACTGCTATTTGCATGTTGCGATGATAGGAATAGCTGTAATTCTTCAGCAGTGTGCTTTACCGTGGCCATGACCTGCACAAAGCAACCTTTGCCGCCTTCTGTATCTGCTTCCTCAAGGAGGGCCAGGGCTCGGCAGACTCTAACAGAGTCGCTGGGGCTTGTAGCTGGCAATGTAGTAGAGCACCGGCTAATATCAGAGTTAGAATTCCCCCAGCCGTGCCCTTAAAAAACTCAAGGGAACTACAAGTGCATGCAAAGTAATTATAGAAAGGTAGATACATGCTGTTACTCAAAGATCAGTGTTGTTTTTTTTTCTAGTTTCAATGACATGTCCGCGTTCTGCTTGTTCTAGCAGATTAAGCCAAGAGTGTTTCAACTCTCAACCTCCACCTATCTACCCACCCCCCACCTCTACAGTTTTACCCCACCACCCTCTACTCAGCCCCCTTCCTCCTCACCCCCCATGAGAAACGCTTTGCTGGCAACGAGTGCTGTGCTATTAACATTCTAGCGGAGTCTGAACCTTGCTGAGTGCAGCAATTGAATCCGTGCAGCATGGAATGAGTTAGCAAACTAAATGCTCCTACTGCTGACAGAGTGCCAGCCTTCTGATCACTCTCAGCCAAAGATAACCATCCAGAACAATGGGACCTGCTTTGTGGGTCTGTGTTTTGAGGGGAGGGGGCTTACACTGCATCCTGGGGGTAGCACCCATTCTACATAGTGAACATATTTCACATGATTTTCCGCGTGAGATAGAGATGCAAAATTTCTAACAACGTTAATCCTTGGAATCTTTACCCACAAATATGCAGTCAATTCACTTTGCAGTATATTCTGTGAAACTCTTTGAGATATCTAGAAGATGTGAAAAGCGCCATATCAAATGCAAGGATTATTATTGTCATATTATAATTGCCTTACTGGGATAATAATCCCTTGAAAAAGCAATAATTAATTGGTCATTTCAATCCACGGCTGTTTGTGGGACACTGCTGTGTGCAATTGGCTGCCGCGTTTCGCCCACAAATATACAGTCAATTCACTTTACAACATTGCCACTACCTCACCCCCTCACCTACCATGCTGCCGAAACACTCATCCATGCATTTATCACATCTTGGTTCGACTAGGGGAACTCTCTCCTCATCAGCCTTCCCTGGTCCTCCCTTCACAAGCTGCAGATTATTCAGAAGTCTGCAGCTTGTGTACTCTCCTGCACTTGGTTTCGCGACCACATCACTCCCACTCTGCCCGTCTCCACTGGCTCTCCATCCCCCAGAGTGTTGAATTCAAGATTCTCGACCTCACTTTCAACGCCATTCACGGCCTTGCCCCGCCTAGTTCTCTGACTGCTGTTTCCCTATCAGCCTGCCTGTCCCCTCCACTCAGCAGGCTCTGGCCTGCTCCATGTCCATTTCCCTAATCGCCCTATCATCCATGGCCGGGCTTTCAGCCTCTCTGCCCCCAACACTCTGGAACGCCATCTCACAATCCCTTCGCCTCGCTTCCTCCCTTTCCTCCTTCCAGGCCGGTCTCAAGACCTTCCTCTTCGATCATGCCTTCTGCTCCCCTACTAACTCTGCCCACTCTCCTACTCTACTTCCCCCTACCCCAACCCCTCCCCCCAACCCCCGCTCGGGAGGGAACCGATCTAACTATTCAGCATCTTGTGACGTCCTCCGACGTGAAAGGCGCTCTATAAGTATTCTGTGAAGCACTTTGAGGTGTCTAGAAGTCGTGAAAAGCACTGTATCAAATGCAAGGATGATTATTGTTATTATTATTATCGTGCCATCAAGATATCTCAAAGCGTTTCATAGAATTCAATGTGAAGTGTATTTTGTAGTTAAACACAGCAGTCAATATACAAACAGGAATGTCCCACAATTTGCTGTAGTGGCTTTCATGTCAGGAGGATGTTTCAAAGGGCTTTACGGGAGTTTCTGTTTTGTTCTGCAGGTAAATACAGTTACCAATTTGTGTATAACTTTGTCCCACAATCAGCCTTGAAGTGAGTGACCAATTTTTTTCTCTGCAGGATTGGTGGACAGGACACCAGGAGTAACTCCATTTTCTTTTCAAGTTCTACCAATGGATCTTTGACATCCACCTGAACAGGCAGACAAGTGTAAGTTCAAACCCCCAACATGGATCTGGATCCCATAACCTTCTGATTCAAGGGTAAGAGTGCTACCAACTGAGCCACTCCAATGCACAAATTTAGTTTAATTAACACTTGTTAAGCACAAACCCCCCATCAGCAGGACACTGATGTGTGCAATTGGCTACTGTGTTTCACCTACATAAGATACAGTCAATTCACTTTACATTATAATTCGTGAAGCACTTTGAGATGTCTAGAAGATGTGACAAGGCACCATATCAAATGCAAGGGTTATTGTTATTATCCCCCCCCACACCCTTTTACAATTGATTGAGATTGGAAACTGACCCTAAACTGCAACAGAGTCACTGAATGTCACAGCAGGTCAATTGGCCCATCAAGTCATCTATTTCCAACATACAGGGAAATCTGCATGTGGAATCTGCATATACATGTGGAACTCTCAGTCTGGTTTGGTTACTTTTAAATACAGTGTCAGAAACACGACTGAGCGTAAATGAGAGAAGGAGAGCAAAGAGGCGGAGCTCAGGGACACACTGAGTGCTAAACCACCCTCCGTGCTTATAATGATGAATTATTGCATGTCTGTCCGTATTTGCAAGGATAATACATCATTACTAGATAGTACAATGTGTGCTTCTATGACAGCCATGCAGATGGTAATATATTATATTGTGGGGGAAAAATATTTAACCTCATCTACCTCCCTCCCATTAATTGTCTCCTACCTCTCCATTTATAGCTAAAGTTTACAATCCAGACAGTCACTACACCTTACAGGAAACCCCATGATGTGCTTTGGAATATCCTTCTGATGTAAAAAGGTGCAATATAAATGTAAATTTTATTGTATTTCAACCATAATTGACCAAAACGTAGTCACTACAGTTGACAGTACCTCATGGAGACCATTTGGCAGGGTGTCAAAAGGTCAAATGCAAGAATTCTTATGACCAGAATATCAATGATTGAATTGAATGTTGATCTGATTACTCACTGTCCAAAACCCTATAGAAAAATAAGGTTACAAAACAAACGTCTGTTTTTTCTATTCCCGTCCAAGGATACAACTAAACCTCATGTCGGGACTCCAATAGATTTCTGTCTTTCAGATGACATGTTAAACATAGGTGTCATCCGCTTGTCTAGGTGGACATTCAAGATCCCATGGCACCAATCGAATGGCACGCTTTACAGTTTTGGTTGATTAGTCTAAAAGAGTACCCCAAGCCTTGGCTCTTGCCAACCAGCACCAAAAACTCTCCGGAAACAGGTAAGTTATCTTTAGAATTTCAGTGTGTAGGTGAGATGCACGGAATTCTACATCACGGGTGCTCGTTCATACATCCGATGCGTAGAGTGCATGTGGTGAAGGCTTCTTGGCACTGTACATCCCATCAATGACTGGAATCTCTCACTGGAGAGGTTGCTGGCTTCGTGCGTGGAAACGCAGTGCGGTTTGCTAACGCCACACGGAAGTGCTGAACTGAGGCCAAGCCTTTACAATGTGCAGGTCCGATTCCATGGACACCTCTCCTCTTCCCTTCACACCCACCCCACTCCAAAAACCATCGCATTTTAACAGGACCCGGCTGTATATATTCCACCTTGTTCCCAGCAGTAATCGTTGATTGTTGGTGAACAAGCCAAGTCACTGCCCCGCTGTGCAAACCAGTGTAAATGTCCCTGACTATCAAATTCCTTGTCAGTTTTATTAGTGTGTGCTATTCCATTCTGGAGACAGCTAATCAGTGGTCAGCCAGAATTCAATTAGGTACAGCTGCTTCACAGCTACAAGCCTCTTTTGTAGATAATTTATTAATTTATCATCATCAATGTGAAATTTTATGGTACTAATGTGATTGCTTTTTTTCTTCTTTGATGACGCTCTTAACCCTTTTGCGAATCCAGAGTACAAGCTTCGCCTGTGGTCTGGAAATGGACTGACACCCACGGAGTTGCTGGAGGAAAATGCTGCATTGTCATCAGGTACCTTCCCGTTTGGGTGAGGGGTTAAACTGAAGTCCCCAACTCCCTGTTCAGGCGGACTTTAAAGATGCCTGTGGCACTATTGGAAAAAAGAGAAGTGAGATTCTCTGTGTTCTGGCCAAGAATCCAACTGATAAATTGTATCAATTCACAGTTGTTTGTTGGACCTCGCTGTGCGCATATCAACTGGTGCGCTCAACTACAAATACACAGTCACTACACTTGACAGGAGCTATAAATAGGTTGGGAATATTTATAATAAGGACTAACTGAGGGTCAGACTCAAAAACTGTGCGATGTAGGGTTTACAGACTTTAAACACCACATTGATTCTTAATTGATAGCAGAGAAAAAATAAAATTGTAGGGCACCTCTGAAAGTCTAGTTGGTAATTGCTGTGTCATACTAATCCATTCAGACCTGGAAGCTTGGAGGTTTAAATGTTGCCAATGACTTAGCTTATCTATGCCACGATATTGAGTCAAGATCCATAAATTGGTCTCGGTAATCCAGGAATCCTGATTAGTTGGGCCCAAACTTTAGGCAAATTTCCTTACTCCACACGCTTCTGTTTACCTAGCAATATGTAGGAAGCTGGTTGTTAGTCAATTGATAGGGGTGATAATCCCCCCACAAAAACTGCTCATTCAATCCATGACTGGTTGTTGTGCGCAGTTTCACTGGTGCATTTTGTCTGCAAAACACAAAGACAATCCATTTTACTGTATATTCTTTGAAATATAGCAGCCAATTGCGCACAGCAGTGTACCACAGTCATGGATTGAGTGATTCACTTTTTTTAAGAGATTGTTATCTCCAGAAAACAATCTGCCAATCGACTAACAACCGAGTTCCTATATCCTACTTACTGTTATAATGCGTTGGCTTTTGGAGAGGTGGAGGGTAGAGGGAAGAGGGGAGATGTATATGGAATTGGACCCACACAAAAAACCTTGGTCATTTCAATCCACGACTGTTTGTGGGACACTGCTGTGTGCAATTACCATGTTTCGCCACAAAATATAGCCAATTCACTTTGCAGTATATTCTGTGAAGTGCTTGGAGACATCTAAAAGATGTGAAAAGTGCTATATCAAATGCAAGGATTATTATTATTTTTTATTACTGTAAAGGCTCGGCCTCAACTTGGCTAAGGTTTCTCCCCATCCAAGAATTGAACTGATGTCCTCTCGTTTACAAGGCAAGTGCACTAACCACTGCACTATACAGGTAAATCTCTATTTAGGATGGGGTTGCGTTCTTGAAAAACTGTATTTAGATTGAAGCGTCCTAAATTGAAATGCGATTTCCCATGCAGTCCCATTATATAACCAGAGAAGTGTTCTTTTCACAAAATTTTCAGACCTTAAACCCACTAAATAATAGTTTGTTTGTTAAAACAAATCCAAGTGTCCTATATCAATCAAAAGGTGTTAAAAAAAATTATGTTCCTTCAATCGAAATGTCCTCAATAGAAGCGTCCTAAATAGAAGACTTGTATATGGAAATACATTTATTTATGAGAAATGCTAGGTTTGAATAATTGTCAGTACAATAGATAATGGACTGGACTAAGCAAACCTCAGATTTCAGAAGATGGATCAGAAATGTAGCATGGGTGCCTCTAGAGAACACACTTCTGGAAATGTAAGTATATGTCTCCCACAGGCCTTAACCATTTCATTCAAACAAACTCACATTTAGACTTGATAGGTTCTGAATGACACTAACCTATATTTACGCTTATACTGCTACTTTCATCTTTTGCTCAGTCAATAAAATGCCACATCTTGTGATGTCTTCTGTGTAAAAATGCCCAGGCAGCACAATTCACTGAGAATGTCAGCAATTGCTGCCGTTCGTTTATAATTGATGGGCGATAAAAGCAACAATCAGGGTTAAACGCCACACCACCCAGAAAATCTTACTAAGAGAGATCATAACCATACCATAACTACAAGATTAAAGTCACAATCTGGATTATAATTTTTTAGGCATTATCACTTTGAGGTCTTGTACTCAACACTGAAATAAACCCAAATTATATAAAATAAACTCTTGATAACTCATCTCTCCACAGTAAAAGGGCTCAGTTTTTATATTATTTATAATGGGATGGGATATTGATAATTAAGTGGAAGTCACAAGCTAAGCCAGGGTCGAGGTATTAGGAGTTTACTGTATATTAGTGTAAACACTGGGGTAACATGTTTTTTTTAACCATTAACAGTGTTTTTTAACCATTATTTGTGTTTGATTGTCAAAGAATCAGAGGTAAGATGAGGAGAATTTTTTTCACACAGCAAGTTGTTGGAATGCACTGCCTCAAAGGGTGGTGGAAGCACATTTGATCATAACTTTCGAGAGAGAAGTGGATAGATATTTGTGGAGGACAAATATGGGGAAAGACCAGGCAATTGGATAATGCAAAATAATAATAATAATCATCCTTGAATTTGATAAATAGTGCATTTTCGAGTCATTGAGTGGTCTTCACAGCGTATCTTGTAAAGTGGATTGACTGTGTATTTTGTGGGCAAAATGTGGAGACACTGTGAATGTTAGGAACAAAACCAGCAAAGTGCAAAGCCATCGAGATGAACCTGAAGAGAGACAGTGTAGAAGGATGGAGGGGTCGACAGTGTTGAATGCAACTTAGTGGCAATTGCATTACAAGATGCTACCCTGTGTGAAGGGCATTACATAAGATGAATGCTGAAAGGCAACACAAAGTGAGGTGCCTCTGTTTGAATCTGAGAAAGCAATTTAAATTACAATTTTAAAAAAAAGAGAAATATTGATAGGAGGAACTTTTGTTCACCAGGCAATTTACCACAGTTCGGCACTTGGAGACGTTAACCTATGTGAAGGGTGTTCGGTAAATCCAAGTTGTTGCCCTATTCTGATTTTACCAGGTGTGTTGATGATTGTGAAGAAATGGAACTCAAAAGAACGGAACTAAGGCATAAAGCAAAACTAATCAGAGGCTTACTAGACCAAATAGCTACTAAATATAACAGCCACATGACATATGGGCTATATTTTCTAACCAGACCCTCAAGAATATATTGCAGCACATTGGATGCAGTTAAAATTGAGTCTGCGGAGAGAAGAGTGGCACCCTGCATAATGCCTAAGTCCTAACTAGAAGGCACTCATCACAAAACAATTATCCACTGTGGGATGGAGTCCGCTCCATGTGGCTGAGTACATCTCAAACAGCTTCCATCAAGCCTGACTTCAGTGCAGCAAAGAGATCGGAAGATAATTAGTTCTTGGGAGCACAAATAAATATTGTTCTCTATGACCACTTATCTTTCACTCCAGTCACTTCTCGCTCGAATTCAGGAAAGAATAGCCATGAAGGACGGCACACTTATGAGCTGTGATTGCTCCCGATGCTGTGTTGTTCTTCACAGGTGTCAATGCTAGCCCTCTGGGGTCAACAATGGCATGTCCAACCAATCCAACAACTGAAAGAGATAAGGCATTTCAATGGTTTTGTCGAGAGGACTTTACTATGCTTCAAGC
This sequence comes from Hydrolagus colliei, assembly GCA_035084275.1. Taxonomy (NCBI): domain Eukaryota; kingdom Metazoa; phylum Chordata; class Chondrichthyes; order Chimaeriformes; family Chimaeridae; genus Hydrolagus; species Hydrolagus colliei. The sequence continues at coordinate 148,193,422 of CM068742.1, forward strand.
TACAAGGTTTTCGACACTGGCGATCGATTGTTAAGCCTGGTTACCTTCACACAATAATTGTTTGTCAGCCTGGCTCTGTTAGTAGCACTATTCTCACCTCTGAGTCAGTAGGTTGTGAGTTCAAGTCACTCGTCGAGTCTTTGAACTCACACAGTCTAGGCTGACACTCCAACGCAATGGAATGCTGCATTGTTGGAGGTGCCAACATTAATCAGAGATCCTGTCTGTCTGTTCAGGTGAACGTTAAAGATCTCATGGCATTACTCAAAAAGAGAAGGGAGTTTCTCCAAGTGTCCTGGCCAATAATCCCCCCACATAAACATAGTTATTACAGCAAATCTCGGTGAATCACTTTGACACTTCCGCCCAAAGCGAAAGGCGCTATATCAAAATGTAAGTATTATAATTGATCAAATGCTTAATTCAGCTCATTAAAAAACCATCAATTTTTTCCATCAGATCATAGTAGTAAGATACATAGGTGTGAATGTATTTTAGAGCTATTCTAACCCAGTATAATTTTTCAGTACCGTCTTGTGGGATATGGGTTCAAGGGATTGAGGGACACCACAATCCAACAAAATCCAACAGTCACCTCCATCACTCCACCGGCTCAGCGTCAGGCTCCGCCACTGTTAAGTATTCTGTGACCCTGCCCCATGTAAAGGTCACTATATAAACCTTTGTTGTTGCAAAATTCCTAAGGATGCTTCACGATTCCACATTTTTGCACCAGTGAAGTACTTTTATCCATCGTCACCAAGTCAACAGTGCTATATCAAATGCAAGTTTTTTTTTCTATCATTTTTGTTATTATTGTAATTTATCTGCAAGGCAGACATCGGGGATGTTCTGTTCCAGATGTCACAATTTATCTTTAAAAACAAAGTGCAACACTCAATGCAAAATACACAGTAAAGAGTGTTTTTCTCTGAAGGATGACAATAATCCTTGCGTTTGATATAGCACCTTATCACATCATTGAGATGTCTCAAAGGGCTTCATAAGACATATTATAAAGTGGATTGATGTATATTTTGTGATTGCAGAGATTTATTACTGATCTGTAGAGGAGGCAGCAGAAGAAAATCCTGACATAATGTGGAAAAGTACATTTGACCAAACTACTAAATAATACATTATGATGATCAAAGTCTTAGCTTAAGAACAGTTTAATTAAGTTGTTTTGGGATTTGATTATAAATTTCGAACATCGAAAGTTTGAATATGCAATGCTGAATATTACTCTTCCAATTAAGTTATATTTTAATTGGTTTTTCCACTGCTATTAATAATCCTTGCATTTGATATGGTGGTTTATCGTGTCTTTGAAACATCTCAAATCGCTTCACAGACTTTACTGTAAAGTGAATTGACTGTATATTTTGTGGGAGAAACATGGCAGCCAATTGCGCACAGCAGTGTCTCACAAACAGTCATGGATTGAAGTGAATAAATTATTATTTTTAAAAAAATAATTTGATACAATGCCTTTCACACCAGTGTGATATCTCAAAGTGTTTTGCAGGATTTATTGTAAGGTGCAATGACCCTGTATTTTGTAGGTGAACAGAGGTTAGGATTCATCTAAAAAGCTTAATATTTCTACAAGTTAGCAGCAATTATCCAGTTAGAATATAATTGCTGCTATATAATATTAATATTAACTGGTTAGAATATAATTGTACTGTACTATGTTATGTCATCACCCTTTCATCTTGTCCTCCTAAACAATAAAAACATATATGAAATGGTGGATCCCAGCTTGGAAATTCAAGAGATCATAATCCGTAGAATGAGTTTCTCTTAAATTTAAGATTATGAAAGAAAAAGCTGTGCACAATTCACAAATCCAGCCTTGGTTCGGAAACTAGTTTTCCCCGGTTCTTGGGAAAAAAATTGCTTTCAAATTGAGACCGAATACTGAAAGAAAACCTCACAAATTCTGATTATGTTCCACGAATCCTAGATTTTCAGTCAAACACGGTCCCACATGCTAAGATGAGGTGGAATTTGGAGCTTCTGGAATAATCCCCATCTGATTGTAATTGTCTGATGTAAGACAAACATCTAAACTTGTGGGTTCTAGTTGTCTTGCCATGATGTGGAAGTACTGCTGTGCGAAGTGGCACAGTGAGCTAGGGCACTGTTCCTAGCTCCCATAGCCTTAATGATGTGATGTAGTTGAAGGAGTTTGATTGAGGTACATGAGAGACAGAGGAGAGAGAAAAGGCTGATGGTGAAAGCTAGAGATAATGTGGAATGCCAAACAAGCATCACAATGGGTGAGACTGAATGGTGGGACTTTGAGATCTCAGATGAGATATTTCTTGGGTTGCGATTCAAAATCCGCTATTATGTGAATCTCTCTCAATTCAATATTTGCAAACAGGAACCTTTAATTAGAGCAGCAGATCAGGTTTGTAAAATGTCACATTTTAGAGTCCCCATCGTGAAAAGGGTTGAAGAGATCAATCTTTAACTGACAAGCAAGTAACAATGTTAATGAGTAGATCAAGGAACAAATCCTCAAGGAGAAAGGTTAAAGCGACAGAGTTGTTGAGAAAGAAGGTTTTTTTCAGCACCAGAAAAATACATTGAAATAATCCTTTTAGTTAAAATAATGCCTTATCACATCATTGAGACAACAACAACAAAAACAACTTGGATTTATAAAATGCCCTTCACAAGAGGTTGCGTCCCGGAGTGCATCTCAAAGTGCTTCAAAGGATTTTATTGCATTATTTTTGTAGGCAAATGCACACAGCAGTGTCTGACAAATAGCCAGCCATATGTGAGTAACCAATTTTATTTGGCAGATTGTTGCCCAGACACCAAGAAAATCCCCCTTCTCATTTCAAATAGTGTCATGGAATCTTTTAATGTCCACCTGAACTTCAGTTTAACATACCTATCACATATATATCACATATTGGAGAATCAGCCTGAACTGTGAGTTCAATCTACCAATGTAAGCCTTTAAGTATGGCTTCCATCTTGTCAACATTCAGCTGAAGGAAGTTCACGCTCATCCAGCTCCTGATGTCTGACAGGCAGGCTGACAGAACATCAGGGGACTGGGGCTCGCTAAGTGAGGTGGAGAAATAGAGTTCGGTGTCATCCGCATACATGGAAGTGTACCCCATATCTGTGGATGATGTCCCCAAGAGGGAGCATATAGATGAGGAAGAGGAGGGGGCCAAGGATGGTTACTTGGGGTACCCCACAGGTAACTGGGTAAGAGTGGGAGGACAAGCTGTTTATGGAGATGTACTGCTGGCGGTTTGTGAGGTAGGACTCGAACCAGGCAGGTGCGGTCCCACTGAGGTGGATGAAAGAGGACAGGCGGTGGAGGAGGATGGCGTGGTCGACTGTGTCGAACGCAGCAGACAGGTCCAGGAGGCAGAAGGAGCCCTGGTCACTGATAGAGTGATAGGAGCCCTGATAGAGAGGACATCGTTTGTGACTTTCACAAGTGCAGTCTCTGTGCTGTGGGCAGGGCAGAAACTGGACTTGAGGGGTTCAAAAAGGGAGTGGGAGGAGAGGTGGGCGTGGAGTTGGTTGGCAACAACGCGTTTGAGTGCTTTGGTAAGGAAGGGCAGGTTTGAAATAGGGCGGTAGTGGCTAGTGTTTGAGGGATCCAGGGAAGGTTTTTTGAGGAGGGGGTGATGGCAGCATTTTTGAGGGGACCAGGGACTGATCCTGTGGAGAGGGACTGGTTGATGATGGTAGCCAGCAGTGGGCAGAGGAGGGGGAGCTGGGTGACTAGTACGTTGGTGGGAAGGGGGTCGAGGCATCAGGTGGTCGGCTTCTAGAGGTGATGGTGCATGAGAGAGAGGAAGGAGAGATGGGGGAGAAGGAATGTAGGAAGGGGGTCATGGTAGGAGCTGATGACGGGGAGGGTGAGGGGGATGGAATGGAGGTGGTGGTGGCGGTCGACGAGAGGCAGGAGGATGAGGCTGCCTGGTGGATGTTTTGGATTTTGGAGGAGAAGAAATCCATGACCCTCCTTGCACTTTGCATTTCAACTGAAGATTGAGAATGTCTGAGGGGGCGCACAGAAGTGGTGGATAACAAAGCACCTGTACATTTTGTGGGCACAATTGGGCACACGTTTAAGAGAGAGATGGGTGTTTATTAGGAGTGGACAGGTTTGGGGGGGTTATGGGAAGAGAGCTGGGGAGTGGGATTGAGCAGCTCTTTTCAAACAGCTGGTACAGACTCGATGGACCGAATGGCCTCTTCTTGTGCTGAAAAATTATATGATTGTACTAAATTGGTAATCCTATGTAGAAAATACATTTGAAGGCTAACATCCTTTATTGTGTTCAGGTTGTTCTTTTTGTTTGGGAGTCTGAAAAGGTGGTGGAGGCCGGTTCGATAACAGCTGTTAAAAGAGAATTAGATCTTTATTTAAGAAGAACATGTCTGTTAGGTTATGGAGAGAGAGCAGGGAATTGAGTTGCTCTTTTCAAAGAGCCGGCACAGACTAGATGGGTCGAATGGCCTCCTTTTATGCCTATAGACAGGATTTACAAGGATTGGTTCACTTAATAGCATCACAATTGAGACATACACCAGCCTTAGGCAGAATATTTATATACCTCTCGGTCCTTACTCCTCAATGTTTGCTAAGCTAACAGAGTTATGCCTTCTAGGCGTGCTATAACAACACACTAAACACTGGGTGAGTAGCAAGCTCCCTTTGCAAAGACTTGGTGTAACAGTGTTAAAGTGTGGGGTATTACAAACTAGACCTAACCATACTAATGTTCATATTATCAATTAGCTGCCACGTTTCACCCACAAATATACAATCAATTCACTTTATAGTATATTCTGAGAAGCACTTTGAGACGTCGAGAAGAAATGAAAAGCACTATATCAAAAGCAAGGATTATTGTTATTATTAAGGGAAGAATGAAAATAATTATAATAATGATTCCATTTCAGACGTTTCAAAGTGCTTCATAGGGCATACTGTAGAAAGGATTAGCTGTTTATTTTGTTGGCAAAACTTTGTCAGTGAATTATGGTAATCAGTGTCCCACAAATAGTTGTAAATTAAATTAACACTTTTTTTGAGGGAATATTACTCCTGGAAAGCGGTGTGACAAACAAGCTAACATCCAGGTTCCTACTTATTCCTAGGTAAAAAGAGATATGTGGATTAAGCAAACTCGCTTAAGAATTCTCCCTGCACAGGAATCAAACCTGGGTCCTCTCACTTGTGACGCAAGTGTTCTAACCACTATACTATGAGTCTCCATTTTGCTGTATTGGTATTAAGGGCCTTATTTTCATTCCCTAATGAAAAGGAAAGATGATAGTTGGCTACTTTAAATTAGAGCTGCAGCTGGATAGGAATTGTTGGAGATATCAGTATGGTTTCAATCACTTGTAATACCTTTGATATTTTAAATACATGCTCTTTCTCTGTTTCTTGGTGAGTCACAGCTGGAGCTCAATTCAGAATATAGAAAACTCACTGGGAAGGGGAGAAGACAGGCAAGTGTTTTATATCAACAACAACTTTGATTTATATAGCGCCCTCTTGATATATTTAGTGGATATTGTGTTGAATCACCTTATGAAAATATTGTATTTTTCAACCTGTGACCTCTATAGCCTTTTGGCTTCTGGATGTTCTGGGCATGCATGCTCACAGTCACCTCCTGCCTCCCACCTGCTAAGCATCAGGTTCCGCCATCATAAGGTCTCCAAGATACTGCCCCATCTAAAGGGCACTATATAAGTGCAAGTTGGATTTGTTGATATTTAACATATTAAACCAAACTCTTCATCTGTGCCTGTGGCCACTACACTCCTCCCCCAACCTTGCCTGGTGTCCAACCCTTTCTTTATAAAGTGCTCTGAGACATTGTCCTATGTGAAGGACACTGTACAAATCCAGATTGTTATGTACAGTATATGAAAAATATTAAAATGTCTTTGAATGGGTAAAATATATTGTTGTCATTGTGAAGCAGCGGGATGTTGAATGGCAAAATCTCTCTTTCATCTCAAAATGTGCGACTTGTATAGCCATGAGAAGCTTTAACACCCTTTACCCTAATGTATTGGCAAATAAAATGATCACAGTTTGAAGCCATCTGTTAAACTTGTTTGAGAGACTTTGATTCCGCTGCCCATTGAACTAATTATAACAAAACTCCCGCTGCCAGCCTATGCCTATTTATCTTCACTTCAAGTCAGTGATTTGTTTCCTTCACCGAAAGTCTCAACTTTTACGGGAACAAAAGCTTCTTGTAACTTGGAACTCACTCCTGCGAGATGCTGAATCAGACGCATTATCAGTGAAGTGCCAGATCTCCCCAGGAATGTGGACTCTTAATCTGGAGTACAGCTGCTGGGTCAGCAATGTTGAGTAGCTTGCTGGAGGCTGGCTGGGATCCATGTCGCCTAGTCCCTTTGCAAACTCATTAAGCATAAATGCCCACTCCACTGCTTTCAATCTGCTCCTCTGTCTGTGCGACTTGCAAATTTTAGAAGAGGTACAAGATCATAAATGAGAAAAGTCCATTCGGCAAGGCGTAAATATTAATCATGATCATAACTCTTACATTTGATTTAGTATCAATCCTTGCAATTTGATGTACTACCTTTTTCAGGATGGGAGAACGTCTCAACGCGCTTCACAGGATTTGCAGTGAAGTGCAATGACTGTAGTTTTTAGGTGGTCAATTTTCAAATACATATTTTATCTGGAGGCTGGGGAGTGAAACTGAAGAATGTAAGGAAATTGCGCCTTTCTTCTGAAAAGAGAAACACAAAGGGTTAATTCAGCACCCTGCCACCTGGGGAAAATGTTATCTGTACTGAAATTTCATTGAGTCTAGATTTACTTGATTCATATGAAACAGTTTAAAACATCCAGAATTTGGCAATTTCCATATTTACGAAGTTCAAAAAAAAGCAGCTGAAATGGAGCAAATCTGCTTTACTTCATATATAGAAAAAACTTGCTTATTTGAGTAGAACGGCAGTGGATCTTCTCATTGAGATCATCTGATTAATTCCTTATGAATATACATTCCTGTTGCCATCGCAAAGCTGATCAAAGCTCAAAGCAAATCCCTGCTATACTGCCTCCCATTCCAGGAGCCCACCCAGTTTCCTCTTCAATCATTCAACAGAGTCTGTGTTCCCTGCACTTAGTGGCAGTCTGGGCCAAGCAGGTATATATTTAATGATGGAAGTCCATTTGATGTACCTGCTACCTTGCACATTCTTTATTTCAAAGCCAGCGCAGCTGTTGGAGACTACCACCACTGGGCTGAAGGGACTTCACAGAAGGTCGTAAGGAAAATAACATTAAGGTTGGATGCACCAGCACCAAGGACACCAAACCCGATGATTCCTTATTGGAATAAAATGTAGTATTAATTAGTAATAATAAATAATATTTCTATTTAATATAGTTTTATCATGTCTTCGAGATGTCTCAAATCGCTGTGTAGAATATATTGTAAAGTGAATTCACTGTATATTTTGTGGGTGAAACACGGTAGCCAATTGCGGACAGTAGTTTCCCATAAACAGTCATAGATTTAGTGAGCATATTATTTATTTATTTGTTTGTTTGTTTGTTTATTTACTTAATTATTGAAGGGATTATTATCCCCAGAAAACCAATCTGCCAATCAACTAACAACCAGAGAACATAAAGGATTTATTATGTGAGATTTTACCTTTGAGGGACTTGTTTACTGCTAGGTAAACAGAGTGATTTGAACAAAAAGATAGTCATTTGAAAGTTATGGGTATATCGATCATCTGAAACTTTAGTTGTCTGTTGCTATACAAAATCATAGATGAGGAATGGTAAAATATAGGATTTTTATCTCGCTGAATTGGAGGAGCTCTGGTGCAGTGGAATATTCACGTGGCAGGAAAGCTCCCGCAGGACGGAATGACTTATTAAAGATCCTCGTTGAAAATCTCACATAATAAACCCCTTTATCTTCTGCGGTGAACAACTCTTATGATGTCTCTCTACAGTATGTTAATCATTGCATTTGATATGGTGCCGATTAACATCCTCAAAGCACTTCACAGAGAATTTCTGCAAAGTAAACGTGGCAGTCAGTTTGCACACAGTAATATCCCATTGGCAGGCGTGAATTGAATAATCAATTTAGGTACAGGATTGATGGTTAGGACATCAGGAGAAACTCTCTTCTCGTATTGAATAGTGTCATCTTTAATAATGGATCTTTATTGCCGAAGGACACAATCTCGATTTAATCGTGGTACCTCTGACAAGGCTGGAATCCCCCAGCTTTGCAATGGCGTGTCCGACCAAAGCATGAGCTCAAAATCCAAACATGGGCCCCAGAACCACAACAACAACAAAAATTAAATTTGTAGATCTCTCACCCAGAGACAAGAGTATAACCAACCGATTCAGGCAGAACCTTGAGCAATTTGAACAATCACTGGCCTTTTGAGTAGGAGACAGAAACATATCACCAAGACAGCAATGTATTATTTCACCAGTAAGTCTCAGTCTTCTCTACTTTCTTCACAAAACAAGAAGCTTTCTATTACTTAATCCAGGTACTCCTTGATTTGTCTCATGTTCTTTCCTACATCTTTTTGCCTTGCATATTGGGACTGAACTACAGTATAACTCTCCCTTCTCCGCCTATCCTGCTGCCCCACTCGCTCACTTCAACCAGCTAACTCAGGCTTGCTGCACATTGATGTTGAACCCCTCTCCGTGCCACCACTGGCGACCAAACTTTGATTTCCTTCATCCCTTCATTTCTCAAACTCTCCCTCTCTCTCACTAAGCCCCACCTCAAATCTTATCACATTAAACGCCATGACCACCTCCCTTTTCCTCTCCCTCCCCCTCTCTATTGGTTGATGTCTAACTCCATCCCTGTAAAGCACTCTTAGATGTTAACCTCCATCAAGGGTATGTTTAAGTGAAACGTTCTTGTTGTGTATGAGACTCGTTGTGTTGAAAGAGTGACAATAATGTTAAGTGCTGACTGAATCTGTTGCTTTGCATTAGCTAATATTCCAACCTCAATGAGAAAAGGCTTCAGGACAGAAAGCAATCAACTGACAATCTCTTTATCTTTCGACACATCTTGGGAAGTATTGTGAATTGGCAGGATCACACAAATATGCGTGTCATTTAATTATCTGACAAAGTCACAAGGAAGTCACTTAAAGAATCAAATGCTTCTATCTACTTGCTGTGGAAAGAACATACAACATACCAGGGTGATTGATTAGCAATTTGAAGGCTGAGAGAAAGTCTATCTTGTTCTGTTGCAGTATTATTCTTGGTATTATTTCAAGACATACTATGCAAAAGGCGCTGCGTAAATGAATGTTGCTGTTGTATTCTGTTATTATTTTTGAATACTAATGTGCGGTACAAGATCACAAAATTGGTGTGGATGAAGAAGGCCCTTCAGCCCATCCAATATAACACTTCTAGAGCTCCCATTCCACCATCCCCAGCATTAAAATGCTTGTTAAATGAGTCTAGCATTCTGGTCTCTACCACCTTTCCTGGCAATCTGTTCCAGTTGTTGATTACTCTCTATGTAAGGAAACACATCCCATATCGGTCCTGAATTTACCCTTCCCTAAATTCTAAACCTATACTCTTTTGTTCTAAGATCCGAGGTAAAATGAAGAGAAAAATAATTCTTTAACATTCACCGTTCCAGAACGTCACTTTAAATGAAGTTTTTTTTGCTGCTCATTCAAATCTGACTAACATTATTCACACAAATTTATCGGTGCCTTAATATAGTGTCCCATTTTGAATGTAACGAAGCAATGTTTTGATGTGAAATATTTAATATGCAAAGCATTCCTGCAGGGAGGTGAGTAAGGATTGAATACTGAGTCTCAGTAGAACATTTCTTGTCCATATGCAGAATGCAACTTGAACAAAGTGAATGCTGCAAAGATGTAAATAGACATATTTTAAGACAAAACAATTTTATTTGAAGCATTACTTCACCGACTTCCAAAGTGCAGGCAACCAGAATAACTTATAATATATATTTTGAATAATATATGGAAGTGATTGAACTCCTGTCCCAAAGTATTGATACACCATAGATTTGCCTCTTGATCTAAATATTTTGCCAAGTTCCTTTTTCCTTTTACTTGGCCATGCCTTATTCCATGAGGACCCCTTAAACTCAACTTAAACTCAACTTCTCTTTCTGTGAAATGCCACTTTATTCTGTACAGTGATATGATATTCTGCCAGCTCTGCACTGTTTAACAAAGCTATTAAACAGCTCAACAACAAAAATTGATTTATAAAGCGCCCTCCACGCCAGACGGTGTCTCAGAGCGCTTCACGATAACGAGCCAAGCCAGGGCCAGGGGGAGAAAGGTGACCAAAGGCACGGTCGAAGAGAAAGGCGTGGTCTTCAGCTGAGGCCTGAAACTGGGAAGAGAGGGGGAGAGGCGAAGGGAGTGAGTAAGGGACTTCCAGAGCCTCGGGGAGTAGTAGCTGAAGGCATGGCTGCCGAGGGTGGAGCGGAGGATTCAGGGGACAAGGAGGAGGCCAGACCCGGTGGAGCGAAGCTCACAAGTAGTGTAGATGGGAGCAAAGGGATTTAGACAGATTAAGTAGGCAAAGCTGTGGCAGATAGAGTTCAATCCAGGGAAGTGCAAGGTCATCCACTATTGACCAAAAAAAAGGCAGAATATTTTCTTAACGGGTAGAAATTAAGAACTGTGGAGGAGCAAAAAGATTTGGGTGTCTATATCCACAAATCATTAAAAACTAGTTCCCAGGTGCAAAACCTAATCAAAAAATCAAATGGAATGTTAGCTTTCATCTCAAGGGGCCTGGAATACAAGGACCCCTTGAAGAAATGATGCTTCAGCTGTATAGAGCATTAGTCAGATCTCACCCAGAGTGCATTCAGTTTTGGGCACCACACCTCAGGAAAGATATATTGGTCCTGGAAGGGGTGCAGCCCAGGTTCACCAGAATATTACCAGGCCTAAATGGGTTAAGTTATGAGGAAAGGCTGCGTAAACTTGGAGTGTATTCACTCGAGTTTAGAAGATTGAGGGGTAATTTGATAGAGGTTTTTAGGATGATAAAGGGATTTGATAGGGTAGATACAGAGAAGCTATTTCCTCTGGTGGAAGAATGAAAATTAGGGGACATAGTCTTAAAATTAGAACCAGGCAATTTAAGAGTGACATTAGGAAGCATTTTTTCACTCAAAGGGTGGTGGAAATATGGAATTCCATATCTACCCCCAAAACTTTGTGGATGCTGGATCCATACCCACATTGAAGAGTGAGGTTGATAAATTTTGTGTAAATTGGGGGATTAAGGGATATGGAGAGAAAGTGGGAAATTGGAATTAAAAGGATTAGTAGAGATTAGGGTATGGCGATATATCGATATATCGGTTATATCCGATAGAATCGTCACATTGATATGCCGGTATAGACGTTTCCGAAATATCGATTTATCGGAAAAGTCGATGCAGCGGGAAATCGGAATGCGCGCGCACTGAACTGCAAGACCCACAATGCTCATCTCTATACACAATGCACAGACCGAGTTGCAAGCCGACATATTGTCTTCATAGTCCTCGAGTACAATATACAGGCATGCAAGTGTTGGGGGGGGTGGGGTGAGAGACGGCGAGTGGGGGGTGCGAGAGAGGGACGGCGGCGGGGGGTGGGAGAGAGGGACGGCGGCGGGGGGTGGGGAGAGAGGGACGGTGGCAGGGAGTGGGGTGGGGAGAGAGGGACGGTGGCGGAGGGGGGAGGGAGAGAGGGGGACGGCGGCGGGGGGAGTGGGGAGAGAGAGGGACGGTGGCCGGGGTGGGGGGAGACAGACAGGAGGGGTGAGACGGGGGGATGTGATAATATACAGACAGGCAGGCAGACAGCCAGGCAGGCAGGCAGGCAGACAGACAGACAGACAGCCAGCCAGGCAGGCAGGCAGGCAGGCAGGCAGGCAGGCAGCAGATAGGGGGGATGTGAGAGACACAGAGAGAAAGAGATATTTACCTCCTGAGGAGAGAGGCCGCGAAAGCGCGCACACCTCACGACGCGCGCGCACCTCGCGACGCGCGCGCATGCACAGTACAAACCTTTTTTTCTCCCACAAAAATATCGGTATATCTCGATATGAGCCACTCGATATATCTAAATCGGAAAATTTTCATATCAACGGACCCTAGTAGAGATACAGATCAGCCATGATCTAATTAAATGGCGGAACAGGCTCAATGGGCTGTATGGCCTTCTCCTGATCCTATGTTCCTAATGCAGTAATGAGTAGGATATGTGTGGCAGGTTTATTTGACTTGGAGCAATCAAGCAGAATGAACACAAAAGAATGGCAAGTGGAGGATTCACAGAGACATTTCTTTAGTGAATGTGTTACCCTTTAGGAAGGGAAACTGTTAGGTGGACTTTAACTACCTTGTGGTGTTATTTGAATAAAGAAGGAAGCTTCAATCAGTGTCCTGGCCAACAATCCCCATGATAAAATTGGTCATTCACTTCATGGCTGTTTGTGAGGCAGCAGACTCTGCCTTTTCCCCAGTCATTGTTTCCGCAAGTATGCATGCGCAGAGATGGCATTTCAATTTGATCTGATTGCAATTGATAGAAAGAGGAAAGGCAGCAGTAGTTTGTGCCTATTTCACCCGTTACTGAGACACTGAGAAAGAAACGCGCATGCGCATCGGAACTACATTTAACTCAATGGGTAAAAAAGGCACAACGTCTCGCTGCCTTTCTGTTGCTTTTAAGGTAGGCATATCAACTCGCAGTTAAATAATTTTGGTAGTTTCTACTAAAAATGATTTGCATTATGTAAAATGTGCATTGTAAAAATATAAACCATTAAATAATCATCTACAATTTAAAGTTTTTATTTTCATAAGGTAGGCACTGCCTACCCTGCCTACCCTGACTGCACGTCCATGGATAATGTGCTGAATCAACTGCAAAGATTATTATTATTGTAACTATTATTAGTACAGTATTAGGTTTATGGAATAAACTATTAACAGCTTTGGTGGTGCGACAGACATGTTTATAAAAGGAACTAGGACTGTCCCTAGGAATGTAAACAATTCAGGATTATTAGACAAAGTGACAATGTGACAGAGGAACCTTTGGGGAAATTGAATGGCTGGTATAAATGGAAGGAGCAAATAGTCTGCTCCTATATTAAACTGTGGAAATGGACACATGGGCATATGTGTGACATTAAATGGTCTTAAGGGGGATGAGCTTAGAAGAGTACTCTCCTCACCAGAGAAGTCAGTCCACAGAGGACTCACCACTGCAGCCGAGGCTCATTGTTCTGTGAAGTCCTCTGTAATTGTATAATAATAATCCTTGCCTTATCACATCATTGAGACATCTAAACACGCTTCACAGGATATAGTTACAGTGAATTGACTATATTTTGTGGGCAAAATATCACAATTGAATATTTGATCAAGGTGCTGTCTAGTGCTAAAAATGTGGCTTTATGCCAATATCAGCCAGGACAGGGACAGGAAGACAGACATAGTGACAAAGAGGTTCAAAGAGGAAAGCGCAGAGCATAAAATGCTGATTTACGGTAACTGGAGGCGTGGCGGAGGGTGACAGGTAATAATTCAATCGGGTGGTTCAAATCACTAGCAAGCTGCTTAATCTTTGTTTATTGCACCACCTGAACCCTTGAATTAGATTCCTTCCTTTCTATCTACAGTGACCCCCACCCAGTCGCTCCTATTTAATGCAGAGTGTGTGTTTTTTTCCATCGTAATCCCTCAAAATAGCAACTAAGTGCAGCTGTCGACCACAGTTGATATCATTCAGAGGAGATTTTCTGTGATGCACTAAAAGTCTGTATGTAGGTCAACAAAAAAGAGATAGGAACGGATTTTTAAATCATGCATAGCTTACAACTTAATTAATTTTTTATTATAGTAACCCTGGCTTTTTTGTTACTCAAAGTTCATGTGTAATCTGTTTTCCCACTTGCTTGTATAACCAAAAAAAGCTGACATTAAAGGTTGCTGCAGATAAGAGCCTTGTTGCTAAGATAGAAGCAGATGGTGTTACACTGATCAAATTCACAGAGATTTTCCAAAAGACTAGATGTTGGAGTTTTACTTCTAGAGATTGTCCTATACATTTTTCTGCTAAATTGTATAGGATTTTCATTGTCCCATCTCCACCTCCTCCCCAGCCAAACAAGTCCCGTAGTGTAGTGGCTTATGCGCTCGCCATGCAAGCAATAGGACCCGGATTCGATTCCTGGGCAAGGTCAACCTCAGGTATGTTTCCTTACACTACATGCTTCTGTTTACCTTTAAAATAATCTACAACTATTTGTGTGACTCTGCTGTGCACAACTGGCTGCCACATTTCACCCCCACAAAATACAGTCAATCCACTTTGCAATATATTCTGTGACGCCCTTTGAGATGTCTCAATGACATGATAAGGCGCTATATCAAATGCCAGGATAATTGTTCTAACTTTCCCTTCCCATGTAGTATCCATTGGATCACAGCAAAGACTTGGATTTATATAGCACCCTTCATGCTGGATCGTGTCTTGGAATGCTGCAGACTAATAGGGGTTGGACACAGAACAATACAGGGGGATAGATAATATAGACACGGTCAAAGGATAGATCTTCAAATGGGATTTAAAGGTAGATGGGCAAGTGGGAAAGGCAGAGGAATTGAGGCAGGGAGTTCCAGAGTCCCTGGAAGAGTCAAATTAATATTGTCACAAGGCTCTGAAAGATATGTAGGGTGAAAGTTGTCACGTGACAATTTTTGGTGTTAACTTATTGTTGAAGTTGGCGACCAGTCAGTGCATTAATTATTGACTGTGAGTATGCTAGTAATGGATTATCTCATCTCTCCCACCCCCCAGCCCACCATTTCCCCCTTTGTAAACTGTTCAAAATTGTTGCCACAATTGTTTGACTAACTGAGTTTTCAATATCGATCCAAGAGCCAAAGTTTGATGCATGGCTGACCACATAAGAGAACTGGAGGGGATGGTCCGTCCATCATCAAGACTTTGATTGGTCACTTTTTTCCAGAAATTATGTGCTTTATCAGTAATCGTGGTGTAAATTAACGTATTGTGTGTTGACATTTTAATATTAATAATCCTTGCATTTGACATAGCTCCTTATCACGCCGTTATGATGTCTCAAAGCGCTTCACAGAATATACTATAAAGTGAATTGACTATTTTGTGGGCAAAACACAGCAGCCAATTGCTCACAGCAGTGTCCCAGAAACAGTTACGTATTTTTAAGGGTTTATTATCCCCACAATGTAATCTGCTAATTCACTAACACCCAGATTCCTCAAATTTTCACTCATCGAAGCACATTTTTATTAATGGTTTATTCGTCTATCCTTTATCGTCCTTACCATTAAATACAAACAGAACAATTGATATTAGTCCTTTCAACTCTAGGATGATTAAAGCACTGAGAGCAGTCATTGGGAGCAGGGATTCTTCCCACTCAACTTCTGTTAACCCAGTAAGCCAAAGCCCTAACAGGTAAGGTGGTCCTAGCTGGATAAGCAGCAGGGGAAGCTTGCCAGACACTGAACTCAATGGCAAGCTATGTGGTTTCAGCTGATTAAACTCCCACTAGCACCCCAATGCACACTCTAGAATCCCTAAACCTTGGCTCTTACCAGCCTCATACTCTCCGGAATTAGGTTAAGAAGGGGTCTTCTTCCGAGGAGAGCGCACAGAATTGGCTGCCATGTTTTATCCGCAAAATATACAGTCAACCCATTTTACAGTATATCCTGTGAAGTGCTTTGAGACGAGTCGAAGATATGATAAGGTGCGATATCAAATGCAAGGATTATTATTGTTATTTCCATTCCAGATAACATGAATTTCCATGTTTGGGTGGCACAAAGTAAACTCTTAATCTGATTCGGATACTCTTAAGCATGGTGATGGGTTTCCACATGTGTCAGGCACCAGGCAGATCGAAACAAGAAGTGGTTAAGAGTACTGTACATAAATGTACAGGATATGCAGCAGTGTTATAATATTTGAACAGAATGGTGCATTTTCCACGTCATGGTAGACAAGTATCAGCCATGCCTCGCAGGCTGTCAACATGAGAACGAGAGAAAGCAAAGCGTGCCTTATAACGCAGTCATAAGTGGACCAATGTTTTATTCATAGATTGCACCTCCAGCAAATTAAAAGAGAAATAAAAGGTCAATAGCATGAACCCTTCTCTTGGAGCCCATAAACCAATAACGTGTTTTATTAAGTATCGATATCTATATCTGACGTTGCTTAATAACATTTATTCCCTGTTTTCTCTAGTCATCAATAATTTTCTGCCTTTGTGGCCTGGTCCATCACTTTGTGCAATTGTATTATAAGGGTCCATAAATGCAATTTACCTCACATTTTTATTTTTGGAAAGGCTGACTGCTTCTGTATCGAAGCCAGCTGCCCAACAGTCTTGTCAGGCTTGGCACCTGTCTAACTTATAATCTACACTCAATATTGCAGAGCCAAGACTCACAGTCCATCTGATGAGGTTCCACAAAGGTAGGCACTCGCAGTAATCTAGCTATGATTTGTCATTAAACCGAGGAGCAATCTTCTGTGAGTATTTCTTCTGAGGGATATTATCTTTTAACAGCCTCTTTATTTTTTAATAGGAACGCCACGCTCATATTCAGTAAAATAACAGTTTTATCAATTCTGGGCATATTTTTTTCAGTAGACTAGCAGAGACTTCATCACCAGTGGTAGCTTGTGTTAAATTGCCTGTTTCAGAGGGTTCCATAACATCTATTAGTCTGTGAATGGGAGCTGATTTCTCTCCAAATGAATCAAGATCATTCTTTTTTCTATGCCCGCATGTCGATGTGTCTGTAGCAAAAGTGCTTGTGAAGTAATACAGCATCTGCAATGCTATGTGCTTATCTATACGGTGATTGTATTTGAGAATCGGCAATTTAGTTTCCTGATATCAGGCATTTAAATCTGTAAGATTCAATGATTCTAAGAAATACCCAGTCACTAAACAATTGGTTGTTCACTTTGTGGCTTGTTATGGGACATTACTCTGTGCTAATTGGCTGACGGACTCACCACACTCATTCCATTTTGCAGTAAAATCCTGTGAAGCACTTTGAGCCGTCTCAACAGTGTGATAAGGCACTATGTGAAATGCAAGCATTATTATGTTGACAGATTTATGGTAAAACATAATGCTTCCATCAAATAATGTAGATGTTATGGGGAATACAAAGGGTAGGGGGTTATGTGAAGTATAAACACTGGCACAGATTAGTTGGGCTCATTGCCATATTGCTATGTTATTATATGTAATGTGGGATTATTATTTACAAAGATAACATCCTGTGAAGTGCTTTGTGACATTCAATGATGTGATAAGGTGTCATATCAAATTGAGTGTTTTTTATTATTATTATTATTATTATTATTAACATTAATACACTGAGCTGCACAAAAAAACAATAAGAATATCTGCCCTTTTTTTTTGCAATATGAAAAAATGTGACACCAGCTCCCTTCAATAGATTTAATTGAATCTATTCACTTTGAGGTAGTAGAGGTATGCAGACATGGGTATGGTACTATAGTTCAATGCCTGATCTGTTCTGATGGAAGGAATTTGATGCTTCTATTATCAACCGAGCAAGCCAGATTAGCAACAACAAATTACATGTGTATAGAGGATGTCAAGTGGACATCCCGAGGCACTGGCAAGAGGAAAGTCAAAACTGTGTTCCCACTTTCAAGGCCTGAAATTCCACCCGGAGATAGCCAGTTTTTCCTAGAATTTAAATTTGCGAGGAATTGGAAAAACCTTTCTTAAATTCCTTCTTAATTGGAAAGCTGCTTCCAATTTGAAAGCTGCTCTTTTTTTTAACAAAATTCCAGAAAACAGACTTTAAAATGAATCAGTTGTGGCATTTCAAAAAGAATCATCTCTAATAGAAGTGTGTGAGATTTTAAATGAGATTGAGAAAGTAAACTCGGAACAATATCTCCAAACACACCGTGATAGCAGAAGAAAAGAACACAGGTTTCAAGTCTTGCAAATGACAATTTTAGAACAGACACCAGAAAGTATTTCTGACACTGGTTACCGGGAAGGGTGGTTAAAGTCAACACTTGGAGTCGTAACTTGATGCTGTTGTGATGGATGGATGGTATGCTATATTTTGCTTGAAGGTGAAATCAAATGAACCAAAAGGTCTTCTTCATCTGAACCTCTCTATTGCGATCTGCTGTATGTTCCCAGGGCTCACAAATCATTTATATATTCTCTCTGGCATGGCCCTTGTGTTTTCAGTGCTTAATGATACTCCTTGCATGTGATACAGCACCTTTCAAGTTGGGAGGATGTCTCAAAGAGCTTCCTAGAATATATACTTGAGGTGTGAATTGCAGTGACTGTATTTTTAGAAAAGCACAACAGCAACTTGCGCATATAAATATCCCCAAACAACCGTGAAGCGAATGACAAGTATTTTTGGGGGGATTGTTGGACAGAAATGTCTCTTCTTTTTGCATGGTGCCACAGGATTCTTAACGGCCACCTCAATAGGCAGACAAGGCCTAGGCTGTAATACCTTCTTAGAAAGACAGATCCTCCACGACATTGGAGATTCAGCCTTGACAATGTGAGTTCAAAGACTCGACATGGGCCTTGAGTCCACAACTTTCAGACTCGGAGGCAACCACAATTACCAACTGATGTGATTTACTGGTACTGTATGTCCACTCTAGCTGCTAAAGATGGATATGACTTTGACAAACTTCCTTGTAACTCTGCACACATGCTATGCAACTCTAAAAAAAACTGAACATTGTACCAGAAGCTTTTTTAAAAATAATTAACAAAATAAATCGACCTTTTTAAGATAGGGTCATTTGCCTACAGGCAGAGGTTAAATGTTATACTTGTAAGTTGCCATCAGTAGTCTGTACGTGTGCACAGCCCAAGCCATTCATTTCCAATAACTGTTTCTAATTTGATACATTCCCAGATCCAAAGCCTGAATGTTGACCTCCACAATTAATTCACAAGTTAAAAGATCCTGCCTGCAGGAACATGTCCCAATTAAAACTGTTTTTCACATCAACGCAAGTGTTTTTTTTAGTTATTTTTGTTGCATAACAATGTAACATTAATTTAATGAAGGCCGCTTCATGCCCGCGGACAGAGTCTTATTCATTTTCATTGGCGAGGTTTATTAGGCAGATTACGTCACTGTTGTGCAGGTTTCCCCCCACCCCCGCCTTCATATAACGTTCAATGTCATTCCCCTTCCAATGCTGATTCCTAATGAAATTACTCACAATGTATTCTCTCCCCAGTTTTCTTCTCAATAAAATTGGGAATTTTAAACATAAAGTATATGAATCTTTTTATATTGAGTGACCTGTGTTTGCTGAAGAACAACCTCCAGTCTGTGCTGGCTTCATTGTAACAACTTGGGTTTTGTATCAGCACATTTATTTCCTAAATCAAGAGGTAATGACATCTGAGTGATTACAATCTCACTCTCTGTCTATGACTTCCCCCCGCCCCCAGCATGTTCATACTGCATTATGTGGAGTCCTGTAGCTCAGTGGTTGGAGCACTCGCCTTACGAGCGCGAGACCTGCCTTCGAAACCAGACAGGTCAGGACAAAACCTTGGGCAAGTTTCCTTACTCCACAAGTCTAATAATAATCCCTCCAAAAACAAAATAATAAAAAATTGGTCCAAAAAATATTTCAATCCACAATTGTTTGTGGGACACTGCTGTGCACAATTGGCTGCCGCGTTTCTCCCACAAATATACAGTTAATTGACTTTGCAGTATATTCAAATGTACAATCAAAAGCACATAGCTTTGAGATGTCTAGAAGACGTGAACAACACTATATCAAATGCAAGGATTCTTCTTATTATATATTATATTATTATATTATGTCAAAATGCATGATCTTGCAATCGTGAGACATATTATTACTTCTCTTTAAGGGTTCCAAGATTCCACTCCCTGGGTGAAAGGTGCAATGCAGATGCACATTATTGTTGTTGGTGGTGCTTCTCTTCGATTTGAACTCTCTCCCTCAATCCTTCCTCCTTTACTCCTCCTTCCCCACTTTGAGATCATGACTCAAGATCTTACTGTCTGACTATGCTTACAGTTTCCTCCTCCTTGCCCCCAGTTTGGGGTCAGGTTCTACCACTGTTAAGCTCTCTGAGACACTACCCTGTGTAAAGGATGCTATATAAATGCACGTTGTTGTTGGTCTGTGCCTGAAGCAAGATCAAGTGGGATGTTTGGATGAAGAAAGACCTGCTGACTATTCCATGGGACCTCAGAATGTTACAGCACAGAAGGATGCCATTCGGTCCATTGTGCCTGTGCTTGTCTGCACTCTGAGACACTACTTCAAGAGAAGAGAGTGATATAAATGCAAGTTGCTTTTGTCTTTTCCCCCATCACCATCCTTCTCCTTTTTAAAGATTGTCTAAAAGCAATTATGATTTCTGTCTTCACCAGTATTTTTGTTAGGGCGTTCCATGATCTAACAACTTTCTATGTGAAACCAAATTTCTCCTAACCTCTCTCTGGCTAATAAGTGTCAGTCTAGCTGAGTTGGTAGCACTCTCGTCTCTGAGTTAGAAGGATGTGGGTTGAAGCCACATGCCGGGAATTGTAATTCATACAGTCCAGGCTGACACTACCATGCAGTGCTGGGGCTGTGCTGTGTTATTGGAGGTCTTGTCCTTTGTATGAGACGTTAAACCGTCTGCCTGTGGATATTTAAGGTCCCAAAGCACTAATTGAAGTGAGGTGAATTTATCTGGTCAAACATCCCCCAAATAAAATTGGCCATTCGTGTAATGGCTTTTTGTGGGACATTGCTGTGCGCAAATTGGCCGCCTGATTGCCTATAAAACAGTGTATCCTGTGAAGTATTTTGTGGCATGCTTAAATTGTGAATGGTATTATCACAAATATAGTCAAACCTTGCCGAATGCGACTTTCTCGAGTGTGAATTTGACTATACTTGAAGAAATAAATGCAGTACCTTTTTGCGGAACATGAGTAAAATTTGAGTACAAACGCTGGCTGGTCCCGCACGCATGCGCGCTTGGGAAGACGCTGCCAACTTACCGAACGTGATTTTAGTTTTCCAGGAACATAACCCCCGCATTTGGCGAGGGACAACTGTATAAGGAATTTTATTTTTTATTATCGTCTTAAATTCATAGCCTCAAGTTATTGACTCTCCTTAAATTGCCCTTCCCAACCATTTTCTGCTTTTGCGTATCTGAAAGTTTTCTTCATCCATCAGTTCATGCTAGGACAACTACAGACAAGTAAACAACAACAGAAAAACAAATAATAATAGTGACAAATTATTAATAATATAAGTATTACATATATATTGTAGCATAAGACACTCAATGTGTTTCTAAATTAGACCACAATACGTGGATTTGGCGTAATCTCAAGCATTCAATGTATTCACTACCTTGCAAAAACATTGCAGACTGTGATATCCTGTATTTACTGGTCATAACTGAGTCCTGATATGATAAAGATGAAAAATCATATCTTATTCACTCACATGGTCAGGTTGGAGTGATAAAATCTGCATGAGGCACGAAGAAATTTGCTTCACAAAGTGAACAGGAAATATAATGAGGGTTGTAATTTTATTCTTCATCTGCAAAACTTTCAGAAGAGACACTAGGAAGTCTTTCTTTCACCAGAGGATTATTCATGATTGGAACATATTGTCAGGAAAGATAGTTGAGGCCATGAAGCTGGGATCTATTTAAAGAACTTGGTGCTGTGATGGGAAGACAATATTCTTTCTTGCCAGATGAGATTAAATGGGCCCAAACTCCTTTTTCTACAATCCTTGCGGCCCTTTTTCTACAATCCTTGAGGCCCTTTAAAGCTCCACTTTGAATCCCCTTTCTGGAGTGATCAGGAGTTATATGTAGATCTCACCATTGCACAATAATTAAACCAAGCTTCATAGGCATATAGTGGGACAGAAGTTTCCCAGGACTAAAGTCGTCAATCCGTTTGCCTTGTTGTACTTCAGAAACAGAGGTTTTTCTCCAGTCAAGAAGATATCCAATGCCACGTATTTTACTTTTTGCTAGAAATCAATATCTAGAGGTACCTAAGCGCTCTGAGACGCCATCCGGTAAGGAGGGCGCTATATAAATCGAAGTTGTTTGTTGTTTACCAATGGATGCAAACAATTCAAAATGACAATACAAAATTACATTTGTAATTTCATGCCTTTCACATCAGGAGGATCTTTGTTGTGTCTTGAAGCCCCACTTTAGTCATTTACTCTCAATCTAGTCTGACACCTCAAGGTCGTGCTGAAGGAGAGCTGCAGTATCAGAGATGCCATCCTTTGGATGACAGATTGATCTGAGGCCAATACACAGAAACTCATGTGTGGCACTGTGAGATGTCCTCCCAATGTTCTCGATTGCGAGGATTGTTATTATGGAGTTCCTGTAACTCAGTGGTAGAGTACTCGCCTTGCAAGTGAGAGACCTGAGTTCAATTCCAGGAGAGATGAAACCTTGGGAAAGTTTCCTTACTCCACACGTCTGATAACAATCCCTCAAAAATAAACAATAATAATTTGGTCATTTCAATCTGCGACTGTTTGTGGGATGCTGCTTTGTGCAATTGGCTGCCATGTTTCACCACACAAATACAGTCAATTCACTTTACAGTATTTTCTGTGAAGTGCTTTGAGATGTTTAGAAGACATAAAAATGCTATATCAAATGCAAGGATTATGATTATTATTATTTGTTGTTGTTTATTTCGCTGCAAAAAATTCTGGCTTTATTATATGCAGCGCCAACTGTTACGTGAAGCATAGAGCTGATATATTTTCTGCTTATTTGCGTCCTGGCACCTAAAAGCAGTTTATTGCATGTCTCTGGCATGACACAATGTGACAAGCTCCAGATGTGAGTGTTGTGAACATACACTGAGCATCATGTCATGTCTGCCAAGGTCCATGGGGCATCAGGGAATTGTTGGCTTCGGTTTCCCATGTGCATTCTAGGAACAACATGCTCAAATTAAACTTTATTTTTCAACACTATTGACTCAATCCTCTTTGCTCAAGTAGCTTCTTGCCCCCTACCCACCATTAGCAGGTAAACTTTCAGTCATTCTGCCCTGCTCTCTGGAATTCCATCCTGGAATCTCTCCGACTCATTCCCTTTCTCAATTCACATCCCAAGATCCATCTCTTGACCATGCCTTTTCCCCTCCATAACTGCAACAGCATCCACCTATCCAGCATCGTGAAGCACTTTGAAATGTCCTCCCGATGTGAAAGATGCTGTGTAAATCTAATATTGTTGTTGTGTAAATTTAAGTTGCATTGTAATTTGTACTGTATTGTACATTATTAATTATTTGTTGCAGAGCAGACAATAATGCGCCATTGTTTCTCGCCAAGAAACTTATTTGGGCAGGCATTTAAATAAATCTCTGTCCTTTCAAAACTGTGGTCCATGTGACATTAAATGGTGCCCCATAGTGGTATGTCAAGCATAAAGCTGCTGGAATTGATGCTTATTACTATAACGACCAATCCACTCCCTCTACTTAGCAGGCTCCGGCCAGCTCCACATCTCCTGCCTGCCCTGCCCTGCCCCACCTACCATTGGCGGTCAAGCCTTCAGCCTCTCTGCCCCATCTTCTGGAACTCTATCCCCTTGGGACATCCTCCCGACATGAAAGACGTTATGCAAATGTAATTTGCTGTTTTGTGGTTATTTGCACTGTGGTATTTCCATACGAGTCTTTGTCATGACATAATATGATACGTCCAGATGTGCATCGCTCCGCTGGATCTCTCCTCCTCCTTGTCCCCTGAATCCTTCGTTCCACCATCGATGGCCATGCCTTCAGCCACTATGCCCCGAGGCTCTGGAACTCCCTCCCTCATTCCCTTCACCTCGCCCCCCTCCTTTCCTATTTTCAGGTCTCGGCTAAAGACCTTTCTTTTCGACCGCACTTTCGGTCACCTTCTTTTGGCGTGGAGGGCGCTATATAAATCCAAGTTGTTGTTGTTGCATGATATGAACATACACTGAACCTGGTGACAGGTGCCAAATTGCTAGTGCTGTGTGAAAAACATTCTCCTAACTTCCCCTTTCACTCTTCTCGTGATTACTTTATATTTATCTCTTCCAGTCACCGACTCCTGTAACCAGTGGAAATAGCTTCTCCCTATTTACCTTGTCAAAGCTCTTCATGATTTTGTGGTGCTCTCTCAACCTTCTGTGCTTTAATGAAAACAGACCCAATGTCTCCAGCCTCTTCACACTGTTAAATGTTGACAATATGCTCTGTATCTCTGCACACACAAGCACAGGTATGCTTTGATTCCTGTGAATGACGTGTTTCTGTCAGCTGGCTTCACATTGATGTCATGGGACTCCATGGATGGTTCACTGTTTATTTGAGATAAGCTTGCTCTGAGAGTAACACTGACAAGTCACCTATTTAAGCCTGGTGTGTGCCCTTGTCAGAGTTTGGCTTGTTCATTCTCAAGCTCCTCTCCCTTCTGCTGGCATATATTTAATTTAAAAATGAATTGTGTCACTTTGAGAAATATGATTATAAATCTATCGCCAAATCAGAAATAGGCCATTCCGTAATTTACTTTTCCTCGGGTTTTGTTTCAAAGCAGATTATTGCAAATCTCTTATTTTCGATTACCTCCTGATATGAAAGGTACAATGGACAGCAAACCTCACATACAGCATATCAGTTGGGACCATACATTTAGTACGACTCATGCAAAGTATGAGTAATGTGAAACTTGCAGAGAATATAAAGTCTTGAATGGGAGTCCAGCAGATGTGCGACTTGGATGATTAAACGATTTATGCAGATCAGACTTGTGCGAGTTTTACTGTAAATGTCATTTGATGTTGTGGTTCCTATATTGAGCAGTACAATACTGAGATAAACTGTTTTCCCGAATAGTGCCTTAGGAGTTTATCGACCACTTGAACAGACAACAGGATCTTGGTTTAACATCTCCTCTGAATTCACGGCCTTGCCCCCGCCTATCTCTCTGACCTACTGTCTCCCTATCAGTCTGCCCGCACCCTCCGTTCAGCAGACTCAGGTCTGCTCCACATCCACTGCCCTAACCGCCCAACCATTGGCGGCCGGGCTTTCAGCCTCTCTGCTCCCACACTGTGGAACTCCATCCTGCAGCCCCTCTGCCTCGCTTCCTCCCTTTCCTTCTTCAAGGCCGGTCTCAAGACTTTCCTCTTCGACCGTGCCTTCGGCTGCCCCACTAACTCTTCCCCCTCTCCCACTCTGCTTCCCCCTATTTCGACCCTCCAAAAATAGGAGGGTCGAAACCTGCCCCTCGCCCCTCGCCCCCCACCCCCCGCTTGGGTCCTGGACAGACTGTTCAATGCTTTGGGACGTCCTCCCGATGTAAATGGCACTTTATAAGTGCAATTTTGTTGTTGTTGTTGAAATATGGTACCTCCGACAATGCAGTTACCCCCACCACCCCAGCACTTCCCTATACTGTCAGGTTAGAGTATGCGCTCAATGTCTCAACATGGGGCTTGAATCCACAACCTTCTGATTCAGAGGCAAGAGTGCTACTGACTTAGCCAGGCTCTCACCTGGTCATCCTTGCTTCTTTTCTAAATGTAA
Organism: Hydrolagus colliei; assembly: GCA_035084275.1. Lineage (NCBI taxonomy): Eukaryota > Metazoa > Chordata > Chondrichthyes > Chimaeriformes > Chimaeridae > Hydrolagus > Hydrolagus colliei. Next base: position 148,219,203 of record CM068742.1, read on the forward strand.
TGGAAGCAAATATTTACTCTGGCTATGCAGGCCAATTTGTTGATTTCAGCGAGTTCATTGCTGGGCAATTATAATTAAGTCATGGCATGTTGTATTTATAATTCAGTTTGATATTTATCATTTAATTCGATATTTATCATTTTCAGTTTACACTGCAGTTATTTACAAACTGACGCTGGCAAATTTACAAAACTTATCGAACAGAGCAGAATAGCTGGAGGACATTCGAATGTTTACCATTGCAACATAATACATACACTCGCTCCCTTCTCTCCAGTCCGTGTGAATTCCCATCTCATCCCTCCCTCTCCTGGTCCAGCTCTAACAAGACAATATGCAAATTAAATAAGATCAACGGTGATATGTTTCAACACCAAATTCTTCTGCTACCTGATAGTTTCAAGACAGGTAAAGTTACATATAGATACTGAATAGAAACAGCCCCAACTGGCACTTGCCAATGTTTATACTCCACACAAGATGGAGTCCACTTGCTCAGTGGTTACAGCATGAGACTTGTGTTCGAATCCAGGCAGGTCAGGGCGAAACCTTGGGCAAGTTTCCTTACTCCACACGCCTAATAATAAGCCCTCCCAAAAAACCACAATCATAAAATTGGTCATTTCAATCTACGACTGTTTGTGGGACACTGCTGTGTGAAATTGTCTGCCTCATTTTGCCCACAAATATACAGTCAAGTCACTTTACAGTATATTCTGTGAAGCGCTTTGAGATGTCTAGAAGACGTGAAAAGCGCAATATCAAATTCAACGATTATTTTTATTATTAAACTCCAAGCCCTCCTAATCCTTACTCATACACTCCTCTATTCCAGTTTCCCTCCCGATAAAATGCTTATTCACTTTATGCTCCCTCAGTCCTAGTACCCTAGCCCCTCCCCCACATGCCCCTTATGGAATATATAGTCACTACACTTCACAACAATTACCTGTGATGCGTTTTCAGTTTCAGTCTCATAGGTACCACATCAAAGGCATGGATTATCATTATTATTCAAATAAAAATCGCTGGTGCAACTAGTGAGTAATATTTTGTCATCCAAATTGAATGAGTAAATCATTTTAAATATTAAGGGTCTTTCTCCGAGATATTAAAATACTGGTTAAATATTATCCTTGAGAGGAGTGTTTGAGGGATATTTTTTTCATTAAAATAACTTTAATATCTTGTGCTTATGTTGAATGGATTGTGAGATATAAAAAAGGGAAATGATTGATTAGGTGTTAAACCGCCAGCGGTCAAAATAAAGTTCTTCACTAACGAGAGAGCATTTTGCTTGGTCTGTGAACACAAGTCTTTGAGACAAAGAGCCTTGCGGAAGGTGAATTAGAGCAATCATGTTCCTCGAGTTTACTTACCGATTAAAGCACAAAGAAAACGCAATGCTGCTTTATTTGATAGGAGATTTGGCAATTTAATAAAAGTCATAAGCGTGCAATAAAGAAGTTCATATTGCAGCAGAGACGACGTTGGAAAAGCAATAGGAAATCTTGGGCGTAGATGCAGACGTATGATATCTAGAGTGAAAATAACCAACCCATCTGTCATGGTCAGCAATGGCTATATCAAGTTGCTGATAGTCTGTCAGCTTCTGTGTGCTTCAAGGCATATATTTTTCCCAGCCAATATTAAAGTGCCGGTCTTTGCTATTAATAAACTTGTGCTGGCTTTAAATAAGCTATTAAAGCCCTGCCAGGTATAACCTTTGTTAAAAAGTATTTACTGTTTCAATTTTCTGGCATTTCATAGCCTCAGTGCCTTAGGTAGTGTGTGGCTGAAATATACCACGCATTTTTCTCCGCCAAAGTGACCGTATTATAAACTGGATATCTAAATGATAATAGTCACCACTTGGGAGAAGGCATGAGGCTGTAATATCCTGGCATATTGATATTCAGAGCATTTATCAGGATCCACATATTATGTATCACAGCTTTATATTGTTGGCAATGGAGTTGTTGCAGTGAATGTGAGCTGAATCATTTTAGCTCTAGGGTCTGGTGGGTTTCAATTCAAGCCAGTCACATACAGTGAAAACCTTCTCGCTCTCCACCTCTCTCACACACACACACTTGCACGCACATTACACGTGTATACTGTACTTGCAGGGCAAGTCTTACAATGGTGAGGGCAAAGGGAGAAGTTGTGAGACTCTGTTTCACACACGGTGGTTAAGATGTGTGTCCAACACAAGAAACAGAATTCATCGTAATTATTTAAAGACAATCAGGCTAACAACTGGAAAGGAAACGTATGAACACATGGGGAAACAGCTGGGGGTGTGGCAGGTGAGGGGGGAGAAATTCCACTTGGGTCTATACTTTTTCTCAGGAATTTAGAGCATTTGGCAATATTTTTCAATCGAATTCGATAATAATCCTTGCATTTGACGCAGCACCTTTCATGTTGAGAGAAATCTCAAAATGCGTCACGGGATATACTGTCAAGTGCAGTGAATGTGTATTTTGTAGGCAAAATTTAATCTATTGAAAAATACAGCCTGAAAATTAAGGCTGAATTTAAGACTCTGCCAGACTGTACATACACTCTGAAATGCTAAGAAAACAGTCAGGTCAGGATTCAGGTGGAATTAATCCTCCTTGGTGTTGATGGGAGTAACTAAACAACAACAATAAAATTACACTTGTATAGTGTAGGGTCCGTTGATATGGAAATTTTCCGATTTAGATATATCGATGGGCTCATTTCGAGATATACCGACATATCGATATTTTCGGGGGGTTTCGTACTGCGCAATGCGAGGTGCACGCGCATTCGGAGGTGCGCACACATTCGGGGCCTATCTCCTCAGGAGGTATATATCTCTCTCTGTGTCTCTCACACTCATTCTCTCCATCTCTGTGTTTTTCTGTCTGTGTCTCTGTGTCTCTCTCCTCTCTCACATGCCCCTCCCCATCTCTGTCTGTCTGTCTGTCTGTCTGTCTGTCTGTCTGTCTGTCTGTCTGTCTGTCTGTCTGTCTAACCCTAACCCTAACCCTAACCCCCCCCACCCGGGTCTCCCTCTCTCCACCCCGCCCCCCCCTCCCTTGGTCTCTCTCTCTCCCTCCCCACCGCACCCCCCCGGTCTCTCTCTCTCTTCTTCCCCCTGCCACCCCTCCAGTCTCTCTCTCTCCCTCCTCCCCCTCCGGTCTCTCTCCCTCCTCCCCCTCCGGTCTCTCTCCCTCCCTCCCCCCACACCCCAGTCTCTCTCTCTCCCTCCCCCCACCCCCTGGTCTCTCTCCCCTCACCCCCCCGTCTCTCTCGCCCCACCCCTTGTATACCTGTATATTGTATTTGAGGACTATGAATACAATATGGCGGCTTGCACCTCGGTCTGTGCATTGTGATGAGCATTCTGGGTCTTGTAGTTCAGTGCACGCGCATTCCAAATTTTTTCGATATATCGGTTTTGCGATATATGGATATTTTTAAAATATCTATATCGATATGAAAATTATATCTGATATAACCGATATATCGATATATCGCCGGACCCTAGTATACAGCCTTTCACGTCAGGAGGATATCACAAGGCGCTGGGAATAAACAGTTAGTTCTAACAGGGAAAAAAATGACAGCAGGTAAAATATGTTGTTTATTGGTGCTGAATTTCTGCCCCCCCAAAATCTATCCTGTGTGGGACCTCAGGTAATGTCTCAGTCAAAGGACAGAATCACTGAGAGTGAAGCACTCCTCCAACACTGAATTGAGGTATCAGCAGAAACTTTGAGTTCTAAGTCCCAACATGGAGCTTGAACACACAACCTTCTGACTCTGAAATGAGAATATTACTAACCCTGCCAGACTGACAACAGCTTCCAGAGGAAGTTCTCTTTAATGAAACTTTAAACCAAGTTACAGTCTGCATGCTGAGCTAGACAAAAATGATCCCAAGACACTATTTGAAAAAAAAATGGAGCTTATCCTGGCAACCTGGCCCCCAAATAAAAAATGGTCATTTACTCCATGGCTTGTTTGTGGAACATTGTCGTGTGCATGTTGGCTGCTGCCTTTGCTCACAAAATACACAGAGTAAATATTGTGAAGGACTTTGAGACGTCCTCCTGACAGAAAAATAATAATAATAATCCTTGCATTTGATATAGCTCTTTTCACATCTTCTAAATGTCTCAAAGTGCTTCACAGAATATACTATACAGTGATTTGAGGAGGTGGTAGATAATAATAATATTAATAATAATAACCCTTGCATTTGATATATCACCTTATCATGTCATTGAGACATCTCAAAACGTTTCATGGAATATACCGTCAATTGAATTTTGTGGGTGAAATGTGGCAATCAGTTGCACATAGTATTGCACCACAAACAGTCATGGATTGAATGACCAAATTATTTTTTTTTGCAAAGATTATTTTCCAGGAAAGTGATCCGCTAATTGAATGATGACGGGTTCCTACCTACTAGGTAAGCAGAGGTGTGTTGAGTAAGCAAAGTTGCCTAAGATTTTGCCCTGCCAAAGCCCTTATACAAATGTAATTTTGTTGTTGTTGTTGCCTGGGAATCGAACCTGGGTACTCTCGCTTGTGAGGCGAATGCTCCAACCAATACGTTACAGGACTCCACCAGGATGTTGTTGTGGAAGTGAGGCAATGATGAGCAAGTGAGACTACCCCTCCACCTCCCAATACTTATTAATTATTAGTAGTATTAATAATGATGCTAATGGAGGAAAAATTATGGATTCTATCCACCAATATTCATCTTCCTGATAGCCACTTCCTGCAGAACATAATAAGACATGTCAGTGGTGATGTAAAGACCCAGAAAAAATTTGCAGGGGCCATTTTGTTTTAGCATGACCTGTTTAAACATGTGTATAAATTTATTGACCATGTTATAATGGAAGTATTGATTGCTTAAGGCCATATTGTTTGGGCAGGGGATGGAAGTGAATGTGATAATTCTTATCGTTGATAATATCACATGCCCTGTTCAGCCCCACCCCTCTATAAACTGAGAAGAGCTCAAGAAGTTTAGAAATATGGTTCATTTTCTTGCCTCTCTCTCTGAGCCAGCTTGTGGTACTCACTGTTTACATGCAGAGGGCCTGTTTCTGTTGGTAACAACCTGTGAGGAAAAACATTGGAACTCTGCGACAGCTGTACAGATTTCCCCTTGTGCACTGTTAACTTTAGGTTTGGCCTGATTTGCTCCTCAGAGATCACACTGATTTGACCTGCTTTGAAATTACCGTGCACAGAGGCAGCATAAACAGAGACACTGAGATATTGTGGGATTTTCCCATCATAAGCAGACATCCATCAAAATCACTGCACTTAGACGGAATATCACCCCCGCTGAGCTTTCCAGCACAAGAGCTGTTGAGAGTAAAATAGCATCAACAAAGGTTACTGTTAGACTCGCATATCTCATGTGCTGGAGTGGAACGATTGGAATAAACATTCTTTCAAACGTGTTGATAATAAAGCAAATGTTGCTCGGGGAATCCGCAGCGTGGAATCGGAGGATTCGGTGGTTAAAGTAAATAAATAAGGAAACTTTTTTTGTTTTTATGGGCAACAGAGATTAAAAAGAACGCAATTTTCAGATTCTGTCAAGTGCGCAGGGTGAAAATAAAGCGTTTGCGGGAAAGCGATACTGCAAACTTGAGAATGGGGATTGCAGGATAATAATGCTGTAAACAATTGTCCCTCATATCCTTTTTTTTTGCCAATCTAAAGCCAATTTAGACTGAGTTTTCACTGACTACCCTCAGCCCTACCACCGCAGCTCTTTTCTCAAACAAATTTAATTGCATTAAGCACTCACAATATACACAGTCAATTCGCTTTACAGTTTATTTTGTGAAGCGCTTTGAGATGTCTCAACAACATGATAAGATGCTGTTTCAAATGCAATGATTATTATTATTTTATTATTATTATTTAGATGGCTGTCTATTTCTAAGACTGCCATTGATTGACTGAATATTTTGTGGGCAAAACGCATGAGCCAATTGTATCCCACAGTTGTAGATTTAGTGACCAAATTATTATTATTATTTTTGAAGGGATTATTACACCCAGAAAAGCAATCTGCCATTCAACTAACAATCAACTTCCACAGAGGCGTATGGACTAAGGAAACTTGCCTAATGTATCGCCCTTCTGAAATCCAGATCCTCTCCAACTAATATGCTACCAGGCTCCACTCTTTAATGACTGTTCTTTGATTCACCAGTTCAAGCAAGGTTCCGGGAAATGTCTGTACATATGTGTTAATTACATTAAATGCTCAATGAGTCATCTGACGCCCACACCCTCAATGAATCAGATGGAATTTAACATTTTGATATGAGAGGAGAGTTTTGTTTTTAGAGGAGGAAAACATCTTGCATATGGTATATTACAACAACAACAACATTACATTATATTTGTATAGCGCCTTTCCAAAAGCTAGAAACACGTCAAAGCTAAAAAGTTTGTAAAAAGCTAAAACATTAATATAATTTAAATTGTTTTTCTTCAATTTTAAATTGGTTTTCCCCTGACCTATTCCCCCACCCCCCAACCCCTCGACCCCAACCCCCAAACCCTCGCCCCCAACCCCTCCCCCCCACCCCCACATGCACCGCTTCCCCTTCCAACTAGGAGAAATAGGCAGATAATCGAATCCGTTGAGTAATACAGAGGATTCTGCAGTGTTTCAGCTCGGAATGAAACTGACCGTGTGGGTGAATGCAGACAGCAATTTGCACACAGCAATATCCAACAAATTAAATCTTTCACTCTGCGGCTTTCTAAGGCATTATTAAAGTGATGATTACGTGCATTCAGATTTCAGTGGCCCAAAATTCCACCCAGTCTTAGCCTCAAATGGAAAAGGAGCCATTCGAAAAGGATGCAAATACAATACAATTTAGATTTGAATACTATGTCTCCTTTTGTTTGCTTGTGCATATATGTGTGCGTGTTTGTGTGTGTATTTGGGGGACAGGACATCTCAAAACTCTTCAGACTGCTGCCTAGGGACCAAACCAGGGATGGGAACCCAAGGGTCAGAGAGGAGAAAGGACCAAATGATTGTGATACCATTACAATGTCTAATAAGTCTTAAAGAAAATATTATGTTTTTTTAGATATAAGAGTGGATAACTTGACATTTTGGTCACCCTGTACAATTGGGATTTTAAAAATCTGTCTATCTACATCTAATTCCCCCTGTTCTTATTAAAAGTAATGTTTGTATTTGATAACAGTGCCTTATCACATTGATGGGACATCTCAAAGCCCTTCACAGAATATACTATGAAGTATATTGTCTATATGTATTGTGTGGCCGAAATGCACCAGCCAGTTGTGCGCAGCAGACCTTATCGTACATGGATTGAGTGGCCAATTTATAAATTTTTTGGAAGGATTATTAAGCCCAGAAACCATATTATTTTGTTTAATCTGGTCCTTGGAGTTTTTTTTCTCTTTACTATTCATTACAATTGTCACCAGCAGAGGTTTTGAAAAGTCCTGATTTCGTTTATCTCTGTCTCAGAAAATGACTGTTGCTGGTTGGACCCGTTTTTTTCCCCGCTGATCCCTGGTAGGGTCCTGCAAAGGTGATGATGGAGGGAGGAGGGAAGGACCTTCACTTTAAACCTCGGCAGTCCTTGTGGCAATGGTGCCTCCCCAATAATAATAATAATAATCCTTGCATTTGAAATAGTGCTTTTCACGTCTACATGTCTCAAAGCACTTCGCAGAATATACTGTAAAGTAAATTTGCTGTATATTTTGTGGGCGAAACGCGGCAGCCAATTGTGCACAGCAGTATGATGTTATTGGCTTGGCAGGTTCCGGGATTTTCACCCAGTGACCATGCAGTCTGAGTCAGAAAGACATGGGTTTGAGCCCCACTTTGGGCTTTTTTCAGCTGATGTAGTCCCAGCTGACCCTCTATTGTAGTGTTGGGAGGTGCCGTCCTTCAGATTAGACATTAAACAAAGGATGGATGCTTGGATGTTAAAGATTCCTTGGACTACCTGTAATAATAATAATAATAATCCTTGCATTTGATACATGTCAGTAAGGTAGCCCAAAATGCTTTGGAGGGCATACTGTAAAGTGCAATGACTGTGTGGGAGAATGCAGTGGACAATTTGCACACAGCAACATCCCACAAACAGCCATGAAGTGAAATGACCAATTTTATTTGAGGGTTTGTTGTCTGGGACACCCAGAGACACTCCCTTCTCTTTTCGTTTAGTGCCATGAGATCTTTCATATTCACCTGAAAGGCAGACGTAGCCTTGGTTTAACAGTTCATGTGAAAGATAGCAACTCCTCCAATGTGGCAGGAGTGTCAGCTGAACTGTATGAGTTCAAAGTCCCAACCTGAAACTTGAACCCACAACCTTCGGACTCAGAAGCAAGACTGTGCTCTGAGATACCGCCTGGCTTGGAGGGAGCTACATAAATGCAAGTTGTTGTGTTGATGTTGTTGCTACCAACTGAGCCAGGCTGACACATGTGCAATGATTAGGGAGTTTTTCCTGAGATTATAGCCAACAATTTCCCAGATTCATTTCATCTTTGTAGGATATTGCTGTGAGCAAATTGGGAGCCCAGTAGGACATCAGTCAATCAGAGACACAGCAGATCTCTGGACAGCCAACCTCAGACACATCTGGACACCTGTGGATTTCCTCGTTATAAATCCCTTGCAAATCTTGCAAATTAGACTGCGTTGAGTTTCGAATTGAAATGTCGGTAGAAAAAATGGATGATGGGGGGGGGGGGGGGGGGGGGGGAGGGTGTTGTGATAACAATCTAACAATAATAGTCCTTGCATTCGATGCCTTAACACGTTGCTGAAACATCTCAAAGTTCTTAAAAGGATTTACTGTGAAATATAGCTGTATATTTGGAAGCAAATTGTCTAATGATAATTAGCACATCACACTCTGCATATTTGCCCACAATTCTACCTGGAACGAAACAGGCGGCTGTGCAATAAGTCACTGAAATCTCATTCCACGTCTCTCTTTGCACGACTATCTCAGTAAATCACGAATGGCCAGAGGAGACCCAGTTAAGGAAGCGCTTTCAGAGAACAACGGTCATGAAAATCTGATCACAGAGCAGCAGTGGGAGGTATAGCTATCAGCTGTTAAGATGTAGGGCTATTCATAGAGAGGACTATTCAAGTTGGACAATTCATCATGAATGGCCAGAGGAGCAAGTGGTTTGGAAAGCCTTGTCAGAGAATAAACCTCATGAAAGTCTTATCAGAGCAGTGGCGGGTGGCAAAGTCATCAGTTGTTGGGGAGTTGGACAGCTCATTTGTTCTTGCTGTCTGATGTAGCATTTATATTGTAGCATGGATGGTGGAGGCACAGCAGAAGACTCATCCGGAGGTGGGGAGGAAGAGAGGAGAGAGGCAACACCAGTTAAAACAATAACCAACAACAACAACAACTCACATTGATATAGCTTCCTTCACAATGTAGTATCAGCTTGCGTTTATATAGTAGTGAGCTATGAGATGAAACCTGGCATGTGACACCTGACATAATTGAATAAGTTAAGCCGTGCTTGACTCTCGACAGCTTTTTCACCAAAATAGCTCAGCCGTCTTGATCTCTGCTCGGTCTTTCCGTTCCAGAGAGGGCCTAGAGGCTAATAACATGGGGCAGCTATATAGGGAAGAAACATAGAATCATAGAAATATATAGCACAGTTGGAGGCCATTCGGCCTATCATGTCTGTGTTGGCTCTTTGAAAAGAGCTAACCAAATCAATTCTCTCGCACTCTTGCCCTATCCCCACAAAAATGTCTCCTCCCCAAATAATTATCTACTTCTCTCTTAAAATTTGTTATTGAATCGGCTATCAGGCAACGCATTCCAGATCAGAATAACTGGTTGTGTGAAACCTCCTATGTTTCTTTCAACAACTATTTTAAATCAATGTTCTCGGGTTACCAACCCACAACAACAACAACAACAACAATTTACATTTATATAGCGCCTTTCACGTCGGGAGGACGTCCCAAGGCGCTAAACAAGAGGCGTGTGACCCGAGCTGGGAGGGGAGTGTTTGGGAAGGGGTGAAACACGAAGGGGAGGTAAAAGAGTTCGGGGTGAAACAAAAGGCACGATCGAAGAGGAAAGTCTTCACATCGGCCTTGAAAGAGGAAAGGGAAGAGGCGAAACGGAGGGATTGAGGGATGGCATTCCATAGGGTGGGAGCGGAGAAACTGAAGGCCCGGCCTCCGATGGTGGGGCGGTTCGGGCGGGGGGCTTGGAGCAGGCCAAGTCCTGTTGAACGGAGGGTCCGGGTGGGCGTGTAGGGGGAGAGTAGATCGGTTAGGTAGGATGGGGCAAGGCCGTGTAAGGCCTTGTAGGTGAGGACGAGGATCTTAAATTCGATCCTCTGGAGGATGGGGAGCCAGTGGAGACGGGCGAGGGTGGGGGTTATGTGATCACGGAGGCGGGTGCGGGATAGTACACGGGCTGCAGAGTTTTGAATGGCCTGCAGCCTATGAATGGAGGAAATGGGGAGGCCGACTAGGAGAGAGTTTCCGTAGTCCAGCCGTGAGGTGATGTACGCATGCACGAGTGTTTCGGCAGCGCGGGGGGTAAGATAGTTGCGGAGCCTGGCAATGTTGCGCAGATGGAAATAGGCTGTGCCGGTCAAGGCGCGGATGTGGGGGAGGAAGGAAAGTTTTTGATCGAACATGATGCCGAGCTTCCTGATTGGCTTTGTGAGGTGGAGAGTGCAGCCTTGGATGTTGAGGCTGGCAGCGCCCGATGTGCGGAGGCGCTGGCTTGAGCCAATCATGAGGGCCTCGGTCTTACTCACGTTCAATTGCAAAAAGTTGTCCCTCGTCCACGATTCGATGTCGGACAGACATGCTGTCAGAACATCGATCGTCTGGGGGTTGAGGGATGAGGCAGAAAGGTACAACTGGGTGTCATCCGCATACATGTGGAAATTTACCCCATGTTTGCGGATGACGTCGCCCAGAGGGAGCGTGTAAAGGGTGAAAAGGAGGGGGCCGAGGACAGAGCCCTGAGGGACGCCGTGAGAAACTGTGCGGGGGTTTGAGGAAAACCATTGGAAGATACAAAGTGTAAACGGTGGGTCAGGTAGGAATGGAACCAGTCAAGGACTGTGCCTTGAAGGTTGAGGTGGGAGGAAAGACGTTGGAGGAGGATGGTGTGATCGACTGTGTCGAACGCAGCAGACAGGTCAAGGAGGACGAGGAGGCAGAGGGAGCCCTGGTCACAGGCGGTTAGGATGTCATTTGTGACCTTGACCAGGGCAGTTTCTGTGCTGTGGATAGGGCGGAAACCTGATTGTTGTTCAATCACCAGTATTAATAGATTTTCGTTGTTCACCCTATCAAATCCCCTCATAATTTTGAAAACTACTGTTAAGTCTCATCTCAACCTTCTCTGCTCCAAGGAGAATAATCCTAGCCTCTCTAACCTCTCCTGAATAACTGAAGTGCTTAATTCCTAGTACAGTACCATCCTGGTAAATCTCCTCTGCACCCACTCCAATGCTTTGACATTCTTCATAAAGTGTGGTGCCTAGAACTGAACACAGTACTCCAGATGAGGCCTAACCAGTGTTTCATCAAGGTTCATCATAACTTCTTGACTTTTGTGCCACTATACAAATGTAATTTTCTTGTTGTTGTAATTACAAAACCTAGTAATCCATATGTTTTTTTTTAACAGCTTTATCTACCTGTCCTGCCACCTTGAAATATTTACTGATATGAATCCCCAGGTCTCTCTGTTCCTTCCTTTAAGATTCAACCATACAGCTGATACTGCCTCTCATTCTTTTTCAGTGACTTTTTTTCCAATGTAGCATTCTAGAGGAGCTGCTTTGCCATTTGGTTCACTGACCAATTGGTCACTTCTTCACAAGATAACCTTAGGAGTGATTGTCAGCAAGCCTACCTCTCTACAGGGAATCATACTTGAACCTGACCTCTCCCCACCCAACTGCCACATAGCACAATATCACTCGAGTGCACTTTATTTTGGTCAGCTTACATATGCGGAAATCTATTACTCTGCTTAAGAATACTGTATCTAAACCAGTCTGAGAGTTGCCACATATGTACACCACTCACACATAGAAATTCCTGTATGTCTGCAATGGAATGCACAACCTTTCTTCAAAGGGACACATCCTTTTTACCCAATCCCAGAGATTATTAGGCAGAAGCAGGTTAATGAGAGCAAAAGCTTCTGGAATGGACCATAGAGTTTGCGTTGGGATATCTGCTGTAGTCTAGCCAGCTAAAACCATGTAGCTTGCCATTGAAAACACAGCCTGGCCATCATTCCTCCTACTTGTCCAGCTACAACAACAATAAATTTGATTTATATAGTGCCCTCCACGCTGGATGGCATCTCAGAGTGCTTCCAAATAATGGATCTTGAGGCTGAGCTAGTGGGAGGGGTAAAAGATGGCCATAAGCGCAGTTCACAAGAAAGGTCTTCAGCCAAGACCTGAAAGTAGGAAGAGAGGGGGCAAGGCGAAGGGAGTGAGGAAGGGAGTTCCAGAGACTCGGAGCGTAGTGGCTGAAGGCTCAGCCGCCGATGGTAGAGTGGAGGATACGGAGGACAAAGAGAGAGCCAGAGTCGGCAGAGCGAAGGCAACAGGTGCAGTTGTGAGAAGAGAGGAGGTCAGAGGGTTAGTGGGGTGCAGAGGAGTGGAGAGATTTGAAAACAAGAGTGAGGATCTTAAAATTGATCCTCTCCGGGACAGCTAGAACCATCCTACCCTACAATGGCTTACAAAGTTAAAAGAAGCTGATGAGAAGAATCCCTTCTCTCAGTGGCCAGTCTGCTCTTTCGAGTCCTGCTGGTGGAGTCAGGGTGGCTGGTCTATCATTATCAGTGTTCTGACGCACTACACAGGCTGCCGCAGAGGGTGGATTTGACTGTGTCCCATCTGATTCACCTCATCACATGGAAACACTGGGTGTAATTACGGGTTGTTTCTTCCACCCACCATGTGTGGGCACTTGGCTCTGCTGCGGCGGCTGCAGCTAATCATCACGCGGCAGGTGCAATGAATCGTCCTCAGGAAAAAAAGATGCTTTTGGATGCATCGTTTGACTCTATTTCTGAAACGTTTCACAGAAGCGTGCCCAGAAATCACCCAGAGTTGTCGGAAACCCAATCCCAGCTGATACTCTGTGTTTCCTCCTTCATAGCCACCCACGGGTTAGGAAGCAAATATTAAACGTGGACGCCGCCTTGCTGTTTTGTTGGATGTTTGCTTTCAGTCTATAAGCAATAACAACAACAACAACTTGCATTTATATAGCTCCCTTCACGCTGGGTAGCGTGTCCCAGAGCGCTACTGCTTGTGAAGGGCTCTGTATAAACACAAAGAAGGTAAGATCTTCTGGGATGTTGGATGTGTTGGCCTGCAGATTCAGTGCAATACTAAAAATATCAGTTACGCCAACTGATACATTGCATAAAAAATATTTTCGTAGAATCGCATTGAATCTGCAGCACAGAAGCAAGCCATTTGGCCCAACTCTATACAAGTCTCTATCTATCCTAATCCTTCCTGCCCATATCCCTCTATTGTTTTCTCCCCAGTGCCTTGGGACGTCCTCCCGATGTGAAAGGCGCTCTATAAATGTAAGTTTGTTGGATTTTGTTGTTGTTCTCCTCGTATGTAGGCATTGAGTTTCCTCTTAAATGTATTGATGAGACGGAGGAAGTGAGGGAGGGGAAAAAAGCTTGTAGAAATAATCCTGCACTGATTCTCCTTTTCTGTCATCTGTAGGGCACTCAGGTAAAACATAGCACACAATAGCTTTAGCAAAAATAGTAAAATGACAATTTTTTAAAAGGCGCAGTACTTTGGTGCTGTTTACTTAAATGGTAGAATCTTTGCTAGTTGGTATTTGCTTGCTGCAAACAGTGAACAAATGGAATTAAACTGAACTCAATCCATAATTGCTACTCCTTATCTTGAACATTTCCCGCTGAAGAAGAGTTGCTACACTCAGCACAGAGCCAAAGACACAACTATACTTTTCCACAGTTTCAGCCAACATAAAGTCAATATTGATTCTATTGACATGCAATTTAATTCCTCTTCCTCAATTGATAGCACGTTCGTCTCTGAGACAGGATGTGGTACATTTGCCACACTGAACTGATATAATCTATATTAATAACAATCATCCTTGCATTTGGTATAGCGTCTCATTAAGTCTGAGGAGCGTCTCAAAAGCTTCACAGGATTTATTGTGAAATGGAATGACTGTATTTGTAGGCAAATGCTGCAGCCCAAATGCGCACTGTAGTGTTTCACAACAGCCATGAAATGAGTGATTTTGTTTGTGAAAGTTTTAATTTAGGATAATGGGAGAAACTCCGCTGACCTTTCGAATTGTGCCGTGGGATTTGGTATGTCCACCTGAACAGGCAGTTGAGATCTCGGTTTAACATCTGATCTAAAGGACTGCACCTCAGCACTGCATTGGAGTGTCAGCACAGACTACATGAGTGCAAGTCAGTTTTCTACGGAAACTCTCTCCTCGTCGGCCTCCCCAGTTCCTCCATTCACAGGCTGCAGGCCATCCAAAACTCTGCAGCCTGTGTAGTATCCCGCACCCGCCTCCGCGATCACATAACCCCCACCCTCGCCCGTCTCCACTGGCTCCCCATCCTCCAGAGGATCGAGTTCAAGATCCTCGTCCTCACCTTCAAGGCCTTACACGGCCTTGCCCCGCCCTACTTAACCGATTTACTTTCCCCGTATGAGCCCACCCGGACCCTCCGTTCAACAGGACTTGGCCTGCTCCAAGCCCCCCGCCTGAACCGCCCCACCATCGGAGGCCGGGCTTTCAGTTTCTCCGCTCCCACCCTGTGGAATTCCATCCCCCAATCTGTCCACCTTGTTTCTTCCCTTTCCTCTTTCAAGGCCGGTTTGAAGACTTTCCTCTTTGACCGTGCCTTTTGTTCCCCCCGAACTTTTCGATCTCCCCTACGTGTTTCACCCCTTCCCGAACACTGTCCTCCCAGCTTGGGTCACACGCCTCCTGTGCAGCGCCTTGGGACATCCTCCAGACGTGAAAGGCGCTTTATAAGTTTATAAATTTAAGTTGTTGTTTTGTCTGAGATTCCAGAGCAATGCTGAGGATTCTCTCCATCATTGCAGTTCCTGTCATTCACATGACATGTTAAACTAAGCTAATGTTTGGTTGTTCCAGTGCACATTAAAGATCCTAGGCCACTACTCTAAAAAAGGAAGCGAGTTTCTCTTGGTATCAATAATAATCAATCAATACAGTAAAAGCCCGTGTATCCAGCACCCGATCAACCATAACTTCCGTATAACCGGCATCGCAAAAAAAAGGTCCACATTCGATTAACAGGAATTTATCCGGAAAATTACATTGAAAAAAAAACTTTTCTTTGTGGGGGGGGGGGGGGGGGGGGGGGGCACACACACGTTTTTGGCCGAATTGGCCGGGTCCTGAGGGTGCCAGATAAATGGGCTTTTACTGTAATTACATTTATATAGCGCCTTTCATGTTGGGAGGACGTCCCTGGTATCCTGGCAAACAATCGCGCAGAAATATTGATCAATCACCTCATGGCTGTTTGTGGGATATTGCTGTGTACAAATGGCTGCCTCATTCGCCCATAAATTATACAGAACCTACCCTTTTGCTCACAAAATACATAGTCAATTTTGTTTACAATACATTCTGTGAAGTGCTTTGAGATGTCTCGAAGACGGGATAAGGTGCTATATCAGAAACTGTACAATGATTATGTTGTTACTACTAATATTTGATATAGTGCCTCTCAAGTTGGGAGGCCATTTCAAAGTGCTTCACAGGAGACATTGTGGAGTCCTAGAGCTCAGTGGTTAGAGCAAAGCACTCACCTCGCAAGCGAGAGACCTGGGTTTGATTCCCAGCAGATCAGAGCGAAACTTTGGGCAAGTTTCCTTGCTCCACACACCTGATAATAAGTCCTTAAAAAAAGTTGGGTCACTCAATACACAATGTGGGACATTGCTGTGTGCAATTGACTGCTGCATTTCACCCACAAATATACAGTCAATTCACTTTACAGTATTCACTGCACTATGAAGCACTTTAAGACGTTTCGAATACATGAAAAGTGCTATATCAAATGCAATAACAAAATTATATTTGTATAGAGCTTTTCTTGTCGGGAGGATGTACCAAAATGCAAGGATTATTAATAGTATTACATTGTAAAGAGCAATGACTGTTTAGTGAATTCAGATGACAGTTTGCTCATAGCAATGTCCCAGACAGCCTTGAAGTAAAGGGACCAATCACAGTGAATAATGATGATGATGAAGCTTGATAATAACTCTTACAATACAGTCCTGTGAATGCTTTGGGATGACCTCCTGAAGTAACATGCGCTATGTCAAATGCAAAGGATATTTAGGTTATAGTATTATTTTGTAACTGGTTTTGAGAAAGAGAGAGAGAGATCAACCTTTTATTTGCAAAGCGGCTATTTCGCTCTGACTACAAACGGAAATGCAGGAGCTTTAATTTACTTGTGCATTCATCGGTTTGAAAGCACCTAATGACAGCACATCAAGTGGTTAAATACAGTCCACAAAACCACTTAACATGCTAATGTTTTACATGCCAATAAGTTACTTAAAAGAACATATGTGCTAAAGTACTTATTATTGCCATGGCATTTGCCTTCAAATCAATGGAAGGATTCAATTCACTCCAATCTGTCACATATTGATTTTGTGATAATTATTGTTGAGTCGTGAACGCCTGTCCACTGATCAGTTCGGATAATTTTGATGGTGGAAAAAATTGTCTGCCAGATGTAATTCATTTCTGATGTTCAAAAGTGCAGAAGTGAAAGATTCCACGTCTTTGAAAGTAATTTCATTAGGATAAATCAGTTACCAATTGGGTGTGTTTCCTATCTTTCACCTGTGTTTCATGGTTTCTGTTCAGGTACTTTGAAGATCTCAGTGATATGTATCAACCTTATAACATAAGTCAAAATCTTTATAGTCAGGATCAAATGCAGAGCATAATGAAGCTCAAATCCAGGTGTAATCAAAACCTGTATCCAATTCTCTCTCATCAGAAACACCTGGCAAATGTGCATTGAGCACGTAGACACTAGATCACTGCATTCAAATGAAAATACTAATCTTTGTGTTTAATATAGCACCTAATCATGTATTCTAAATGTTGCAATCTACATTGTAGATACAGGTTTACTGCTCTGATATGTATGATTTCCTCAGAGAAAAAGAAACTGTTTCTTTTATACTTCTTCCGCAAGATTTGTGTTTAAGTTTGTCACAAAAAAATGTTGAAATTTTGAATAACAGTTTTTTTCTATCCTTAATCCATAATAACTTGGCAATTTCACTTGTATGTCTTGCCTTAAGCCCAAAGTCTTCCCAGGCATAGCTCCCGGTACCATACTGACAATGTGAGCAATGGACTACAAACTCGGTAATGGTCCGTGAGCAGTAATGTATATTAGCCCAGATGTTTCTGTTAAAAACCTATGCAAAAATTGAGTGTTGAAGACACTAATTAAGCTCTGGTGAGTGTTTTCCCACTTTAATTCTATCATCGAAAATACTTTTGGATTAATGAGAATTCTGCTGCAGAGATCTGAACATTTTCCTTAAAGCTGTGGATTATTTTTCAATAAGATTAGGAGTTGCTAATTTCAGAAGATCTTAGTATTAATTTATCTACACTTTTTTATTGACGTCTAAAAGGGATATATTTTCAAAAGTATGCCAGCGTCTATCACTCATTTGTTCTGCATCTCGGTCCATCTGCTACTAATCACTATTCAGAAAGCATTGCTGAGGCTTTACGGCAGTTTTTAACAATAAACCTTGCATCTGATGTAGTGCCTGTCAAGTCGGGAGGACGTCTCGAAGTGCGTCAAGGATATACTGTACAGAGTGACTGTATTTTTGTGGGCAAATACAACATTTAATCTGCACACAGCAATTTCCCACAAACACCCATGGAGTGAATGACCAATTTTATCTGGCGGTTTATAGGCCTGGACGCCAAGAGAAACTTCCTTCTGTTTTCGATTAGCACCGTAGAATCTTTAGCGTTCATCTGAACAGGGAGACAAGACCTCGGTTTAACATCTCATCCAAAGGTCAGAACCTTCATCCAAAATACAGCACTTCCTCAACACTGAGTGACTGACATCAGAGTGTCAGTCAAGACTGTGAGTTCAAAACCCGTTTGCAACTTTCTGCTTTGGAGGCAAGAGTGCTAACAACTAGGGCCCGTCAATATATCGATATATCGGTTATATCCGATATAATTTTCATATTGATATGCCGATATTGGAATTGAAAATATATCAATATATCGAAAAATTCGATATTAAAAAAAATCGGTACCTTGTCGCATTGCAAACTCCTGGGCCTAGAGCATGGAATGCGCGCACACATCCGAATGCGTGCGCACCCCGAATGCGCGCGCACTGAACTACAATACCCAGAATGCTCATCTCTACACAATGCACAAACCTAGGTGCAAGCCCCATATTGTATTCGTAGTCCTCGAATACAATATACAGGTATACAATGGGTGGGGGGAGAGGGAGGGAAAGACGGGGGGGGTGGGGGAGAGGGAGGGAGAGACGGGTGGGGAGAGGGAGGGAGAGACGGGGGGGGGGGGAGAGGGACGGAGAGATGGTGGGGGAGAGGGAGGGAGATATGGGGGGGGACAGGGAGGGAGAGACGTGGGTGGGAGAGAGGGAGGGAGAGACTAGACAGAGAGACAAAGAGAGAGAGAGAGAGAGAGAGAGAGAGATGGAAAGAGTGAGTGTGAGAGAGACACAGAGAGAGAGAGATATTTACCTCCTCAGGAGATAGGCCACGAATGCGCGCGCACCTCCGAATGAGCGCACATGCGCAGTATAAAACCCCCGAAAATATTGATATGAGCCCATCGATATATCGATATATCGAAATCAGAAAATTTCCATATCGACGGACCCTACTAACAACTGAGCCATGCTGACACCCGAATTCTCTCTCTCTCTTTTTCTGCTCTACCCTCCCAACATGAAGACCTGCTGCAGACTTTTTTGATCATATCTTTGGTCTGGTATTTTTCATGGTCTTATGCTTAGGTCACTTGAAACTTAACATTATGTAGGACTTTTGAAATTCTTTAAAATATCTCTCTTAATTTAGGAGACTCCTACCATACTTTCTTTCTACAAGGAAATAGGCACCCAAATCAATACTCGATATTATATTTTAATTATACACATATTTTTAAATACACCATCTGAAATCTTCACCCACAAAATTCCCCATCACTGCTCTTCACAGTACTATATATCCTACAAGATCTTCGAGATCTGCTTGTGACATGAAAGGCGCTCGATCAAAAGTAAGGATTATATTTATTAGATTTTAAGACAAAATGGTCTAAGGCTAAGACCAGTAAATATTTTGAACCTCAGAATTCATCAGTGAACAATATCTTGTATTCCAGATCAATGCTCTGCACTCCAATCTTACTCGTAGTCAGTCCAAGTTTTTCCTAGATTGATGCTTCAAGTTCTCCCAAAAGCATCAAGAATGCTTTGGGCTTCTGCTGATGAATGTTTAAGTCTCAAAGACTGACACTCCAGGTGAACTGCAATGGGTGTTTCAGCCACATTGATGGATGCCACTGGTTTGGTCACTGACTGCTGCCCACATTACATTTCTGGCCCTGGACATTAACCCACTGTCTCTCCATCAGATGCTCCAGGCACCAGCAATGCCATCTGTGCTCCCAATGTACTCTTAGAATTGCGATAGTGCTTTGTTTCCCGTAGAAAGAGGAACCTCTTCCTCTAGGTCTTACACTGAAGAGAACAGACCAAAGTTTTGTTCAAAGTTAATTTGGGCCTCGTCGCAGCTGTGGGATATTGTCTCAGTTGGCGGTACAGCTGAGACAAAAAGAACCCACTTGTTGACCAAATGTCGGATCGCTTTCCAAGGGTAAAAATCCCATGCCGCAGAAGCAAATAATTTGGTCACTCACTCCAAGCCTGTTTGTTGGACACTGCTGTGTGTTATTGGCTACTGCAGTTCACCAACAAAATACACAGTCAATGCACTTGCAATAAATTCTGTCAAGTGCTTTGAGATGTCTTAATCATGTGATAAGGCACTATAGTAAATATAAGGATTTATTTTATTTATATTTTAAAGGTATCTGGTAAGTGTGTGTTCTGGACTATTATGCCTTGGACCTGGAATAATAATCCAAATAATAATAATCTTTGATATTAGTTTAAACTGATGTGTCTGGCCTGCTCCATGTCCCCCACCCGATCTGCCCTACCATTGGTGGCCGGGTTTTCAGCCTCTCTGCCCCCAGACTCTGGAACTCCATCCCGCAATCCCTTCACCTCACTTCTTCCCTTTCCTCCTTCAAGGCCGGTCTCATACCTACCTCTTCGACCGTGCCTTCTGCTGTCTCTCAACTCTCCCCCGTTTCCTACCCTCCGTCCCCCTGTCCCTACCATAACCCTTCCCCGCCTACTTGGGTCCCAACCTGACTGTTCAGCGCCTTGGGATGTCCTTCCGAGGTGAAAGGCGCTCTATAAATGTAATGTTGTTGTTGTTGTAAAAGACCAATTGATATGAACATTAACTAGCAAAAGTGAGAATGTGAGGTAAAATCACAATAATCTGGGACTCACATGTTCAATCTGATTTATGCTATACATCAAGAAATATTCAATCAATAAATATTTATTATGTTGGCCATCCAAAGAGGTTGTAAAAATACAGTCACTACACTTCACCGTAAAAATCCTGCAAAGCTTTTTAAGCTATCTAGACAACTTAATAAAGTGCTGTATCAAATGCAAGGATTATTTCTTATTTATCAACCAACTCATTCGCAATGCACCGGGTGCTCTTCAAATATAATGTCATGTATTTTAATAACTGGAATCAAATTGTCACCACTGCTCCGCTTTCCGTTATTAATAGATACCGAGCAGCTGTCCTTCTGAATATGA
Source organism: Hydrolagus colliei (assembly GCA_035084275.1). Taxonomy (NCBI): domain Eukaryota; kingdom Metazoa; phylum Chordata; class Chondrichthyes; order Chimaeriformes; family Chimaeridae; genus Hydrolagus; species Hydrolagus colliei. The sequence continues at coordinate 148,240,280 of CM068742.1, forward strand.
GTCTGCAATGGAGGTCTGAGCTAAAGCTTGTTCCACGACCTCCCGCAGTTCCCAAATGGTAAGTTATTCACTTACCATTTGCAAAAGTCAGGTTGCTCAATGAGGAGGCATGCAATGGATTTCATTTTCTTCCCATTTACCTTAACCTGAAGATTTTTGCATGAGATTCGTGTCTGGCTATTACTGCGGTAATCCATCCATGAAAATGTCTCTCGGAGAATTTACTTCTGAATAAGTCGGAGAAATTCCTGAAAGCTCATAATCCTCTAATAAACTAATCGTTAAGCAGAGGTGTTTGATATAAGCATTTAGGTTTTCAGGGAACATGAATATATTTCAGTCTTGACTCTTGTCACGTTGCATGCAGCATGGCTGCAGGTCTGGACAATACTCAACTGCTTTAAATGCTTTTTGAAAGAATATGAGAGATTTTACTCTGCTGTTCAGTAACTAAATGTGCCAACCTACAACAAAAACAATAACTTATATTGACATAGTCTGCCTGACAAGTTCTCCTGTTGGTTGTCCAGCTAGGACCACTATACTCGTCAGGGCTTTGGCTTGTAGGGTTAACAGAAGCTGAGTAGGAAGAATCCCTGTTCCCCAGTAACTGTTCTGCCCATTCAAGTCCTGCCAACAAGCCAAGCTGACTGTGTTGTCATCAGCAGTGCCCTGGAATACTGCGGACTAGCCTGGCTCAGGAAGTAGACAACCAAGACGGGCACAGAAGGTTGACTCAATTGCGATATTAAGTTACCAAGCATTTTACCTTGGAGCCAGTTCAGCTCCACAAAAAAAAACTTTCCCTCCTCAGAGAAATAGACACTGTTTTCAGTTAGTGTGATAGTGCTTCACGGGATTTACTGTGTAGTCACAATGCAGTTTGTAGGCGAATGCAACAATTTGCACACAGCATATAACCATATATGAGGTAGAAAGATCCAAACTGTAATGCCACATAAAATGATGTGTGCTGTTTCTCCTTTGTCGTTACCACAACAGTGTTACATCAAATAATAAAGCCTTCAGCACTCTGCACCTAACCTTTGGAATTCTATCCCACCATTCCCTCACCTTGCTCCCTCCCTAGCATCCTCCAATTCCCGCCTCAAGATTCTCCTCTTCAACCGTATCATCGGTCATCCCACCTTCCCCTCCCTTCCTTCCATCTTCCCTGATTCCGGCTCCAGCTGGGGTCTGAAATACTCACTGTCCAGTGCCTTGGGACGTCCTCCCGAAAGGTGCTATACAAATTCAATTTTATTGTTGTTATTATTTTTACTTTACTGAGGGACTTTGCTTTTTGCAGATTGTGTTCTTTGTTCACTTAAAGTCACTATACTTGATAGCAATTCCCAGAGAAACTCCTTCGAGACTCCATTACGAGGTGGTGGATGGCATATCAATAGTAATTACTATAACTGTGAAGTTATCAGCTGACATTTTAGAATTATTTTACTAGATCCAGTTTAAGTGGCAGACCTATGATAACTAAAGGCTTGTGATTACCACTTCATCCTAGGAGAAAATTGGAATATTCCCAGAGAGGAATGGAAATGGGCAAAACCCTTGTCTCCATTTGGTTCAATTCAACGTGGTTGAAGCCCATTGAAGGTGGAGGCAGATCTAAATCTTCCCAGTTCTCCTCAGGATTCTCGATTTCCCAGCAAAACAACAGCAACAAGTTGCATTTATATAGCGCCTTTCACGCGGGATAGTCCCAGAGCGCTTCACAGTGGCAGAGTCTGACAACGAGCCAGGGAGGGAGAGATCGATGCAAAAGCAATACAATTTGTAATGTTATTTATTGCAAGTGCAACAACATTTAATGTCCAAAAAAATCTGCTTTCTCCCAACTCTGTTTCAATGTATGCATCCGCTGTTAAGACCACTGCCTTCATTATGATGGGCTCTCCTAGTTAATAATATTGCTCATTGATTTCTTGTTTCCAAGGACTCGAAGGACCGCAGTGAATATACTTTAAAATCTTTAGTGCTGATCTGTTCGAGGGCAAGTCAGATTACACACTTAGCAGTAATATTGAACTGTGAAACTGAACCAATTTAAAAGCTCACAGTGTGGTGACATTATGACTGACACGGGTGGTGATTTGAAAGAAAATAGATTATTTTTCGGGATGAATTTTCATTACTGGACTTCAAAGGGTTTGGGCTCCAATTGCAATGGGAAAGTCTGGCACTTGTAGCACTATTAAAGTTTTTTAAGAGCATTTGGTTTTTGTTGCTGAAAGTGGGTTGGGAGAACAACTACCTCTACAGTTCAGACTCAGGTTTAACACAAAGCTGAAGTGTTACTGCTGGGCAAATCGAAAATAGTAGTTCAGCCAATTATCAGTGGGGGTCAAAATCCAATTAACTTAAGCAAAGCTGCGTATTTCCAAATTTTAAAACTGTGTGTGCCACTGGCTAACTAAGTCCCTTTCCGATCAGAGTTTATTAGCATGAATAGACTGAAGGCAATGTGACTTAAGTAATTTTTCCAATATTTGAGAGAAGTGGCAATGTGAAATGAGATTGCAAAGCCACAATGAGGTACATGCAATCATCATGTGCCGCACTCTGCCATGATATCAGTCCTTAGTTCATCCCCAGAGAAGAGAATTTAAACCGAAAATATGTCTGTCAGCGCCTTGGGACGTTCTCCCGACTTGAAAGGCGCTCTATAAATGTAATTTTGTTGTTGTTGTTGTTGTATGTTAAAGATTCCTTGGCAGCCCTTGATTTGAAAAAAGGATGACAGTTTTTCTCTCTCTCTCCCTCTCTCAGTGTCCAGCTAAGAAATGCCTCACTGTACTCCATAAACTCTGATCTTTGGTGGAATACCGTGTGATTCACAGGATATACTATAAATGTAGTGACTATGTGTCACATGGGCTCCCTTCTATTATATAATAATAATAATCCTTGCATTTTGATATAGTGCTTTTCATGTCTTCTAGACGTCTCAAAGCGCTTCACAGAATGTACTGTAAAGTGAATTGATTTTTTTTTGTGTGGGAAAAACATGGCAGCCTATTGACCAGATCTTTAATGGTTACCTGAACAATCAGACAGGACCTCAGTTTGAAGTCTCTACCAAAATGAGGCACCTCCATCAATAATGTGTGCAATCTATTGGAGTGGCAGCCTAGATTGAGTCTCAACATGGGGCTTGAACACACTGACTCAGAGGTGAGAGTGCTACCAGCTGAGCCAGGCTACCAATTTATACAGTTCCAGTTCAGAAGATTATAAGACCACAGAAAATTTCACCTGCGATATACTAGTATTGAAGAATGCTACGAGCAAACTGAGGTGCAAACACATTAATGAATAGTACTTTCACACAATTTCTTATTTATGAGCCAACTGATCATAGAAAACATTTAACAAGACCGGGCAGATTCCGAACTGGTGCTGGATCTCTCCGTCTGACCTCACCGCAGGTCAGCAAATTAGGTATCCTACTTGATATTGAAATTATTTCAATTTGCTGTCTCAACACAGAAGAACCCATCAACCTCAACCCAGCCAGCAATTTTCTGGATTAAATTGGTTATTCACTTCACGGCTGTTTGTGGGGTCACTGCTGGGAGCAATTTGGCTGATGTGTTTGCCTGCAAAATACACAGTCACTACACTTTATTGTGCATCCTGTGAACCACCTTGAGACATCCTCTTGATCTGAAAGGTTCTACATCAAATGCAAGAATTATTATTTATTATATTTATTATTTTGATTTGGAAGCCGTCTTTCTGGAATAACCGTTATGTACCTCAAAAACTCATCTTCCAATTTAAGACTGAATTTAAGATTAGTTTCCAATCTTCAATTTGAACACAATTTCATCTACATTTTCCAATTTCATTTTTTTTTATAGCTGAAGATTTAAAAATAAAATTCAGGGCCAGAGGATCCAAATTATGGATCATTCAAATCATTACATCTCTGACCTCGGCAACCACAATTTGCACTTATATAATTTGTAGTAATAATAATAATACTCCTTGCATTTTACATAGTGCCTTATCATATTGTCAACAAGTCTCCAAAAACTCCACAGGATATAAAGTGTACTGACTACCGTATTTCATAGGTGAATGCAGCAGCTAGTTTGTACAGAGCAATATCCCACAAATAGCCATGAAGTAAATGACCAAATTTAATCTGGGGGACTGTCAAACAGACTTGACCTCTGTTCGCGTATTGGTGTGAGATCCATAAGGACGACTTGCACAGGGAGAAAGAGCTTTGATTTAATATCTGATCTGAAGAACGATATCTCTGACAATGAAATACTCCCCAAGTCCTTGGAGGGAGATAATAATAATCCTTGTATTGATTTATACCATTATGCCTTATACCATCTTCAAAATGGCTCAAAGCGCTTCGCAGAATATGCTGCAATGCGAATTGACTGTAATTTCAGAGTGAAATGAAAAGATGGGGAGAGGAGAGAAGGGAAGAGTAGAAGACATGTAGCAAAAGCATTCTTTGCCTCTGTCGACAGTGATGCATACATTTTAATATGAAAGTGACATCCTTATTTATTCCCACGCAATATGAAATGTCATCTAATTCTATATATCGAACTTAATGGATTAATGGATGAGCTGACATTAAAATATATTTTCTTTTTATTTCATTCCCTAATGTTTTGCAGTACTTATTGAGTGGAAGGTTTACTAGCACCTCTGCTTGTAATAATAAGCTAACAGCTCCCTCTGTACACATAAATGGAAATTCCAGTTTGTTCTCTCCTGATATCATTGCATTTGATATCCATGTACTTGATTGCATGTAGCAAAACCCTCAAAGCGCTTCACGGGATTTACCTTGTTGTGTAGTGACAGTTTGTTTGCAGGCAAATGCAGCAGCCAATTTACGCATTGCAATGTGCCGCAAACAGAATGACAAAAACAAAATAACGCAGTGGGAGCAAGTTCACTTTGACCCTGTAACCTTCTACCCTTTTAATTTTTCACTATATCTCGTGAGATATAGGCAGCATTTTAATTTGGAACCTCCACATTGACCCATCTGCTCCCTCCATTTGGCAGGCTCTGGGCTGCCCCACCTCCCTTGCCTGGCCCGCCCCACCATCGGCCATGTCTCAAGATTCTCTTCTTTGACTGTGCCTTTGGTCACCCTTCGACCCTACCCTCCCGTCTACCCCCACTGATCGCTACCCCCAGCTCATACCGAAACCATTGATTGTCCAGCACCTTGGGACCTCTTCCGATGTGAAAGACGCTATACAAGTGTAATTTATTGCTGTTGTTGTTATTTATGTATGTATGTATTTATACTGCTCAAAAAGAGAAAGGAGTTTCTTCTGGGGTCCTGGCCAACAATCCCCTAGATAGAATTAGTCATCCTCTTTATGGCTATTTCTGGGAACATTGCTATGTGCAAACCGACTGTGGCATTCATCGACAAAGTACACACACTACATTTTACCATAAAACCTGCAGGGTACTTTGAGACATGAGACTGACATGCAGAACTATGTCAAATGAAAAGATCATCATCATTTTTTTGGTTTCCTTTCATTTATTCTCTTGCTTCCCTTGTCCCTTCTTCAGTTACTTCTTCCTTTCCCTCTTCCTTCCATCCATTGACACAATGTCCCACTTTTGTACCAGATTTACTGTTGTGGAGCTGTTTCAGGCAGGGCGTCAGAGTTGAGTCTCTTTGTGCTGATGGCAGAATTTGTGATGGTTGCGTACCATTGCATCTTTCTGATCAGCTCCTCTCAGTTCACAATTATAGTAGAGTGCAGGAAGAGAGTGGGGAGGGGTGAAAGCTGCAGCTGTGTGGGGAAACGGAGGAAATCACATTACATTTATTCAGCGCCTTTCACATCAGGAGGACATCCCAAGGTGCTGGACAGTTGGGGAAATGGACCAGAGCAGGACGTTCAGGTTGGGGTCGGGGGTGGTGGAGGGCAGGGAGGGTAGGGGTAGGAGAGTTCGCGATTGTGCGATCGACAGGAGGGTCTTGAGACATGTTTTGATGGAGGCAAGGGAGGCAGCAAGACAAGGAGCTTGGGGGATAGAGTTCCAAAGTGGTGGGGAGGGGACAGAGGAGCTGAAGGCTCGACCGCTGATAGTGGGATAGTGGGGTGGACGGGGTACATGGAGCAGGCTGGAGCCTGCTGAGTAGAGGGAGCAAATAAGTTGATAAGTGGTTAGCAGGTCATAGGGGTAGGAACGAATAAGACCAGGGAGGGCATTGAAGGCAAGGACTTCAACAAAAAGTTGAAGTCTCCACAACAACGACATGACAGTGGTGGAACACTACCCCAAGTCGAGAGGTAGGGAGAGGTAATTTGAAGTATAGTCAATGAGGAAGGTTTTCAGGCACAAACTAAAAATGCAGAAACAAGGGGCAAGGCAGAGGGCTAGAGGAATCTCCTCTTAACTTGCTATGTTTCTGCAGGACAAAGGCAAAAATACTTTCATTTTGCTCAGCCAGGTGTTCAAAACTTGGGAAAACCCACTATTTAAGAGTATCCAAAACAGGCTACAAATTCTACTTATGTATGCCGTCTGTGCTTGCAAATTTCCCTGTGTGTGTAATGCAATACGTACTCTCTACCTGGAGAGACGAACCCTGCTTATCTATATCTAACAGCATTAGGCGCATGTTGGCAAGAGCCAAGGCTTTGTTCAGACTGGGAACACAAAGCCCAGATAATAATGATAATAATAATAATCCCTGCATTTCATATAGTTCCTTGACACATTGTTGAGATGTCTCAAAGCGCTTCACAAGATATATTGTTAAATGTATTGACTGTGGATTTTATGGGTGTAACGTGGCAGCCAATTACACCAGTAGTCCCACAAACAGTTGTGGATTGAGTGACCAATAGTTTTTTAAAAAGAGGATTATTACCCCCCAAAAAAAGTGATTTGCCAAATGACTAACAGCCAGGTTACTACTTACTGCTGGGTATCATAGAATCATAGAATGTTACGGCACAAAAGGAGGCCATTCGGCCCATCTAGTCTGTGCCGGCTCTTTGAAAAGAGCGATTCAATCCCACTGCCCTGCCCGCTCCCCATAGCCTAATAGACCCGTTCTCCCTAAATAAAGATCTAATTCCCTTTTAAAAGTTGTTATCGAATCAGCCTCCACCACCTTTTCAGGCAATGCATTCCAGATTCGAACAACTCGCTGAGTGAAAAAATTTCTCCTCAGCTCCCCTCTACTTCGCCTTGAAACTATTTTAAATCTGTGACCACGAGTCACAGATTCACCCACGAGTGGAAATAGTTTTTCTCTATTTGCCCTGTCGAAACCCCTCATGATCTTATAAACCTCTATTAGGTCTCCCCTCAATCTTCTCTGCTCCAGAGAGAATAACCCTAGCCTATCTAGCCTCTCCTCATAGCTGAAGTCCCTCAATCCTGGCACCATCCTAGTAAACAGAACTATTGTGTAAGGAAACTTGCCTAAGGTTTTATCCAGCCCAGCAATCGAACCAAGGTCCTCTCGTTTGCGAGGCAAGTGTGCTAAACATTATGCAACAGGACCCCTATTGCTGTAACGCTGACTTTTCCAGGGGCATTCTGAGGTAAAGTGTTTAGCCCTAAATTTACAGGGATGCCAGAGAAGGAAAGGGGAGTTAAAGGGACACACGAGGCAGCTCAGGAGGCACCTTGACAGAAAGCCGGCAGAGGTAGAGCTTTGCTGGACTTGGGAAGGCAGCAGTGGGTAGTGTATGCTGTGAATTGTGATAAAAGTGATCCATAAAAATATGTGAGAAGCAAGAATCCAACCGTGTCCAAAAGACACACAGAAGGCTTATGAATAAGTCTAGATAAGGCACATAAATCCTCAGAGTGCATAAAGAGAACTCAGTGCAAGATTTAGCTTTTAGCTGAGGGGTTGGAAAGTGACTTGCCTGAAACTATGCTGCCTGACTGTATTGTTCTCAAATGATGAAACAAAGAATGGCACATCAAAGTGTTTACCAGGTTGAAAGTAGCAATCCGGTTGTTAGTCATTTGACAGATCGCTTTCCGGGGTAATAATCCCTTCAAGAAATAAACAAATAATAATTATTATAAATTGGTGACTCAATCAGTTTGACTCTTTGTGGGACACTGCTGTGCTCAATTGACTGGCCACAAAATATACGGTCAATTTACTTTACAGTATATTCTTTGAAGAGCTTTGAGACGTTTCAATGATGTGATAAGGTGCTGTATCAAATGCAAGGATTATTATATTATTAGAGTAAGTGTAAAGTCTGTAAACCATTTTTGCTTCAGAATCTTACAAGCTGACATAGATGGAATTTTCCAGAGGTCACAACATTCAAAGCAGATGCAAAGCAGAAAGAAAATGTGATGATTATATTCGATAATGCGTCTGATGCAGAGCACCTCATGTCCATTTTACTGACTGAGGACACATCCCCGACCCTAGACCCCTCCCCCACCTCCCCCACCCTGTTGCAGATTAGAGTTATTGCTCGTCACTTCTGCAGATTTCTGCTTATTTCCACCTTGTTTTACAATATTAATCCATGCATTTGATATAGTACCTTTCGAGGTTGGATGGCATCTTACAGAACAAAAGTACTCCACGGGATTTCACTGTAAAGTACAGTAACTGTACGTTTTATAGGTGAACACCTATCACAGTCAATTTTCACACAGCGATGTCCCACATAACAACCATGGAGTGAATGATTAATTTTATCTGGAGGGTTTTGTCAGCCTTTCTCTTTTCTAATAAAGCCATGGGGATCTTTAACATCCAGCAGAATGTAAAAGCAGGACCTAGGTTTAACATCTCATCAAAAGGACTCATCTGCATCAACGCAGCATACTGTCAGCATTACATTTGTACCTGTGTATGTGGGTATTTTGCAAATAGTGATGATAATAATAATCCTTGCTTTTGATATAGCGGCTTATCATATGTTTGAGACGTCTCAGAGACCATCACACAAAATATTTTAAAGTATAGTGACTGTATATTTTGTGGGCGAAACGCAGCAGCCAGTTGCACATAGCAGTGTCCCACAAACAGTTGAGTGACCAATTATTATGTTTAAGGGCTGGATCAGTTGTCTATATTAATTCTCATCTTCCTGCTTCCATCAATTTGCTTTAAGAACAGGGAGGAATGTGGGACATTGCCATGTATAAATTGGCTTCTGAGGTTGGTTGGCTGCAAAATACAGTCACTACACTTGACAATGCCTCCTGTGGGAGCACTCTGAGATAATGACCTCCCATTATGAAAGGTGCAAGGAATATTATTGTTGTCATAATTATCCTTTTGCTTCCTCCTAAACCCAGACCCACAGATAGAAAATGGGGGCATTTCAGTTTTGAGTTATTAATCCTGATTTAAAATTGATTATATCACTGAGGACAGGTGACCTGAATCTGCAAATATTCTTTTCAGTCTCTTATTTTATGAACTGCTTCCCTGCACATCATTAAAATCATATAAATTATTCAAGAAGTTAAATGTGGGCATGAGGAAGAGATCAGTCTTCTCCAGAGATGGCTAATGACAACATTTTTGCACCATCTGTTCATAGCGTTTTCTCATTTTAAATAGCATCTCACCAGCTTTCTTGAATCATGGTATAGAGTTCCAAAAAGGATCTTGTCCAAACATTTAGTTTGACTACATTCTTCAGTCATCTCTCACCTGCATCATGCTCTATGTCCCACAAAACAGCCATCAAGCCATCAAAAGATCGAATTCACCTGTTGACCAGGTGTTTGTAACTTGCTGTCCGGGACATTGGGGGTAAAACTCCATCCTCTTTTTGAGTAATGCAGAAGGATCTTTAATGTCCACCGGAAGACACAGACAAGAACCAGGCTGACACTCCATTGCAGTGCATAGCAATGGATCCTCATCTGAAGGACGTGTCGTCCTTCAGATGAGACACTAAAACCATGGTCCCGTTGACTTATTCAGGTTGACACCATGAAATGAATGACCACTTTCGTTTGCGGGATAGTTGGCAGAGAAACCAGAGGAAATTCTCTTCTGTTTTCAAATAGTCTCATGAAAACTCTTAACAACCATTTGAATAAACACCCCCTCATTTTCCAACTCTACCCCAGCTTAGACTATGTGTATTCAAGTATATATGAATGTAAATTTGTTGTCCAATGAGCTGCGCAATGGTAAAACAGTAGTCTTTTGTTTGTTTTTCAATTTCATCTGAAAGATAAGGCTACAATTTAAAAAATAAATATAACTTGACTTGCAGGAGAACGGAGTAGGTAGCAAAACTCAGAGGCAGGCACAGACTCTGTATTTGATGGCTGTGCACCAGAATTCTGTGTGAGAGAGAACAAAGCATTCGCGGGATCTGCATTGGGTGCCAACACAAATCTAAAATACCCTTTGTTTAGTGACGTGTCCATGGGGTTCGATCCGCAACGGGAATCATTCAGGGACGTCCAATTGTAACGTTAATCACGGTTTGGACAGCAAAGCAACCTCTGCTTAGCTTCGGTTTGAAAAGCAAAACCTTCACAGGAAAAGCTGACAGTCACTGCCTTCTGGACATACAAACAGGAAAGGCATTTGTTCTCGTTATTAGTTATATTACTCTATAACGGTGACGTGTAAAATGCTTTGATCTCGGAGCAGTACACTTTAGCAAAGGTGAATTTGCTCGGTCGTTGTATTTGTTGATTTGAACGTCTGTTCGTAAACAGTTCGATCCTAGACAGGTTTCCTTTGCCACTGATCAAAGGGTGTCGTCGCATGCGATCTTCCAAATTAACTCATCACTCACCAGTTTCTGGGATTCCACCTGCAAAAAATACAGTCATTTCACTTTAAAGTGTATTCTATGAAACATTTTGAGATGTCTAACCACATGATAAGATGCTATATCAAATGTAAGAATTCTTATTATTATCTTGCTGGCATAAAAGGGCCACTCAGTTTGCCAGAAAAAAAACACGACAGCACTTGACTGTAGTTGCCTGCAAATCACTTAGAGAAGTTTTGACATGGTCAAGTACTTCTGTTTTTTTTAAAAAATGCTAGTTAAATCAGCATATTCTTCCACTTCCTCCCCAGCTCCTGTAGCTCATTGGTTAGAGCACTCGCCTTACAAGTGTGAGACCTGTGTTCGAATCCAGGCAGATCAGGGCAAAACCTTGGGCAAGTTTCCTTACTCCACATGCCTAATAATAATCCATCCAAAAAAACACACAATAATAAAAATTGGTCATTTCAATCCATGACTATTTGTGGAACACTGCTAATTTCACCCACAAATATACAGTCAATTCACTTTACAGTATATTCTGTGAAACGCTTTGAAATGTTGATAAGATATGAAAAGCGCTATATCAAATGCAAGGATTATTATTATATTATCTATCCAATTGCAGTCAATATTTTTATATTGTAAAAACCCATTTGTATAATATTGTCCCAGCTAATACAGGTCCTCCTGGTGAATCTCTGGCTCTAAACAAAAGCGCTCTGTGAAGAACTGTAACTTGTGGTTAAGATCTGTGTAGATAAGTCGCATTGGTCATATTGAATGCAATTTTTCCATTATAAATGGTCACCCTTTCATACATTGCAATTGTAATTCTAATACTACTATTAGAATACAATGTAGGTACCAAACCAAATCACATCTGGTTGATCAATATTTACTGAGTTACAGGCTCACCTCAAATTCTGCCTTTAGTGGAGACAACTAAAAATGGTTTGTACAGAAAGCACTTGTAATCGCAAACCATACAATTTAACAGCACAGAAGAAGCCTATTCAGCCCTTTGTGTCTGTGCTTATTCTTTGCAAGAGCAATTCATTCAGTCCCTTTTGCCTATCTTTTCCCCCTTAGCCCTTCAAACTACTCCTCGTAAAACCTCACAAGTTAACACTGCAAGCAGCTCCTGTTAACACTGCAAGCCAATGCCCTAAAGGGTAGTGTAGTCCTAGCTGGACGAGCATCGGGATGCTACCCAGACAAATACAACCATAAAATATATTATTGTTCTCAAATTAAATTGCAAAAAAAAATCAAGTTTTTGCTGTTTGTTTTATGTGCCTTGTACATTTGTGTACATCATCTCCCTAAGGTTCTTATGGCTTTTATTGAAGCACAACTCATACCAAAAATGCCAGATATTTCTTGGTATAAAATACGATACCTCCTCTCTGTTGCTCATCAATGCCCTCAAGTCTTCCAAGCTCTTTCCTCTCTGGCCTTCCACTTCTCATTACCTCAATCCATTATTTGAGCTTCTCAATAAATCTCTTACCTTCAGAACTCAACACTCTTGCTTCTATTAAGTCCTGAGCTGTTTCTTATCTCCACAAGTCTCGCTGCTATATTAGTAACCCCCACTCTCTAAAGTCCAAAGCCCTTCCCAAACTACCATAATTAAGCCCTTCTCAAAAAGCGTACTCTGGATCTCTCCCAACCCTCCAGCTACACTATATTTCCAGTCTCTCCAAGAAGCAGTAACGAGTTATTGCCTCCCAAAGCTGCTAAATACTCTTCCATCAAATCTAGTATGAGTACCTCCAATCTGACTTCCACCCCAACCAGATTCCTGACAAACGTTGCAAACAATATTCTCTTTTATTTGACATGATTCACCACTCCATCCTTCTCCACCATACTTCCTCCTTGATTCTTCTCCAAGGCTGCACACTTCAGTGGTACTATCCATCCCCATCTCCACTTTGCCACATTGATTCACCCAGAAATATATACACAGTCAATTCACTTTACAGTACACTCTGTGAAGCGCTTTGGGATATCGATAAGATGTGAAAAGCGCTATATCAAATGCAACGATTATTATATATTATTATTATACTATATAATTACTTCTCGTCATGCTCCCTCATGGTCACATTGGTCATTTTCTCCCCCCCACCCCTCCACTTTCTCCAATCTGCTTTCTCCCTACATTACTACCTGCTGCCTCTGCTTGACTGGCTCTGGCCTCCTCCTTGTCCCCTGGATCCACCGACGACTATGCTTTCAGCCAATATACCCCCAAACTGTGGAACTATTCCCTTCAATCCCTATGCCTTGTTCCATCTCTCCCCATTTTTCAGGTAGGCCTTCAAGACCTTCCTTCTCGACTGTCCCTACAGTTGTCTACCCCCTCCTCCTGGCTCGGCATCAGGCTCCACTACTATTACACTCTCCAAGATTACGTTGGTGTGAAGGGCAAATGCAAACCCATAAATGCAAGTTGTTGTTATTGTTGTCCATAACAACAACAACAAAATTGCATTTTTTTTCTTACTTTTTTTCTCCATTTTCAACTTTAATATAACAATAATCATTCTTGAACTTGATATAGCACCTTTTCACATTGTTAAAATGCCTCAAATCGCTTAATTGAATATAATAATAATCCTTCCATTTGATATAGTGCTTTTCATGTCTTCACGTCACGTCTCAAAGTGCTTCATAGAATAGACTGTGAGCGGAGTTAACTGTATATTTGTTGGCAAAACAAAGCAGTCGATTGTGCACAGAAGAATCCCACAAACAGTCGTGGATTAAAGTGATCAATTTATTATTGTGTTTAATTTTCCTGAGGGATTATAAGGCGTGTGGAGTAAAAAATCTTGCCCAAGGTTTCATCCATCTGGGAATCAAATCCAGGTTTCTTGATTGCAAGGTGAGTGCTCTAACCACTGAGCTACAGGACTTGACTGTAAAGTGTAATGACTCTGTATTTTGTAGGAGAGACTTTAATACACAGCATAGGCTGACATTCCATTGTACTGTTCCATTCAAAAAGAGAAAGGATTGTGACCAGGCTAACAATCCCACCAAATAAAATTTGTCATTCCCTTTATGCCTACAGTGCAGGACAATGTTGTGTAAAAATTTGCTCTCTATTTGCCTACAAACACAGAGTCGCTAAACTTCACTGTAAAAAAAATCCTGTGAAGCTCTTTGAACATTTTGACTGCAAAGTCATTGTATCAAACACAAGGATTATTTTTGTACTGTAGCACTTTGTGTTGTGACAGGAATGATCCCACATTTTTGTTTACAGATTTGGAACACATTCCTTTCCTATTAAGTGTGTTCACAATCGATAGCAAAGATTCGTCAATGTCCTTTTGAAGGCCACATTTAAATTGGCAACTTGTCATGTAAAACCACAGCTTGATCCTCCGTCTTAGCTTGTGAATGGGACTGAGCCAATATCTCTCTACAAAGTCTAAGCAACCCCAAGTAGTCAATGGTACTGTATCGCAATGTCAATACCTTAACCCCAATTCTCATTTTGTTTCAAAGCTTCACATACTGCTTGTATATTGCCTTGTATAAAGAAAATGGATTGCCTTTCATAGAATGTTTAATGTTTCCATAATACACTAAAAGGCTTGATGTTAAGAGTCGCAAACATTGTCTGTCAATAATAAAAAAAAAGCAGTTTCAATGAAAAGTTAATTTTTCACCTTTAGGACTTTGAGGTGAAATGAAATGCCTATTAGTATCTGGCAGGCTTATTTGTTGCTGTAACAATGCATCAATGCATTAAGGCTTCACTTTACAGGGAAGACAGATAGCAGATTGTTAGCTGAATCTGGCCAGGCTAGTTATGTGTGCGAGTGTGTGTGTGAGAGAGAGAGAGAGATAGAGAGAAATGCCTGGACAACTCGCACGCTGGAATGACTCAGAATACTTAGCTATGGAGTAGTTTTACGGTGAGACATGTGTGGGTGGGGTGGGGTGGGAGTGGGGTGAAGTGGGGCGGGGCGGGGTGGGGTGGGGTGGGAGGCACTGTAGGCGCTGTCGAAGAGATAAGTTCTTCAGGTGAGATCTGAAGATGGGCAAAGAGGGGCCAGATGGCAGTATTGAGGCAGCAAATTCCACAGGTTTGGTCATAGTGATTAATGGTGTCCTGTAGTTCAGTGGTTAGAGCACTCACTTAACAAGCGAGAGACCTGGTTCAATTCCAGGCAGAGCGAAATCTTGGACAAGTTTCCTTACTCCACATGCCTAGTAATATTCCCTAAAAAAATAAACTTGTCATTTCAATCCACGACTGTTCGTGGGACATTGTTGTGTGCAATTAGATGCCATATTTCACCCACATATATACAGTCAATCCACTTTAGAGTATATTCTGTGAAGTGCTTTGAGATGACTAGAAGATGTGAAAAATGCTATATCAAATGCAAGGATTATTATTAATACAAGGCCATCAACTGAAGTGCAGTGGGTGAGGGACCTCTTTGTTACCCATGTTTTATCGGTGTAACAGCCGTCCAACAACACAAGGTGACAAATAGTTGATGGTACTGTGAGAGTTCATTCCTTACATAGGGAACTTAAAAGTTAAGTTTTGGTTGAACCAATGCAGTTTTGAAGGTGTATACTGCAATGTCAGAGTCATCTATCTGTTCAGGTGGATGTTAAAGATCCAATGGCACTTTTTGAAAAGTGAAGGGAATTTACCTCGGTGTCTTGGTCAACAATTCCCCAAATAAAATTGGTTGTTCATTTCATGGCTGTTAGTGGAACAAAATACACTTAATTACATTTCACAGTGGAACACTTGTGAAGTACTTTGACACGTCTCCCTGGCATGATAAGTTGCTGTATCAATTGTAAGTATTATTACTATTTTTCCAACAATACGGTAATTCATCAAAACACCTTTTGCGATCTGTGTGGCTACGCCAATTTAGGGACAATTGTGCTGAATCCAGACCCTTCCATTCAGAACTGGGTTGAAACAACAATAGCAACAACAAAATTACATTTCTAGAGCGCCTTTCACATCGGGAAACAGATTGAACCCTAAACAGAGATTATTTGCAACTTTTACCTGTTCCAAAAAAAACCCGCGTGGTGCTTTATTTTAGAGGAGTGGGGGGAAATAAAACTGCTTCCAAACAATGCTAACTGAACAGTGCATTATTTATGGCAGCTGTTGTGAGCTGCTGCAAATTCTTACCCGACATCCTGGATTGTTATAGAGCGAATCAGCAATATTCAGGAGATGGTCTGAGGGAAACATTTCTCAAGATTTCTGAACTGAACTGATGCGGACTGACAGTATAGTCTCTGAGTATGATCGCTGGAGCAGTATTCCATTAAGAGAATGTAAATTTCAGTAAAATTACACATGACTGTGATAAACGTAAAAAACATAAATCTGGCAAGTCGGCAAAATTAAGGAGAGGCAGCATTATTTATGGCTTACGAGCATTGTTTTATAGCTCCACATACTGCGTCAGCGGCAAGTGCTTATCAATTGGTTTGTACTTTAGAACAATAAAGAATTAGTCTGAAGTTTAACTGGTATCCTCGGAGAGCGAAAAAAAATCTAAATTAATCACAACTTGATATTTGCAAGAAATACTTTTTTTTTCTGCAAATTTAGCAAAATGCTAAACACGCGACTGGAATTCAAGGGAAATTGATGCAAAAGTAGAAGCGATTGTTCCGTGGGCAAAAAATAGCAGCTGACAGTGTGAGGAGCTTTCCACATGCACAGGGTTTCTTTCCAGTTTCATGCCGGGTCAGCTGATCTCTGCCAAAAATTATCATCCTAAAAATAATCCTTGTATTTGATGTAGGATTCATCACATTGTTGAGATGTCTCAAAGCGTTTCACAGAATATACTGTCACATGAATTAACTGTTTATTTTGTGAGTAAAACGTGGCAGCCAATTGTGCACAGCAGTGTCCCACAAGCAGTCATGGGTTGAGTGAACCAGTGTTTTTAATTTTTTAACGGAATAGATGATTACACCCGGAAAAGCGATCGACTAACAACAGGGTTTCCTACTTATTGTTAGGTGAACAGAGGTGTGTGGGGCAAGGGAATAACCTTGCCGAAGCTTTTGCCCTGCCCTGGAACCGAACCTAGGTCTTCTCATGATCGAGGCAAGTGCTCTAACCGATATGCTATAGGTCACAATATGCCATAGGACTCCAGAAATTGACGTGCTTATTAATCAATCTTTTCATTTAATAAATAATAATCCTTGCATTTTATACAGTGCTTTTCACATCTTCTGAATGTCTCAAAGCGCTTCACAGAATATACTGTAAAGTGAATTGACTGTATATTTGTGGGCGAAACAGGACAGCCAATTGCACATGTCTCATAAACAGTCGTGGATTGACTGACCAAATTATTATAGATTTTTTACCTGAATGATTATTATCAGGCATATGGATGAAGGAAACTTGCCCAAGGTTTCACCTTGCTGGGAATCAAAACCAGAACTCTTGCTTGCAAGGCGAGTGCTTAGCTGCAATGCCTTGACATCCTTCCTAAAGTGTTCATATGCAACAACAACAACTTGCATTCAAATATCACGCTTCACACAGACCAGTGTCTCTGAGCGCTTAACTGTAGTCGAGCTATGGGGAGGAAGGAGGTGACTGTGAACATGGTCGAAGAGGAAGGTCTTCAGTCTTGATCTAAATGAGGATAAGGAGGTGTCAAGGAAGAGGGAATAAGAGAGAATTCCAAAGTTCGAGGCAAAGTGGCTGAAAGCACAGCCACTATTGGTGTAGCAGTGATGGGGGATGGGGGACAAGCAGGAGGCAGATATAGCACCTATTTTCTATCGGAATACCATTGAAGCATGTCACTGATTCTACTGTAAAGAATAGTGACCATGCATTTGTAGGTGACTAGCCATCAATCTGCACACAGCAATGCCCTACATTGTACAACATTATTGTGCACAATTGGCTGCCCCATTTTGCACACAAAGCATATAGTCAATTCATTTTACAGTTTACACTTTGAGATATCTTGAAGATGTGACAAAGCACCATATCAAATGCAAGAATTATTATTATTATTACAATCAGCCAGCAAGTGACTGATCAATTGTTTTTTGGTGGGGGGAGAGAAGCTGTCAGCTAGGACACTGGGAGAAACTCCCTTCTCTTTTTAAGTGGAGTCGAGGGATTTTTGCCATTCAAATAAAGTTTAACATCTCGTCTGAAGGACAGCTTCTCTTTGACACTGCAAGGCTCCTGCTGCACTGCACTGAAGTGCCAGCCTGGACTGTGAGCTAAAAGTCCCCAAAGCTGGTCTTGAACCTACAACCTTCTAATTCAGAGGCAAGAGTGCTGACTGCTCAGCCAGGCTGACACCTGGCATCACAAGTTAGCATTGGTTCCCTGGATATAGCACAGAAAAATGTTGCCAGATAATGAGTGGGTTTTCTACAGTCCATGTGGGAAGCCTTCCTCTTTTTTGAATACATAAATGTCCAGGCTCAACCCAAAGGAGTTCAATTTGCAGGTGCCACTAAATTACAGAACTGTAGAACTTTACAGTATGGAAACAGACCAACTAATCCTTGTGTTATTAACCTTTTGCTTGCAATTACCTCTCTTTATCGAAACTTCTGCAATCACTAACTACCTCAAGAAAGCCTCACTATCTGAGATTTGACCTAATATGGATCTTTAAAATAATGAGGGATTTTGTGAGAGTCAATAAGGGGAGAATTTATTTCCACTAGTTGGTGAGCCCAAAACAAATTTCTATTGAAAAACAAATTACAATTGTACAGTGCCTTTCACATCATGAGGATATCCAAAGGGCTGAAACTAGAGGGTATGAATTTAAGGCACCTAGCAAACGAGAAAATTGAGAGCTTTAGCAGAATTCGCTTTCAGACACAATTGTTAGGATATGGAATGACCTGCAGTACGGACATAGATTCTACTGCACAATCCCTATCACTTTTCAAAAGACAACTGGAAAGATATCTAAGAAGGGGTAAAGGGAAAATGATTGGGATTGAAACGGTTATTCTTAAAAGGGCCAGCACATACATGATGGGCCAAATGGTCTTTTCCCTGCTGTAAATTTCAGCTACCATCTTGTTTCCTCTACAAGGTGATACACTGATCCTCACAGGTTTGTTCATTCACCAAATATTGTTGTTGTCCACATATGCTGATACTTTTCAAGTCTTGTGAACCAAAATCCTCAGGTCACTTGCTCCTCAATCCCTGTTTTTTTACTGTCCAGTGTGCACCTTCTGTTTTGTTTCTTTATTCCTCCAACTGTTTCTTAAATCCTGTCTAAATTTTGAAGCTGTTTTTTTTTCCATGTAAATTATTTTCAGTGCTGCAGAAAAATACTTTAAAGTTAATTCTGAATTCAACAATTTGTTAAAATTCTGGATGCTCTAAAATAATAACTATAATAATGTTAATAATACTTATATTAGGTAAACTATAATTCCCCAAATCATAGCATCATAGAATTTTACAGCACAAAAGGAGGCCATTCAACCCATCGTGTCTGTAGCGGCTTTTTGAAAAGAGCTATTCAAAGTCAATCCCACTTCCCGACTCTCTCCCCCCATAACTCCTCAAAATACACATGTTGTAAAAAAAATGAATTCCCACAAAATACACTGTCATGCATTTTACAGTACAGTAAAACTTTGATAATCTGGCATTCCGAAAGCTGTCAACTCCCTAAAACTGGCAAGATCTCAAAATACATACAGTATTCGATTTTTCCGATATCCGGCAAATCTCCCAAAGATTTGGAACAGCTGCTTGTAGTTCCTGATGTAGCCACGGTGTCATCCAGCACTGTGGTTAGAGCTCAAGCATTTTTTGGCTTCAGTGCTGTGTTTACAGCACATGTGGTGTATGGGGCAGAACTTCCCCAGCCATTTCTAAACACTGGCAAACACCGAATTCCAGGGGGTGAGTGAGCCCAACCATGCTGGTCTATCAAGGTTTTACTGTATATCCTGTGAAGCAGTCTGAGAAATCTCAATGACATGAGAATTAGGGACTTCAGCTATGAGGAAAGGCTAAATAGGCTAGGCTTATTGTCTCTAGAACAAAGAAGATTGAGAGGAGACCTAATAGAGGTTTATAAGATTATGAGAGGTTTCGACAGGGTGAATAGGGAAAGACTGTTTCCACTGGTGGGCGAATCAGTGACTCGTGGTCACAGATTTAAAATAATTTCAAAATGAAGCAGAGGGGAGCTGAGGAGAATTGTTTTCACTCAGTGGGTTGTTCGAATCTGGAATGCATTGCCTGAAAAGGTGGTAGAGGCTGATTCCATAACAGTTTTTAAAAGGGAACTAGATCTTTATTGAGGAAGAGCAGGTCTGTTAGGCTATGGGGAGAAAGCTGGGCAGTGGGCTTGAGTTGCTCTGTTCAAAGAGCCGGCACAGACTAGATGGGCTGAATGGCCTCCTTTTGTGCCATATAATTCTATGATTCTATGATAAGGTCCTGTCTTAAATGCAATTATTATTATAGTGTCTATAGGTTGGGAGGTCGTGTCAGCACCTCAGGACGTCCTCCTGACATGAAAGACGCTATACAAGTGCAATTTTGTTGTTATTATGTCAAAATGCTTCAGAGGATACTGTCAAGTGGAGTGACTATGAGTGTTGTGGGCAAATGCTACATAAATACAGTAAATCTATACCCAGGTGAGCAATTTCCCCAAGAATATTTTGCCAGACCAGTAGTTATTCAAGCTAAAACCACAACAATCTTCTAAAGTGACTTGGATAAATATTTGAAGAGGAAGAATATCATAAAAGGATTACAGAGAAATAGCGAGTCATTGGGATTAGAGTAGATAGCTGTAGCTGACCTATCTACTCTAAATCTATGGCCTCATTCTATGTTACGATTTATGTGTGTCTATGATTCCTTAAGTTCTGAAACCTTTTGTTGAAAAAAAGAGATTAGGTCCCCCAAAATTCCCAATGGATGAACACATCTAAAAGTAGAGTAGGAATGGCAATACATGAGACTGATGTTCTCCAGTTGTTATTCAGGGCAGAATATCCAGGCACTCGCAAAAAAAAATTCCTCAGAGTTAGAATTTGAAGGTCATGAGACAGCGCTGTAGGTTTTCCTCCGGTTTTAATTAAAAGTTGCCGTTGAGAGAATGAGCCAGAGGACAACAGAGGATTGAACCAGAGATCGTTAGGTACAAGTTAAGCGTAATATCTTCCCACAGCTGAGCGTGGTACTTTATTATCATCTGTTCCCGTGGGTTTACAACAAGGAGAAAAAGGTATTTGAAGAATAGGGCAAGACCCACACCCCCATCTCTCTCTTTAAGTGCCAACTAGACAGCTATCCTCAAGGCACTGAAGCTATCACCAACTTACATACTTTAATCAATTAGGAGAATCCTAACGGTATAGCTCTTGTCTACCCTTTGACTTGTTTCAACTTGGCTAATCCAACTGGAGTTTCCTCATGAGCAAAAGAACCCCTTAAACATGCAGTCCAATGCAGGCCAACATAATACTGTAACATACGAGAGGGATTGTAGCTTGCAAGTGGTTTGGCACAGCCAAGAGATTTTTTTTACATCGTGTCTATGATGATGATAGGACGGCACATCAAGTTTACTTTTGTACAGTTCAGACTAACTTCATTGTGATACTGTTGGTGGCACTCTCGCCGGTGGGTCAGATGTTTGTGGGTTTGAGCTCCACGTTGTGACTTTGAACACAAGTAGTCTATGTTGACATTTTAATGTCGTGCTTGGGGTGCGCTGTGTTTTGGAGGTGACATCCTTCCGATGAGACGTTAAACCATTTGTTCAGGCAGATGTTAAATATAGAAGGGATAAAGCAGTTTCTTCTGACCACCAATTAAACCTCCATCCATGGTAATTTACTTCAATTTACTTCAGTGGAGTCCTGTAGCTCAGTGATTAGAGCATTCGCCTTAAAAGCGTGAGACCTATGTTTCGAATCCAGTCAGGTCAGGGTGAAACTTAGGGCAAGTTTCTTTATTCCACACACCAAATAATAATCCGTCAAAAAAAACTAGAATAAATTGGTCATTTCAATCTACAACTGTTTGTGGGACACTGCTGCGTGCAATTCGCCCACAAATATGCAGTCAATTCGCTTTACAGTATATTCTGCAAAGCACTTTGAGTCATCTAGAAGACATGCAAAGCACTATGAAAAATGCAAGGATCATCATTATTATTAATATTCATTTGCTTGTTGGAGGGATATTCCTGGATGCAAATTGGCTGCCATGTTCACTGTAGTTTACAGTCACTACACTTACAATAAAAGCACTTTGAGATGTCCTCCTGAAGTGAAAAACTCAATATCAAAAACAAGGATTATTATTGGTATTATTACAGTTATTATTATTATGTTGCATCCAACTTAGCAACAGTGGGTATAATTTTGTTTTACTTAGCCAGATGTCTGGCGTATGCAGAAACCCTTCACTGTGCTTAAGAGTATCCAGCAAAATGAGAATTCCATGAATCCCATCTACACATGGAAATTTCAGAGATAAATTATTGCAATGCAATGCAAACTTTCTCCTGTTTACCTAAATCTGGAAAGTAGTAGACACAGGTTGGTAAAAGCGAAGGATTGGGGACCCCAGAATGTGCTGCTGGAGTCTAACCAGCTAAGACCACCTAGCTTGCTATCGCTGTCTGGCAAATGTTCCCACCACTTGTCCATCTAGGACTACCCTAACTGTGAGGGCTTTGGCTTGCAGGGTTAACAAGAGTGCACCTTAATCACAGCTGGAATTTACAGAATCACAAATCCCTGTTAGCATAAACTCTGCCCACATGAGGAAAAAGATAAGTCAGGCAAATTAAAAACGCTAGGGCCCATCAAAGCGCGAAGGCAAAATAAACACTAAGTAATGATGCTAAATTACATGGAGGTTATTTTCAAGGGACAAAGAAAATGTATTATTATCCTAAAAGTGTTGAGAAAATGCAGTAATTACAGTCTATTAGACTGAGTGGCAAATACCAAGAAGCTACTCACAGCTCAGTCGATACACTGAATCAATGAGTGATCCAAATTATTTTGGTTGAGACACTGAGCAGTATTGCTCTTGGGTACTTATGCTGACATCATCACTTCACAAACTTTAAGTAAACTTTTGTTTAAAAATAGTGAAAGAGAGAGAGTGTGCATATATAAAAAAAAAGGTCACGCCTGGGCAGTCCAATAGTCCAGTACTTAATGAGTTGGCAGAGTGTATTGAAGCACTCGGCAAAATATAAAACTCCACAGGAGCAATTTGGAGGCATTGACCATTTTTTTTACACTGTTGTAACACAAGAATCCACTTATCAGACCACCCACCATTACACACAAAAGAAGGTTTATTTTTTCATGCAGGTTGTAAACTCAAGTTATTCGGCAAACAGATCAATCCCATCTTACTAAAGACATGAAAAGCGCTAAATCAAATGCAAGTATTATTATTATTATTAATAACAACCAAAACTTGCATGTATTACTACAATAATAATACATCCTTGCATTTGATATAGCACCTTGTCAACGCACTTCAACAAAATATAGTGTAAAGTGAATTCACTGTATATTTTGCGGGTGAAACTTTATGTTTGGCTGTAATACTACATGTGGATCAAGCAATGGACTGAGGGAAATATCAAAAGCCAAAGCGATAGCATCTACATTGCAGTGTCACTTGTCAAGTAGGCTTAAAATCAGTCTGTTTGTTTATGTAATAACAATAATAATAATAATCCTTGCATTTGATATAGCTCCATATCACATCAATAAGATGTATCAAGGTGCTTCACAATATGTACAGTAAAGTGTATTGTGTGAACGAAACACCTTACAATAGTAAGGTCAGTCAGTTTGCATACAGCAGTGTCCCACAACTAGCTATAAAGTGAGTAACCATTTGGGGGTGAACGGAAGTTTATTGGCCAGGGCACCAAGAGAAACTCACTTTTCTTTTCGATCTTAACATCCAATTGAACAGGCAGACAGACCACGGAATAATATCACAACTGCGACAAATGTACACCCCAGCCACCCCACCTATGACTGCATTGAGTGTCAGTTTAGTTTGTATAATTCCAAGTCCAGATGTGGAAATATTTAAACCACAACCTTTAAGAGGCTGGTGTGCTACCAAGGAACCAGGCACTGGAATCCAAAAAAGGAACTAAAGCTTAGTTTGGCTTCAACCAAGCTTTCAAACAACCATAGAAACTGAGTAATCTCACTCAAAAAGGCTATGCTAACGAATAGTTAGCATAGAAAGTGAAAAGGTATAGTACAAAAAAAATAATAGTTGCATAGTGCCCTTTACATCGAAAAGACATTCCAGGGTGCTGGACAGTCAGTGGTTTTTGGACTCGAGCTGGGAGTTGGGGGTCAGAAGGGATGAGGGATGGGTGGGGTGGGCATGGGAGGGTGGCGGAAGGCAGGTTGGAAGAAAAAGGTCTTTAGTTTGGATTTGAAGGAACCAAGGGAGGGGTTGAGGCAGAGGCATTGTGACATCGTGTTCCAGAGTTTGGGGGCAGAGATACAGTGGTTCTGTAGACGAAACACTCTTATATTTGGAGCTAAGCCACATTCGAGTGGATCAAAATGATGCCACACTTGGTTTGGGAATGGAAAGTCAAAGTCAAATAGTACTTCACTGCTTCCTGACATCCTGATCCCAATGAGCATGGCATATTAAAAATATAGTATATGTGTGTTTCAATATATAGTTTTATAATTTCAAAATGATGGGTTGACTTTGAGTTCTGATAGACAAGCCTAGAATTAGCCTAAAATGAGACGTCCTCCCCATGTGAAAGGCTCTATACAAATGTAATGTTGTATGGTATTTTGTTGCTTCATTAACAGAAGGTAGGATGTTATTGGGATGGCTGTCATCGATAATTATTCAGTACTGTTTAATCGAATCTCCAGACTGGAGGGAACTGAGTGGATGTGACAGGGAGGTCTTGAGAGACAGACAAATGGTTATTTCAGAAGAATTATCAAACTTTATGCTTATGTCCTTTCGATCATTGAGGAAAATCATTCAATCACTTTCAGGATAAAGGATATTCTTGCCACCCAATATCTTAAGATATCCAAAAGCATGGTAAAAGGAGCCATTGTGAAGGTGTGGGGGCTTTAAACATAAGGAGGGAGGGAGGTAGGGTATTGAGATACAGCACCTACCTACCCACCCACCCACCCACACACACACACACATACATACATACATACAAAATACTGCAGATGCTGAAGTTTGAAACAAGAAAAGAG
This sequence comes from Hydrolagus colliei, assembly GCA_035084275.1. Taxonomy (NCBI): domain Eukaryota; kingdom Metazoa; phylum Chordata; class Chondrichthyes; order Chimaeriformes; family Chimaeridae; genus Hydrolagus; species Hydrolagus colliei. The sequence continues at coordinate 148,265,350 of CM068742.1, forward strand.
ATACACTCAGCATATTTGGAACACTCAGTAAGTCAGACAACATCTATATAATATATAATAAAAATAATAATATAATAACGTTACATTTGATATAGCGCTTTTGATATAGATGTCTCAAAGTGCTTCACAGAATGTACTGTAAAGTGAATTGACTGTATATTTGTGGGCAAATTCCTTTTTTATGGGGAAAGGAATGTGAGTCAACATTTCACGTCCACAACCCTTCATCAGAACACAAAACACAAAATTATTATTATATCCGAATTGCGGCCTGAATTCAGTTCAATTCCAAAACATATAGAAAGGTGTGACGTGCAGCCATTTTCCCTGAAACTTTGAATGTCGATGACCCAAAAAAGCAGTCTGTTTAAACCTATAAAGACAAGCATCAAAGACAGAACTCTCATCTGGGAATTGAGACACCTACAGCAGTTTCATCCTACAGCAGTGTTAAAAACACACAGTGTGAAAGTTTGAAAGCAATGATAAATGAATCTGACCAGCAGCACTGGCACTAGTGTCTGGCATTACACCAACCCTCGTTTTTCACATCATCATATTCCTTTAGCTGTCTACAAACAAGGCTTGTTACATTCAGCTATGAGCTTGCATTTGATAAAGAGACAGAGAAGATCTTTCTGGCCTTCGCAAAGCTTTGCATATCTGCGAAGCACCCTGCAGACTGACACGACCAATCTGGATGTAAAATGTACAAGCTCAGATGGCTGCTATTCAGACTGTCATGGCATGCTTGAAGGGCACACTGCAATCTGCTCCAGTAGACATTTGTGAAGATATCTAAATTGGCTATGCCATAATTCAGGACGTAATCCAGATTGGCATACTGACACACTTCACCCAGATGGGTTTAGCATTTGTCTTCACAACAATTCCTGGTGTTGACTGAATTAATCTAAGTAATACAGAACATAGTAATGGTTTCAAAAGGCAACAGCTTGCATGAATACTGTCACCTTTCACGTGAAAGAACACCTTAAAGCATTTGAAAATTTTCGAGCATTTAAAGAAGGGATGTAGGAGATTGGAGAAAACTTGACCTAGAGAACATTCTAAAAGCTGTCACACAAATTTACATTTGTACACATGGGAGGACATCTCAAGGTGCTTAATAGTACTGATGGGCACTTGAGCTAGTGATGGGAGACAATGCAGGTGGGAGGGGAAAGAGTGACCAAAAGCATCGGCAAAGAGGTCTCAAAATGGTCTTTCAAGAAGGTGAGGGTTGAAATTATCAGAGACTCTGGGATGGATTTTTTTCAAAGCAGGGAGAGAAGTCACAAAGTGATATTATTTTTGGAACATATTTCCACGGTGGCTGAAAGCTGAGCTACTGATGTTTGAGAAAAATAATGAGTGAGTTGGAGGAGCAGTGCGTGTGGGTTGGAATAGAGAATACATAATAATAATAATCCTTGCTTTTTTAAATTATATAGATCTATTGATGCAGCACTTTATCACATCTTCAAGATGACCCAAAATGCTACACAGAATATACTGTAAAATGAATTAACCATACAATTTTGGGGCAAAAAAAAATATAATTTGGTCTCACCAAGTTAAATTCAGTCTCTCTGGGGTGTGGCGCACCACCTCCCACTGCCAATGGTTCACTTTCCTTTCTCCCCACTTAGCATTATCCACATCACAGCGAGTGTCCGGGGAGACAGAGTTTGCATGAAGATGAGTAACACTTCCCTTCCAGTTCACCCACCGCTCAGTTCACAGAAAATTTAATTCTGAGCGCTCTTAACCTGCCTCGCTTTGTCATAAATATATAATCACAGAGTCTTCCTTAAACTCTGCAGGGACAGTATGTTTATGTATATCCTCCCACCTACCCCCCATCTCTTCCTCAAATATGTAACAGCTAAAGTCTGAGAGATACTGTACCTGAACTACTTTAATAGTGGCTTGGAGAAGTATCATTGCTTGCGTTTTTCATACCAAGATGCAGGAGTGAGTTTCCCAGGACTAGTGTTGGTTCCTCATGGTAGGTGATAGCTCGCATTTAATAACTTAGACGTGACTGCAAGCTAATGTGTGCTCAGCGGCTACTAATTTGTTTAAAGACTGACGGTAAAGTCACTCCACTTTACAATAAATTGTGTGAAGTGCTTTGAGACTTCCTGCTGATCTGAATCAAATGTAAGAGATATTGTTATATTCAATTTATCATGTCTTATATTCAACCCCCGTCATCCAAATTTATTTCCCAATCCAAGTGAATTGGGCTATTGATGTCATTGTTGTTTCTGGGGTGCTTCTAGAGCAGATAGGGAGAGGAAATGTGATATTTGATATATTAATTATCACAAGCATAATCTCTGCCACCTGGATCCCCATAATTCTGCACATTAAGTGAGTTATAGACATCAGTATTCAAATGTATGTTCCTTTCACATGTAATCAGATTGTAGGTGTAATTGTTTTTTTTGTTCCGCTCAACCCCCTTCCTATCCAACCTGGATGGAATGAGAATAAAGCTTGTTTGTGTCCACAATATGTTAGAGAGCAGAGAAGGTTAAGGGGAGATCAAATAGAGGTGTTCAAAATTATGAGGGTTTTTGATTTATAAGTAAATAAAGAGAAACTGTTTCCTCTGGCAAGTGGGTGGGTAACCAGAGAACACAGATTTTAAATAGTTAGGAAAAATAATCAACAACAACAAGATTACATTTATAGAGCACCTTTCACGTCGGGAGGATGTCCCAAGGCACTGAACAGTCAGGTCGGGATCCGAGCAAGGGACAGGGTAGAGGGAAAGGAGAGAGTTGGGAAGGGAGGGAGAGGTAGAAGCAGATTTGATAGCAGTTTTCAAAAGTGAATTGGGTATGTACTTTAAAACTAAAAAATTGCAAAGTTATGGGGTAAGACCAGGGGAGTGGGACAGGTTGGATAGCTCTTTCCACAGCTGGCACAGGAACAATGGGCCAAACAGTGTCATTTGGTGATGTAGCACATTGGGATATCCTCCCAACATGAAAGGCACTATATAAATTTTGTTGTGGTTCTTTGAGATTCTGGTTTGCTGATTTTAACTCAAATTGAATTCTCCTCCCCCTCTAACCACACCGACTGGGAACACAACGCTTCAACAAAGGGTTGCGGACCTAAAATGTTAACTCACTTTCCTTTCCCCATAGATGCTGCCTGACCTGATGACTGTTCCCAGTGATTTCTGTTTTTGTTTCACATTGAATAGGAGCTGGATTAAGATTTATTTTACAGAGGACCCGAGAGTGAGAGAGACAGTGATAATCTCTCCACTATAGACTGGGTTCAAGTCCTACAGATGAAAGGTTAGTGTCTGAGCCCACTACACCACCTAGCACGTAGCAGTACACTTAAACCTACATTCGTACAGCTAAAAACAAACCTGATGACCTTGCATTTGGAACGTGCGCTGTGCGTTCTGCTGTGCGCAATTGGCTGCTGCGATTTGCACACAAATATGTGGAGCTCCTGTGGCTCAGTGGTTAGAGCACTTGTCTTGCAAGCTGGGGAGACCAAGCTGGGGAGACCTGTGTTCGAATCCAGGCAGGTCAGGGCGAAACCTTGGGCAAGTTTCCTTACTCCACACGCCTAATAATAATCCCTCCAAGAAACCACAATAATAAAATTGGTAATTTCAATCCACGACTGTTTGTGGGACACTGCTGTGCGCAATTGGCTGCCACGATTCGCCCACAAATATATACAGTCAATTCACTTTACAGTATATTCTGTGAAGCACTTTGGGACGTTGATAAAATGTGGAAAGCGCTATATCAAATGCAAGGATTATTATTATTATTATATATAACGTATCTTCTGTTTATCGTGTGGCTCCGAATCAATTTGGATCATGTTGATTCTTATTAAATCAGAACCACCTACTGAGCAGATCCGAAGCTCTAGTGTGCATTGGATGTTATCGTATTACAGTACAAGTCCAATGCACACTGGTCAGAGGCAAATGGAAATCCAAGTCACGTTGTTCATGACAACGTGATCCAAATCTACTTACAGAGGAGGTGTTGTTCATTTTGGTCCAGCCAAGAGAGGACTTTTACATTGATCACAGAATCAAGCCATATGCATATAACTGAGAGTCAACTAACTGTCTTGACCTGAAATAAGTGTGGTAACACTCTCACCCTGAGTTAGAAGATCATGGGGTTAAGTCCCACATTGGGGCTTTGAGCTAACAGACTAATCTGACACTCCACTCTGATGGAGGAGTTGTCAGAAGTGCTGTCCTTCGCATTAGAGGTTAAACCTAAGTTCCATTATTTGGTGGATATTAAATAGGAAAAGAGAAATGAATTTGTGAAGTATTACTGTGCACAAATTGGCTGCATCATTTACCTACAAAATATACTGTCAGTACAATTCATTGTAAATCCTGTGGAGCGCTTTGAGACGTTTGGAGGCCATAAACTGCACTGTAACATTATTCTTATTCTTATCTCTTTTTTCCCACCACCACCTTTTTCAGATACACACCCCACCCCCTGGCTCAGGTACCCTGCCAGCTGTTTAAACCAGTCTTGTAGTTCTGTGGATAGAGCAGTAGCCAGCAGTGCACAATGTTGGCCAAGTTGACTTATTCCGCACTCTTCTGTTTGACTTGTAGTAAGTAGGAACCTAATTGTTAGTCAATTGGGAAATTGCTTTTCTGGAGGTAATAATTCCTTCAGAAAAACATAATACTGTAATAATAAATTTGTCACTCAATCCATGACTGCTCACGGGACACTGTTGTGCACAATTGTCTGCCATATTTTGCCCACAAGACATACAGTCAATTGACTTTACTATATATTCTGTGAAGTTTTGAGACATCTAGAAGACATGATAAGGCACTATATCAAATGCAAGGATTATAGTTTCTATATAGATATTATTAAAGTATCTATTAATCAGTATCTTTGAGATGTCCATCCGACGTCAAAGACTGTATATGAGCCAATTGTGTTACATTAGAAAGCATATGGTTCTAAAAACAGCAGTGGTAGAGGAATGAGAGAGGAACGAGAGGAAGGGAGGGGGAGAGAAGGAGAGAGGGAGAAAGGGAGAGTGGAGAGAGGAGGGGAAGAGGGGGTGCGATGAAGCTTTGCATAGTTTGATCCTTTTTGGGTTTGGCTAATTCACTTCTAATTCTTCATTTCAGGATCACTGGAGTTCACCATGTAGAAGAAATAGGAACTATAAACCTAAATTATAGTCGATCAGATTTTATTCACAGCTGAACAGCTAGACAAATTGCAGCTCATAAAATTTGCCATGGGTCAGAAGACTGAGTAATTTTATTTTAATCAGTCTTATTTGAAGCAGGAATAGAACTGTGCAGCTGACTGCATTGCCTGAATCACCCGTGTGCAGCGTAAAGTCAAGGGAGGCTTTATATGTGAACAGATTTAATGCACAATCTGATAGCATGGAATTCTAATGCAGCGAGACTATTTTAGAATATAATAATTATGCTCCATATGCACATAGGTTCATTGTAAATGTTAGGCATGGGACATGGTGCAAATCTTCTTTTTCTACCGAAATTGTTCAAAAAAATTTAACTGTGAAGCATAATGGGGATAGAGGAGAAACATCGTAGCAAAAAAGTGAAGTGTAAAGATATAATGAAAATAACGCTGATTATAATGATCCTTGCATTTGGTACAGCGCCTTGCAAGTCAGGAGGATGCTCCAAGGCTCTTCATAGGGTTTACTATGAAATGTGGTGACTATGTAATTTGCAGGAGAACACAGCAGTCAATTTGTATATAGTATTGTCCCACAAAGATGTGAATGACTAACTTAATTTTAAGGGATTATTAGCCAGGAAACCGGAAAATACTCACTTCTCCTTTTAAGCAGTGGCATGGGGTCTTTAGTGTGCACCAAAACAGGCAGATGGACAGCAGGTAAACATTTCATCCAAAGGACAGTACTGTATCTCCAAAATGCAACATACCCCTAACACTGCATTGGAGTGACATCTTAGAATATATGAGTTAAAAATTCCCAATATGGCTTGAACCCACTCTGCATTATGATGCAGATGCGAGCGAGCGAGACTGAACTTGTGTTTTTGAAACTTGAAACTCCTTGCCAATTCCACTGGCTTCCCATCACACAGAGGATAACAGTTCAAGATCCTGATCCTCACATTCAAAGCCATCCATGTTCTCGTTCCTACCTACCCCTACGACCTCCTAATAGCCTACCAACATGCTTGTTCCCTCTGCTCAGCAAGCTCTGGCCTGCTTCACTTCCCCGGCCTTCAGCCACTGTCCCCCCACCTTTTGGAACTCTATCCCGCAGTCCCTCTGCCTCGTCCTATCCCTTGCCTACTTCAAGACCGACCTGAAGGAACCTCCTCCTCAACCGTGCTTTCAATCTACCTCCTTGCCTCCCTGCCTTCTACCCTCCTGAATCTCTACCCACTGCTCGGGTCCAAAATACTTTCTGTCTAGCACCTTGGAACATCCTCCCAAAGTGTAAGGCTCTACACAAATGTAATTTTGCTGCTGCTGTTGTTGAGAAACATATGGAAGATACTTGGAGCCAGAAAAAGAAAATTAAATCAAGTAAACAAAGTGCATCAGCCTGGCTCAGTTGTTAGCAGTCTCTCCTTTCAGTTGAAAGGTTTCCCTAAATCAGACATTGAACTCCTATCTAAGATGACAATATTATTTGAGGCCTTGTTATCAGTCGGGTGGAGTAAGGAAACTTGCCAAAGGTTTCACCCCATCTGGAATTGAGCCCAGATATCTTGCTTGCAAGGCGAGTGCTCTAAACACTGAGCTATAGGACTCCACAAAGACAGCAACAACAACAACAAAATTACACTTGTATACCCTATTCAAACAGAGAAGAGAATTTCTTCCCCAGTGTCATGGCCAACAATCCCATGGATAATACCATTCCTTTATTTCATGGCTGTTTGTTGGATATTGCTGAACCCAAATTGGCTGTTGCATTCAACTACAAAATACACAGTCACTACACTTTTTGTTATTTAATCCCTTTAAGAAGTGTTGTCAGTGTGATAAAATGTTTCCTCAAATGAAAGAATTATTATACACCAGCGATATCCTTAGAAACCCCTGATCCAACAGATTAATTTACTTATCACCTGCCCTCCTGTAGCTCAGTGATAGAGCACTCACCTTGTAAGTGAGAGACCTGAGTTCAAATCCAGGCATAAAACCTTGGGCAAGTTTCCTAACTCCACACGCCTGATAATGATCCCTTGAAAATGAAACAATAATTTGATCATTTCAATCCACGACTGTTTGTAGGACACTACTGTGCGTAAATGGCAGCCTCATTTCACCCACAAATATACAGTCAATTTGCTTGACAGTATATTTTGTGAAGCGCTTTGAGACAACCACAACAAAATTATATTCATAGAGCGCCTTTCAAGTCTAGAAGATGTGAAAAGCACTATATAAAATGCAAGGATTATTATTAAATTTCAGCACCTTGGGACATCCTCCCGACGTGAAAGGTGTTAAATAAATGTAATTTTGTTGTTGTTGTATTATCAGAAGATACCTTAGCAAATGTGTGTCTGTAAGTCTCTTGAAGAAAAAGTGAGAAACACCAGCTACAAAAAATTAAAACCAAATTTAAGAATGTACTTAAATCCTGCACGGTTTTCAACTGAGGGATTGAATAATAAAAATCCTTAAATTTGGTACCATACATTCCATGTGAGGGGGACATTTTAAAGTGCTTCACAGGATATACTGTGAAAGTGCAGTGACTGTGTATTTGAAGGTAAATTCAATCGAGGCATAAAGAGAGTCAGAGCAACATAAGATGATGCATTATTTTATTAAATTGAATTCTTTGTATACTTTTGGACCAGACAGATGGACCAAAATTATTCCCCCATCCCCTCTAAATACTGTACATTATAATCCTTGCATTTGATAAAGGACATGCAATGTCCTTAGCTGTGTCTTAAAAGAAGATTATAATGCCTGAGCCTCTTGACTAACAATTTGGACGGCTAATCTACACCTTACCACAGTGAAGAAAATCATGTGCAAATCAAAGGATTGTTTTGTGGACAATAGATTAATCCTCGCTCGCTTTCTTGCCTTGGTTCCTATTAATGCTGTTGGGACTATTATACCTCTTTAGAGAAAGCATCGAGAGCGCTTTTTGGACAAGATTATTTATAAGAAGGTCACTGTTCTATATTTATTTGATCTTCATATAATAACCATCTTCACTCGGGCTTAAGTAGACATAAGGCTGTACATACATTTCATTTGCTTGTACTTCCTGATAATATAGTGGCTGTCAGTAAGAAAGCAGTGCTATGGCTGTAGGCATCACTTATACCTGTGCTGGATTTTACGACATGCATTTTGATTTGGTCAGCTGGGTGTCTGACACAGGCGGAAACCCATAACCGTGCTTAGGAGAATCCAAACCAAACTGAGAATTCCATGTGTCGTCATCTATATGTGGAAATTTCCCTACATCCTCTCCCTAGTGGGACGCACCCTGCTTACTTAATTCCAGAGAGTATTAAGTGTCGCTTGGTGAGAGCCAACAACAACAAATTACATGTGTATTAGCGCCTTTTACGTCAGGAGGTTGTCCCTAAGATAAGGCTTAGAGTTTTGCATTGAGCTAACAGCTAGAGTTCAACCGACTAAAATTGGATAGTTTGGAATTGAGCACGCTGTTAGGCAAACTTCCCACTGTTTGTTAAAATAGGACCACCCTACTAGTTAGGGCTTTAGCTTGCATAGTTGAGTGGGAAGAACCCCATATGCAGTGAATTATCTGCAACCTTCAATTTGTGCTGTCAACCCAAGGTGGTGCGTCTGTCACCCTGATGTTTTTAATTGCGGAGCTACATATCCAGTTCCTTTGTGAATAATTCCATTGATCTATCCTCAATAGTCACCTATGGTAATAAATTCTGAACCCTGACAACTCTCTAAACAAATCCCTGGATGCTTATTTTCTAAATTTTCTCCTGGCAACAACAGGGTAGTGTCTCAAAGCACTTAAATAAAGACAGCAACAACAATCCTAAGACTGTGATTCTTTGTCACCATTTCCCCAACTAACGGACCAAAGTCCAAGTGACCTCCTTCTGTGTGTTGAAAATTTCTGGGATTCAAATTAAATAACATTTTGAAGCAGATTCTAGCTGAGTATGTTAAACATTTTATTATTTAATTCTACGAGAAAGAGAGCGGAGTGTTCCTCTCTTCTAGACAACAACAAAATTACTTTTGTATAGCGCCTTTCATATCAGGAGGGCGTCCCAAGGACAAACATATAATAATAATAGAATAATCCTTGCATTTTATATAGCATATGTCACGTCTTCTAGATGTCTCAAAGCACTTCACAGAATATACTGTATATACTATTAAAAAAAGTAATTTTGTTGTTGTATACAGTACTGTAAAGTGAATTGACTGTAATACATGGGTAAAATGTAGCAGCCAATTGCATACAGCAGTGTTCCAAAACAGTCATAGATTGAAATAACCACTATTTTTGAGGGATTATTATTAGGTGTGTGGACTAAGGAAATTTGCCCAAGGTTTCACCCTGCCTGGAATTGACCCCAGGCCTCTTGCTTGTAAGGAGAGTGCTCTAATCACTGAGCTACAGGACTCCATACATACCCCAGTTAAGCAAAATAAATTAAAAATATATAGCTAGATGTTGGATCTGAAATTTAGAAAATAGGAAACAGGATTGCTCTTTTTGGGCTAAAAAATGAAATGGCAGCACTGGGTCACCAAGCGGAGTCCCATCCAACAATAACTCGCATTTATATAGTGTCGTTCACACAGGGTACAACAACAACTTGGATTTATATAGCACTCTCCACGCCAGACGCATCTTAGAGCGCTTCACAATAACAGATCCCAGGGCCGAGCCAGGAGGAGGGGGAAAAAGGTGACCAAAAGTGCGGTAGAAAAGAAAGGTCTTCAGCCGTGACCTGAAAATGGGAAAAGAGGGGACGAGGCAAAGGGAGTGAGGAAGGAAGTTCCAGAGCCTTGGGACATAGTGGCTGAAGGCACGGCTGTCGACAGTGGAACACAAGATTCAGGGTATAAGGAGGAGACCAGACCCGGTAGGACGAAGACAATGGGTATTGTTGTGAGGAGAGAGGAGGTCAGAGAGGTAGGGGCTGCAGAGGAGTGGAAAGATTTGAAGACAAGTGTGAGGACCTAGAAATCAATCCGCTCTGAGACAGGGAGCTAGTGAAGTCTGGCAAGGACTGCAAGGACTGGGATAATTGGGGAGTGAAGTTTAGTGCGGGTGAGAATGCGGGCGGCAGAATTTTGGATAACCTGGATTTGTCGCTGAGAGGTGACAAAGGCATAGACCAGTGTTTTGGCAGCATTTCAGGTGAGATATTGGTGGAGACGGGCGATGGATCAATGATGCAAGAAAGCGGTGCTGGTGAGGGACCGGATGTGGGGGAGGAAAGATAATTGGGGGTAGGATAACCTGACGCCTAAATTGCATATGGTTCGGAGAGTATTAGGAGCAGGTCGGGTAGGTGGAGGAGGTCAGAGCTGTGGGATAGACGATGTCGACGAGACCAAAAGAGTATGGCTTCCGTCTTGTCAACTTTGAGCTGAAGGAAATTGGCACTCATCCAACTCCTAATGCCTGACAGGCAGGCTGACAGAACATCAGGAAACTGGGGAAGACAAATTGAGGGGGGAAAATAGAGTTGGGTGTCATCCGCATACATGGGGAAGTGTACCCCACATCTGCAGATGACATCACCAAGAAGGAGCAAGGTAGGGTTCTGCTTCTATGTTTCTATGTTGCAGAATCCCATAAATTCTACCCCTATCAGTGAGAAAGTAGAGAAATATCACTTTTATTACTAAACAATGAAGAATGAGCAAACGTGGATTCCCAGATCCCAATTCACCTACATTTTGTGGGTAAATTCTGATCTAAGACTACAAGTAATGTACAGAGGGCTAATATCTACTCCTTTTACACCGACACATAGTCTACCCTTTTCTTCCAGTAACGTAAGGTCATCTCAGGGGAAGGAATAAGCTGACAGAATTCACTTGCATCACTCAGATCACAGAACACTACCGACATAGACACACATAGATGCTGCAGGAAACCATGACCCAGATCGATCTGCTCTCCCAGGAAAAACAAATGAGAGCGGCGGAGAGATTGAGATTGAGCATTGACATGGTTCCCTGGTACCCATGGGGAGAGAATTTGGAGGAAATTTACATCCGATCCTATACGCTCATCCGAAAGCCAAAGCATTCAAAAGGTTAGTATTGCATTATTGTATGGAAATGTTCCTATGTTGTCCACCGGGTTAATCATCCCAATCTATCTCTGTGACACACACGTTCTATATTGCAGTAGTTAACTTCTTGCTTGGCTAAGAATTGCTGAATGTATGAATAAGACAGCAAACACAGTTTGAACTGCGCTATATAATACATCACTTTAATGATTTAGTTATGCAAATGCAGTAATTAGTGCTTATATTTTCTCTAAACAGTTGATTAAAATGCTGGAGCAGCATTTTTTTCTTAGCCTTTAGCTACTAATTTGATAAGATGATCTGTGTTCGTTTTATTGACAGAAATCCACTGTTATAGGAACGCTGTGTTATTCTCTCCCCTCTTTCGCAAGACAGTCATTAACTGTTAATTCTCTACATGGTTACTCGGATCATAAAGGTCATAAAAGGAAATGTCATTGGCTCCTGATACACAGATACTCATTCACGCCTTCATCACCTCCAAGGTTCCATTACTACAATCTACGACTGTTGTGGGCAGTTGGCTGCAGCATTTCACCTATAAAACACAGTCAATTCACTTTACAATATATTCTGTAAAGTGCTTTGAGAAGTCTCATTGATGTGATGAGGCGCTATAGTAAATGTAAAGATTATTATCATTATTGTTGGACTCATCGCCCACACACACTGTAGACCATCCAGGTATCTGCAGCCCTCTCCTCTCACTCACCAAGCCATGCAAGTCCATCGCCCCACCAACCTCGCTTGGCTCCCCGGATTCCCCATCACCCCACTACCCCCAACCATATAGGAGATTAAAGATCCTCATCTACATGTTCAAATCCCTCCATGTCTTCATCACACACTATCTGTGCAATCTCCAGTGACTCGTCCACCCCAGTCGCTCCCTCCAGTCAATAAACATCAGCCAGCTTCATATCCCTTTACCCTCTCCATCCTACTTGTACAAAATCACCTTAAGACCTATCTCGTCAACTGTGCTTTCGGTCACCTTTCCCTTCCCTTCCTCAGCTATCACCACCCTAACCCCCCACCCAAAAAAAAAACTAGGGCACCCGGTCAGTGTGTGAAGCACTTTGAGACATCCTCCTGACATGAAAGGTGCTATACAAATGTAAATTATTGCTAATTTCATAACATCATCCCACAGTGGACAAGAAGACAGCTGAAGGTTAGGTCTTTGAGGCTCTCTGAGTGCACAGTGTTAAGTGGCCTCTTCAAAAAGGTCAATGAATGAGAGATCATCAGAGAATTCAAATAATTCTGCAACCTTCCTAATGCTGACACAGGAGGCCCGGAATTCCAGCTAGTCTTAGCCTATGAGACCATTTTGTTTTATAGCTTACGAATTGTGGAAAATTCTTGCACACAGAAGCATTTTCATTGCTCTGTGACTTCTAAAATCAAATTCAGACTGAATTTAGAAAGCATAATACAATTTTCATTTATATAGAACTTTTCATGCTTCATTGTGCTTGATGAGCACCTGAGCTAGGAACATAGGAACAAAGGAACAGGATTAAACTATTCAGTTTGTTCCCCCGTTGTATAAAAACATGGCTTAATTGTACTTCAATGCCAATTACCCACCCTAACCCCATATCCCTTGACATAGGGCAAGGCAAATAATAATTTGTTCACTCTATCCACAACTGTTTGTTTCACCCACAAAATATACAGACAAAATTCACTTTATAGTATTTTCTGTGAGGCAGTTTGAGACGTTTCAAAGATGTGATGAGGAGCTGTACCAAATGCAAGGATTATTATTATCCCTTACCTATCAAATATCTATCCACCTCTGTCTTGACATTTTGAATGGATCCAGTATTCACAGCCTTTTGGGGGAGAGAATTACAGACTTCCACTACATTTTGAATGAAAAACTGCTTTTTGAGTTCACTCCTAAATTCTTAGCTCTTCAGAGTGAAGGGGCCAAAGTGGGCTAGGGATTGGTCTACATTTCTATAGCTTATGTATCGTTTTCAACACCCTCCAATTTAATTTTCTCCCTTTCTCTCTTGAAGGGGTTGACTCAGGCAGTTTCGCACATGTTTTCTGATACTTGACCCAAGTTTCCTTCCTTCTGGGGAGAAATTCCATCCACGTCGGATATTACCACCCCTTAGTAGCACTTCAAAGTGTTCTGAATTGGACAAATGGTTAAATTCAGTAAGTCTGGTGACTCCAGTTTCTTAAAAGCTGTCAAACAAGTTGGCATAAATCTTACCTCTCTTTGGATTAGTCACTAATCATAAATATAACAACATAACAGATTTAATAATAATAATCCTTGCATTTGATATTGCGCTTTTCACATCTTAAAGTGCTTCACATATTATACTGTAAAGTGAATTGACTGCATATATGTGGGTGAAACGCTGGAGCCAATTGCCCACAGCAATGTTCCGCAAACAGTCGTAGATTGAAATGACCAATATATTGTTGTTTATTTTTTGAAGGATTATTATTAGGCGTGCGGAGTAAGGAAATTTGTCCAAGGTTTCGTCCTGCCTGGAATTGAACCCAGGTCTCTCACTTGTAAGGCTCAAACTGCTGAGCTACAGGATTCCACCTGTAACTCAGTGGATAGATTTATGCAGTAAATCAAGATGTAATAAAACATTTATTTTGTTGGATAATCAAAGAGTTGAGCCACCACTGGGCTAGGCTGATATTTCACTACATTGCTGTGAGAACACTGCTTTGTCAGTGTTGTTAAACCAAGGTCCCTGTTCAGGTGGATGATAGAGATCCCTTTGTATTATTAAATGAAAGGAAAGTGTCCTGACCAACAATTGACTAAACAAAATTAGTCTTTCACATCATGGCAGTTTGTGGAGCATTGCTGTCAAAATTGGCTGCCCAAGCACACACTCACTGCACTTTACAGAAACTATGTGAAGTAGTCTCGAGACTTTAAACACAAAACATCAAATGGAAGTACTATTATTATCCTGAAAAGTAGTGGCATATGAGTTAACAATGCATTTGTGTTGTGAGCAACTCTTTCGCAATCACAATTATTAAGCTTAAGTTGCCCTTTTAATTTTCCCCCAAAATTCGCAAAACTATTCATTTGCATCAACCAATTCCCCCAGGCTTTAATACCCTCTAACATCATTATATTACATGGGAAACAGCGCGCTTGAAAAAGTAATTAATACCTTTTTAGTGTCATCTAAAAGCCGGGTAATTTATTCTTATTTGTTACATAATGTAAAACAATTTATTTTAATTATGAAAGAGCTTCTTTCCTGAGGCTGCTTTCTAAGTTATTACTCTTGACCCTGATTCCGAGGTGACTCTTACTGCTGTACAACAGGGTGAGGAGACTGTGTGTTGAATAAGCCTACAGTCCAAGGTGTCAGGCTGGCTCAGTCATTCGCACTCTCGCCTCTTCAGAAGGCTGCAGGTTCAAACTCCACATCAGGACTGTATTCACGGTCTAGGTTGATACTGCAATCCAGTTTTGGTCACCGCAATGATGGAGGTGCCATTCTGTGGGTAAGATATTTAATTGATATAAAGATTGAGACATATAAAACCTGTTGCAAACAGTTCTCCTTTATGGATCTGAGCTCCTGGGTATGCGGCGGAGTTGCTTCTTACGGCCGTTTTGCAATGTTCATGATCAATGAGTCAATGAATCAATCAATCAATGAATCAATCAATTAATCAATCAATCAATGAATCAATCAATCAAAACTTACATTTATATAGCACCTTTCACGTAGAGAGGACATCCCAAGGCGCTGTACAAGGTGGGGACAAGAGCAGGGTGGGAGGGGTCGGGGCTGGATGAAGAAGAGTAGGAAAATTGAATGCATATTTTTGGGTGAAACACAGCAGCCAAATTGCGCACAGCAGTGTCCCACAAACAGTCATGGAAGTGGGATTAGGGGAAAAAGGGGGGAAAGATAGCAAGGGGAGGGGTCGGGGTAGGGGGAAGGAAAGCAGGAAAGCCGACTATATTTGTGGACAAAATTTGTAATCGAGTCGTTCTTACCTATTGCTAGGGAAACAGAGGCGTGCAGAGTAAGCAAACTTTCCTAAGGTTTCACCTAGTCCGGGAATCGAATCCAGATCCTCTCGCTTGCGAGACGAGTGTTCTAACCACTATGCTACAGGATTTTCCAATGAACCTCACATTGGTTTTCATCATACAGCTCACAATATCTTGACACTGATTCAGCTGAAATACGGAGCTCAGCAGGGTGGGGAATTGAAACCTATGAACCCATGTCCTACCATGCTGTGGTAGTGCTACATTCCTTGCCCTTGTTAATGAACAGTCATTTTGCTGACTGAATTAAGCACATTAAACACAAGCTGGCACAGATAGAATAATAAAGTGATTAATAATGCATTGAAGTTATTTTCAACACAATGACCTGCTGTAACAATCTATGAAAATAAAATATTAATTTGCACACGATAAATATTTGATGAAAAATAGATTTCCTGTCATTTTTTTCCCCCCAGTTTGTTTTTGTTTTCTTTTCATAATTAGAACACTAGAATTTAGAAGTTTTAAAACATGGGTTATTCGAAATATAGCAATGATCTTAAATCAAGTAACGGGAAACAAAACCATGCATCACTACATTGCTTGATTGTCATGCAACATTATTCATTGATGCCCAGATATCATCCTGGCTCAGCTGGTAGCATTCTAGCCTCTGAGTCAGAAGGTTGTGGGTTCAGCCCCATGTTGGGACTTTGAGCTCAGCTGACACTCCATATCGCACTGCATTGTTGGAGGTGCTGCCCTTCCAATGACATGTTAAACCAGGGTCCCATCTGCCTGTTCAGGTGGACGTCAAAGACCCTGTGACACTATTTGACAACAGGAACAAGTATCACCTGGTGTCGTGGCCAATAATCCCACTGATCAGGGCTATCTGTGGGACTGTCTGTCACTTGCATCGCCTACAAAACACAGTCACTACGCCTTAAGCTGTGAAGCGACTTCCTCCTGATGTGCATTGTTAAAGGATTATTCCCTTGATAAGAGGTGATCATTTCATTTGAAAGCTACGTCTGGTGTGGTTTTAAATCAAATTATGATTCACATGTATTTTCCTGTGGAAATTACAGCAGGTTAAAATGTCACCTCTCCCAGACTTCCATGGGAGATCGGCTGTCACTCATGAATGTTGCTAAATTCTTCTAAGTAAGTGGTTCAGACACGTGGTCAAAGCAATGAATTCTGGCCATGAAAACCGATGTTCCGTGGAATTCCCATGTTTAAATCCTTCCACTCTCCATCCTTGTCTTGAAGCGTCTTCTAAAATGCTACCTCTGGCTGTACTTACAGTCATCTCCCCCATAACCCCCACCCCCTTTCTTCCCACTTTGTTCCGTGTTGCACAATGTCTCTGAAAGCCCTTCAAGACATTCTGCTATGTGGAAGGTGCTACATAAGGTGCTATTATTGTTAATTAGAATTAGAGCTGAATTAAAGGAAGCCTAGTGCCAAGAAACAAAGTGATTGAGAAATGGGTAGAAGTCATCCAAATCTATGGAATAGGAAACTTTAAACACATTATCGCGGTGTACTCTTTAATTTAGATCCCACTGAGGGAAGTCCAGTGTTTAATGCAATATTTGCAGCAACCCACATCAACTCAGTTTGTATTTTACTTTTCATTTTGATCAAACATGAACAAGCACAAACATCCCAGTTATCATCAAAAATAACTTCTATTTGTAAAGCACCTTTGTGCAGGTTAGAGTCTTGGAATGCTGTTCAACAGTGGGTTTGGATAGCAAGCAAGGGAAAAGGATGGGGCCTTGTTGTGTGTATATTTCCTGACTGGTTTGTCTACAAATACATACAATCACAACACTTCACTGCAATTACCCGTGAAGCACTTTGAGACATTGACTGGATAGAAGCTGCACCAAGTGAAGAGGATTCTGATTGTATTACTAAATGCAAAAATGACTGATTAAATCCCCTCAGTCCCTTTAATTGCATAAATCATGACCAGATCTATCATTAATATCATCAGATGATTATTTTAGTTCCAATGACAGGCACTCACTGAATATCTTACACAATTTTTCTGGGTAATACAGGCTGTGAGGGATTTGACCAAATGGAGGAATGAAACTAAGCTTCTGAGAGGTTAAGAAAATCCTTGTAAACCTGATGCTGAACAAGGAAAATGAGCTCAGAGCTTTACACTGTTGGACATATGCAATTTCAAGCACCATTTAATTAAATAACTGTTGAAGTAATTGCATACATATGTGCATATTTGGTCACACCAAATTAAATCTCCATTACTCCAGCAAAAACAAAAAATGGATCATGTTCTGAGATATTGGCATTTGTTTTTATTCACTGAGCACACCAGGAGACAGAGGGAAAATCAGTTATTGAAAGCAGGGGTACCCGAAATGCTGGTGTTCTGAAATGGTTAACGCTCTCAAAGACATTGAGAAACAGCGCAATCAAAGTTAAACAGATCAGAGGATTGGTTTGGATGAAAAAGGCTCTACAGTCAATCTGATCTCATCCCTCCAGAACACCCAATTTACCATTGGTCAATCGCAGCATCAAGCTGTTTTTTAAATGAGTTCCCATATCTTGGCCTCAACCACCCTTTCCTGGCAACCTGTTCCAGTCATTAATTATCTTCTGCATAAAGAAAAACTTATTGGTGTCTCTCCTGAAATTGCCCTTCGTAACTCTTAAATCTATGTCCTCTTGTTGCATCTCAATAATTAATCTGGGTTTACTTTTTCAATCCCATATAAAATTGTATACACTTCTATGAAATTCCTTCTGAATATGTCTTCTCTGAGTTGCAAATGTATGCCGAAAAGGTGACATGGTACTTTATCATGTTGTTGAGATTGTCTCAAAGTGCTTCACAGGTGGACCATTTTGTGGAGTAAATTCCCTTTAACTGTATGATAATAATCCATCCCCCCCAAAAAAACACAGTAATAAAATTGGTCATTTCAATCCAAGACTGTTTGTGAGACACTGCTGTGCACAATTGGCTGCCATGATTCGCCCACAAATATAGTCAATTAACTTTACAGTATATTCTGTGAAGCACTTTGAGACTTCGATAAGATGTGAAAAGCGCTATATCAAATGCAAGGATTCTTATTATTATTAATAGCATGAAATCACATTAATGGTCTTCATTGCCAGTTCAAGGCAATAATAATAATAACAATAATCCTTCTAGAAATCTCAAAACATATAATGCTGAATAGAATTTATACCCAATTGTATTAAATTGGTAGCAACTCTCTATGTAAATTGGTCATTAACTTAATGTTATTTGTGGGATATTACTGGGGGCAAACTGGCTGCTACAT
Source organism: Hydrolagus colliei (assembly GCA_035084275.1). NCBI lineage: Eukaryota > Metazoa > Chordata > Chondrichthyes > Chimaeriformes > Chimaeridae > Hydrolagus > Hydrolagus colliei. Next base: position 148,284,008 of record CM068742.1, read on the forward strand.
TTCCCTACAAATACATAGTCACTTCACCTCAATTAACAGTAAAACATTTCAGCATCATATATGCTGTGTCAAATACAATGATTATTATTGTAGAAGTGGTTACACATCTGGTTCACTGAAAAATATCCTGCAAGCTAAAGAAATAGAGGAACATTGCATGATTGGGAGTAGTGAAAACAATTGTAGATTTATTCTGAAATTTACAGTGATTCATAACCATCAAAAGGAATGCATTATGAAAGGCTGCACATTTCAGCCCATCGTTCTTAAGCAAAAGACTAATGGGATTTTGGCATTTATTTGGCAGGAGAATTGAATACTGAAACAAGGAAACAATGTTAAATTTATACTAGGCTCTGTTTAGACTGCTGGTTGGAATAATGCTGAGTTCTGGGAACTCTAGAATAAAAAGCACATATCAATGTTCTCACAACCAGCCATAGAGTGAGTGACCAATTATTTTGAGGGTGATTGTTGGCCAGGCCACTACGTACAGACAAGAGAATGGTTATCAAGTCAAAACAGCTCCCAATCAATCATTTGTGTTTGTCCATGTTCAAAGAATGGCAAAGTGCTTTTGATTTTCCTTTGTATAATTGGGACAAACCCAACAACACAGAATCAATAAACTTCTATAAGCAAGAGCTATGTATCTTTACATGTTTAATTAAGATAAATTAGAGTAGTCAGAAGGATATGAAACAACAAGTCTATGTCTTGTGTTTCTTATTCTATCCTATTCCTGTCTTCTCCTGAATGCTGGATTCAGATCTCAGGTGGCTGATTGCAAAAGTCTATTGGAGATAGATGAGGATCACAATATCACAAGATTGTATCGGATGAAGAAAGCCCTTCGGCCAATCTGAGCTAATTCCTCCAAAATACCCAGCACAATAATCTTCTCCTATCACAACATCAGTCTGCTCACAACATCAGTCTGCTTTTTAAATGAGCCTAATGCCTTGGCCTTAACCAGCCCTCTTTGCAATTTGTTCCAATTGTTACTTATCCTGAAAGTAAAGAAAAATTGCCTGGTGTCACTCTTAAAATCATGCTATGCAATTCTAAATTGGCCCTTTTCTTCTCTCTTGGTGCATCGTAAATAATAGCTTTGGGTTTACATTTTCAGTCCCATTTACAACAACAACTTACGTCAGCAGGCTTCATGCAGGGCAGTGTCTCTGAGTGCTTAACAGTAGCTGAGGCTGAGCCGTGAGGAGGTGACTGTAAGTATGGTCAAAGAGGAAGGTTTTCAGTCATGATTTAACAGAGGGGAAGAAGGGGGCAAGCTGGAGTAAATGAGCGAAAGAAAATTCCAAAGCATTTAAAATGTTACACACCTCTATGAGATTCCCTTTGAGATGTGGTCTCTCAAAAAGAGAAAACTGAAGAACCTTAGCTTGCCTTATCATGAACTTTGCATTTGATTTTGTGCTTTTCATATCAGGAAGATGTTTCAGAGCGCTTCATGAGATATAATGTAAAATGTGGTGACGGTGTATTTTGGAGGTGATTGCAACAGCCAATTTTGTCCAAAAAAATTGGGCCACAAACAGAATGAAGTCAATATCCAATATTTTTTTCTCTGGTGGATTTATTGGCCAGGCAACCAGGAGAAACTCCCTTGTCTTTTTGAATAGCGCCATGGGATTTTAACATACACCTGAACAGGCAGACAGGCCTACAGTTTAATATCTGATCCAACAGACAGCACCCCCACAATGGAGAACTCGTCTCCCCTTATTGTGTTGTTCTCCAGGAATTAAATCTCAAATCTTCTCCCTCCATGAAGGCAAACCATTTCTACAACTCGGGCAAGTGATCTTGAAAATCTCTGGGGAAAATAGATTGTAAAGATCAAGTGATTTGGCAAACAGGATCTTGTGAAATCCCAATAATCTCATAATATTCTAGAAACTAATCTTTGTGATCCATGTTTTATCACATAATAGTACATTTCTCCATCCCTCAAGAAGTTATTATTTTTCTTCCCCCAAGGGAAATCTCTATTCCTAGCCCTGTTGCTAACTCTGAAAAAGAGTTATATAAATATAAATGCTTCTGTTTACCTAGCAGTAGGTAGGAACACGTCCTCCCAACGTGAAAGGCGCTCTATAAGTGTAATTTTATTGCTGTTGTTGTTGTTGTAGGAACCCGTTGGTTAGTTGACTGGCAGATCTCTTTGCAGGGATAATAATCCCTTAAAAAAATACAACAAGAATAATTTGGTCACTCAATCCATGACTATGGGACACTGCTATATCACTCATTATATGGCATATTGTTTGAGAAACTCAATAACATGATAAGGCTGTATATGAAATGCAAGGATTATTATCATAAATATTACACTTTGACTGTCCAGCATCTTGGGACATCCTCCCGACATGGAAGGCACTACAAATGTAATTCTGTTGTTCTTGTACAAAAGTATAACAACAACAGAGGAAAGGTGCAGAGGATATTAGAACTATTTCTAGTTTACATCATGTTTAACTGAAGTATGATATTATGCACTGTGTTACATGGGACAGAATGTGATGGAGTGCCACACAATGGAAGGACACGGGTCTGTGGTTCATATCTCCCTAGACGGCAAACCCTTAATCTTAGTCAAGGCCACTGAAGGACTTCTCAGCAAGAGAGGAAGAGAGCAAAAATAATCAAAAGGTAAGATAATCTATACCTCTCTTGGGCAGCACATGACATCTAACTTGGGAGGAAAATCTGCCAAAATCTGGTGATTGCGTTGAATTAGGGGAGTTTTGTGAAGGAACTTAACCAAATATTAATATTCATAAACATGAAACTAGTGAACTTATAGAACTTGACTGGTTTCAATGAACTTTGTTGCATTTCTTTCCCATTTAACCCTTACACTGCAAGCACCACAAAGACTTTCTATCTCTACAGGCCACCCAGTTCTGCTCTTTTTCGATGTTATGACACTGAAAATATACTAATACTAACAATAATCCTTACATTTGGTGTAGCAATTGTTGGGAGGATGCCTCACCTCTGAGTCAGAAGTCTGGTTTCAAGCCCCACATCAAGTTGTGGAACTCTTGTAGCCTAAACTGACACTTCAATGAGGTGCTGAGTAGTGAGCTGCATGGTTGGAGGTGCCAACTTCCTGTTCAGGTCAACTTTAAAGATTCATGTAACTATTTTTTTTAAAGGGAGGAGTTTCTCCCAGTGTACCTTGCCAACAGTCCCCCAGATAAAATTCACACAGTTCACTCTTTCACTTTACTTTGTTGTATATCTTGTCAAGCACTTTGAGATGTCCTCCCAACACGAAAGATGACTATATCAACGTAAACCTATCTCCATGACCAATAACATTATGGGATATAATACATAGGTAGTTTGGGTCATATGTGCATGCGACCGTCTAGCATTTCATATGTTCTTATAGATAAAGCCTGATGATTTTCTGGTGGAATGCCTGCATCTGAAATAGATTATCAGAACAGCAGAGTCCAGAAAAAAGTAACTGTCCATGGTTCTCCGAGAGCTAACACACTTAAGGCTTTTGCAAATGGAGCATCTTTCCTGAGCTGTTCGGAGCATGGAAATGAGAGACCAAGAAAGAGATGGAGACAAGGATGAATAATGCATGATGAAAGGTGATAAATAATCCGAAGTTTAACTTGATTTAACTTTGAGCGTACGGGGGAAAAATTGCAGGCCATTTCCTTTGGGGAATTAAATGGGTTCAGTAGAGACCTTGATGGAGTGGAATGACCATTCCTTTTTTCAATTCTTTCTCATGTTTTTTTTCATTCCCTGATCAATAACAAATCATGACGTACATTATTCTAGAAGGTTGAGCTGTTTGCCCCTCAACTCTGTTGAAAAAATATTCTATTTTCCATTAGAATAATAATCTTTGCATTTGAGCAACAATCTTATTGTGTCATCTAAACATTTCAAAACATCACAGTGTTTGCATTTCGCAAAGTGTCCAGAACTCAATCTGGGTGGAGGGTGCTATATTAATGCAAGTTGTTGCTGTTGACTACACCGTAAAGTGTGGAGGCTTTTTTGTATGCCAACCTGGGAGCCAATTGGTACACGGTGATATCTCACCAACAGCCAGGAAGTAAATGTCCCAATTTTACCTCAGAGAGATTGTTGACCAGGATGACAGACAACTGAACTGAAAATAATACCTCAGAATACAATATATAATTAGCGACATGACATGTCAAGCAACTGCCAGGGTGGTGGAAGGTGAACAGGATGGAACTTGGTTTTCTTTACAACTAGCAAATTCTTATGTTCTTATGAGCTCAATTTCCTAACTTAATGATAATGATAGTAATAATAATGCTTGCAGTTGATGTAGTGCTTTTCACATCTTCTAGACATTTCAAAACACTCCACAGAATATACTGTAAAATCGTAGAATCATAAAATCATAGAATCTTACAGCACAACAGGATGCCATTCTGCCTATCTAGTCTGTGCTGGTTCTTTGAAAAGAGCAACTCAATCCCACTGCCCATCTCTCTCCCCATAACCTAACAGACCTGTTCTTCCTAAATAAAGATCTAATTATCTTTTAAAATGAATTAACCATATATTTTGTGGGCGAAATGCGGCAGCTAATTGCGCACAGCAGTGTTCCACAAACAGTTGTGGATTGAGTGACTACATTTTGTTTTGGGATTACTATCAGTGAAAAAGTGATCTGTCAATTAACTAAAAACTGTGTTCCTACTTACTTCTAGATAAACAGAAGCATGTGGAGTAAGGAAACTTACCCAACATTTCGCCTTGAACCGAGGTCTCTCGCTTGCGAGGCATGTCTACCACTGAGCTACAGGACTCCACACCAAACTACAGGAGTTGAGGCATTAAGACATTTAAAGCATTGCACTTTACCATGAAGTAATATCATGTGGGTAGCAATGCTGATAACAGTAGGATGAACTGCAGTGATTAATGGATAAAGTTAGGTTTTTATTCTTGTATCACAGTAATGAGTTTACATGCCATTTATTATAAATGGCCAATATTTTCTGGCATACACTGTACTTCTGTTCTTATGATGTATGCATTGAATTTTCTTCCATTCCAGGCACTTTATTTCTCTACGCAAACCAACCCCCCAAAAAATGCCACCAATTAAAATAACATTTAGGTCAACTTCTGCTGAATCCAATTTGGATCTTTCCATGAGGAACACTTTAAAGCAGATTATGAATATTAGGCCTATAGATTCTGTTTTAAGACATCAAATTCATTACATGCTGAAATGAATCCATTTGCCTTATTTTGTGACTCAGTCTCAAAGAAAAATATAATTAAGTACTCGAACTCAAGCTATTTTTGTGCCACAGGGTTAAGTGCTGGCAATAATGCTTTTTTATACGTGTGAATAATGGAAAGTTGGGCAGCGCTGGGGTGGGGAAGGGAGAAATAGGCTTATTATCTTTCCTAGCATTTTAGTACTACAATGGGAGGCTGTTTCCATGCAAACTCCCTGATTGTTGGGCTTCCTAACTCCATCCTCCACAAACTGCAGATCATCCAGAAATATATCGCCTATGTCCTCTCTCACATCAAGCTCCGTGACCCTATTACCCACATCCTCGCCCAGCTCCACTGGTTCCCCCATCACTCAGGGGTTGAAGTTCAAGTTCCTGGTTCTCGCCTACAAAGCCATCCACAGCCTTGCTCCTCCCTACTTCTGTGACACACCAACCCCCACTACCAACCTATCCACTCCCTCCGCTCAGTGGGCTTCAGCCTGATTCACGTCCCTCACTTTACCTGCCCCTCCATTGGTGGTCAGGCCTGCAACCCCTCTGTCCTCACCCTCAGGGTCTCCATCCCATCCATCCCATCCATCCCACAGTTCTTCAACCTCGTCCCTTCCCTTAGCTTCTTCAAAACCCAACTCAAGACCCTCCTCTTAGACTGTGCCTTTGATCACCTGCCTACCCTTCTCCTCCCCACCCTCCACCCATCCTGATGTCAACCTGAAGGCCCTTCTGGATCCAATCCGATCCTGTGTTCTTGTGAGAGAAAGTTAATGGTTCGTTGAGGGGAATATAAGCAGGTTTCCGTGGACTGGATTTGCCCACAAAAACAACTTGCATGAGTGAGATGTGGGTATGGAGTTTGGTCCAGATACTTATGCGGGCAGCAGAATTCAGAATGAGCTGGATCTTTTGAATGGTGGAGCTGGGGAGACCAGTTTGAGTAATCCAAGTGGGAGGTGACAAATACACACATGAGGGTTTTGGCACAATTTGGGGTAAGGTACAGTTACAGGCAGGCAATGTGGTTGACCTGAAAGAAGATGGTCCTGGTCAGAAACCATGTGTGAAGAAGGAAGGACAGATGGGGGCCAAACCGGATGCCTAGACTGTGCACTAGTTTGGTGAGTCTGAGGGAGAGCCCAGGGAGGTTGAGGAGATATTGATGGGAGCCAATGAGTATGGATTCCATCCTGTTCACATGCAACTGCAGGAAGTTGAATAACTAATTTTTTAAAATCCCTCCAAAAATAACACAATAATAAAATTTATAATTTCAATCCATGACTGTTCGTGGGACACTGCTGTGCGCAATTGGCTGCCGCATTTTGCCCACAAATATACAGTCAGTTCACTTTACAGTATATTCTGTGAAGCGCTTTGAGACATCTAGAAGATGTGCAAAGTGTTATATCAAATTCAAGGATTATTATTATTATTATTATTATTAAGATTGCTCTTATCCAGGTCCTGATGTCTGTCAGACAAGCTGATTGGCGGACCTGGAGTTGGTACTGGAAGCAAAGTAGATTTGTATGCATTCCGCATACATGTCTGCCAGTAAGGGGCATGCTTGGGCAATCAAATATAAGAAAAGGTTACCCCTTTATGGTGGTTTTGGTAGTCCAGTTCTGCGGACAGACTGGTCCCCAGTATTCCAGCCACAGTACTCTAGGGCACTATTGATGACAGATAAAGACAGCCTAGCTCATTGGCAGGACATTTGAGAGGCAGATCAATCACTGGGAGCAGGGATTCTTCCCACTCAATTCCAGTTAATCCTACAAGACAAAACCACAATTAGACAAGCTACGGCTCTCCAGTTTTCAGGCTCTTTATTCTTAGGAGATGACATCTTAAAGGGGACCTTATAGAATTGTAAAGAGGGGCACGAGATAAATGCAAGTTGTTGTTATACACTATTTTAAATGGGATTGAAAAAGATGAACCAAAAAATTGGAATAAAAGAACACAACAACAACAACTTGCATTTATATAGCACCCTTGCCCGGGTTAGTGTCCCAGGGTGTTTGATAGTGGTGGAGTCTGACTCCAAGCCAGGGGGAGAAGGAGGGCAGAGGTGAGAGTAAGCACGATCAAAAAAGGTCTTTACGTGGAATTTGAAAGTGTGGAGGGAGGGGCTACGGCAGATGGGGTGAGGTAAATAATTGCAGAGTTTCTGGGTGTTATGGTTGAAAGCACGACATCTGATGCTGGAGCAGAGGAGACAAAAGACAAACAGGAGGCCACAGCCAGCTGAGCAGAGGCAGCGGATGGTGGTGTGGGGAGTAAGCAGATCAGAAGTACGGGAGCATGAAGGGATTCAAAAACGAGCAAGAGGATCTTGAAATTGATCTGTTCGATAATTGGGAGACAGTGGAGTCTGGTAAAGACTGGCGTGACATAGAAATGGAATTACAGAGGAGAATTTCAGGAAATATATTACTTTACTCAGAGGGTAATTAATAAATGGCAAAGGTTTACCAGGAAGGGTAGTTGAAGCCGGGACCCTGGATTCATTCAAAAAGAACAGCTTGATGCTGCGATGAGAAGACTGGCATTCTGGAAGGATGAGATCAGATGGGCTGAAGGGCTTTCTTGATCCAAGCTAATCTTTCAACCATGTGATCCATTTTTACAGTACTGTCTGCAAGATTTCTCAACATTATTTAATTTTCCTTTGCAGACAGCAGCTTTGTGTGGAGGTAAGTGAAGCATCCCTCTGTCTCAAACGTATCAGCGGCTCTTTAAATTTTTTCAATAGCTGTAATTAAAAATTGATTTTAAGCAGACTTAATATTGTTCCATGGAATATAAATGAGATTAATTATCTCATTAGTTATCCATCTGCCAACTAGCCAGAGGCAAGGTTCATGCCAGAACTGGCAATCCAAGGAAAAGTTATTTGCCAGCTTAGAGACAATACTTCTGCATTTGTTCCTTTGCCGACTGTTTCCTTTACCTTGAGGTGTCAGCCTGGCTCAGTTGGTAATGCTCAAGTCTTTGACTCATGTTGGTTCAAGGTCCAGTTCAGGACATTGAGCTTCAAGTCTAGATTGACTCTGCGGTGAGGGCAGGACTAGGGCTATATTGCTGGAGATGCAATCCTACAGATGAGATGATAAACCAAGGTCTTGGCGGCCTGCTCGGGTGACATTAAAGATCCCACAACACCATTTGAAAAAGGAAGACACTTTCTTACTATTTCAGGATTTTAAGGATGACAGAAAATCAACTTCAATTTTAAGACTGAAACAACTTTTTAGTAGCAAGTAGGAACCCAGTTATTTGTAGATTGGTGGATCTCTTTCCAGAGGTGAGAATCCCTGCCCCCACCAAAACAAATGTGGCCACTTAATCCATGATTGTCTGTGGGACACTACTGTGTGCTGTTGTGTTTCACCCCAAACATCCACTTTAACAACAATCCACTTTAACAACAACAAATTACATTTGTGTAGCATTTTTTATGTCAGGAGGACATCCTAAGATGCTGAAATACTTTACAATATAATCTGTGAAGTGTTTTAAGACATCTCAATGACTTGATAAGATACTCTTTTAAATGCAAGTAAGATTATGATAATTATTGTTAATTCTTCAACAACTGGGTGGGAAGAATCCTTGCATGTTTTGGCCAGTTGAGCTCTCAAAGCCCTGCCTATGAACCAGGCTGGCTGGCTTGTCATCAGCAGTGCTGAAAGGAAAGTACTGGGAATGTATTAGCTTGCTGTGCTGTGAATGAGGAGGTGTTTGACAATTATTTCTAACTGATAGTTAGCAGTTAAGGCAGTTTTGAGAAGTCAGGTTGCTTCGTACACCTGTGCAAGAAAAAGGGTATAGTTTAGGGGGTTGCATTAAACATGTTATGCAGGACCATTGAATCTGAATAGCGTCATCAACCTCATCCCGCTGAAAACTCTTAAGAGCTCCAACCTAAATGGTCCATGGAGTAGGTCAAGCAGAACAGTTTTACTAGGTAATAATTCGACATGTATAGAGAAGCAGATGAGAAAGCTGCTTGTATACCTGTTTTAAAGGGAAAAGCGGCAATTGAAGCAATTTGTGTAAAACAAATAACAGTAACATTTGGGGTAATGTTACAGAGATTGGTACCTTCCAAGAGAGTTTTTTTTAATCTTGCTGGGTACTTGAGTTTGTGCTGTAGCACAGGAGGAGACACCAATCACTCCTGTTAAGGGTGACCTTCCAATCTCTCGGATGGCCCTTGCATGACGGGGGAGGTGAAGGAGGATGGAAAGGAAAAATGTGCAAAGCAGAAATTGAGGCTGACACCCCGAAAACTGTGCAGCGGAGACGTAGAGTTGGCAGTGGGTGCCATCCTTCAGGTGAAACATTAATCCATTTCCCCAACCCACCTGTTCAGGTGCGTGTTAAAGATCCCATGACACTATTCAAAAAGATTTCTCCTTGGGTCCTGGTAAACAATTCCCCGGATAAAATTGGTCACCCACTTCACAGCTGTTTTTAGGACATTGATTTGTGCAAATTTGCTACCCGCCTTCACCTACAAAATACAGTCACTGTAATTTACAGTAAATCCTGTGAAGTTTTTTGAGACATTCTCCAGACATGAAAGGCATAGAATCAAATGCGAGGATTCCTAAATGAATATGTAAATAGGAGCTTGTTTGGACTGGCAGATTCTATTGATTTAATTTCCTAGGATCAGTGATTGTATAAACCAAGTGGTCAAAAAAACCACAAAGATGGTAAAGGAAAAATTATCATGTAATAAAAAAAAGAAAATGGCATAGAATTATACTGATATGGAATTATTGTACAAAGATTGCCACAGTATAAAAACAAAACATTTGTCCTAATGCTATGGAGGGAGGAAAGTTTCAGGTTGACAACCTTTCATCAGAACTTGGGGATGTTGGAAGGGGTATTTAACTAACTTTTCTCTATGCATACATGCTGCCTTACTTGCTGAGTGCACCCAGCAACTTCTGTTGTTATTACTGATTTTCAGCATTTGCAGTACGTAATTTGCCTTTTATTTATCCTAACTCGTCTCTTACAGTGTTTAAGTATCTATCGCTTTGTATCTCCTCTCCCACCCATCTATTTATTTCTTTCTCATATATACATCATGTTTCTTATTAACGACTTTGTATTAAACTTTGTGCTTCAACCATAGCTTCTGGCAATGAGCTCCATATTTTTCCCACAATCTGTGCAAAAATGTGTGTTTTAGTTTAGAGTGACCATATTTCAGTAAACCAATTTGAGGGACAAATACATTTTTAAAAATTCAACACAATTCCTGATTCTGTCAGTACTGGAGAAGCCAGGAGGTCACAAAGGTAGTGGGGGAGCAAGGCCATGGTGGGCTTTGAAGGTGAGCAACAGGATCTTGAACAGGATCCTCTGTGTGATGGGAATCCAGTGGAATCAGGCAAGAGTTGGGGTGATATGGTCATGGAGTTTAGTGAAGGAGAGGACATGGGCTGCAGAGTTCTGGATGATCTGCAGCCTCCGGAGGGAGGAGTTGGAGAGGCCAATACGCTAGGAGTCAAGCCTGGATGTCGTGAACGTATGAATGAGAGTTTGGGAGGCGGCAGTGTGAGACAGTGCCAGCAATGTTGCGGAGATGTGAGTAGGCAGAGCAGGTCATGGCACAGTTGTGGGGGTAGAAAGGATATTGGGGACACAATAATGTATAATAATTATAATAAAAAGCGCTTCACAGAATACATAATAAAGTAGGTTGACTGTCATCAAGGGACTGTCACTGGAAATCAGGGATGCATTATCACCCTATGACCCAAGCAGCTCTGTTTCAAATCTGCCACCAGTTATTTTATATTTATGACACTTCATTTGGGACTCCCTAACAAATGGAAGCAGCCTATTGTTGTGCACCTTACCAAATTCTTTAATACTTTTAAATGGCTCTATCAGGTGCCTTCTCAATTGTCTCAGCTCCAGAGAGCAAATCTCTAACCTATATTGTCTTTCTTTATCTAGCTGATTATTGTAAATCTATTCTAAATAATTTCTCTTGTTACCCATCTTATAGTTTATGAAAAAAAATAAGAGTTTTAATGGTCTATGTGCAACACTGCCATCCAATGTTCACAATGTTCTTATTTCAGGCAAAGCATATTGTTATTGTAATTATAAGGATTGATAATCATATCTATTGTTAAGTCTGATATGAGTAACAAAAGCTGGCTGGCAAGGCAAAGAATTAAGAAATAACAAGGAGAAAACAATGGTGAATATTCACTGCTGTACAGTAGATTGTGACAAAAATAAATGCAATAAAATGAGAGACGTCTTGTAGTTAGCTTTTCTTGATGGCTTTTGTTTTGTTTTCAGCATTGATTCTTATTCATTACACTGCAACATACCTCAATGTCACCCTGGCATAAGATGACCATATCCATGGTAATAAGGAACAATGTTCACAAATTGCGTGGAGACTGCAACTTTGTGGTTAGCGTGCTCTCTTCGCAAGTAAGAGGACCCGGGTTTGATTCCCGGACATGGCAAAATCTTAGCCAAGTTTCCTTACTCCACATGCCTCTGTTCACCTAACGAGTGGGTACCCTATAATTAGTTGATTGGCAGATCGTTTTCCAGAGGTAATAATCCCTTAAACAAATTTGAACACTCAAATCACAATTGTTTGTGAGATGATATAGTGTGCAATTGGATATCCATAATACAAAGAGTCAATCCACTTTCCAATATATTTTCTGAAGCGCTTTGAGATGTTTCATGATGTGATTAGGCACTATACCAAATGCAAGGAATGTTGTTATTATTATTATTTAAACAGGGTGCTTCACGCAGGATAGTGTCGGGTGTATTGCATTTATGTTCTGTCCCCTGCAACTGTACAGCAGTGAACATTCATCCTTGTTGTCACCTTGTTATTTGTTAATTCTCTGACTTGCTCCAGGTAGGATAGTGAAGAACAAAGAATAGATTAGTGGTTTGAGCCTCAGGACATCCTCATTTAGTGAAAGGTGCTATACAAATGTAATCTTGTATTGTACTGCATTAATATACTTAAATCCCATTTTTTGTTCTTTGTTTCCTCTTACGTTTCTTAAACTATGAAGTCTACCCTGACTAAAAGGTTAGAAATGTACCCCCTCTCATATTGCTTTTTCTGACCACTGGCTATTCAGAGATCCAGAATTTACAACATGGGTAAAGTACAATTTACACTTAGGGTTTCATGTCAGGAGGACGTCCCAAAACACTAACGCTCACTGCCCCTGATCCGAGCTTTCGTACCATTGTCTTAATAATGAAAATGGAGCAAAAGTTGGGAAAATTCTTCAATTCAGTCTTAATTTGAGTTGTCATACAGTCCGTACTTATTTACACAGGAGCCTTACAGCAAATGAGCAAAGGAGATATTTATTCCCCCATGTTCAGGAGGTGAAAAAGCAACGTCTAACCAACTGTGCCACGTTTGCTTCTGCCGGATGAATGTATTTGATAATTAGTGTTGAATTGTTTAGCACCCTGTTGTTTGTTAGTAATATCCTGGAAGATCCCCAAATCAGGCCTCAGAGATCAGAATTTACTGACTATAACCTTCATTGGTTCAGTTGATATTCTGCTCGGAAATGAGCCCCAAAGCCCACGGGAGGGTGAAAAAAGATAAAGAAAATGCATTCTCACTCGTTTTTAAGAGGCAGCGGTCTTGAAAATTTGCGGCATATAGAAACGGGGAGACCACTCGCATGCAGTTGCTTTTGTGCCTCGGGTTGTCTGTTCAAGACCCATACCAAATCTGCAAGAAAAACACACAAATAAACATCACAATCCCAAAGGCTGTTTTGCAGCCACAGCTTTTGCTTCCCCTTTTTCTCCTGGAAATTTCCATGTGTTTTCCTAGCTGGACAAGTAGCAGGAAAATTTGCCTGACAGTGTTTTCAATGCGATTTTAGCTAGTTAGAATCATGTGGTACCCACACGTATACTCTAGGATCCCCAAGCCATGGTGTGCCTACTTACCAGGGTTAGGTAAACAGGATGCATCCCTCCAGGGAGAGAGAGTGGCACATTCAATTCCAACAAGCATCTTTGGAATTTCCATGTATAGGCAGGATTCATGCAACTCCCAGTTTGGTTTGGATGCTCTCAAGCATGGCGATGGGTTTCCAGATGTGTCAGATACACCCTGTCAAAAGAATGAAAAATTTCCCTACAGGAACAATGTCAAATGAGAACCCCGGTCTGAGACTACAAACCTGAGCTTCCAGTGAGCCAGTGTATCCCTGGTGTCTGGAGGATTTACTGGTTACGTATCAAGTTATGACCCTCACAAATTAGATTCAAAATGACAATAAGTGCATACCAAAGCAAACAATGCTCTTTAAAAGACTGAGGACTTCAGTGAACTTAAATGAGATTTTGACAAGAAAAATAAACAATCACCTTAAGAGAAAATATGAAGCTTTAGGGTATAAGGTTTGAAATTCACCTGACGTCACAGAGCAGCGAAGGGATTCAGACAGGCTTAACAGCTGTGAAAGCTACAGGCTGCAATAGCACACTTGCAAATAAGGATCTTAACTGGGGCAAGAAGTGTATAATACTCAGTACGACAGATAGTTATGAATAACTCAAACTCAAGGATGCAGAACACATTGGAGGAGCAGATTGGAATGAACCCAAAATAACAAGGAGTACGGTAAGATTAATTTGAGAGGCAAGACGCAATGCGGCTTTGATAGATAATCCAGGTGAGTGAGGCTAAAGTCTCCCAAATAGGTGTTCAATTATATCAATTGGATTGAGGCTTAAAAAGTACAGAAATTCTTTAAACGAGCCTGAAGTCCTTCTGTTAATACAAAGCCTACCAGGAAACCACTGAAATATCAATGTACAGACTTGTCCAACAGGCACTGGAGGACTTAAGAAATCTCAGTGAAGAGGATAACTAAGATGGTAAAAGACACGGCTGTGAAAAGAGGGACAGGTGTAAGTTCAACTTCAAAGAGCGGCAGGATTCACACCACACCTGAAAGCATTCAGCTGTGTATTTCAACCATTTTCCTGAACAATAGAACATTTTACAATTGAAAAAAAAACCTGAGCTATTCCCATTCGTTATCAGCTCATCCGAGCACTCATTATCACTGTTTTTTGACAGAATAATAATATATAATAATAATACTGGCATTTGATATACTGCCTTATCATGTCATTGAGACATCTCAAAGTGCTTCACAGAATGTACCGTAAAGAGAATGTACATTTTGTGGGTGAAACGCAGCAGCCAATTGTGCACAACAATGTCCCACTAACAACTATAGATTGAGTGACCGAATTATTATTATTATATTTATTATTTTATTATATTTGAAGGGATTATTTCCTTGGAAAAGCAATCCACCAATCTACTAACAACCGGGCTCCAACTTACTGCTGGGTAAACAGAGGCATGTGGAGTAACAAAACTAGCCTCAAATTTTGAACCCAAGTCCTCTCGCTTCTGAGGCAATATGCTTCAGGGTTCCAGAAGGGCAATCAGAATATAGCCCAAATGTCATCACTCCCTGTAATTTTTTTTGATCAGCTAACTGTTTGATATCATTCTCATCATTAACAATAGTATCAGAATCAGACTTCTACACATGCCACCAACAATGGGAATTTCCATCGCCCTTAGGATGTACTCCTGACATGAAAGGTGCTCTATCAATGTAATTTTGTTGTTGTTTTTGTTGTTTCCCTGTGTCTGGAATGGAATGCACACTCTCTCGTCTCGTGAAATGCACTCTGTTTATCTAATTCTGGAACATAACGGGCACAGGTTGGTGGAAACCAAGCATTGGGGACCCCAGAGTGTATGTTGGAGTAACTGCCGAAGTGTAACCAGCTCAAAAGAAATGCAGAGCTTGCCATTGAAAGCATTGTGTGACATGCTTCCTGCTGTTTGTCCAGCTTGGACATTGTGACCCATTGGAGCTTTGACATGCAGGGTTAACAGTAGCTGAGTGGGAAGCATTCCTTCTGCCAGTGACTGTTTATCATTAATATAACAGTGTAGACAGAATTTCAATTAGATTTCTCATTATACAAACGTATCTGGATCAAACTTTTCTATTTGTTTTTGCAAATCGTGAAACAAACATAAAATGGAGTTGGTTCAATAAATGTCCAGTCACTCGCAGTGCATGAGAGATGAGAAGTTGTTCCATTAATTCATGTTTTACAGTCTGGCAAATCCAACAACAGGAGCTGCTGAACACTTTATGAAGAATCTTACTCAGTCATTCATCACATATCCAAACTTGTCTGCCTCCATACAAGTCTGAACCCACTGGAGCCTAGCACCTCTCTCAATCAGTGTGTTGCCTAATCTACTTTGCCTTCCTTCAAATGACTTCTATGTGGAAAAGTCATACAGGTGTCCTACAGTAGGGAGTGCTTTTGTGGGTTGAAGGACAAGACTCACTATTGAACAAAAAAGTTTGCATGAGAAAGACCCTTTGACCTATTTGATCTCCAGTTAACCACCTCACCAACTGCCCACCACTTGTTTATTCAATGAATCCATTGTATTGGGAGCAAGGATTCTTCCCATTCAGCTTCTGATAGCCCAAGTCCTGTATACCTGTTCAAGTGGATGTTAAAAATCCCATGGCACTGGTTGAAAAGAGAAGGGAGTTTCTCACAGTGTCCTGGCTAACAATCCCCCAAGTAAGATTGGTCACTCATTCTACGGCTGTTTGTGGGACACTGCTGTGTGCAGTTGGCTGCTCTGTGTTTTCCTCAGAAAATTCAGTCACTCCACTTTTGTGGTGAAGAGTTTATATTAATGTGTCATGTGAAGTGCTTTGCGACATCTCAATGACATGATATTGCGCTGTATCAAATGCAAGTATTATTATCAGTAGTTCTTTGTAAAATGCCTTTTGGACGTCTTTGTGGTATTTGATATGGTATCAGGCAATCAGTGTGGGATGTCACCTCCTCAAAAAGGTCTATGAGATTGATCAAAAAAGGCATATTAACCACAACAACAAGAGCACCAACAACAATTCCCAAGGCGCTGGATAGTGAAGGGTTTGCATCGAGCTGGGGGTTGGAATCCAGAGGGATGGATGGCTCTGATTGGCTGTGTTGGCTCTCATTTATTGGGTTATTTTTATTCCGGCAACAGAAACAAACATTTCATTTTCATTCCGCGATTGATTCCATCAGTTTTCCAATTATTGAGGTCAGGTTAATAGGTCTGCAGTTGTCAGGCATAATTGGGAGATTTACTTTGGATTTATTTATGCCCTACCTGACCATGATTGCAATACAGTACAATTTACATAACACCTTAGCACGTTGTCAAAAGCCCCAAAGCATTTCACAGGAATTACTATTGAGTGTGTTGACTATGTTTTATAGGTGAACAAGGCATCCTATTTGGACAGAGCAATATCCCACCAAACAGCCATGCGGTGAATGATTCCCTTTATCTGACAGATTGTTGGCTAGGAGACCAGTGGAAACCCCCTTCCCTTTTTGAATAGTCCATCTGAACAGCCCAATGTGTCATTGAAAGGACTGCTCCTTCAATATTGCAGCGTTCCCCCCAGCAAGTGATTACCTCCAATTACATGGGCTCCAATGCTAAACTATTCATCCAGTATGACCAGTACTGCCTTCCACCACCTTCGCAACATTGCCAGACTCCAGCACCGCCTCACCCCTCAGGCTGCTGAAACCCTTGGCCACGCATTCGACGCATCAAGGCTCGATTATGGAAACTCCCTCCTCGTTGACCTTCATGGTTCTTCCCTTCACAAGCTGCAGATCATCCAGAACTCTGGAGCTCATGTCTTGAACCGCACCAAGCGCCGCGACCACATCACTCACTCCCTCACGCAGCTCCATTGGCTCCCCATTCCCCAGAGGATCGAATTCAAGATACTCATTTTCACTTTCAAGGCCACTTTCGACCGTTCCTTCTGCTGCCCTCCCAACTCTCTCCCTCCCCTCTTGATTCTCTCCTGACACTCCTCCCTACACTGCCCCTCTCCCTTGCTCGGGTCCAGACCTGACTGTTCAGCACCTTGGGATATCCTCCTGATGTGAAAGGCCCTCTATAAATGTAATTTTGTTGTTGTTGCTGGTATGGGACGCTTTCAAATATCCATGCAGATGATATTCTCAGATACTCCTCTATGTACCCTCAGTAATTTCTTTCAAGAGAGTTCCATTAAATTGGTTAGACCATTACCTATCTTTCACAAAACCATGCTGGCTTTCTCTTATCAGATTATCATACTTATCCCATATCAGATCCCAAAATTAATTAGTCATTCAATTCACGGTTGCTCGCGGGACCTTAAAGCTGCAAACTGACCAGCTGTTTTGCGTACAAGTGAAATAGTTACTACATCTGACAGTGATGCAAGAAAACTTTTCTGATGTACAAAAAAAGCGGGGCTGTACAAAAAAACAGTACTTTCTTTAGTGCAATGGAAAAAATGTATCAAACATAGGCAAGCTACAATAATAGTACCACCCCCACACCAAATCTGAGTAATAATAATAATAATAATACTAATCCTTGCATTTGATATACAATTCATCACAACATCGAGACATCTCAAAGCACTCGCTTTGAAGTGATGAATAGCAGTCACTGTATATTTGTCAGCAAACATGGCAGTCAATTTGCACACATCGATATCCCACAACAGCCATGCAGTGAATGAACAATTTTATTGTTATTAATAATGATCCTTATATTTGGTGTAGCACCTCTCACATTGCGATGATGTCCAAAAGTGGATATAGTGCAAAGTTCAGCGACTCCATTTATTTTCAAGTTGTATGTTTTATGGCAAATAGTCGGATTGTTGACCAGGAAACTGGGTGAAATTCCTCTTGTTGTGCAGTGCCAGATCTTTAAAGTCCACTGGAACAGGCAGTGGGTACTTGGTTTAACATTTTATCCAAAGGATAGTACCTCTGACCATCTAGCGCTCCAACCAACAGTATACTGGACTGTCAGGCTCAACTGAGCTCAAAGTTTCGACACAGGGCTTGAAACCACAAACTTCTGACTCAGAGGCGAGAGTGCTAGTAACTGATCCCGGATGACACCTAGTATATTCCTCAAGTGAACCGTACATTAATTCAACTCACAAAAATGTATATTTGTTTGAAAGCACACCATGTTTGAGCATGCTGCTTTAAACTGTTTGTGTTTTATTCAAAATACAATCTTCATTAAAAAATAGAACATATTGATCTGGCTTCCCTCCCTTTAACATGGCAGACAATACAAGGCTTGGAATCAGGTCTAATCCCAGCATGCATTCAGTCTACATTCTTATTACTTTTTTTTCATAACAAAGTAATGATTTAGAATGTGATTGAAAAGCAAAACCCTGCTGTTCGAATATCTTAATAAGAGCAAGAATCCAACAATAACATTTGTATAACGCCTTGTTCATGATGCTTGAAACAATGGGGGTAAAAGATGTTGGATTTCTTAACCTGTTCCTTATTGTTCATTTGCAATCTTCCCTTTTGTTTTCGATCAACGCAAACTACACTCAGAGTTCCATACCTGTGCAAGTTATAATAATAATCCTTGCATTGATATCTCAAAGTTCTTTACAGAATTTTACTGCAAAGTGTAGTAATTGTGTATTTGTAGACAAACATGGCAGACAATATACATACAACAATGTCACGCAAATATTTTCAAGTGAATGATTCATTTTATTTGGGGGATCATTGGCCAGGACACAGGGAGAAACTCTCTTCAAATAGTGATATGGGATCTTTAACATCCACCTGAAGAAGCAGACAGGGTTAACATCACAACCAAAGGATGGCACCTCCTATAATAATTATAATAATAATAATAATAATGATAATAGTAATAAAAATAATCTTTACGTTTGATATAGTGTTTTATCACATCTTCGAGATGTCTCAAAGAGCTTCACAGAATATACTGTATTGACTGTTTCGTTTGTGGGCAATTGCACACAAGTTTCCCCAAACAGTTTCGGATTGAGTAACCACATGTTTTTTTAAAAAAGATTATCGATCTTATCGGAATCGGATTATCGGAAAATGGTCCACCAATCCACAAAAAAACAGGTTCCCACTTACTGCTTGGTAAACAGAGGCATGTGGAGTGAGGAAACTCGCCTAACTTTTTGCTCTGACCAGAAATCTAACCCGAGTCCTCTGGCTTGCAAGGAGAATGCTCTAACTAACGCACCACGGGACTCCATAATGCAGCGATTCCCCCAGCATTGCATTGAAGTGTCAGCCTAGATCATGAACTCAAAGTCTCAGAGAAATTCAAATGCTCCATGTTGTTCTTGAATGCAGGAGATCATAGCTGCATTGTTCTATACAATAATAGATTGTAGTTTTTTTTTTTAAAAAGCCAGTGTCAGTGACAGCATTGCTAACTATGTAATGAACAATAAAGTACTAAAACTCATCTGTAATAGGTAGCAGTGTAAAGGAATCCCCTTTGGACAAATTATTTTATATTGAGATTTTGTTTAATGCTTCCGAATATAGGTCCCTATGTAGCAGTGTGACATTAATTTACCATTGCCTGCAGTGGTTGGGTGGTAAGAACAAACAAGGCAAGCCAGATTCCTTTTCAAGGAAGCGAAAAGAGCGACTTGAGATAACATTAGTAGCCACAGCCGCAAGACTATTAAAGTTGCACAGTGCTGCTGGAACAGGAATATGGACAAAATCCAAATGTTCAAACTTCAGATTGTCTCTAACCTACTCTGCCAAAGGCTTTCTAGGAATGAGGGCACCAGCACATTGCTACACTGCGCTTTTAACAATACATTAGAATGCGTGTTGAAGTCTAGGGCTGCCACTCTAATTCCTTGCTGGGTGGGAGGTTCATTTTCACTGTCGGAGGTGCTGTTCTTCGGATGAGATGTTAAACCATCTATTCCAATGGACCTCAAAGATCCCATGGCGCTATTCGAAAAGAGAAAGGAGTTTCTGCCAGTGTTCTAGCCAACAATCAGTCGAATTATGCTTGACAGTTACATCATAGGTAATTCAAGTCATGAGTCATGAATTAGGGCTCGAACCAAAGCAGAAATTAACTCACTAGTATACCACAGAACTTCAGCAAAATGTTGCAACAATTGAAGACATCGACAGCCCGGTTCCCACACTTACCTACAGGTTTAAAGAAGATCTGCAGGTAAAGGTCACGTGGGTCAACTCAAAGTGTATCTTTTCCTACATCTTTTGCTATGGAAAATAATGGAGATTCCTACAGAATAGTATGGAAAATGCTGGGAAGCTATCAATTGAGTCACACTGACACACAGTAGAGATGACGCTCTGGTGGTGTGTTATTCACTGTCTCCCGGTGTCATCAAACCGAACAGCATCCAAATAATCAACTGTGTCAAGCTTGGCTGACCAACTTGGGACCTCCTCAGTTTGTGTGGCTCAGTTTTGCACTGAAGATTGACTTTCCCAATTAAGCCACCGGGGGAGCTATTGTTTGTGCAGTTTGACAAAAATCACATTAGTTACCTGCAGAAAAGCCAGCTGAACAGAAAATAATTCCAAGCACTTAACATGCAAGAAATTGTGCGACTTGAAAGGCAGATTATATACCGCAGCATCAAATATTTAGGAGTCACAATGCACTCAGCTCTCTTTCTGTAAACTATCAACACATAAAAGAAGGATCGGATGAGACACCAGAGACACTGTGACTTGGCAGATCAGCGGCTGAGTGAGAACAACGAGGGATTGAGAAGAGAACTGGAGAGGGGAGAGAAAAAAATACTTTTGAGTGGATGGTTTAGCAGGCTTGAAATAACATGGCCCAACCTTCACTTATTACATCCATCCGAACAATGAGGTAGAAGTGGAACCATTTGCTAACAAATAAAAAAAAACAGAACTCATTGTTGTTTTAGCTTACACATATATTCGCTGGGTGGCAATTTATTTTTCTCGAGCTAAGTCGACAGCTTCAATCATGTGTCCATAACCCTGCAGTACACAGATTACATACGCCAAGCTGATTGGAATTATCTCAGTGAAAAGTCCTGGGATCGGAAGCCAAACCATAGCAGGAAAATCAATTTCTCAATAAATCACCAGCAGAATAACTAAATGTTTAAAGGAACAATGAACGGCCTGCTCAGGAGGAAGTTAAAGATCCTGTAGCATTATGCGAAGGAAAAAAGGGCTTCACAGAATTAAAGAATCTTATGGCAGACAAAGAGGCCATTCGGCCCTATGCCAGCTCGTTGGATGAGATATCTAACTAAACCCACTCTCCCGGCTCTTTCCCCATAGCTTGATTTTGTTTTCTTTTCAGGGCCTGCATCTATCCAATTCCCTTTTGAAAGTTATTATTGAATCTGAATGTCAGTGTATTCCAGGCCACAACAGCTCACTACATGAAAAACATTCTTCTCATCTCCCCTCTGGTTCTTTTTCCAATTATCTTAAATCTGTTTTCCTCTGGTTACTGGCTCCACCACTGTTAAGTGCTCTGGGACACTGCCCTGCATAGAGGGTATGCACTACCCTGCTATATCAGTTGTTGTTATATTTCCCACGTGCCAGTGGAAACAATTTCTCCTAATTTACTTTATCGAAACCCTACATTATTTTGAAAACCTCCACCAAACCTGCCCTGAAACCTCTCTGTTCTAAGGATAACAATCCCAGCTTCTCTAGTTTTTCCACATAACTGAAGTCGCTCTTCCCTGACTTCATTCTGGTAAAATTCTCCTGTTTTTTCTAGAGTTTCTCTTACTGCCCTAGGCAATGATCCCTGGTCATTCACTCCATCACTGTTTGTGGGACTTTGCTGTATACAAATTACATTCACTCCACAAGGTACACAGTTATTCAATTTTACAGTACTTTCTGTGAAGTCGTTCGAGATATTCTCCTGATGGGAACAGTGGAGGAAGGGTTGGGAACAGGGACAGAGAGCATTTTGGGGAAGCAGCTCAGGTCGAATGCGGCAGCCAAAGTGCACACATTGTGACTGGGAGCAGATGGAGGGGGTCAGCGGGATATGGTTAGCCCATTGGGCTAATGAGGTGGTGGGGGAGGGGGTGGAAGGGCTGATTTCCCAGTGAGTCCAAGACTGGGAAGTTCAAAAGAAGCAGGCAGGATGACACTATGGCTACGGTTGCAGGTTGGCTGAGGCTTGGCAAGCCGGCAATGGCGCTTCGATCATAATAATAATAATAATCCTTGCATTTAATATAGCGCTTTTCACATCTTATCAACGTCTTACACAGTAAATCATTTCCCACCCAAAAAAAATTGATGCCTAGGTAAAATTCAACAAGATTTCCCCCTGGATTACCAGGCACAGTTGGGTTTGAAGGAATTCTCAAATTGGGTTTGAAGACTCTGAAGCAAAGGTGATGGGTTTCCATGTGTGTGTATGTATGTGTGTCAGACACCCGGCTACACATGAAAAAGTTCCCCCCCACTATGAGGTCAAACTTCCTGGGCTGCCTCTCCTCTCTCCCTGAGCTGCCCACCTCTCCCCCTGTGAGGTCTAGCTCCCTGAGCTGCCCCACCTCTCCCTGAGCTACGCCTCTCTCCCACCTCTCCCTTTGTGAAGTCTAGCTCCCCAGCCTATTCCCTCCCTCCCCCCCCCCCCCCACCTCTCCCCCTGTGAGGTCTAGCTCCCTGGCCTGCACCCCCTATTTCCCTACATTATATGCTACACTAAACGTAAGGATTATTATTATTATTTTCAAATCCTTGGCTACCAGCACTTTAATAATGTATATAAAGGTCAGCAGATCACACAAATACAATTCATGTTGTTTACAAGGCATGGTTGACTAGAGTGAAATTTCCCCCACTGGAGTTAAGGGGTTGATCCCATAAGAGTGCGCTCAGGGCTTGAAAATACTGTATTGCAGTGGCACTTATGGCTGTTTGTGGGACGTTACTGTTCGATGCAAAATAAGCAGTTGCAATACTTTACAGTAAATCCTGCAAGGTGTTTTGAGACAACTTCTTGATGTGCAAGAGGCTGCCTCAAATGCAAGAATAATTATGGTTACTATTTTCAATTTTTAAGTTTGAATCATAGAAGTTACAACACACAAGAATAACATTTGGTTCATTGACACTGTCTTCTCCATTGGAACCATCTCCAGTACAATAATCATAATTTGACCAATGTGCTGTGCAGGAAGGAACATCTTCTTTAAATAATCTACCAAGAACTGGACATCATCCTTGACCATAACCCGGTCTAACAACTTCACAGCGAAGCACCGTATCAGGGATTAATACACACATCAGTTTTGCTCGCAATCAGTTTGGCTCCAAGGATTAGATGCAGGCAGGAAGTTAAGGAAAAAAGTACAAAACTGCTTTTTTTTTAGAAAGGGAAACTAGATCAAGTGTAAATTTCAGCAAGTGCAGCAAGGATTAGATTTCGTTTCCAGTCCACTACTCACCAGGAATTACTTCCTCGCTACTGAACTACTATATAGTATAGTTAGTCAAGTGTAAAATGCAGGCTCCCTCAATGGCTTAGTTGGTAAGCCTGTAGCCTTGTGGAACTAGAGGCTGCAAAGAACAGCTAGCTCCCAAACTCGATTTCTGCACAGGTTCTCTCAGCCTCCCACCTGCTCTGGACTTGACAGCAATGCATACAAACAACAACAACTTGCATTTGTATAGCACCCCACTCACGAGGTAGTATCCCAGAGCACTTGAAAATTAGCATTGGTTCAGAAAATGTGGCTGCCATTTTTCTGCAGCGTTGTGGATTCAAAATATAAACCAATAAATTGGAATTCTTAGAATAAGAATAATAATCCTTGCAACTGATACAGCATGTTTTCTGCCAGGAGGATATCGCAATGCATGTCACAGGATTTTACTATAAACTCTATTTCGTAGGTGATTGCAGTAGCACATTAGTACATAGCAATAGAGTGAGTGATCAATTTTATTGTTTGTCAGGGCATTGGGAGAAACTCCCTTCTCTTTTCAAATAGTGCCATGCGATCCTTATTGTCTAAATGAACAGGTAAATGGTGCCTCTGTTTAATCTCTCAACCACAGAACACACCTCTGACAATTCAGCGCTCCCGCCAAATCCTGCTGGAGCTTCAGTCTGGAATGTGAGTCTCAAAGTGCCAACATGGGATATGAACCCACTATCTTCTGACCCAGAAGCGAGAGTGGTACTTTACTAACCGAGCCAGGCTCACACAGATACTATTATTCTGGTTCCACATAAAACACTTTTTCCATGTCCACCCTACTGCCTTCCTTCTTGGTTTTGGAAACTTGAATGCTTTCTCCTGTCTTTGATTTTCCAATAAGCACAGGTTGAACCTACTTGGACTCCAAGAAATCTCTGTGGCCTTTTGTTTTAATCCTTTCCGATGTCTGGGAGCTGGTACAATTAATAAAGGAAATCAATAGTACCCCTTTCCACTGGTTCGTTTCGATGCTTGGGATATATTTGAACCCCTTGTGGAAAGAGAAACACACCAATAGTTAAGCATCAGAACGTTTGATATTTGAAACCTTACTGTACATTGTGTTGATCACTTCAGATAGATACGCCACAATCTCTGTTTATGTAAGGTTGTATTGATTCCAGCTCAAGGTAACTGCCTTGATCATTAGGAAGGAATAAACAAACAAAGAAGATCGAAGGAGACAGCAAAAGAAGTGACAAAAAAAACAAGTTAGTTTGGAGGCAACACAATGTGAGAGACCCAACAACAACAACAACAACAACAACTTAAACTTATAAAGCGCCTTTCACGTCGGGAGGACATCCCAAGGCGCTGCACAGGAGGTGTGTTACCCGAGCTGGGAGGGGAGTGTTCGGGAAGGGGTGAAACACGTAGGGGAGGTCGAAAAATTCGGGGGCGAACAAAAGGCACGGTCGAAGAGGAAAGTCTTTAAATCGGCCTTGAAAGAGGAAAGGGAAGAGGCGAAACGGAGGGATTGAGGGATGGCATTCCATAAGGTGGGAGCGGAGAAACTGAAGGCCCGGCCTCCGATGGTGGGGCGGTTCGGGCGGGGGGCTTGGAGCAGGCCAAGACCTGCTGAACGGAGGGTCCGGGTGGGCTTATAGGGGGAAAGTAAGTCGGTTAAGTAGCGCGGGGCAAGGCCGTGTAAGGCCTTGTAGGTGAGGACGAGGATCTTAAATTCGATCCTCTGGAGGATGGGGAGCCAGTGGAGACGGGCGAGGGTGGGAGATACGTGGTCACGGAGGCGGGTGCGGGATAGTACATGGGCTGCAGAGTTTTGGATGGCCTGCAGCCTATGAATGGAGGAACTGGGGAGGCCGACTAGGAGAGAATTTCCGTAATCCAGCCGTGAGGTGATGTATGCGTGCACGAGTGTTTCGGCAGCGTGGGGGGTGAGGTAGTTGCGGATCCTTGCAATGTTGCGCAGGTGGAAATAAGCAGTGCCGGTCAAGGCACGGATGTGGGGGCGGAAGGAGAGTTTATGGTCGAACGTGATGCCGAGGTTCCTGACTGGCTTTGTGAGGTGGAGAGTACAGCTTTGGATGTTAAGGCTGGCAGCGCCCGATGTGCGGAGGCGTTGGCTTGAGCCAATCAGTAGGGCTTCGGTCTTGCTCACGTTCAATTGGATGAAGTTGTCCCTCGTCCAGGACTCAATGTCGGACAGACATGCTGTCAGAACATCGATGGTCTGGGGGTTGAGGGATGAGGCAGAAAAGTACAGCTGGGTGTCGTCCGCATACATGTGGAAATTTACCCCATGTTTGCGGATGACATCGCCCAGAGGGAGCGTGTAAATGGTAAAAAGGAGGGGGCCGAGGACAGAGCCCTGGGGGACGTCATGAGAAACTGTGCGGGGGTTTGAGGAGAAACCGTTGGAAGATACAAAATGTAGGTGGTGGGTCAGGTAGGAATGGAACCAGTCAAGGACTGTGCCTTGAAGATTGAGGTGGGAGGAAAGACTTTGGAGGAGGATGGTGTGATCGACTGTGTCGAACGCAGCAGACAGGTCAAGGAGGACGAGGAGGCAGAGGGAGCCCTGGTCGCAGGCGGTAAAGATGTCATTAGTGACCTTGACCAGGGCAGTTACCGTGCTGTGAACAAGGCGGAAACCTGATTGGAGGGGTTCAAGGAATGAGTGAATTGAGAGGAAAGAGCGGAGCTGGGAGGCAACCACTCTTTCAAGGACCTTAGATAAAAACGGGAGGTTGGAGATGGGTCGGTAGCTTGATGGCTGCAACGCATCAAGGGAGGGTTTTTTCAGGACAGGGGTGATGGTGGCTGTTTTAAGGGAGGTAGGGACAGTGCCTGAGGAGAGGGAAAGGTTGATGGTGTCAGAAATGAGCGGGGCCAAAAGGTGGAGCTGGGTGCGGAGGAGGGGGGTGGGGATGGGGTCCAATGAGCACGTGGTTGGTTTCATGGAAGTGATTATTTTTGTGACTAAAGACAGGGTGGTGGGGTTGAAAGTATGAAAGTGGGGGTGGGTGGGGGTTGAAATAACGGATGGAGGGGCTTATTACCCAAATGCTTATTCCACCTATAATGCAATCACTACTTTCTGGAATAATAATCCTTTGCGTTAGATTTTTTTGGTCACCCGGGTATCTGACACAATCCAAGATTCACTGTAAACCTTATTCGTTTTAGATTTGTGGCTGAAGATAATTTCTACATAGTCATGTCCCACAAACAGACATGGAGTGAATGATCAACTTTATCTGGGGGAAATGTTGGCCAGGACACAGGGAGAAACCCCCTTCTCTCTTCTAATCTCTTCCACGAGATCTCTAGCTTCTGCCTGAATAACAACAACAACAACAACAACAACAACAACTTGCATTTATATAGAGGCCTACACAGAGATAGCATCCCGGAATGCTTAAACATCAGCCGGGTTTCTTCTGAACAATGGCACCACTATCAAAGCAATGCTTCCCCTAGCACTGGATTGGACTGTCAGCCTACACTGTGAGCTCAAAGTCTGATCAGGGAGTTCAAATCCAGTACCTTCTGATTCAGAGCCGAGGATCCAGCTGCTTTTTTTTGGACATTACAGCTCGAAAGCACTTTTTGAAAAGAGAAAGGAGCTTTTTCCATATCCTGGACAACTATCCTCCACATAAAAGCTCCTTCATGACTGTTTGCATCAATCGTACCCCTTTCCATGCAAATTGACCTCTGTGTTTGCCTACCGATATAGAGTCATCATGATTCACACTAAATCCTGCAGATAGCATTTGTTGTTGTTGTTGAGATGCTTCGATGACGTAATAAGGATTATTAGCAGTGGCAACATGAGTTAAAATGGAAAGGTCACCAATGCATCCAGATTACCACTGTTTGTGGATCAATTTAACAGCAAAGTGGATATACAATGGTCTATATAAAAAAAATTAAATGAAGGAATCTCTTCATTACTTTTTTATAATAACATTTCCCATTATAAAGAAGTAACGGAACGATCACTATTTTTAACAAGCAACACATGATAGACTTGAGATAGTCTCTCAGCTTTCCCAATTTCTAAATATTCAAGCAGAACCAGTGTACTGTACAATTATGTTCCACAGATAAAGAGGCCACATTCGATGCAGTTCACTGGAGAGGAGGAAATATCGCCTCAGGTGATGCTCATTTAAGATCAACTCACATGAATATTTCAGATCTGTGCTGCTTGTAGCAAACCAAATTTAAGGAGGACTGAGAAAAGGTTGGAGCGTTGGTCAAAACAAAAAGTTGCAGCTGCAGTTGTCCAACAGTACACACTCCTGTTCCTGTGATTAATTGCAATTGCGGATTACTATTTAGAAGAAGAGAAATAAAATGTGTTTTGAAATACAATTCTCTTCTCCCCCCTCTTCCAGATCTCTGCACATTGGTAAAACAACTCGTATTTTATAGAATGTCTTTCACATCGAGTAGCACCGAGTAGGGCTCTACCAGGAACACCTGGTAGAGCCCAAATCCCTTTGAAAGGACTATGAACTGCCATCTTGGAATCCATTTTTAATGAGCTCACCCACCCATGGAATTCTGTCACAAATCAATGTGCTCGTAAATGGAGGCTTCAGGCAACCTTCAGGCCCAACCTGGTAGGGATTCTGATGACAACTGATAATCCTTTGAGGTTTTACAAATAACTTCTCTGGTCTTGATAAGTAGTTCTAAGGATCGCCAGCAAATATGCAGTATATTCACCTTAAAGTATATTTTGTGCAACGTTTTGAGACATCTAGAAGACGTGAAAAGCTCTATATTAAAAATACAAGGAATTTATTACCATTGCATTAGATTGGAAGAGAGTGTAAAGCACTGTTACTCTTCAACACTGAGGGAATATTATATCTTAAAGCACTTAATATACTTGTATATATTGTGGGAAAATCACAGCAGTCAATTGGGCACTTTAGAGTCCCACAAACAACAACAACAACAACAAATTACACTTATAAAGCGCCTTTCACGTCGGGAGGACGTCCCAAGGTGCTGCACAGGAGGCGTGTGACCCGAGCTGGGAGGGGAGTGTACGGGGAGGGGAGAAACACGTAGGGGAGGTCGAAAAATTCTGAGTAGAACAAAAGGCACGGTCGAAGAGGAAAGTCTTCAAAACGGCCTTGAAAGAGGAAAGGGAAGAAACGAGACGGAGGGATTGGGGGATGGAATTCCATAGGGTCGGAGCAGAAAAACTGAAGGTCCGGCCTCCGATGGTGGGGCGGTTCGGGCGGCGGGCTTGGAGCAGGCCAAGTCCTGCTGAACGGAGGGTCCGGGAGGGCTTGTATGGGAAGATTAAATTGTTTAAATACGACGGGGCAAGGCCATATAAGGCCTTGAAGGTGAGGACGAGGATCTTGAACTCGATCCTCTGGAGGATGGGGAGCCAGTGGAGACGGGCGAGGGTGAGGGTTATATGGTCGCGGAGGCGGGTGCGGGATAATACACGGGCTGAAGAGTTTTGGATGACCTGCAGCCTGTGAATGGAGGAGCTGGGGAGGCCGACGATGAGAGAGTTTCCGTAGTCCAGCCTTGAGGTGATGTACGCGTGCACGAGTGTTTCAGCAGCGTGGGGGGTAAGATAATTGCGGAGCCTGGCAAACAGTCATAGATTGAGAGATCAAAACTTTTGGAGTAATTATTACTCCTGGAAATCATTCAACAACCAGGTTCTTAATTACTGTCCAAGGACCTTGAAAGAGTCACTGCTTTCCAGCTTCGCTCATTCCTCTCTTCTCATTCCTTTCACAAGCCCTTCCAATCAGGTTTCCGTGCTGCTCGGTCCTCACTTTCAAGGCCCTCCGTGCCTTGCCCCCTTCTATCTCTCTGACTCGCTGACCCCATATCAACCTGGCATCTCTCTCCAATCAGCAGGCTCTGGCCTGCTCCATGTCTCCTGCCTGACCCGCCCTACCATCGGCGGCTGCATTTTCAGCCTCTCTGCCCCCAGTGTTTGGAACTCAATTCCACAAACCCTTCACCTTGCTCCCTCCCTTGCCTCCTTCAAGGGCCGACACAACACCCTCCTTTTGACCGTAACTTCAGCCGCCCTCTTCCTCTCTGTCCTCTCTCATCCCAACCCTGCCTGCCCCCAGCCCCCCATGCTCGGGTTCTAACCTCCAGCTGCTCAGTACCTTGAGATGTCCTCCTGACGTGAAAGGTGCTCTGCAAATGTAATTATGTTGTTGATGTTGTTATTTTGCTAAGGAAACTTGCCTAAGGTATCACCCTGTACTTGAATTAAGGCATTCAACAGTGTTCAACATTCAACAGTGCTTTGAGACATCCTCCCGACGTGAAAGGCGCCCTAGAAATGTACTTTTGTTGTTGTTGCTGTGTTGCTTGGCACTTGGGCAACACTGACTGAGGCTGTGCTGTACTATTCACTGGCCGTTCTGCACTCAACCCTTTGCTTCTGTGATTTACTTCCCTTAAACAAAAGTGGCACAAAAACACAGTGCACTGCCATAACCTATACAGCTCTCTGTTCCCTTAACAGGAAAGGCCTGAATTGACTGTTCTGGGTCGGTGAATCCGCCCTCAGCCTATTAAGGTAAAAACAACTTCCCCCGGACCGCCGCATGGATGCAGAACAATGAGATGAATGGAAATTACCTCCCAGGTTTCTATTGCCAAGTGACCCGAAAAGAACGGAATCATTTCTGTCACTTTCACGTTGAAAGCTGGATGCCAATTTTGTTGTTAATCCTACTTTTAGCGTAATTACAGTAAATCTGCATTTCCTACAGTTTCACCGGAGTGCTAATGCATTGCCAGGCAACATCTAAAAATGTCAATTAGGCCACCTTTTAAAGGGCGGGCCAAGCAAAAATGAAACAACCTGTTTTGCAGTTCCTTTACAAGCAATAATAAAATACATCCTTACTTTTAGTACAATGCCTGGAACTCTTCTCCAAGCTCTTCACAGGATTTTACTTGTCAAGTGTGGTGACTGTGCATTTTGTGGATGAATGCGGTAACCAATTTGCACACAGCAATGTTCCACAAACTGCCATGAAATAAATGACTGATTTTATTTGAAGGATTGCTGACCAGGACACTAGGAGCAAATCCATTTACTTTTCTATTCCAGTGCCAAGGGATCTTTGACGTGGAGCTGAGCAGGCAGATGGAAGCTCAGTGTTTTACACCTCATCCGAAGGTGGCATCTCTGATAAAGCACGTTAGCCTAGAATATGAGAGTTCAACGACCCAATTTTTGGCTTGAAACCCTCAAGTCCACAACATCCTGATTCAGCTGGCAATTGAGCCAGACTAACACCTATGCGCAAATGGGCTCAAAGTATGGATGTGTGATGTTTTTCTTCAGGGGTAATTCACTATGGGTTGGAAGGTGCATTGCTACGTATGAAGTGATAGGTAACACTGGTGATGACTATCATGAGGTAAGTGATGTGACAATTGTCACTGGTAATGGTTGTCATGTAGCATGTGATGTGACAATTGTCATCAGTGATAATTATCATGCAGTATATAATGCGATAATTATTACATCTCAGTCTGCACTCCATGTATTCTGTTAAGAACATAATTGTAACTCCATTTTAAGTACAGTTCCTTAATTATCTCCATCAATAATTAAGGAATGGAATCGATTTAGTAATACATCACTGAATATTAAGTACTGTATGTGCAGTATTGACATCCATTTTGATGGCGTATTCGGAAAGCTGTTTGGGATAATAAAACAAATCATCTTTACTTTTGACCTAGTGCCAGCCAGGCTTGTTCAGCGACAGAACTAGAAGGGGCAGATAATCTTCTCATTTAACTTCTGCTAACCCTGCACACCAAATAGGTAATGGTTCGGATAGTCCTAGGTGAACAAGCAGCAGGAAGCTTGCCAGACAATGTTTTCAATGTGGTTTTAGCTGATTAATCTCGAGCGGTTACCCTAACACACACTCTGGAATCCTAAAGCCTGGTCCTTCCCAACCTGTGCCCAATAGTCACCAGAGTTGGATAAGCAGGGTGCATCTCTCCAGGGAGGGAATGCACATGCTAATCCAGACATGGGAATTTCCATGTGTAGATGGCATACATGGAATCATTAGTGTGATTTATGCACAACAACAAGAGTAAAATTACATTTGTAAAGTGCCTTTCAGGTCAGGAGGACATCTGCAGACAGTCACTGTTTTGGACCCGAGCTAGTGGTCGGGACTGGGGAGGGTGGAGGGCAGGGGGAAGGAGGATGATCGAAAACACTGTCGAAGAGGTGGGTCTTGAAATGGCTCTTGAAAGAGGCTAGCGAGGGGATAAGGCAAAGGGATTACAGGTGGGTTCCTGAAGGTGGGGGCAAAGTGGCTGAATGTGCACCCCGCCAATGGTGGGTTGAGCAAGGAGGTAGATGGTGTGGGGTGGGTGTGGGAAAGGATATGGGCTGCAGAGTTCTGGATGATCTGCATCTTGTGGAGGGATAAGCTGGGGAGGCCGACAAGCAAGAAGTTTGCATTGTCAAGCCTGGATGTTATGAATGTGTATATCAGGATTTCTGTGTGCTTCGGTGTGAGACAGTGGTGGAACCAGACAATATTGTGGAGGTGGGGGAAGGCAGCGCGGGTCAGGGCACAAATGTGGGGTAGAAAAGACCAGGATTTTGAATTGAATCCACTGTGTGATGGGAAGCCAGTGGAGTTGGGCGAATATGGGGATGATAGGTTCAAGGAGCCTGGGCTACATGTTCTGAATGATATGCAGCATATGGAGGGAGGAATTGTGGAAGTCGACAAAGCAGGACATTGCTTTAATGACTCTTGCAAAGGACGGCACCTCTAATTAAATTATGAAGGAAATCCCTCAGGATTACACAGGAGTTTCAGTCTGGGCTGTGAGCTCAAAGTATTGATGTGGGGCTTCAACCTGCAAACTCTGACCCAGGCACAAGCATATTAGTTTGGCTGTGTTGTTGGTACTTCATACATGATACAGTTACAACAAAAGCCCTACAACAACAACAACTTTGATTTATATAGCGCCCTCCATGCTGGACGGTGTCTCAGAGCGCTTCAACTATAGTTGAAGCCACTATAGTCAATAGAGGAGAAGCTGGAAGGAAATTGTATGTTGGTGACCAACATATTGCATGGTGAAAGTGATCTTCAATGCAGTGCTCTGAATGAATTAACTCGGTCTGTGATGTAATGTATTTCATCAGAACACTTAAAATACATACCCTGTACTCCCACTGATTAGCTAACTTTTTAAAAGTCAAATTGACCTGTTCAAAATGTTGGTAGCTGACATATTCCTTTAGAGACAGCACGAACAGATAAGGTTTGATTTTTCTTCCCCCTTCCTATGCAACTCACTTTTGAGAGAGGGATAAAGGATATCATAAGTCACTATGCAACAGGAATCACAAAGCTAACCTTGCTCTGGCTCTGTTTACAGAAATAATGCCTACATCAATAGTTCAGGAAGAAAGCTTCCTCTGGTGTTTGAATCACACTGCCAGAGGCAATTAATTCCCCTTGTAATGGCCCTGAAATGGAAATGGAAACATGTTATGCACAAAGAAAGTCCATCTGGAGCTCAATATTCAACCTCCAGAGTCCTGTTTTGTCTGTTGCCTGATACACTGAAGTGCCAACAGTTACCTTTTAAAGGAAGTTAGGTGCTATTAAATTTGGCTTTTAGGTGCAATTGAAAGTATGGTTTTATGAGCTGTACTTGAAGCTGCAGAATTGCAGTATTCTCGTAAAAAAACATCAACTTTCTTAGCAACTTTTAAAGTATTTTTGCTCGGAGAGGGTGTAGATTTAATTGA
Organism: Hydrolagus colliei; assembly: GCA_035084275.1. Classification (NCBI taxonomy): domain Eukaryota; kingdom Metazoa; phylum Chordata; class Chondrichthyes; order Chimaeriformes; family Chimaeridae; genus Hydrolagus; species Hydrolagus colliei. Next base: position 148,317,565 of record CM068742.1, read on the forward strand.
GTCTAATGCAACTCACTGTATGGCAGAGATAACTTAGATATTGAGTCTTTTGACTCCTGTGCCTCATTTATACTGCTGCAAGCAATTTGGAATCTCTTTCCAGCAGTAAATTAGAAGCAGAAAGCAGCACTCACCCTGAGATGAGGGGAGTATCTGAGTAAGTTCCAAGAGGTGCCAAACACCACATGCCAAGTCAATTATAGTACACCCTGGCATAACATGGGTCACACTGTAAATTATATTAACCCAGGCAAAATCATAATAACTCTTTGCATTTGAAACAGTGGTTTGTCAAATTGGTGAGACATCGCAAAGCACTTCACAGGATTTTTCCTGTAAAGTGTAACAACTGTGTATTTTGTAGGCAAACGCAGCAGCTAATTTTTGCATAGCGATGTGTCCCACAAACAGCCATGAAGTGAATGACCAATTGGATCTTCCCACCTTCCCAATCCTTCCCCCGAAATACTGTCTGTCTAGCGCATTGCGACGTCCTCCCAATGTGAAAGGTGCTATACATATCGTACAAACAAATCCAATTTATACTCTGTTCTTAATGTCCATTCAGGCCATTAAGGAGACAATCAGGCATGAGTACTCCCGCTGCCCCCCACCCCCTCCCCCCCACACCACCACACACACACACACACACACATACACATGTTTACAATGGCATCACGTCTAGAGGAATTCATAATGTGCTGAGCGATTGGCTACAAACTGTATTCAAGACCCACATTGAACCTTTGAACGCACATAGTCTATACTGGCACTCCAATGCAATGCTGGGGGTGCGCTGCATGGCAAGGTGCTGTCCTTCAGATGAAAAGTTAAACCAACAGCCAGTTTGTCTATTTAGGTAGGCCTTAAAGATCCCATTGGGCTATTTGAAAAGTGAAGGAACGTTTTGCTTGGAATATTGACCAACAATCCCACAGCAAAAAATTGGTCATTCACTTCACGGCTCAAGGTGATGGGCTGAGGCAGGAGAGGGATATGAACTACAAATATGATTTGAATTGTGTTAAAGACATTGGGGAAGAATTGCATTGCAGTATAACAACAACTTTGAGTTCATGCCATGCTTCTATTGCCTCAAATAATGTAACAATAGTAATAAAAACATCGGGCGCTGCCAGCCTCAACATCCAAGGCTGCACTCTCCACCTCACAAAGCCAATCAGGAACCTCGGCATCATGTTCGATCAAAAACTTTCCTTCCTCCCCCACATCCGCGCCTTGACCGGCACCGCCTATTTCCATCTGCGCAACATTGCCAGGCTCCGCAACTATCTTACCCCCCGCGCTGCCGAAACACTCGTGCACGCATACATCACCTCACGGCTGGATTACGGAAATTCTCTCCTAGTCGGCCTCCCCAGTTCCTCCATTCATAGGCTGCAGGCCATCCAAAACTCTGCAGCCCGTGTACTATCCCGCACCCGCCTCCGTGACCACATATCTCCCACCCTCGCCCGTCTCCACTGGCTCCCCATCCTCCAGAGGATCGAATTTAAGATCCTCGTCCTCACCTACAAGGCCTTACACGGCCTTGCCCCATCCTACCTAACCAATCTACTCTCCCCCTACACGCCCACCCGGACCCTCCGTTCAACAGGACTTGGCCTGCTCCAAGCCCCCCGCCCGAACCACCCCACCATCGGAGGCCGAGCCTTCAGTTTCTCCGCTCCCACCTTATGGAATGCCATCCCTCAATCCCTCCATTTCGCCTCTTCCCTTTCCTCTTTCAAGGCCGATTTGAAGACTTTCCTCTTCGATCGTGCCTTTTGTTCCACCCCGAACTCTTTTACCTCCCCTTCGTGTTTCACCCCTTCCCAAACACTCCCCTCCCAACTCGGGTCACACGCCTCTTGTTTAGCGCCTTGGGACGTCCTCCCGACGTGAAAGGCGCTATATAAATGTAAATTGTTGTTGTTGTTGTTAAAATGACATGGAAAAGAATATCTGGTTCAATGCTTTGGCCAAAAAAATTCAGTCAAGTATAACATTTTCAATATAAGATGTAAAAAAATGTCACCCTCAATATATAGTCTGTTCTCTTTATATTAGGTGAACCTCTTTGAGACATTTCAACTATCTGCCGAGACGCTATATCAAATGTAATGTTTATTAGTATTATTTTCTAAATTGTGTTTATGGACTGCAGGCAATTTGTTGACTCTACTTATTATATTGGAGCTGGTGCACACATGTAAGCAAACCATACGAACTTGGGTCAATGCCATAGAATACAGATTTGTTGTGTGAAGTTTTGGCTCCTCTAAGTGCAAATTTAGCAATGGGAATTTTAACAGATATAATGGGAGCACAAGCGCAAAGAGGCATTTTTGACAAACGCTGACCGGTATCTGTTTTGCTCTACAGGAATACGTATAAAAATCACATAACCAAACGCAACACTTAAAATAAATGTGACTCCATCACATCTCTCTGTAAAGGATTTTTTTTAAAAGCACAGTTCAGTAATACAAGGGAGTGCGTTATTATGATCACATTACAATAAACCTTTCCAAACACAAAAGCAACTGGATGAAATGACTTAACATTTAATTAAACAAGACTAATTAAAAACAGACCAAATAAGTCAAGCCCACAAAAGATTAGACTTATCTTAGCAAAGCAGGGATCCCTGCAAATATCAAAGGAGCTGTGTGAACCAGTATTGTCGTGGGACTTCTCCCCTCCTCCCCACCCCCACAATGTGTTGATAAAGTTTACCGAGGTCAAAGGTAACACATTAGGCAAATTGATCTTCCAACGTTGTGTGTAATTTCATCTAGAAATACATTTAAGGCTTCTGACAATAGATTAATAAGCAATTACAATTTACAACATGCTGTCTGTTGAATATTCTCGGAAAATTATCTGTTATTATAAGTATATTCCCATGAAGACAATCTAAAAAATAGCTTATAAATAGACCAATCAAGTTTCTTCACTTTAAGAAACATATGTCCCTCTATTACAAAATTACTGGCATATAATATTTACTCCCAATAGATACAATAAGAAAGAAGCAAAATCTGTTTCAGATGAAGAACACCAACAGCACCAACTTTAATAGTCCTTGTGTTTAATATAGCGTCTTATCGTCTCATCGAGACAGTCAAAGCTTATCACAAAGTTCTTCTGTGAACTGTGTTGACATCCAGCAATTTGGGACACCTTCCCGACATAAGGCAGCATACAAATGTAATTTGTTGTTGTTGTGTATCCAGCAACCAATTTGTGCACAGCGATGTCCCACAAAGTAGTCATGAACAGAAAGACCAACATATAATTTCTTACAAGACCACAAAGAGATTTGAATCAATGTTTCAAGGATGCATCAAGCCTGCAAAGTAGGTTTAAATTCTAAAGGGCAATTTTAGGAAGTTATTTTTTCTGCAGCAGGTAATCAACGACTTGATTAGGTTGCAGGAAAGGTGGTAGAATCCATGATTTTAGACTCATTTAAAAAGCAACTTGAGGGGATGGTAGGCTGGGTATTGTAGAGGGGTGAAATTGGATGGGCCAAAGTGTCTTATGCATTGAACCAATCTTGTGAACAAGACCCTTTGACCTGTTTCATCCCCACCAGACCTTCAGCCTTCCATCTTCCCATTATAATGTGAAGCTGTTTCTTAAAAGGCCTACCTTAACCAGCCTTCCTGCTGGTTCCAATTCCAATGTTGATTCACCTTGTGGAAATAAATACTTCCATTGTGCAATCCTGAAGATGTGCTCCATTGCTCTGCTGCCTTGGCGTACCTGATATTGTACTGGGTTTATTCTCTCAATCCCCATTTAGAATCTTATATCTCCTGACTGTAATGGTAGCACTCACACCTGAGTCATCAAGTTTTGGGTTCAAGACCTATGTCACGACTTGAACTCCTATAGTCTAGGCTGACATGCCAATCCAATACTTAGGGTGTGTTGCATTGTTTCAGCACCTTGGGATGTCCTATGTGAAGGGCGCTCTATAAATGTAATGTTGTTGTTGCTGTTGTATGTGCCATCCTTCGATCCTTCAGATGAGACAGCAATCTCCCGTAAACAACCAAAAAGTGGATGGCCAATTGCATCTGGGGTATTGTTGGCCAGGACACAGAGGGAATATCCCTTCATTTTATGGTAGTGCTATAGGATCTTTAGCATCCACCTGAACAGGCAGACAAGACCTTTCAGTCTCATCCAAAGGATGTTACATACAAAAATGCATCTTCACTGAGATGTCAGCCTTGTGTTGTGAGTTCAAATTCTTGAACCCACAACCTTCTAACTCAGAAGCAAGAGTGTTACCGACTGAACCAGGTTGAATCGCTTTATCCTGCATCCAGAGATCATATCCACAACAGCAACTCCTCTCTCACTGGAATAAAAATCAGCTTTCATAATGCAGTCTTACTTCAGCATAATCCTTATATCTATTTCTTTACACAGAGAATAATTAATGACTGGAACCAATAGCTGAGACCAGGATGCTGGGTCTCATTTAAGAAACAGCTTGATGCCACAATGGGAAGATAGCAGGGTGGGTGTTCTGGAAAGATAATATAAATAATAATATAACCTACCATTTGAAATAGCTCTTCTCTAGTCAGAAGACTGCCTCAAAGCGCTTTGCAAGATTTACTGTAAAGAGAAGTGCCTGCATTTATTGTACGGCAGCCAATTCAGACAACCAGCAATGTCCAACCAATAATTAAGAAGTGAATGGCCAGGACACCAGGAGAAATTCTCTCTTTTTTGGTCAGTTAGATAGCAGTTGCAAGCAGAACCCATCAACATGCTAAGGAGTAGCCAAACCAGTAATTCATATTTACAACAACAAAAACTTTTACATAACACCCTCCATGCCGTGTGGCATCTCAATGGCAGGGCGACCTGAAGATGGGAAATGAGGGGTGAGGCAAAATGGTTGAGGGAGGGTGTTCCAAAGTTTTGGGGTGTAGTGGCTGAAAGCACAGCTGCTGATAGTGGAGCGGAAGATTCGAGGGACAAAGAGGAACCTGGACCCAGTAGAGTGGAGGCAGTGGGTACCGTTGTGAGGAGAGGGAAGGTTAGAGAGGTAAGGGATTGCCGAGGCATGGAGGGATTTAAACACAAGGGTGAAGATCTTGAAGTCGATCCTTTATGTGACCGGAAAATAAGTAGAGGTTGGCAAGGACTAGGGTAATCAGGGTATGAAGTTTGATGTGGGTGAGGTGGGTGGCAGAGTTTTATATGAGCTGAATTCTGTGAATGGTGGAGGAGGGGAGATCACCAGTGTGTTGGAGTAGTGCAGCCTAGAGGTAACAAAGGCATGGATCAGGGTTTTGCCAGCTTTTATGGTGACATATTGATGGAGACAGGCAATGTGGCAGAGATGGAAGAAAGCGGTGCTGGTGAGGGACTGGTTGTGGGGAGGATGGATAACTGGGGATTGAATCTGATGCCTAAGTTGCGCACGGGGTCAGAGAGTTTTAAGTGCAGGTCAGTTAGGTTGAGGAGTTTGGAACTGTGGGACAGAAAACACCCACCGGTGATAGGACAGGACGGACAAGGTGACGAGATGCATCTACATATTTAGTAACGTATTCATACTCTGTTAGTTAAAATCATTGTCAAAATATTAGCTCTATTATTACTTGAGTTGAAGCACGTTTTTCATTATACTTCTCTTCTACCCAGGTTTGGCCGTTTCAGCAGTGTTTCAGGAAGCATGGTTTTAAACCATTGCATTTGTCACCAGTCTGACAGCGACTGCCATTAACTATACAAACACCTGACACAATTATATAAACAGTCCCACGCTTGGTGGTTACTTATCCAGTGCCCAGCCTTAAGTCGTTTTTTTCCCCCCTGTTCTATTCTCTCTAAAATTTGTGGGGTTCTGTAGCATATTGGATATAGCACTGGTCTCACAAGCAGGACAAAACATTAGGCGATTTTCCTTACTCCACATTCCTCTGTTAACCTAGCGGTGAATAGGAACCTGGGTGTTATTTTTGATGGGTAACCTTTCCAGGGATAACAATCCTTTCAAAAATATAATTTTTCAAAATGATAACTTGCTCACTCAATCCATGATCGTTTGTGGGACGCTGCTGTGCGCAATTGGCTGCCGCGTTTCCCCCACAAATATGGTCAATTCACTTTACAGTATATTCTGTAAGTGCTTTGAGACATCGATAAGATGTGAAAAGCATCAAATGCAAGGGTTATTATTATTATTATCATCATTAATATTATGATTACAGCACAGAACAAGGCCATTCGGCCCCTGGTGCCTGTGCTGGATGTTTGAAAAAACAATCTCACTCCCCTGTTGCAGGTTGGATGAATGGAACTCTCAGTTTGGTTTGGATACTCTTAATCATAGTGATGGGTTTCTGCATGTGACAGACACACGGCTGACCAAAAAAAAAGGAACACATTAAGAAATGCCGCAGGCTTTAACCCCCATTGTGTCCAATTGCTGTTTTTGCTGATTCCCTCCATGTTCCTGTGTCGCAGTGCACCTCTAACTCAGTTTGTGCAGTAAAATGTCACCACGCTGCAGATGTTCAGCTCCTAGTATTTGTAACCTGGGAGTTCACATATACTTACAGATGGGAACACAATAGTGCTCCTTCCAGCAATACAGGGCTGGCTACCTTGGCAATGGGTGAGCTGGCACCGGAGCTCTGCAGCTGGTGTAATTTACATTTTACTCCGATCAAGTGTGACGAGCGACTCATTGCGTTGATCAGCACAAAAGTTTTCTGGTTTCGAGAGCAATCGGCTAAACTTTTATAATTCTTCTCTTGCAAACCCCCGTCTCTTTAGCACCAACCCCCTCCAGCCCCATCCTCGCCCGATTCATCTGGCTCCCTAAACACACCTAGCGCCTCCAATAATTAAATTTTAAATTCCCATTCTTAGCTTCAAATGTTTCTACATGTCTGTTCCCACCCAATATCCTGTAGTCTTGCAGAACGGTGGTTAGTTAGGATCAGGGAGGGTGTAGGACAGGAAGGCCATTCTCAGATTGGCAGCTGCATTTCACCTACAAAAATAGATAGTCACTACACATTACAGTAAATCCCGCAAAGTAGTTTGAGATGTCTTAACATTGTGATAAGACGCTGTATTAATTGTATCCATGCAAAGATTAGTATTATTACTACAGAGGAAGGCCGCGAATTGTGCCCGACATTTCTGACTTTGGTTCTTGCTGCCAACCTGTGTAACTGTTCAAAAACTTACGTGGGCTGTCGTTTGCGTGGATTTACCTCATCGGCAGAGGATTAGCGCCGTTTCCCACAAAGAAATGTCCTCATTTTCCAAGTGTAGGCTGCAGCACCTGCTCACAACCGATGTGCTGGGCACAGGATCAATTGATTACTGAGGCAGTTTCTTCAAAGGCACCAGGCACTCAGCTTTATCTGCCATAAATATGTGCAAGAGGTTCCATTGTTGTTCTCATTACGAACTGCACAGCAAAGCCCACGCTGTGAAGAACAGCGTGGCGAGTCTAAATTGCACTTGTTTTTTTTTCCCCCACCGTGATTCACTCCGTAAAAAAGATAAACGTATTAAAATGCAAAACAAAAGGCACAGATGTAACCCAGTGCATTTACCATGCCTCCCAATGTGCGGCTGAACTCTCCAGCAGGACTCGTTTTACATTTGACAACACATGTAAAATAAAGACCATTGGAGCATCAACACTGCCTGATTTGTGTAACCGGATCAATTCTGCCTTGCTTATTGCAAAAGCAGTCAGCCTGACTCTGTTGGTAGCACTTCTCAATTCTCAGGCAGATGATTGTTGGGACTTTGAACTCACGTAGTCCATGTTGACACGCAATGCAATGCTGGGGGAGTGCTCAAAGTTCCGTCCTTTGGATGTGACTGAGGTTCTGTCTGCCTGTTCGGCTCGATATTAAAGATCATGAAGCACTACATGAAAAGAGAAGGGAGTTTCTCCCAGTATCTCCACCCAACAATTCCACCCAATACGTACCCCACCCCACCCCCCACTCCACCAATGTGAAAAACTCTATACAGATGTAATTTTGTATTGTTTTGCGTATAGTATTGGTTGTTTCAACAACAAAAACAGCAAAATGACATTTGCATAGTGCCTATTACGTCAGGAGGATGTCAATGCGCTGGATTCACTTGTTTGTGGCTCTTTGTGGTATGCAAATTGTTACATTTGCCTACAAAATGCTCACTACAATGGAATGGTAAATCACAGTGCAGATTCAGGGCAAAGCATTCTCTCTTGAAATTTGTTCTGCCATAATCATTGGATCACTGGGTCATAGGCGGGTGGGGAGGGGTTGTGGGTCGAACTTATTCTCACCATTATGTTATACTGTTGGAACGTTTTCTAAACAATTCTGGCCTGGGTCTACTGGCATCCTATCACTGAATAACTCGACGTCAAGATCCTCACACTCAAGCTCAAATCCATTAATTTCCTGACACACCCCTATCCCAATCCACAACCCAGCTCCTCTGTTCGATTAGCACCAGCCTCTTGCTTGTCCCTTGCACCCTCCGCTCCACCGATGGAGGTCGCGCTTTCAGCCAATAAGCCTTGAAGCTCTGGAGCACTCTGCCTCGATCGCTCTGCCTTGCCTCCATTTCCTCCATCTCCACACTTTCAAGTCGGCTTAAGTCCTTAAGGGCACCTACCGCACCCCCACACCAGCTTGGAGTCAGGCTCTGCCACTGTTAAGCTCTCTGAGATGCTCCCCTATGTGTAGGGCGATTTACAAGTACAAGATGGTTTAGAAATATCAACAACCCCATCTTGTACCATCTTGCTATACTGTAGTTGGAACCTTTTCTCACCATTGTATTTGACAAGAGCTTTGGAACATCTTCCCGACGTGAAAGGTGCTGTATAAATGTAATTTTATTGTTGTTGTATTGCAGTGAGAACTGATTCTCCCTGATAATAATAATATTCCTTGCATTTGATATAGCGCTTTTCATGTCTTCTAGACGTCTCAAAGCCCTTCACAGAATATACTGTAAAGAGAATTGACTGTATATTTGTGGGCGAAACACATCAGCCAATTGCACACAGCAGTGTCCCACAAACGGTCATGGATTGAGCGACCAACTTTTTTTTTTTTTTAGAGATTATTATTAGGCATGTGGAGAAAAGAAATTTGCTTGAAGGTTTCACATTGCTGGGAATCAAGCCCAGGTCATTCACTTGTGAGGCGAGTGCTCTAACCACCGATCTGTTATACCTGGGATGACATTTGCACTGTTACGATATGCGGCAAATTTCACCCCAAAGTGTTTATTTGAGATGAACTCTTATTTACTTGCATCTTAATATTATGTTGCCACATCAGAGCATCGCCAGAGGCAAATTGCAAAACAGTTCAATGTCAGCCAGTTAAATGTGTGTAACCAAGTTAAAAAAAGACAAGTGATGAAACAGAACTTCGTTCAGACACATCAAATGGCTGTTTGGCTGAAGGAAAGATTATTAAATGTACCTTGAAATATTGAAACAAAGGACTTTGTGACGTACACGGTTAATTTAAGAAATGACAGCAAATTTTTTTTTGTTTGTTTTTCTAGAATAGTTACTCCAGGCAAGATTTCTTAAATTTCAACTTTTGTACACAACGATATCATGAAGAGATGACAAGCAGACATTCTGTGCTTGCAACTGTGTATTTCACACATCGAGGAGGACAAAGGAAATGTAATATTCCCTCTTTGCAAGGTTAATTGGAAATGAAAACTCACTTTTCAAATGTCATGATAAAATTGCTTTCACGTCAATTTACCTCTGGCTATCTGAGTAAGAGGGAAGGCCTGAATAAATGAGAGTCCTGTGTATTCATGGGCAGAATGCTGCATTTTTTCTTTCTGCAAGTACATCTGCATCAGTTGTCAATCTGGCTCAATCAACAGCTCTCCCTCCTCTGAGTCAGAAGGTTATAATAATAATAATAATCCTTGCATTTGATATAGTGCCTTATCTCGTTTTCAAGACGTCTCAAAGCTCTTCACAGAATATACTGTAAAGTAAATTGACTGTGTATTTTGTGGACAAAGCGCGGCAGCCAATTATGCCGCTGGCAGCCAACAGGGTTCCACAAACAGTCGTGGATTGAGTGACGAATTATAAGGAATTATTACCTCCGTAAAATCGATCCACCAATAATTAACAACCAGGTTCCTACTTATTAGGTAAACAGAGTAAGAAAACTTGCCCAATGTTTCCCCCTCCTGAGAATCAAACGCAGGTCTCTTTGCTTGCGGGCGAGTGCTCTAACCACTGAGTTATAGGACCGAAAGTACAAAGCCCCACATCTCCCACTATGGCAGCAATTAGATACCCGTTTGGTTCCATATCTCAAAGATCTTCTGCTTTCAGACAGGCAGTTCCTTACAGGAAGAAATGACAGTCATAGGCCTAAGGGGGAATAGGTGGAGACAAGTTTGTGGGAGAAATGCAGCAGTTGATGATACACACACTTGATAATAATCCCTCAAAACACATAATACTAAATTGGTCATTTCAATCCAAAATTGTTTGTGGGACACTGCTGTGCGCAATCCACAAAATTGTGGAGCTCTTGTAGTTAAAGCACTTGTTTTTCAAGCTTGGGAAACCAAGCTGGGGAGGCCTGTGTTTGAATCCAGGCAGGTCAGGGCGAAACCTTGGGCAAGTTGCTTTACTCCACACACCTAATAATAAAATCCTTCAAAAAAAAATACGATAATAAAATCGGTCATTTCAATCCACGACTGTTTGTGGGACACTGCTGTGTGCAATTGGCTGCTGCGATTCTCCCACAAATATACAGTCAATTCACTTTACAGTATATTCTGTGAAGCGCTTTGGGATGTCGATAAGATGTGAAAAGCGCATTATCAAATGCAAGGATTATTATTATTTATATATTATAAAATATACAGTATATTCTGTGAAGCACTTCAAGATGTCTGAAAGATGGAAAAGCAATATATCAAATGGAAGGATTATTATTATTTTTATTGTGCACAGCAGTATCTCATAAACAGTGGTGTAATGAGTGACCAATTTGTTTCTGGAGAGATTGCCATCCCCAGAGTTTGACAAGTGTGTGACAATGGGAGTGCTCCATTCTTGGAGATGTTAAACAGTGGTCTTTGTCTTTCCTACAAAGGAAGTTTATCCTAGTTGTCCTGGCCAGGATCTTCCAGAATATTCTCCCACCCACAATATGAAGTGTTTTGAGGCTTCCATGACTTCCACTACTTCAAATGTAGGGAAGAAAATGAACAGAAATGACCTTTGAGATGTTCTTTTTGTGATACAGTGCTGTAAAAATGCTAAAGCAACTTGCTCCTGTACCATTAAACGTGGGATAGGTGGGAGGAGGGGGGAAGTGACACAGAAACAGTCTGTTCTTCCTTGATCTGCTGTATTCAGGTTCTTTGAGAATCACAGTGAATTAGAATGATTTTTTAACATGATTAGGATCGAGCAGATTGACAAATATGATTAATTTGTTCTGGGCTAAAGGATTGTTGTTCTAAATAAAATTAAAGTGCGTGACACCAAACAGTCCATCAAATTGTCGTGCCACTAGTGACAATCCGTGTCAGCAGCTTTTCTTTTTATGCAAGTGTAACAATCTCAGAGATGGAAAGATTGCAGTCGAAGAGGCCTTTCAATTGAAATAGTGTTTATAATAATAATATTCCTTCCATTTGATAGAGCGTCTCATCATGTGGTTGAGGTGCCTCAAACGACTATTATATTGTTATATTACGTCTCAAAGGACTATTATATCGTTATAATATTATTATAAAGCACTTCATGGAATATTCTATAAAGTCAACTCAATGTATATTTTGTAGGTGAAATGTAGCAGCCAGTTGTGCATAGCAGTGTCCCATAAACAGTTGTGGATTGATTGACCAAATTATTATAAGAACATAAGAATTAGGAGCAGGTGTAGGCCATTCGGACTTTCTAGCCTGCTTCGCCATTCAATTAGATCATGGCTGATCTTCTCACCTACCTCTAATTACCTGCCCTAACCCCATATCCCCTAAACCCTCTATTTTTCAAAAATCTATCATTCTCAGCCTTGAAAATGTTCAAGGACTGAGCATCTACAGCCTTCTGGGGTAGTGAATTCCATAAATTCACTACCCTCTGAGTGAAGAAATGTTTCCTCAACTCTGTTCTAACAGGCTGACCCTTAATTTTAAGACTGTGACCCCTGGTTATAGATTCTCCTGCCAGGGGAAACAGTCCCTCAGTGTCTACTTTATCTAACCCTTTAAGAATCTTATATGTTTCAATAAGATTCCCCTCTGATTCTTCTGTACTCCAGAGAATACAGCCCTAGTTTATTCAACCTATCCTCATAGGTCAGTCCCCTCATCCCAGGAACTAACCTAGTGAATCTATGCTGCACCCCCTCTAAGGCAAGTATGTCCCTTTTTAAATAAGAAGACCAAAACTGCACACAATACTCTTGGTGCGGTCTCACCAGAGCCCTATACAGTTGCAGCAAAACTTCCCTACTCTTGTACTCTTAAACCTTTTGAAATGAACGCTAGCATGACGCTCGCCTTCTTAGTTGCTTGCTGCACCTGCAAACTAACTTTTTGGAACTGGTGTACGAGGACACCCAAATCCCTTTGAACACTAACACTATCTAACTTCTTCCCCTCTAGAAAATAATCTATTATTTTATTCTTGCTACCTAGGTGAATAATTTCACACTTGCTAATATTGAATTCCATCTGCCACCTACTTCCCCACTCCCCTAGCCTATCTATATCTTGTTGCAATCTTTTTGCATCATCCTCAGAGCTCACTCTGCTACCTAGTTTAGTGTCATCCACGAATTTAGACACATTACATTCAATGTCATCGTCCAGATCATTGATGTAAATAGTAAATAGCTGAAGCCCAAGCACTGATCCTTGTGGCACTCCACTAGTTACATCCTGCCAATTCGAGAATGATCCGTTTATCGCTACTCTCTGCTTTCTACCCGATAGCCACTCTTCTATCCATGTTAATATGTTCCCATTAATCCCGTGGGCCTTAATCTTGAGTAACAGCCTTTTGTGTGGCACCTTGTCAAATGCCTTCCTAAAATCCAAATATACCACATCTACTGTTTCCCCCTTATACAACCTGCTGGATACATCCTCAAAAAAATCTAAAAGATTAGTCAGGCATGACATTATTATTATATGTTTTTGAAGGGATTATTACCCCCAGAAAACAGTCCAACAATCGACTAAGAACAGAGTTCCATTTTGTCGCCTTGCAAAATGTGCGCTCTAAACAATGTGCTTCAAAATGTCTCAGGAACTCAGAGTGCAGCTTTTACATAGAAGGCGATGAATGTGTGCTTTTTGGCAAATGTGACAACCACGTTAGGCACAGCAAAGTCCCCACAAACAGCCATGAAGTGAATCGTTAAGGTCATCGGAAGAACTATTGCGTCGGAAAGTTCTACTGAAGGAGAGAAAGTAAAATTGGAGGATAGTAGCAATTCTTTTGAACATACCCCTAATTTAGGAAATATAGTCAACCCCTTCCCTTTTCAGCTCCCACACCTTCCCCCCTCCCCGTCCCATAGAATGGAATGACTGAATGCCCATTTCCTCTTCAGCCACTGAGCTGCCGCTGGAGACGATATAGTAGATACTTTACCACCCATCGAGAACAGATTTTCTTCTAATTGACCCTCGCATTAATATCATCACCATCTTTATTCTTCCTTCCACCGAGTCATTAATCAAAATAACGCCACCAGTTACTGCGGCTTACATGCACTTCGGATCGTTTAACAGCAAAGTCAGCAGGATTCCCAAGCTGGTTAGAGCCTGAGTCTTGTAGCCAGAGACTTAAAAGACAAAAGAGGAGAAAAATGCATGGTCTAATGTACAGTATGAGAATGGGCTCTATAAACAAGCCTTGGGACATCCTCCCGACATGCAGGGTGATACGCAAATGTATTGTAGAGAACAAGAAAAGAAGAACCAATGTTTGTACAAAGGCTCTAATGGATCATTAGTCAGAATTAATAGCTGATTCTCATCGAAATATTGCAGTCAAAGCGATTGGCTCTCTGTAAAAAATGAACTGAAAACTTTACTAAGAAGATGGATGGACTGTGCAATTCTCGGCTACAAATGGAGGCAGAGGAAGCAGAGAATTCCCCTCCGGCTCAATGGTTCAGCCCAAAGATTTCTTTGCTCTATTTCTGCTCCCGATTGCAGAGATCAACGTTTGGGTTGGCAGTTAAAAATAGGTGCTGACTTTACTCAGCACTCAAACGATGGCTCAGGGGACCAGAGGATAATTCGGGACTCGCTGAACCATATCTAACGTTGAGGTTGAGATATTTTGGAATTGGGCTTTGGGCCAAACTATTGTGCAATGTCACAGGGATGTTCAGCTCAGGTCACTCTTTGTTGGGGGAAAAAACAACATAACAGATTTGATATAATGAAAAGTTGTGTATCCAAATGCGTTCAACCTTATCATGTGGAGTCCTGTAGATCAGTGGTTAGAGCATTTACCTTGCAAGTGAGAGATCTGGGTTCGATTTCAGGAAGGGCAAAACCTTGGGTAAGTTTCCTTATTCCAGTTGCCTAATAAAAATCCCTTAGAAAAAAAATAATAAATTGGTCATTTCATCTCAGAGCGCTTCACAATAGCGGATCCCGGGACCGAGCCAGGGGAAGGTCTTCAGCTGGGACCTGAAACTGAGAAAAGAGAGGCCAAGACGAAGGTAGTGAGAAAGGGAATTCCAGAGCCTCGAGGCATAGTGGCTGAAGGCCCAGCTGGAGCGGAGGATTTGGGGGACATGGAGGAGGCCAGACCCGGTGGAGTGAAGGCAATGGGAGCTGGTTTGAGGAGAGAGGAGGTCAGAGAGGTAGGCTGGTGCAGAGGAGTGGAGGGATTTGAAAACAAGGGTGAGGATCTTCAAGTCGATCCTCTCGGGGATAGGGAGCCAGTGAAATCTGGCAAGGACTGGGGTAATGGGGGAGCGAAGTTTGGTGGGCGGCAGAGTTTTGGATGAGTTGGATTTTATGGATTGTGGTGGAGGGGAGACCGGCGAGGAGGGCATTTGAATAGTCCAGCCGTGAGGTGATGAAGGCGTGGACCAGGCTCACTTTGTAGCAGTCTCACCTTTGAGACAGAATGTTGTGTATTGTGTTTAAGTATATGTATTCATCCATAGTGGAGTCCTGTAGCTTAGTGGTTTGAGCACTCGCCTCGCAAGCGATAGACCTGGGTTTGATTTCCAGCAAAGCAAAACCTTGGGCAAGTTTCCTTACTCCACACGCCTGATAATAATCCTGAAAAAAAATTGGTAACTTCAATCCACAACTGTTAAATTGGCTGCCTGCGAACAGAGAGATAGGTTTCAAAAACAGAAGTTGCTGGAAAAACTCAGCAGGTCAGGTCAGCAGGTCATGGAGAAAGGAAAGTGAGTCAACGTTTCAGGTCCATGACCCTTCGTCAGAAGTGAGGCATGTTGGGAGGGAGAGGTTTTTAAGGACAAGTTAGAGAGGGAAAGGAAGACAAAGGAGACAAATAAGACAAAGGAAAAAATGTGTTAATTGATGGGTTAAATAGGTGAATAACAAAAGGGGGTGGGTTAAAACAAAACTGCGGAGAAGAGGTGCTAATGGTGAATGGTGAAGAAACACCAGAGAGGCAAGGGGTGTCTGGACTGATGATTGTAATGGGGAGCTCTTATGGTCTGAAATGGCTGAAATCAATGTTGAGGTTAGAGGGCGGTAGAGTCCCCAACAGATAGATAAGGTGCTATTCCTCAAGCTTTCGCTATGGGTTACTGGAACAGTGCAGGAGACCATGGATGGAGAGATCAGCCTCTGAATGTGAGTGTCAGTTGAAGAGAGCTATAGGTTTATTGTGTTCTTTTTTCAAAAAAGTAGATTAGCAGATTGGCTGAATCTAGGAAACTTCTCACCATTTGTACCAGAGCAACTCAAAAACTTAAATAAAGAATGGAAAGATCCAATATTGCGTCACTCTGCGGTGGAACTGCATCAAATGATGAAACATAAACAATCCTGCTGAAGGAGTTAACAACCATGTGCAGGGGGAAAAAAAATCAGCCAATATAAATTCAACCCAATTTTTTGCTGATAATTCAGAAATTGCTTAGAGGCACTTAAAAACACAGCCAGTCAGCACAGCCCCCCCCCCCCCCCCCCATTGCCCTGACTCACCATTCAATGTCTTTATAGGTGTCGTTCTTGCTGATTCGGGCTTGTCAATCAATTCTTTAGTCATGGTTCCCCACTGCATCTCTCCCAGTTCTTGAAAAATGTGTTGCTACCTCTTCTGCCCACTGAATTACAGTTCTAATCAGAGACCGTCTATTACCAAGGCAGTCAGTCTCTTCCCAGTCAGAGTCTCTCGTCTCTCTTCTTAAACATATTTGCTTCAGTCTTTTTGTGGTTCATGTTTGCACCTTAGTGAATATTACTTGTCTCTTTTCATCCCAGTTTCCAATTCCCCTTTCAGATTCTGATCATCAGTTGCATTCATTTCTGATGTTATTATCTGGATTTTGTTCTTCCTGGTCATTTTCTTATATTCTTATATCCTATGAAGCACTTTCAGCTGTTTCAAAGACTTGATAAGGTGCTATATCAAATACAAGGGTCAGTATTATATTATTTGGTCAACAAAACACAAAATACTACAGATGCTGGGAATCTGAAACAAAAGTTGCTGGGGAAACTCAGCAGGTCAGGCAGCATCCATGGAAAAAGGAAAGCGAGTCAATGTTTCGAGTCCATAACCCTTCATCAGAACTCTGAGTTCTGACAAAGGGTTGTGGACCCGAAACGTGGACTCTGGACGTTTCGGGTCCACGTCCCGAAACGTGGACCCGAAACGTCTGACCAGCTAAAACCGCATAACCTACATTGAAAGCATCATCTAGCAAGCTTTCCTGTGCTTATCCAGCTAGGACCACCTACATTTATTCACAGTAATTTGAGAGTGAAACTCCCTTCTCTTTGTGAATTATGCCATGGGATCATTAATTTCTTGTTGCAATATTTGGGTTTTGCTCTTCTTGTTTAATTAGACCATGATCAATTTACTTCCACCTCGTTATTTCTTCACCCACCCCTGGTTTTTGAGAGTCTCATCCTTAATCCTCATGGATGCTTGTTTAGTGCTGTTTGTGAAGGATTCCCACTGAGCGGGAAAGAAGGGCTGATCTTCTTGTCTGTTGTTCACAGACTGACAGTGTTTCCATCCACCTGCCTGAGATAAGTCTGTAGGCTACTTGGAAAGATTACCAAGGCAGAGAAATTATTCCGGGACAGAGATAGAGAAGCAAACATTTTTATTTAGCTGAAAGAGCAGAAATTGGAAGATAAATCAATTTTCTCCAAGGGGAATCTTATATCGTACTTGAAAAAAAATCCTCTCAATTTGCCTACATGTGGATTGGTTATGCAAATGGTCTTGTCATTTCACTGTTTATCGCCCATAAGTATATTCCTATCTTTCGTGAGCAAACCCTTTTGTGGAGAGAGAAAAAAAGTATTAAAATGCGACATGTGACTGACTCTACGATCAACATGCATAAAAAAATCGGTGAGTCTCTGATCGAAAGCCTAGCATTTAAAAGTTTTTAAAAGTTTTTAAAGTTTGCAAGGCAAAAAATTAATTTAGTTTGGATGTGTTGTGCTTACTGCCCACAGTTACCTGCAGTTCAGTTGACTGCAATTCAACCCAGATTTTATAATGTTAATGGAGAATGGTGAGGAGAGAGGTGAATTGAGTAATATTTTGCAAGATTCTGGTTCAGATTGGAACACTTCAGTTGATCATACTTTAAACTCTGCATAACCCATCATCCCAAGGGAAAAGGGCTCAGTGATGAGTTGTCCAGAGTTAGGCATATTGTGCATAAATACATAAATAATCGCAGCCGGGATCTTGACAGCCTGATGACTTAAGTGGTGTTGACAAGTTAAGCCAGGGTCGAGTTATCAGGCGTTTACTGCATATCTTGTTTGCTCATAAAATACATATTCACTCACTGCATTTTACAGTACTCTGCATCATGTTTGGCCCCTTGATCGGAATTTGAGACTAGGCTGACTGGTGGGGAGAGCTGTGTTAGCAGAGGTTCTATCCTTTGGATGAGAAGTTAAATAATAATAATCCTTACATTTGATATAATAATAATAGTAATAATAATAATCCTTGCATTTGATATAGAGCTTTTCAAGTCTTCTAGACAATAACCACAAAATGACATTTGTAAGCACCTTTCACATCGCAAGGACGTCCCAAGGCACTGGATAGTCAATGTTTCAGACCTGAGATTGGGTCGAGATCGGGAAGGGTGGAGGGAAAGGAGGGGAGTTGGGTGACCGATGGGACCGTCCAAAAGGAGAGTCTTCAGGCAAAATTTGAAGGAGGCGTGGGAGAAGTATGAGGTGGAGGGACTACGGGATAGATGATTCAACGTGCTTTACGGAATGTACAGTAAAGTGAACTGACTATACAGTATATGTGAGAAAAATGCGGCAGCCAGTTGTGCACAACAGTGTCACACAAACAGTCGTGGAAAGAAATAAAACATTTTTTTGAGAGGGAATATTATAAGGCGTGTGGAAAAGAAAACTTGCTCAAGATTTTACCATGCCTGGATTGAACCCAGGTCTCTCGCTTGTAAGGCAAGTGAGATACAGGACTCCACAACATGTAGGATGATATAGCATCTCATCACATCTTTGATACATCTCAAATCGCTTCACAGAATATACTGTAAAGTGAATTGACTGTGTACTTTGTGGGCGAAACATGGCAGCCAATTGAGCGCAGTAATGTCCCACAAATAGTCGTGGACCAATTTTTTTAAGGAATTGTACCTCCGGAAAAGCGACTAACAATCGGTTTCCTACTTGCTGCGTAAACAGAGGTGTGGATCAGAGAAACTTGCCTAGTGTTTTGCCCTGCCAGCAATCAAACCTATGTCTCTTCATTGGATGGCAAGTGCTACAACCATTGAGCCACAGGACTCCACAGTCCCATCTGTTTGTTGAAGTGGACGTTAAACATCCCATAGTATGACTCAAAAAGAGAAGGGTATATTTTTGGATGCTCTGGCAAAGAATCTCCCAGATAAAATTGGTCATTCACTTTAATGGTTGTTTGTGGGACAATGCTGACAAATTCGCTGCTAGACAAATGCCTAACAAAATACACATCACAGGGAATCCTGTGAGGCACAACCTCCCTAACGTGAAAGGTGCTACATCAAATTCAAGGGTTATTATTTATTACAGACTCCAAGTATCTGATTCATCATAAAAGTCCTAATGCCAATGTAGCAAGTTTGGAATTTCTGCATGTGTACAAGTGATTCTGAGTGGAGCTGGCTGACACACTTTGATACGCTACTGAACAGCTGAACAGTCGATGGCTGGTATTAACACGGTGCTGTATTATGAAGAGCTTGATTTGTAAAAGATTTTACTTTAGGGAGCATAAGGGTGCAAAATGTGTGCTAATGGATTTTAATACTGTAATAATAATAATCCTTGCATTTGATATAGTGCTTTTCACATCTTCTAGATGTCTCAAAGTGCTTCACAGAATATACTGTAAAGTTAATTGCTTGTATATTTGTCGGCCAAAAACAGCAGCGAATTGCGCACAGCGGTGTCCCACAAACAGTCGTGAATTGAGTGCCCAAATTATTATTGTTTTTTTTGATGGATTATTATTATTAGGCACGAGGAGTAAGGAAACTTGCACAAGGTTTCAGCTTGCTGGGAATCTAACCCAGGGCTCCTGCTTGCAAGCCACGTGTTCTAACCACTGACCCACACTTTTTGCAGAATTGCACCAAAGTGCTATTTTCAGTGGCTTCATACAGAGTATTATTTTTGTGCCAGTGTAATTTAATGCCTGACCAATTAAGTGTGACACGTTAAACACATAACAATGATATATTTAGTAGCAGAGAGAAACAAGTTTGGTATAGGGGGTTCTCAATGTTTCCTATGGACATTGAGAAAGTACTGTTTGCTATCTAAAGAAAATCACTTATGTAAACTAGCTACCTGTTCACAATTCCCCGAATTCCACCCGTCTAAGCTTGAAAATCACCATTTTGCCACAATATTTAAGATTAGGCAAGATTCTGTTGACTGATATTTAGTCTCAAATTTGGAAACCATTTTTCTTCTCCCAGTTTTTCAAAAGTATTCTTTTAAAAAAAAATTAGCATTTTCGGCCGAATATCCGGCACACACTTTAATCGGCATTGGCCAGGTCCTGAGGGTGCCGGATAATCGGGCTTTTACTGTATCTTGATATCAATTAAGTGGGTTGGATGTAGGCAGGGTTTAAGGACTCCAGGCTGATATATAGATAACTTATTGACTGAGGAGTGTGTGAATAATTGGGTGCTTGGATCTATAGTGGGACAAACCACTTACCTGGAGGGGTGCATTGCCATCTGGTGCTGGATAGTTTGTGGTGGTGTTAAACGAGAAAAATTGCCAACTTTACCCCATTTATATACTGATGGTACCAGCCTATGGTTTGCAGTGAGTTCACAAACCAGTCAGCTACTCCAACAACAACAACAAATTACATTTGTATAGTGCCTTTCACATCAGAAAGACGTCCCAGGACCCTGGACAATCAGGGGTTTTGGACTCGGGATCAGAAGGGGAATGGGAAAGCGTGGGGTGTGTGGTTGGAAGGGTTGACAATCAAAGAGGAAGGTCTTCAGACCGGACTTGAAGGCAACAAGTGAGAGAGTGAGGGGCAGGAACGACGGGTTAGAGTTCCATCGAGGCCCTGTTCAGGTGGACATTAAAGATCACATGGCACTAGTTGAAATAAAAGAGTTTCTACCAGTGTCATGATAAACAATCTCCCAGACAAAATCTGTTGATAGATATTGTGTACAAATTGACAGTCACAGCACTTAATCGTACACCTTGTGAAATGCTTTGAGACACCTTCTTGATGTAACAGGCGCTATAATTAAATGCAAGGGTTATTATATTAAAACACACAACTGACTGATGAATAAGACCCATCAAACAACGGACCATTGGATGGATAGACTGACGGATCAATAGACGGACTTCCCAACCAACAGATCGACTATGTATTGGGACTTTGCAGTCGAGCGTTAGGTTCAGATAAGGTAAGATTTTTTTTCCCCCAAGTGCTGAAATTCATAAGTTCCGAGCTGAAAACTGCCACCTCCTGCAAAAAAAATGATGAAAGAGTACAAAATAATCCCATGAGGCATGCAGTTAAATCGTACTTTTAATAGGCACGACCTGCAATTTCTCCTGTGTCTTTCAGTAAAAGAGTAGGGCAACAATTGGAATTGACTGAGCGATTTAGAGATCAGTGGAGATAATAAAGAAAAAGAAGAATTGCATTTGACATGGCGCCTTTCAGTTTTAACATCTAAATGCTCCCCCTTGGTGACACCATCCGCAGATATTGGTCAACTTCCACATGTATGCGGATGATACCCAACTCCATCTTTCTGCCTCTACCCTCGAATCCAGGAACACTGCTCTCCTGACAGACTGCCTGTAGACATCAAGTCCTGGATGATAGCTAACATTCTACAGTTGAATGTCAACAAGACCGAGGACCTCCTGATCGGCTCTTGCCAGTGGCATCATGCATCAGGCACTGGCTGCATCAACCTCCATGGTTTCACACTCAAGCTCAGCAAGCCAGTGAGGAACCTTGGTGTCTTGTTCTATCCTCAACTGTCTTTCCTCCCCCAACATCCAAGTCATGACCCACTCTGCCTACCCTCACCTCCGCAATATTGCCAGACCTCACCCCTCAGGTCGCTGAAACCCTGATTCACGCGATCATCATATCCCAGCTCGACTATGCCAATGCCCTGCTTGTTGGCATTCCCAACTCCTCCTTCCGTAGGGTGCAGGTAATCCAGAACTCTGCAGCCTGTGACCTCCACCATTCCAAGCTTCGTGACCCCATCACCCCATCCGCGCCTGACTCAATTGGCTCCCCATCACTCAGAGGATTCAATTCAAGATCCTGGTCTTCACCTTCAAAGCCCTCCATTGTCTCGTCCCACCCTACCTGTGCAACCTCCTGACCCCCTCACCGACTCCTCAGGTCAGCAGGCTCCAGCCTGCTCCACATCCCCTGACACACCCGCCCCACCATTGGCAGGCGAGCCTTTAGCCACTCTGCCCCCAAACTCTAGACCTCCAATGCCACACCCACTCTGCCTTGCCCCCTTCCTAGGCCTCCTTCAAGTCTCGCCTCAAGACCCTCCTCTTCGACGGTCCCATCAGCAAAGTGTATTTTGCAAACAAAGCTGGTAAAATTAGTTTGCACACAGCAATGTCTCACAAAGAGCAAGGGAATTAATGACCAATCTTATCTTGGGAAATGTTGGCCAGGACACTGAAATAAACTTATTTTTCTCTTCACGTAGGGCTGTGGGATCTTCAGCGATTATCTCAACAGGCAGATGGGACTTTGGTTGTATTGCCTCAGCTGAAGGATGACACCTGTGTCAACACAGCATATCCTTAGTACTGCATTTGAGTGTTCCACCCACCCCCACCCCCATAACTGAGTTTGGCACGGTACAACTTATTTTGTATATGAAGTACAGAAACCCGCTCTCCCGGGCTAACACTTCCCATCCCCCCCACCACAACCTTCCCATCCACCACTCCACACTCTACTTCCCTCATTTTAATCTTATATTCCGTATACGTTCCTCTTTGACTTCACCTTCAGTCTCTCTCCCTCTCCTCCCCTCCCTGCCCTCCACTCCTCCTGATATCAACCCTCAATTTAGGTTCAAATCCCTGACTGCCACTCAAAAGTTCACATTTCACCAATTAATCCAATGCATTGAGATGTCCACCTGATGTGAAAGGCACTGTACGCATGTAATTTATTGTTGTTGCTGTATAACAACAATAATAATAAATAAAATAATTATTATTAATACTGATGACAACACATGCTGAAATTCCCTCTTTGGAAATGGAAAGCGAATGGTGAAAAAGTCCATCCAGTCTGTCCTTCAGATGAAACATTAAATTGAAGTCCTGTCTACCTGTTCGTGGACGTTAAACAACAACAAAATTACATTTATAGAGTGCCTTTCACATCGGGAGGATCTCCCACAGCACAATTCGGAAAGAGAAGGGAGTTTCTCCCTTGTCCTCGTGCACGCATACATCACCTCGAGGCTGGACTACGGAAACTCTCTCCTCGTCGGCCTCCCCAGTTCCTCCATTCACAGGCTGCAGGTCATCCAAAACTCTGCAGCCCGTGTATTATCCCGCACCCGCCTCCGCGACCATATAACCCCCACCCTCGCCCGTCTCCATTGGCTCCCCATTCTCCAGAGGATCGAGTTCAAGATCCTCGTCCTCACCTTCAAGGCCTTACACGGCCTTGCCCCGCCCTATTTAACCAATCTACTTTCCCCCTACAAGCCCACCCGGACCCTCCGTTCAACAGGACTTGGCCTGCTCCAAGCCCCCCGCCCGAACCGCCCCACCATCGGAGGCCGGGCCTTCAGTTTCTCTGCTCCCACCCTATGGAATGCCATCCCCCAATCCCTCCATCTCGTTTCTTCCCTTTCCTCTTTCATGGCCGGTTTGAAGACTTTCCTCTTCGACCGTGCCTTTTGCTCCACCCCGAATTTTTCGACCTCCCCTACGTGTCTCACCCCTTCCCAAACACTCCCCTCCCAGCTCGGGTCACACGCCTCCTGTGCAGCGCCTTGGGACGTCCTCCCGACGTGAAAGGCGCTCTATAAATGTAATTTGTTGTTGTTGTTGTTGTTGTCCTGGCCCAGGTGTCCTGGCCAAAAATCCTCCCAATTGGTCACTCACTCCATGGCTGTTTGTGGCACTTTGCTGCATTTCACCCATAGAATATAGTCACTCCACTTTACAGCATATCCTGTGAAGCGCTTTGAAATGCCTCAACAATGTGATAGGGCACCGTATCACAGGCAAGGGAATTCAAGCGAGTGAAATGAATACAAGAAAGAATCCTGCAGCTACAATCCCCCCCTCCCCCACACACACACAGCACACACACTCCTCCCCTCCCTAACCCCGGCTGTTTGTGTCCTCAGGGACAGCAATGCACACGTTTTCCTTTCTCTCCCAAATCAGTAGTTTTAACAACACAAAGTGCTGAGGACGCAGAGTGAACCGAGGCCTCCGCTGAGATACAAAGCATTATTGTTGATGCAACACATTACTAATGGTTGAAACTTTGTTAGCGATGCCATGAAAAATAGCCGATGTTCCAACAAAGACTTTGCTGTGCTTCTGTTCATAAATCAGCCGCTACAGTAAAGTGGCGTTCATTTAATTCCGAGCCGCTTGACGTGTTGCCTTGCTGTAAACATATTTAAAAAAAGTTTCCCTGAGCTTGCCTGGAGCAAAGAGCGGATCAAACTTTGTTCCTCGCACTTCACCGATTGATATTTTCAAGCTGGCAACAGAATTATATTATATATATATACGTGTACATTAAAAATGTAGTCGCATAATCCGCAAAATGAATAATGTGCTACTCTGCTCAGATTTTCATTTTGGATGCACTTCAAGATACGGAGTGTGAAAAATGCAAATGAATTTCACGTTGCAAGTCCTTGATTAGTCTATTGTTAAAATGCTTTCATTTTAAATCCAATTCATGCCATGAATATTGTATAAACCTTACACTTTATATTTAATTTCTTTCACCACCCACCCCACACCCCCTCCGCCCCACTCCCACTTCGACCCCATCATTTGTAAGGTGCTGTTACTAATCTGATGAGCCTCATTAGTTAAAACCGCATCTGATGGCCTAAAGATTTTCCATTAAATCTTTCCAAGATTTGCATTACAAGATTTTGCAGCACAAACAACGTAAACATCCCTTTCACCAAGGCTGAATGACCATGTCCATACTAATTGTCGTATCATGTTTATAAAGGACTTGTAACCTGCGCACGCAAATAGCCTCAAATTCAAAAATTCTTTGAATTCCCATTGATTTGCAAGTTCTCACCGTATCATCGTTCAACAGATAAATAACAACAACAACCACCAACAGCAAAATTACAGTTGCATAGCACCTTTCATGTTGGTAGGATGTCCCAAGGTACTGGACAGACAGTATTCTGAATCCGATCTGGTGTAGGTAGGGATTGGGGAGGGTGAAGAGCAGGAGCAGGAGCAGGAAGGAGGTTGATTGACAGCGCAATCAAAGAGGTGGGCCTTGAGGTGAGTCCTGAGATGGCCAACTAGTTTTTGGAGGTGCCGTCCTTTGGATGAGATGTTAAGTAATGGTGCCAACTTCTGGGGTTTTTAAAGATCCTGTGGCACTATTCAAAAAGAGAAAGGAGTTTCTCCCTCAGATATAATTCCCTCAACAATCCATCAGGTAAAATTGGTCACTCACTTCATGGCAGTTTGTGGATCACAGCTTTGTACAAATTGTCTGACATATTCACCCACAGAATATAGTCAATCCATTTTACAATAAATCCCTTGTGATGTCCACCAAATTTGAACAATAACAAGAGGATGCAGCCAATGCTACAGTATTGGAAGAGAGGGTAGAATAAATGGATAGGATTACTATAAACGGAGAGGAAGTACTAAAAAAGGTTGATGGCGCTTAAGGTAGATAAGTCGCCCGGTCCGGATAGGATGCATCCTAGGTTACCAAGGGAAGTACTGGAGCAAATAACAGAGACTCTGGCCACAATCTTTCAATCTTCCTTGGACACAGGGGACACAGGGGTGATGCCAGAGGACTGGAGGGTTGCTAATGTTACTCCCCTGTACAAAACGAGGCAGAAGACAAATCTGGGAACTACACACCAGTCAGTCTAACATCAGTAGTGGGCAAACTTCTAGAGCCTATAATCAGGGACAAGATAGATCTTCACTTAGAAAGATTTAGGCTAATAAAGGACAGCCAGCATGGATTTGTTAAAGGCAAATCTTGCCTTACAAATCTGATAGAATTTTTCAATGAGGTAACAAAATGGGTGGACGAGGTAGTTGATGTAGTTTACATGGACTTTCAAAAAGCATTTGACAAAGTGCCACATGAGAGGCTTATTAGGAAAGTAGAGATGATGGCGTTAAAGGGACAGTGGCAGCATGGATCCATAACTGGCTGCGAGATAGAAAGCAGAGAGTTGTGGTGAGCGGCTGTTTTTCAGACTGGAGGGAAGTGTGCAGTGGCGTCCCCCAGGGATTGGTATTGGGACAACTGCTCTTTTTAATATATACTGTAAAGTTCTGCATATACGGCGCACTTTTTTTCATGTCGGAAGATCTCGAAAGTTGAGGGTGCGCCCTTACGCAGATATAGGAAATTCTGAGCATTGGAAATAAGCAGGAGGGGCGGCCGGCACGCTGTCAGCCAGGCTTTGGACGCTGTGTCTGGCGGCAGTTGGGGGGAGCAGGTGATAGGGCTTCAGCCTCAGCTGCCCGGGCAGCAGCAGCGGACTTCAGTGCCGTGCCTGCTGCCTGCCTTCTGCCAAACCCAGTCTGCCTGCCTCCCTCCCTCTCTACCTGTCTCTCCAGCCTCCCTCCCTTCCGCCAGCAATTTCATTGAAAATGCTTCAATTTTTTTTTCGCCAAGAAATGGTCAAAAGTGGGGGGGTTCTTTATACGCGAGTGCGCCTTATATGCGGAACTTTACGGTAATAATTATCTGGACTTGGGTGTAGGGAGCACAGTTTCCAAGTTTGCAGATGATACTAAGTTAGGGAGAATAGTAAATAGTGAGGAGGATAGTAACCATCTGCAAGAAGATATAGATAAAATGGTAAAGTGGGCAGACATATGGCAGATGAAGATTAATCTAGAGAAGTGAGGTGATACATTTTGGGAGAAGAAATGAGGGGAGGCAATATAGGCTAGAGAGTACAATTTTAAGGGGTGTGAGGGAACAGAGAGTCCTGGGGATTTGTGTTAGTGCCTCTTTGAATGTGGCAGGACGGGTAGACAAAGCCTTTCTGCCCCTGCCCCTGGCTCGGTCCCGGGATCCATTATTGTGAAGCACTCTGAGATGCCGTCCGGCGTGCAGGGCACTATATAAATTTAAGTTGTTGTTGTTGTTGTTAAGAAGGCCTATGGGATACTAGGCTTTATAAATAGGGGTATAGAGTACAAATGTCAGGAAGCGCTGACTAACCTCTATAAAACTTTGGTTAGGCCTCAGCTGGAGTACTGTGTCCAATTGTGGTCTCCACATTATAGAAATGATGTTAAGGCATTGGAAAGGGTGCAAAAAATCAGGTTTACTAGAATGGTACCAGGATTGAGGGACTTCAGTTATGAGGAAATGCTAGATAGGCTAGGTTTATTCTCTTTAGAACAGAAAAGGTTGAGAGGAGACCTAATAGAGGTTTAATAAAATCATGAGGGGATTCGACAGGGTGAATAAGGGCAGTGGAATTGAGTTTCTCTTTTCAAAGAGCTGGCACAAACTAGATGGGTCAAATGGCCTCCTTTTGTGCCGTAAAATTCTATGATTCTATGAATCCTTGTATTTGAGAAGCGGTTGATCACAACTTCGAGACGTTTCAAATCCCTTCACAAAATATACTCTAAAGAGATCTTACTGTATATTTTGTGGGCAAAATATTTGCTTTACTAAAGAAGAGTATTATGACAAAATCCGATAAATAGACCTTGTACTTAACTTGTTGCTGCTCAATGATGTTCATTAGGCTGCCTCACAAACTCATAGAGCAGTGTGAGAGATGGTGGGGATTAAGATCAGTGAAGTCACCTTTGGGAACCTAGATAAACATAGATTATAAACATGCATTTTATTCACACATAGATTAGAACAACCATCATCATATGAATAATAGCAAAAGCAGAATACACGGCATCTTTTCCTTCAATCCCAGGGTTGGTATTTTTAGACGTGTATAATATCTCTTTGACCGTTCTTTCTATCATTTTTCCATTCCCCCGATCCCACCACCCTCCAGCCCCCAACCCACTCCCTCGGCTCCCACCCGCAACATCGCTCTTCGAGCTGTCCTCCTAACCCTGTGCAAATTGTAACTGTAGCACAATTTACATTTGACAGCACATTACACATTGGCATGACATTTCCAAGCATTTGACAGGATTTGCTGTAAAGTGTAGTGATTGTGTATTTTGTAGACAGTGTCTCTCTCACACACACACAGATACACACACACACACAAGCAAGTAAACTGCTGCCTTCAATTTTCTCACTCACCCTGTCATTCCACAGTACCACTTGTCTCCCCATAATAAGATCCAGCAACCCAAATCCCATCACTACCAGGCTTAATTTTGCGGCTTCTACTGCTTACGAGGTCCTGAGTTCCAGGAAAAGCTATTTAACAACTTGGCTGGATCCAGGACTCTGAGGTAAAGCTCACATTTTCACATTGCACCAGTTAATCCTCATGTGAAGGACACCACAGGGAACTCGGATATTTAATAGGGCTACAAGTTTGGACAGGATGAATTTGCTGTTTCTTCCTGTACATGCATCCAGAGCAGCGTTTCTCTCTATCTCTTACCTCCTGTCTCTTTCTCTTTCTATCTCTTGACCTTGACCTTGCCTAAATTGAATCTCACCACAATTCGCCTGTATTGGAGTACCAGCCTAGAATATAACTTTTCAACGTGAGACTTGAGCCCAGAAACTATGACTGAAAGACAAGAGTATGTCAGCCTGGCATGACTCAGATGATAGCTGTCTCATTTCTGAGTCAGAGGTTGAGGGATTCAAGCCCCACATTGGGAATTGTAACCTTGTATAGACAACTCTCACATATCAGTCTCACAATACTGTGCTGTGCAGTGTGCATCATTATTGGATGTGCTATCTTTCAGATGAGACTCATCAAAGCGCAATTACCACGGCGTTAAAGATCCCATGGTACTATTCAAAAAGGGAAGGGTGTCTGTCCCAATGTCTTGGCCAACGATCTCTACAATTAAAATTGGTCATTCACTTTACTGGTTGTTTGTATGATATTGGTGTGTAACAGTTGACTATTGTGTTTGCTACACTATGCTTTAAATTGTATCGTGTAAAGCGCCTTGAGACGTCCTGATGTGAATGGTGCTCTATCAAATGGAAAAGTTTATTATTATTATTACTATCCAGTGGAGGACTGACTATGTGGGACATCGGAAAATTTCAGGAGTTTCCCTGTGAATGGTTCCAGAGTGCTCCACTTGTTGGCTCCCAATACTGACCACACTGTGCAGCCTAGTTTAGAAGTTCACTTTTCCCAGTTAGACAAAGTTTTTAAATGCATGGAAGTTTTATGCCAAATCAACACCCCCATGAATCTTCAACCTCCACCCCCCCCACCACCCCAACCCCCACCCACAACACTTTTATCTGACTATCCAGAGCCCCTTTCGGAGAAGCCTCAACCCTCCACTGTTATTATCATTTACAATTTCCTTCTCTTTTCCCGCAGATTAGATTCTCAGGATTAGGCCATTCATACTCAACAAAGCACTAATAATTTCATACTTCAGCGAGTGGATTTCCATCAAACCTTCCTCTCAGAAAAATCAGCTCGTAATCTCTTGACACGCGTGTCTTTTGCAGTGCAATAAGCAGCGCAGTCAAACCGAGGCAGAGAGAAAAAAAAACTATTGTGGCTCCGAGATGCAATTGTTTCTTCTCAGTGAATGCATAAAATCAACATCATCACGATACGCTCGCATACACTGAATCTTAAGCAGTTTTAATAACAAAAACATGTTTGTTTTTTAAGAAAAATGGGGATGAGTTGCCTGAAGCAGATTCAGCTAAGATCCACCTCATCCCTCAATGTGATGGTTGTGTCACCACTCTTATCTCACAATAGTGCCGACTCTTATCCTGTTCCAGTAGGGGTGTTAAAAACACTTAGACAATGGCTTACAAACCCATTTTAAGTGTCAGCCTGACCCAGTTAGTCACACTCTTGCCTCTGAGTCATAGGTTCTGGGTTCAAGTCTCACTTTGAAGTTATATTTTAGGCTGGTACTCCAATGCATGTGGTGAGATTCAATCTAGGCAAGGTCAAGGGCAAGAGAGAGAAAGAGACAGAAAGTGAGAGATAGAGAGAAAGAGATGCACACATGTGCACAACTATTTACAGAGGCAGAGATATGTACACAACTACAAGCATACAAATACACAGATAGTTACAGACAGATACATACACACCCTAACATTTTAAAGGATAGAAATATGCAAACACGCACACACAATTGTGAGTTCAGTGAGTTCACAAATGAGGAGACACCAATATACATTATCCACACAGAGACCCATTATCCACAGTTTTCATATCTGCAATGGGGCCCAATTAGCACAGAGATTGGCCGCTCTACTTTACTAACTTTGTCTTCAAACCAGACATATTTCAACATTTCATATTTTCAGCATCCCAACAGGAGTTTGAACTAATGTATTCTACAGAGCATTTGATCATTTACTTCCAATAATCCTCAAAACCTTCATAAGTAGGCATCCAACCAGTTTATTTGGACACATTAAAATTGATGCAGCATTAATTAACCTTGGTCAAAGTCTCGTAGTCTGTGTGAAATAAAATATTTTAATCTGCAGTCTCACTTAGGGTTTGCTGTTTTGCATTCATGCCCTCCAGTCGTGTAACCAAAAGTTAAGTAGAATTACCTGCTTATGTAGATATTATCTGTGTCCTTCAGCATATTAAAGCAAGCATCATATCCTCGTTCAGCCTTCCTTTCTTTACTGATAACAACAACGACAACAACTTGTGTTTATGATGATAATAATAATAATCCTTGCATTTTATTTGAGTCTTATTTCATCTTCAAGTCCAATTTTTAATTATTATATTTTTGAAGGAATTATTACCCCCAGAAAAGCAATCCGCTGACTGACAACCAAGTTCCTACTTACTCCTTGGTAAACAAAGGCGTGTGGATTAAGAACAATAAAATCACATTTGTATAGAGCCTTTCACGTTAGGAGAAGATCTCAAGGCGCTGGATATTCAGTGTTTCAGACCCCAGCTGGAGTCGGGATCGGGGAGGGTGGAGGGAAAGGAGGGGAGGCTGGGTGACTAATGGACTGTCAAAGAGGAGGGTCTTGAACCAGGACTTGAAGGAGGTTAGGAAGGGGGTGAGGCGGAGGGATTGCATGGTAGAATTCCCAAGGTTGGGGGCAGAGTGGATGGGGCGGGTGGGTCAGTAACATGGAGCAGGCTGGAGCACACTGAGTGGAGGGAGCGAGCAGATTGGTAGGAGGTCCCAGAGGTAGGGCTATGGAGGGCCCTACCTCTGGCCATGGAGGGCCCTACCTCTGGCCATGGAGGGCTTTAAAGGTGAAGACCAGTATCTTGAATTGAATCCTCTATGGGGAGCCAATTGAGTCACCCAATGTTTTGCCCGCGGGGAGTCCAACCAGGTGTTTTGTTTACTAGGCGAGTACTCTAACCATTGAGTTACAGGAATATAGCGCTCTTTGTGCAGAATAGCATTTCCTAACATTCCAGTGCAGGGGTTGAACAGCAAGCAAGAGAGCTCCCCCTACACCTGGCTCGGGGTGAGACTCCATCACTGTTAAGACCTGTGAGCCACTACCCTGTGTGAAGGGCGCAATATAAATGCACGTTGTTGTTGTTTGCACTATTGATACAATCCCAGCAAGGGCCTTGAACTCATAAACTACCAACTCAGAGACAATTAAGAGGGCTCCCATCTGAGCTGAGCTGGCATCTCTTTACTCTTGTAACATAGCACCATTTTAGACCACCCAGAACTCAAGTAAATTCTTGAGCGCAGTCTTTATTTTGATGCCATTTTTCTGCACGTTGCTTTTCACAATTCTGGAACATCAACTTCAAAGCTAAGGCTGATATCAGCAATATGCTGAATTCTGGATCCTCTGAAATGCTACATAAATGGAGTAAATAAATCTAGAGCCTAGAGGAATTTCTCCCCAATATTTCGACAAACGTATTAGGGCGAGACACAAAAGGCATTTGATTCACCTGGGATACATATTGTCTCGGGCTGGTCAAATTAAAGAAATTAAAGAAATAATGATTCTGTTTAATGAAACACCATAGACGTTGGGAGGATGTCTTATTTGTGCTTCACAGGATTTGCTGCAAAGTATGGTGACTGTGTTTAGCAGGAGAACACGGCAGCCAATTTGCTCACAGCAATGTCCCACAAAGCAGCCATCAAGTGAATGATCAATTTGAACACCTTTGGTGCTTTGCTGGCATGGTGATTGATTGGATGCAACTATCAGTTCAAGGACCTGAATATTTGTAACGGAAGAGAAATCGGTGCTTTCACAGAGTGGAGCTGGTAGCATCATAGCCACACACACAAGTGAGTAATTGATCTGGGGATTCATAGTGCTGATCATTGGACACCATTTGTCCACCTATTCTCAATTATATCCATGGCGACTTGTCTAATGCAAACTGGTGCTTAGTTTTCAGATGGGGGGAGTTAAGCAATCTGCAGAGGGTAAGGGTAAGATTGCGCAGACTGATCTTCAATGCTTTCCACCATGTGGTTGATGAAGTCGAGGAATAGAGGTCGCTCAAAGATGCTTTCTCTGGCATTTCCTGCGTTGGACGTTGCAATAATAAAATAAACATCAATTTATCAAGGCCTAATATTTGCGTCCTCTGAGGAAATCAGATGTCCAATTCAATAGCTCATTAGATTTACCGCGAGCAGCTAGCTTCTCGATATGGCAATCATTCTGTAGTGGCTTGTAAGATTGACAGTGTTGCATGTTGACTGATTTGCTTTGAAGCTAAATTGGTCACAAGACAGAAGGTTATTAAAACTGAAACGCTTCAAAAGTCTCCTCTCGTTCATCGCAGTACACCATTTGCAAGTAGGAAGAAATATTGCTTAGGACAAGAACATACCTTGCCATGCTGTCTTGACAGAAGTCCCACAATCCCAAAGTATTCTGATTTTTTTGAAGGGATTATTACCCCCGGAAAAGCAATCTACCAATCGACCAGCAACCTGGTTCATACTTGCTACTAGGTGAAGAGAGACATATGGAGTAAGGAAACTCGCCTAACGTTTCGCCCTGCCCATGAATCGAACCCAGGCCCTTTCGCCTGCAAGGCGAGTGCTTTAACCAATACGCTACAGGAATATAGAATATGTATACATGGAAGAAACAAAAATAAATTGCTCTTCGCGAGTTCTGCTTGAATCATTTCTTTGTTGCTTTTTTAATAGATGAGGTTTCAACCCTTTTGTTACTTCCATGTGCATGGTTCTTTTTCACAGCTCGTCCCTATCTAGATCAATAGTGAAAGACTCATAGATAATCCCTGCAAGGATTTAAAAGCACTTCTTCTCATGTGTCCTATGTATTTATAGGTCTCCCTTCACATTGTGGTTCCTGATCAGTCACTGACTGAATAGTGTGCATGTGGGATGAATGAGCCGGGTTTCAAATGGAGACTTGTGGTTCCTTTTTCCTGAGAAATGTGTTTTACTACTTCAATTATTCATGACTCCCTGCATTCAGGCTGTAATATAGAAAGCAATCGGTCCTGAAAAGTGCTTAACCCCAAACAAAATGCACTAAATATCCCCGTTTAAAAAAAAACAATTTCCTCAATACAGTAATACATACTTGTATTTGTACATTCTTTTGAAAAATTGCAGCTTGCACAAGCATTTGCATTGTGGCCGGAACACTGGGAGAAATTTCACAATTTTCCAAGCGATCGTCTACATGAGCAAGCAGACCTGACATCTGAGTTTACAACAAAAACAAAAGTTGCTGGGGAAACTCAGCAGGTCAAACAGCATCCATGGAGAAACGAAAGGAGTCAACGTTTCGGGTCTACAACCCTTCGTCCTCCTAGGCACGGAGTCTACAGTCCTGATGTGTGGCTTGAAGCTACAAACTTCTGACCCAAATGAGAGAGTTCTACCAACTGGCCAGACATTGCACATATAAGTATGGGTTTATTTCGTAATAGTCAAAAAAAAATCCTCACATTAGATACAGCACTTTTCATGTCGGAGGACGTTTCAAAGTGCTTTGAAGCACTCTGAGACGCCGTCCGGTGTGGATGGCGCTATATAGATCAAAGTTGTTGTTGTTTATAACGTCCTTTAAACACAGTAGTAAATTGGTCACTTCAATAATAAGAAGAATAATCCTCGCATTTGATATAGCGTTTTTCACATCTTCTCAGAGCACTTCACAGAGTATGCTGTAAAGTAAATTGACTGTATATTTGTGGGCAGATCGCGGAGGTCAATTGCGCACAGCAGTGTCTGACAAACAGTCATGGATTGAAATTAGCAATATTTTTTTCGAGGGATTATTACTAGGCATGTGGAGTAAGGAAACTCGCTCAAGGTTTCACCATG
The DNA here is from genome assembly GCA_035084275.1 of Hydrolagus colliei. Lineage (NCBI taxonomy): Eukaryota > Metazoa > Chordata > Chondrichthyes > Chimaeriformes > Chimaeridae > Hydrolagus > Hydrolagus colliei. The sequence continues at coordinate 148,352,029 of CM068742.1, forward strand.
CCTAGAGTTGAACCCAGATCTCTTGCATGCAAGGGGAGTGCTCCAACCACTGAACCACAGGACTCCACTCCAATCCATGGCTACTTGTGGGATGCTGCTGTGCATAATTGGCTGCCGCTTTTCACCCACAAAATATGCAGTCAATTCACTTTACAATATACTGTATGACGCGCTTTGAGACATCTACAAGACATGAAAAACGCTATATCAAATGCAAATGCAAACAGCCATGAAGTGAATGACCAATCTTTATCTGACCAGAGGTTATTGGCAAGTACACAGGGAGAAACTGCCTTCTCTTTTCAAAAGTGCCACGGGATCTTTAAAACATCCTCCTGAACAGGCAGGTGGGACCTCAGTTTATTGCCTCAATTGAAGGCAACAACAATAAAACAATAAAAAAAAATTGGCTTCAGTATTGTGTTTACAGCACACATGGTGTATGGGGCGATGCATTCCCTGCCATTTCTAGGTAGGTTTCTAAACACCAGCAAACTCAGAAATATGAGAGGTGCGTGGGCTCAACTGTACGAGATATTCGAGGTTTTATTGTATTCATTCAATTTAAAACAGTTGTTAAACAACAACGACAACTTCAATTTATGTAGCGCACTCCACCCCGGACGGTGATCAGAGCGCTTCACAATAGCGGATCCCGGGACCGAGCCAGGGGCAGGGGCAGAAAGGTGACCAAAGGCATGGTCGAAGAGAAAGGTCTTTAGCTGAGACCTGAAACTGGGAAGAGAGGGGACAAGGCGAAGGCAGTGAGGAAGGGAGTTTCAGAGCCTCGGGGTGTAGTGGCTGAAAGCACGGCCACTGAGGGTGAAGCGGAGGATACAGGCGACATGGAGGAGGCCAGACCTGGTGGAGCGAAGGCAACGGGTGCTGGTTTCAGGAGAGAGGAGGTCAGAGAGGTAGGGGGGTGCTGAGGAGTGGAGGGATATGAAGACAAGGTGAGGATCTTAAAATTGATCCTCTCTGGGTTAGGGAGCTAGTGAAGTCTGGCAAGGACTGGGGTAATGGGGGAGCGAAGTTTGGTGCGGGTGAGAATGTGGGTGGCAGAGTTTTGAATGAGTTGTATTTTATGGATTGTGATGGACGGGTGACTGACGAGAACGGCATTTGAATAGTCCAGCCATGAGGTGACAAAGACATGGACCAGGGTTTCAGTGGTTTTTGGGGTGAGGTATTGCCGGAGACGGGCGATCCGACGGAGGTGGAATCAAGCGGTGCTGGTGAGGGACTGGATGTCGGGGAGGAAGGACAGTTGGGGGTCAAACCTGATGCCTAGGTTGTGCACGGGTTCAGAGAGTTTTAGGGGCAGGCCGGGAAGATAATAATAATAATAATAATCCTTGCATTTGATATAGCGCTTTCCACATCTTATCAACGTCCCAAAGCGCTTCACAGAATATACTGTAAAGTGAATTGACTGTATATATTTGTGGGTGAATCACGGCAGCCAATTGCGCACACACAGTCGTGGATGGAAATGACCAATTTTATTATTGTGTTTTTTTGGAGGGATTATTATTAGGCGTGTGGAGTAAGGAAACTTGCCCAAGGTTTCACCCTGACCTGCCTGGATTCAAACACAGGTTTCCCCAGCTTGCAAGACAAGTGCTCTAACCACTGAGCCACAGGAGCTCCACAATGGATGGAGGCTTTGAGAGCCGTGCGAATGGAGACGTTGACAAGAGCCAAAGAATATGGCTTCCATTTTGTCAACATTCAGCTGTAGGAAGCTCATGCTGATCCAGCTCCTGATGTCTGACAGGCAGGCTGACAGAACATCAAGGACCTGGGGGTCGCAAAATGAGGTGGAGAAATAGAGTTGGGTGTCATCCGCATACATATGGAAGTGTACCCCATGTCTGCGGATGACATCCCCAAGAGGGAGCATATGGATGAGGAAGAGAAGGGGGCCAAGGATGGATCCTTGGGCTACCCTGCAGGTGACCAGGTGAGAGCAGGAGGAAAAGTCGTTTGTGGAGATGGCGGTTTGTGAGGTAGGATTTGAACCAGTCAAGTGCAGTCCCACTGAGGTGGATGACGGAGGAGGAGGATCAGGCGGTGGAGGATGATGGCGTAGTCGACTGTGTCAAACACATCGGACAGGTCCAGGAGGACAAAAAGAAATAGAGGGGAGATGAGGAGAAATGTTTTCACGCAGCGAGTTGTTCAGATCTGGAATACATTGCCTGAAAGGGTGGTGGAAGCCAATTTGATAACAATGTTTAAGAGAGAAGTAGATATTTATTTTGGGGGGACAAGTTTGCAGGGCTATGGGGAGAGAGTGAGGGAATCTTTTCAAAAAGCCATCACAGACACGATGGGTTGAATGGCCTTCGTCTGTGCTGTATAATTCTACGATTCTATGATTAGCTGTTTATTAATGGGTAGCTGAGTAAAGAAATCCTAAAGCCCTTGAAGCTGACTCACAGGAAAGACTTTCCAACTCAATTTAGTTTCGGAGCTGAATTCCCTTGAGTCAGAGTGACATGTGTGATGTATTTCCAGCTTTCAGGAAGAATTTATTTTTCAGATGTATTTCTTAATTAAGAAATCCGGCAGGAAATAGCACAAGTTGACCCCACATTTGGGCAACGTTGTAAGTGAAAACTCTGAAACATACTGCAATTTTATTCTCCATAGTGACTGTTTACTCTGTGTGTGTGTGGGTGTGTGCGTGCATGTGTGTGTGTGTGTGCACGCGCATATGTGTATGTGGGTGTGAATACTGATGTTAACCAGTATCATCAATGTAATACTTTGCGTGATTTGCTGTGACCCCCTTTCGTTCTTCACGCAGAAGGTTACAAAGATGTGAAATCTTCTGCTCCACAAAGCTGAAAAGGCAGAAATCATAGCAATATTTTAAACTGAGAGGTAAACAAGACTTGGGTAGTCAACGCACAAATGGTGTAGTGAAAGGGCAGGAAATTGGGATTAAAAATCTCCCAAAATAATAATAATAAATACACTCACTAAACTTTACAGTATATTCTGTGAATATAGTACAGTGAGTACAGTATATTCTTTGAGATATGTCGAAGACTTGAAAAGGTACTATATGAAATGCAAGGATTATTATGATTACTGTATCACATTGTTGATAATAATATTCACATTGTTGACATCTCAAAGTGTGTCACAGAATATACTGCCAAGTGAAACACAGAAGCAAAATGTGCGAACAGTGTTTAATAAACTAAAACATTCTAATAAACTGGTAATTTCTTTTTTAAATGGATCTAAATTTTTTCTGAATATCTAACAAACTGGTGAAACAGGCTCGATGGGCTGAATGGTTTCCTCCTTGTCCTCTTTTCCTACATTCCTGTGTTCATTTGTCAAGCAGTAAAACCTGACACAGATGTAGATTGTTCTGCCCCAGATTGCTATAGAGGTCGAATCAATAGGAATCTTTCAATGAGAGAAAGACAGATACTTGGTAAATAGAGCTTAGATAGGGATATAGCCAAAGGGCAGGGCATTGGGATTATAAATTCTGGCTATGTCTAATAAACTGGTGGTACAGGCTGGTTGGGCTGAATGGCCTTTTCCTGTTCCTGTTCCGCTATGTTCCCTTTTCCTTTGTCATGTTGCAAAAATCTGACTAAAACTGAGAGATACCTAACAGCCACAGTATCAGATTATTAGACTAGTTTAAAATTCACTTAACTCTTCGGAAGTGCCTGACAAGAAGAATAATTTGAAGCAAACTTTAATTTGTTATTGTGTACTTACCCTGCCTAGTCCTGTCAAGTACAGCATGACATGATATCATTAGCTTAGCAAGAGGGAATGCTTGTTTAGATATTTAGTTTAAAATGAGACATGGTTAAACTTATTGACTCTATAACTGAAATGTGCAGTCTCACCTGGTTAAATATTGTATTTTAATCAAACAACCAGCATTTAATAATAATAATCAGCCTTGCATTTCATATAGCACCTTACCACAACTTTGAGACATCCCAAATCGCTTCACAGATTATACTATAAGGTATAGTGACTATGTGTTTTGTGTGTTGTCATGACTTGTTAGGAAGTGGTCTTTATCTTTAAGAATTGTCCTTAAAGGTGAACTTAGGCCAACTAAACACTTTGGACCTCCATTGTCTGAAACATGGGAAAACATAGCGAAGTATAAGAAACCATATCCTTGTATTTGATACAGAGCCTTTCATGTCAGAAGGTAATTTCATAGAGTTTCAAAGGATATACTGTAAGCATTTTGCAAGCAAATGTGTTAGCCAAATTTGACATCATAATACCTCTCAGATAGTCATGTCTTGTTTTTGTAGATTTGGGGGATTGTTGGTCAGAACACCGGGATAAACTCCTTACTATTTTCAAATAATGCCACGGGATGTCAAACAATATCAATAACAACAACAACTTGCATTTATACAGAACCCTTGGGCAGCCTCTTGGAGTGCTGAAAATGGCCACCGGAACAGGTAGATGGGGCCTCGGTTTATCATTTCATCTGAAGGCTGGCAAAGCAGCTTCTCCCACAGCACTTCTCAAAGCGCTTCAATTCCACCTTTTTGACTTGGAGGCAACAGCATGTTTTTCAGTGCTTTATAATAATCCTTTCATTTGATATAGGGCCTCATCACATCTTTGAGGCGTCTCAAACCGTTTCACTAAATATACTGTAAAGTTAATTGACTGTATATTTTGTGGCAAGAAATTGAGCACAGTAGTGTCCCACAAAGAGTCGTGAATTGAGTGACCAAATTATTAATTTTTGTTATTTTTTAATTTTTTGGAGGGGGTTATTACGACCAGGAAGGGTTTCACCAGTCGACTAACAACCAGGTTCCTACTTACTGGTAGGCAAACAGAGGCAAATGGAGTACAAAAACTTTCCTAATGTTTTGCCCTGCCTGGGAATCAAACTAAGGTCCTCTCGCTTGCAAGGTGAGTTTGTTAACCAATGCAGTAATCGGAGGGAAATTGGAAAGATAACCAAATAATATCCCTACAACCACCCCCATAAGGTATGCAAGACCTAGTTTCCAATATTAATGCAAATGCAGGCAATTCTGTTAGCTTAAAAAATGAACATGAATAGCAGCTAAACTGTCTTTACATATCATTGGCACGAGTTCTACTGTTGATAATTCTAATTATTTATTATATGAATATAGAATTTCTGTGTAGAATAAATCTCCAGAACCACATTGAATTCCCTCTGGAGCTCATTTGTAGTATCCACTTCAATGGGCTCCCCTGCTAACTCATTCCACAAGTCTCCTATGGGTGTAAAAGTTCTGCCCGACTTCCCTTCTTGCTTCTAACTTCCTCGTTTTAATTTGTGTCCTCCAGTATAATTTTTTTTTGTTTGAAGCATACTGCAAAAATTTGCCTGGATGAACTTCGCCAATTCCCTCTGCAACGTTTCACACTTCAATTAAGGTCACCTTGAAGTCTCTGCTTTTCCAAGTAAGTTTAAAAAAAACTTTGTTTAACCTTTCCTCCCAAGCTAAATACCCAATCAATGTCAATATTGCAAGAGTCCTTGTTACATAAGCATTTAGTCATATATTCTGAGCTGCTGGTAAGGTTCTGTGTTCTCTTCAATTCAAACCTCTTTCAGCCCTTTTTGTAAGGCTAAAAGATTGGTTCAGATGAAGAAGGCCTTTCATTCCATCTGATCTCATCCTTCCACCCTAGCCTCTGTGTAAATAAAGACTTCCAGGTGCATGTCCCGAAATTGCCTTTTGAAACCCTAAACCAGTGGCCTTTTTGCTTTGTTGTCTCTTTGCATCAGAATGTATTACTGTTATAATAATCCTCATATTTGATATATCACATTGTTGTGCTGTCTCAATGCATTTCACAGAATGTATTGTAAAATGTATTGACTGTGTATTTTGTAGGCAAAGTTATCATTTTTAAAGGATTATTACCCCCAGTAGAGCTATCTGTCAATCAGCTAACAACCAGGTTTCTATATACTGCTAGGAAAACAGAGGTGTGTCCAGCAAGGAAAATTGCCTAAGGTTTCGGCCTTCCCGGCATTAAACCCCAGCCCTCCCATTGGCTGGCTCTAACCAATATGCGACAGGACTCCACATTGCTCTGATTATACTTTCTGAATCCCATTTAAAATATTATAACCTGTACATCAATATATGGGTTCCCTTTGAGATATTTTGTTTCTGCATTGCCTTGGCATCCTTCCTAAAGTGGATTGAGCAAAATTAGACATAGTATTCTAACTGCGGTTCAACCAATTAATTTTACCACCTAACCACCTATCTCCTTATCGTTCCTCACAAAATGTATAAACCTCACATTGATGTGCCTTAAATTTCATCTGCCATCTCTCCTCTGTCCAGTCAACTAATTTTGCTGTTTTTATTGTATTACAATTGTTTGTGAGTTGTTCAGAGATGAGCATTCTGAGATGCTGCCTGGTTTGCAGGTAACTATATAAATGCAAGTTGTTGTTATTGTTGTTGTTGCATCATTAGCAGTGGAATCATCCACTGATGAGCATTGCTAGCGCCCTCGTCCCATATCACTAGATTTTAGAATATATTCGACTTCACAGCGTGGAAATTTCTGTCCCCAGAAACAACGCAAATCTGTCTCGTTGGATCTGCAAGACAGCTTGTTTCTGCCTCCTGTGGCTTGGGAAATTAAAGCAGAAAGACTTGCGTCAGACTCCACTCCACACCCAGTGCATGGAACGCACAATCTCCCTAAACCATCAGTGTAGCAATTGATGTATAATAGGCTCGGCGTATAATGTGAATCCTTTGAATGGCATCTTTGCCTCTTCACTGGGGCTTTGAACATCAAGATCTCATTGTGTTCTCATTGATGATACACCGGATAAATAAATTGAAAATTTCAACATGTAAACTTTCGGTGACCTCCGCAACTACATGGTATGAGCGAGAGAGTCACAGTGTGCGGAATAAAACAAGCCAAAGCTCCTCTGGTTCAGTGTCTCTAACTCAATGTCTGGATCAAAGGAACTACAGAATAATAATTAGCACAATTTTAAATTCAATCGATTTTTAATACATTTGGTTTTAACTCAAAATGCTAACTGGAAAGCCAGAGTAATTCTGTTAGGACGCTGCACAACCAACAAACTAATAATACACCCTGTAATCATGGAATCCTACAATATATAATATATGTGGGGCTCCTGTGGCTCAGTGGTTAGAGCACTTGTCTTGCAAGTTGCGGATACCAAGCTGGGGAGATATGTGTTCGAATCCAGGCAGGTCAGGGCGAAATCTTGGGCAAGTTTCCTTACTCCACACGCCTAATAATAATCCCTCCAAAAAAAAACACAATAATAAAATTGGTCATTTCAATCCACGACTGTTTGTGGGACACTGCTGTGCACAATTGGCTGCCGCAATTCGCCAGCCAATTACATACGCAGTCAATTCACTTTACAGTATATTCTGTGAAGCACTTTGGGACATCGATAAGAGGTGAAAAGCACTATATCAAATGCAAGAATTATTATTGGTTTTTATTATAATAATGTTGATAACATTGAATGTTACAGATCCAGATCGGAAGCAGTTTCATTGTGGATCCCAAGGCAGAATAGCATTTCTGAAATGTAAAATCTTAAATATGAGCTTTGGGTTTCCTCAGATGACTGTTGTTTGCAATGCCAAGTGTGAACATTTTACAACATAAGGCTTGTCAGTAACATACAATTGTATTTACTGCATTACACGCAAGAGCACTTTTGTAAAATGTTCCTGTTACTTCCTTTCGCTTCGCGGCTCGGCATCGAGCTCCACCACTGTGAAGAACTCTAAGACAATATCCATATATAGGGTGCGATATATATGCAAGTTGTTGTGAAAATCTATGATAAGTTATCTGTGCAATGAAATTATATAATCCCACATGAAGTACGTTGAGAGACCTTTCTCAATATCCTTTGCAATATACGTTGTACTTCTGAGCCACATGGGTGAGGTTTCATAAATTAGCCCTTTGTTGGGTTCATTTATAATTCAGTACTTTTTATATTGTCTCATCACACCAAACGCACAAGAAGTGATTACTACAAAGTGTTGTGATAGTATTTAAAGATAAAAACCTAGCAGCTATTTATGTATTGCACATAGAGAGATTTCCACCAAATAGCCCTGAGATAAGTGATAGATTTATCTGGAATATTGTTGGCTAGCACACCAAGAGAATGCTCATTCTAAACTTGTTCTAATAGTGTCATGGAATCTTCCACATAAAGAATAATCAAATGGTTTAAAATCTCAACTAAAGAAGCTGAGAAACGTCTGTGAAAATGCAACGCTCCCCCAGCTTTCCAATAGAGTTTCAATGAGTTCAAATCATGAGGTTTCCATTCACAGCCTTCATGCAGAGATAAGATGACTACCTACTGAGCCAAGTAGACACTGCAGTTGGCCTCAACATTAAAGCTTCATCCGAAAAAACCACAATAATAAAAATGGTTTCATTTCAATCCACTGTTTGTGGGCCACTGCCATGAGCAATTGGCTATCGCGTTTCACCCACAAATATACAGTCGATTTACTTCACAGTATATTCTGTGAAGCGCTTTGAGACGTCGGTAAGATGTAAAAAGCGCTATATCAAATGCAAGGACTATTATTATTATTATTACCTCTTCAAGCTTTCAGCTCCCCCACCCATCCCCACTAGGTGCTCCTGCATTAAAGGTTGGGTGCCAAGCCAGCAGCATTAAGCACTTTGAAACCTTTATGAATATAAATTGTACCATATTTTATCCCAGAATGAAAGAGGAGAGTATCAGTCAAGTATCCCACTCCCATTCCTATGCTGATCAATGCTAAGTTGAGAGGCAAATCAACAATCAGATAAAGGACAAGTAAAGGGTATGTCTGAAAAGTTTCAACCTAGTTCTCATGGTGTGGGAATAAGCACAAAACTTCATAATTCAGTGGAAATTGGCACTAAATAATTAATTTCACTTAGAAAAGGCCACACAAACAATTGGTTTGAGAAATGGGAGAAAACAAAAAAAATTACACCACTGAAGTACAAGATGGACTTCAGTGGTTGGGGCAGAGCTAGCGTTGGTATGTCACCCCTGAGAAGTTTTGATGCGGAAAGTGAGATCGTTTTCAATCCCCAGAGCTCTTATAGAAACAGAAACATTTATTTTCAGCACAGGGAAGCACAAAATTTAACCCACTGTTATCTGTGCCACTGTTTTGTCCAGTTGGTCTTGTATCAATAACTGCTGCAGTATAGGGAGAAGAGGTAAAATTAATAATAACAATGACTTGCATTTGACATAGAACTTGATTACGTCATTGAAACATCTCAAAACACTTCAAAGGATAAACTGTGAAGTGGCTTGACTGCGCATTTTCTAGGCGAAACACAGCAGCCAGTTTGTGGACAGTAATGTCCCATAAACAGCCATTCAGTGAGTGACTCATTTTATTTGGGGGATTATTAGCATGTTGTAAAGCATTAAATGATGTTTGACTTTATTTTCCAATCTACCTTCTTTAATGCATCGAATTTCCGCCCACCCCTCTTGAAGCGAGCGTTCTCGCTTGCACAAAGCTGTCGAACTTTCTCTTAGTTTTACAAGTTCCACTACATAAGCTATTAACTGTTTGCTTCTAGAGGGAAATATTCTCTTCAAGCTCCAGTCTGCAACATTGATTTCAAAGGTGGTGAATGACAGTTCCCAACTGCCTAAGTAGGTTGTAACAAGGCAGCTGCAGGGTTATAACAGCTGCTAGACTATACAGAGGTGAAAATGTAGCCAAAATGTTCTCCTGATTTCTCCCTGAAGAAAGGAAATGCCAATAATTCAGTCCCCCGTTCTCACACTGAGCAGCTCCACAGCCCAACGCAGATACAACAATGTAATCACAAAGTTTCTTTAATTTATAACCTGGGGGGATAGCAGGAATCCATGACAAATTAGTTCTAATCTAATCATCAGCAGGCATACGGGGCTCTGTGGTGTAATCTTTCCCGTCCCTCGACCTAATGAGTATTTAAATTTTCTTATCGGGAAACTGAAATGATGCTCGTTAAAAAAAACAAGCCGATATAAAATTAAAATTGGAAAACATTTTTCCATTTTTTTCTTACAACCTGCCTCGGGGAAAGGCATGAAAACTAATAATAATAATAATAATAATGCTTGCATTTGATACAGCGCCCTATCAGGTTGTTGAAATGTCTCAAAGAGATTCATAGGATTTCACTGTGAATTTTCTGAGATTTTTATGTGGGCAAATGCAGAAGCCAATTTACAATAATAAATAATAATATTCCTTGCATTTTATACAGCCCCTTTTCAAGTAATTGAGACATCTCAAGGAGCTTCACAAATATAGTGTAAAATGAATTGGCTGTATATTTTGTGGGTAAAATGCGGCAGCCAATTGCACACAGCCATGCCCCACAAACAGTTGTGGATGGAGTAATCAAATTTTTTTTTAAGGTATGATCACCACCAGAAAGCAATCTGTCAATCGACTAAAACCGGGCTCCTATTTACTGCTGGGTAAACCCAGGAGTGGTAGGTAACTTGCCTAAGATGTCACCCAGTTGCGGACACCAGTGCCTATGTCCTATTGGGAGGACTTTGGGGTGAGAGGATTAAATCAAATGTTTTTTATTCATCCTAAACTAAATTGCGATCGCGCAATGTGAACATAAGAACATAAGAATTAGGAGCAGGAGTAGGCCATTCGGCCCTTTGAGCCTGCTCCGCCTATTCAATTAGATCATGGCTGATCTTCTCACCTCACTTTGATTACCTGCCCTATCCCCATATCCCCTAATCACTCTATTTTTCAAAATTCTATCAGTCTCAGCCTTGAAAATGTTCAAGGACTGAGCATCTACAGCCTTCTGGGGTAGTGAAATCCATAAGTTCACTACCCTCTGAGTGAAGAAATGTTTCCTCAACTCTGTTCTAAAAGGCTGACCCTTGATTTTAAGACTGTGACCCTTGGTTATAGATTCTCCTACCAGGGGAAACAGTCCCTCAGTGCCTACTCTATCTAGCCCTTTAAGAATCTTATATGTTTCAATAAGATCCCCCCTAATTCTTCTGTACTCTAGAGACTACAGCCCTAGTTTATTCAACCTATCCTCATATGTCAGTCCCGTCATCCCAGGAACTAACCTAGTGAATCTATGCTGCACCCCCTCTAAGGCAAGTATATCCTTTTTTAAATAAGGAGACCAAAACTGCACACAATACTCTAGGTGCGGTCTCACCAGAGCCCAATACAGTTGCAGCAAGCCTTCCCTACTCTTATACTCTAAACCTTTTGAAATGAACGCTAGCATGCCGTTCGCCTTCTTAGTTGCTTGCTGCAACTAAGTCGAGAGAGCAATAGTGGGGGTTGCAGTGTTGGAGTCATACAGAGTGACATGTTGGAGGAGCAATAGTACATCTGAGACGTTGGAGGAGGCATATTGTCAAGTGTTGGCTGAGGAAACACCAGGCCAATCCAATGTATGCTGCATGCTGACAGTGGTTGCGAAAAGTCACCAAAGCCTCATGCAGGTTAATTTCAGGCCACGGCAGTAGACTTGACAGGCATCAACCAAACGTCTGGCTGCACCTGTACTAGCCAGGTGACAGGTGTTCCCTCTAACAGAGCTGCCAGGAATTCCCATTCTCGCCCTAGAAGCAGCAGTTGCTCAGTGGTTCGAGCACTCGCCTTACAAGCGTGAGACCTGTGTTCAAACCCAGGCAGATCAGGGCGAAACCTTGGGCAAATTTCCTTACTCCACACACACCTGAAAATAATCCATCCCAAGCAAATACAATAATAAAAATTAGTCATTTCAATCCACGACTGTTTGTGGGACACTGCTGTGCACAATTGGCTGCCGCGATTCGCTCACAAATATACAGGCAATTCACTTTACAGTATATTCAGTGAAGTGCTTTGAGACGTCGGTAAGACGTGGAAAGCGCTATATCAAATGCAAGAATTATTATTAGAATATATGTTGTTATCCTTCCTAAACATGGTAATTCCTAGGAAAAAATATTAAAATGGAATGTGCACTGTCTCCCTGAACTGAGGCAAACTATTTACCCAACTTCGGGGAGTATTACAACAACAAGATTACACTTGTATAGCACCTTTCACATCTGGAGGACATCCCAAGGTGCTGGACTTTCATTGTGTCAGACCGAGCTGGGGACAGGAGTTGGGAGGGTAAAGGGGATTAGGAGTGGCTGAACGGGGAGAGTTTTGAGGTGGTACTTGAAGGAGGCCAGGGAGGGGGCGAGGCAGAGGAACTGCGGGATGGAATTCCAGAGGTTGGGGGCAGAGTGGCTAAAAGCTCGCCCGCCAATGGTGGGGAGGATGGGTCAGGGGAAGTGGAGTAGGCCAGAGCCTGCTGAGCAGAGGGGGCAGGCAGGTTGGTAAGGGTTTAGAAGGTCACGGATATAGGGTGGGGAAGGTCACAGGTTGGCATAAGCCAATAATCCAGAGAGTTATCGAGACATCCTCCCAGTGTGAAAGGCGGTATACAAATGTAATTTGTTGTTGTTAGGTAGAGCTGGAGTCCAAGATGATGAAACTGCATAGCTTGCCATTGAAATCCCTGTCTAGCAATCTTTCTCGTTGCTTGCCCAACTAGGACCATTAGGGCTTTGGCTTGTAGGTTTAATAAGAATTGAGTGAAGAATCTCTGCCCCCCCATGCGACTGGTCTGCTCATCCAGGTTCTACCAATAAAATAAGCTGGCTATGTTGTCATTAGTTGTGCTCTGGAATACTGCGGCGCCGCCTCACTCAACAACAAAATGACACTTGTTTAGCACCTTTCACGTCAGGAGGACATCCCAATGCGCTGGACAGTCACTCAGAAACTGGAGTACAAGACCACCACAGAGGGCTGGTCCCATGTATTGCTGTTTTTTTTCTACATCAATCTCAAATCTCCCTGTTCCCCTCTCTGATACCTCCATTCCAATTCTGCTCTCTAGAATGTATACAACAAGATTTCTCTTGATGCTTTCAGCTTCAACCACAGCCTCCGGCAGCGAGTTCCACATTCTCACTTTGCAAAGTTCCTCCTGAACTCCTTTATAGATCAGCTACTGGGTATCCTATATTTTTGATACTTTCCCCTCCCTCTTATTCTATTAGAATAGGTTTGACTATTGACTAGTTTTTGAAATTAACATAAATCAGGTTTCTCACAGGTAGCAAAGAGGCAGCAGTGTGTAACCCTGGCCCAACGGTAACCCTCTCAGCCTTGAATCAGAAGGTTATGGGTTCAAGCCCCACAAACTCTTGTGTATCACCCACAAAATGCAGTCAATCCAGTTTACATTAAATCCTGTGAAGCCTTTTGTGACACGTCTATGACATGATAAGGCATTATATCAACTGCAAGTATTATTATTAATAACGCTTAATGGCATGTGGTTCAGCATTTTGTTTGTTTCATCTTTACCCTCAAAAAGTAGCAATGCTGAACCCATTTACAAATAACAGAAGTTCCACTCAGCCTTAAACTGTGAAGCCATTCTGTCTCAAAATTGGAAATGTGTTTTTCATCCGGAACCAGCGTAAACTGTTGAATTTCAAGATAAAAATGTCTTCAAGGCTACGAATGGGTGGAATTTCAAAGCAAGGACATGAACTTCTATTTTAGCTCAACTTAGAAAGTTGTTTCCTTCACACCTAACAAGCCCAAAAGGCTAAATGATTTGACCCATTTCGTTTTAAAATTGTATGTTAAATTTAATACCAAATGTAGAAATTCCCCATAAAGTCTTACATTCTAACTTAAACTGGTCTTAGTGCAACAATAACTTGATTGATATGGGGATGGACGCTGAGCAAGGGAGAAGTAGGTGGATTGGAACGTGGCCACCTATGAAGAGGTGGGATTTAAAGAATGATAGCCAGGGCGGAGAGATTGAGACGGAGGGATTGAGGCAGAGAGTTTCAGAAAGGTTAGGGGTTTATTAGCCTCCAGTGTGTTGGAGGAGCGCAGCAGCCCTTTGTTAGATGAACGAGTGTGGTGGGGGAACAGGCAGTGAAATAGGTAATGAGTAGATCAGAGAGGCTAGGACAAGGTGAGAATTTGAGCCTTTTTGCTTTTGGCTTTTCTGGCACATGTGGAGCACGTGTGCTAATGCAGATTTTACAGCTCTGTATTCCATAGTTTCTGTCAGCGACCCCTTCCATCTCCTACGTTACCAATTTGTCAAAACTTTTGCTGAGAAACAGCAGCTTGTCTGTCTGCACGCTCTGGGGAGACATCTCTCGGCAAAGTTAGTTGTTAAAACTGATCCTTTATGTGCTATTTTCGCAAGATAATTATTCCACAAATCGCAGCCTTGCATGAAGACGTCTTACACAAGTTTTGAGTCCTTCTGACTCGCCCACAGGAGATATTTCGGAGGTGTTTATTGAGAGCTCAGCATATATTCCTAGGAATTGACTGCTGGCCAGGTCTGTTTGTCCAAAGAGTTACATTATAAGAAAGGATCAAGGTACAGAATAAACACCTACAGGACAGGATTATTGTTTTAGTATAATGTTATTACTACTGTGGATTACTGTAGCGTAGCAGTTAGAGCGCTTGCATCATAGATGAGAGGATCTATGTTCAATTCTCAGGCAAGTTTCCTTACTTCACACGCTACTGTTTACCTAGCAGTAAGCGGGAACACAATTGTTCGTCAATTGGCGGATTGCTATTTGGGGCTAATAATCCCTCCAAAATACAAAAAAAATTGGTCACTCAATCTACAACTGTTTGTGGGCCACTGCTGTGCATACTTGCTACCGCATTTCATCCACATAATATACCGTCAATCCACTTTACTACAGATTTTGTGGAGCGTTTTGAAATGTCTTGATGCCGTGGTCCCAACTGCACTGGAAGTGGGAAGCTTTGCCAGTGTTTGCAATGATAAAATTTTGCTGGTTAAACTTTAATAATATCCTTGTGTACATTCTGGACTCCCCAAACCTTGGTTCTTGCCTAAACTCTTGCATTAATTAAACAGGGTGCAACGCTCGGGTGAGAGAGTGGACACCTGACAAACAGAAAGTATAATGATGCTCAACCTTGCATTTGATATAATGTTATATCACTTTGTTGAGACAGCTCAAAGCAATTTATAAAATTATGAAATTTATCAAATTTAGAGCTTATAGTGGAAAAACAATAGTCAACAGCTACCTTCAATCACTCTTACCTTAGTGCTCTTCCATATGTCAGTATTCTTACTCCACAAGTAGTAAGGAGTTTGTTTCCTTAATCCACATGCCTAATAATAATCCTAAAAAAACAATAAATTGGTCATTTCAATCCATGACTGTTTTTGGGACACAGCTATGTGACACTGGCTTCGTCCACGTATATACAGTCAATTAACTTTATAGTATGTTCTGTGAAGTGCTTTGAACTGTCTAGAAGATGTGACAAGTGCTATATCGAATGCAAGGATTATTATTATTGTTATTAATTTGCAGCAGTTACCATGCAATGTTGTACCATGTCTGTGTGTTTAACTGTAGATTCATGTCTTCCTGACGTGAAAGGCTTTGTATAAATGTAAGTTTGTATTGTGTGGTATATGTGGGTGAATGTGGCAGCCAATTTACAGACAGCAATTCCCACAAACAACCATGAAATGAGTGATGCATTTTATTTGGGGGATTCTTTGATGGGACCATGAAAGAAACTCTTTTCTATTTTCGAATAGTGCCATGGAAATCTTACCTCTACAGGTGAACTGGAGGACAATACACACATTGTGGAGCTCGGGGCAATTTGATTTGGATACACTTAAGCATAGGGATAGGTTTCTGCTTATGTTAAATACCCAATCGACCAGAAAAAAAAAAATTTTGTGGGAGGGATTTTACCATAGAAATGAATTTCACTTAGCGTTTTCCTGACCGTACTTTTTTATGTTTTCACCCTTCACCTTAAAAAGAAACCTCCTGGTGTTTTTTGGTATCAGACGGTTATTTTAAAATCTGAGCCTGGGATTTATCCATCCGTGCAGCCACAACCACTCAAAGATTTGTTCAATTGGTTTCCCACAACACTGCATTTTCTCCAAGTCCTTGAAAGAGATTTGATACAGAAAACTGATGCTTTACCACAGCTTAATGGGACTGGGAGAAAATTATAAGGAACAAATCACTCTTTTGAAAATAAGACCCTCAGTCAATTTGTTCAGGTTTTTTATCCAGGCATTTTGTATACTTTGGAGTATCTCACATACATCCAGAATATGAAATTGAGACCATCTGACTAGGAAGCAAATTAACAAGAAGGGTAATTGGCATCAATATCTCAACGGTACTTGTTCATGCCAATGCATGAGTTCTTCCCTTGCTGAATCTTACATATTTTGTTGCCCACAAAATCACTCTTGACGAGTAAGGCACTGTATCAAATGCAAAGATTATTATTTTTATTTCTACCTCACATTTCAGATTCTACTAATGTTATTTCATTCTTTCTTGCAAGAACAATTTTCCTGCTTTTTGTCACAATTTCAGGTGTAACTGTTAAAACATGCCTTACCTAGAAATATGCACCTGTGGTGAATGGCCAATGCAGATTATCTGTTTGGTCACAAAGATAATTATTTTTTAACAATAAATCTTACATTTCTCTCTCTCTCTCTTGTAACACGCAATCCAAATTCTTCATCAAATAAAACTATCCTTACATTTGATATAGTATCATTAACATTCAGAGGATATTTCTAAATGCTTTGCAAGATACAGATGGATAATGTAAAGTGCAGTGACTGAAGTTTGAGGGTGATCACAGAAGCTAATTTGAATGCAGCCACAATCCAGACAATCATGAAGTAAATGGGGGGATGCTGACCAGAATCCCTGTTCTTTTTCGAGAAGTGCCATGGGATCTTTAACATCCTCCTAAACAAGTCGAAGGGACCTCAGTTTATCATTTGATGTGAAGAACAATACCTCCAACAACACAACAAACTCCAGCACTGCATTGGAGTGGTGGCCTAGACTCTGTGAGTTCACAAACCTCTGACTCAAAGGTGAGGAGTGCTGCTAACTGAGGCAGGCCACTACATAGCTGTCTAATTCCTGTTTGTGCCTGCTGATGTACTCTGCCTCAGTGTTCACTTCTCCCCTGTGGAATCCCATGCCAAGGAAGCTTGGAAAATGTTACACGATTGTCTAACACCAGGTTAGTGTTTCATTAGCGGAATTTGCGATTACGTCATTCATGGGTGGAACTGAGGGATCCCAAATCATGTTTAAACCACCTAATTTCCTTCGAGATACTCTGCCCTTGATTTTCCTTCTATTAAATGCTCCAGACTTCTGGGCAATTCTGCCAAGTTGAACACAAAGGCCTGAGAATCATTAAAAAAAATGAATCTTTGCAGAGAATTATTAGTTTCCAATTATGTCACAGATGTAAGCGAAATTGAAATTATTCTTAAAATTGAGAACCGTTAGATATCCTTTCTTGCCCTTCCTCGTTTTAATCATAATCCCTCTTCTGAATGAAAACGGGTGACGAAACATCTTTATTAACCTTGCATAAAAGTGGTTTTGCGTTCTGCTGTAATTGGGCAAAATGCATTTCAGTCACTCTTGGCTTGGCACAAAAAATTATATAAAATATCTATCCAAAGGCGATAAATTAGTATGTAATTCAGAAATGTTTTGTGAAGCATTTGCACCATTCGGTCTCTTTGCCTCTCCTGATATCCAAATTGCATCAGAGACACAATGAACCGAAATAGAAAACTACAAAAAGTTTTTCTGTCCGGCCTCACGTGCGTATGTATGTGACAGCCTGGTTCAGCTGGTAGCATTCTCTCGCTTGAGTCAGAAGTATATTTTTTCTCGACTACCTGTTCAGGTGGACATTAAAGATCCTGTGACACTACTTGTAAAGAGAAGGGAGTTTCTCCTTAGGTCTTGGCCAACAATCCATCAAATTAAATTATTCCTTTAATTAAATTATTCCTTCACTTCATGGCTGCTTTAAAGACTTTGTTGATCAGCTGCTGCATTTTGCCTACCAAATACATAGCCATTATAATTTTACAGTACAGTATATATGTTCAATCATTCTCCGAACCTGTAGGACGCTATATGAAATGAAGGATTATTTGTAACAAACACAATTTGTTGTTGTGGTTATGCTCTATGATTTAGATACACCCTAACGGCCAGAGATAATTCAGGGTTTATACAGAGGACATTTATCCTACCTTAGACACAGATTCACTGCCCAGGTTTGGACTAGCGGCCTCAAAAGGACCACAGTGTTTTGCAGAGATCAGGAAATAAGGAGGTTTAGAAGTAGAAGGGCAAATAACAGGATACTTTCAATGGCAAGTTAAGCAGTATTTAACTTGTTAAACTCCAGTAGTAACCCAACTCTGAGACTTGAAGCCTTGACCCTTGCTAACCTGTGCCTAATAGGCTCCGGAATAAACTCATTGCATTCCTCCATGGAGATGTATTCCTTTTCAGATACAGGAAAATTTTCATGTGCAGGTGATATATATACAGGGCAGTCTCAGTATGGATAGGATTCTCTTAATACAGCACAATACACATAAAAATAATCCTTGGATTTGATATAATAATAATAATCCTTGCGTTTGACACAGCACTTTTCCCAAATGCTTCACAGACTATACTAAAGTGATTTGACTATATATTTGTGGGAGAAACATGACATACATTTGTGCACAGCAATATCCCACAAGCACTTGTGGTTTGAAGTGACCAATTCAATATTGCTTTTTTTTCTTGAGGGATTATTGTCAACATTTTTCCCTAACAGGAATCAAACCCAGGTGTCGAGCAAGGTGAGTACTCTAACCACTGAGCTACAGGTCTCCACATAGTGCCCTATCATGTTTTTCAGATGTGTCAAAGTGCTTCACAGCAAACACTGTAAAGCAGAGTGACTTGGGTGAAACACAGCAGCCAATTCCGTACAGCGATGTCCCGCAAACAGTCATGGACTAAATTACATTAAGGGACTAAATTATATTATTATTTTGTTTTGAACGGGTTATTATCTCTGTTTATATGTAATACAGTATATATTCACATACATTTACATCATGCCTTTCATGTCCCAAATTGTTTAACACAACTAACTGGCTGGGCACCCAAGCTAGGGATGGAAGCTGGGGATAGGAAAGATGGCAGGAAGCGCAGTCAAAGAGGTAGGTTTTGAGATGGCCCATGGACAACAACAACATAATTAAAATTGTATAGTGCCTTTCACATCGGGAGAATGTTCCAAGGCGCTGAACGGTCAATTTTTCAGACCTAAGCTGGGGTCGGGATTGGGGAGGGTGGAGGGAAAGGAGGGGATTTGGGAGGACTGATGGGACCGTCGAAGAGGAGGGTCTTGAGGTGGGGCTTGAAGGAGGCCAGAGACGGGGCCAGGTTACGGGGCAGAGTGGCTGAAGGCTCGCCAGCCAATGGTGGGGCGGTTAGTCCGTGGAACATGGAGCCCGCTGAGCGGAGGGAGTGAGGAGGTTGATATGGGCTTAGGAGATGGGGAAAGGCCACGGAGGGCTTTGAAAGTGTGACTAGTTGGACAAAATGAGGGAGGGAGAGAGGGAGCATGGTGATGGGTTTCCACATGTGTCAGATACCCGACTAACTGAACATCCAGGCACCGCCGTAGAGAAAGTAAGATTCAGAAAGTGTATGATGAAAGCTTTATAAAATAGTGACATAAATCAATAATGAATATGTGGGCAGGTTACTTTACACAGACTGTGAAGGGCATGGTTAGAAAATTAACAAGCATCCAGAGAGACTGGAAATTGCAAGATTTATTTTTCATCGAGCAGTTGATACGTGGGACAGACCCCAATCAAAGCATTTAATGTTACATTGATTAACTCTGATGAAAAGAGTTTGATGAATAGGAATGAAGCTCATAAAAATGATGTTAAGAACAGATAAAGGTGATTAAATACTTCATGGAACATCCTTTTTTTACTTCAATAACCAGCATAAAGGGCAAAGGCTTGTACCGTAAGCACCACCAAGGTTAGCATCATAGGATTCTGCAGCACATAAGGAAACAATTTGTCCCACAGTACCTGTGCTGGCTCTTTAAAAGAGATAACCAATTAGTCCCAGTCTTCCACTCTTACCCCATGGCCTTGCAAATTTTCTTTTCAAGTCTTCAAGTTGTCTCAAAGCGCTTCACAGGATATACTGTCAAATGAATTGATGGTGTATTTTGTGGATGAAAGGCGGCAGCCAATTGCACACTCAGTGACCCACAAACAGTCACGGATTGATTGACCAAATTATTATTATTGAATCTGCTTCTGCCGCCCTTTCAGGCAGTGCATTCCAGATGGTAAAATATCTATTCTCGTCTCCCCTGTCCTATTGCCAGGTTGAAAAAAATAGAGGAAAAGGTTAACTACAAACTAACATCAATTGAAACAAAGCCTAACTCCTTGAAGTCTAAACAACGACAACAAGTTGAATTTAAAATAAAAGAATCAAGTGCTTTGAGAATCCTTCAGCTCATCGTGAACCTCAGCAGAAAATCTTAAATTGGGAATTTGTTCAGGAGTGCACAATGCCTAACCATTTCAAAGGCTTGGGCGAAGGCGAAACCAATGAAACATTAATTGGCAAAGTGAACAAGAACAGCATTTTTAAAATGATTTATTGAAATCTCTCACAGTCTTGGGAAAATATTCGGAAACGTGTCTAGATTAACAATTTACTGGTGTGAATGGCCTCACCCCATTATATATTTTCCTTGACTCTTTCCATTTTAGTGAAAAGGATGGAATAATTTCCTTTTGAAATGTAATACTTTCTCTGTTCAGCTCCCTATCAAGCACTCTCAGGCAAGATGCGTTTTCTGAACTATTGTTTTTTTTGTGTGAATAATAATTGCAAATGGTCCAACCACTGGTGTTGTATAGTGTGGGGATGTTTATTTTTCTTCAACTGTGCCTATGGTCACCTCTTTCCTTGCTCCTCTCCTCCCCTCTCCCTCACTTGTCGGCTAACGCCACCATTATGCAGTGCTCCAAGCCGCTATCCCATAAATTAAGAAATATTCAATCAAGAAAGCAAATTGCGCATTGACCATTGACTTAACTAGAATCATGTGACTGTTCAGGTTGACCAACTCTTGAAGGCCCCATGGACCATTTCTGGCCCATGAACCTCAGGTTGGCCATGAATTACAGAATTCAGAATATAACAACAGCATATAACAAATGAACAGTGAAACGGGTCCCATGTTGGAGTCCTGTAGCTCAGTGGTTAGAGCACTCGCCTTACAAGTGTGATATCTGTGTTTGAATCCAGGCAGGTCAGGATGAAACCTTGGGCAAGTTTCCTTACTCCACACGCTTAATAATAATCCCTCCAAAAATAATTGGCCACTTCAATCCACGACTGTTTGTGGGACACAGCTATACACAATCAGCTGCCATGTTTCGCCCACAAATATACAGTCAATTCACTTTACAGTATATCCTGTGAAGCGCTTTGATACGTCTAGAAGATGTGAAAAGCGCTGGATCAAATGCAAAGATTATTATTATTAAAGTCTCATCTGAAGGACAGCACCTCCAACAATGCAGCATGGAATGTCAGCATGGACTTGTGATTACCAAGCTCTAGAATGGCGCTTGAACCTACAGCCTTTTGTGTCCGAAGAGAGAGATTGCTGCCAACTGAGTAAGGCTTACACCCAAAGGTAAAGGAAACTATATAAATGCAAACTGTTGGACTTCTGGTTTGCACCTTTTTTCCTTGCACATCTAATTGCATCACCAGACGACTAAAAATAATTATTTTTAACACATGTTTCAACAGAATTGTTCATCTGCACATATTTAACCCGAAAGGCAAACGGAAATGTTAACTTTGCCAATTATGTAATTCAGTTAACAGCAGGAAAAGCATATCCAGCACATGAATATTTCAGCAGTTGTCACTAATGGAGGCTCTTAGAGTCACAAATATCAATATAATATCAACCCTGATATGATAATATATATGATGATTTGCTGTGCGAGTCATTTGGTAATCTTCGCCTGACAGCTCAGCAGTTCAGCACATCCAGAGTAGAAATTAGTGGTGGCTGTTATTGACGTTATGTCAGTGCTTGCTGCTAACACTGTTATATTGAAAAGTATTGGCAATAAATAAATATGTAAATACATTTTTTTTTGAACGGAGCGAGAACACACAGGAAAAAGTAAACGTGATGCAGTGGTCCATCTCTCTAACTCCGTAATGTTATTTTTCAGAGATTTTCAAAAGACATTTCACAGTAGAGGTAGGTTGCACAAAACGTAATACTGTACATCTGACTTTTCTGTTTCGGAAAGAGCCATAAGTAATAAATAATAATAATCCTTGCTTTCGATATAGCGTCTTTCATGTCTGGAGGACATCTCAAAGCACTTCAGGCAGCATTCACAGTAAAATGTAGAGACTGTGAAATTTATAGGTGACTGTGCCAGCCAATAAATAATAATATAATGTATAATAAGGCTGATATTTCATTTAGCATCCTTCATATCAGGAGCACGTCTCAAAGCATTCCACAAGAGTAGTAAAGTGTGGTGACTAAGTATGTTGTGGGCCACAAACAGCAATGAAGTGAATAATCAATTTTATATGGGGAAAGTGTTTCATTCCCAAAGACAGTTGCAGACAGTAGTGTCCCACAGACAGCCATGGAGTAAGTGATCATTTTTATTGGTGAGATTGTTTGCCAGGACACCGGGAGAAACTCCCTCGTTTATTTGAAAGGTACCATTTGGATCTTTAACATCCACCTGAACAGGCAGATGGGACCTCAGTTTCACGTCTCATCCAATTGACTGAAAATCATCGTGGAGATCAATGTGAATGCTGAGAAATTGAACACCGCTCCATGTTTCATCTGCACGTTTCATCAAGCATCAGCCAGGTTAGAATTTAGAGGATTCCTTCTATAATGCCTATGATGTGCTCACATCTCCAAAGAGCAGCCTCTACGGCATTAGTGTGATTATTCAACGTCCTGCACGGCTTAGCCTTATGGGTTCTCAGGCTCTGATTGTCAAACGAATGGCAATTACACTGGGAATGCTAACAGCATTAATGGGCAATTGAGCAGCATGACCTGAAAGCTGTGTTGAATTTGTAGCATATCTCTGTACTCTCTGTAACCAGACAGTTCAGTGTTTCAGCCCCACTTGAAGTGGAATTCTGACCAAATGTAACAGGTAATTAAAAGGCATATTTTGTGGAGTTGGAACAATAATAATAAGACATCTCAAAGCACTTCATAGAATACACTGTAAAGTGAATTCACTATATATTTTGTCGGCAAAAAACACAACAGCCAATTGTGCACAGCACTGTTCCACAGTCGTGGATTGGGTCAATAATTTCTTTTTTAAAAAAAAGGATTTCAAGAATAAATGAGAAGATAAACAAAGGAAAAAAGCTACATAGTAAATCGATCCTCCTTTCTGATGGATTTGTTAATATTAATACTGCTTGCATTTGATATAGTACTTTTCATGTCTCCTAGACGTCTCAAAGTGCTTCACAGAATATATGTAAAGTGAATTGACTGTATAGTTGAGGACAAAACACAGCAGCCAATTGCGCATAGCAGTGTCCCAAAAACAGTTGTAGTTTGGAATGACAAATTTATTATTGTTATTGTTCACTTGAGGGATTATTATCAGACGTGTGGAGTAAGAAAACTTCCCTGGCAGAAAGCAAACCCAGGGTTCTCACTTGTGAGGCCAATGCTCTAACCATTGAGTTACAGAACCATGCTGATTAAATTAAAATAAGGGGATACAGGCATGAATTTTATAAAAAGGGACAGAAGGACAAACCTGGGAACTACAGGCCAGTCAGTCTAACATCGGTAGTGGGCAAACTTCTAGAGTCTATAATCAGGGTCAAGATAGATCTTCACTTAGAAAGATATAAGCTAATAAAGGACAGCCAGCATGGATTTGTTAAAGGCAAATCTTGCCTTACAAATCTGATAGAATTTTTCGATGAGTTAATGGAATGGGTGGACGAGGGTAGCGCAGTTGATGTAGTTTACATGGACTTTCAAAAGGCATTTGACAAAGTGCCGCATGAGAGGCTTATTAGGAAAGTAGAGGCGATGGCGTTAAAGGGACAGTGGCAGCATGGATCCATAACTGGCTGCAAGACAGAAAGCAGAGAGTTGTGGTGAGTGGCTGTTTTTCAGACTGGAGGGAAGTGTGCAGTGGCGGCCCCCAGGGATCAGTATTGGGACCACTGCTCTTTTTAATATATATTAATGATCTGGACTTGGGTGTAGGGAGCACAGTTTCCAAGTTTGCAGATGATACTAAGTTAGGGAGAATAGTAAATAGTGAGGAGGACAGTAACCATCTGCAAGAAGATATAGATAAAATGGTAAAGTGGGCAGACATATGGCAGATGAAGATTAATGCAAAGAAGTGTGAGGTGATACATTTTGGGAGAAGAAATGAGGGGAGGCAATATAGGCTAGAGAGTACAATTTTAAGGGGTGTGAGAGAACAGAGAGACCTGGAGATTTGTGTTAGCAACGCTTTGAAGGTGGCAGGACTTGTAGACAAAGCCGTTAAGAAGGCATATGAGATACTAGGCTTTATAAATAGGGGCATAGAGTACAAAAGTCAGGAAGTGCTGACTAACCTCTATAAAACTTTGGTTAGGCCTCAGCTGGAGTACTGTGTCCAATTCTGGTCACCACACTACAGAAAGGATGTTAAGGCATTGGAAAGGGTTCAAAGAAGTTTTATTAGAATGGTAGCAGACTTCAGTTATGGGGAAAGGCTAGACAGGCTAGGTTTATTCTCTTTGGAACAGAGAAGGTTGAGAGGAGACCTAATAGAGGTTTATAAAATCATGAGGGGATTCGACAGGGTGAATAAGGAAAAACTGTTTCCACTGGTGGAAGCTATTTCAAAAATAGTTTCAAAACTATTTGAAACTTTCAAAGCAGAGGGGAGCTGAAGATAATTTTTTTCACTCAGCGGGTTTTTCGAATCTTGAATGCATTGCCTGAAAAGATGGTGGAGGCCAATTCGATAACAGCTTTTCAAAGAGAATTTTATTTAGAGAGAACAGGTCTGTTACATTATGGGGAGAGAGCAGGGCAGTGGGATTGAGTTGCTCTTTTCAAAGAGCCGGCACAGACTACATGGGCTAACTGGCCTCCTTTTGTGCCGTAAAATTCTATGATTCTATGATTAATCCTTACCATTTCAAACAGCAAATTTCACGCCAGGAGAATGACTCAAAGTGTTTCACTGGATTTACTGTAAAGTGTAGTCCAAAAAAACCACAATAATAAAATTAATCATTTCAATCCATGACTGTTTTTGGGACACTGCGGTGCACAATTGGCTGCCGTGATTCACCCACAAATATACAGTCAAATCACTTTACAATATATTCTGTGAAGCGCTTTGGGACGTCGATAAGATGTGAAAAGCACTATATCAAATGCAAGGATTATTATTATTATTATTATTATAGTGACCGTGTATTTTGTAGGTGAACATGGCAGCCAATTTGCATATAGCAATGTCCCACAAACAGCCATGAAGTGACTGTTCAATTTTATCAGAAGGATTGTTGGTCAGAGCACTAGAAAAATTCCCTTCTCTTTTTGAATGGTGTCATGGGATCTTTAGCAACCAGCAGAACAAGCACAGACAGCACCTTGACTTAACATCTCATCCGAAGGATGGAATCTCCAGAGGTTGGGGGTGTTTGTAATAACTGACGGCAAGCACAGGACACCTATGTCAGCTGAGCCTAACAAGGAAAAAAAGATAATTTAGAACTACTTTGTTTCCGATGAATGGGTTTAAAGCTATTGATTTCTTGTACTTTTATACAACCCACAATCCGACCTGCCAATTGTGACATTACTGCATACAGTATTAAGGGATCAATTCCCTTTGTGTGGGTTGAACATTTCTCAAAAGGGTTATCTGGACCATGTGGCAATGGCAGGACTGCAGCTCAGGAGTAAATAAAACATCCTGAGCGTGCATTTGTCCAAATGTCTTGTCCAGTTCAGAATCAGTCAGTCCGAAATTCCTCAGCCTCAGGACCATTTTGTGTTGCAATTCAAAATCAAGATTTGAGAGCTTGAATTCTGCAGTGCTTCAAAAGTAACTGACTTCTCAATTGGAACTCCTTTTTTTTACAAAACAAAATCCACAAACTCTGAATGATGAGAAATCAAGAACAAATGGAGTTACAGTCTAACACAGCAACAGCAACTTGTGTCCCTTACACACGGAGTGCTTTATAGGACACCAAACAAAGGTAAGGTGGCTATAGGTACTTTCAAAGAGGTAGGGATTATTAGGACAATGGGAGAAACTCCCTTCTCTTTTTAAGTGGCACTATGGGATCTTTAACATGCAACTGAAAAACCAGGGCCTTAGTTTGACATCTCATTCCAAAGAATTGTACCTCCAGTACTGCATTGGAGTGTCAGCGTAGACAATGTGAGTTCTAAGAACCGGCGGAGGCTTGAATCCACAACTTTCTGACCCAAGAGCCACGAGAGCTACCAATGGAGCTAGGCTGATGCACAATTAAGCTTCGCTGTAAAATGTAACTGAGAGAGAATTAAAAAAACAGATGGCAGTCAAGTTTGCGTTGCGCTTACCACAAGGACAGTACATTATCTCCTACATTTGCACGGCCTTGCTGAGCATTTATAAACATGAACAGTTGTGTGGTTGATACTAATAGATTCAGTTTTTTTTTATGGGAGCTAAGTGCAGCATTGCAGTCCCAGAGTAATAATATTGGTTACTTCACATCAATATTGTAACTTGCCGTAGGGTCTTTTAAAATAAAACCCCTGAAGCTACCATTAACAAATTCAGCCAAGCCTCCTCACACAGCGAAGCAGTGGTGAATTGAGTCAATCAGACCTTGTGTTGAGGAAAGGTTGAAATCTGACAGGCCTCTTTAAGAGACATACTGTCAATGCAATTTATGTTATCTGATGATTTCATGCACCATTTTGATTTCCAATGCACTCAAACCACTGCACCCCCTCCCCTCCCCACTCTCTCTCCAAATAAACTATATGCATTTGAATATTTATTATTCACTCTTTAACCACTGAATTTTCATGACCCTGCAAAAGTGAATTCTTGTAAAAAAAAACACTCCCGGTAATATTTGGGGGGGACCGACCGATCTTTAAAGGGCTTTCTGCTATTGTGGTCTCTGGTGACTGTGTGTGCATCACTGGATCTGTGAATGAGACCCGTAAGGGCTATATTTCACAACTCCATGGATGAGTTTTTAGAGCAGTAGAGCGTTGCGAAAATAAATGTGATATTAAATGTGGAGCCGGGCCCATTGCTGAAAACATTTTCTTTAATATTCTCATCGTGAACATGAAGTCTTTCTGTGAATACAGCTTGGAAATGTAGAACACAACCTCCTCTTTTCTTTCTTTCTTTCTTTCTTTCTTTCTTTCTTTCTTTCTTTCTTTCTTTCTTTCTTTCTTTCTTTCTTTCTTTCTTTCTTTCTTTCTTTCTTTCTTTCTTTCTTTCTTTCTTTCTTTCTTTCTTTCTTTCTTTCTTTCTTTCTTTCTTTCCTTCTTTCCTTCTTTCCTTCTTTCCTTCTTTCCTTCTTTCCTTCTTTCCTTCTTTCCTTCTTTCCTTCCTTCCTTCCTTCCTTCCTCTATACTGACTTCAAGTCAGTATAGAGGAAGTCACTATTTTGCTCTACTACTCTAACTCAACCATGGAGTTGTGATTCGCCCACAAATATACAGTCAATTCACTTTACAGTATATTCTGTGAAACGCTTTGGGAAGTGGATAAGGTATAAAAAGTGCTATATCAAATACAAGGATTATTATTATTATTATTTGTGACACCAAAATGTGTCATATTGGCATGTAGCACACATTGTTAATAATAATCTATGCATTTGATATAGCACCTGTCACGTCAGGAGGACATCTGGAAGCACTTCACGAGATTCAATATAATCTGTAGTGACTGTGTATTTATGAGGCAAACATGGCAGCCAATATGCATGCAGCAAAGTCCAACAAGCAGCCATGAAGTGAATGATCAAATCTATTTTGGGGTATTGCGAGAACATCAGGAGAAATTCCCTTCTCTTTTCAAATAGTGCTGTGGACTTTTTCACATCCACTTGAACACTTGATAAATGAGAGGTTAATTTAATGTCTTGTCAGAAGGACAGCAATTCCAACAATGCAAAAGATATATTGTTTTATATAAATGCACGTTGTTATTGTACATGTGGAATTCCTGTTTGGAGCATATGTGATAAGCCATCAGTAATTAAGTTTTACCGGAATAAATCTTTTCTCTCTTACTCAGTGACCTGAATACTGACACACGGGGACCCACTGTTTTGTAAAGCATATGTTTTTAAGTCAAGTAACTTGGTGGCAGAGCATATTCGCTCTCTCACTATCAATCAGAGAGTCAACAGTGTGATAGTCAAGAATGCTATTCAGATGATCCCATTTATATTGAAAAGAAAACAACTTGCAATTTTTCAAGCTGTTGCATGTCAAAATCTTTCAATGCACTTCACAAATAATTTATTGGGGGTGTGGTTTTGGGGGGTTGGGTGGAGGTCTCACAAACAGATCCAAAGTGAATTTGGGATTAATTCCACATTTAATAATAATCTTTGCATTTGATTAGAACGTTCGCCTTGCAATTGAGAGACCTGGATTCATTTCTAGGCAGGGCAAAACGTTGGACAACTTTCCTTACTCCACATGCTTTATAATAATCCCTCAAGAAAAAACAGTAATAAATTGGTCATTACAATCCTCGACTGTTTCTGGAACACTGTTGTGCACAATTGACTGCCGCGTTTCACCCACAAATATAAAGCCAATTCAATTTACAGCATATTCTGTGAAGTGCTTTGAGATTTCTAGAAGATATGAAATGTGCTACATCAACTGCAAGGATATTATTATTATAGAGCCTTATCACATTATTAATATATCTCAAAGAGCTTCATCGAATATAATGGAAAGCATATTTTGTGGGTGAGAATTTAGAGGTCTTAGAGAACACCCAGGAGAAATTCCCTTCTCTCATCAAATAATCACCGTATCTTTAACCCAAACCGGCAAATGGGACCTCGGTTTAGCATCTGAAAGCATAAGATGACAAGGCACACACACCATCATTGCTGAACTGCACTGGAGAGTGAGCTGGACTGAACTCGCATTGAGATTTGGGGCTTAAACCCACAACCTGCTGACTCAAAGGCAAGAGTGCCACCTACTGAGCCAAACTGACACAAAAAGCTGACTGAATGAAAAAACCTCGTGTTTTTATAGTGCCTCATCATGTCTAAATGTCTCGCGCATTTCACCAGTAATTACTGTCAAGCAAAGCGAATGCTTTTGTACGCAAACACAGCAGCTCACCAGGTTCCACGGACATTAAGTGAATCTGACCTGAAGGATTGTTGGCCAGAAATTTGGGGAATCGCAGCCCAACATGACTCCGATACAGCTAGGTAGATGCAAGACATACTGATTCACAGTGTTCTCTGGTCAGTACTTAGTTTTACTCTTACACATTTTTCATGCTATAATATATACCTTGGCCTTTTACCTCAATCCACTGCTCGTTGTGCTCTGAGACGCCGTCCGGCATGGAGGGCACTATATAAATCAAAGTTGTTGTTGTTGTTGTTTGTGGAACACTGCTGTGTGCAATTAGCTGCTGAGTTTCATCAACAGAATATAGTCAGTTCACTTTAGGATATATTCTGCGAAGGGCTTCGAGACATCTCAAAGACCTGATAAGGCACTATATAAATGCAAGGATGATTATTATTATAATAATGTCCCATTATCCTTGCTGTGGATGCTAGATCCAAGAACAACAACAACATCCAGGAAGCTGAAAGATGATGAGACAATGCAGTTTAAAATGTGCAATTTCTAACACGATTCCTTAGTGGGAAAAATGTTCTGACATTGTTGCGCTGACACAACCAACTTCCAGAGCAGAAGCTCTATGGGGAATAATGGGTTCTCTGTTGAGATTTCTTATTAAGCCATCCTTTTAGAAATCCTGCAGTTTAGACCCTAATCTTATATATAGATATATATATATATATAGATATATATATAAATATATATAATCCTTGTATTTGATACAGCGCATTATCATGTCTTCAAGACGTCTCAAAGCGCTTCACAGAATATGCTGCAAAGTGAATTGACTGCATATTTTGTGGACAAAATATGAGATTTGGGAGGGTTGAAGCATGAAAGGAAATGAAAATACATTTGTGGTTAGTAATATATACTGAAAACACTCAACTCTTAGCCTATTTGCTTCTAAAAGTTTATTGCCCCATGTGTTAGCCAAACTAGATTCAAAGCATTCTCACATCTGAGTCAGAAGGCTGTCGGTTCAAACCAAACATGGGGACTTTGAGCTCAAATCCTAGGTCAGAAAAGGCCAACTTGTGACTATTCTACATATGTAATGCAACCCACATGTGGCCGTGGGCTGCAAGTTGTCCATCCCTTATCTAGGCTATCAGCGCAATGCTGGAGCATTTTGTCAGAAGCACCAACCATCAGATGAGATATTTAAACCAAGGTGTTCTGGCAGACATTAGGATCCCGTGGCACTATTCGAAAAAGACAATGAAATTTCTCCTGGTGTCTTGGTCAACAATACCCACAAATATAAATTGGTCATTCACTTGATGGCTATTCATGGGACATAAATTGTCTGCCACACCAAACAACCATGGTACAAATACCATGGTGTATTTGCACCCACAAAGTCATGGTGTTGAACGGTATCTGTGAAGCGCTTTGAGACATCGTGTTGAAGTAATAAGGCACCATGTTCGAATGCAATAACTAAAGACATAAATTCCCTTTGAACGTCAAGGGTTAATTTGTAGTTATAAAATATAAGTCTTTCCATGTGAGATTCAGGTCTGGCACATGTGGAATATTTACAAATGATGTTGCAATTGATCCTGTGACACTTGTTCCCGGCTCTGTGATTGGGATGAACTAATGTCACAAGATCGATTTCAATGTAATCTCATGTAGAAAACGCACAATATCTGCCGAGCGGGTCACGTTCTAAATGTAATTTTTGATGAGTCAATTTTGAGTCTTAACTTTCAAAACGAGATAATTGATTAGATAGGAGCATGAAGGTTGCCATCTGATTTTGCTCAGAATGTAAATATAAAACTGTGGATGTCCATAGCATATTTTATCAGTGCGGAACTTGATACCTATCCCTATGCGGTGCTTAACAGCCTCTGGTTACAGCTGCTGAATAGGAGAAGATTGATCCTGTTATAACAATTAATATTATCATAGAATCATAGAAATATACAGCACAGAAGGAGGCCATTCAGCCCTACGTGTCTGTGCCGACTCTTTGAAAAGAACTGTCCAAATCAATCCCACTCCCCCACTCTCTCCCCACTGACTTGCATACCTGCCATCCCCAAATAACTATCTACTTCTCTCTTAAAAAAAAACTTTGTTATTGAATCAGCTTCCACCACCCTTTTAGGCAATGCATTTCAAATCCAAACAACTCACTGTGTGAAAACATTTCTCCTCATCTCCCCTCTGTTTCTTTTAAAAACTGTTTGTGTCCTCAGCCTACTGACCCACCCATCAGTTATATCAAATGAACAAAATGATTACTATTATTATAAAGAGTGACTATTTATTGGCAAACTGGCAGTTAATTTATGCACATCAAGGTCCCACAGCTATGAAGTAAATGGCCATATTTATCGAGGGGATTGTTGGTTCAGATACTGGGAGAAATTCCTTTCTCTGTGGGATATTTAATGTCCATCTGAACAATTAGACAGGACCTTGGTTTCATGACTCCTTTGAAGGACGGCACCATTGACAATCCTGCATTTAATTTACTTTACGATATATTCTGTGAAGTGCTTTGAGATGTCTCAACGATGTTACCAGGCACACTATCAAATGCCAAGATTTTTTTTATTATGATGCTTTTTTTATTATAATCCCTAACCCAGCAGTGCACTGAAAGGTTGCCGATTTAGAAATTATTCTCATAGCTATTGTGCCTTATTTTTCCTCCAAATCCAACTAAAAAAAAATTAATTGTCCACCTGTCTTAGTGAGAATTATAGGACCAATGCTGCTGCATTAGTATTAATAACAATATTCACTTTATTTCCAATTAACCTCTTTCTATAAATATGTATTTTACGCAAAAGGACACAATAAAGGGTTTGTTGTAAAAGGCTTCATTATAGGACACACACATCTGTGACACATAGACAATGCTTGCGCTGCTTAATATCTTGCAATTTACCATTATCTCAGATATATTGTTATAAGAGCTGTTAAGGTCGGATACAATAAGAGAGTGCATGCCCTTTGCAAAAATATACATCCCGCCTAGTTCATAAAGAAAACCATTGTAGAAAGGATCTGCTCCGCTTGTGGAACAATGACTGTGTAAAACAGTAATAGATTTTGACGAATGGTTATTAATTATATCCTCAGATTTGTTGAAAAACCTACAACATTAAAAGAAAAGTCTCAATGCATGTTAAAGTAGTTCCTCTTAAATGTACCAGTGACTGTCTATCTGAAGGCAGCCAATCCACTCATAGTAATGACTCACAAATCTCCGGCAGTATTTTGGAGGGATTTTTGCCAAGGCACTAAGACAAACTCCTTTCTTTTTGTGAATAGTGTTACGGCTTCTTCACCATGTGGCTAAACAGGCAGGTGGCAGGTCCAATCTATTTATTGGTATCTATTTTATAGCAAAGATCTTATGCATTATGAACACATTCCAATTTGGCAGTTATTTATCTGTTCCTCCCCAGTGAAAAATAAACCATGGGCCCAGGGAAAGAAATTTGCCTACAAAATGTGCAATCACTACACTTTACAACAAATCCCGTGAAGTATTTTGATTCACCCTCCTCAACTGAAAGGCCTCACATCACATGCAGGGATTATTTATTAAATCTAATCTGAATATATATTCATGCTTTGAGTTCTTGGAAATTGGGACATCTTTATTGAAATTGTTAGGTCAGACGGACATTTGATGTGTGCTCCCCGCTTGAGTATCCAAATCAGACTGAGAATTCCACATATCCATGGCACTTCACAGAGAAATCTCCCGTGCCTGTAATGGAATGTGTACTGTCTCTTCCTGAAGAAACAGGAGAATAATCCCGGAGAATAATAGGACAAGGTTGGCAAAACTCAAGGTTTGGGGAACACGAGGGTGTACATTGGGGTTCAACTGATGGAGTCAAATGTCTAAAGCTTCATAACTTGCCATGGAGAGGTCTGGCAAACTTCACTGCTGCTTGTCCAGCTACGAACACCCTATCCATAAGATTTTCAAGTGGAATCTAAAGATAATAAAAATAATAATAATCCTTACTAGCACCTTACTACATTGTTGATATGTATCAAAGAGCTTCACAGAATTATACTGTAAAGTGAATTGACTGTATTTTTGGACGAAATGCCGCAGATGACTGCTCACAGCTTTGTCCAACAAACAGCAGTACAACAACAACAACAACTTTGATTTATATAGCGCCCTCCACGCCGGACGGTGTCTCAGAGTGCTTCACAACAATGTATCCCGGGACCAAGCCAGGGGCAGGGGTAAAAAGGTGACCAAAGGCACGGTCGAAGAGTAAGGTATTTAGCTGCGACCTGAAACTGGGAATAGAGGGGGCCGAGGCAAAGTGAGTGAGGAAGAGAGTTCCAGAGCCTCGAGGCATAGTGGCTGAAGGCACGGTTGCCAATGGTGGAGCGGAGGATTCGGAAGACACAGAGGAGGCCAGACCCAGTGGAGCAAAGGCAACGGGTGGTAGTTTGAGGAGAGAGGAAGTTGGAGAGGTAGGGGCATGCAGAGGAGTGGAGGGATTTGAAAACAAAGGTGAGGATCTCGAAATTGATCCTCTCTGGGATAGGGAGCCAGTGAAGTCTGGCAAGGACTGGGGTAATGGAGGAGCAAAGTTTGGTGCGGGTGAGAATGCGGGCGGCAGAGATTTGAATGAGTTGGATTTTATGGATTGTGGTGGAGGGGAGACCGGAGAGGAGGGCATTGGAATAGTCCAGCCGAGAGGTGACAAAGGCATGGACCAGGGTTTCAGCAGCTTTTGGGGTGAGATATTGCTGGAAACAGCCAATCCGTCGGAGGTGGAAAAAAGTGGTGCTGGTGAGTGACCGGATATGGGGGAGGAAGGACATTTGGGGGTCGAACCTGATGCCTAGGTTGCGCACTGATTGAGTGACCACTAGTAGTGTATTGAGTGACCACATTTTTTGTGAAGATAGATTAGGGCATGTGGGGTGATGGGGGTGGGGTGGGTTGATAGTAGGCAGACGGATTGAAATATCTATGCGTAGTTTCATTTATTTTCATTTTTGCAGAAAACTAAATGATCGTCTTGGTGCAAAAAATCCTTCTTATACATACAGTATATATTATATATATATATATATTATATATATAAATATATATATATAACAAAAATGACTTGAAATGAGAGATTGTCAGAGAAATAATTTTGAACGAGTTATTTTGTTCTTGCTTTTCTGGCCCTCCATCAAGTCAGGACTGATATAGCTATCAAAGTTGATCTTATGCTTGAAAGAGCAAAATCCATCCAGCACATTGGAGGAAGCATCTCCTGCCTTTTCTCAGCTCGTTTCTTTTGTGTTGAACAGTCAGAATTTTTACGATTGCCATTCATACAACCATTTCCCTCAACTGCAGAAGGTGCATTGTTTTATAATCAGAACATTACCAGGGTGAAATTTCATTACACAGATGGTGATGAACCAATTTATATCATCAAAACACAGCAGGTATAAATGATCTTGTAGGCACTTTTTTTTTTGCACTCCGAAATTACATTTATATTAATGTCACTCCAAATTTCATTGCCTGGAAAATGATATTGCCATGCCTTCCCTGTGCTGGAGAATAGATAGAGTGATGAGCTTGAAGCCCACTGCCAAAAAAGAAACTCATTTAAGAGTTCTACTTGAATCAACTCTTTGATTGACGTTAACCCAAATCCCTTCCAGCTTCTGATGGAATGTTTAAAAAGTCTCTGATGGACAAAGGCAGAAATTTTCAGTTAATTTTTATTAATGTATGCTGACAACCTTTCCATCTCCTCTGACAGAAACTGTACCATTCGAATTGATTGTCTTCTGTTCTGAATGCAATATTATTATTTTTGCTCCTTCTTCTCCCTGCTTCCCCCGAATCATAAATCATTGAAGTGAAATTTATTTACCTGCTTATTTCAATATTTATTTGTTGACATAGTCAAATAGGGCGACTATGAGAGACGCCTGGGGCACCTCGTATGTTCATTAAGAATTTTTGCAACACGTCTAATTACTTATTAATACATTCTGCGGACTTTCAGAAGCTCCATTGCATTGCATATCCACACTCAGCATCATCTCCTGCACCACATTGGACAAAGCATCTCTTGCTTTTCCCCCCACAAATCTGTTTCTCTCCTCTGTCCTCTCTCTCTATGCAATATCACCCGCACCACAGCACCATGTGCATTTGGCCCATTTTAACCCTTAAATTCACAACCATTTGTGGGACACCATTTTGCGCAATTGGGTGCTGCATTTCTCCACAGAACACACTGTCGCTTTACAACATAGCGTGTGACGCAATTTGAGGCATGTCAACGATGTGATAAGGCGCCATATCAAATGCAAGGATTATTATCATTATTATTGTTGTGTGTGTGCTGGCTCATTTTAGGGTAATCCTTTCAGTCTTATTCACCCATACCTTACTCCATTTTAGGAATGCATCCAGTTCCCTTTTTAAAGCTAGCATGGATCCTGCCTCAACCACAAATCCAGCCAGGGCATTCATATCCTCTCTCTGTGAAAAAAGAAGACTCTCCTAATGCCTCTGTCTGCTCATTTGCTGACAATCTAAACTTGATACCCTCCAGTTCCAGGGTTGGCACGCTCATTTCTCCTCTTCCTCCTCTCTCCTCCCACAAACAACACTAGCACCAAAAGCACAGACCGATCAATTTGTCCCAACTTTCAACTCCCAACACAATCTTATACCCCTAGATTCCTCATCTTTATATTCTCCTATATGTATCCTCTGTACTGCCAACTTTGATTTATTGTTTGATTCTCAGCCCTATCATTGCCCTCCACCCACGCCTCCACCTCCCCTATCTCCACCACATTCAGCCACTACACCCAAGCTCTTTGGAACTCTCTCCCCAAACTTGTTGTTACTTACAGCTATTTTCATTGGCTTAAAATCTTCTGAGAAACGTTACCTTTGGCTCATTTTTGGATGGGCCAAGACAGTGGACTAAGAGGATATTGGTTTAGAGCTGTAAAGGGCAATTTCAGAACAGATGCCAGGAAGCTTTTCTTTACTCCAATGCCAATTCATGACTGAAACAGTTTACCAGGAAAGGTGGTAGAGGCCAGGACATTGGGCTCATTTGAAACATAGTTTGATGCTGTCTTGGGAGGATACTTGGGTGGCTATTCTGGAGGGATGAGATTAGATGGGCAGAAGGACATCTGAAATAATCTTGTGATTTTATGAATATCCCCAAATTCAACCCGCTTTTCAACCTGCTTGGTGACACATTGAGATCTATCCTAAATTGAGTTTTTTTTTAAAAAGGTATCCTAAGTGAAAGGTGGAGTTTCTGTGCAAATTCAAGCCAACAATCCCCCAGATAAAAGTGCTGATTCACTTCATGGCTATTCATGAGACATTTCTGTGGTCAAATTGCCTAACACTTTCAAAATGCACAGGCACTGCACTTTCCAAAACCTATCCTATCAAGCGTTTTCTGAGACATAATCCTAACTACCTGTATATCAAAGGCAAGACTTATTTATTGCTATTAAACTGTAGTTGTAATAATATTGGCAACAGCAATGCCATCCGTTGACATTCTTTGATTATTGTACAGATAAGCTGGAAGTTGGAAGCTGGAAAATACATTTATATAATGTGAATGATATCGATATCTGAAGAGCCTTTTCAACAACAACAATAACAACAGATTACATTTATAGAGCGCCTTTCACGTCGGGAGGACGTCCCAAGGCGCTGCACAGGAGGCGTGTGACCCGAGCTGGGAGGGGAGTGTTTGGGAAGGGGTGAAACACGAAGGGGAGGTAAAAGAGTTCGGGGTGGAACAGAAGGCACGATCGAAGAGGAAAGTCTTCAAACCGGTCTTGAAAGAGGAAAGGGAAGAGATGAAACGGAGGATTGAGGGATTCCATTCCAAAGGGTGGGAGCGGAGAAACTGAAGGCCTGGCCTCCAATGGTGGGGCAGTTCGGGCGGGGGGCTTGGAGCAGGCCAAGTCCTGTTGAACGGAGGGTCCGGGTGGGCTTGTAGGGGGAGAGTAGATCAGTTAAATAGGGTGGGGCAAGGCCGTGTAAGGCCTTGTAGGTGAGGACGAGGATCTTGAACTCGATCCTCTGGAGGATGGGGAGCCAGTGGAGACGGGCGAGTGTGGGGGTTATGTGGTCGCGGAGGCGGGTGCGGGATAGTACACGGGCTGCAGAGTTTTGGATGGCCTGCAGCCTGTGAATGGAGGAACTGGGGAGGCCGACGAGGAGAGAATTTCCGTAGTCCAGCCGTGAGGTGATGTACGCGTGCACGAGTGTTTCGGCAGCGCGGGGGGTAAGATAGTTGCGGAGCCTGGCAATGTTGCGCAGGTGGAAATAAGCGGTGCCGGTCAAGGCGCGGATGTGGGGGAGGAAGGAAAGTTTTTGATCGAACATTATGCCGAGGTTCCTGATTGGGTTTGTGAGGTGGAGAGTGCAGCCTTGGATGTTGAGGCTGGCAGCGCCCGATGTGCGGAGGCGCTGGCTTGAGCCAATCAGGAGGGCCTCGGTCTTACTCACGTTCAATTGCAAAAAGTTGTCCCTCGTCCACGACTCGATGTCGGACAGACATGCTGTCAGAACATCGATCGTCTGGGGGTTGAGGGTTGAGGCAGAAATGTACAACTGGGTGTCGTCCGCATACATGTGGAAATTTACCCCATGTTTGCGGATGACGTCGCACAGAGGGAGCGTGTAAACTTCAACTTCTTTTGGGGAACGTAGATGAATCATTCATCTCATTTGAAACTATAGTGCTATAAATTTCTCCCAAATCTCATCATTTGGGCTGCCAACCTTTTTGCAGGTCAAATATCATCAGGCATAACACAGCATAACATGACATCACGTTGACAGAGGCAGATCATGACTTTGGGCGAGGCCTTGTTTGGTTTAAAGTGCCATTATTGTTGCGTTAACAGGTGAGTCTGCGCTGATGTGATTAAGTAGTTATGTCTCCACTCATATTTGTTACCAGAACTTTGGATACTCCTGTTTGAAGTTAAAACAAGTAGACCCTAAATAAGCCATTGGCTTCATGGCTGTTTGAGTGATATTGCTATGCACAAATTGGTTGCTACTTTTGTGGAAGAAAGCTAGACAGTCACTATATTACACATTTTTTAAAAATCCCGTGGTGCGCTTTGACACAGTTTGACCATGTGATAAGGTGTTATAATTACAATCTTTGCATTTGATACATCTCCTTCATTGAGATGCGTTAAAGAGCTTTGCAGGACTTTGGTTTAAATTGCAGTGATCGTGTGTTTTGTAGGCAACTCAATTCGTGCACAGTAATGTCCAACAAATAGCCATGGAGTGAATGACAAAGTTTATCTGAGAGAATGTTGGCCAGGATGCAGGGACAAAACTCCGCTTTTCAAATAGCGCCATGGTACCTTAAATGTCTACCTGAGCAAGCACAGAGAGGACCTCGATTTGAACCCCACACAAAGGAAATCGCTTTTCACAGTGGAAGTCCCCGATATAATAACAATATAATAATCCTTGCATTTGATTTAGCACTTTTCACATCTTATTGACATCTCAAAGCGCTTCACTGAGTATACTGCAAAGTGAATTGACTGTATATTTGTGGGCGAAACACGGCAGCCAATTGCACACAGCGGTGTCCCACAAACAGTCGCGGATTGAAAATGACCAAATATTATTATTGTGGTTTTCTTTGGAGGGATTATTATTAGACGTGTGGAGTAAGGAAACTTGCCCAAGGTTTCGCCCTGACCTGCCTGGATTCGAAGGTCTCACGCTTGTAAGGTGAGTGCTTTAACCACTGAGCTACAGGAGCGATAGCAGTGCATTGGAACGTCAGACTAGTCTGTGCGCTTAAAGTCTCAACATTGGGCTAAAATCGCAAACCTCCTGACTCACAGATGAGAGTGTTACCAATTGAGCTGGGCTAACACCTAAATATTTAACGTATTACTAAAGAATATTTACATGTATGCAAGTACCTGCTGTGCACCATTAGTTTGTTGTTCCAGTTGGACGGTGCTGTATTATCTTCTAACTTCAACCAGGCAACTCTGCATATTAATATAAACTGTGCTCGAGCTATGAAACACTATTGTACTAGGCTGATTTTCCTTTGCGGAATCAGATAATTTTATATTGATATGTCTTACGAAATTTCAATATTTCACCCTCAAAATACAGTCAATCCATTTTAGAGTGTATTCTGTGAAGAGCTTTGAGACGTCTCGACTACGTGATAAGGATAATACGACGTGACTAGTCAAATGCAAGGATGATTATTAATTAGTAAAACATTCCCAACTCGTGAAATTGCATGCAAAATCACAGGCAGGCATAACCCAGAAACATTTGATCTGTTCCACAATCCAGATACTTTTAATAATCCTTGCATTTGGTATTGCACTTTATCAAGTCATTAAATATTTTAACGTCTATCTCAATAGCCATTGGCAGGACTGTGTTGTCACCTGACAGAGTGAGGTGGAGAGATTTGATTCCAAGTATGCATATTGTTAGAGAAAGGGAGAGACATAAGCACACAATTAAATGCAGAGAGAGAGAGAAGAGAGAAAGGAAAAGACTCAGATAAAATCCCTCCACTCCTCTGCAGCCCCCTATCTCTCTGATCTCCTCTCCCCACAACCCAGCATCCATTCCCTTCGCTCCTCTGGGTCTGGCCTCCTCCATGTCCCCCGAGGCCTCCACTCCACCCTCGGCGGCCGTGCCTTCAGCCACTACGCCCCGAGGCTCTGGAACTGCCTTCCTCACTCGCCTCACCCCCTCTCTTCCCAGTTTCAGGTCACAGTTGAAGACCTTTCGCTTCGACCAAGCTTTTGGTCACCTTCCTGCCCCTGCCCCTGGCTCGGTCCCGGGATCCGCTACTGTGAAGCGCTCTGAGACGCCGTCCGGCGTGGAGGGCGCTATATAAATCAAAGTTGTTGTTGTTGTTATAAAAGCAAGCACAGTTAGAATGCCGGAAATAGGCACACAGAAACGCAGCAAGAGACAGTCACATGCACGCATACACACAGGCAGTTAGAAAATCACAGACAGATATACATACAAGTCGTAAGAAAGGCAAAGATGCACTCACATAAAGGCAGAGATCGACAGATACACACTGGCAGAGAAATGTAGACACACCCACATACACAGTTACAGGAAGACAAGAAAGAGAGACACACAGACAAACAGAGAGAACCTGGTATTTTCAAATTTAAAGTGGGGCCAATCCCAAATTGGTGTGGATATCAGGATTTCTGCTGTGATTAAAGCATAGTAGAAATTTTTTTTCTTGCAAAATTCAGGTTCAACTAAGAAAGGATTATTTGGTCACGTGACATCAAGTGTGACGGCTTTTCGTAAATTTTCGAAGTTAACAGTGATCAGAAGCCACCTGCAATAATAATAATAATAATCCATGCATTTGATATAGCAACTTATCACATTGTTGAGATGTCCCAAAGCGCTTCACAGAATGAACTGTAAAATCATTCTGTGATTCTAAATCACAGAATGATTGTATATTTGTGGGCAAAACACGGCAGCCAATTGTGCAAGGCAGTGCTCCACAAACAGGCGTGTTTGAGTGACCCAATTATTATTCGTTAATGATTTTACATCTGGTTTGTGGGGCAGTTTAGGACACATCAAATGATTCAAGGATATTTCTACCTGTGATTTTGCACCCAATTTCATAAATTGGCAATGTTTTATTTCATAAGATGTATCAATATAAAATCATCTGATTCTGCAGCAATAGACGATCAGCACTATAGCATAGTGCTTCATCGCTTGAGTACAGTTTGTATTACTCTGCAGAGCTGGCTGGCATAAGGCAATACAGCACCATCCAACTGAAAGATATTGACTTGGATGGTATACTAAAAGCGAGCCTAAAGAATAGTCACATTTGCACAGAGACGGAGAATGATGGCAATTCTCCTTGCCAGATGGTCAGCGACTAACAGTCTAAGCTGAGAGGTCCAGAAGCTAACAACAGACATAGTCGTCTGACTCCAAGCCTCCTCCTGGGACAGGCCTCCTCCTCCCAAATCCTCCGCTCCACCAATGATGTCCGTGCTTTCAGCCAAACTTTGGAAAAGATCTTTTCTCTTCAACTTTCTCTTTCTCTTCAACCGTGCTTATGGTCACCTTCCTCCTCCTCTTCCTCCGTCTCGGGCTCTGCCATTGTTAAGCACTCTGAGATGCCGCCCGGTATGGAGGACGCTACATAAATGCAAGTTGTTGTTGTTGTGTATTTGTCAGTGAATTAGGCAGGAAACATACACACAATCACACAATACAAACAGCCGTAAAATGTTGTCAGTTTTTCCTTTTTTTTCTTTCTCTCTCCCTCTCCTTCCTTCCTCTATTTCTCCCTCTCTCTTTCTATGTCTTCCCTTTCTTTCTTTCTTTCTTTCTTTCTTTCTTTCTTTCTTTCTTTCTTTCTTTCTTTCTTTCTTTCTTTCTTTCTTTCTTTCTTTCTTTCTTTCTTTCTTTCTTTCTTTCTTTCTTTCTTTCTTTCTTTCTTTCTTTCTTTCTTTCTTTCTTTCTTTCTTTCTTTCTTTCTTTCTTTCTTTCCCTCTCTCCCTGACGGATACTATGTATTGCCTGTGTAACCTGACGGTATACACTGTTTTGAGGGGGGTGAGGTGGGAGAAGGAGAGAGAGGCAGGGGGACTCTTCCGTCCTCCATTGTAGAATTTTGCTTTGTGATTGTGTACTGTGTTTATAGACTGTAATCGATATTTATTGCTTTATTGATAAGTATCCATACAAGATTCTGTTATTATTTAGTCTATTATTAATATGCTATGCTTAAAAAATTTGTGTTGGGTTTTTGGCAGATTGGCCAGTTCCCGAGGGTGCCGGATAAACAGGCTTTTACTGCATGTTTTTTTTTTCAAGGGAATATTATTAGGTGTATGAAGTAAAGAATCTTGCCCAAGGATTCGCCCTGCCTGGAATTGAACCCAGGTCGCAAGGCGAGTGCTCTAACCACTGAGCTACAGGAGTTCACAAAATGTCTACCCAAGAACCTCGTTTTGACATCTCATCCAAAGGACGGCACTTAGATAATATAGAGCTCCTCTCAACTATCACTGAGAACTTTTTGATGCCAAAGTGATAGTGCTACCAGCTTTGATTTATACAACGCCCTCC
Organism: Hydrolagus colliei; assembly: GCA_035084275.1. Classification (NCBI taxonomy): domain Eukaryota; kingdom Metazoa; phylum Chordata; class Chondrichthyes; order Chimaeriformes; family Chimaeridae; genus Hydrolagus; species Hydrolagus colliei. The sequence goes on from CM068742.1 coordinate 148,394,704, forward strand.
ACGCCGCGCGGCGTCTCACAGCGCTTCACAATAACGGATCCTGGAGCCGAGTCAGGTGCAGGGGGGAAAAAGGTAACTGAAGGCGCGAGACTTTAGCTGAGACCTGAAATTAGGAAGAGAGGGGGTGAGAAGATTTCACAAACAGTGCCACCGAGATAGCCAAACAAGACAATGGTTTAATGACTGATATGAAAGACGAGTTAAAATACCTGCAACTATCAGATTTATTATAATAGAAGGCTACAATTTCAAAATGTGCTATTGATAATAACCCATCATTATCTATCATACATTTTTAAAAATCTCCCATGTGACAATAAATATGTTAAATTACCCCATTTATAATAATGGAAATGTAATAGTAAGGCTTTTCAAAATGTTCCCACTCATATGAACTATTTCATGTAAACACCTAATGGTGATAACTTTCTTTGTTTCGCCCACAAGTATACAGTCGACTTTCCTGCTTTTCTTCCCCCTGCCTCAACCCCTCCCCTTTTGCTTCTTTACCCCCTTTTGCCCCTAGTTCCACTTCCGTGACTGATTGTGGGTCACTGCTGTGCGCAATTTGGCTGCCGCGTTTCGCCCACTAATGTACAGTTACTTTTCCTACTATGCTTTATCCTGCCCTGATCCTTCCCATCCTGCTCTTGTCCTACCTGACTGTACAGCGCCTTGGGATGTCCTCTCGACGTGAAAGGCGCTATATAAATGTAAGTTTTGTTTGTTTGTTCTGATTGTTCATATCCAGTTTATAAAAATCCTTACAGTTGACCACAACACCTTTTACATTGGGAAGATCTCTTAAAGTGTAGCTGGTCACAGCAGCCCAATTGCATACAGCAATATCCCATAAATAGCCAGGAAACGAACGACCAATTTCGTTGGAGGCATTCTTGGCCAGGAAACTGGGAGAATCTCCTTCTCTTTTCACACAGTTCCATGGGATCTTTAACATCCACCTGGACAGGCAGACGGGGCCTTGGTTTAACATCTCATTCAAAAAATGGCACCTCTAATAATGGAGCTTTCCCCCACAGTGCATTGGAATGTCAACCTGGACTGTGAGTCCAAAGTCTTGACCCAGAGATGAGAATGTTACCAGCTGAGCCTTGCTGCCAGAAACCAAAAGAACAAGAGAATTAATGGTCTACTGTCACACACATTAATATATGTCTCGAGGAGAGTGCAGAAGGTATTAGTTGAGGCTGAAATTGTGAATCTGACAGCATGAACCAGCCTATAATCAATGGAGTTTACAGAAAAATGTTCCTTTGCATTTGCCTTACATTCTTTTTAACAACTAGAATAATAGTACTGTAATAAAAATAATCTTCAAAATGATATAACAACTTTCACGGAACACTGGGAGAAACTTGCTTCTCTTTTTTTGAATTGTGCCAAAATGTTTAAAATTCCCCCAATTACATTTTGAAATTTTCTCTTAGTTTCACTGTAAAAAATAAGTTGAAAAAACAGTGACCACACATTTTAGTTGATGTCAAGCTTGTGTGTAACTGAGTATGTAACTCAATGCCTTGGACGTCCTTCCGATGTGAAAGGCACTATACAAGTGTAATGTTGTTGGTGTTGTCATTGTGAGTTCTCAGTTCATTCTGGTTCAATTCAACTCCAAAGGTCCTAAGCTATAAAGCCATTACAAGCTCAATTCTCTGTTATAAATAAGTCCTTCAAGTCAATTTCAGAAAACACTTTACTAAGAAAAGCCTGGTCTTTGTATCCTTTTTTCCCCGTCTTTTTCCTGTCATCATCCTCTCCCTTGTTCCCTTTCACCCTGAGTGATGCTCCTGTTTCGTGCAGTTTTCTCAATAAACAAAATAGCTTGGAAGCACTTACCTATCACAAATGGACATTGCAGTGTCACTCTTCAAAATAATATGCAAATGCAAATGTTCCCCTTGATCAATGGTGCTGTTGTTGATCAAACATCGACCTCCAAACTAAACAAAACCTTAATCACTCCGTGAGAACTCCCAACACATTAACTTTGAGCACCGCATGTATCAATCCCTGTAGCTCAGTGGTTGGAGCACTCAGCATACAAGTGAGAGACCTGGGTTCAATTCTAGACAGGGCAAAACCTTGGCCAAGTTTCCTTACTCCACACACCTGATAATAATCCATCAAAAAAACTCACAATAATAAATTGCTCATTTCAATCCATGAATGTTTGTGGGAGAATTGGTTGCTATGTTTTGACCACATATATATAGTCAACTCACTTCACAGTACAGTAGAAGTCCTTTGAGACATCTAGAAGACGTGAAAAGCGCTATATCAAATGTAAAGATTATTATTACTATGTTGAGATTTTTTTTCTGGGGGATTTGTTGAGGACACTTAGGAAAATCTCACCTGTCTTTTCAAATAATGCCATAGAGTCTCTATCATCCACCTGGACAGGCAGATGGGATCTCAGGCAAACATCTTATCCAAAAGATGGCAGCTCCATCAAAGAAGTGCTCCCCCTAGCACTACATTGGAATGTCAACCTAGAGAGTGAGTTTAGAGTTTCGATCTGTGAGTTAGAGCTCGAGTCCGCAACCTTCCGTCTCAGAGCGAGAGAGTGCTACCAACTGAGTCAGGCTGACACGAATTTTGGAGATATCGAGTCCAAGTGAAGTGTCATGACTCTGCATGATGTAGAGCAAGATTCCCTGAGGACAATTCTCATTACATGACAGGTGTTTTTTTGAACCATCAGCCACATAGCAGCTAAATGGCACCAGAACACTATGTAGACACGATTATAAGTAATCTTGTACACCATAGGGCAAAAGCCATGTGATGTTATGTGGATGAGCTGTAATTATTGAGTACTTTTTGGCATGTGTTCAACTACTTCTGGACATGTAACTATTCTATGTAATTCCCTCCTTGCTCAGTTCTAAGGTAATTTACAGTGTTTCCAATTTGCACCTGCTCTCAATCCCACGTTCTCAGTTGTACAATTTTGTCCAAGTTCCTCTTTAACAGTAAATTGATCCTTTGTTTTTCTCATGTGAGGTATCTCATTTTAAGGCTAAATATCTAATCTAATTGTCCATTTAATTGTCCCTCACAGCTCTCTTTCAGACTGGGGATCATCCTCATTGCTCTCCACTGCACTGCCTCCAAGGATTCTGTATGAATTGCAAGATAGCAAATGAATTGCCAACCAGTACTAAGCAAACAGTTTGAAAGAACAAAGAAGGTTGAGAGGGTGACCTGATCAAGGTCTTACAGTATGAGGGATTGTAGAGTCAATAGGGAGAAATGATTTCCACAGGTACTGTGGTGAGTCAACGGCTAGAGAATATCAATTATAGGAAGATTGCAGTTGGGAAAATAGAGAGTTTAGATTTTCTGTACACACTAATAGTAATTACAATCGAGAGACCTGGGTTCGATTCCCAGCAGGGCGAAACCTTGGGCAAGTTTCCTTACTCCGCATGTCAAATAAAAATCCCTCAAGAAAACCCCCCCAATAATAAATAGTTTCACTTCAATCCGCGATTGTTTGTGGGACACTGCTGTGCACAATCGGCTGCCGCGTTTCGCCCACAGGTATACAGTCAATTCACTTTAGAGTATATTCTGTGAAGCGCTTTGAAACCTAGAAGACATGAAAAACACTGTATCAAATCAATTATTATTAATCAGGATATGGAATGCCTGATGGAGAACGGTGGTTGAGGCAGAATCCATATTATCTTTCAAAGCGAACTAGATAAATAATAATATCTAAAAATAAGTAAACATCAAGAGTATTGGGAAAGGGAAGGTAAATGGGATTGAAAGGATTGCTGTTTAAGAGGCAACATAGACATGATATACCAAAATACCTTCTTCTGTGCTGTCTATTGTTCTAAGAGGATTCTTTTTCTAAAACAACGTACGCAAAACTTCCTTCCACAGCTCTGAAGTATAGTTTCGGGAATTTATCTATCATGCCCCTTTTGGGCTCTGGACAGATTCTGCAATGCCTCAACTCACAAACACCCTGTTTTAGTGGTGACTTCCTTTGCCTGACTGTCCGCTTGCTCTCAATCATTCATACATACAGGTGCAGATCATCATAAGCTGTTCCTACTTGTTTGGGAGTGGGTGGGGGGGGGGAGCCGTAACCAGGAGACACAATTATAGTGATTGTGCGGGGGAGGGGTGGGGTGAGGGAGGGTGTAGAAAACCATTTAGGTGCAACTATTTTAACAAATATGTTGTGAGAATGTGGATCTTGCTGTCTGAAGCAATGTTTGAAACATAGTATAGATGTGAGTAAGAGGAAGCTAGATACCCATGTGAGGGTTTCTGTGGGTGGGGTATGCCCACCTTTCCCTCCCTCTCCCTCCTTACCCCCTTTTCTCCACCCTCTTCCTCCCTGACTTTATCCCACCCCACCTTTCCCTCCCTGTCTCCCTTTACCCTCTTTTCCTCCTTTCTCCCCTGGCCCCATTTCCGCGACTATTAGTGGGACATTGCTGTGCGCAATTTGGCTGCCACATTTTGTCCACAAATATACAGTCGGTTTTCCTGCTCTCTTTCCCCCTGCCCCGACCCCTCCCTTTACCATTTCCCCCCCTTTTTCCCCTAATCCCACTTCCATGTCTGTTTGTGGGACACTGCTGTGCGCAATTTGCCTGCCCACAAACATATAATCAATTTTCCTACTTTTTTTTCATCCTGCCCCGACCCCTCCCGCACTGCTCATGTCCCTACCTGACTGTACAGTGCTTTGGGATGCCCTCTCGCCGTGAAAGGCACTATATAAATGTAAGTTTTGATTGATTGATTGATTGATTGATGGAGCTGTACAAGCTATGCAAACCTAAATTAATAATAATCTTGTATTTTAGATAGCACCTTATCACGTCGTTAAGAAAACTCAAAGTGCTTTACAGAATACACTGTAAAGTGAATTGACTGTATATTTATGGGTGAAACACGACAGTCAATAGTACACAGCAGTGTCCCACAAAAGTCATGATTGAGTGACCAAATTAATATTTATTTATTTTTTCTTGATGGATTATTATCACAAATGTGCAATAAGGAAACTTGCCCCAGGTTTCACCCTGCTGGGAATCGAATCCAGGTATCTCGCTTGTGAGGCGAGTGCTCTAACCACTGAGCCACAGGACCATACTTGACTGTCCACTGCCTTGTGACGTCCTCCCGATGTGAAAGGCGCTCTATGAATGTAATTTTGTTGTTTTGTTGTTAAATGCACTTTATGTATGTAATTTGTTGCTACTTGTTATGTTGGTTCTGATCTTTGCTCCAGTTTATAGTGAGCAGAATAATATTAACTGGGTCGTTTGACTTTACAGGCTGCAGTGTATCCAAAATGCATACATTTGCCAGGTGGGTTGGGGGCCATTACTGCCCATCTCACGAGATAAATAGTGCATTCTATGCCTCCTGTATGTGCCACATGAGTCATATCCTTCATCTACTGGTGAGACAAGAATATAATATTAGTCCACTGGGAAGTTATAAAGCAGTAGATAAAATTATCAACAGAGTAATAGCAAAACTCTTCACAATAACCAGTGGTCCCAACACCTCAATGTAATCACACATCCCAATCCCTCCCTGTAGCATAATGTATTTAGGAAGTGATAATTTTTTTTTACTTAATGGATTATAATTAATTTAAAAGAAACAGTAAATAAAGGGAAAAAAAACACAGGAGGGAGATGCGTAAATATCAAAATGTTGAGTCTGTTACCAGTGACTAATGGTTTAATTTAATTAACAGGACAAAATGTTCTTTTTAGTGTCGGATAGTACACATTTTGAAAATTATGATTATTTTGCTGTTTGTCAAAGTACAACACAATATTAATTCACTGTATTTTTCCTGCAAAACACTGTACATTACAATGAATCCTGTGAAGGGCTTTGAGGTGCCCCTCTGATGTGAAAAGCTCTATATCAACTGCAAAGATTATTATTTTAAGTATTATTAATGGTAATTTTACAGTAAACTCCTGATAACTCAACCCTGACTTAATTTATCACACCCAGTTAAGTAGCCATGCTGTCAAGATCCCAAGTGCTTCCCATGCAAAAGCTTAATAAGGGATTCCATTTTACTTGTTACTCCGCTTAACACGTAATGAGGCGTCTTCTAGAAATTCTTGCAAGGAGTTACAATGTAAAATTGATCGGCTGACTTGTCCTATGAGATAGGCTTTACACCCTGTTGAGTGACTGGAGCAAGCATTCACGTTCAGATCAGAGAGGTAGTTATGCTATTGGAGGACCTCCCTGCCTCCCGCCTCCTTTCAGTGCCTTGGGATATCCTCCTGTCTTGAAAGGAGCTATACAAATGTAATGTTGTTGTTGTAGGATAAATAATAATAACAATAATCCTTGCATTTGATATTGAGCTTTTCACGTCCTAAAGACATCTCAAAGTGCATTAAAAGACATACTATGAAGTGAATTGACTGTATACATGTGGGCGAAACACAGCCGCCAATTGCGCACAGCAGTGTCCCACAAACAGTCGTGGAATGAAATGTCCAATTTGTAATTGTTTTTCTTTCTTGACAGATTGTTATCAGACGTGTGGCGTAAGGAAACTTGCACAAGGTTTTGCCCAGCTCTGAATCAAATCCAGCTGTGAGGCGCTCGTGAGGCGACTGCTTTAACCACTGAGCTGCAGGACTCCACCAGGGTATGAGCTGAGCAGGAAGCCATGGTCCAGCCTCCCGAGAGAGATCTATGCAATGCATCTGAGCATGTTTGCCCAACCTCCACCAATGCCTGCAATCAGTCGTAGTGCCCTCTTGTGGCCAGGGAAGACCTATACCAAATTAACATCTCCAGATAACTCGACACTCAGCCCTTTTTCCCTTGGAGTAACTACTTATCTGGAGGTTGTTGCATTATTTTTGTCTCCAAGTAAAACAGATATTAAATGTTTAACAACCAGCACAGCAGGCAGGTCGGGACCTAAATTAAATTTTTCATCCTAAGGACTACATCTCTGACAATGCAGTGCCCCCTCCTGCACTGCACTGGAGTAACAGTCTTAACGGTGAATATAAAGTACTGATGTGGGGTTTGAACCCATAACCAACTGACTCAGAGACAAGAGTGCTACTAAATGCTGACACAAGAATAATAAATAGAACAATCTTATCGGAAGCGAAACAAACATTGTTTGTTTCTCTCTCCTGATTGCTTTCGGGACTTTCGCTGTGCCTCAGATTGTGTATAGAGGAGTCATCAATGATGACGTTCGTATGAATGTTGCAGCTGTTGAGTCCATGAGTGGAGGAGAATCCATCTCTAACATAGTAGGGCATTGTTCATTATCTCACTAAATTTAGTGCATGTGTTAATTAACGCAATGAGTGTTAATTAACATATCACAGCATTGCAAAAATCCCCCCTATTTATCATACTCCTACTGTGGGTTTTTGCTCACGACTATCTCCTGTGACTGTCTAGGGAAATATTAACCAGAAAATGCCCTTCACATAGAGAAGGGCAGAGGCAATTTTCCCTTAGATCTCATTATACTTGCCCGCCCCCTGCCCACCGCCTCCGTTCAGGCGGGCTCCAATCTGCTCCAAGTCTCCCGCCCAACCTGCCCTACCATCCATTGGTGGCCGGGCTATCAGCCTCTCTGCCCCCACACTCTGGAATTCCATTACACAGTCCATTCGCCTTGCTTCCTCCCTTGTCTTCTTCAAGGTCACTATCAAGACCCTTCTTTTTAGATCTTGCTTTGTGTTGCCCTCCCACCGTGTCCCTCTTCTCCCTCCTACTCTGCCCCTCCTCCATGCTTGGGTCCCAACCCCTGACTGTTCAGCATCTTGGGTCACCCTCCTGATGTGAAAGGCATTATATTAAATGCAAGGATTATTATAATTTTAAAATTATTATTTTAACCTGAGGCACCAGGATACTCCCACCCTCTTTCCGAATGGTGTCATGGGAATCTGTAACATCCACCTGAAGAAGCAGATGGGAACCAAAATTAGCATCTCATCTGAGGCAGAACGTGGGGTAAAATGAAATGTTGAGAAGCATAATTCAAAATCCCTCTTCTCAATAGGCAAACTTTAAGATAAGAACCTATGCATGGAGTGCAATGAACAATTGGAGAGACTGGAAGCAAGATATTCACCCACTCATTCAGACAGCTGAGCGAAATGGACAAAAGGAAGAACTATCATATTAGCGTTTAAGGGCTCTGTTGTACATTGCCTTCATTGCTGTACTCATTCAATTCAATGGAAGCTATTTTTGCTGTGGTTAAGATGGAAGAATGTAATCTTATTGCACTCGACACACAATTCCCAAAACCTGCGCAAATTAGTTCAGCGACTGAGTGCAGTTTGTTGCATTTTAAAAGATGCCAAATAAGCATTTTGGCTGCCGCTTCCCATATTTAATATCAGTCACCAGCTACAATACATAATAATAAGTATAACAATTCTTGCATTTGATATAGTGGCTTATCACATCTTCAAGATGTCTCAAGCACTTCACAGAATATACTGTAAACTGGATTGACTGTATGTTTTTGGGGTGAAACATGGTAGCCAATCATACACAGCAGTGTCCCACAAACAGTCTTGGCATGAATGACTAATTAATCTTTTTTAATGAATTATTACCCCCGGAAAAGTGATCTACCAATCGACTAACAACTGGGATCCTATTTACTGCTAGGTAAATAGAGACATGTGGAGTAAGGAAGCTTGTCCAACATTTCACCCTTTCCCCTGGATAGGATTGTCCTACAGTCTCCCTTCGTCTCATCCCCTCTCTTCCTAGTTTCAAGTCTCAGCTGAAGACGTTTCTTTTCGACTGCGCCTTCGGTCACTTTTTTCCCCCTGCCCATGTCTCGGGCCCGGGATCCGTTATTGTGAAGCGCTCTGAGACGCCATCCGGCGTGGAGGGCACTTTAAAAAAATCTAAGTTGTTGTTGTTGTGCATTGCACATGTGTGCAAGGAGGAGGGGGGAGCAGGTGTACGGGAATACAACAACTCTTGTAGAGCTTATACAGAGTCTGTTACCTCTCATCCAGTCAGTTATTTTTGTATTCTGAGCTCGATTGCGCAGTCCGAGTACCCCACTACATACTGATGAAGATCTAAATGCGACACTGAACGGAGAAAAAAAAGGAAACGTTTAAGCAAATTTGCAAACCAAAGGAGCAATATTGCTCGACTGCTTAAATTGTCTGTCGGGCTGCATTCGGACTGTGATCACTGTCTGTCCTCTGACATTGTTCCCCGCCTTCTCACTCAAATCTGTGGGGACAGAATTTCTTCCTACTGTCCCATTCTATCTGCTGGAAACATTTCATATTATAGGTTTAACATGTCAAACTGAGACACTATGGAATACCAAACAGTGTCTTGATAAGATACAGCTTGGAAATTACTCTCCTTCTCTCTACCCTCTCCTCCCTGCACGAAAATCCACACTGAAGTACATTTTAAAATAAGTAATAATAATCCTTGTGTTTGACAATACATCATCAAAACAACTCACAGGATTCACGGTAAAGAGCAATGACTGTGTATTTTGAGGGTGAATGGGGCAGCCCAATTTGAGTACAGCAAATCTCCCACAAATAGCTGTGAAGTGAATGATAGATCTTAGCTGAGGGATTGATGGTGGGGACAATGGAAGAAAATCCTGTTGTCTTTTGGAATCATACCATGGATCTTGAACGTCCACCTGAATATGGAGACGGGACCTTGGTTCAATGTTTCATCTGATGGAAGGCACCTCCAACAATGCAGCCCCCAATGCAGCTCTCCCCCAGCTTTGCTGCCAGCGTGTCAGTCACAACTGAGCAGTCAGTTCAATTTCCCAACGTGGGGTTTGAAACTCAACAACCGCCTTTGAGACAAGAGTGCTACCGGCTGAGCCAGGTTAGCACCTGTCTTTTCCACATGAGTAAAGTTATGCTTCTTTAATCAAGTAAGATATCACTTATTCATCAAGCCTGCTTATGTAGATTCATATGAATAATACTACTCATAATAATAATAATCCTTGTGTTTGACAATACGTCATCAAAACAACTCACAGGATTCACAGTAAAGAGCATTTGATACAGCCCCTTATCGCCTCTTCGTTACATCTCAAAGCGCTTCGCAGAATATACTGTAAAGTGAATTGGGTGTATATTTTATGGGTGAAACACAGCAACCAATTGCATACGGAAGTGTCTCACAAACAATCATGGATTGAGTGACAAAATTATTCTTTTTTTTGGAGGGATTATTAAACCGGAAAGCAATCCACCAATCGACTAACATTTGGGTTCCTACTTACTGCTGGGTAACAGAGACATGTGGAGCAAATTTTCCCAAGATTCTCCCTGACTGTGGGGGCAGAGTTCTTTCTAACCACCCTCCACCCCTCCTGACCTCAATTCCCAGCTCGGGTACAAAAATCCTTGACTATCCAGCACACTGGGACGTCTTTCTGATGTGAAGGGCACTCTACAAGTGTAATTTGTTTAGATAGCTTTGCAATGAGGCATTATCCTGGACTGTGAATTCAAACTCCCAAGATGGGGGTTAACCCCACAAACTTCTGACTCAGAGGGGAAGAGCTCTACTAACTGAGCTCAGCCAATTCTATTTCTTTATAAAATACAAGTGCATATAAAATACCTCACTCCCTTCGCCTCTCCCCCTCTCTTCCCAGTTTCACATCTCAGCTTTCTCTCACCTTTCTCTTTGACCGCGCCTTTGGTTACCTTTCTACCCCTGCCCCTGGCTCGGGATCCATTATTGTAGAGCTCTCTGAGATGCAGTCCGGCAAGGAGGACGCTATATAAATCGAAGTTGTTGTTCTTGTTGTAAAATAATAATATTATATTATTTATATTCACAGTTTTTGTAACCTGGCTGATTAACAAATAGTTTTAAGCCATTTTCTGTCAATCTATAATAAGTAAGTAAAATATATTACATTTAATTATAAACTTCAACAACGTTCCACACAGTAAACTTTCTGGAGTGCTGTCCACGATCAATTTTGCAGTATTTCTCAATGGATTTCTTGATTAAGAAACAGGCAGTGGTAACAAGGCAAAATGCTTTTAAATGAGAGTAAGGTAGTAACAATTGCAGGCAGGAGGAGATTATCAATTCACAAGCCTACCTGTCTAATCTCCCATCAGATTTGTTTGATGTATCTATCTCACTTCTAATACAAATACAGGTACCCCATCCCAACCACAGTTTTTTCTACCACTAATTTCACTTATACATGGTTGGCTCGCTGCGATAAACCTTGCTAGCCACGGCAATAGTTACTGCTTAACCCTTGCTTATCCACGGGTTTTAACACTAACACAAGCGTTTGGCGCTAGGACCCAGTTGCATTCAACCAGCCACGATGTTGCTTTGCGCTAGGACCCAGTTGCGATGTCACAATCAACCAGCGAAGATGTTGCTTCTCTCTTACAATTAACTAAATAACATGAATTTATTGTTGCTTCTCTGCTTCACCCCCCTTGGTGTCACCCACCACACCACCTTCTCCGCATCCCCCCACCCACCATATCACCCACCATACCACCTTCTCCATATCCCCCCCTCCATGTCACCCACCACACCACATTCTCCGTTTATTTCTCTCTCCCTCTCTGTCTGTGTCTGTGTGTAGATCAGTCAGTCAGTCAGTCAGATAGCCTCATGGATTGCTGCAGATCCTAGCAGCCAAACTTATGCTCCCAAACTTACTCCCCCTATCCCCATGTTTCCCATAGGGCCCTGCAATTTCCAGTAGTGACAAAGCAAACGTACTCCCCCTATCTCCATATTTCCCATAGGGCCCTGTAATTTCCAACCGCAATTTTACTAACAGCGGAGGTTTTCAGGAACGTATCCCCCGCGGTTTGGGAGGGATACCACTACACAGTTACTACGCTTTACAGTAAAATCCCGTGAAGTATTTTAAAATGTTTAACACCATGATAAGTTATTATATCACCCTCAGTCGTCTTTATTGAATCATCTCAACTCACTGTTCATGGGTTCAAATTTGACTTAACATAGGAACACAAGACAATTGAAGAATTTTGTTCTAGTTTCTTTTGCACCTCTTTCAATGGCCTCCAGTGAAGTTGTGAGAAGTCATATGGACCCAAGTTTGGCATTACTGTCAGCCTGGTTCAGCCAGTAGCACTGTTGCATGCAATTTTGGGTTCAAGCCCCACATCAGTGTCTCGGCTGACACTCCAATGTAGTGCTGGGGTGTGCTGCATTTTTCGAGGTGCAATCCTTCAGATGAGGTGTTAAGCATAAGATATTAGTATAAACATAGACACAGCCAATGATGATATTTGCGAGTCTAAATGGACATAAAAGATCCCACAGCAGTATTTAAAAAGAGAAGGGAATTTATCTTGGTGTCCGAACCAACAATCCCCCAAATAAAATTGGAGACTTAATTTCATGGCTGTCAGTGGGACATTGCTGTGTGCAAATTGGCTGCCGCATTCACCTACAAAATATACAGTCACAGCACTTTATAGTATTATCTTGTGAAGCGCTTTGAGATGTCATCTCAATGCGAAAGGTGCTATAAGTACATAATGATTATTATTTTATTAATATGTATTATATTCATTTATCCATAGGAACCAGGCAGAATATTCTGTTATTGCAATTCCTGACTCTGAATTGCAGTGTAAAGTTTTTCTTTAAAGATGGTTTGGATGTTAGGAATCATGTTTAACAGAGAGCAAGTTATATAATATCATAGAATCATAGAATGTTATGTCACAAAAGGAGGCTATTCAGCCCATCTAGTCTGTGCCGGCTCTTTGAAAAGTGTAACTCAATCCCACTGCCATGCTCTCTCCCCATAACCTAACAGACCTGTTCTTCCTAAATAAAGATCTAATTCTCTTTTAAAAGCTGTAAAATATGTGAAACATTTCCAGATAAAATCATTCCATTATTATGAATGGTAGTGAACAAAATACATCTGAGTGAAAAATATCTTAGTCTTCAATTATACGGAAAGGTGCTACACAAATGTAATTTGATTGTTGTCGTTATATACAGTGCTTCTTGTATTTCATATATATTTTGCCCACAAAATATTCAGTCAATTCACTTCAGAGTATATTCTGTGAAGCGGTTTGAGACATCTCACAGGTGTGATAAGGCAGTATATCAATTCAAGGAATATTATCATAATTATTGTCTCTGTTTATAGGTTAAATGGTTGAATTCAATCCCAGTTTGGGTGCAAACTCTGGACTGTCCAGTGCCTTGGCATGCCCTCCCGACATGAAAGATGCTAAATAAATATGAATTTGTTGTTGAGAGAATGTTGCATTTCCAGAGAAGTTGCCCTTTCAACTGAGTTCTGTCTGCCTGTTTAAGTGGATGTTAAAGTTCCCATCAAAAAGAGAAATTTGCGGTATTTCGTAACTTGTTCCTGTGATCAATTCTGTAAATTCAAGCCTTTTTAATAGAAGAAAATTTGTCACCCTTTTTTTAATGGAAGCCCTGACTTGAAAAATGGCCGTAAAACAAGATTGAAAGTCTGTATAAAGTAAAAGGCGATAAGGCTTTGTTAATTGCTTGTCGGAGGAGCTTTTTGGTAAATCCTTGCCAGAATCTGGAAAAAAAATTATGAGCAGCAGGAATCAGTAAAGATGTGGGCCAAATAAGGCTGAGTTAAAGGAGGACTGTCTGTAAGGAATGAGCTCTACAGCCTTAGGGGCTGATGCATCCATCGAATTCTTGATGGTCTGCAGAGAGGAAGGTTTGGAGTTTGTTAGGAAGGGCAGTTCAGAAGCTTTCGATGTTGGTTTACTCGCCCGTTCCCTGGTTACGCTAGGAAAAAATGCAGCATGCAATGCACATTTTGTATTGTCATCAGGCAGCTAATCACTTCATCTGAACTTACAGCATTTATACAGAAGATAAAGTGCTCGTACAAGACACTTTACCTGGATAAAACTCTTCCTTTAATGAATAAGATAAAATTCAGTGTAGTCTGTAAATGACTGTTTTTCTTCCGATCTGCTCAGATAACTGGGCCACACGCTATCCTCTTAATCCGCACTTCTCATTACTTTAAACCAGCTATGAATCAAGGTAAGGATTAGCAGATGTGATTTTGTTTGTCCCATTGTGGGGGTGGTGGGGGTTGGGGGTAGAGGATGTTATGTTATCTGATGGATTTGCTTGAGTTTTTGTTTTGTTTCAGGTGAAGAAGGCCCTTCAGCTTATTTCACAAGATGACAGCATTGATTTGAATGAAGAAAGGCCCTTTGGCCCTTTGGTCTTTTCACCTTTATCAGTTCTCCTCTGAGTCCATTTCCCTCAAATAGTTTGAATTTAACATTTCAGGCTATCCCTTCCTCTCCTTACAGCATCAAACTGTTTATAAATTGAGGCTCAGCGTCCTGGCCTCAACCATACTTCCTGGTAACCTGTTTCACTAGTTTACAATCCTCTGTGCAGATTGTTTTTCAATGAGAATCAAGACAATGAGCCATAGACAACAACAAAACACAACAACAAAATTACACTTGTATAGCGCCTTTCATGTCAGGAGGAAATCCAAAGGCGCTGAACAGTCATTGTTCCAAAGCCAAGCGGGGGTTGGAGATGGGGTGGGTGGACACAAAGTGGGGGGATTTGAGGTGACCGATCGGACCGTCGAAGAGAGGGTCTTGATGTAGGACTTACAGGAGGCCAGGGAGGGGGCTAGTTGGAGGGACTGCGGGATGGAGTTCCAGAGGTTGGGGGAGAACAGCTGAAGGCTCACCCGCCAATGGTGGGGTGGGTGGGGCAGGGAACATCGAGCAGGCCTGCTGAGTGGAGCAGCCGGGCAGGTTATTGGAGGGTTAGGAGGTCGCTATGCAATTCCTGACTCTGAATTGCTGTTGAAGGTTTTTTTTGTAAAGATGTTTTGAATTTCAGTGAACGGGTTTAACAGAAAGCGAGTTAGATAATATGAGAGTCATTTCTAGATAAAATCATTCCAATATTGTGAATAAGTGGGAATAAAATACATCTGATTGAAAAATATTTCTTAATCTTCAATTATCCAATACGTCTAATAAAGCTAAGTAAAGCTCTTCACCAGGATATACTGTAAAGTGTAGTGACTGTGTGTTTTGCAGGCGAAAGATGGATCGAGACTCATGGTTAGGCAAGACCAACTTTGTGTTTTAATGACTGAGGATTGCTTAGACATTCTTTAATTTTAATAATAGTTATTAATTGTTGTCATCAATCAGACCTAAATGAATTATAATAATCCTAGCATTTGATATAGTGCATTATCAAGTCATTGAGACATCTCAAAGCTCGGCACCGAATATCTGTGAAGTGAATTGACAATTTATTTAGAGTGGGTGGTGGGTGGGGAGCAAAACAGGTGAGTGAATTATGTAATTATTTATTTGTTTAATAAATAGATAAACACATAATAATAATTTCTTCTCCTATCTTGCCTTACTTGGTCCTCCAATAGTGCTTTGGTTTCTCTGCATTGCATCTATTCAAACTATTCCATGTAAGGATGCTGAAAGCAGGGGAATAAACAAGATTGTTCGGTCAAAGTTTTTGGCAACTTTCTGCAAAGCAAAACTGAAAAGGCGAATGAATGTCGCAGCCCACACTGCGAGAAATCTCATTATAAGTTCAGCCACTGAAGTTTTCCTCAGCTATTCTAATGATTGGATTTTTAGGTAAGCCTAAAGGATGGCTCTGATTAATGAAGTACCATTGTGCAACCCATGATAGATGATCTGATTCCATTCAGCCTCATAACCCTTCATTGTTATGCGCCAGGCTGATGATGCAAAAGCTAGACTATTACGACCAAAAGCTGGAAAACCAATGCAAAAATAAACAAGGAGCAAATATACCTATAATGATAAATGAGAATAAAAATAATCCTTGCATTTAATGTAGCCTTATCACATATTTGAAACGTCTCAAAGCGCTTTTCAGAATACACTGTAAAAGTGAATTGACTGGATATTTTGTGAGTGAAACATAGCAGCTACATGTAAGCAACCATGGATTGGAGTAACCAATTTATTACTATTATTTTTTTGAAGGAATTATTATCCCTGGAAAAACAACCTACCAATCAAATAACAAACTAATTCCTGCAAATTATTGCAATTTATTAGACGATGTGCATTGTCCATGATATAAGCACACCGAGGTGGAAGTTAACGTTAAAATCCTTTCTGATTCTAGATAAGCACTATTAATAATAATAATAATTCTTGCCTTTGAAACAGCACTGTATCACATCATTGTATTATTATTATTATATTATTAAGACAACTTAAAGCGCTTCACAGAATATTCTGCATCCAAATTGACTGTACATTTTGTAGGCAAATTGTACTTCACTCACTTTGTGTTCCACATGTTGAGGTGTTAGTCTGGTTCAGTTGGTAGCAATCTCACCTATGAGTTAGAAAGTTGTGGGTTCGAGCCACATATTGGGACTTTGAGCTCATAGTCTAGGTTAATGTTCTCCACGTTGTTGGAGGTACTGTGCTGGTATTCTTATGTGATCAGAACAATAAAGATCAAATCGCACTATTGAAAGAGAAGGGAATTTCTCTCAGTCTCTGGGCTAGCAAGACTCCAGATAAAGGTGTACATTAAGGCATTGGAAAGGGTGCAGAGGAAATTTACCAGGATGGTACCAGGAATGAGGGACTTCAGCTACGAGGAAAGGCTAGATAGGCTAGGCTTATTCTCTCTAGAACAAAGAAGATTGAGAGGAGACCTAATAGAGGTTTATAAGATTATGAGAGGTTTCGACAGAGTGAATAGGGAAAGACTGTTTCCATTGGTTAGCGAATCAGTGACTTGTGGCCACAGATTTAAAATAGTTTCAAAACGAAGCAGAGTGGAGTTGAGGAGAAATTTTTTCACTCAGCAGGTTGTTCAAATCTGGAATGCATTGCCTGAAAAGGTGATGGAGGCACATTTCATAACAGCTTTTAAAAGGGAACTAGATCTTTATTTAGTAAGAGCAGGTCTGTTAGGTTATGGGGAGAAAGCTGGGCAGTGGGATTGAGTTGCTCTGTTCAAAGATCCGGCACAGACTAGATGGGCCGAATGGCCTCCTTTTGTGCCATATAATTCTATGATTTTATGATTCAGATGAAGGCTGTTTGTGTTGCCTTGTTGTAGGTAAAATGCTGCCACATTCGCCTATGAAGAAACCACTAGCACTTGAGAGCAATTGAAACATATCAATGTAATAAATTGTTCTGAAAATGTTATATCTTTCTTCTAACACTCAACTCAACAGTATTGCAAAGTTAGCCAGAATAAACTGGGAGACGAGACTTAAAGATTTCACAGTAGACCAGCAATGGCAGACATTCAAGGAGATAGTGCAAAATTCCCAACGAACACATATACCTTTGAGGAATAAGAATGCCACGGGAAAGGTGGTTCAGCCATGGCTAACTAGAGCAGTTAGGGAAAGTATCAAATCAAAAGAAAAAGCCTATAAAACAGCAAAGATGAGTAGTAAACCCGAGGATTGGGAGAACTTTAGGGAACAACAGAGGAGGACCAAAAAATTGATCAAAAGGGAGAAAATAGATTATGAGGGCAAACTAGCAAAGAACATAAAAACAGACTCCAGGAGTTTTTACAAATATATAAAGAGGAAAAGGCTAGCGAGGGTGAATGTGGATCCATTACAGGCAGAGACCGGAGGAATTATAATAGGGGACAAAGACATGGCAGAGTCATTAAACAAGTATTTTTCTACAGTCATCACCGTAGAAGACACTGGAAACATACCAAAAATAGAGGGGAACCAAGAAGACAATGTTAGCGAACAACTTAGGGAGGTTAACATTAGTAAAGAGATGGTTCTAGGTAAATTGTCGGGTCTTAAAACCGATAAATCCCCTGGACCGGATGGCCTGCATCCTAGAGTTTAAAGGAGATGACTACTGAGATAGTGGATGGCATGTCTATAATCTTCCAAAATTCTGTGGATACTGGAAAAGTCCCCATTGATTGGAAGATTGCAAACGTAACTCCACTATTTAAGAAGGGTGGGAGAGAAAATATGGGAAACTATAGACCAATTAGTCTGACGTCAGTTGTAGGGAAAATTCTTGAGTCCTTAATAAAAGACGTAGCTATGGGATACCTTGAAGACCATAAAAAGATTAGGCAGAGTCAACATGGGTTTACAATAGGGAAGTCATGCTTAACTAATCTTTTAGAATTGTTTGAGGATGCATCCAGCAGGTTGGATAAGGGGGAACCAGTAGATGTGGTATATTTGGATTTTAGGAAGGCATTTGACAAGGTGCCACACAAAAGACTGTTACTCAAGATTAAGGCCCATGAGATTAATGGGAAAATATTAACATGGATAGAAGAGTGGCTATCGGGTAGAAAGCAGAGATTAGCGATAAACGGATCATTCTCGAATTGGCAGGATGTAACTAGTGGAGTGCCACAAGGATCAGTGCTTGGGCCTCAACTATTTACTATTTACATCAATGATCTAGATGAGAACATTGAATGTAACGTGTCTAAATTCGCGGATGACACTAAACTAGGTAGCAGAGTGAGCTCTGAGGATGATGCAAAAAGATTGCAACAAGATATAGATAGGCTAGGGGAGTGGGGAAGTAGGTGGCAGATGGAATTCAATATTAGCAAGTGTGAAATTATTCACCTAGGTAGCAAGAATAAAAGAATAGATTATTTTGTAGAGGGGAAGAAGTTAGATAGTGTTAGTGTTCAAAGGGATTTGGGTGTCCTTGTACACCAGTCCCAAAAAGTTAGTTTGCAAGTGCAGCAAGCAACTAAGAAGGCGAACGGCATGCTAGTGTTCATTTCAAAAGGTTTAAGAGTACAAGAGTAGGGAAGTCTTGCTGCAACTGTATAGGACTCTGGTGAGACCGCACCTAGAGTATTGTGTGCAGTTTTGGTCTCCTTATTTAAAAAAGGACATACTTGCCTTAGAGGGGGTGCAGCATAGATTCACTAGGTTAGTTCCTGGGATGAGGAGACTGACCTATGAGGATAGGTTGAATAAACTAGGGCTGTATTCTCTAGAGTACAGAAGAATCAGGGGGGATCTTATTGAAACATATAAGATTCTTAAAGGGCTAGATAAAGTAGACACTGAGGGACTGTTTCCCCTGGTAGGAGAATCTATAACCAGGGGTCACAGTCTTAAAATTAATGGTCAGCCTTTTAGAACAGAGTTGAGAAAACATTTCTTCACTCAGAGGGTAGTGAATTTATGGAATTTATGGAATTCACTACCCCAGAAGATTGTAGATGCTCAGTCCTTGAACATTTTCAAGGCTGAGACTGATAGATTTTTGAAAAATAGAGGGATTAGGGGATGTGGGGGTAATCAGAGTTAGGTGAGAAGATCAGCCATGATCTAATTGAATGGCGGAGCAGGCTCGAAGGGCCGAATGGCCTACTCCTACTCCTAATTCTTATGTTCTTATGTTAACAAATTGCACAGCATAGTGTCTCAGAGCGTTGTATAGTGGCAGGATTGGATGCCGAACAAGGGAGAAGGGTAATGTGGAGAGGGCCATTCAGCCCAAATCACTGATTCATATAAAAATAGTAACAATTCTTAACATCGCTCTTTTCCAGTTGAGAGAATATATATGAAAGCTCTTTGCAGGATTTACTATAAAGTGTAAGGATCATGTAATTTTGTAGGCACACTCAACACCCATTTTACACACAGCATTGTCCTGCAAATATCCATGAAATGAATAACTAATCTTATTTTGGGAGATTATTAGCTGGGACACGAAAAAAGAACGCCCTTCTCTTCATGAATAGCGATGTAGATCTTGAGTGTTCATATGAACAGACAGACGTGGATTCCAGTTTAAGGGCTTGATCTGAAGGATGGCAAAGCCACACACACCCAGCACTGCACTGGAATACCAGCCTAGATAATATGAATTCAAAGTCCTGACATGGCAATTTGACATTTTTCTTGCAATCCAGATAAACTGTGGCAGCTTCAGTAAAAAGTACAGGAATGCAAGTCGTCCATTCGAGTATTTCCTGTTGATAGTCGGATTTTAAAAAAAACTAATGGTTTACTGCAAATGACAAGTGTGCCCATTGTTCCCGAAATCACTTGTCGGAAAAGCCCAAAGGATTACACAATGTAATTGTGCTGAACTGGTAATAAAAGTGACAATTCAATTTACTATCTAATTAATTCATCCAGTCACATTTGTTATGCAGAGCATTATAGATGGTCCTGATTGTGTTGTAGCCTTGAACATGCCAGCAGATATCTGTGGTAGCACATACAAGGCAATATACAGCAAGGATTATTATTATTATCTTTCATATTGCAGTTGCCTGTCAGCGAAACAAAGAGTTTCCTTGGGTTAAAGGGAGCTGCCCGCACAAGGGCTCCTTTCACTGCTGTGACTCCTTGGGTGGGATGGATAATGCCAATGGGAGAACTTAAAAGAGATCTTAGCAGCGTTATTAATAAAATAGTAATCTAGCATTTGATATAGCGCCTTGCACACCAGGAGGATTCACTTTGAAGCTTACTGACTGAATTAAAACCAAAACAACACTTTCAAGATACACCGAGACAGTAGCACAAGAAGACATAGGTTTTGGGTTGCAAAGGTTGATTTCAAGACAGACACCATGAAGCAATACTTTCCCAGAGGGTAATTAATGACTGCAACACATTATTAGAAAAGTTGGTTGAGATCAGGACGTTGAAATAATATTTTTAAAAAACAGCTTGATGCTGTGATGGAACTATGGGAGGGTGTCTGCAAAGCCATGTATCTGCCTGGATAGGCTTAATGACCTGTTTCTCTGCTGTAACATTTTGTGTTACAATGACTATGGGGAAAGCTGTGTTTGCAGCACTTTCAGTACTAAATCTGGTTTGTATCTGCTCTGCATCATTGGATATATACTTGAAAAGAAAAAAAAATTACAAGGCTGTGGGGAAAGAGCACTGGTGTGGCACTAATTGGATAGCTCTTTCAAAGAACTAGCACAGGTATGGTGGGCTGAATGGCATCCTTCTGTGCTGTAGGATTCTATGATTTTTCTCTGTTTTTATGATTCATAGGACAAACATGAGTTACTGAATAATGATGTGCAATGTTTTCCAAGGGTGTTATCTGAAATGATCCAAACATGCAGAGGATGGCCTTTTATACACCAGCAACAATTGCACCACCTTTCATGTAAGAGCACTTTACTATGGGTGTTATAGAGGCAGAGTTGGGTGGGAAATGAACAAGAGTAGAGGGAATGTTGTTGAGGTAGATTTTTAGAAGAGTTTTGAAGGCAGCAATAGAGTTTGGAATGCATAAAAGTTTTGGGAGCGCGTTTTAGAGCACAGGGACTGAACACAGTAGCTGAAAGCTAAACCCAGCTCGGACTGAAGGGATGAAAGCTTGCACTCTCTCTCTTGCTCTCATGGCAGTAAACATCAGTGAAATGTGTTCCAGGATCTAAAACTGGTTCCCAGTGGGTATGAGTCCAGACTATAAAAAGTGCACTAATTGGTATTAAACCAACACATTCACCCACAGAGGTTGCAGGATGTTACATGGCTTTGAGCTACAGTCTGAAATTGGAGCTAGGATATTTTTGCAGTAAACTCATCCTGTATCTGACAGGCACCAGGAAGCATTATTTTATCCAGAGAGTAATTAACGACTGGAACAAGTTACCAGGAAAGTTAGTCGAGATCAGGACATTGGAAGGATTTTTAAAAACAGCTTGATGCTTTGATGGAACCATGGAGGCTGCTTGACATTGACAATTAGTGAAAAAGGGTTGAAATATATCCCATTGCCGGAGTATCCCCACTTCTCTGGAAGAGCCCACATCACAAGATAAAAATGTGATATTGATTTAGCCCTAACTCTCACTAACATGCTTCTCAATTTCTTGACTGTTTAGTGGAACAATTGCTCTTTGTTTATGGTACATTCATTTCCTAGATATAATCAAAATGCACCTCATAGACAGGTAATTAGACTCATCAAGCATTGGTAGGGTGGATTTTCTGGAAGGATTAAAATGATAGGCTGAAGGGCCTTCTTTATCCAAACCAATCTTGTGATTTTGTGATTTGCTAGTAGCTCCTCTATTCTAACCCCAATTCCCTTCTCTTTCCACATACTAATTGATGTTAAAGATTCCATGCCACCGTCCGAAAAGAGAATGGAGTTTTACCCACAAAATACAGTCACTTTACAATATGTCCTGTGAGGCACTTTAAGACGTCTCAACAATGTGCTAAAGCACTATATCAGTGCCTTGGGATATCCTCCCAAGTGAAAGGTGCTCTACAAATATAATTTTGCTGTTATTATTTTGTTGTTATATCAAATACAAGGATTATTATTATTTTATTATAATTATATTGTTTGTCTTTTTCAGGCTTTTAGTAGAGCATCACCATACAATAAGGCAAATGGGACTGAAAGGATGGCTCTTAAAAGATTCGACCTCAACATAACGGGTGACTGAATGGTCTTCTAAGGTGTCAATTTCTATGGTTCTATGAATCTCATAGTGCCCAGGCTGATATTATTGTTTCCCAGGGTAATAAACATAATGTAAATTAGCAGTGAAAGTTATTTCACGCTGGGACGTCTTCCCGACATGAAAGGCGCTCTATAAATGTAATTTTATTGTTTGTTGTGTTGTTGCTATCAATCAAGCTTGTCACAATCACACTGGAAATGCTCCATCCAATACCCCCAGTACGCAGTGAATCTTGCTTGTTTGGGATTCGCTCGGAATGCATACACAGCATAAATATAGTTTACAGCTCATTCGCTAAGATGTGTGGTTCTGAGTTATTTTGAAGGCATGCAAATGGATCCACTGACCATAAGCATCTGCTTCTATTGTTGTCAATGTCTTAATTAATCGAATAATCCACAAGTATTACCCACTTCCCCCCAACTCGGCTTTGTGGTCAGGACCAAAGCTACCTGTGACTGTCATCAGACTTGCTGATTGTCAGTTTGGAATGCCAGTTCAGGTAACGATGACTAAACTCTTTATTTGCTTTTAAAAAGTCAGATTCCTGGGCCACCATCTACAAACACAGAAACGAAATAGGTTTCCTTCAGGGCCAACTTCAGTGACAAACTTTGCAGAACAGTTGACGTCTTTAGTTGTTAATAATAAAATAATCCTTGTATTTGATATAGCACTTTTCACGTCTTCTAGACGTCTCAAAGCGCTTCACAGAATATACTGTAAAGTGAATTGACTGTATATTTGTGGATGAAATGCACCAGCCAATTGCGCACAGCAGTGTCCCACAAACAGTCATGGATTGAAATGACCAATTTCATTATTGTATTTTTTTGGGGGAAGGATCAGTATTAGGCGTGTGGACGAAAGAAGCTTGCCCAAGGTTTAGCCCCGACCTGCCTGAATTCGAACACAGGTCTCATGCTTGTAAGGCGAGTGCTTTAACCAATGAGCTACAGGAGCTCCGCAAATATGTTACTATATTAAGGGTCAAAATTTGCATACAAACACACAGACTATTGTGATGTTTCACTATCAGAGATGTCTCAAGGATACACGTGACAGTCAGCCAGGGTTGCAGAATACAGAAGTAAAACGTGACAAAACAGCCACACTGGTGCATTCGATCCGTGCCCCATGATTGGGTTTCAAAGGTCAATCGAGATCTGAAGCAATGAACACTCTGCCAATTTCCAGCTGACAGCTGGAGCAAGCTTATCAGAGTCACTCCAGGTATAAATGGAAACAGCGTTTGTCATCAGGAAGCATTGTCAGAGGTCAATAGACACAGAGATGACCGATTAGATGCTCCTTTAAGCAACAAGTCTTTGAAGCTCTCCCTGTATGATGTTTCCATTTCAAGTTGTTCTCCTCAACCGGAAGGAGTCTGCAGTATTTTCCAGGGAGAGGTGTGCTTTTGATGTCTCTTTCTGAAGTCCTTGAATTTTGGGTACAATCACTGACATTGTCCATCTCACCTCAGCGAACAGGTGTACATGCACTGTGGATATAATTTACAATTATCTCAGAAAGCAATGGGAAATGCTCATCTGAAGCCACGATTCAAGAGGGTCATCAAAAAAAAAAATAGTCAGGTTAGGAGACATTTTGCTTCAACAGGACATTGGTATTTAGCAGAAGTCATCATAAATATTGAAAAGGAATGAGTAGGAAAAGAAAAATATAATTGCGTGAGGAAAAATGCAGAAGAATGGGATTAAATGGGAGCTCTTTCAGAGATCTGTAATTGGCATGATGGGACCAACAACTGCCCTTATATAGCCTCTTTCACATTGGGAGGATATTCCGAGACATTGCACCCAAGCAGGGAGTAGGATTCAGAATGGGTGAAACCAAATGGGTGGGGGTGAGGGGTTAGTGATGAGTGACGGCTCAATCAGAGGAAGGTCTTCCAGCAGAGCGTGGAGGAGGTGAGGGAAGAGATGAGGCAAAGGGACTGTGGGATGGAGTTGAAGAGAGGTGGGGGCAAATAAATTTTCACTCTTTAATTAAAGACCGCTCAGATGCAGAATTGATTAATATAAATAATAATCCTTCCATTTGATTTAGTGCTTTTCACATCTTCTAGCCATCTCAAAGTGCTTCATAGAATATATATTCTTCAAAGAATTCACTGTAAAGTGAATTGATTGTATATTTGTAGGCAAACCCAGCAGCCAATTGAAGTGAATGACCAGTTTTATCTGGGGAATAGTTGGCTAAGACACTGGGACAAACTCCATTTCCTTTCAAAAAGTGTCCACAGGATCTTTAACATCCATCTGAATAGGCACCAACAAATGCTACAAACAGGAAGCCAACCCTATGATAACCCTTTTCTTTAACTTCACATAATAATGAGTGATCTTCAAATGCTGTCCAATGTTAGAGCAAAAAACTCAAAAAACAGCCGCTGTAAAATAAGTACTTGCCCCCAAACATACAGTCATTGACTTCGTAGCACATGCTGTGAAGCACCTTGCTGAAGTGAGAAGCTCTCTACCAAATGTAAATATTATTAGTATTATTATTTATAACATTATTGTAACATCACCCATCTCCGCCACTGCCTCACCCTTCAGGCCACTGAAACCCTACACACTTGTTTGTCACCTCAAGGCTCGACCACAGCAACTCCTTCCTTGTTGACCTCCCCAACTCTTCCCTCTACAAGCTGGAGATCATCCAAACTCTGCAGCCCGTGTCTTCTCCTGCTCTGCGACCCCATCAATCCCACCCTCAACACTGGCTTACCATTCCTCAGAGGATCAAATTCAAAATACCCGTCCTCACATCCTCACTTGGTCTTTGGTCTTTTCGCCTCCTACCTCTCTGAGTTGTTGACCCCTATCAACCTGTCCACTCCCTCCATTCAACAGGCTCTGGCCTGATCCATGTCTCCAGCCAACCTGCCCTACCATCAGTGGCCGGGCTTTCTGCCTCTCTGCCTCTCCACTTTGGAACTCCATCCCACAATCCCTTCACCTTGCTCATTCCTTTGCCTCCTTCAAGACACATGTCAAGACCATCCTTTTTGACTGTGCCTTCAGCCGCTGTCCTAGCTCTCTGTCCTCCTCATCCCAACCCTGCCCGCTTCCCCCTCCCCCACAGTGCTCGGATCCTGATCCATGATTATTCAGTGCCCTGTGATGTCCTCCCCACATGAAAGGCACTCTACAAATATAATTTTATTGTTGTTGTTATTAGTACTGTATATTAGTCATAGTAAATTCAGTGGATAACTCCAAACACTAGGGTGGATTGTGATGAATATATTCCAGTAATTCACCAAATTTTCACAAAAAGAGCTGAGCAAAACTTGTAAATAAAGAAATAAAACAAACTTGTCCACATAGTGCAAATTTATTAGGATTTGTATTTCTCTGTGCGTTGACATATGCTAATGCTATTTATTTTCCCCAGCCCCTCAGCGAGAACTCGGTCCCATTAAATCCCGACTCTATTTCCGTGTAATGGATCAGTCCGCGTTCTTTTAAGAACGAGGACAAAACATTGTGACACGCTTAATATTACTCCTGCCAACCTGTCCACTCAGATTTCTTCCAATTTAAAGAGCTGCTGATTGCATACTGTAATAGGCTGCCAAAGGACAAATGTATGCATGGTGATGGGCCAGCCAGGAGATGAATAATGCATCGGGAGCGTTGATAGTCGAGCTTATCTTTGAAAAGTTGGAGTTTTTTCAATACCGTCTGATTTATACAAATACATTTGAAACAGACAGTGACTGATTTAATGGTATTCATCATTTCGGCATTGCTTGTGCACGGTAATGAAAGATTTCTTCCCTTCCCCGTGCTTTATCCCTGTTTTTAGCTGCCTCGTGTAAATAAAATGTTCACCTTGTCAATGAATGCTCCTTTGTGGGGCGCACATATATATTGCGCTAAAATGTGCCGGATGCTACTAAAAGATAAATGTTTTATGGCTCGTGCCCAGCCATGTATGAACTGCGAATGAACACTAATTGATATGAGGCATGACAATGCAAGCCATGCCAAAATGCTGCATATGCATAAATTCACTACACAGCATTAATGTATACTCTCTGCTACAACATACCAACCTATTTATCACATTTGATGTGATGACCCATCGTGCTGTGAAACGTCTCAAAGCATCTCATATGATTTTACTGTAAAGTGTAGTGACTGTATTTTGTAGTTGAACCTGGCAGCCAATTTGTACACTTTTATTCTTTTCTGTACAATATCACACAAACCAGCCATGAAGTGAGTAATCAATTCTATCTCAAGGATTGTTGGCTAGGACACTGGGACAAACTCCCTTCTCTTTTCAAATATTGTCCACGGATCAGACATATTTCATTGACAAACCGCGTTAGCTCTTTTTGAGCTGTGAAGGTCACTAGGCAAAAAAACAAACATGAAATTGACCAGAAATTTTACCTTCATGATCTTGCCCTGCATCCCAGCTCTACAATTTCCTTTCTGTTCCTTTCTTACACTTGTCCACTGTCCGTTTTTCATTTGCTATGCTCCCACCATTGGTGGCCATGACTTTGTCCACTAAGCCCTCCCCTACTCAACCCAAAACCTCACTGGAACTCTTTCCCAAAGAGTCTATTTTCGCAAAATGTCAAATCTCAGTCACCTGGCTTAATTGGTAGCACACTTTCTCTGAGTCAAAAGGTTGTGGGTTTAAACCCCACATCAGCATTTTGAGATAAGGAGCTGTATAAAATGGAAAGATTAAGATTAATATTGATTTCTAATTTTTTTTTAATTATTATCATTTCATATGGTCAATAATGGTTAAAAGAAAAATAATGCTGGCCATGGATTGGATGTGAAGTGAGAATCTTCCATTGCTCAGTTCGAGTCCTATTTAACCAACCACCTCCATTTCATCTCAGCAAATGGTTTATCCTCTCACCCTGCCAGATCACCTGTTTGGTACCCCAGGGCTCAATCATTGGCCCTATTCTTTTCCTTATCTATATTCTCCCTCTGGGTGATGTCATCTGCAGACACAGTTAAACTTCCACATGTATGCGGATGACACACAAATCATCTCCTGTGGCTCAGTGGTTAGATCACTTGTCTTGCAAGCTGGAAAGACCAAGCTGGGGAGACCTATGTTCGAATCCAGGCAGGTCAGGGTGAAACCTTGGGCAAGTTTCCTTACTCCACACATCTAATAATAATCCCTCAAAAAAAAACACAATAATAAAATTTGTCATTTCAATCCATAACTGTTTGTGGGACACTGCTGTGCACAATTGGCTGCTGCGATTCGCCCACAAATATATAGTCAATTCACTTTACAGTATATTCTGTGAAGCACTTTGGGACGTCGATAAGATGTGAAAAGCGCTATATCAAATGCAAGGATTATTATTATATAAATCTACTTTGACTCCTCCAGTACCAACTCCAGGTCTGTCAATCTCTCAAAACTTACCCCCTCTCCCCCTTTTTTTAAGGCCTGCCTGAAAACCTTCCTCTTCGACTGTGTGTACGGTCACCTACCCCACACCCCCATCCCCGGCTCAGAGACAGACTGCACCACTGATAAGAGCTCTGAGATGCTACCCTGCATGGAAGGTGCTATATGAGTGCATGTTGTTGCTGCTTCTTCCTGTTTGAAAGGGAATTCCCGCTGCAGCATATGGGGACACGTGGATCCCAATGCTTCACGAATGGAACTGCTGATTAGGCTGTTATGCTGTGGTAGGTTTGCTTATTGTAGTCCTTACATGGGTCGCTTTTAGAGCTCTAACCCTTCATTCAACATTACCAATAGCTGAGGGTCACAATAGAACCATAGGCAGAAGAAAGCCATTTAGCCGATTGTGTCTGAGATGCTCTTTGAACAATTCCGTTCATTCACGCTTAACTGACTCTTCCCCTCATATTCCCCTGTAGATATTCCCTCTTTAGATATCCATCTGGTTCCCTCTTGAAAGCTAAGATACTCTGCACCTGTACTCCCACGCACACTCTGGCATCCCCAAGCTTGGCTCTTACAAACCAGCACCTAATACTCTCTGCAATTATGTAAGCAGGATGTGTCTTTCAGGGGAGAGAGAGAGTGTGTGTATTCTATTCCAACCATGGAAAATTTCACGTGTAGGTGAGATCTATGGAACACTCTGTCTGGTTTGACTACTCTTAAGCACGGTGATGGGTTTCCACATCATGTCATAGGGATCTTGCCTCGACCAGCTCACAAAATGCCAGGGGAACTCAGTTAAATGTTCAGCGGTACCATGGTGCAAGTTGTCAATGTGTCAGGCAGACTTCGAGAAACAGATTCTCCAATCAAGGATTCTTCCCACTCAGCTGCTGTTAACCCTGGAAGCCAAAGACCTAATAGTTATCTAATAAGACAAGCAGCGTGATGCTTGCCAGTCAGTGTTCTCAGTGCCACCCTGCATGGTTCCAGCAAGTGAACCAAACCACACACACCCTGCCCACCCAAGCCTTTACTCTTGCCAACCAGCAGCTCGTACTTTCCAGGTCTTGATGAGCAAGGGGGGAATCCATCCAGGGAGAGAGTGCATATTCCATTCTAGGGAAGCAGAAGTTTCCATGCGTATGTGAACTCAGCACTTTTGTTTAGATACTATGAAACACGGTGATTGGTCTCTGTGTATGTCAGACATTCCACCTGACAAAAAAAAATTGTTGTACGACAACAGCAACTTGAATTTAAATAGCACCCTTTTCTCCTGACATGAAAGGTGCTATACAAATGTTGTTCACACCAGGTTGCATCCCAACATGCTTAATAATCGTGGAACGTGATGTTATTTTGAATTATACAAATTTGAATGCACCTAATCACTTGTACAAACATACGAATATCAAAGCAAGTGAAACCTATGATCCCAATGATCAATATTTGACCTAGTCTTAGTTTGTAAGATCGTTTTTGTCTTAGAATTAAAAAGAATTGTGGAAAAGTTCAAAATTCAGTCTTAAATTTTGGAAGCCAGATCTACTTTAGAACTGCAGCCTTACTATGAGACTCTATCAGTCTTTATATCCAGGCTTTATGGAATTATGCATTATATTTGTTGGAGCAATCACCTCGCAAGCGAGAGAACTCGTGTTCAATTCTCGAGCAGGGCGAAACCTAAGGCAAGTTTCCTTGCTTCACCTGGATTTGGTCACTCAATCCACGGCCGTTTGTGGGACACAGCTTTGTGCAAATGATTTCCCATTTTACCTACAAAATATTCAGTCAATTCACTATGCAGAATCTTCTGTGAGGCGCTTTGAGGCAACTCAAAGATGTGATACGGTGCCATTCAAATGCAAGGATCATTATTCGTGGGTGAGAGTGACCTATTATCAATTTACTAGCTAGCGAGGAATTGTCCCCTTCAGGTGTAGCCAGCAATTAATATTTTCCCAACTGAATATTTTTAGGCAAAGGATACAGGGCAAACAAAGGTGGGTAAATGGAGTTAAGGTACCGATCAAACATTCCATAATAGAGAGGTGGAACAGGCCGGAAGGGCTGAATGACCTAAAGCTGTCCCTATGTTCCACAGAGTTTACGATGTACCATCTTAATGAACGCTGTCAAGATACTCATTTGGTTTGACTCAAGATTTTGCTTTGATGAATCATATCAAGTTGCACCTCACTTGCCATGGGCTCAAACTGATATTAGCAAATATCTAGCCTACCCATCTGTTCCAGTGCCATCAATCAGCATTAATTCACAGAGTGAATGTGTCAAAAAGAATGGTTGATAGACATGTGCAAACGAAAAGGCAAAGCACGGCTCACTCACTGATGCTGAGCTGTAGCTTTTTAATGCTATACTAAGACACACGTGGACTTAGTCCTTTCAATATCCTTTAACCTCATAACTTGCATTTATTGTAACAAATGGAAAATAATCCTCTTTCTAATGTCCAATATGAATTCTAAAATAATGCTACTTGTTTCTTACCCTGAACCAATGCTAAAATATTTACAGTGAAAGATGTCCAAGAAAATAAGTAGTGACAAGGCAGATGTTTAAATATTTTTTTCAACAAACAAATTATCTTTAAAGCTAAAGCACTATTAAATCATTATTAGCAGCTCCTGACATTGAAATTTGCCCACACATTGAGAGTGTCTACCGCTTAGAAGGTGAAGCGTATGATTCTCTGATTGTGTTAGGGATTTTGTGCATTTTACCTACTCAATATCCAGTCAATTCACTTTACATTCTGCGAAGAGTTTTGAGACATCTCAACGATATAAGGCGCTATAGCAATTTGGTAACTAGAAGTACGACACTTCATCCTATGGGAGTTGTGTTCTCAAAGTAATTAATACACAGCGCAGAGTTCACCCTGACTCAGTCGGCGACACTGTCGCCTCTGAGTCAGAAGGTTGTAGGTTCAAGCCCTCAGGTCAGGAATTTGAACTCACATTGTCTGTGCTGACATTCCAATGCAGTGCTGGGGGAAGCGTTGTATTTCAGAAGTGTTGCCCTTCAGATGAGATGTTAAACAAAGTCCAGTCTGCCTGTTAGGTAAGCAATAAAGATTTCTAAAAGAGAAGACAGTTTCTCTCCTGCTGCCCTGCCCAACAATCCCACAAATAAGAAATTGGTAATTCACATCATGACTTTACGTGCGGACATTGCTGTGCACATTTATCTACAAACACAGTCACTCTACTTTACAGTGAATCCTGTGAAGTGCTTTGAGATGTACTTTCGACAATGTATAAAATGTAAGAGCTGTTATTTTTGGTTCCAGCTGATGAGGGTAATAGATGTCGAGTTTCTAGACGGAAACCTGGAACATGGTTAGCAGGAAGGATGTTTCAGACAGAACATTGGACTCATTTTTTAAAAGAACATTTTTATAACATGACAATAATTGGGTCAGCTGGAATAATGGGCCAAAGGATCTTCTTCACCTGAACCTGTTTTCTGATATTGTCTGATCCGGTGAGGAGTAACTATACAATACACATTTGTATAGTATTGTTCACATCAGGAGGATATCCTAAAGAACAATCCGTTTGCTGGCTGGGTACCCAAGCTGTGGGTGGGAGCTGAGGGGGCAGTGAGGAAGTGAAATATGACTTGAAGCGACATATTTTCAGATGTGCTTTGTTTGAGGGAGGGAGAGAGTGAGCGAGGGAGCAACTCGGAGGGATTCTGGGATGGAGTCCCAGAGAACGGTCTGAAATTGCCCACCAATCATAGAATTTTACAGCACCAACAGAGGCCATTCAGCCTATCGTGTCTGTGCCAGCTCTTTGAAAAGAGCTATTCAAAGTTAACCCCCCTCCCCACACTCTCCGCATAACTGTCCTCCCCAAAAACCATCCACCTTTCTTATCAAAGTTGTTATCTAATCGGCAGAGTGGGGCAGATGGTGCAAGGTATATGAAATAGGCCAGTGTGAGTCAATGCAGTAAATACTATATTCTTTGAAATTGTCTTTCTCTCTCATTAATAATATATGATAAAGCATAAGAACATAAGAAATAGGAGCAGGAGTAGGCCATTCAGTCCATCGAGCCTACCCTGCCATTCAATCATGGCTGATATTCTACTCCAGCTACCTGCCTTATCCCCATATCCCTTAATCCCTTTATAAATGAGAAATCTATCTAACTCGGTCTTGAATATGTTCAAGGACTGAGCATCAACTGCCCTTTGGGGTAAAGAATCACCAACCTCTGAGTGAAGAAGTTTTTTCTCAACTCCAACCAGGGGAAACAATCTCCCACTATGTACTTTGTCGTGCCCCTTAATAATCTTATAGATTTCTATAAGATCCCCTCTTATTCTTCTATATTCCAAAAAATATAAGCCCAAATTAATCAACCTATCGTCATAACTCATCCCCCTCATTCCAGATACTAACCTAGTAAACCTATCCTGCACTCCCTCCAAGGCAAGTACATCCTTTCTTAAATAAGGAGACCAAAACTGCACACAGTATTCCAGGTGTGGTCTCACCGGGGCCCTATACAGCTGCAGCAAGACTTCCCTACTCTTATACTCTCACCCTTTCATAATGAAAGCTAACATACCGTTAGCCTTCCTAATTGCCTGCTGCACCTGCATACTAACTTTCTGTTATCTTTCTGCAAAATCTAAGATTTTTAAAAATTGCTTACTGCAAATTGGAACTCCGAAGACAGCAGTTGAGATTCTCTCTCCAGCAAACTGACATTTACTTGTGGGCAATAATTTTACGTTAACACTATTGAAAGAGAGAACCTTCTTCCTCTTTATACTTTGAAAGCTCACAAATTGCTTTTCAATAATTAATGTCCATTGCAGTGATTTTTTTTTATATAAGGCAAAGACACTAGTCATTTTGCATCCAGAAAAGAATTACATCATAATAATAATCAAAACACAAAATACTGCAGATGCTGGAAACCTGAAACAAAAACAGAAGTTGCTGGGAAAACTCAGTAGGTCAGGTAGCATCCATGAAGAAAGGAAAGTGAGTCAACGTTTTGGGTTCACGACCCTTCATCAGAACTGGGACGTGTTGGGAGGGAGAGGTTTTCAAGGACAAGTTAGAGAGAGGGAGGCAGCACAAGGAAGACACATAGACAAAGAAGACAGAAAAAGATGACAAAGGAGAAAATGTGATCATAATAATAATCCTTGCTTTTGATACAGCACCTTATCATGTCTTTGAGATGTCTCGAAACACGACAAGGAAACGAGACAACCAATTGTACACAACAGTATCTCACAAACAGTCGTGGATTGAGTGACCCAATTTTTTTTTTAAAAGGAATTATTACCTCCAAAAAAGTAACAATCAGTTCCCAATTATAAATAATATATATAACAATAATAATCCTTGCATTTCATATAGATAGCCTCCGATCATGTCTTCGAGCCATCTCAAAGTGCTTCTCAAAATATACTGTCAAGTGAATTGACTGTATATTTTGTGGGCGAAACACGACAGCCAATTTTACCCTGCAGTGTCCCACAAACAATCACTATATCAAATGCAAAGATTCTTATCATTATATTGATGATTTTGTATACAATACAAAATTACATTTGTATACAATACAAAATTACATTTGTATAGTGCCTTTCACATTGTGAGGAGGTCCCAAGGCGTTGCAAGGATTATTATTATTATATCAAATGCAAGGCTTATTATTACATTATTTCATGACTATTCTACAATGATCAGTGATTGGACTGTCAGCATGTTGGGACATCATTCCCACGTGTAAAGCTCTATACAAATTTCATTTGTTGCTGTTTTTGGGTACTGAGAGAATCTCTTCTCCCTTTTTGAAAGTGTCCTTCGATCTTTAATTTGCACCTAAACAAGAAGACGGGACCTCGGTTTCATCCACTTTGCAGGTTGCAGTGCTCCCTCAATAACATAACAATAATAATAATAATATTGCATTTGATATAGCGCTTTTCACATCTTATCGACATCTCAAAGCGCTTAACATCCTGAGTTACCAACATAAGTAAAACCTCGATAATGAAGCACGGCTGGGCCCTCACACCTCCCGGAATTTGGAGTTTGCCGGTATTTAGAAACCTATCTAGAAATGGCTGGGGAAGCTCCGTCCCACTGAAGTCAAAAATTGCTCAAGCTCCAACCAGAGCACCCGATAACAGAGTGGTGACGCCGTGAACTACAAGTAGCTGTTCCGAACTTCGGGAGATTTGCTGACCTCGGAAAATATCTAATACTGTATGTATTTTGAAATCTTGCCGGTTTTAGGGAGTTGCCGGCTTACGGAATGTCGGATTATCGAGGTTTTACTGTGGACTCAAAACTCTGGTTTTGTCAGCCAGGTGTCTGACACGTATGGAAATCCATCACCATCCGAACCAAGCTGAGAATTCCATGCATCCCACCTACATATGGAAATTCCAGAGATAGATCATTGTAATGGAATGCACACTCTCTCCCTGGAGGGATCTGTCATGCTTATCTCATTTTGGAAAATAATAGACATAGTTTGGCTAAATCTAAGGCTTGGGACTCCAGGGTGCGTTGAGCGCAATTGCTGGAGTCTAACCAGTTAAAACCACATAGCTTGCCATTTGAAGCGCTATGAGATGCCGCCTGGCATGGAGGATTCTATATAAATGCAAGTTGTTGTTGTTGTTGCTGCTTGTCCAGCTCTAACATAGAGCTTGAATCAACAACCTCCTGATTCAGCAGTGACCTCTGTGTTTCCAAATACAGTCAGGGCTGACACCTCAAGATGACATTGACTATTTTAAAATACGATTGAGAAGTGGGAATAGTTGCTGAGATATGTTCGGCTGGATTCTACTTCAGCCCAGAAATTGCACGAGATGTGCATCAAGTCAAACAGCGTCTGAAAGAGAAAGCTAGGTTTATGCAACAGGTGCAACTATTCATCAGAAGTGGAATGGTTCGGCTTGAGAAGCTGTGTATAAGATTGAGGAAAGGTAATTTGATTGAAGCACTTGACCTGTGGTCTTCCACTTCAATCAAACTGACTGTCCTCAATTACGAGCTGCTGTGCACCCATGCATAATTTTTTCCTTAATTGTAATGTACCACCCTCCTATGTCCTACACATCCATTTTTCTGTGTTAATTTTGTCTTGTCAGTAACAATAAAAAGCAAAACGCATTTCCATCCATCTCCCTCTCCTCACGTGGTCTATCTCTGACTTTCCTTTTCCCTTGCTGCAGTTTTCTCACTCTTATCTCAGGTAATATGCTATCTACCAACACCCTCTATAAACCCTTTCCAACAGCCATATTGTTCATTCAAGAGAATAATAATCATTACATTAAAGTCTGTAATAACGCTTAACAACGCTTTTTAAAGAGCTTTACAATATTCACATCAGTTTACTTGTCTCTTTCAGGTGCTGTTTAACGTGGCAAATGTTCCACAAACTGCCATGAAGTGAATAATCTATATTATTGTTTGGGGCGAGGGAGTGTTGACCAAAACACTGGGAGAAACTCCTTTCTATTTTCAAATAGCAGGATATTAGAAGGCAGATGAGGTCTCGCTTTAACAACTCAAGTGAAGAACAGCACTACCAACGATATGGCAAACCCCCAGCATTGCACTGGAGTGTCGGCATAGACTGTGAGCTCAAAGTACTGACTTGGGGCTTGAACCCACAATCTTACAACTCAGAAATAAGAGTGCTACCCTCTGGGCCAGGTTGAATACTTATGGTCTTATCAATCTTCTGCAGATCTATGTACCGGTAAGTCCCGCTTTCCTCTGACACTGCCAGCTAGAAATTCAAAAAGGGTCACTTCTTTCTACCTTTTGTGAGATAGTGTGCTGAACAGTAATCTATTTTCCCTCGCTGGATCACTCAGACTTTCTCTTTGGCCATATAACCAAGTGTTGGGGGCACACTATGTGATAATAATAATAATCCTTGCATTTAATATAGCGACCTATCACGTCTTTGAGACGTCTCAAAGCACTTCACAGAATATACTGTAAAGTAAATTGACCGTATATTTTGTGGGCAAAATGCTGCAGCCAATTACGGACAGCAGTGTCCCACAAACAGTCATGGATTGAGTGACCAAAATATTATATTTGTATTTTATTTTTGAAGGGTTTATTATTTCCGGAAACGCGAACCAACCAACAATCAACTAATAACTGGGTTCCTACTTAATGCTATGTAAGCAGAAGCATGTGGCGTAAGGAAACTTGCCTTATGTATCATCCTGCTCGGCATAGAACCCAGATCTTCCCACTTGTGAGGAGAATGCTCTAACCGATACTCTACAGCACTCCATGTGATATTATGATGTGTCATCGAGATGGCTCCTATCCTTGTGTTGTAAGCCTTGTTTTCAGCTAGTTATTCTCCTTATTCTCCTTATCGTCTCAGCTACTGGAATTTTCACTTGATTTTGTTGTCTTCAGGTTTGCTAACACTCCCATGTTAACAAATAAAGGACTCTGTCCAATGTACCTTCAGTTAAAAGGTTCACCACCCCAAAAGACACCTGTTTACAACAGGATAATGTTTGCTTTGCATTGGATCTTTTTTGTTCGGACTTTAATAATAATAATCCTTGCCATTTGATATAATGCCTTAACACGTCTTCGAAACATCTCAAAGTGCTTCACAGAATACACTGTAAAGTGAAACAAAAACAGAAGTTGCTGGGAAAACTCAGCAGGTCAGGCAGCAACCATGGAGAAAGGAAAGTGAGTCAACTTTCGGGTCCACGGCCCTTTGTCAGGATTTTGTTCACTGTAAAGTGAAACAAAAACTTTGTTGTGACGAAGAGTCATGATTCAGATTTCCAGCTGCTGTAGTATTTTGTATTTTGTGTACACTGTAAAGTGAATTGACTGTACATTTCATGGGCGAAACACAGCAGCTAATTGCTTACAGCTGTATCCCACAAACAGGCGTGGATTGAGTAACCAAATCCATATAAAAGGTCAGGAAACAAATCAGGACCATAATTTGTCACCGAATACAATAATTTCACTGTAATATTAGTCACCGCATGACAACCGCAGTATAGCCTTCCCATTGCCCTTGTTAGTGTCTGTTCCGTTATTTTATATTAAAAATGCCCTTATAAAAGAAATTGCAATAATGGCATGTCTTCTACCCCCCATGTCCTGCGCTAGTCGCCCTTGAACGTCCTGCCAATTTCAAACCTGTGCGTTGGAGTGTGAGATGACTCAGTAAACCATGTTTGCCATCCATCAACCTGCCCACTCATTGGGGAATAGGCTGATTCTTCACTGAAAGCATAACCACTCACTGCAGTAATCGTCAGTATTCTTCTTATCAGGGTGATTTTATGCTTTGAATTGCCATTCAAACAGTTCCGTCCTCACTCTAGTATTCCACTGCACAGTCCCTCTGACTCAATCCCTCTCCCACCTCATTCAAGGTCCATCTCAATGCCTATCTCTTTAAGTGTGCACCTTATCATGTTGTATTGTATTTTCACATTAATTTCAGTTGAATGAATTATTCTGGACCAAATTGGTCCCAGCAATTTATATTCAGGATTATTCTTTAGTATCACATCCTCTCTT
Organism: Hydrolagus colliei; assembly: GCA_035084275.1. Taxonomy (NCBI): domain Eukaryota; kingdom Metazoa; phylum Chordata; class Chondrichthyes; order Chimaeriformes; family Chimaeridae; genus Hydrolagus; species Hydrolagus colliei. The sequence goes on from CM068742.1 coordinate 148,432,301, forward strand.
CTCATCCATCTCTGTATTTAATGGAATACTAACCTCCTGAAGACATTGCAATGGCTTTTTCTCCTTTTAGGAAAAGTAATCAGTTTTTCCAAGATTTCTTTCCTTCCTGAAATCATCAACCCTGTCGTCAGCTTGTAACTTAACATGGGAAAAGCTTTTTGCTACTTATCATGTAGGAAAGGTAGGCAGTTCCAGTGAGGTCTTGATAATATTTACGGACAGTTTAGGATAATACGAGTCCTTGCATTTGAAAGGGCGCATTTTCATATTGTTGATTCGTCTCAAAGGATTATGCAGGATTTACTATGAAACGTTGCGCTGGGGGGGTGGGAGTGGGGGAGGGGGGCATCTGTGACTGTGAATTTTGTAGGTGAACACAGCAGTCAATTTGCGCACAGCAATGTCTCACAAACAGCCATGTTTCAGCCTGGCTCAGTAAGTAGCACTCTCAACTCCGAGTCAGAAGATTGTGGGTTAAAGCCTTACAATAACAACAATAAAATTACACTTGTATAGTGCCCTTCACATCAGTAGGACATCCCAAGGCACAGGACAGTCAATGTTTGAAACTCATATGGTCTAGGCTGACACTTCAATGCAGTGTTGGAGTGTGCAGCAAGGTGGGACTTTAAACCAAGCTGCTGTCTGGCTGAACAGGTGGAAGTTAAAGATACCATTTTCGCCCACAAAATACAGTCATGCCTTGCAAGTGAGAAGACCTAGGTACGATTCCTGGACAGGATGAAATCTTAGACACATTTCCTTGCCCCCTTGCAAGAATTATTATTAGAAAGATGAACAAAAGCACAAAGAAGCCAAATTGCCAATTTTTACAGCCAATTGACACTGCAGTTGTGCCAAAAGCACAATGTATCCTAACCCCGTGCCCTTATCAGCTTGCAACAAAACATACTGACTTAGACAGACAGTGAGACAGGCAGACAGGCAGGCAGACGTCAGGTAACAACAGGATAAAGGTGTGAAATACCCAAGTTTTAGACGTGATTATTTCCAGAACATTTGCCTTAGTAAATGCTGCTGGCGAGCCTCTAGAGCTGAGCCAGTCACTATATTTTATTGTGCAGAAAGACCACTGGCATATTGAGATCCCAAATCATTGATCTTTATTATGCTGCATTGGCGTTTAGCAAAATTCAAGAAATAAGTTCAGAGTGTGTTGTCAATATCAGTTTATTCCCCGAGAAGCTCAACGTTTGTTCCCTGACATTATAAGGGAGAGTCAGAAGAGCTAATAAGTCCATTTTTTTTCATATTTTAATTCAAGTGATAATAAAAACATTTATTTCTTTATTATTAATTGTAAGGATTAATAATCTTTACATTTGGTACGGCGTCTTTCACAATGGGGGGCCATTCCAAAGCACTTCACAGGATCTATAGTGCATTTTGTGGGCAAACACGCCAACCTTAGCACTGCACTTGAGATCAGCTCAGACTATATGAGTTCCGTTTCCCAACATGTGGGGCTTGGACTGATAACCTTTTGACCCACAGAAATGAATGCTACTAATTGAGCCAGGCTGAGATACATTTGTGGGGAGGAGGAAATTAGGGGGATTGGGGGTGTGAGCGGGGTAGAGGGGTAACAAACTTTCTGATCTTCTTATCTTCCAAAAAGCAAGAAAGATCACAAAGTAAATGTTCAAAGGATCAATGATCTGGGACATAAACTTCAGCAAAATATATATATAATAATAATCCTTGCATTTGATATAGCGCTTTTCACGTCTTCTGGATGTCTCAAAGCGCTTCACAGAATGTACTGTAAACTGAATTGACTGTATATATGTGGGCGAAATGTGGCAGCCAATTGTGCACAGCAGTGTTCCACAAATAGTCATTGATTTAAGTGACAACATTTTTTTTAGGGATTAACATTACTCATGTGGAGTAAGAAAACTTGCCCAAGGTTTTGCCCTAACCTGGAATTGAAGCTAGGTCTCTCGCTTGTAAGGTGAGTGCTCTCTATTATTATATACAATTATAATAAGAAGATAAAGAATTGCCCCCACCAGTCCCCAAATAACTGGATATTTGTCTTAATCACAGTTCATTTGCAGTTATTCAATTGGTTATACGTCATCTTAAATTATATAAAATATTTTTTTTAATCCTCGCATTTGGTATAGTGCTTTATCACATCATTGAGACATCTCAAAGAAATTCACAGAATATAGTCAAGTTAATTAATATTGATAATCCTTGCACTCGATATGGCACCTTATCATGTTGTTGAGATATCTCAAAGCGCTTCACAGAACCTACCGTAGATTGAATTTCCAAATTTTTTAAAACATCAATTTAAAAAAAATTATTGGGTTTTGAAACTTAAAATGAAATTTGCAGAATTTCTTCCAGGAAAGAAACAGCAGAGCAAAAGAAGTCTACCCATGACTGCTAGATGAATCTCCACCTGCGTGGTAAATGTAAAACATCAAAGCTTGAGGGACCTTGGCATTAACCAACAGCCACACAAAAAAAAATGAATCATTATGAACACAGCAGGCAATACTCTGAGGAAGGGAAGGATTTAGTGGAGGAGATTCTGTGCGACAGACTGCAGTTAAGCTATTGATCAATGCTGTTTCTTCCAATAGGATCCTGTTGGTTTGGACTTCATTATCGTCTTCTAAATATAGCTCCACGTTCTCAATCACATGTTCAAAGAGAATAACTTTCTCTGCCAGTTAAAGCAGCAAAACAAATGTGGCCCGAAATTCCTCGGCCCTACATCCAGCGCTACCTTTAGGCAAACTAGCTGGTCGCCTAGGGGGCCAAAATTTTAGGGGACACCGGCCATGGTTACAGAGCACATATGGTTTGCCACGTGTGGTAAAAATTACTGCTGTCGTCGCTAGCGTATAGTGGCGGAGGCGCGGGAGTTAGTAGTAAGTTGACCAGAGAATGCTTAATACAGTACTGTACTTAAATAAAACAGAAGTATGTTTCATAAATAAATAATGTGTAACTATTACCATTAATTTCATTGATAATTAATTCTATGAATTTTTAGTATTAACATTAGCTTATCAAAAGTTACTAAGGGGTGCACATCTGAAGGCTCGCCTAGGTTGCCAAATATTCTTGCACCGTTCCTGCCACCAGGACCATTTTGCTTTAAAACTTACCTTTGTAATAATAATACTTTTACAACCACTTCCAGTAGGATTTATTGTAAAGTAACCCTAACCCTCATCCTAATTTTGTAACACCCTTGAGAGCCGTTGCCTCACAAGTGAGAGGACCCAATTTCTATTCCCTGGCAAGGCAAACCTTTAGATACGTTTTGTTACCTCACATGCCTCTGTTTACCTAGTGGTAAACAGGAAACTGGATTTTAGCCAATTGGCAGATTGGTGCTGGGGTTAATAATCCATTCAATAAATAAATAACTTGGTCACTCAATCTACGACTGTTTGTGGACAACGCTGTGCACAATTGGCTTGTGCGCTAAATAAACAGTCAATCCAGTTTACAGTATATTCTGTGAAGTGTCTTGAATTTGTGGTAAGGTGCAAGGATTATTATTATATTATTATAAGCATCGTGCCCATCCATTTGACAGTCATCTTCCTTAGCACTCAATCTTCTAAAGTACTTTGAGATGTCCTCCCAAGGCGAAAGATGCCATATCAAATTTAAGGATTATTAGGCCTTAAAACTGTGGTAATGCTGGACAATTCTCTGCAAATCTTTGCCCCCACCAAATAACTGGACATTTGTCTTCATTACAGTTCCCTTGCAATTATCCCCTTGCATATACAGTACATCTCCTAAAATATATTAAAAAATTAAAACTCATTGCATTTGGTATAGTGTTTCATTACATCATTGAGACATCTTATAGCACTTCACAGAATATACTGTCAAGTGAATTAATAATAATAATCCTTGTATTTGGAGTATGTAGCTTAGTGGTTATAGCACTCGCCTTACAAGCATGAGACCTGTGTTTTGAATCCAGGTAGGTCAGGGCGAAACCTTAGGCAAGTTTTCTTACTCCACGCATCTACGGAATAATAATTACTCCATGGAATAATAATCCCTCCATAAAAAACCTGTAATAAATTGGTCATTTCAATCAACGACTTTTTGTGGGATACTGCTGTGCGCAATTGGCTGCTGCGTTTCGCCCACAAATAGACAGTCAATTCACTTTACAGTATATTCTGTGAAGCGCTTTGAGACGTCTAGAAGATGTTAAAACTGCTATATCAAATGCAAGAATTACTGTTATTTGATATAGTACCTTATCACAGCTTTGAGACATGCTTCACAGAATATACTGTAAAGTGAATTGACTGTACATTGAATATTAAACATACAAATTCCCTTAAATATCCTGACAGCTAGTGTGAAGTGGAGAGAAGAATGGAACCATAGAGGTTTATGGCACAGAAGGCCATTTGGCCCATCATGCCTGTGTTGGCTCCTTCAAGAGCAATCCTTTGAATCTGCTTTGAAATGCATTTTCACGTTCAGAGATCTGGTCAGTCATTCTCCTGTTAAACTGAGATGACATAGTGTTAATTTACTTCACCCATTGCTCGGCTGCTCTGACAGCTCCTTCCAAAACAAGCTGAGTAAAATCTTAACAGGAGTACCTTTTAACTGGAGTGAAAGCTGAATAATTATCCCGCCACTAATGCATCCAGTAAGCAGACGTTTCGTCAATACCAAAGTGAATTTACCAAATGATTATTCAAATAAAAGGAAAGAAAGCATAAGTTCAAATTAAGTTTCAATACCTGTTAACATCTTTCAGTTGTTTTTCATTAAAAAAAACTTTATTCCGATGAGGCTTTCCTTACAAGTTTCCTTTGATTATGAGGATACAGATTTTGATACCAGAGAACCGAAGCAATTTACAGTGCAGAATAAGACTGTATGACCTATCGTGCCTGTTCTGGCTCTTTTAAAGAGTGATCATTTCAATCCTATTTAGCTGTTCCTTTGACCCATATGTTTACAGTTCTTCAATCCTTAAAATGAGGTGTTAAATGATGCCTCTGTCTACATATTCAGGTGCCTCTATCTGCATGCAAAGATCCCACTTGCACTATTCGCCAAGAGAGGGAGCTTCTCTTGACGGGACGTCCTCCCAACATGAAAGGTGCTCTAAAAATGTAATTTTGTTGTTGTCCTGGCAAATAATCCCTCAAATAATAATAATCCTTGCATTTGATATAGCGCTTTTCACGTCTTCTAGACATCTCAAAGCGCTTCACAGAATATACTGTAAAGCGATTTGACTGTATGTATGTGGGCGAAATAAAATTAGTTGCTCAGTTGGCTGTTTGCACGCAAGTTGGCGGCTGCAGTCAAACACATTCATTCCACCTCACAATAACAACAACAACAACTTGCACTTATATAGCACCCTCCACACACGGTTGAAGAGGATGATTTTCAGGCGGGACTTGAGAAGGGAGAGAAGGGACAAAGTGGAGGGATTGAGGGAGAGTGTTCCAGCATTTGGGAGCATAGTGGCTGAAAGAGCAACCTCTTTGGTGGGATGACGGGTGTAAGGGATGAGGAGGAGACTGGTGCCAGTCGAGTGGAGGCTCCGGGTGGTGGTTTGGGGAGTGTGTAGGTCGGAGAGTTAGGGAGGTACTAGGGAGCGAGTGGATTTCAACACAAGTATGAGGATTTATTTGTTTGGTGATTGAGAGCCTGTGGAGCATGGCCAGAACAGATGAGATTGATTTGGGTTAGTGTGTGGGCTGCAGAGTTCTGAATCCACTGGATCCTTTGGATGGTAGAACTGGGGAGAATAAAACCTGTGAAGCTCTTTGGGAAGTTCTCTTGAAATGAAAGGCACAATACCACATGCAAGGATTATTTATTACTGTTATGTATTAATTTTTAGATATCAATCTAGTTTCCTGTTGAAAGCTAATATGAATTCTGTCTCAATCAGTGCTCCTGGCTTGTCATTCTATATCTATTTGCTAACTATCTTAAATTGGTGCAGAAACAACAACGACAACAAAATCATATTTATAGAACGTCATTCACGTCGGTAGGATGTCCCAAGGGCTGATAACTCTTCTAGACTCGGTGGTCATCTCTTTACAACTGGGCAGGTTTACCATGACATTCAATTTATGATACTAAAAGCAGTCCACCATTTCAAAAAAAATTCTCCAAACATTTCTTTCTTGATCTAGCTAATTCATAATCAACGTTATAGTTATGATGCCAGGTAGACAAGGCTGTTAAGAAGGCATATGGGATACTAGGCTTTATAAATAGGGGTATAGAGTACAAAAGTCAGGAAGTGCTGACTAACCTCTATAAAACTTTGGTGAGGCCTCAGCTGGAATACTGTGTTCAATTCTGGTCACCACACTATAGAAAGGATGTGAAGACATTGGAAAGGGTACAAAGAAGATTTACTAGGATGGTGCCAGGATTGAGGGACTTCAGCTATGAGGAGAGGCTAGATAGGCTAGGGTTATTCTCTCTGGAGCAGAGAAGATTGAGGGGAGACCTAATAGAGGTTTATAAGATCATGAGGGGTTTCGACAGGGCAAATAGAGAAAAACTATTTCCACTCGTGGGCGAATCTGTGACTCGTGGTCACAGATTTAAAATAGTTTCAAGGCGAAGTAGAGGGGAGCTGAGGAGAAATTTTTTCACTCAGCGAGTTGTTCGAATCTGGAATGCATTGCCTGAAAAGGTGGTGGAGGCTGATTCGATAACAACTTTTGAAAGGGAATTAGATCTTTATTTAGGGAGAACAGGTCTATTAGGCTATGGGGAGCGGGCAGGGCAGTGGGATTGAATCGCTCTTTTCAAAGAGCCGGCACAGACTAGATGGGCCGAATGGCCTCCTTTTGTGCCGTAAAATTCTATGAATCTATGAATCTATAATAAACTATTGTTTGGTCAGCTGGGCATCTAAAACATGTGATAACCCATCAATCAATCCACAACTGTTTGTGGGACACTGTGTGTGTGCAATTGGCTGCCACATTTCGCCTACAAATACACAGCTTTACAGCATATTCTGTAAAGCAGCTTTACAGCATATTCTGTGAAGCAAGTTGAGACGTCTAGAAGATGTGTAAAGCATTATATCAAATGCAAGGATTAGTATTATTATTAGTGTTATTGTTATTATTATGAGTGTGTAATAAATCACAATTTCCTCATGGGTAGGCCAACTACACATGGAAATTTCACTGAATGGGAAATTAAGCTGAGTCAAAAAATCATCTCAACACTTTGCATCAAGTGATAAATAGGTGGAAATCGATTGAACAATAAAAAAAATCCATGTTGTACTTTTGTTCAAAAAGACTCACCCGCTTGATTATTCAATTTATTTTACAATTGAATTTAATTAAGGTTTAAATGACTTAACCAGTCTCGTACTTCTCTCTCTCTGATCTGTTCAAATTCCTTGATATTGTAATCTGATCTTCGAACTGTTAGACTCTTTGACTGAACTGCCTGTCACCTCTGAACGAAAAACAGCACTTCATCACTTAACGTGTGTTGCTCGAGGTGCCTTCTCGACCCGGCTCACTTGTAATTCCCATCTCAGTTTGTTTCTATCAAATATCTGGGGAAAAATTATGTGAAAGAGGTCGGGAGAAGCGCAGGTGTACGCGATCAGAGCAGACAGCTGCCACCAGGGATCCAGCACCAGCAGATAAACAATCAACCAATTGATCAATTCTGTGCAGCAAACATTAATAATCCTTTATGTTGAAATTTACATTTATACAGCAACGTTCACATTGGGAGGCCGGAGTGTGAAGTGCTCTAAACACTGGGAACAGTGGTTAGAGCACTCGCATCGCAAGCGAGAGACTAGGGTTCGATTTCCGGCAGGGCGAAACTTTGAGCAAGTTTCCTTACTCCACACACCTAATAATAATCCCTCCAAAGAAAAAAAAGAAAATGAAATTGGTCACTTCAATCCACAACTGTTTGTGGGATGCTGCTGCGCGCAATTAGCTACCATGTTTTGCCCACAAAGTCAATTCACTTCACAGTATATTCTGTGAAGTGCTTTATAATGTCTAGAAGACATGAACAGTGCTATATAAAATGCAGGATTATTATTTTATTATTACCTTAAACCGCTTTACATTGCCAAATTGGAACCTCAGTTGGGGGTGGCAGATTAGGAAGATAAGGTGGGGAAAGATTGCTATGTGCATATAATCTGGTATATTTGCCTACAAATGTACAATCGCTACACTTCACAGTGAAATCCTGTGAAGTGGTTTGAGTTGTCTCGATAACATGATATGCTGCTATATCAAATGCAAGTATCGTTATTAATAATGATCCTTGCATTTGATATAGCATCTTATCATGTTGTCATGATGTCTCAAAGCATTTCACAGAATACACTGTAAAGTGGATTGACTATAATAATAATCCTTCCCTTTGATATACAGTAGCGCTTTTCACATCTACTAGACATCTCAAAGTGTTTCACATAGTATACTGTAAAGTGAATTAACAGTATATTTGTGGGTGAAATGCAGCAGCCTGTACAGCAGTGTCCCACAAACAGTCATGGACTGACGTGACCAATTTATTATTGTTTTATTTTCTTGAGGGATTATTATCAGGTGTGTGGAATAAGGAAACCTGCCCAAGGTTTCGCCCTGACTGGAATTGAACCCAGGTCTCTCACTTGTGAGGAGAGAATAAAGCTGCAGGACTCCACTTTATGAATCTTAGAGAGCACAATTGTTCTGATGTGGGAGCTAGAATTTTTACGGTGTGTGCCAGCAGCTTAATTTTCCAAAGTAGATCACATTTGATCATTGAATGATATTTTCTATCCATGAAAACATGCACATTCCATCCCATCAAAATATGTAGGGTCAGACACCATTGACTCCGTTTTGCAGAAAATCATATTCTAATAGATCATGGATAACGAGTCTTCTGTGTTAAATACACTGTAGCTTTGAAAAGCAAACCTTTTGCATCTCATATTTATTAGCAGTTTCAAAAGTCCTGTTAAGAGCAGAGTAATGATATTGGAGGGAATATCATGACCATATCGAGGGACTCCGACACAATAAGTTTGCAATGATCACTCTGTAAAAATGTACCAAATAGGTCTCCCAGTGATCTATTGGGTAATTGCCATCTGTGTGTGTGATGGGGTGGATGGTTGTGTGTGTTGGGATGGTAGGGAGGGAGGACATTTTAACTATGTTGAACAAAACACATAGTTCAAGGTGATTTGGAAGCACTTATTTTGGTCAGGCGAGTGTCTGACTTAAATCCTTTAGAGAATCCAAGCTAAACTGAGAATTCCATTTATCCCACCTACGCATGGAAATTCCTGTGTTTTGGAATGCTGTGCTTGTTTTCTCTCCCAGAGAGATGCATCATTCTTTCCTAATTCCAGGGAGCATTAGGCAGAGGTTAACAGGAACCAAGGTGTAAGTGCACACTGTGGGACTACTGGATTGCAACCACCTAAAACCACATAGTTTGACATTGAAGGCACTATCTTTTAAGCTTTCCCACCCTAATGCCAAGCCTCAACTACCATACCAGTTAGAGCTCTGGTTTGTAGGATTAACAGGAGATGAATACGAAGAATCTCTGCTTCCAGTCTGCCCCTACAGCTCCTACCGATGAGCCAGGCTGGCTGGGCTGTCACTAGCAGTGTCTTTTTCTAAAGAGTTTTAGAGGTCAGGGAGCAAAAGAAAGAAGCTAACAAATTTTCCTTCACTCCTTTTAAGAACACAGTTACAGCAACTGAAGCCCAGCCACTGATGGTGAGATAAAAGAGAGTGAGGGAGGAGCAGCATATCAGAGTTGAAGGTCACATGTGGGAGAACATAGAGGAAGCAGATTGCATAGATAGGGAGAGGACACTATCAACACAGGAGCCAATTTGCACACAGCAACGACCCACAAACAACCATAAAGTGAATGGCTAATTTTATCTGGGTATTGTTGGCCAGTACCAACAATATACAATAGCAGTTTCCTTCCCACTCTCTACCCCCACTCCACCCTCCATCCCAGTCCTCCCTGCTCACACACACAGCCAAATTAATTAAATACTTAATTTCAACCCAATTAACTCACCTCTGCCATTATGAAAATAATTCACGTAACAGGCATTTGTAAAATAAAATCACACTCGTTTATTAATTAATTTATAAATAATCTAATGAAGCCTTCGTAATGAGAACACTCAGGTTAATTACAAATTTAAAATGTATTCATAAATCATAATTTTCATTAGATGTGGCTAAACGCTGTAATCGGATAGCAGAATTGGTTACAGTAAGATTACAATACTTATTAAAAAAAGGATACAGGAAATCCATTCATATTTCACAGCATAAACGACCTAACAATAATAATAATCTTTCCACTTAATGTAGCACCTTTGACATTGGAAGGCCATCTGAAAGCAATCCACAGGATTTATTGGAAAGTGCATTGACTGTGTACTTTACAGGCAAAAGCAGTAACCAACTTGTGCACAAATATTAATATTAAATATGAAATGTCCCACAAACTGCAAGGAAGTGAATATCCAATTTTTATTTGGGGGATTGTTGACCTGTACACTAGACAATAAACTACCCCTCCTACTACCACCACCTCCCCTTCTCTTTTCAAATACTGTAGTGTCACAGGATCTTCAAATCCTCCTGAACAGGCAGACGGGACCTTGCCTTAAAATCTCACCTAAAGGACAATGGAAATGAACACATTCTAGAAAGGAACGTTGGATAGGGATTGGCAGCAGGGAGTGTGACTACATTATTTTCTCTTCTGTTTGTGGTCACTGAAGCTTATTCAAGCCTCCCTCCTGCTGCCCCTGGTGGATGGCAGTGCTGGTCATGGGGTGGATGTGGGGGAGAAAAGACAGTTCAGGGTCAAACAAGACTCCCAGGTTCCTGATTGGTTTTATTAGATGGAATGTGCAGCCTTAGATGCTGATGCTGCCAGCGTCTGAGGTGCGGAGGTGCTGACGCGAGCCACTAGGAGGGCCTCATTCTTGTTGACATTTAAGTGAAGAAAGTTGTCACTCATGCAGGATTCGATGTCAGACAGGCAGGCAGTCAGAACGCCGGTAGTCCTGGAGTTGAGTATGGAAGCGGAGAGATAGAGTTGGGTGTCATCCGCGTATATGTGGAAATGTACCACATGTCAGTGGATGATGTCACCGAAGAGGAGAATATAGAGGGTGAAGAGAAGGGGACCAAGGACTGAGCCCTGAGGAACAAGATGGTGCTGGGGCTGGAGGAAAAGCCGTTGGCAGACATAAAGTGGAGATGGTGTGAAAGATAGGACCTGAACCAGCCAAGGACAGAGCCTTGAAGGTTGAGGTGGAGGAAATGTGGTGGAGGAGGATCGAATGATCCATGGTATCAAAGGCGGAGGATAGGTCGAGGAGGACAAGGAGGCAGAGGGAGCCCTGGTCACACCTGATCAGGATATCATTTGTGTCCTTGACCAGAGAAGTTTCCATACTGTGGGCAGAACGGAAGCCCGATTGGAGGAGCTCGTGGATGGAGTGAGATGAGAGGAAAGAGTGAAGCTGGGAGGCAACGGCTCTTTCAAGAACTTTTGACAGAAAAGGGAGGTTGGAGACAGGCCAGTAGCTTGAAAACTGTGATGCGTCAAGGGAAGGTTTCTTCAGGGTTGGGGTGATAGTGGGAATGATGCCGGATGAAAGTGACAGGTTGATTGTGTCGGCAAATAGTGGGTCAAGGAGGTGGAGCTGGGAGGTAAGGAGAGGGGTAGGGATGGGACCCGGGGAACAGGTGGGCTTCATGGAGGATATAGTGGTGATGACAGAGGATGGGGAAGGTGTGGAAGGATGACATAATTTTATCATCTCACCCAAAAAACAGCACCTATAGCAACACAGCCCTTTTCCTGCATTGCAGCAAAGTCAGTTTAGACTCTGAGCTTAAAGCCTCACACAGAAGTTGAACCCACAACCTTCTAACTCAGAGATGAAAATGACTATTGAGCCAATTGAGCCAAACTGACATCAACGATTTCCAAGTTGACATGCCAAACAGTCTCCAATATAACTTTGAATGTCAACAATTAATCATAATATTACACAAGAGGTTTGGATGGAAAAGGCACTTTGGCTCATTTATATATATTCCTTAGATTTGATATACCAGCCTTCATAGGATGGCTTTTTAACATGCTCTGCAAAATTCTAGTGGAGTGGCTATGTGTTATGTAGACAATCATGAACAGCAATGTCCATAAACACCCTTGAAGTGAATGAACAGTTTCATTTGTTGGGAGATTGTTTGCCCGGACACTGGGAGAAATTCTGTCTCCTGAAGATTCAATCTCATAATTCTAGAACATCAACCCAACTATCCATCCATCCATCCATTACAGCATCAAACTCTTCCTTAAATGAATACCAGCATTGTGCTCGCTGCCACACTTCCTACTAATGTTCCAGCTGTTGATTACTCTCTGTGTTGAGAAATATTTCCTTATGTCTGTCCTAAAATTGCTCTCCACACAATTGCAACTATGCCCTCCTGAATATTGGCTGCCAATTGCAAAATTGGAACCAAAACGCTGTACAGTTTCTGTATCATGTATCAGTGCTTGTGGACATATGAGGATGTTACACAGGCAAATAGATGGAAACCATCTCCAGGCTCAGAGTCTAGTTGAGCGTTAAAATTACAGTGATATCACTTCCTACGTTTTCACTTCTGCTGCTATCTCTACATTGCCATGTCTGCTCTGCCCTGTTCCAATTTTGTTTTTGCATCCCATATGGTTCTTTTATTTAAATTTCATTAATTCAGCAACGAAAGCAGACTGTTCTCACACCCACCACCAGGAGCCCTGGCCACGAGTTGTGTTGTTGCCATTCACCACAAATCCACATTCCAGCTCTGCCTGTTTATGACGCTAGATAGAGGTGGCCAAGAGTTAAGTTTTTACTAGAATTTAACTGTAACTATATCCCCTGGTTTTGACAGTTGATAGTGATCAGGTTAATTTAAGGAAACATAGAGCCTTGAGGAGTTTCAGCGCCTTATGTTAACATGCAGTATGTGGTTCCCAAACCATGGCTCTTGCCAACCAATGCCTAATGCTCTCCAGAATCAAGTAAGCAGGGTGCATCCCTCCAGGAAAAGAGAGTGTATTCCATTCCAAACACAAGTAAATTTCCTTGAGTATGACTCATACATGTGGAACTCTCACTGTAGTTTGGATAATCTTACCCAAGTTTGTCAGCACTTCGGGACTTGGAACCCATACAGCCTAAACTGATGCTCTAATGAAGTGCTGGCTGCTTACTGCATTGTCGGTGATGCAATCCTTTGAATGAGAAATTAAACTGACTTTACAAGTGGACATTAAAAAACCCATGAAACTTTTCAAAAAGTGAAGGGTCTTTCTCCCGGTGTCCAGGCCACAATCCCCAGCAATAAAGTTCTTCATTCACTACATTGCTGTGTGGAAATTGGCTGTTGCATTCAACCACAAAATGCCCAGTAGCTAAACTTAACAGCCTATCCTGTGAAACATTTTGAAACGCTTTGAGACGTTTCGACAACATGATAAGGAACTATATAAAATGCAGGGTTAATTATTATTATTATAAGCATGGTAATAGGTTTCTACATGTACCAGATATTACGCTGGCCCACCAAAAAATGTCACAGAAGCCAATTAATCCATTACTCTTCTACTGCGATTTGTGATTTGATGGCATTTTATAGAATGCTCATATTTGTTGCAATACACAAGGCCACGATTAGGACAAAGGATTTGAATTACAATGAACACCAAGAAATCTTTGCCAACTATCAGAGTCATCATGCAATTTCTAACACTATACAATTGACATTTATACCGCGCCTTTCACATCGGGAGGACATTTGAGAGCCAGCTCTGACGGCGGAGCTGAATACTGTGGGTGTGTGGGAGGGAAGGAGGATATCCAAGTTGATTTTCACTGTCATTTGAATGGTTACGTTGCAATGAATAATTTGACGCTTTAACTGTAAAAGATCTTAGATGTTGAAAACAAGATGGAAAAGAGGCAGAGATTGTCTTGAATTCAAACAGCAACAGAAACCACACATGTGTACGCTCAGCTCTAGAGAGGAAATGGAAAGAGAAAGAGTAGCCATGTTCATAGAATCATAGAACTTTTCAGCACAAAAGGAGGCCATTCAGCCCAAGGAGTGTGTGCCAGCTCTTTGACAAGAGCTATTCAAAGTCAATCCCACTCTCCAGATCTCTCCCCATAACCCCACAAACCCATCCTCCCCAAATGTTAAGAGGGAGGAAACGAGAACAAGAGACCTAGGGGCTTTGAGAAGGGACCACAGATAAGATTAATAAAAAGACTGGAAGAGCCAACAGCATAAGTAAGAATATTAATCCTTGTGTTTGATACGGTGCCTTAAATAGAATTCATAACAAAAAGAAGATTCCTTGCATATGATATCATGCCAGTCTTGACAGTAAGACATTTCAAAGCCCCTCATTTCAAAGCCCTTGTCCTGTACCATACAGTGACAACAACAACAACAAAATTACTGGATTGTGCATTCGTAGGTAAATGCAGCAGCCAATTTGTGCATTGGAATATATTGCATTGTTGGGACGCACACATATTGAATGAGAACAGGATAAACCTGTCAATAGTAAGAATATTCCTTGCAATTGATATAGCACCTTATCACTTCTTTACAATATCTCAAAGTGCTGTTGTTTACAGGATATACTTTAATGTATATTTTGTGGGTAAAACTCCTTTGAGAGAGCCTAATTACCTGTTTGCTCCAAAGAGTGTATTGGAGGTTATAGACTGAAATAAATACTCTGTGGGATATGATGGTTTTGTAACTTGGAGCTTGATGGGGTAGGAATGCAATTTATCGAGGGACATGGGACATCCTCTCAATGTGAAAGTCTCCATATAAATGTAATTTTTGTTGCACATGACGGGATAAACAGGATAGGCTCTGGACCAATCAGTAATAGTAATGAGATTGATGGTTCAAGTGGCCTTTTATTGTTCCATCCTTCGCTATGTGAAGGTCACTTACCCCTTATGGCAATATAGCACTGTAAAGTGATCCTGCAGCGTGTGGGTGTATATATACTGCATTACACCCAGGAGCCAGTGAGGTGTGAGCAGACATGAATGTTTCGGCATTTTACTGCCTACCCTTCCGAAAGTGACGCGAATTAATCACTGTTCCATTGAAACGATGCGCCCTACTATTTAGTATGATGAAGAATGCCAATTCATTAGAAAAAGCAAAAACGCAGCTCAATAACAGGTTGTAGATAAATCAGAAGTGAAAGGTAAATCACGGTGTGTACAGGAAGGGATGCAAGGCAGATACCCATAAATCAAATCCAAAACAGAGCCAGGGCTTCGTAATGAAGACATGCAAATTTTGTTGACGTGAACATCGCAAATAATTCCAAAAGTAAATTACAGTAACAGGACGCAATAAATTACACTGTGAATGAAACAGCAGAATTTGCGAAGGGTTTAAAAAAGAATTAGTGGCTGGCAGGAATATTTAGGAATCCAATGGAACGTCATTAATCATCTGCAAGTCAGACAGGAGTGCAAGATCCTCGTGCCGAGATCAGATAAGATGAGATTCAGGCAGTGGCATCACAGGAAACAGATATGGGTGAACCAAGATTTTGTTCGGATTCATAATAACTTTCATAGTGTGTGTTTTCAATTCAAAGAACAGTGGTGCAAGATTCTTGAAATGGTATCTCACCCAGTGAATTAGCCCCTGGTTTAAAGGTAATGTCACAAGGGTGACATTTGTGGCATTTCTTTATCATCACTATCTACTCCCCCACCCACACTCCATCTCCTCTGCCATCTCAGGCCTGCTTCATGTTGTCAAGGGAAGCTCTCAGCCTCTTTAGCCCAACTCTCTGGAAATCTCTCTTTGATTCCCTTCACCTTGCTCCCTCATTCTCTTTTTTTAAAACCTTAACAATATTTCTTGCATTTGATACACAGTAGTGACTTATCACATCGTTGAAGGGTTGCAGTCATGGATTTTTTAAGGGATTATTGCCCCAGAAAATAATTCGCCAATCATCAAATAACCCAGTTCCTACTTACTGCTGGGTAAGTACTTACTGCTTCAGCGCCTTGGGACGTCCTCCCAACATGTAAATGTAATTTTGTTTTATTTTGCTGTTGTAAGTAAACAAAGACATGTGGCATGAGAAAACGTACCTAAAGTTTTGGCCCACTCGGGAATCAAACCCAGGTCCTCTTACTTGCAAGGTGAGTGCACTAACCACAACTTTACAGAACTCTGTTCCATTAGCCCCGGTGAAAATGTTACATACAGTAACTCAGACTCGTGGATTTTTTCCCGACATGTTTTTACCTTTTTTTCTTTTTGGCATTGGAAACTCTAGTGAAATTAAATTATTCATTATTTGAGGAAAGGCTTATAAGCTAGCATGCGGAGCTTGGTAACTTTTCAATATTTTTATTCATAGGATTTTAAAAATCATATATTTAATGCAAATACGAACATCCATTCTCTGGCTTCATATTTAATGGAAATAATATGCAATTTATCAGAATCTTTACACTTCAAAATAGCTTTCTGGAACAATCACCAACTCTATCAGATATTAGAGAAAGATCTGTGCAGGATTCAAACATCATCAATATTTTAAGGTGCTTAGGTGCCAATCTGGCTCCATTGGGAGCACTTTTGCTCCCAATCTTGATTGGCTCACGTCAGCGCCTCCGCACCTCAGGCGCCGACAACATCAACAGTTCAAGGCTGCTCTCTCCACATCTCAAAGCCAATCAGGAATCTGGGCATCTTGTTCGACCCCGAACTATCCTTCCTCCCCCACATCCACTCCATGACCGGCACAGCCTTCCATCACCTCCGTAATATTGCCAGACTCCGCCACTATCTCACCTCCCATGCCGCCGAACTCTCATCCATGCCTTTATCACTTCCAGGCTCAACTATGGGAACTCTCTCCTTATCGGCCTCCCCAGCTTCTCCCTTCACAGGCTGAAGATCATCTGAATTCTGCAGCTCCGCACCAGGCTTCGCGACCACATCACTCCCACCCTCGCCCATCTCCACTGACTCCCTATCACCCAGAGGATCACATTCAAAATCCTTGTTCTCACTTTCAAGGCCATTCACGGCCTTGTCCCCGCCTATCTCTTTGACCTACTATCTCCCTATCAGCCTGCCCGTACCCTCCGTTCAGCAGACTCAGGCCTGCTCCGCGTCCACTGCCCTAATAGCCCAACCATCATCGGCCAGGCTTTCAGCGCCGTTCTGCTCCCACACTGTGGAACTCCATCCCGCAGCCACTCCACCTCACTTCCTCCCTTTCCTCCTTCAAGGCCGGTATCAAGAACCTTGCTCTCTAACCGTGCCTTTGGCTGCCCCACTAACTCCTCCCCCTCTCCCACTCTCCTTCCCCTACCCTGACCCCACCCCCACTCCCCCCCACCCCTTCCCGCACCCTGCTCGGGTCCCGACCTGACTGTTCAGCGTTTTGGGACATCCTCCTGACGTGATAGGTGCTATTTAAGTGCAATTTTCTTGTTGTTGTTTTGCCTTCAAGTCAGAAGATTGTGGGTTCAAGAGAAGAAAGTGTTTCCTGGTGTCCTTGCCAAACAATCCCACAAGTTGTTCATTCACTTCATGGCTGCCTAAGCGACATAGCTACATTCGAATTGGCTGCTATGTCAGACTACAAATACACCGTCAATTCACTTTACAGTGAATTCCTGTGGTGTACTTTGAGATATTTTGATGACAGGATTAAGCCCCATATCAAACGGCATAATTTTTATGAAGATGTTTTTAAAATACTCATTAATAGTATCTAGCCAGCTGCCTCGGTCACTCCAAACCTAATTTAATCCACGATTATCAACAACATTAACTTGGATTATATAGCACCCTTCATAATCTCATAAATCATAGTCTTGGGGCATAGCCTCAGGGCAATAACAGAAGTGGAAGGACGAGATGGTCGTAAGCATGATCGAGGAGGAGGTTTTTCATCCATGATCTGAAAGAGGGAAAGGAGAGGGCCAGGTGGAAAAATTGAGGGAAAAAGTTCCAAAGCTGAAAGCACAGCAGGCAATGGTGGAGCGGAGTGGACCAGGAGTCCAGCAGGAGGCCAGAGCCAGCCGAGTGGAGGCAGCAGCTAGTGGAGTGGGGAGAAAGCAGGTCAAAAAGATAGGGAGGTGCTAAGGCATGAAAGGATTTATGGAAGAGTGAGAGGATCATGAAATCGATCCTTAGATTTGGAATAACGCTGTTCACACATTCAGGTCAAAACACTGAATCACAATCTCATCAAGCTGCTCTGAAAACACTAATGCACTAATGCTGGCATCCGAGTAACTGGCACAATGCCTGATTGACTGGTGCTGAGAGGAGAGAGCTATAAAGAGAAGCAATATAATGGGGTAATTCTTAACATTTTTTTTAATGAGGTTAGCAATCCCATCAGCATGGGGGAGCTCCGTTCCATAAACAGATCCCATCAGAGCTGAGTTCCTGTGGATCGGTGAGATGAGCATGTGACAAACACAAGTTATTCCAATCAGAACCACTTTATCAAGGAATCCTTAAGAAACATTGCAAATTGGACTTCACATCTCCAAATGGACTGTGATTGTAATTGCAATTTCAACCAGAATAGAGATAAAGGGAGGATTAGCATCAGTCAGAGGGCCATAGAAACCAGTATTTCAATGGTGATTATTAATACTGTAATAGTAATCCTTCCATTTAATGTAGCAGCTTTCAAGTTGGGGGGACATCTCAAAGACCTTCACAGGGTTTAATTTAAAGCGTAGTGACTGTTTATTTTGTAAGCGAATGATTCATCCAACTGAAAAATTCGTCATTACATCTTTACAAATAAAAACACAGTGCTTGATATTTACAGTAATGACTTCTGAATGGCAAATCATCTAAAACAACAGACTGCTCATCAGCGCAGGGGATGACAGGTTTGTTCTTTATCAAACAAGTAATAAAAATAATAATAATAATCCTTACATTTATATAGCGCTTTCCACGTCTTATCGACGTCTCAAAGCGCTTCACAGAATACAACAATGTCCCAAGGTTGGGACCAGAGCAGTGGGGTGGGAGGGGGAGAAGACAAGCGGGAAGAAAGGGGGGAAAAGAGGTAAGGACCAGGAGTGGAGGGGCTCGTGGTTGGAGGAAGGAAAGTAGGAAAATTGACTGTGTATATGTGGGAGACACGAAGCAGCCAAATTGCGAACCAGTGTGCCACAAACAGTAAACTTGCAAACTCTTTATTGTAACTATTGTAGTTAAGTAACAGCCTGGCTCATTTACCTCTGAATTCTAAAGTTTGTGGCTTTACGTCGGGATTTTGACCTCATTCACTATTGGATACGATGACCTTCCAATAGAGAACTGGGTGTGTGCTACTTTGTCAGTTGGTGCCATCATTAATACTGTTTGCGACAATATCTTATCAGCCTGGCTCAGCTGGTAATACTCTCGCCTCTGAGTTAGAAAGTTGTGGGTTTAAATCAGTCTAGGCTACCACTTCAATACAATGATGGGGGAGAGCTGCATTGTTGAAGGTGCAGCCGTTTTAATGAGACATTCGATCAAGGTCCTGTCTGTCTGTTCAGATGAATATCATAGATCCCACTGCACTTTTCGAAAAGATAAGGGAGGTTTTCCCAGTATCTAGTCAACCACCCAATCTGGGAAATTTCAAGGCTGTTCATGGAGCATTGCTACATGCAAACTCACTATATTACATTTATAGGAGGCTTTTCATAGCAGGAGGATGTCCCAAGGCGCTGAACAGTCAGGTCGGGACCCGAGCAAGGGAGAGGGCAGGGTAGGGGAGAGGGGCGAGGGAGAGTGTTGGGAGGGCAACGGAAGGCACGATCGAAGAGGAGGGTCTTGAGATCGGCCTTGAAGGAGGCGAGGGAGGGAGCGAGATGAAGGGACTGAGGGATGCAGTTCCAGAGTATGGAGGCAGAGAGGCTGAAAGCCTGTCCACCGATAGTAGGGCGGGTAGGGCATGGGACATGGAGCAGGCCGGAGCTCGCTGAATGGAGGGGCGGGGAAATAATAGGGGAAATACAGCCAGCCTACGAATACAGCCTGCATACACTACATTGTATTATCCTGTGAAACTCTTTGAAATGTCTCAAGGACGAATAAGATTACATATCAAACACAAGCATTATTACATAATATAGCATTTTTCCCATCTCCAACATGCATCTCATGTGTGAGGTACGTCTCACAAATCAAGAGGTAAATGATAATAGGTTTCGCTCACAAAATACACAGTCAATCCTCTTTACAATTTATTCTGTGAAATGCTTTGAGATTTCTCAATGACCTGATAAGGTGCTAAATCAAATGCAATGATTACTTATTACGATTATTATTTTACTGTATAAACACATCGGGAGAGAAGTATGTTGGCCATGGCTGTTCGTTCCTTCTGACAATTCTCAGCCGTCACCCCTGCATCTTCTCAGTCTTCGCACACAGAAGCTTATACCCTGAATCGAGTTAACCTCTGGACATTTACACCTGGATCATCGCAGAAACAGGATGAAAAACAAACACTGCAGGAATTGGTGGGAGAGGAACAAAGCAGCTGTAAAGTGGCCAGGAAAATCCAATCTTAAAAGATGCCTTCAAAGAAAAGCACAGAGAAAATAAGTTTTTGTAGATTTTGTTTGTAGGAACATGTATGGACATGCAACACAGACCTATCATTAAATTGCCACACATTGTTAATAATAATAATATTTGTAAATAGTGCCTTTTCATATTATTGAAATGCTTCAAAGTGCTTCACAGAATATATTATAAAACTGTGTATCTTGTTGACGAAATGCAACAGCTAGCTTTGCGCAGCAGCGTCCCACAAACACTTGTGGATTCAGTGACCACAATTTTTGACAAAAAAAAAAAACAGGCGGGTTTCCTTCTTACCGGTAGCTAAACACAGTCGTGCGGAGTAAGTAAGGAAACTTGCTCGACAAGGGAATCAAACCCAGGTTGTCTCATTTGCAAGCGCAGCGCGCTAACCACTCCGCTACAGGACTCCATTAAATCTAAAGTTTGGCACCATATATTTGTGTTAATTGTTACTGTGTGTCAGCTTGGTTCAGTTGGTAATGTTCTTGCCTCTGAGTCATGAATGTTTAAGCCCCATGTCACGTTGGAACATATGTAATCCAAGCTGATACTCCAATGGAGTGGCTGAGGTGTTCTGGATTGCTGGAGATATCATGTTTCGGATGAGATGTTAAACCAAGGTACTATTTACCTGTTTAAATCATTGTTAAAAATCCCATGGAATTATTTGAAAAGAGTAGGCAGTTTCTCCCAGTGTCCTGTTCAGCCATAACCCCCCCAAAAATTGGTCATTCATTTCATGGCTGTTGGTGTGCCAATTGGCTGCCATGTTCTCCTACAGAAAGCACATTACACTTTAGTGGAGAATCCGTGAAGCACTTTGAGATATCCTCCCACCAAGAAGGTCTGTGTATCAAATGTAAAGATTATTATTAAAATTCCCAAAGCACATTATCACCTTCACTGCATATTTACAATAAATAGTTAATATAATAGGGACGTTTAGAAAATCCTTGCTATATATTTTCAAGATTATAAATAGGTTAATTTAAAATATTTATTATTGAATGGGAGATTTTGAAATATACATTATGGATTTTCATGGGTTAGTATGAATAGAATATTTTGAAATTGTTAGCTTATATGCGAATTATTATAAATCGGATATTTAGAATTGTGCCTTATGTTTGAGTTGGGTATTATTATAAATGGGGGATTTCAAAACCTTTTATCATTCACTTGCATTGGCTATTATAAATAGGATATTTGGAACGAGTTTTCGCTATATATTTCCATTATTATTATAAACAGAATGTGTTGCAATCTAATAACCAACAGTGTTTACTTTATGGATAAATCTTTATTGAGCTGCAGTACTCCAGGGCACTGCTGATGATAGACCAACCAGCCTGGCTTGATGGCAGGACTTGAATAGCCATTCCCTGTTAACCCTGCAAGCCAATGTCCTAACTGGAAGGGTGATCCTAGCTGGATAAGTGGTGAATAAGATTGCCATATAGAGCTTTCAATGGAAAAGCTGGGCAGTTACTGCTGGTTAAACTACAGCAGCACACTCTGGGGTCCCCAAACCTTGGCTCACACTAGAACTATTACAGTCTGGTTTGGATAATCTCAATGGCAGGTTTCCACATGTATCAGATAACAGACTGACCAAATAAAATAGGCATAAAGTGGCAGCACAACATCATTTCTGGAACTGGCAATAAGCTAGGCATTAATAAAGAGTACTGCTTTGCTACAAATAGCATTTGTCTGTGTGAGGCACAACTTGAAGATGAACACCTCTTAATACGTTCAGATGAGTTTGCGATCTGTCTCACTCTATGAACTCACATCTGTCTCCAGCTAATGTGCTGCCTATACTTGTGAGTGAGTGATGCCACACAGCAGAGGCTGTAGTAACAACTAACAGACAAGCATACTGCGCTCCACAAATTTCAGTACACGTCGATTATCTGCTTATCTGAATTGTGCGGTTATTTTTCTCTGTGATTAATGAGCAGACACACAAATATATTTTAATTCTATCTCGTGACTCAATGAGGCTCCAGTCAATTTCAGATTGCTTGATAAATGAGAAGTAATAGGCGTTGAAATATTTTACGAGCCATTCACAAAAGAAAGTCAACTTGCATTTGTAATGAACTCACAGTCTGCCTGAGGCGCGAAGTCATGTGCAACGGTGGGAGGATTCCGCTACAAGGTCACAGATGCCAACCTGCCTAAGAGACATTAAACCTCGCCTGCCTATTCAGGTGGACATTAAAGATTCCCGTGGCATTGTTCGAAAAGACAAGGGAGTTTCTTTCAGTGTTGTGGCCACCAATCCCCCAGAGAACAATGGTCACTCGCTTCATGGTTGTTTCTGAGGCATTGCTGTGTGCAAATTGGCTGTTGGGTTCGTCTACAAATGCACAGTCACTACGCTTTACAGAATTCTCTGTGAAGCTCTTTTGGGATGATGCAATATTTCTTCACGATAAACCAAATGGAAAGATTGTTTTTAAAATAAGGCACTTACTCAAATATAGGTCATGGAAGCGTTTAACATTGGGAATACCAAGTAAGAAAAGGGGAGAACTTTCAGAGGTAATGAGGACTCACTCGAAGAGCTGAATAACAGAGTCAATTCGATATTTAATAACAATAATAATACTTTTGTTCAAGCTAGTCCTTTTACATCAGAAGGATGCTTTAAAGCACTTCACAGGATTGGCAGTAAAGTGTAATGACTATGTGTTATGTAGGTGAAAATTTTCCACCAAGTGTATCTGGATATGTGCTGCTTACCCGGAATGTCATATGATGCGGGCTGCATATAAACCTGAGTTAATCTGGAGTCCAGCAGTCTAGAGACCTATTACCTAAAATGCAATCATGAAAATACAATATTAATACTGTAATAATAATCTTTGAATTTCATATAGTGCTTTTCACGTCTTCTAGATGTCTCAAAGTGCTTCACAGAATATACTGTAAAGCGATACAATTTACTGCGTCTTTCAAGAGGTTGTCTCAAAGTGCCTGACAAAGCTGTATGGGCACCCAAGACAGGAGTGGAGCCAAGGGGCAAGGGAAGGGGACATGATGACTAACAATGTGATCAAAGAGGTACATTTTGAGACATGCCTTGAACCAGAGGAGGGAGGCAGCGAGTCAAAGGGACTCCAGGATTGAGTTCCAGAGAGCTGGGGCAGAATGGCTGAAAGCCGTCTGCCAATAGTGAGGGTAGATAGCATAGGGGGGGGTGGCATGACACAATTCAGTGTTCACTGGACAATGAGAGTGGCCAGGTTGTGTATCTGCGACAAGATACAAATTCTACAACAAGATAACAAATGAACATTAATTAATTTCATTAAGCAATCCAAAGCGCTGCCCAACGTTAAGTGTGCTATATGAACACAAGTTGTTGTTATTGCTGTTGAATAAGACACTCCTCAATCTTTCTCCTTACTCACAGTTATCGTCGTGAACCACAGCGGTTGCTGAAATCTCCGAATGTCTGATAATTTCCCCATTAATTGTTTGATACAGGCTGTTGACACAGATCTATCTATATATATATATTTGCTGTGGTGCTTTGCACAATCTGACGGCCTTTGACTGACATTGATGAAACTGACATCAGCACTTCATTATAGGAAATGGTATCAGACATTGACATGATACAAATCCAATCAAGACTCCTCTCCCCTCCATGTATTTGTCGAACCATTTTGACGCACTGGCAAGTTTCACGCCCTTTTACACTGGATTTTTTTTAATTTGCTAAAACCTCAATGCGCTTCACAGACACACCAATGTCGGAGGCTTCAATGTCAAACAGCGCCCCATGCAATTATTCTTACTGATATTTTCCACACAAGGATCTTGGATGTATTTTCTCCTCTCTGATCTAACAGCTGCAATAAAGATAGCAAAATGCTGGTTCTGATTTACCTTATTGCAGGAGACTGGGTGACAAAAGTCAGATGAAAGGCTGTGCCCTCACCTCTGGGAGTTGAGTTCCAATCCGACTGAAACTGATGTGCCGGGGATGTCTCATCTCTCTGGAGGCTATAACGGTCATAAACAAAATGAAGCTGCCCCACTTTCTATTGGATATGCGGACACAATACAACCTTCTGAGTCAGGCACAACTGAGGCTGAGTAGCCCAGGGTTGTTATATTATTCACAGTGATTTCAAAGGGCTGTAGCTGCTCTCTACAGAATTTGGAATGAAAACACACTGCTTAGGGGGGGTGGGGGGGAGGCAGGGGAGGAAGAGAATTTACTCAGAGAGCGCAGGAGTAGTTTCCTCTCTCCTTCCTCCACTTGCTTCTGTTCACTGAGCAGTAAGTAGGAACCCGGCTGTTGGTCGACTGGGGGATCGCTTTCCGCAGTTAAAAATCCCATCCAAAACAAGTAATAATTTGGTCATTGGGACACTGCTGTGCAAATGGCTGCCATGTTACTCCCCCAAAATATACCATCATTTCCCTCAAAATATATTCTGTGAAGGGTTTTGAGACGTCTCGAAAATGTGATAAGGGGTTATATCAAATGCAAGGATTGTTACTATCTTCATTTCCAATCGCTGAAATCGCCGATCATTACAAAATATGCCACAGAAAAGGATTTCCGGATGCTTTCGCGCTGCCCAACTTGCAGTGTGACAATTGTTTGAGGGCAGGTTCATCTTTCTTACTGTGACTGTGACCACTTCTGATCTATGTGCAGATCAGCATGGATGGAGGAGTATTTATGCCTCAGGGAGAGTTTATCCACGCATCTCTCAGGGTAAAATGAAACCACTTGAACAGTCCACTATAATAATAAGAAGAATGATAATAATAATAATCTTTGCATTTGAATATGCCCCACCAACAATCATGGTTTGAAGTGACCAATTTTTTTTAAAAGGAATTATTACCCCCGGAAAATCGATCTGCCAATCGACTAACAGCTGAGTTCCTGCTTACTGCTTGGTAAATAGAGGCATGTGGGGTAAAGAAACTTGCCCAACATTTCACCTGCTGGGAATTGGTGGGTGGGTTGGGGGCATGGAGCAGAACGGAGCCCACTGAGCAGAGGGAGCGGACAGGTTGGTAGGGGTTAGGAGGTGGCAGAAGTAGACTGGGGCAAGGTCATGGAGTCCATTTAAAGGTAAGGATCAGGATCTTGAATTGAATCTTCCAAATGATGTAATGCCAATGGAGTCGGGTGAAAATGGTGGAGATAGAGTTGTGGAGCTTGGTGCAAGAAAGCACAGCGGCTGCAGCGTTCTCGATGATCTGCAACCTATGGGTGGAGGAATTGGGAATGCCAACAAGCTCTAGTGGAAAGTTGGTGTTTTCTCACAACAACTAACAACAACTTCCATTTATATAGCACCCCTCACGCAGGGTAGGTTCACAGAAAGCTTTGGAATTCACAAATTTCTCTCCTTTCGGAAATTTCTACACCATTCAATGTCCGCAAACAATTTGGTGGCCAAAATCCACACTGAGTAGTCCATTTTAGATTGTTCTGGAAAGCTGTAGACACAGGAGAAGAGTGTTCCGAACACTCTTACTTTCCGAACACTTAAATTTCTTCTTCCAGCATAATGAACGACATCTGGAGTGGAGGGCATTATATAAATTCAAGTTGTTGTTGTTGTGGTTGAATGGCTAATAACATACACCGACAGCACAAGCACTGAGATGAATATTGGATCTTCCAGCTTTCTACAGGATACATCCAGGATGTTGAGAAGCCAATCTATTCCCCCTCTGTCATCATATTTCATGTAGCAATGTTGCCAGCAGAACAACAATTGCCTCTTAGGTACAGAAATACTGCTCATAAAACAGTGGCCCGACTCATCTGTCTTTGCTCTTTGCACAGCACATATAACCGCTGGTGGATTGGACAGTGCAGGGGACGTGGAGCAGGCTGATCAAAGGGACTGGCCTGGTAGGTAGGGTGGAAGGAGGTCACATAGGTCAGATGGAGTGAGAACATACATGGAATTTAAAGGCAAACGGGCTGAGTGTACCTGTTCTTTGCTGATGACATCTCTGCTTCTATGTTTTAAACCAGAAGTTAAAGCATATTTTTAGAGTCCTGGTTTAGTTTAGGAACGATTTACAAACAATTGTCATTTTTGAACCCATCTCTTCCAGAAACCCCACCCCTGTCACTTATACCACAGGCTAACTTCATTCTCCAGGCAATAAGCTTGTTAGTATCAAATGAAGTCGAGCGCGTATCATATTTGAGAAGCAATTTGACATCAGACAACCTCAGGTTGTCATGTTCCATCTAACTCAACTTACTCCCAGAGCATTACCGCAGCAAATCCCAGGCCCTTCCGTAAAAGATCGTCACATGAATAAGAAATGACAACACACATTTAAAACCTCATTTGGTGAGGTTTATGAGTTAAAGAGCATATTTGCTGTTTAGGAGAGCTGAGCACTGAGGAACCATTTTTCGTGAATGGTCGAGCAGGAACATAATAATATATTAGTTTGAATTTGATATGGAGCTTTATCATGTCTTCGAGACGTCTCCAAGCGCTTCACAGAATTTCCTGTAAAGTGAATCGATTGTATATTCTATTGGGCGGAAAAAGCACAACAGAGAAAAAGCAAGATAAATAATTATAATAGTAACCCTTAATAAAAATCCTTATTGATAATCCTTACATTTTGCAAAGAGCCTTTCACTTTGGGAAGACCTCTCAAAGCACTTCACAGCAAAGCGACAGTGTGTTTTTTGTGGATGAATGTAGCAGCCAATTTCCACACAGAAATGCCCAACAAACAGCCACAGAGCGAAAGACCAATTTTATTTGTTTGATTGTTGATCAAGAACTCAGGGTAAATTCCTTCTGAGGAATAGCAAGTAAGAGCCAAATAATGAGGAGAAAAAATAAAAGGTTTTATCCTGTTGTCAAGATGCCGCAAAGCGATTCATAGGATGCGCTTTAAAGTGTAGAGACTGTGTAGTGGAACAACTCAAAGCCGCGACATGTGGCTTGAACATGCAAGCATTGAACTCCGAGACAAGAACCAGATATCAAAAGAGCTTCTTTTGAGCCAGGAACCAGATATCAAAAGAGCCTGAAGGAAAATCAACTGGAATGATCCATTAAAAGCAAAATGCAAAGAAAATGGAAGGATAAGGGCATTATACCAACAAGTTGCAAATGGCAGTAAGAAAGATCGTTCAACAAACATTCAGCTGTGTAAGTAGTAGCTGGAGAGCACTTAGATCCATTGAGGGATAGATTGGGCAAAACTAGCATACAGTATTATAGATAATCATCGAAAGATGGAAGATATGTTGAATGCGTTTTTCACTTCAGTTATCACAAAAGGAAGAATGAAGATATATCCTAACCACAAGGTGGTTTAGGAATCTACAGCAGTTCTGGAATTTAGTCAAATGTGGGTAATGAAGAAATATAGAAATTAAATGAAATAAAATCCATAGACATCAAAAGTTTCAAACATTTTCTAGTCATTATTGTCATGTGTAGAAACTCTTGCTAATAATAATCCTTGCATTTGATATAGCGCCTTATCACATCATCGAGACATCTCAAAGGGGTTCACAGAATACACTGTAAAGTGAATTGACTGCATATTTTGTGGGCAGAATTTGGCAGTCAATTGTGCACAGCAGTGTCCCACGTGGAGTTAATGTCAGCAAACGCAGCTGTCGTCTTTTTGGGGGGATTGTTTGTCAGGACCTCGGGAGAATTTCAGTTTTCTTCTCATGGAATCAGAACAGGCTTAGACATTAAACCAACTCCTGTCTGTCTGTTCAGGGGAACATCAAAGATCCCATGGCTCAATTGGAAAAGGGAAGGGAGTTTCTCCTGGTCCCTTGACGGACCATCAATCCGTCAGAAATAAAATGGTAATTCACTTCATGGACATTTGTGGAACATATCCCACATGCAAATTAGCTGCTGTAAAAGTCACGACACTTTGCAGTAAAGTCGCGAAGCGATTTAAGACACTTCAACAATGTGATTAGACGAACTATCAAATGCATGGATGATTATTATTATTATTGATTCACTTCCACATTCATGTTGGACAGAAACAAGTTTGAGTTTATGTGGCTTTAATGGATGTCTTTCTAAAGGAAATGTGCTTTTGCTTATTAAATGACCCATATACACCTGGAATTCTCCCCCAGAATCACTCCACCTGGCCTGCTTTCCTTTCATTACAGTACACCTCATTCCTTCCTCGCTGACTGTACTTATGGTCTACTCCTGTCTCTGCCCCAGCCCATGTCAAATCACGCCATTGGTAAGCACTCTGAGATACTACCCTAGCATGAATGGCGCTATAGCAAGTTATTGTTAGTAAATATCGGCAGCCCTGTTTGTCACTGACAGAGGAAACTTTGGTGATAACACACTTTTAGAGGGTACAAAGATTGCAAAAACCAAGACAAATATACTGTGCCATTAATCGAACACAGCAATAAAACAAGAGAGTGTTTATGAAATTGTATTATGTAAGAAGAAATACAAGAGGGAGCTATAAAGATCAAGACCTACATCCTCAACCAGAAGATAAAACTGTAAGTTTGATTATACAAGGGTGAGAGGGGAAAGAATGATTCAGTGCTGAACCATGCAAGGCAATGGATTAACTGTTCATAAATTCAGGGTAAGTCTTATTTTCTATTCAGATCAATAACTATTTGAGGTTCACCATTATATATCTACCTGACAGACAGTCTGGTTGAAACATAACCTATGTAGATGGTAGCCACAACTTTTACAAGGTTCCTCTTAATACAAATTACACGTTTACCAAGAAAGATCCTTCATATTTTTGAACTGTATTTAAGCTATATCTATTTTGTAAATGTGTGCCTTTGATCTCCTTCAAGATGAGATACTAACCATCTTGCTTAGCTGACCCAGTTCAGTTAGAGTTGCGGATTGTGAAATCTTGGGTTTGAATACTGATGGATCTAAAATAATAAGAATAATGATAAGAATCTTTGCATTTGGTGTCTTATATCATAACTTTGTACTTAGAACAAGTACAAAGATATAGAACAGACATCTCAAAATACTTCACAGGATTTTATTGTAGTGTAGTGACTGTGTGTCTGGTAGACAAACTGGTGGATTTCAACAACAACAACTTGGATTTATATAGCGCGCTCCATACCAAATTGCACCACAGAGCACTGATTTCCTCACTCTTCCATGGTTGATCAATTGAGCAACATGTGGAGTCCTGTAGCTCAGTGGTTAGAGCACTTGACACACAAGCGAGAGACCTGGGTTTGAATCCTAGCAGGATGAAATGTTGGGCAGGTTTCCTTACTACACATGCCTGTTTATTTAGCAGTAAGTAGGAATTCAAGTTTTTAGTTGATTAGCAGATTGCTTTTTCGGGGGTGATAATTCCTTCAAAAAATAATTGGTCACTTCAATCCACAACTGTTTGTGGGATATTGCTGTGTGCAAGTGGCTGTGGTATTTCACCCAGAAAATATATATTCTGTGAAGCACTTTGAGATGCCTCGAAGATGTGATAAGTGCTATATCAAGTGAGAGAATTATTATTATTACAAAGAAACAGATCTTCATTGTGAGGGAGGACAGCGGGAGTCTCTCTGGGATACAATTGTTCACGAGAAGAAATACCCAACAAAGCCAGGCAAGTCCACAGGAACTCTTGGTGGTGTGACAAGCCTTCAAGCTTACAAATTAAAACCCCAGTGGATATTTGGTGGTCTATGTGCCATGTATTGCAATACAATGCAATGCAATTTATACAGTGCCTTTCATGTCAGGAGGACATACTGTGGTCAGGCAGCTTCTATCACTTAGACCCCAGAGACTAGAAAGGTGTGAAGCCACAGGGAGGGTTACAAGGACATTGTGCTAAGCAAAATAACTATACTTGGCTTCACAAAATGTCCAGTCAATCCACTGAACAATATATTCTTTGAGACGTCTCAATGATGTGATTAGGTGCTAATATCAAATGAAAGGATTATTATTATTATTTTTAATTATTATTATATTGTGCATTTTGTTATCATTATTATCATCACATCATCAAAATATCTCAAAGCACATGATAAGCTGTAAAGTGTTAAGTCTGTATACTTTCTGGGCAAACACAGAAAACAATTTTTGCACAGAAATGTCCCATAAATGGCCATGACATGAATGACCCAAGCATAAATAACTAGCCTATTTCAAGTCCCACCTCAAGACCCTCCTCTTCCACCATGCCAATAGTTGCCCCCCACTTCCCCGCACCCCGTTCCCTCCACCGTTCCCAATCTCGACCCCAGGTCAGGTCTGGCACACTGACTGTCGAATGCAAGTTTGTTGTATTTTTCTTGTTGTTTTAATGTCATGGTGAAAATAAACCCAGCCAAAATAGCAAGGTCTGTGGGTTGTGCAAAACAATTTTACGACAGACAAGTATTTCATGCCATAGAGGGTAGTTTCACAACAACAACAACAAAAATTACACTTGTTTAGCGCCTTTCATGTCAGGAGGACGTCCCACGGTGCTGGACAGTCATTGTTTCAGACCCACAAAATATACAGTGCACTTTACAGTACATTCTGTGAAGCGTTTAGAGGAGTCTCGAAGATGTGATAAGACACAATATCAAATGGAAAGAGTATTATTATTATAGTGGAAGTGATTGCCACAAAGAGTTTTGGAGGCTACGATTGTGGATTCATTGAAGAAATGGCATGCGTGTTGCAATGGGAAGATGATAGGATGGATATTCAGGAA
Organism: Hydrolagus colliei; assembly: GCA_035084275.1. Lineage (NCBI taxonomy): Eukaryota > Metazoa > Chordata > Chondrichthyes > Chimaeriformes > Chimaeridae > Hydrolagus > Hydrolagus colliei. The sequence continues at coordinate 148,463,773 of CM068742.1, forward strand.
GCACAAGATCAAATGGGCCAAAGTCGCCTGTCTTGTGAAAAATCAAAACTCAACGTTGATGCTTTGATAATTTTGACTTTGATGAATTAACTCAACCTAACCTTGAATTGGACAGAGGAGGGTAGGTTTGAAAGAACGATAGAAACATCCAGTGTTTTAATAAACATTTATGAAATGACAATGAAAAACAACATGTTTCAAATGTTGCTTGCAGAGGCGAGATTCTATTTACAAGCAGCTTCACACATCAAATGCAAGCATAGCCTGTCCACAGATAAATAGGGCAAGTAACAACATCATTCATACTTACAGAAGTGAAATCAAAGTCATGCAACGGTCAATATTTGGATCGCTTACTAAAGAATAACAAATGAACACCCTAACCTTGTGCAGTCTTTCATTTTACTGATACATTCAATGTTAATTTATACCCACAGGACTCTCTCTTTCTTTCATGTTTTTCCCAAAGCATAAAGCTCTGAATAATTATTCAACATAAAAGTGGTGGTGAGGGGGAGAAGTATTGCTTGTGGTGAGATTGATTTTTAATTCTGCAAAGCTTACTTATAAAACTTTTTAAAAATTCCAATTGCCAGAAGAATACTGTAATGTTGTTTAATCCAAAACACAGTTTAGATTTATTCAGTCCTTAGAATTATAGAAGCGTAGAAGTTTACAGCACAGAAGGAGGCCATTGGCCCACCGTGTCTGTGCCGGCTCTTTGAAAAGAGTTATTCAATGTCAACCTCACTCCCGGCTCTCTCCCCGTAACCCCGCAAACTTGTCCTCCCCAAATAACCATTGACCTCTCTTTTAAAAGTTATTATTGAATCAGCCTCCACAATCCTTTCAGGCAATGCATTCCAGATTCCAACAACTCGCTGCGTGAGAAAATTTCTCCTCACCTCCCCTCTGCTCCTTTTAGAAACTATCTTAAATCTGTGACCTCGAGTCATTGACATACCCACTAGTGCAGTGGTTTCCAAACTTTGAATAGCGGCAAGTTTTCTTGCCTAACTCAGCAAGTTTTCGTTGCGACACCCACCTCCTTCACATTCGGTTCCACACATTCGGATCCTTGGCTCCACCGGGCCCACGGGCTGGGGTAAAGCCGACTTAATGATTAAAATTGTGAAACTAATTACAGTATTTACAATTCCAAGCAATAGATATTTCCTATCGTATTTTCTGCATTTCGTTTTTTTACATGCCATTTCTCTGCTTCAACTGGTCTCACTCACTATCTTTACTTGAAAATGCTTCACTATCTCTATCTTTCCTCTTGAAACCGGTTACGAACTTCTCCATCTCTTCAAGGGTTCTCAGTACAGGTAAACCCTTCTTTTGAATCCTTTTTTCCTTGCATAAATTGTATTCTCATTCCCTGTAACCTAGGTGGTGATTTGTTTAGTCCATTCTGAAAAATCGCCTCTAATGGTTTGGATCATTTTCGATTATTACTTTCTTTCTAAATACATATTGTATACAAATGTAATTTTGTTTGTTGTTGTTGTTGTATAAATCTGTCACATTCAAACACGACTGCCAAACACTCCATATTTATCTGTGCATACTTTTTTTCTGTCACTGATAGAGCCTGTGATCCATATGCTACAGTTTTTCCTTCTTGAGTTGAAGGTCGTTCCTAATCCTGTTTCACTTGTGTCTACAGATATTTTAACTGGTGCATGTACATCATAAAAGTTCAACACTGGTGCTTTTGTTATAGCCTCTTTTATTTGCTGAAATGCTTTTTTTCTGTTCTTTTTCGCACATTAACTCTTGTTCCTTTTATCAGCTCCCTTATTGGCTCCATTATTTCTGTTCCTTTGGAAATAAATCTTGACACTCAATTGACCATTCCCATGAGCCTATTCACTCCTTTTTTTATCCATCGGTGCGAGCATTTTTGTTATCGCTATTACCTTTTGCTGATCAATTTTTAACCCTTGTTGGGTAATTATTATATGTTCAATTATTTTACTTTGATTACTCCTATCCTGTATTTTTCTTTATTTCACTTTATATTTTCTTCCAAATATATTTCTAATACCTTCTCCAACGTTTCATCATGTTCTTTCCATGTTTTACCATATATCAAAATATCATCAATATAATTGATCACCCCTGGTATTTCTTCCAATATCTGTGACATTTTTTTTCTGGAACACCTCTTCTGCTGTCTTGATGCCAAAGGCCATTCTTTTACAACAACACCTCCCATATGGTGTCATAAACATTGTCAAATACTGTACATACTATCCATTGACAATATGAATTGCCTGAGGAACAATCTAACATTGAGAAATAAATAGCTCCATGTAGTAAAGCATGCACATCTTCTAAAGTGGGAATTGCATAATGTTCCCTGTTTATAGCCCTGTTTATCTGTTGTGGATCTAAACATATCCTCAATGATTTGTTTGGTGTCTCTATGATTACCACTGCACTCACCCACTCAGTGGATTTGTCTACCTTTTTTATTATTTGGTTCCTTTCCATTTGGTCCAATGTTTATTTCGGTCTTTTTTTCACTGCCTCTGGTACTCTCCTTAATGGCTGGATTACTTGTGGAACTGTCTATTCTAATCTTATTGTATACTCTACTTTCATTAATCCTCTCTTGTTTATATTGTCCTACTATACCTCTGTCTCCCTTGGTTCATTTTGCTCTACTTTCACATTTTGAATTCTTTTTAACATTCCCATTTTTATTGTATCTTCCAATCTTAATAAAGTATCAGCTTTTATTTTTACAATGCAGAATTGTATTTTATGTTGTCTCCCTTTGTATATCACATCTATCTCAACTCTACCCATGGTTTAAATTTTTCCTTTGTTATAAGCAATTACGGTAGTTTACCTTTTCCTTTCTCCATTATTTCTTTATTTATCTCTCCCAATTTTATGTATTCTTCCATTACACTGGCCATTACACTGGCCTGTGCTCCTAGATCTAATTTCCACTGAATTACTTTCCTGATTTTTTTACACCATAAATATACCATCCACTCATTTTTTTCTTTTATGTATATGCTCTTTCACTTCTTCAATGTTGTACTCCTCTTCTTGTTCACTTTCTCTGGATTCTATATCTGAGCTGTCTCTCCTTTCATATTCCCCTTATTTACTTGACCAAATTCTGCTTTTCCTCAGGTTATTTGACCTCTTGTTCTATCTTCTTTCTGTTTGACTTTGCTCCTGTGCTTTATATCTGCTATATCTCCCTACAGTTTCTTGTCTATTCCTGCATAATCTTGCATAATGCCCATATCTTTTGCATTGATAGCATTCATTTCCTACCGCAGGACATCTCCTCATATGATATTCTAATCTCCATTTGTCACATCTGTCCATTCTGTTTAGCCTCCGTCTTGACCTGTATATTCTCTGCACTCCATACTCTTTATCTGTATCATCCCAACTCTGCCTGTTAGCTAGTTCATCTATTTCCATTTCTGTTTCTCTCTCCATGTCTCTTGTATTTATTTTTGTCACCTCTTCAATCCTTATTATCTCCATTGCCAATTCTAATGTCAGATCCGCTTTTATCAAAAGTGTTCCTCTTAATCTAGTATATTTTATGCTAAATGAGATGTGGTCACATATCATTTTGTCTCTTAATGTTCCATAGCTGCAATTTTTATTTAGGGATCTCAGTACTGCACAGTACTGATTAAATGATATGGTGGGTCCCTGCCTTCTTGTTCCAAACTTAAATCGGTCAATTATCACATTATTTTTTCCACAGCATTTTCCATCATAATGTTCTTCATCGTATTCAGTGGCGTGCCCACGTCTCTTTCTAGGGTTGCAAAATGTTCCCTTGCTTCCTTGCCTGCTACATTCATACATATTGCAGACTGTTGTTACTGTGGCAGATTCATTGTGTTTGCTGCTAGTCCAAAAATTTTAAAGTCTCTTTCAAACCAACGTTGCCAATTGGGCCTTAAACTTCCAACCAACTGCAGTATTCTTGGTATCTGCACATACCTTGGCATTGAATTTAATTATTTTTCTCTCTGCATTTTGCTTTTCATTCCGTCAGTTTCACTCCGGATCTAGTTTTCACTTCTGTAAAGTTATTGAATCCAAATCACAATGTAGATTCACTCGGTTCTTTCATTCCAACTTTATAAATCAACCTCTTTCAAATCTGCTCAGTGGCTTTCCCAGAATCCTTTTAACCTTGCATCTTCCATATTCAATTGCCACTTAGGTCCTTAAAGCAATACAGTATGTAACAAATACAGTCTCAAAAGATTACAACATGGTTTTACTACAATTTTATATGACAGATGGGGGCACAATTTACAGTATATTTCACTACTTTCCTTAAATTTGTTTGCAAACCACACAGTCAATACACTTGACATTCAACCTTGTGAAGAGCTTTGGGACATCCACACAAAATGAAAGATCCCTGGAACTCCATCCCAGAGCCTCTCTAACTCGCCCCACCAGTATACAGCCTCTTTGTAAATGTTCTCCCACCAGTAAAAAGCTCAGAGAAGAGTTTGTTTACCATCTGTGTGTTGTTCATCCACTTTCTCACGACCCTTTGAGTCTCTTAATGTTTAAACTTCTTTCCTGACTGCTCTCTTTACATTAGGATTTAGTAGCATTATGTTTGCACTTATTGCTAAGTCCATTTCCGCTCCTCTCTTGGCTCCCCTTATGTCTTTTTATAGGCTTCCATACTGTACTCATCCCAACAGTCAACCTCTGCCTTCTCTCTACCAGGTTCATAAATCTTCCCTTTGTTCTTAATCTCTTTTAATTTTCCTGTCGATCTATTTAAGTGTAATTTGCCCATGCTGTACTTAGGTATGTACTTATCTTGCATGCTCTGTATTATATTATCGAATGATGCCCATTTATTTAGTTTCAATTGGTTTACCTTGAGTAGGGTTGATCTCTTCCCCCCCCCCCCATCCCCCCACCCCAGCCTTATCTCATTCTACATTATTTATCAAAACAGAAGAACATAAAATATTATTTAGCTCAGCCACTGTACCTCTGAACCAAGATAGTTGAGCGGGTGGGAGCACCAAAATAATCAGAACCATCATAAATCTTAATCTGTGAAATCAAGCTAACAATTCCCTAGATAAACTCAGCCATTCACTTCATGGTTGTTTGTGGGACATTGCTAGGCATAAATTGTCTGTTCACCTAAAAAGCTACATCAGCAAACTAAATTTAAAAAATTTTAGTTAAAAAACACAGTGATTTCAATTTACTGTACAATGTTTCCTTTGTGTCACTTTAAGACATCTCAACAAAGCGATAAGGCACTATATTAAATGCCAGGATTATTATTAAATTATACGGAAAGTTATAGCTCAGACCAGTGTTTATCCTCCACACAAGCCTCCACTCCTTTCCCATTCCCCTCTCTTATAACACTCTATTTCCTTGTTTGTGTATACATTAGATTTCTTCGTAAATACTTTCATGCTTTCTGCTTCAACCACAGTGAGTTCCACATTCTCTCCACCCCCTGCATCAAAATGTTTCTGCCTTCAATCAAAAGCTATGTGGGTTTAGATGGTCAACCTCCAGCAGCAGCCCAAAAAGACACTCAGGTCTTCAAATCTTGGCTCTTGCCAACGGGCGCGAATACTCTACAGAATTAGCTAAACAGGATGTGTCCCTACAAGGAGACGGAGAGAAGAGCACCTTCCATTCCAGACTCAAGTGAAATTTCCATGTTTAGGTGACATACCTATGTGGAACTCTCTGTCTGATATGAATACACTTAAGCATAGTGATGTGTTATTGCATGTGTCAGACAGACAGCTGATCCCAAAAGGTTCCCCCTCAGCCCTTGTTTGCAACAGAGAACATTGAAACATATTCCACAATATTCATGTTGTATTAGATCATGCCTGCTTTGCATCTCAACTATTTATCTGACTTGGTACCATTCCATTGCTCCTGCTCGTCCCTCGCACCCTCCAGCCAACCATCAGCGATCGCACTTTCAGCCACTATTCCCCCAGACACTGGAACACTCTCCTTCAATCCCTTTGCCTTGCTCTCTCTCTCTCTCTCTCTCTCTCTCCCCCCACCCCTTTTCACATGCCCACTGACAACCTTCCTCTTCAACCATGCTTGTGGCCACCTCCACCCAAACCACACCCCCCACTCCCTCCGCCACTGAGCTCCGAGATGCCACCCAGCGTGGAGGACGCTATATAAGCACAAGTTGTTGTTGTTGTATCTCTTGATACTCCTATCTAACATACGTCTCACTTCAGAACTAATATTGTTTGTTGTTGTCTTTTGTGAAGGCGTGCAGCATTTTGGTTAGACCACACACCTCGCAAACAAGAGGACCTGGGTTTGATTCCCGGGCAGAGAAAAACATAAGGCAAGATTCCTTACTCCCTCGCCTCTGTTTACCTAGCGGTAAGTAAGAACCTGGTTGTTAGTTCGATTCATGGATCACATTTGTTAGGGTAATATTTCCTTCAAATAAAACTAAACTAATAATGATAAAGTAATTTGGTCAGTCATTCCATGACTGATTGTGGGAGACTGCTGTGCGCAATTGGCTGCCCATAAAATATACATTCAATTCACATTATATTCTGTGAAGCACGTTGAGACATTGGCAGTGTCCCACAAACAGTCATGGATTGAGTGACTAAATTATAGTGTTTTTTTTTATTCCTTCACTCCCTGACCACCTTCCTCCCTCTCCGACCTCCTCAATTCACCACCTGGCATCACCACAGTCTTTTGGGGTAGAGAGAATTCCAGATTTACACAACCCACAACAATTTATGTGTTAAAAAAAAAGAGAAGAAATGGGTTCTGTTTGCCGGGGTGAACAGCGGAACTGGAGAAGGAGTGGGCGCAGAGATGGTTAAGAGCTGAGAACGTCATCCAAAAGGCTTGCGACAGGCGCAGCATAATTGCACAGAGATTGCAGGACATAACAGTAATTGCAATCAGCCAGTCTATCTGTGTTGAAACGGCCGCAATTCCATATTTTCAATAAAGTTGTCCAAATGTAATTTGCCCGGCACAATGCTCGCTGACAGAGTGGCATCCCTATTAATGTCCGTTTGTCATACATTATTACATGTCCTATTATTTAGCAGATAAGAAACCAGTCTAGTCTCTAGCTGGATGGTAATCGCAAACTTAATTTCCAGTGAAAGGTAAGAGTGTCAGTGCTTGAAAAATGACTCCTTTTGTCAAGTTGATATCTTTGCTGCAGCAAAATTTGAGAGACGCAGGCTGATAAGCAAGGAGCGGGGGTAATTACTCTGCGTGTACAGAAATCATACTTCAGTGGAAATGTACTTGAGCCTTGCTGCAATCACATCCTGTTCCAGCGCCTCGCATCACTACTGATTTGTGCCATTTGCAATCATCCACTTCTGCTCTGGAATCCAACCTTTTCAACTCTGGGCAGGCTGCTGAGCTGTCGCTTTCAGACTCTCAAATCCAGCTCCCTGTTCTCAAAAATAAACCTGGTCACAAAGAGACCCATTACTTCTTCTTTCCTCCCCCCCAAGATCCAGCCCATTAGTCAAACAAGGCAAGGCCCATTAAAAGAGGCAAAGGGGTTTATTTTCAATGGAGGACAAAAAAAAAGGGCCATTTCAAACGTGGGAGAGTAAATCAAAATAGAGGTTAACAACAACAACTTGCATTTATATGGCATCCTCCATGAAGGGTGGCTTCTCAGAGTGCTGCTCAGAGGGCAGAACCCAAGGCTGAGCCAGGAGGAGGGAAAAGGTGACCGTAAGCACGGTCAAAGAGAAAGGTCTTCAGGCGTGACATGAAAACGGGGAAAGAAGGGTGTGTGAGGTAAAAAGGTTGAGTGAGGGAGTTCCAAAGTTTGGGGACTGAAAGTATAGCCACCGATGGTGGAGCAGAGGATTCAGGGGTCAAGGAGCAGGCCGGACCCAGTAGAGCAGAAGCAATGGGTGATGAGTTGTGAGACTGATATTAAAAAAACAGGAAAACTATTGCTCTTGAAATGAAATTAGATGTTTTAACCCGTTTTGTTGCTGTGAGTCTTATGTTATTTAAATTTATATATTTTCCATCTTTTATGGATAATATTTTACATTTTTGAATGCACATGTATTTCAACCTACAATTTTTTAAAGAAAAGTTTGACAAAAAATGTTCAACAGAACCTAACTCCAGTTTATACATTAATTCTTGTGGGAAAAATGTGTGGGCTTAACATCGTTTCACTTCAAGTTACATTTGTCAAGAACACAACTACGATGTTAAGCGAGGACTAATTGTACTCCTATGTTCCTAAATTATAATAATCCTTGCATTTGATTATAACACCTAATCACATCTTCTGGACATCTCAAAGCACAGAATAGCAGGCAGTGACCTGTTTTAAACAGATTGTGAACCATGCAAGCATTGCACATTCGCAGAGCACAAAAAGATTAACGCTACACGTATTCTTACAATAGAAGTGCATTGAAAAACTGAAAAAGATGTTGAAGTTGATAATCCTTGCAATTGATCAATCATGTCAATGCCTAATTATCACAGGTAAGAATATTTAAAATAATAATAGCCAAACGCTTAAGCACTGTGGTGTCCATAAGAACATAAGAAGTAGGAGCAAAAGCAGGCCATTCGGACCTTGAACCTGCCCACCATTTAACAAGATCATGGCTGATCTAGTATCCTAATTCCAAACACTGTAGTCCAGTTGCATAATAGTTAGAGCACTTGCCTTGCAAGTGAGATCAAGGAGTAAATAGGACCCCCAGTTGTTAGTCATAATCTCTCTAAACATAATAATAATTTGGTCATGACTATTTGTGGGACACTGCTGTGCGTAACTGGCTGCCACATTTCTCCCACAAAAATACAAAGTCAATTCACTTTACAGTATATGCTATGAAGTGCTTTGAGATGTCTGTGATTAAGCGTTATATTAAATGCAGTGGTTAGGGTTATTGTTCAATTCAATGTGGATTTCTTGGTGCAGTATTGGCAGAGGGTTGAGAGCAAGTTGATCCCTTGTTCACTGTAGGGGGTGGAAATGAAATGCAAGTTGTTGTTTCTATTTTCAACATTCCCAACATTTAGTTGTTTCTCTTCACTTGTGCCCTAAAAGATTGTGCAAAAAAAGTATAGCAATTCTTACCCACATTAAATTCTTCTATCATGTTGTTCTGCAACACTCAGGAATACATGTTATGGGATTATTGAGTTGGAAAAAATATACAAAGGAGAGATGTTTCTCATGTATCAATCCCCTCTCCTCAAAGTGTGTAAATATAACAGCAATTTTTGGTTGAAATGATATATTGGAGCTCCCCCTATAGCTCAGAGTGAGACTAAACGCTGGCCCGAAATTCCACCTAGTTTTATTCTTAAAACTGTTGTCTTAAAATAAAATTTGTATAATCTTTACATTTGATATTGCTCATTCTTCGACAGAATTTGTTTACAGGTAAAGTGTAGTGACTGTGTATTTTCTAGATAAATGAGGAAGCCAATTTGCTCACTGCAATGTCCCACAAACAGCCATAAAGTGGGAAAATGTTGGCCACCAAGACACCAAGAGAAATTGGCTTCTTTTTGAATAAACCCATGAGGATCTTAAAGTCCACATGAACAGGTGTTCTCAGTTTAAAGTCTCATCCGAAAGATGGAAGCTCTGACAGTACCACAAGCTCTCAGCACAGCTTTAGAGGGTCAGTCGAGATTGTGAGTTCAACAACAACAACAACAAAATTATATTTCTAGAGCACCTTTCATGTCGGGAGGACGTCCCAAGTTCCAACATGGGAATTGAACCCATAGCCAGGTTGACTACCAAAAACTTAAAATTTTTAATTTTATTCTTAACCTTGACGGCAACTGTTTATCCACTTTTTCAGAACTAAACTGAGATTCTAGCAAAATTCCGCAATCCTTAAATTTAGGAACTATGGTCAATAGCCATTCCTGGAATCAACATAGATGGATAAAACAGAGATAGTGGGTGTACCCCCAAAAATGTCACTCAATCCACAGCTGTTTGTGGGACTTTGCTGTCTGCAATTGGCTGCCGAGATACTCTCACAAAATATAGTCAATTCACTTTACAATGTGTTCTGTGAAGTGCAGTAGCTCCAATAGTAGTGCAGAGTGAGAGAGGATCGGGGGAGGAATGCACAGCAGCCTAGTGGAGGGGGATGAGTGGATGAGTGAGATTAGCAGAGATTATAAGAATAAAAATAATAATAATCCTTGCATTTGATATAGCGCCTTATCACGTCTTCTAGACGACTCAAAGCACTTCACAGAATATACTGTAAAGTGAATTGACTATATATATTGACTATATTTTGTGGGTGAAACACGGCAGCCAATTGCACACAGTAGTGTCCCACAAATACTCGTGGATTGAATTGACCAATTTATTATTATTTTCTTTGAGGGATTATTATTAGGTATGTGGAGTAAGGAAACTGGCCCAAGGTTTCGCCCTGCCTGGAATTGAACGCAGGTCTCTCACTTGTAAAGTGACCTTGCTCTAACCACTTGAGCTACAGGACGCCACTCTTCATTAAATGTTTAGAAATGACTATCTATGAAAAGTGCTGCCAGATACAACGCACACTTCCTTCCTCTGCACTAGAGAGTGATTGACAGAGGAACCCAGTTGGGTTGGCAGATATGCGATGGGGAACGGGAGAGCTTTGGGAGTTCTTACTCTGTGCTGTTGGCTTTTGGAGCTCCAGTGCCCACAGATACACTGATAGCTCGTCTGAAACATCCATCCCATGGCACCCAACACCTATCTGTTCACTTCACAGGGCTGTCTGACACCAAGGGTCATGCACAGTGGGGAAACTCATTTGTTCCAGTCAGAACAACAGCTCTGCGAGAGAAGGCAGAGCATCAAGATAATAGCAACAACAATAATAATAATAATAATAATACTTACACTTGATGTGGCGTCTTTCACATCAGGAGGACTTCCCAAAGACTTCACTGTGAAATGGAGTGACTGTGTATTTGTATGCAAACACGGCAGCATAATTGCGCGCAGTGATGTCCCGCAAACAGCCATGAAACAAATGGCCAATTTTATTTGAGAGACTGTCAAGCCAGGACACCAATATAAAACAGAGACGTGTCAAAACAGCTACACGCAATCAAAGCTGCTTTCCGCAGTGCATTTGAGAACTGCAGCACTTGAGAGCTCAAATTCTATTAAAGCAATCAATCAAGACTTGCTGTTTACGTTCTTAAGAATAAGCTTAATTTTGATTTACCATTCGGCGTTCTCAGAGAAATTTCCCTAACTCACCGTGGATAATAGTGTCACCTCGTCAGGGAGAAGCGCCGCTTTGCAGTATTGAGACAGTTATTTGAAATTATATTCAGTGCAAAATCAAAGCTGCAGTGAATAAAAGACACGCTGCATAGAGAGGGGGACGTAAGAGAGAGAGAGAGAGACAGACAGACAGAGAGAGAGGAAAAAGGGATGGAGAATTAGAAAGACAAACACATTTTTTTTTTGGTCACATTTTTCCACAAAAGAATGCACACAATCACCTCCCTTCACAGTATATACTGTACCTCTCGTTCCTCCCCCTTCCACTCTCTCATGCGCAATCCCTCATCCCCTCCGCTACACTATCTGTGTCCGTGCCTTCAGCCACTACATTCTGATACTGTGGAACTCTCTGCCTCAATCCCTCGGCCTTGCCCTCTCCTTTCCCATCTTCAGATTGCACATGAAAATCTCTTCGACTGTGCCAATGGTCATCTCCCCCTCCCCACCGGTTTGGTGTCAAGCTTCACTACTGTTATTAAACGCTCGGCGTGCAGGACACTTTATAAATGTAGTTGTTGTTGTGCTTTTGTTGTGGGCTTACTGTAATTATTGTGAAATGTAGCAATTGTTTATTTGCAGGGAAACCCTCCAGCCAATTTCACGCACATTATGCTCACACGGATAACCAGGGGGTAATGTTGAATTACTCTATAGGATTGTTGGTCAGGAGACAGGGAGAAATTCCTTTCAATTGCTGAATAGTGTTGTGGGTTCTTTAACATCCGCATGAACTGGGTGATAGTGCAGTACTTTGGTTTAACACACTTGTCTAAAGGATGTTCAGCAACTTCAACAACCCAGTGCTGTACTTTCTTTCTTTCTCCTTCCCCACCCCCACACAGAACCACATATAAAATACTACCACTAATAATAATCCTTGCATTTATTTTGGCACCCTATCATAATAATCATAATAATAATCCCTGCATTTAATATAGCTGTTTTCACATCTTCTAGACGTCTCAAAGCACTTCACTGATTTTTACTGTAAAGTGAATTGATTGTATATTTGTGGGTGAAACACGACAGCCGATTGCACACAGCAGTGTCCCACAAACAATCATGGATTGAAATGACCAATTTTATTATTGTGTATTATTTTGGATGGGTTATTATTAGGCGTGTGGAGAAAGGAAACTTGCCCAAGGTTTCGCCCTGAACTGCCTGGATTCGAACACAGGTCTCACATTTGTAAGGCGAGTGCTTTAACCACTGAGCTACAGGACTCCACAATATCTTGTTCTTCTTGACGTATCAAAGCTCTTCACAAAATACACAGTGAAGTCAATTGACTGTACGTTTTGTAGGTGAAACGTGAATCGCCTAAATTGTGAGCTCAAGTACTGACGTGAGGCTTGAACCTATAAGCTTCTGACACAGAAGCAAGCGTGCTACCAACTGAGCCTAACATACAATGCTGGATGCCCTTCTCCATCCAGAAGTTCAGTCAGATGAGAAAGTGGGGGAGCGGGGAGACAGAGAAAAAACAGTGCAGGCGACCTTTGTTCTTCGCACCTCAGGCCTGGATTGCTCAGAAAAGCAATCTTACGTGTGGGGCAAACCTGAAACCTGGTTCACCGAGTTCTTTTACAGAGCTTCTTTTATCACAGCAGCTCATAAATTTTGCCCTAAAGGTAGCAGCGTACTACTATGCACAGGCCCTTAAAGTTTCCAAACTATAATACTCAAAAGATTCAAGATATAAGTGCTACTACAGACCAAGAAATGGACTTTGAACCTTTTTTTGTGTCTCTAGTGATAATTAAAATCTATACTCTCTCTCTGCTGTGTAAGAGTTTCTTTGATATTGCCCTTATCCTGCGTTAGGCTGGCAATCACTCACTCACCACAAATTTCCTTACTGTGGAGCCCTGTAGCTCAGTGGTTAGAGCATTCACCTTGCAAGCGAGAGACCTGGGTTTGATTCCAGGCAGGGAGAAACCATGGGCAAGTTTCCTTACTCCACACTCCTGATAATAATCGCACAAAAACAAAACAAATTGGTCATTTCAATTCACGACTGTTTGTGGGACACTGCTGTGTGCTGCCACGTTTCACCTACAAAAGAATCGTATATTCACTTTCCAGTATAATCTGTGAAGTGCTTTGAGACATCTAGAAGACATGAAAAGTCCTGTATCAAATGCAATGATTATTATTAATATGAACAACAATGGCAGAGTTTAAATGAAATCTAAACGCCAACAATTCTGAGGAGCCAGGGGAGGGTTTGGATGGTGGTGCGGGGGCAGCAAAGAGAGTGGAATGAGGAAGGGGAGTAGAGTGGAAGTCTTACCTGAAGGAATGAACTACAATTTCCAATTCATATGACGCTTTTCACGTTGGGGAGACAAGAGCCACCAATTGAAAGATAGCCAAAACCACAGTCAAATGATAGGTCTTATGGCAGTGTTTAAAAGTGAAAAGGGAGGTTAGAAGATCTAAAGAGCAGGGAGAGAACACATGAAAGCTTCACCACCAATGATGGGGCAGAGCCTAATGAAGGTTGTCAACTCTTAGAAATAGAGTTGTGTTTTCCAAATATAAATACAGTAGTGATAATCCTTGCATTTGATATAGTAATTTATCACATCGTCAAAAAGTGTCAAAGCACTTAACAGGATTTACTGTAGACAAAATCGACTGTATATTTTCCGAGCAATACTAGCTTGCACTTACTAATGTGCAGTGGGATCTTTAATGTCCACCTGCTCAGTGCTCAATTTAACACCTCCTCCGAAGGATGTCATCTCCAAAAATGTAGTATAACCCAGTACTGCAATGCAGTGGCAGCCTTGACTATGTGAATTCAAAATACTCATCTTAAAACCTCAACCTCCAGACTTAGAAGGGAGAGTACTGTATTACTGACTGCGCCAGGCTGATACTGGGAGATTACAGAGGGAGATCAACATGCATTTATATAATGCCATGCAGGGTAGTTTTTCGGAGCACTTAACAGTGACGGAGCCTGACTCGGGCAGGACTTGAAAGAGGTGAGAGAGGGGGCAAGGCGAAGGGAACGAGGGATAATCTTCCAAAGTTTGGGGGCGTAGTGGCTGCAAGCATGACTTTCCGTGGTGGGGCTGAGAGTGAGAGGAATGAGCAGGAGCCTAGTGCCAGTCGAGTGGACAAGTTGGGTAGTGGATTGGGGTGTGAGGAGGTCAAAAAGGTAGAGAGATGCCAGGGAGGATCTTGAACTTAATCCATTCGGTGATGGGGTTAGCGTTAGGGTTTATTTAGTGGAGCCTGGACAGAACTGGTGTGATGTGGGTACAGAATTTTGTCCAGGTCAGTAAGCAGGCGACAGAGTTCTGAATGAGCTGGATCTTTTAAATGGAAGGGAGACAGGCAAGGAGTGCTTTGGAGTAATCTAAGTGGGAGGTGACAAACGCAATTTTGGAACCAAATTTGGAACAGAGGACACAAAGGACAAGCAGGAGGCTGGAGCCAGTTGAGCAGAGGCAATGGATAGTGAATTGGGACATAAGCGTGAGAGGTTACAGGATGCCAGAGAAGGAAGGGATTTGAAGACGAGTGTGAAGATTGTGCAATCGATCTGTTTGGAGGTAGGGAGCACTTGAAAGTCAGAACAAAATCTTGAAAGTCAATGTACTTTCGCCCACTAATACAGTTACTTTTCCTACTATTCTTCATCCTGCCCTGATCCTTCCCACCCTGCTCTTGTCCTACCTGACTGTACAGCGCCTTGGGATGTCCTCTCGACGTGAAAGGCGCTATATAAATGTAAGTTTTGTTTGTTGTTGTTTGTTTGTACTAGAGGGCATAGGGCCAGTGAAGCTTGGTGAGGTTTTTTAGTGAGGCAGGAAAGGATATGAAAGAGGGAAAGAGCTTGTATTTATTTTATCATCCTCATTTCGTCGAAAGGCCTCAACATGCATCATAGCTAATCCCAAGGCTTTGGTTTGTGGATTGGGGAACCATTTTGGCTATCCACAATGCAAGAGAAATGCATTCATCTTTATCTTTCTTGGCTAATTTTTACACTGCCTTTCGCCAATTGCTCCCAAGTTATCCAATGCACCTCACATATTGCCCCAAATTTGCTGTGGCCTTTAAATCTTAAGTGAGCAAGAATTCAGATTAAATTTTAGACTTGATAACCTTCGCAATTCGCAAGTCTAACTAACAAATTCTGTACATATGCACACTTCAGCCTCAGGTCTGTAAAATATTCATACCTCATTTATTAACAATTGAATCTCCTCAAGGCAGACTTAGGGCTCTGCACCCATAAGTCATTATTATTTTTTGAAAGTACTTTTTGTTATGATGTTCACGCTGGGTTTTAAGATTGGAGTGCAAAGCGCAACTCTCGAGGGAATCCAGATTCCAGGAGAAACAGGCATAAGTATTTGATTGACCTGCACTCTACAGAGAGCTAGGCATTTACTTCAGAGACTACATTGTGCTACTCAGCATGTTCAGCCTGCCTCAGTGGGTACCTCTCTCACCTGGGAGTCAGGAGGTTCAAACCCCACGTTAGGACTTGAACTCACATAGTCTAGGGCGGCTGACATTACAAATGCAGTACTAAGGGGGAGGGGGTGGAGGGGTGACAGAGGAGGGGGATTGGTGTTGCATTGTCCCACATACCATACTTCGGATGAGTTGAGGTTGCATCTCTTCTTCAGGTAGATGTTAAAGATCTATTTGACAGCCTTACAGCTTGGCACAATACCAGTTAGGACTTTGGTTATCAAGAGCTGAATGCAAACAATCCCGGCTCTCAGTGACTGATCTATCTCTCCTACTCTTGCACTGAGCCAATCTGTTTTTGCCTACAAAATACACCATAATTACACTTTACAGCAACTTGCTTTTAGATGTCCTCCTCATGTAAACGGCATGGTATCAAATGCAAATATTATTATAATTTTAGGATCTGATAGGTTATAGGATGAGCGGAAGGTGGGCAAGTACATTGGAATTATTTAAGAAGGGGTTTGATGCTACAATGAAATAATGGTAATTTATAATAATAATAATCCTTGCACTTGATATAGAACTTTTCACGTCTTTTAGGCATCTCAAAGCGCTTCACAGAATATACTGTAAAATGTCATAAAATATATTTGTGGGCGAAACATGGCCATCAATTGCACACAGCAGTGTCCCCCAAACACTTGTGGATTGAGTGACCCGATTTTTTTTTTTAATTTGATTTCTCTTGAAGGATTATTATCAGGTGTGTGGAAACCTGTCCCAAGTTTCGTCCTGCTGGGACCCATGTCTCTTGCTTGCAAGGCAAGTGCTCTAACCACTGAGCTATGGTACTCTAACATGGTAAGGTGGATATTCTGGAAGGATGAGATCAAAAGGATTTGAGGTTCCTTCATTATATGTCCACCCGTTTGACCTTGTGATCTGAGAATCATGGTATCTCTTCCCAACACTAGTATTGGGAGTGGCACAATTCTGGCCCAAGGCACAATTCTCAGCACCTTGAGACATCCTCTCATTGTGAAAGGTGCTCTATAAATGCTCTATAATTTTGTTGTTGTATTATTGGTGGGAGGTAGGGCTCAGTAACAGTCCTCTGAGATATTCATGTAGCACAATGTTCCTCCATCACTTCCAGAGAAGCCAAAGGCCTAGTAGGTAGAGAGGTCTTAGCTGAACAAGCAAAGGGAATCTTTTCAGACAAGTAATTTGTTTTTAGTTATAATAATAATAATCATCTTTGCATCTGATTTGGCACCTTATCATGTCTTCGACACATTTCCAAGTCCTTCACAGAATATACTGTAAAGTGAACTAATTGTGTATTTTGTGGATGAAAGGCGGCAGCCAATTGCACACAGCAGTGTCCCACAGGACGAAGTTGTGGATTTAATGACCAAATTATTATTATGATTATTAATTTTTGAAGAAATAATTCCCCCGGAAAAAGCAATCCGCCAATCGACTAGGTTTCTACTTACTGCTAGGTAAACAGAGGCATGTGGAGTAAGGAAATTTGCCCAACAATTCACCCTACGGGAATAGAATCCAGGTTTCTCGCTTGTGAGCCAAGCGATATAACCCCAGAACTATAGGTTACTCTTAACTATGGCGATAAGGTTTCTGGATGTGTCAGAAGCCCAGGTGACATCCTCTCCAAAAAAAATCATGGTTGATTATTTACTCAATTAAAAATTGATACCATAAAACTGCAGGGTTTGATAAGACCGTTTGATGGAAACTGACTTGGATTTAATCTTAAAATGTTTAATAATTCTCATTTTCATCAGCTTCTGATTTAGCCATTTTGCACACACAGCAAATTGTACTAAATTGGCTTAAAGAAATATATTTATGGAAAGTTTAATATTATGGATTTTTTTTATCACCGCAAAATCAAATTACAAAATTAAATTAAGATCTGAACGGATATAAAAGATTTTTACAGCAACTTCTTTGAGTTATTTGCTGTACATTGCTCTCTGGTTTCTCATCTGCACTTAATGAGTAAAAGCTGCAAGTATTCGGAGTCAGAAGGTTTTAGATTCAAGCCGAATATCAGAGCACACAGTCAAAGCTGAAACGCCAGTGCAATGCACATTAAATATTAAACCAAAGCCCTGTCTGCCAGTTCAGGTGGACATCAAAGATCCCATGACACTATTCGATAAGAGACAGGAGCTTCTCCCAGTGTCCTGGCCAACAAACCCCCCGGCACTCTATCAAGGGAGAACTAAAACACCAAAACCTGAGGCAAGTTTCTGAAGGGAATGAATGTAGACCATGATGAGATGTTTTATCTTGTACTGAATAGTTGACCAAGAGGAGTGCGATTGAAGGGGTGTAAACTGCAGAAACATTTTTGTGGTGAGCGAGCAGTAAACAAATGGAACAGGCTCCCTAGGGAGACGGTAGAAGTAAAAAGTTTCAAGAACAAATTGAATAGATTGCTGTTAATAAATAATATTTAGGGATAAAGTATATAATTTGTGACGTGACATATCAAACAACTGCCAGGATGGCGAACTGGATGGACCTTGATCTTCTTTTGCCTTTCGTTCTTAAGCAAATTGTTATGTTCTTATATTCTGAGAAGAGCTTGAGACATCTCAATGATGTGATAAGGCGCTAATATAAAATGGAAGGAATATTATCAAGGGGAGCTGTTGGTTCATCAACGTCTCACACAACCAATGCAATGAATCTATCACTGATGCAATAGCACAATACCACACCTTTGCATCACATGGTTTCACAAACCAAATTTGCCTCCTGCTTTAAAAGACCAGTATGCATGAAATCAAATCAATAAAACTTTTACGTGCCAGTCTCTGCCTGAACAATTTGTTGTGCTTTTTAAAAAAAAAACATTTAGAGATGGAGAATTGCATCTCCAAGCCTTATTCATTTGTATGCATGGGAAAGATAAATTGACTTAAAACAATCCACCTGGAGTTGCTGCCTTATTTTACTTCATTAATTTGTCACTATAACGCGTTTACGGAACAGTAAAACACATTAAAACCAAGCAGACATTATTCAGTATTGGTTTTCCGTCTCTGAGCGCAATGCAGGTCTGAAGATGCTGAGTGAACGGAGCCCAATTCAAACTTGTTGTAAGCTCTCGGCTGCCCTGAGAGTGGCAGCCTGGCTCAGTTGTTAGGTAAAAAGAGGCGTGTGTGGAGTAAGGAAACTTGTCAGTACTTTGAACTCATATTGACCAGAGTGAGTTCAAGTGCTCCGAGACTCTACATTTTTGAAGGCTGCTGTAGTTTTCTCTGGAATAATCTCCCTCAATCCCTCCGCCTTCCCCATTCCTTCCACCTTCCCAACTTTCAAATGCCGCCTAAAGACTATCCTTTTCGATTACGCTTACCTCCCACTTCCTTCTCCCCCTGGATTGGGGTCCGAGTCCACCACTGTCAAGTGCTCCAGGACGCTACCCCGCATGAAGGGTGGGCGCTATATAAATGCAAGTTGTTGTTGTTAGTTGCCGTGCTAGGGGCAGCTCTGCCTTGTTGGAGGTCCGGTCCTTTGGATGAAGAACCTATGGCACAACTCAAGAAGTGAAGGGAATTTCTCTCTGCGTCCTGGCCAAATATCTGCTCAGATAAAATTGGTCATTCACTTTGTAGCTGTTCGTATGGCATTGCTGTGTAAATTGGCTGTCACATTTGCCTTCGAAACACAGTCCTTACGCAGTAAATCCTGTGAAGTGCTTTGAGATGTATCGACAATGTAATAAGGTGCTATAACAAATGCAAGGACTCTTATTGTTTTGACTCATTTATTTGGACTACTTTGCATTTAATTGTTTGACTTCAACCCCACCAGTATTACATTAGAGTGTCAGCTTGCTGTTACAGTGTGCCTGTCATCATAGATGGGGGGTGGGTAGGGATAGAAGGGGCTCAACGCCCTCCCCTACAACAACAAAACAGCAACAACAATAAAATTACACTTATAGAGCGCCCTTCATGTTGGGAGATGTTCTACAGCTCACCACTTTAAGGGGAGCCCTGATGAGGACCAAACCCAGTCCTCCAAGCAGCTCCAACTTGTAGCACTTGCTCTCTTGCCCTGCCACCCATTTGTTGGCAGTGCCCACCCACTCCATGTCCGACAGGCTGCTCATCAGGGCAACCCCAGCCCTGAAGGGCAATGGATCCATCAATCAAACCACCACTGACTTACCTATCAAAAGAGGCCAATCCCTTAACTGAGTTTTTCTCAATATTCTCACCCGCCGCCTATGGCTGTCATGCCACAAAAGTAACACCTGAATGTTTACCAGGTACTGAGAACACCAACAAACAAACAACGTGCATTCATATAGTGCCCTATAGTGCCCTTCACACAGCACAGCACCTCAGAGCGCTGAGTGAACACCAAGTGAAGTTAAAGGACAAGTACAGATGTGGACCAAAGGATTGGCTGGAGAGATAACAATAAAAATCATGATCCTTACATTTCATATAGCGTCTTATCATATCATTGAAACATCTCAAAGCACTTCACAAAGTATATTATGATGTGGATTGACTATATTTTGTGGGCAAAACAAGACAGTCAATTGCACACAGCGGGTCCCACAAAATGTAGTGGATTGACTGACCAATTTCTTTTTTTTAAAAGGGATGATTACCCCTAATATGTGATTCACCAATTGACCATCAACTGGGTTCTTACTCACTGCTAGGTAAACAGAGGCATGTAGAGTAAGGAAACCTGCCTAAGATTTTCCCCATCCGGGAATCGAACCCAGATCTTCTCGCCTGAGAGGCGGGTGCACTAACCACTAGGCTGACTGTCCAGCATCTTGGGATGCCCCCTCTGATGTGAAAGGCGCTATACAAATGTAATTTATTGTCATTGCTATGGGACTCCACAAAGTGAGTTCTGTAGATAATTGTTTGGAAAGATTCTGAAGACAGAAAGAGAAGCAGCCAGGCGAAATGGAGCGCAAGGTGTGGGAAGAGAGCAATCAAGCTTTTTATTTCTATTTATTTCTGATGTAGCATGTGTCTACACCAATACATTATCATATTCCAGCGTCCTGTCTCCTTTTCCAATCTCATTTGTTGTCTGAGATGATGTGTCTTTTCCTTCACTTAACAAAGAGGCAATTTGAGTATTTGGTAATAAATTGTGCTGTCATGTGCTATCTCAGCCACCCAGAAACCACTCTGCAACTAGCATATCATGCTTATTTCAACATTTGCCTTTCAAACATTACCATACCAGCAAACATCCAGAAGACACACAGAATACGGTGTTGCTAAGTGGGATTTCTTTTCTCATTCCCGGCTCCAGCCAGCCTTCTGTTTTAAGGTTGCGACACACGTTTGACAATGGATGAATAAATTGAGGCAAATGCCCTGTGGCCAGAACAATCTCCCCTTTATTTCATCACTAAGGGAGTAATCAAACTCACTGTCGCAAGCCTAATAAGAGCCGGATTGCATTGTCAGTAGGGTATTCTTTGGACTATGTCTCTACCAACTTCCTTGGCAGCGCATTTCACTTCCCAACAACTCTCTTCTCAACAAGTGGCCCCTATAATTTTGTTGTTGTTGTTGTTGTTGGCCCCCTCGTCACAGACGTCCTCATGAGCCAGTAAAGACTCAATGGGCTGAATGGCCTCTTCCTGCACTGTAAATCTGTGCTACAAAACAATTTGGGAGTCAGACTTCACTGGCTCCCTATCCCTGAGAGGATCAACTTCAAGATCCTCATCCTTGTTTTCGAATCCCTCCACTCCTCTGCACCCCACTACCTCTCTGATCTCCTCTCTCCTCACACCAGCTCCCGTTGCCTTCGCTCCACAAGGTCTGGCCTCCTCTATGTCCCCGAATCCTCCGCTCCACCCTCAGTGTCAGGCCTTCAGCCACTACGCCCCGAGGCTCTGGAATTCCCTTCCTCACTACCTTCGTCGTGCCCCCTCTTTTCTCAGTTTCAGGTCCCAACTGAAGACCTTTTTCTTTGACCGTGCCTTTGGTCACTTTTTTACCCCTGTCCCTGGCTCAGTCCGGGGATCCACTATTGTGAAGCGCTCTGAGACACCGTCCGGCGTGGAGGGCGCTATAGAAATCGAAGTTGTTTGTTGTTGGTGGTTATTTTACTCCACGACTATATGTGAAATACTGCTGTGCACAATTGGCTGCTGCATTTTGCTCAAAAAATACCCAGTCAATCCACTTTACAATATATTCTGTGAAGCGCTTTGAGATTTCTCGATGATGTGATAAGTTGCTGTATCAAATTCAAGGGTTATTCTTATAAATTTCTATGAATCGATGATTGGGAGAAGCTATCATCTTTCACTTCACTCCCACCAACGAGAAAATCGCATGTGATTATTTTTCTAAACAATCTGCCAAAAAGTTTTGTGCCTCTCTGCCGTGCTCAGATTGATGAGAAAAGGGTCTGCTTCCTTACATCTTCCATTCTCTTGTACAATTCCTGCTGCTCTATACCCTAGAGGCTGCTATCATGAAGCAGAGATGACCTTTCCCCCAGCAATCTCTGATGTATCACACATTCCTCAGATAGACCGACAAGACTCAGTGGAACATAGTGAATGGAACATGACAAGAATTAGACAACCATGAGGGAGCTGGTGCCTGTCTAGTGCTATTTGTCATGAATTTGTGGATAGCAGGAGACATATTTATTCAAGCCTCATAACATGGTTTGTTTTTTGTCTCCAGCATGACAGCTTAGCGTCCTCACTTTATTGTAACCGCTACAATCTCGCTAATGAATCTTCTTTGGTGTTTTTTTTAAATTCATGTTAATTTAGCAGTAAGAGTCCTTGCATTTATCCTTGCATTTGATACAGAACCCTAGTACAGTATGTTGAAAGTCTCAAAGCGTTTATTTTCTGCAGAACTGTGGTGACTGAGTATTTGGGAGCAAATCAACATCGGAATCATTTGTCTAGACTCCTTTAAAAATTAAGGATTTTTACAAAGGGTTTGACCTCCTCTATTGGAATAGGAACTACCCAGTGAAATCCAGCAATTTGCACGATTCCATGCTGAGTTAGTTGATCTGAGGAACTCTTCCCACTCAGTTCTTGTTAGCCATGCAGGTCAAAGCCCTGATGGATACTGTGGTCCTAACCAGAGAGTGCTCTCAACAGCAAGTTATGCGATTTCAGCCTGTTAGATTGCAGAAATTACCCCCAACGCACACTCTGAGGTCCCCAAACCTTGGTTCTTGCCAACCTGTGGCTAATACTCTCCAGAATTAGGTAAGCAGGATGCATCCCTCCAGGGAATGAAAGCACATTCTTATTCAATAAACATCTCTGGAATTTGAAGCTGTAGATTTCTACAGTCACCGTTGGTGTTTGCCAAAGCCGTGAAATGCCATCACTTTGTTCCCAATCAGGGGACTTTGCGAGATACATGCTTAACATTTTCACATCAAGACATGTGCGTTTTTCACCCCAAGATCACAAGAAAGGCATGGATGAAGGTTAAACGGACCATTTGATCTCACTCTTCTAGAATATCCACCCCATCGCCTTTCTGTTTCTCCGATGAGTTCAACCGCTTGACACTGTAATGGAAGCAACCATCCTTCACCCTCACCTATAAATTCCCATCACGTCCAAGCACCTCCCTTTGTCTCTGATTACCTCCTATCCCACTCCTCCGCTCACTTATTCTCTCTGCTGTACTTATCCTGCCCTTCCTGCACCAACATTGGTGCCAAATTTGTATTCTATGTTAGATTCCTTTACCCATCTATCTATTTTTAAGTCCTACCTTAAACCCAACCTTTAAACCGAACCTATGATCACCTCCCCATTTCACTTACCTGGAATCCAAACTGTAAAACACTCAGATGTTATCCTATTTTCCGTTTTCACTCACAAATATACAGTCAATTCAATTTACAATATATTCTGTGAAGCACTTTGAGATGTCTGGAAGATGCGCGCTATATCAATTGCAAGGATTATTATCATTACTTGAAGGATGCTATACAATTAAAGTTGCTGTAACCTTTTCCATTTGTTCATTACCCTCTAGGTAAATAAATACTTCCTCGCGTCTACTCTACACATGCCTGGTGTAGCCTGAAACACTTATCCCGCTGCCTTGGCTTATCTGAGACCAAAAATCTTGCCTTCTGTGACACATTTGCTCATTTCCAAGAAGAAATGATTTTACTTTGAGTGAAGCTCCATCTTTTCCCAAAGCAACCATACCAATGCCCCTGCCTAATGGTAAAACTCTCATCCTCATGAAGATTCCCACAATGACCCAAAAACAATTTCTGTCCATCTCTGGTATGCCTTCAAATGCCAAACTACAATGCTGCAGCAGAATCATTGCTCATGACTTCAGAAGCATTAAACTTAAATGGTTCTTAACTCATGCCCTCTTTAGTTTATTACGGGGAACTATTCAAGTTCTGCAGTGCTGTGCTGCATTTGAAAATGTGTGAGGGAGAATAAATACATTTCTTTGTGATGATGTAGAAAACAATATATTGCGCAGGTATTATGAATTGCACATGTTATTCGTGAATTATCGAGATCATAACCAAACAATTTATTCTAAATCTCTTTGAACTTGTTGCACACAGTATTTACTTTTCCCAGCCTGAAGTCATAGCTATTTTGTTATGCACAAGTGTGTACAGATCTGTAGCACGAGTTCCAATTATATATGAATAAATAAATAATAATCCTTAGATTTGATGTAGCACTTTGTCAAATGACTATGAAGCAATTTGAGCAAGTGCTACATCAAATCTAAGGATTATTATTATTTATTTATTATTATATAATTGGCACTCTGAAACAAATTTCTATAGGTGAACGTGGCAGCCAATTTGTGCCCAGCAGTGTCCTACAAAAAACCATGAAATACATAGTCATAAAACTTTATAGTAAAACCAGTGTAAACACTTTAAGACATCCTCCCATTTAAGAAATTGTCTTAAGTCAAAGGTGATATAACAAATTCAAGGAATATTATTATTAGTAGTATTATTTACATCTAAAGAGCATTTGATTGTAGAGTGAAGCATCAAATCTCAATTTTTAAGCAATTTAGACTGAACGGGCAGCTGCCTTAAAATACCATGTCCAATGCTGGCGATTTTCCTCTGCAGAATTACAAATAATTTCCTTTCACCATGTGGCAAACAACAAGTGAATTTCCTGTGAAACAGTCACTCTGTGAGTCACAGATCCTGTGATCTATTGTGACCAACAACCACGGGGTTTCAGCATTGCATTGTTCCTGCCAACTTTGGGCAGTCTCTGGATTGCGCACCTGCCAATTCCCTGGCAAATTTAAGACGGGAGCTGATTTTACTTTACAGGCATGCAACAAGCGATTTCTTTTTTCCACTCACGAGTATAAAAACACACACCCTGAGCTGCCGTGTTCAATCCAGCATGATCTGCTGTTTACAATGCTGAGTGTGACTAAATGAAGCCAGGCAACCACAAGGTATTGCAAATTCTAACTGAAATTGAGTCCTAGACTTGAGAAACTTAATATTTTATTTTATGGGAATCCCACCCATCCTCATCCCAGAGTAGAATAAGATGTGGATGGTTCATCTGGGCTCTGCTGAGCGAGTTGGAATGACTGAGGGAGGAAGTTATTAATTGCTGTTTTGACCCTTCACTGAATTCAGTTGTAGTTGAGCCACATTTATCAAAGTTGCCGTCTTTCAAATGAGGTTTAAAACCGAGGCTTCATCTACCAGTGCAGGTGGGGTTCAAAGATCTCAAGGCACTGTTCGAACAGAAAAGCGACTTTCTCCCTGTGTCCTGGTCAAGTATTCTCCCCGGATAGAATTGAGCATTCACTTCATGGTTGTTTGTGGGACATAGCTGTGCACAAATCCACTGAACAAGCAGGCAAGAGGTCAGATTAAATGAAAGACGGCACCTCCAACAATGCAGCACATCCACACCACTGTACTAGTGTGTCAGTCCTAGACTATGTGAGTGCAAAACCCACAACCTCCTGATTCAGAGGCACAAGTTCTACTGGTTGAGCCTGGTTGATACCTATTTTGTGAGACCGAGTTTTCTAGGTCTTTAATGGATCACCTTCAAAACCTTTGCTTCTGTCGTTTTAACTTTGCAGAGATGAGATAATAGTGATAATAATCCTGGCATTTGATATAGCATTTGATATAGCACCTTATCATGTCATTGAGATGTCTCAAAGCTCTTCACTGTAAAGTGAATTGACTTTATGGGCAAAACACAGCAGCTAATTGCACAGTGTTCCACAAACAGTCATGGATTGAGTGACCAAATTCTTTTTTTTATTTTGAAGGGATTATTAGCCCTGGAAAAATGATCCATCAATCAACTGACAACTGGGTTCCTACTTATGACCAGGTAAACAGAGTTTTGTGTGGTAGGCTTTAGCCCTGCTCGGGAATCAAACCCATGTCCTCTTGGCGAGGCGAGCATGCTAACCCACATGCTACAAGCATCCACATATATATCCATTATCAAAAACAAATCTGTTGTGATATAATGTGTGTCAGTATGCATCAAAACATGTCTACAAAACTCAGACTTTGATCCACTGCAATCCCATTTGTAGCTGCAGTTGTTCTACTCAATATGCTTTACAGCGACATGTCAGCAATGAAACCCAGTGCGTAGAGTGCAGATTACCGAAGGGCAGGTCCTAGCAGGGATGTGCATTACGGTAACATGCCTTAGGGTAGCAAGAAAGAGAAAGTGCTCCGAATTGCCTGTGTTGAAAACACACAACTGAAGGGATGAAGTGCAATGGTTGATAAGCAAGCTGATATGAGACAGAGCAGGCACCAGGCAGAACAAGACAGATGGGTGGATAGAGCAAGAGAACGGGAGAGAGACCAGCAACGTGAGCCCTTTCATGTCAAAGGATTGCATTAGAATCTCTTTATTGGGACTGACAGGAAATCCCATCAGATCCCTTGCTCTCTTCCCAGGGGACGACACATATTCAACTGGCAAGAGCCCCAAGATAAGCCTGTCCTTTCAGAAGGATTGCCAGATGGATACTTTGGTCTTGTCATTCCGGAGGCAGTGTTTATTAGGCGCACAGCCCCTGGATTTGATGAGTTTATAATGTGAGCCTGTCAACTCAGGAAGTGATTTGCTTGAGGGTCGGAGGAGGGGGAGAGAATGCCCATTTGTTAGCTGACAATGCTTTTATCCAATATTGGGAGTTCGACCCTAATAATTCCTTCCCGCACACCCCTCCCCCATCTCATTGCTTCAAGTTAACTAATGAAATAATAAGAAGAAAAAGAAGAAGAATTCTTGTATTTGATATAGAGCCTTACCGTGACTTTGAGCCATTTGGAAGCACTTCACAGAACATACTGTAATGTGAATTGACTGTATATTTTATACCTTTCGTTTTCAGGACTATAAATGGAGTATACTGTACCGCATAGCTTGCTTTCATTATGCATTCCTGCTACATAATAATAATAATAATCCTTATCTTTGATATCACACCTTATCATGTCGTTGAGAGTCTCAGAGCTCTTCACAGAATACACTGTAAAATGAATTGACTGGGTGTTTTGTGGGCAAGAAACAACATCATACTCAACCACCAAAAAACATAATTTCATTGTCTATGATTTAAATGGATCAAGTTCCCACTCCAAGCAACAACAATGCCATCAGGTTTATTAAATCTGATCTGACTAGCTTCAATACAAGCAAGCATTGGTTGGCATGGAACCATAGGAATGGAAGAAGGTCTGAGACACGTGGGACTCTCCTAACCCACACCAACACCACTCCAAGTCTACTGCACCTTAACCTCAATCTAGAACAAAAACAACAACAATTTGTACTTATCTAATGCACTCCAAGCCAGGTAGCGTCTCAGAGAGCTTGGAATCTACCCATCAATCCCATAATCATAGTATAATAATAATCCTTGCATTTGATATAGTGCTTTTCACATCTTTTAGATGTCTAAAAGCGCTTACAAAATATACTGTAAAGTGAATTGACTGTATATTTGTGGGAGAATCACGGCAACCGATTGCGCACATCAATGTCCAACAAACAGTCATGGATTGAGTGTGCAAATTATTATTGTCCTTTTTTCTTGAGAGATTATTATCGGGTGTGTGGAGTAAGGAAACTTACCCAAGGTTTTAGTCCTGCTGGGAATCAAACCCAGGTTGTTTGCTTGCAAGGCGAGCGCTCTAACCACTGAGCTACTCTGTCAATCTTAGCTAACCTGCACCTGTCCACCATAAACCATACCCATAGCCTATTTCAACCTATTCCACCCAACTCAAATCCAACCCTAACCACACCATCTCATCCACACCAACCCTGATCCATCCCATACTTAACCAACTCACCCAAACTCAACTTGCCCTGCCCAGGCCAACTTACACCACCCCACCCTTCTTGCCTACAAACTGAACAGTCAATACACTTTACAGGAAACCCTGTGAAGCGCTTCGAAACATCCTCCCTAAGTAAAAGGCGCCAAATCACAACACATTTCATGCCTCAAAGGGGGAAGAAAGCAGATTAAATAATAACTTTCAAAAGGGAATTGGATAGTCATTTGAAAAGAAAAAAATTGCAAGTTTATAGGGTAAGAGTGGGGGAGTGGGATTAATTGGATAGTCTGGCACAAGCACAATAGGCTGAATGGCCTCCTTCTGTGCTGTAAGATTCTACGATCAAACATAAGGAATATTTGTGATTTGGAAACTGCCCCAGAGATAAACCAATTTCATTCTTGCACAGCCTGAGTCTGAGGCATCAACAGCAAAATTACATTTGTATAGAGGGCTTGAGCTGTGGTCCTCGAAGGGTTAAAGATGCAGCACTTTCTCAGGAATGTTTCAGGGGAGGGTTGGCACTGTGCGATGTTCTTATCGTCGAGAGACATCCACCAGCAACATGAATTATGTTATTATTGTACAAATTGTCAATGAATTACAAAAAAATTTGATTAAACCCGTGTTTTATTTTTTTAAATCACTGCCTATCTCTCTGATCTGGGTGTTCACTGGGAAATCCGGTGTCAGCTATTTCTGAGGATTGGCAGATCCCCAGTAGCAGTAGTGCACCCTATGCTCTCATGCTAATGGGACATTCCCAACTTTGAGCCTTCAAAAAATTTGATTTATATAGCACCCTTCATGCAGCATAGAGTCCCAAACTGTTTGCGTTGGATGTGAAGAGACACAATGCAGATCTCAGTCTGGGTAAGAGTGTACTTTTTTTTTAAAAAATAGTACAAACTATTTAGCTCCAATTTATGGGTTTACTTTGGCTATCCCATTTTAAATATTGTACATGTCCTAAATGACCAATTATATCTGGGGAGAAACCCTCTCGCTTTTGGAATAGTGTCATGGGATCTTCACTGTTCACCAGAACAGGCAGACGGGACCTCGGTTTAATGTCTCATCCAAAGGACGACACCTCCGACCATGCAACTTTCCCCCATCCCCCCCACCCCCAGCACTGTATTGAAATGTCAGTCTAGACTGTGAGCTCAATGTGGTACTACAACCAGAAGATAATCTGAACAATGTGTGGTTATGATTGTGTGCACAACCAGGGAGTCAGCGAGGAGGGATAGAGACAAGGGCAGAAGGAACAAATCAGTCACCAGACCATAAACTGCATAGATCACAATGACAATGACCACACCTGTTACTGCCTCAATGAAGCCCAGCACAACCGCAAGAGACCAAAACAAATCAGAGCCCATCTCAAGTTTCCTTACTCCGCATGCCTCTGTTTACCTAGTACGTAGTAAGTAGGAACCTAGTTATTAGTCAAATGGCTCATCGCTTTCCCGAGGTAATAATTACTTCCAAAAAAAATTGGTCCCTCAATCCAATTGGCTGCTATGTTTCATCCACAAAGTACAGTCAGTCATTTTACAGCATATTCTGTGCAGTGCTTTGAGATGCCTTATTGACACGATAAGGAGCTATATCAAATGCAAGGATTATTATTAGTAGTAGTATTATTATTAGTACATTACAGACAGTCAGTGGAAGGAATTGACCTACTGCACCCTTGATAGCTCAGGGATAAGAGCATCACTCCTGATCAATGCCCATAGACCTTTGTGAGAATGTGCCAAGTGCGGTTGTCAGGTAAGAAATGGTATCTGGCTCGAAATCCAATTGGACTGTCAATGCTCACAATGTCAATGTCAGGGGTTCACACGCAAGAATAATAGCCACTTGAACGATGTGCCAAGGGCACCTTGGCACCCATGGAACTAACTATATCCTAGACAAAGTTGCGAGGAATAAAACAATTTAAGCAAAGGAGGAGCAAATCGTAAAATAAACATTTCTTCTCACAGGGAATTGTGAAAATGTGGAACGCACTACTTCAGTAGGCAGTTGATCCACACTATCACCTGGGATGTTTATACCTGTGATAGGTAGGTACAAGAGAAGTCAGAGTGTTAAGGAGAGTGAGGAATTGGGATTAAATGATCTGCCATGATTTGATATACCGATGGAACACACTTGATATGATGAATGGCTTCTTTTCGCTTCTATGTTATAATCCTTGCCACATAGTGAGGCATCTGAGTGCCTCACAGGATTCACCGCGAAGCATCATGACTAATTGTAGGTGAGTGCAAGAGCCAATTTGCCCATAGCAGTGTCCCACAAACAGTCATTATATGAATGACCAATTTCATCTGGAGGATTGTTGGTCAGGTCACTGTGAAAACTCCCTTGTCCTGAAAAGGCGGACAGGAACTCAGGTTTAACATCTCATCCAAAGGACTGTACCTCTAACAATGTAGTGTTCCCCCACCTCATAAAAGCTCTCCAATGGAGTCTCAGGAATGAGACCATATGAATTCAAAGACCTAACATGGGGTTTGGACCCAGATATTTCTGACCGAAAGTGGGAGTGCTACCAACCGAGTGTAGGCTGACTTATGTTCCTAAGGAAAGAAAATTGACAGGGAAGGAACACAAACAATAATATCAGAGAGCAAACTTAACCTAAAACTCGAATTGCGCTGCTGAGGAAAAATGTTATGAGCGACTTATCTTTGAAAGCAAAAGAGCAGCTGCTTGCCTCGACTAAGCTATTTCAGTCTTCATCCTTCCACCTCATAAAAGACCCAACCACCCAGATTTTCATATCAATTAATAAAAGTCTAAATTAAGTCGGGAACCTGGCAAAGGAGCGAGCAGGGGGATATGAAATAGAGGCAGATGGCGAGAGCCTGGGGTCGAGTCACACCGGGAAGTGACATTGAGGGAGAGGGAGGATGGCTGGCTGCCAATGCTGGTGTTAGTTAATGAAAGGTGGGCACCTAACTGTGGGAGGGTTAAATTGGATCAGTGAATGCCCGTAATTATTACAAACTCATTCGCACTGAAACACGTTCAAATCAGTCAAGTTAATAGCTGCTCTCCGACTCGACACTGTGAAACAGCCGAGGTCCTAAATTCCACCTCGGCTTAGACCACAAGCTCCCGGAGTCACTGCTGAGAAAGACACATCTTGGCCACCGATCGTCCAGATAAACTGATCACTCGTTTCACTCTCGTGTGAGGGATTAGGACTGCAGATTTGTGTTTTCCACATTTCCCTGTAGTTGCATGCACATCACACTTGCCCATTAAGCCCTTTGAGATGGAAATTATTAACCATTATTATTATAATAATCATTGTAGTCGATTTCACGCCTGCCACATTTTCGAAATATCTCAGAGTGCTTCACAGAATATGCTGCATAGTGAATTGACTGTATATTTTGTGGGCGAAACACAGCAGCCAATTGCACACAACAATATCCGACAGGCATGGGTAATAATCAGGCAGTCGTAGATTGAGTAACCAAATTATTATTATTATTATTATTAGTTTGAATGGATTATTACCCATGGATAGCAATCTGCCAATCAACTTACAAAAAACGGCTCCCTGTTTACTGCTTCAGAAACAGAAGTGCGTGGAGTAAGGAAACTTTGCTAACCTTTTGGCCTGCCGGGAATCAAACCGGGTCCTCTCACTTCTGAAGTGAATTTATGATCATTTGAAATCGTAAACATAATCTCAAATTCGGTCTTCATTGCTTCTGGTGTTCTTTAAAAAAGCAACTGTTTTCAATGGTAATAATCTTTACAACTGGTCATACCGTCTTCGCAACAGGAAAATGTCCCGAAATGTTTCATTGAACATATTTTATATCCCCCGACTGTGTTTGGCCTTCCGTCCATTTGTAGTCAGGCCTTCAGCCTTTTTGCCCCACACTTTGGAACTCCATCCCACATTCCTTTCGTCTCGCTTCCTTCCTTATCTCCTTCATGGCACGTCTCAAGACCTTCCTCTTCGGCTGTGCCTTCATTCCTTTCCCCACCCTCCCTGCGCTCCATCTATCCGAATCCCAACTTCCTGCTCGGGTCTAAATCCCTGACTATCCAGCCCCTTGGGACGTCCTCCTGACGTGAAAGGCAATGTCCAAATGTAATTTGTTGTTGTTGTTTTGGGGCAAACTTAAGACTGCATTTAACATTTTTCCACAATCCAATGTGATCTATGATTTTACGAGAAAATGAATCTAACAGGCCATGGTAAAATATCAGGCCCCTCTGCTGAGGTGTTCATTTTCACAGTATGGGTGATACTGTGTGTTGCGTTACATTGTTTGGTTCACCGTAAGCATTTTATTGCCACCTAGTGGTATTATTACACCTGCATTTTCTGTTTGCCATATTTCTTACTGTTAGATTCACCTGCAAAAATAATAGTAATACTAATCCTTGCATTTGATATATCGCTTTTCACATCTTCTAGATGTCTCAAAGTGCTTCACGGAATACACTGAATTGACCAGGTATTTGCGTGCGAGATGTGGCAGTCAATTGTTCACAGTCGTGTCCCACAACAGTCGTGGATTGAAATTACGAATTTTGTTTTGAGCGATTATTATTAGGCATGTGGAGTAAGGAAACTTGACCAGGGTTCAATTCCTGGCAGGATGACAGGAATTGAACCCAGTCTTTTGTTTGCAGGGCAAGTGCTCTAACCACTGAGCTACAGGACTCCATAATAATAACATTTGATATATCCCCCTTATCACATCATGAAAATGTCTCAAAGCCTTCACAGGATTACTGCAGATGGTAATGGCTGCTTATATTTTTTGGCAGAGTTAATGGGAACATTGTGGTAATCAACATCGGTTGACCTACCAATGAGCTCAGTAACAATAATAATAATAGTAATCCTTGCATTTGATATAGTCCCGTAACAAGTTGATAAGCTATCTTAAAGCACTTCATAGATTTTTTTAATGAGATGCCGTACTGGGAACAACAACAACACAATTACATTTGTACAGCATTTTTCACATCGTGAGGACATCCCAAGGTGCTGGAATTGTAAGTGAATGGCGTACAATTTTTTATTGTTCCTTTACCATGTAAATAATTAAATTAAGCAACATCAATGCATTTTTTTACAAGCAAAAATGTATGATGGGAGGGAGAGAAAAGTGAAAATCTGGAACTCTCTTCCTTCCCCAAAAGTTTTTGGATGCTGGATCAATTCATATTTCAAGACTGAGATAGACAGATTTTTGTTAGGTCAGGGTATCAAGAGGTATAAGGCAAAGGGGGACAAGTGGAGTTGAGGTACATATCAGCCATGATCTAATAGAATGGTGGAACAGGCATGAGGGGCTGAATGGTCTACTCCTGTTCCTATGTTCCAAAGATAAAAATTCACATTGTACACAAGAGCATGGAATTCCTGATTTTCTAAAACATAACAGTTTTTCACTGTTTCACTGAGGAACCTTTTAAGACACAGACCAAATGAAATCCCAACATGCAGCATATGGTTGTACATGGATTTACTAACTTTGATTGGGAACGATACAGAATGTATCCCAAAAGCAATAATAAATTAGTCACTTCAATCTACGACTGTTTGTGGGACACTGCAGTGGGCAATTGGCTGCTGCGTTTTGCACACAAATATACATGAATTCACTTTAAGGTAACATTATTCTGTGAAGCGCTTTGAGACACCTAGAAAATGTGAAATGCGCTATATCAAATGCAAGGCTTATTATTATTATTATTATTATGTGTCATCCTGGTGGCCCTCCTTGACCATCAAAAACATTTGGTCCAGATGGAGTTAGGCAACATAACCCCACCCCCACCAAATAGCGGCAATTCACATGCTCACGTTTCCCCTTATATCACATTACTTTGTGAATATACAGGTCTCAGCCTGGCTCAGTTGGTAACACTCTTGCTTCTGGATCAGAAGGTTGTGAGTTTGAATGCTGCATTGAGCCACTGCATTCAGCCTAGGCTGATAATCCAATCCCAGTGCTTGGGGAAAGCTGCACAGCCAGAGAAGCTGGTCATCTGATGAGACATCTGAAAGTTCCCAGAAGCCTTTTCAGAGAAATATTAACTATTTCACAGGCAATTTTGAAATAAAAGATAAGGAAGTTTAATAGTTTAAAGGAAGTTGCCTACTTCAAAGTCCGTCTCCAGATCCTACTTTGACTTCTGTCACCCTTCTCTTCTTACCTTCTCTGCCCTCCACCCCTGATTGCAACCCAGCTTGTGTTCATATCTGTGCATGTCCAGCTATTTGGGATGTGCTCCCACTTTGTAAAGTGCTTTACAAATGTAATTTGTTGTTGCTGTTGTTGGGGTGGGGTGGATTGGAGCAGAATTTTCTCAGTGTAACGGCTGCCCCATTAGTGTTCAGTGCAGTCTGCCTTCTCTGTCTGCGGGCATCTCTGGTGTTGCTTCTCTTCTTCCAACAGCAATAACACCTAATATAGCGACACGTCCCACAAGCATGTCATAGCTATTGCATCAATGAGTGCCTTATGCTCCCAACCAAGAGCAGGAACATTTCAGAGAACAAACTGAATAACATGCGGTCAGATGACCTCAACACTAACATTTATAAATAACTA
The DNA here is from genome assembly GCA_035084275.1 of Hydrolagus colliei. Classification (NCBI taxonomy): domain Eukaryota; kingdom Metazoa; phylum Chordata; class Chondrichthyes; order Chimaeriformes; family Chimaeridae; genus Hydrolagus; species Hydrolagus colliei. The sequence goes on from CM068742.1 coordinate 148,498,543, forward strand.
TAATAAACCTTGCAATTTGGTATAACAGGATTTCATGTCAGGGGGATGTCTCAAAGCACTTGACAGGATATGCTGTGAAGTGCAGTGACTGGGTATTTTGCAGGAGATCACAGCAGTACACAAATGTCCCACATATACCCATAAAGTGAAAGACCTATTTTATTTGGGGGGTTGTTGGTCAGGGCACTAGGACAACTCCCCTCTCTTGTCGAATAGTACCATGCGATCCCTAACATCCATCTAAAAGGGCGGTCACGACCTGGGTAGTGCTTGGTGCAAAACCAACACTGGATTCAAATCCACATTCACTTGTTTATATAATTACTACATTTTAGAGTAAATCCTGCATAGCTCTTTGAGATGTCCTCCCAATCAGGCAGGATATCAAATGCGGGGATTAAAAAAAAACGTATTTGTTCTAGAGAAATCAGTCTCAACGTTTCAATTGCCTGGGCATAGATATAAGATATGTGTCATGCTGGCTCAATAGGTAGCGCCTTTCTGAGTCAGAAGGATGTGAATATTGGGAACTGACACTCCAGTGCAGTGCTGGGTGGGTGGGTGGGTGGGTGGGTGGGTGGGTGGGTGGGTGGGGGTGTGCTGCATTGTCGGAGGTGTCGTCCTTCAGATGAGTTAAACCGAGATTCTTCCGCCTGCCTGTCCAGGTGAATGCTAATTATACCATGGCTCTACTTGAGAAAGAGAAGGGAATTTCTCTCTCCCAGTGTCCTAATCAACAAATCCCCCAAATAAAATTGGTCACTCAGTCCAGTGTCCAGGGACACTGCTGTGCTAAAATTGGCTGCCGTGTTTGCCAATGAAATATAAGTCACTGCACTTTGCAGTATATCGATGTGAAGGGTACTTTATCGAATGCAAGAATAATTATTGTTATCTCTCATAGCTTGTCCTCTGATAGGAATTAGCATTAGTTTTCCCTTCTTATTGAGACAAACCTGAGGGAACCAACAACAAATTACTCTTGTGCTTCATGTTGGAAAGATGTCCCATGGTGCTGGACAGTCACAGCTTTTTGGACTCGAGCTAAGAGTTAGGATCAGAAGGTTGGAGGGCAGGGGAGGGAGCTGGGTGGGTGGTAGAAGTCACGGTTGAAGAGGAAGGTCTTTAAATTAGACTCAAAAGAGATAAGAGAGGGGGTGAGCAGAGAGATTGCGGAGTTGACTTCCTGAGTGTGGGGGGGGCAGAGATGGCGAATGCCTGACCACCAATGGTGAGGCAGGAAGTGCAGTGGACCTGAAGCAGGTCAGTGTCCGCTGAGCGGAGAGAGCGGACAGGCTGGTATGAGATTAATAGGTCACAGAGGTAAGGGGCAGCAAGACCGTGGAGGGCTCCGAAGGTGAGATCGAGGTTTTTGGTACTCGATTCTCTGAGGGATGAGGAGCCAGTGATGCTGGGTAAGAACAGGAGTAATCAGTTCACAGAGCCTGGCACGGGAGAGGACACGGGCTGCAGAGTTCTGAATAATCTGCAGCTTGCGTAGGGAAGAGTTGTGGAGTCTGGCGAGCAGACAGTCGGTTTATAAAAACAAAATGCAAGGAGTAACATAGGTATCGAAAGCATCCAGCAGTTTTCAAACCAAGTCTCTTTACATGACCTCCTACTCCACCTTCAGCGATAGAATAGAATTAAGACGCTCAATAATCAGGATGAATTGCACATCGTTTCTCCATCTTATCCTTTCATATTAAAAAAAGCGAGCATTTCCCATTTAACCTTGGTGCCTGAATCCTGCTGCAGGACTAGAGCTCTCAATATCTTAATAATCCTTTCTGGAATGTAATAAACGCCAGGACAAAAAGGTTAATTCACGTGGACAGTGCTAGGAATCCACTATTCATTCTTTTGTGTGCACTCCAGTGTGGTACGAAAATAAATCAGTCGTGTTAGAGAAGTGAGAGAAAGAGAGAAGCGAGAGAAAGAGAGAAGCGAGAGAAAGAGAAAGAGAGAGAGAGAGAGAGAGAAGGGAGAGAAAGAGAGAGAGAGGAAAGGGGAAAAAAACAACATACAATCAACTATGTACGACCCTGAGGATTGGAAAATGTCACTGGCTTAGTGCACAGTACTTTATCTGCCTTCCCGTCCTCTTGTAACGCATGGATTCTGGCGGTTATTCCGCTATGATTTTTCCTCAATTTCCATGCTTAATGAGGCTCGGCCAAGTTAATAATGGATGTAATAAGTAAGTGATGAGTCATTGTTGGGCACCCGCACACTTGAAAGAGTGTCTGTGTCGGAGCGGAAGGCAGAGCTCCCACACTATCTGTTCTGCCCTGTCAGACGCTGCCGCATAGTGCCAGTCATCAATAAAAGGCGAGATGACTGATGAGTTCATTTAATGGAATTCCTTCGTGTGAACAGAAGCCTTTTGAATCCACTCACAGCTCGGACTTTGTTTTGTTCCTCTCCTGGAGTTTGGAAAGGACAGCAACGCGAGTAGCAAGCCTGTGTACCCACCATCTCCTGCTTCAAGTTTCAAGACATAACTCCTTTGACCGGTCTTTCGGTCACCTATCCCTTGCCCAGCCCCTTCCGCTCAATCGCCCAGCCAGGGGTGTCAAGCACTTTGAGAACGTCCTCCCGACATGTGAGGCACTATCTAATTGTAAATTGTGTTGCAATTACATTGCGTTCGCATTGCATTCAAAATCGCCCACTTGGGCAATAAACCCGCTGCTTCAGGAGGCAACCGAATAGGTCACTGGCTTCATATCGTTCTATTATCATAACAACTAATAATAATAAATAAAATAATAACCCCCTTGCATTTGGTATTTCACCATACCACAATGTTGAAAGTCCATATTTGTAGACGAACATGGCAGCCAAATTGCACACAGCAACTTGCCACTAATAATCATCAAGTGACTGATCATTTCTCTTATCTGGGGGTATTGTTGGCTAGGACACAGAGAGAAACAGCCTTCTCTTTTCGAATTGGATCTTAAAGTTATTTAAAAGAGCAGACAGGATCTTGATTTAAAGTTGTTATTAATATTATTCAAGTTAACTCTGCATTCCCCCAGCACTGCATTATAGTATCAGTGCAAGACCTCACAAGCCTGACATGGGGCTTGTACCCACAGCCTTCAAATCCACAGTGAAGAAACTGACCAACTAAACCCAGCTGACAACTGAAATCCAGCTGAAGTTAAGTACTTACATTCCCCAAGCCACAGGTCACAAGCGATTGAAAGCTGAGGAGACAAGAGAAATGCAGCCACAATTGTGTGTCAGCCTGACGTGTGGCAGCACCCTCACCTCTGAGTCAGAAGATAGCAGGTTCAACTCCCCACATTGATACTTGGAAGCATACCATTTAAGATGACACTCCAAATGCAGTGTTGGGGATGGGCTGAATTGTCAATGGTGTCGTCCCTTCGGATGAATACGCCAAGGTTGTGCCTGCCTATCCAGAAGCAAGCTAAAGATCCCATGATACTATTTCAGAAGAGAAGAGAATTTCTCTGAGTGTCCCAGCCAACAATCCCCCAAATCAAGCTAATCACTCACTCCTTGAACGTTTTCGCACAATTTGGCTGCCTCGTTTCACCCACAAATCACAGTTTACCGTATATCCTGTGAGGTACTTCAAGGTATCACAACGATGTGATACAGTGGTATATCAAATGCAAGGATTATTATTATAATAATACAGAATATAAAGACTTATCACCGTTATCCTTACATTTGATTTAGCCCAATTACAACAACAAAATTATATTTGTATAACGCCTTTCACTTCAAGAAGATGTCCCAAGGTGCTGGACAGTCAACATTTCAGACTTCAGCTGGGGTCGCGATCGGGGAGGGTGGAGACAAAGGAGGAGATTTGGGGTAACTGATCGGATTGTTGAAGAAGCGAGTCTTGAGGCAGGACTTGAAGGAGACTAGGGAGGGGGTAAGGTGGAGGAACCGCAAGATGGATTTCCAGAGGTTAGGGGCAGAGTGACTGAAGGATCACCCGCCAATGGTGGGGTGGGAGGGTCTGGGGCCATGGAGCAGGCTGGAGCCCGTTGAGCGGGAGGAGCAGTCAGGTTGTTAGGGGGTTAGGAAGTCGCAGAGATGGGGCAAGGCCATGGAGGGCATTTGGCATCAGGAACAAATCTCATAGCGTTTCACAGGATATACTGTAAAGTTCCCATGATACTATTCGAAAATAGAAAGGAGTTTCTCCCAGTGTTTTGGCCATCAACTAGCCATGTGAGGCTCTTTCTAGTAATCTTGTAACGTGAAAAGCACTATACAGTGTAATTTTGTTGTTGTTGTAATGGGCAGTAGCTCACACATAACATTCTGACTCGAGGACAGCAGCTTTCCAATGAACTGCCTGCCACTCAGAACCATTACTGAGAAAACTGTTGAGAGATCCTATAAAATTCGGCCCTAATGTATCGAATAAAAATGGGCTATAAAAATAATGGAAGAAATTGTTGTTTTGCCTTGCACTTCAAATTCTTTTCTATAAAATTCCACTGCAAATAAGCATTTGAATCTGCAGCAGAAACACTTCTTACTCAATTGCGGAGACTGTAAAAGGGCGCGTCCTACGTAAAGGATAGCTCCTGGAGATCCTGGAGCTCAACCGTTAGAGTACTCACCTTACAAGCATGAGACCTGTGTTCAAATCCAGGCAGATCAAGTCAAAACCTTGGGCAAGTTTCCTTACTCCACATGTCTAATAATAATCTATCCAAAAAAAACACAATAATACAAAATATTGGTCATTTCAATCCACAACTGTTTGTGGGATACTGCTGTGCGCAATTGACTGCCGTGTTTCACCCACAAATATACAGTCAATTCACTTTACAGTATATTCTGTGAAGCGCTTTGAGACGTTGATAAGATATGAAAAGCGCTGTATCAAATGCAAGGATTATTATTACTATTATAAAGGGCTAAAATTAAACATTAAAACTAAATTAAACATGGATTAAACACTTTAGATTACATATAATTACTAATATTTTGGAGTAAAAGTTCCCTGCATACCGGACATTAAAAAACAGTATGACAAATGCTAGAAAGTAAGATTTTTTTCACAGATGGAAGCAATGATGAATCTCTCATATTTTCTGTCAGTCAATATCTTATTCTTGAGAGAGAGAGAGAAATTGCACTTGTGATTTCGATAAAATAATGCCCTGGGGTTTTCTGAATGATCATGACTAGTTTTCTGAGAAATTGTCATTATTGCTAATACAGACAAAGCAAAGGTTTACCTTGGCCACTCGTTTGCTTATTCTGACTCTTTGACAAATGACTTGATGGTGCAGAAGTCAATATAGCGATTTATTCCTACACCCTTAACATTTTCATTTAACTGTTGTTAATACAAGATTTCCCAGGAGTTGAATTAAGCCTTTTTCCTGGGGTAGGTGGGTGATGAGAATGAGAAACTCATTGCCAAAGCAGAAAACATCAACATATTTAATGATAGTAATAATCCTTGCATTTGATATAACAACAACAACTTGCATTTATATACTTTCACATGGGATAGTGTCCCAGAGCACTTGTCATGTCTTCAAGAAGTCCCAAATGGCTTCACAAAATATACTGTAAAGTGAATCGACTGCATCATTTGTAGGCACAATGCAACAGTGAATTGTGCCCCACAAACAGTGGTGGATTGAGTGACCAAATTCTTTTTAAAAAAATTTTAATCATTTTTTTAATTATTATTTATTCATTTATTTATTTATGTGTTTGTTTATTTATTTGTGTGCTTGTTTGTTTGTTTAAGAGGAAACTTGATATAGATACATGAGATAGAAGGGATTAGAGAGGTGCAAATAGTATTATATGTATATACAGGTTGCAATTCACAACTCTTTGACTGCGCTTTTGGTTATCTTTCCCCCACTAGCCTCAGATCCCAACCCAAGCTCAAATGCTCATCCAGCATTGTCAAGTGCTTCAAGATAGCCTCAAGATGTGAAACTGTATTGTGTGTGCAAATTGGGTGGTACATTCAAGCACAAATGCCTAGTCACTACACCTTATAGCTTTGAGAAGTTCTGATGATATGATAAGGTGCTAAATTCGATGCAAGTATTATTTATTATTATATGCAAAATTATTAGCACATTTATAAATAACTGAAATTTTCTATATTCTCATTCTTTCATATTGTAGTTCAATTTATTTCTCCAGAAAACTGTGGATAAGTTTAAACCTTGAATATATCCACATCAACTCAGGATTAAACCAAGATTAAAAGAGCTTCTCTGCATGTCAAGACTTAAAAACTCTCATCATGAGTAATCTTCATCAGCATCCACAGGGAAGACAGTAAATCCAGGTAAATCGAGGTGAAAGGAAATCATAAAAACATAGAATTTGACAACACTGATAAAGCCCATTCAACCAATCATGATATGCTGTATGAACCGTACGGTCTAAGACGGATCCCTGTAGCGCAGTGTGTAGAGCACTCGCCTCGCAAGCAAGCGGACTCTGGTTAGATTCCCGGGTAGAGTAAAACCTTAGATAAATTTCCTTACTCCACGTTCCTCTGTTTACCTCGCACTAAGTAGGAATCCAGTTGGTAGTCGATTGGCAGATTGCATGCCCGAGGGTAATAATAATCCCTTCAAAATAAAATTTAAAATATAATGATAATAATTTGATCAACAACAACAACAACAACAATTTACATTTATAGAGCGCCTTTCACCTCGGGAGGACGTCCCAAGGTGCTGCACAGGAGGCGTGTGACCCGAGCTGGGAGGGGAGTGTTTGGGAAGGGGTGAAACACGAAGGGGAGGTAAAAGAGTTCGGGGTGGAACAAAAGGCACGATCAAAGAGGAAAGTCTTCAAACCGGCCTTGAAAGAGGAAAGGGAAGAGACGAAACGGAGGGATTGAGGGATGGCATTCCATAAGGTGGGAGCGGAGAAACTGAAGGCCCGGCCTCCGATGGTGGGGCGGTTCGGGCGGGGGGCTTGGAGTAGGCCAAGTCCTGTTGAACGGAGGGTCCGGGTGGGCGTGTAGGGGGAGAGTAGATTGGTTAAGTAGGATGGGGCAAGGCCGTGCAAGGCCTTGTAGGTGAGGACGAGGATCTTAAACTCGATCCTCTGGAGGATGGGGAGCCAGTGGAGATGGGCGAGGGTGGGGGTAATGTGGTCACGGAGGCGGGTGCGGGATAGTACACGGGCTGCAGAGTTTTGGATGGCCTGCAGCCTATGAATGGAGGAACTGGGGAGGCCGACTAGGAGAGAATTTCCGTAGTCCAGCCGTGAGGTGATGTAAGCATGCACGAGTGTTTCGGCAGCGCGGGGGGGTAAGGTAATTACGGAGCCTGGCAATGTTGCGCAGATGGAAATAGGCGGTGCCGGTCAAGGCGCGGATGTGGGGGAGGAAGGAAAGTTTTTGATCGAACATGATGCCGAGGTTCCTGATTGGCTTTGTGAGGTGGAGAGTGCAACCTTGGATATTGAGGCTGGCAGCGCCCGATGTGCGGAGGCGCTGGCTTGAGCCAATCAGGAGGGCCTCGGTCTTATTCACGTTCAATTACAAAAAGTTGTCCCTCGTCCACGACTTGATGTCGGACAGACATGCTGTCAGAACATCGATCGTCTGGGGGTTGAGGGATGAGGCAGAAAGGTACAACTGGGTGTCATCCGCATACATGTGGAAATTTATCCCATGTCTGTGGATGACGTCGCCCAGAGGGAGCGTGTAAAGTGTGAAAAGAAGGGGACCGAGGACAGAGCCCTGAGGGACGCCGTGGGAAACTATGCGGGGGTTTCAAGAAAAACCATTGGAAGAAACAAAATGTAAACGGTGGGTCAAATAAGAGTGGAACCAGTCAAGGACTGTGCCTTGAAGGTTGAGGTGGGAGGAAAGACGTTGAAGGAGGATGGTGTGATTGACTGTGTCGAACGCAGCAGACAGGTCAAGGAGGACGAGGAGGCAGAGGGAGCCCTGGTCATAGGCGGTTAGGATGTCATTTGTGACCTTGACCAGGGCAGTTTCTGTGCTGTGGTTAGGGCAGAAACCTGATTGGAGGGGTTCAAGAAGTGAGTGATTTGAAAGGAAAGAGCGGAGCTGGGAGGCAACCACTCTTTCAAGGACCTTGGATAGAAACGGGAGGTTGGAGATGGGTCGATAACTTGATGGTTGCGATGCATCAAGGGAGGGTTTCTTCAGGACAGGGGTGATGGTGGCTGTTTTAAGGGAGGTAGGGACGGTTCCTGAGGAGAGGGAAAGGTTAATGGTGTCAGAAATGAGCGCAGCTAACAAATGGAGCTGGGTGCGGAGGAGGGGGGTGGGGATGGGGTCCAATGAGCACGTGGTGGGTTTCATGGAGGTAATTGTTTTTGTGACTGAAAGCGGGATGGTGGGGTTGAAAGTGTGAAATCACTCACTCCATAAGTGTTTACGTGACACTGTTGTGCGCAATTGGCTGTCGCTTTTTGCCTGCAAAATACAAAGACAATTCAGTTTACAGTATATTCTGCGGAGCGTTTTGAGACGTCTCGAAGAGATGATAAAGCACAATAACGAATGCAAGGATTGTCAGTAGTGTTGAACAGAAATGTCCATGCGTTAGATGGCGAGTATGGAACTCTCAGTTTGGTTTGAGTACCCTTTCTGCTTACATAAAACACCCACTAAACCCCCCAAATAAATAGTCTAATCCCATTCTCCTGATCGCTGAAGTGGGAGGGATCACAAGATCGGTCTGGATTAAACCAGAGCCTACAACCCATCTGACATCATCCCTCCAGGACACTCACTCTACCCACTCCCCATCATAGCATCAAGCTGCTTTTAAAATGAGTTCCAGTGTCCTGCCAACCATTACCCATCCTGACAACTTGCTCAAGTCATTATCCACTGAGTAAAAGTAAAACTTCATGGCGTCTGTCCTGAAATTGCTCCTTAGAACTTTAAACCTTGAGAAGTCCTCCAGGCACGAAAGGTACTAAATCAAATGCAAGCTTTATTTTATTGTGCGGTGAGAATCAGACCTATCGCCCTCCCTTGGTAACCTTCAGAGCTACACGTACAATGTCCACAAATGAAAATAACAAGTAGGAATCTGGAAATGAGCTCTCACTTTGCTTACAGTTTGTGAAAGAGTTAATCAACACAGAACTGCTTTTGTAGTGAGCCTATCCACACACTTATTCTGTGGGAAACATTTCTAACCTTTACTCTCGCTTGAGACTAGTTAATTTTAAAGCCTTGTGCATTACTGAGATCTTGTTTCTCTAGAGAATAAATCCAGGTAATTCTAACCAGCTGTGCCATTGAGTACATAATTAATATATTAGAGAATGTAATGTCATTGTTTCTCTCACTCTTTCTCTCTCTCCCCCCTCTATTTTCTGCTTGCACCATCTTCTATGTGAGAGAAATCACATTATCTTAACTTCGGTAACATAGTACTGTATTAGCAAATTCGACTATTGGAGAAGCCGTCCTTCAGATGAGACATTAAACCGAGGTCCCATCTGCCTGTTCAAGCAGATGTTAAAGATACTGTGACACTAGTCAAAAAAGAGAAAAGAGTTTGTCCAAGTATTCTAGCCAACAATACCTCAGATAAATATTGATCATTCGATGTTTGGCTGATTGAGGGACCTTCTGTGTGTGAAATAACTGCTTACAGTTCACCAACAAATGGCTTGCTTCCAAATGCATAGTCCTTTCACATTTTCAAGACTGAGGTGAATAGATATTTGTTAGGTCATAGTATCCAGGGATACGGGGCAAGGGTGGATAATTGGCCTTGGGGTACAGATCAGCCATGATCTTCTAAAATGGTGGAACAAGCTCAAGGGGCTGAATGGCCTACTCCTATTTCTGTGTTTCTAATTATGAGCAAAACACATTGTGACATCTCATCATTACAGGTGATTCAATAACAACACATTGCATTTGTATAGCATCTGTCATACTATACAAACTACTACATAAAGTGTTTGATACACTAAATATAAGTGCAGTATTTATTTTCACTTGGGCACTCTATCATTATTATTAATAGCCACAACCTGTTCCTAAAAATGCAGTGGGATCTTTAACATCTATCTAACAAAGAAAAGGCAGACATATATTGTTTAATAAAGTTTAATATGGAGTTTTTTGCCTCAATGCATTCAGTGAGTAGCAAGAATCACCATTATTTTTTTCTTTCCTCAAAAGATCAGGCAATTGTGTGACTGCTACATATTGTGTACAGCAGCTGTCAATAATAATGTCCACCTAAACAGGCAGACAGGACCTCGGTTTAAAGGCTCATCCAACAATGCAGTACAGCACTATATTGGAGTGCCAGGCTAGACTATATGAGTTCAAAGTCCCTCACAATCTTCTGTCTCTAAGGTAAGAGTGCTACCAACTGAGCCAGATGGACACTTATTATTATTATCAGCCACAACCTGCTCCTAAAAATCCAGTGGGATCTTTAAAGTCTATCTAACAAAAAAAAAGGCAGGCGTATATTGTTGAATAAAGTCGGCAGAAAAAGAAAGCATTGTGGAGTTTTTTTTTACATTGATACTTGTGTGTGTGTGTGTATATATATATATATCACCTGTAGAGATAGACCGTTAGATAAAGGCAGGAAAAGCACTTACTGGGTAAAAGTAAAAGGAAAGTGCTGGGCACTGACTGATACCATCCATTAGGCATTGTGCTAAAATACACGATTGTGACAAAGAATGGAACGAAAGTTGCTAATTTGCTCCAACCACCACCTTGTCAATTTTGTAAACTAAAAAGGCACACACAGTGATCTCGGCACCCTCCAGAAATACTTTCAGAAACAAGGCCATTGCTAAGCAATCTCTTGCAATCATTCTCTACCACTTTATATAATGTGAGAGGCAATGATTGTTTCTTTCTTTCTTTCTTTCTTTCTTTCTTTTCTCTCTCTCTCTCTCACTCTCTCTCTCGTTCCTCAAGGCTGCAAGTAAGTTTTGTACCTGCCAGGCAGGCGAGCCAGAAATTAAAGGCAGGATGAAAATAAATAGAATAATAATAATCGTTGCATTTGATATAGTGCCTTACTACATCTATGAGGCGTCTCAAAGCACTTCACAAAATAAATTGATGCAGATGAGGTGTGTGTGTCATAGAAAGGTTATTTTTGGGGGCTAGCAGGATGCCTTGACAGAACTTACTTGCAGCCTTGAGGAACGAGAGAGGAGTGAGAGAGATGCCAAGTTTCTCCCACAAAATGTACAAATAATTCCCTTTACCGTATACAGTATTCCGTGAAGCGCTTATATCAAATAGAAGAATCAAGAATTATGATTATTATTATTTAAGCACTCTTAGCCCCTATCCTGCTTGGAGGACGCTATATAAGTGCAAGTTGTTGTTGTATAAGAACCACAGCTCTATAGATGGCATACAGTTTCTGTACATAACATTATCCATTATCTGTGCAAAACATTGTCCATTTCTGTGCAAAATTACAATACCACGCTAGCTAGCAAAACCCCAAAATAAAATTGGTTACTCACTTCACAGCCGTTACTGGATATTGGACATTTCTGTGCGCAAACTGGTTGTTTAAGCACTCCGAAACACTGTCTGGTGTGGAAGGCGCTATGTAAATCAAAGTTGTTGTTGTTGTCTTATTGCCTTGCAAAATACCCTGTGAAGCTCTAAGCGCATTTGGGACATCCTCCTGACGTGAAAGGCACTATATCAAATGGAAAGATTATTATTAAAACCCATGCAAATAACATACTGTGTAATATTATAATAATAATTTTAAAATGCCTTTGATGTTAAAAACAAATGTCTCGAAGGGCTTGATAGAATATAATTGGGTAGAAATTAAGTGAATGCTGCTCTATAGCCAAACGCGGTGGCTAACTGCACCCCATCAACAGTAATGAGACAAGCAGCCAATTGATTAGAAAATGTGAGGGTAAATTTCATTAGGAGAAGAATATAAAGCAGGACAGCCAGGAGAAAGGCTCCACACATCTTTGTAATAGCGACAGCAAGGCGTTGCCTTCACATCTGCCTGAATCAACAAAGCTGACAGAATCTACAATTAACCACGTAACGAAGACATGGGAATGGTCACCTGAAACTCAATAGTAAAAGTGCATGTAAACAGAATGTCATTTTATTGGCAAATGCAGCAGCTAAATCCAACAAAAGTAGGAGGATACACTTTGCGACTGTTTCTTTTGGGGCAGGTCAAGCTGTTCATTCTCTCTCTCCTCCCTTTCTTTCCTCCCTCTCTGTTTTTCTCTCTCTGTGACCTTCAGTGCCCTGGGATCGGGTAAAGCTATGTTGTCTTTCTCTCCCGGTGTAATGCTTCACAGTTGTGAGACAGAGTACCCCTCTCTCTCTCTGCAAGACCCTCTGAGTCCTGGGATTTCTTGGATGGGAGGGATTATGAATTCAAAAACAAATATAGGTATCCTTAATTATAATTTGGTGACTCAGTCTACGAGTCTTTGTTGGACACTGCTTTGCATAATTAGCTGCCATGTTTCGCCCACAAAATATACAGTCAATTCACTTTATAGTATGTTCTGTGAAGCATTTTGAGACTTCTCGAAGAAGTAATCAGGTCCCATATGAAATGCAAGTGTTAGTATTGATATTACATTCACACATACATAAGAAATAATACTAACAATATTTGCTGTACGCAATTGCGTTCGCTGATTTCCCCCACAAAGTATGTGGTCAGTTCACTTCACAGTATATTTTATGAAGCGTTTTGAGATGTCTCAAAGATGTTATAAGGTACTTTATCAAATGAAAGGATTGATATTATTATTATGACTTATCAATTGTACCCCACAGAATTTTGCAAACTCATTCTAGAACAGAAGCCGGCGATGTCTGGCGAAGTGTCAAATTGTATACACTGTGGGTATCATCTGAATGATATCCTTTTTCCTCTTCCACCTGCTTTATTTCCTCTATAAATACCTGCTCCCATCTTTTGTTCCCAGATCAGGACCTAGGCAGGTGAGCACAGCGCTATAGTGTGGGAACATCCTCCCTCTTTTTTTCGTTAACAACCATTAAAATAGTTACAAAGAAAGACATGCTCACATCATAATAATAATAATTAGAATCCTTGCATTTGATATAGCGCTTTTCACATCTTCTAGCGCTTCAAAGAATATAATGTAAAGTGAGTTCACCGTATATTTGTGAGAGATAGGCGGCAGCCAATTGAACACAGTAGTGTCTCACAAACAGTCGTGGATTGAGTGACCAAATTATTATTGCTTTTTTTTGAGGGATTATTATTATTAAGCGTGCAAGGAAACTTATCCATATTGAGCCCAGGTCTCTTATTTGCGAGGCAAATGCTCTAACCACTGAGCTACAGGACTCCACACTTTCTATATTATATATAATAATAAAAATAATCCTTACATTTGATATAGTGCCATTCACATCAACAACAACAACAAAATTGCACTTATGTAGCGCCTTTCACATCGAGAGGACGTCCCAAAGCACTGAGCAGTCAGATCGGGACCTGACCTGGGGTGGGGGGAGGGTCGGGGAAGGGGGAAAGAGTTAGTGGGGCAGCCAAAGGCGTGGTCAAGGAGGAAGGTCTTGAGACCGGCCTTGAAGAAGGAAAGGAAGGAAGCAAGGGAGAGGGGCTGCGGGATGGAGTTCCGCAGGATGGGAGCAGAGAGGCTGAAAGCCCGGCCACCGATGGTTGGGCGGTTAGGGTGGTGGACACGGAGCAGGCCTGAGACTGCTGAACGGAGGGTATGGGCAGGCTGATAGGGAAACAGTAGACCAGAGAGATAGGCGGGGACCAGGCTGTGAATGGCTTTCAAAGAAATCTTGAATTCGATCCTCTGGGTGATGGGGAGCCAGTGGAGATGGGTGAGGGGGGAGTGATGTGGTCGCGAAGCCTGGTATGGGAGAGTACATGAGCTGCAGAATTCTGAATGATCTGCAGCTTGTGAAGGGAGGAGCTGGGGAGGCCGACGAGGAGAGAGTTCCCGTAGTTGAGCCTGGAAGTGATAAAGGCATGGATGAGGGTTTCGGCGGCGTGGGGGGTGAGGTGGTGGCGGAGTCTGGCAATATTGCAGAGGTGATGGAAGGCTGTGCCAGTCATGGAGCAGATGTGGGGGAGGAAGGATAGTTCGAGGTCGAGGTCGAACAAGACACCCGGATTCCTGATTGGCTTTGAGAGGTGGAGAGAGCAGCCTTGAACATTGATGTTGTCAGCGCCTGAGGTATGGAGGTGCTGACGTGAGCCAATCAGGAGGGCCTCTGTCTTGTTGATGTTGAGCTGTAGGAAATGTGCCCTTGTCCAGGACTCGATGTCGGACAGACACGCAGTCAGAACGCCAGTGGTCCTGGAATCGAGGGTTGACGTGGATAGGTAGAGTTGGGTATCATCCGCATACTGTGGAAATTTACCCCATGCCTGTGGATGATGTCGCCCATGGGGAGAGTAGAGGGTGTCTCAGAGTGATTCACAGGATTGTCTGTAAAGTGTAGTAACTGTGTTACTGTGTGTATTTTGTGGGCGAATGAAACAACCAATTTGCACACAGCAATATCCTGAAAACAGCCGTAAAACCAATGACAAATTTTTATTTGGAGGATTCCAAGGTGACGGGGAAAAATGTTCTTCTTTTTTTGATCAGTGCCAAAGGTTTAATGTTTCATCTGAACAACACCTGTGATAATACAGCACACCCCCAGCACTGCATTGAAGTGTCAGCCTAGACTGTATGCCCTGGTTTGGGTCTTCAACCCACATCTGACTCAGGAGTGAGCATGCGACCACCTGAGCCAGGCAGGTGTTGGGCAGCTCGACTGTACAGATAGGAAAACCATTAATTAGATTGAATGGCTCTGGAATTCCCTTCCTCACTCCCATCCCCTCGCCAACTCTCTTTCTACTTTCATGTCTCGGCTAAACTCCTTTCTTTTTGAACGCACTTTCGGTCACCTTCTTTCCCCTCCCACTGGCCCGGCCCCGGAATCCGTTACTGGGAAGCGCTCTGAGACGCCATCCTGTGTGCAGGGCACTATATAAATCCAAGTCGTTGTTGTTGAATTTTCATTTTTTTCAACTTTGATGACCTTGATTTCTAGGTGTACATCTTCCACCCTCTCTGTCTCTCTCACTTTCTTTCTCTCATATACTTACTTGTGCTAAATAGGATGCAAGCAGCAAATCAACAGGCGTGCACTGGAGAGAGAAGATCCAAACCTTAGTTCATACAGCGTCAGCTCTGAACACAACCCCATGCCTTGTTCATCTGTGCTTTTAAATGTTATGTTTGCATCTGCAGGCTGCTATACCCCCATGGTACCTGAATGAACAGTGCTTTGATGCATCAAAGAAGAGGTACCTTCAAACACAAAAGGCTGCGTTCTTTTGAAGTGCTCCTTTCATTGTTCCTTTTATTAAGACTGTAGCATTTGGGATCAATTTTACACAATGGTTCACAGCATCTTAAAAGAATTCAGTGCTCACTAGTTTCTGACTTCTACGCACTTCCTTCCCCATCCCTTCCACCCCCCTCGCTCCCTCCCTCCCTCCCTCCCTCCATACCCCTAGCCCCCACCCCCCCGCCCGCCACCTCATCTGCCTTTCACCATCCATAATAATATTTTTTCCATTTATTACAGCACCTTATCACATTGTTCACACGTCTCAAAGTGCTTCACAGCTAATGTTGTAAAGCGAATTGACTGCATTTTGTGGAGAAAAATGTGGCAGCCAGTTATGGAGAGCAACTGTGCCCAGAAACAGTCGTGGAATGAGTGACCAAATTTGTTTTGGGAGAGAGATCCGCCAATCGACTAGCAACTGTGTTCCTACTTACTTCTAGGTAAACAGATGCGTGTGGAGTAAGGAAACGTGCCTAAGATTTCGCCCTACCTGGGGAAACGAACCCAGGTCCTCTCACTTGCAAGACAAGCGCGCTAACTACTACACTATGGGATCCGTCCATCCTTCCACCCCCGAGGTTCACACAGGTGATTAAAAGCCATGTGACTTCAGGCAGCGTAAGGAGCTGACAAC
This sequence comes from Hydrolagus colliei, assembly GCA_035084275.1. Lineage (NCBI taxonomy): Eukaryota > Metazoa > Chordata > Chondrichthyes > Chimaeriformes > Chimaeridae > Hydrolagus > Hydrolagus colliei. The sequence continues at coordinate 148,514,568 of CM068742.1, forward strand.
ACAGTAATGGGTTTCTAGGAGAGCGTGAATATGTCAAGCAGGGGAGGTTTTCTGACTTTTGCTCAGAGCGGGAGTCCGTGCTGCTAAGTGTTACAGCTGTCAAGTAAGCCTGAAGTACAATGATGGATCCAAAAATACTCTGGCAAATGTCACGCTCTGTGGTGCATCATTACCCATGCCTGCATCCATCAGTTCAACACGGTTTTAATGCATTTTGCATTTCAATTATACACTGTAGAGAGAGCAAGGCAAAGAAGGATTTAATATTATGTGTTTCGGCACCTGGGTCTAGGAAGAAGTTTGCAACACACGGTTAGAATTTAAAATGTGTTTTTATACTCAATAAAAGAACTTCTTCATCCCCTGACGTGACCTAAATTTAAACTACCATCCCTTTATTTATACGATACCAAGTCAGGACATTTTACACAAAAAATCTGCCCCAAATTGGCTTGTTTTTTGTTTCTTCCATTTTGTTCTGCCTCCTCAATGAGGAGTTATTAGTGCCTGAAAAGCACCAGAGTAATAATAGTAATGATCCGCACGTTTAATAAAATGTGTTTAGCATTGGGAGGACATCTCAATGCACTTTGCAGGATTTACTGTGATAAGCGGTGACAGTATATTTTTTAGACATAAATTAAAGCTGTATGGGGGAAGGAAAGGCAAATCAATGGGACTGAATGGATTGCTGTTTCAACGAGGCAGCACAAACACAATGGGCCAAATGGTCTTCTTCTATGCTGTAAATTTATGTGGTTCTATGTAAGATGTGTAGGTGCATTATTGTGTGCGAGGTTGAGGAAGTGGGTTTTCCTGATAGAGGCCTTGATCAACCTCTGGCATTTTTTTTCTCTGTTTCCCATTGCAATACGTATGTACATGAAAGATAAAAGTTTAAGGAGTATGAGGAGACAGCAGGGCAGTGGGATTGAATGGACAGATTGCTCTGAGAACCAGTTCAGAATCATTGGGTAAAATGGCCTCCATCTGCACTGTAAAATTCTACGAACTCTCTATATATCACTGTAGCTTAGTGATTAGAGCACTCGCCTTACGAACGAGAGACCTGGGTTCAATTCCAGGCAGGGTGAAACCTTGGGTATGTTTCCTTACTTAACATACAGAATGATAATTCCTCGATAAAAGCCAATAATAAATTGGTCATTTCAATCCATGACAGTTTGTGGGACACTCCTGAGCTCAATTGGCTGCCGCATTTCGCCCACATAATATACAGTCAATTCACTTTACAGTATATTCTGTGAAGCTCTTTGAGACACTAGAAGATGTGAAAAGCGCTATATCAAATGTGAGGATTATTACTATAATTATTATCACTCACAATACTAATCTTTGCTTTTGATATTGCATTTTGAGTGTGCATTGTGTAGGCAAAAGTAACTCTCGCAAGGAAGGCATCAGATGGCGGAAATGTTTACCCCATTATTTCTGCGTTTTGCAGGAAACAACATGAATCCACAGACCAGATGTATGACTGCTATTCTCAGTGATTTGATTACCAGAGGTATCACTTCATCAACTAGCACCTTCCTACCTTTCTAACTGCTCCCCCATCTCCCCATCCCCACCACCACCACCTTCTCAACCCACATGTTTCATTCAACTGGCTCCAGCCTTGCCACTCAATCATTGCTGTGTGTAAATGGCTGCCACATTTCACCCACAAGACAACACACAGTCAATCCACCTTTACAATATTTTCTGTGAAACACTTTGACACATCTTAACAATGGGATGTATCAAATACAAAGGTTCGTTATTAGTATTATTATTGTTGTCCTCAGCAATAAAATTAAACAATTACCCATCTGCATGTGGGTTCAAATTCCAGTTGGCCTTTCGCATAGCACATTGGCAATGTTGGGCACCAATAGAGTCAACTACCTTGGGACAAAGGCAGACCACATCAGCAAATTCAAGAAGGAATTAATTAGCAATTTGGCAAACAGTAAGTCATACATTATAACAACAATACTTTGCATTCATATCGCACCCTTCACATGGGGCAGCATCTCAGAACGCTTAATAGTGGTGGAGCCGACACTAAGCCAATGCGAGGGAGGAGATGACTGTAAGCACAGTTGAAGAGGAAAGCCTTCAGTCATGAACTAAAAGAGGAGAAGGAAGGCACAAGGCAGCGGGATTAAGGGAAAGAGTTCCAAAGCTTCAGGACATAGTGGATGAAAGCACGGCCACCGATGGAGGAGCGGAGGGGAGGAGAGCCGATTAAAAGGCCAGAGCCAGCCTATCTGAGTCAGCGGATGGTGCAGTGGGGAGAAAGGAGCTCAGAAAGGCAGGGAGAGGCTAGACCATGGAAAGGATTTGTAGATGAGTGTGAGAATGTGAAAACTGATCCATTTGGTGAAAGGCAGCCAGTAGAGGCTTGACAAGAACTATGATAGTGGTACAGGTTTAGCGTAGGTGACAATATAGACAACAGAGTTTTGGATAACCTGGATTTTGTCCTCAGCAATAGTAATGGAAATTGAAGAAGGAATTAAGTAGCTATTTGGCAAAGCAATTGATTGAAGAGTTCTGAGAGATAAAGTGGTGTTAGATTTTTGGCTTTACTTTAGAACCCCGGACAGATGAATCCCAATGTTTTTCATTGATCCTGTACACTGCGATATTGCTGAGGTGTTGCATAGCCTGATTGCATGGTTTAAATGGCTTGGCTCTTAAGAGCGATGTCACATTGCTTCACAGTTTGAAAAGGGTTTAAAATACAATAGCAGGAAGGTATAGTTTTTACAGTTCTATAATCTTACACATGTTAAATACCCTTATCACAGCAGAGCAAGGCTTATATTTAAAGCCTACTTACGGGTCTAGGAGATGCCATGCTCCATAGGCTGGCCATTTTTCAGCTCATGCACCATGACATCCCAAAGACACATATCATTGGATTGAAGCAAAGCTTTACACGCTGCAAAATATTCATGGAACGCCACTTTCCACTATAATCATTACACGTGCCAGCACATTTCAACAGGAAAGGAACAGAAGCAAAGCCCTGTGAAATTCACAATTGGGTGTTAGTTTCATATCGAAAACCATGCTAATCAAGTCACTTTCTGGCTTTGTGTATTTTTGCATCAAATAGACTGCAACACTTCTCCCAAGTAAGTGAAGGGTTCTTGTCGATGCTCCAATTGGTTTAAGGAATGCATCCACACAATAAGGAAATGGGGTAACCTCTTTATTTTATTTCAGCCCAATGAAGTGTGAGAAGCTGATTTTCCCCTCTCTGTCCTTCCTCTTTCTCTCTCTTCCTGCTCTTTCACACTCCTCCGCTCCCCTTCCATTCCCATCCCTTTGCTCTCGCTCCCTCTCCTATTGCTTCCAATGAGACGCCTTCTTCGGAGAATGTGCAAAACTTTAATTAGGATTTAGGCTCAATCCTTTCCCCTCCCTCATCTCCAATCAATAAACAACCAGGTTCCTGCCTACCACTGGGTAAACAACAGCAACATTTAACAAATTTAACAGAGGAAGGAAACTTGCCTGGGGTTTCAACCCATTCGGGAATTGTTTGTGAGGCGACCGCGCTAACCACAGTGGTGCAGGACTCAGTAGCATCTAGAGTGATAAGGCACTATATCAAATGCTGTATCAAAAACAAGCATTGTGATCTTTAATTTTCGGACAAGATTAAGTGGAATTCCAAGGATTAGATTAATAGTCCCTTCCTTGGCAGCTCAGAATGAATAATAATATTAATAATAAGTTAAGTTGATCTCTTGATTTCTTTGGCTTAGAGTCAGCTCTGTATTCCAAGGATTTTTTGGGCCCAAAATACATCTCTACAGTTGCCTTATTTATTCCCTTCAACATTTTAAATACTTCTGTCACATTTATGCTTAATGCTTACTTTTTACCCCCATTGAGAATACATTTTGCTTTTTTGCACTCTCTTCACAGCTCAGTGAGTGATCTAAAACCTGGAATCATCTTTGTTGCTCTTTCTGAATTAATTCCACCGCCTTCGGTCTATTTTCTTGAGCGAGATGACTGCACCCAGGCTCAAAGCAGCAAACTAACTTCTGGTACTTTCAGCTAAGTGCTCTGAGACGTCGTCCAGCGTGGAGGGCGCTATATAAATCAAAATTGTTGTTGTTGTAATGTTTTAGACCTTCTCAATTTAGGAGCCAGACTGGGCCAGTTGATAGCACTCTTGCTCATGAGTCGGGAGGTTATGGATTCAAACCTCACATCAGGACTTTGAACTCATGAGAGTACAGGCTGGGGGTGCACTGTCTTGTAGGACTTGTCAATCTTTAGATGAGATATTAAACTGTGATTGTGTTTGCCGGTTTAGCTCATTGTTAAACATCCCATGTAGTATATCTCTTGTGCTCTCACTCAGACTCTCTCTTTCGCACTCGCCGTTGGAGTCTTTTTCTCTCATACTCCCTTTGGAGTCTCTCTCTTAAGCTCTCACATAGTCTTTTTGTTCAGCCCCTCTTGGATATTCTTTTTTATGCTCTACCTCTGAGCCTCTTTTTCTCAGGCAAACTCTCACTTACCCTCTCCCTTGGAGTTTCTTTCTCTTACCTCCTTCAAGTCTTTCTCTCTCTCTCTCATATACATTCTCTCTGAACCAAGTTGTGCTATCTATTTCCCTCTCCCTCTCTTCTCTCTCTCCCCCCGACTAGCTCTTACGTTCTCGCTCCACTACAAATTTAAATAAGCGAACCTTCAGAAAAGTGCAATTAATGATTAATAAACTGCAACGCTTGCAAAGGATGGAAGGCAAATATTAACGTCATGGTATAAATCAAGTATAAGGATAAACTTCTGCTCCTCATCCTTTTAATATTTGTTTTCTGAATCCCAACAAAACCTGATCTTTTATATGCCCGTATGAAATTTACATTTATACAGCGTCTTTTGTGTCCCTTGGCGCTTTACAGTCTCGGCTGGGCACTAGAGCAGGGATGAAAGCCAAAGAATGTGGGAAGTGGAAAGATGACCAAAGGCGTGGTCAGAGAGGCAAATCTTGAGATGGACTTTGAGAGTGGTCAGGGAGCGAGTCAAAGAGGCTCCAGAATAGAATTCAGTGGAGAATACATGAGAAAAATATGAATTTGTTACAATACAAGAAAATAAACTCATGGCTGGCACTCAACCCACACATGCACAGTCACTCCACTTCACAGCAAAATCCTGTGAAGCGTTTTAAGACGTCATCCCAACGTGAAAGGTGTGGCACCAATAGCATTTTATTGATAATAATAATCTTTGCATTTTATTTAGCGCCTTATCACATCATTGAGATATCTCAAAGCACTTCACAGAATATACTGTAAAGTGAATTGACTGCATACTTTGTGTGCGAAATGATGCACACAATTGCACACTGCAATTGTTATTATTATTAATTATTAATTATTTCTATTATTATTATTTCTGCCCTGTTATGATTCTATTTGCTTTCTCCATCCCCTGGTTAGGCATCTAACTCCTTTACTGTTAGGCGCTCTGCGATGCCGTTCGGAGTGAAGGGCGCTCTGTCAACGCAAGTTGTTGTCGTGTGCACAGCAGGATCTTTTCTGGAGAGAGAAAAAAATATAATGTGCTTCTATCACAGATATTTGTTCAGTTGAGGTTGTATTTTCTAGAAAGAGGTATATCCCCTTCAGTACTTTTAACTTATTTGAAGATCCTGTTTTATTTATGTAATCGCGGGCATGTCTGAAGCTTCACTGCTGTCAGTTTACAACTGGGAGAGACAAGATCCCCACGGTTTGATACAGCAATAGCAGCACAGACTTGTATTCTCACACTTTGTGTATAATTGTTCTGTGTACAATCTCGTGGTAGACAGATAGCCAGAGGCAAGGCTGAAACGTTCCTAATGGAGAAGAGCAAAATAAAGGATGACTCAGTATAGCCCTGCTCAAATGCGTTTCCCTGTAGCGGGAATTCACTAACGATGTTGTTGGACTATGCGCCTGATTTTACATACATTTAAAAGCGGAAATCAGGGTTTGAGCAAAAGGTCTGAAAAAGAGACTTTGACTGTGCATGATATGATAATGAGCATAATCCTTGCTTTCCATATAGCGCCTTATCACATCATTCAGATATCACAAAGCGCTTCATAGACTATACTGTCAAGTGAACTGACTGTGTATTTTTGTGGGCGAAATGCAGCAGCCAATTGTGAACAACAGTTTCCCACAAACAGTCGTAGATTGAGTGACCATATTTGTTTGAAGGGATTATTACTCCGGAAAGTGACCCACCAATGGATTAACAATGGGTTCCTACTTACTGCTAGGTAAACAGAGGTTTGTGGAGTAAGACATTTGGAGTGCACATTTACTGGTACGTGCTACATGTGGAGTCCTGTAGCTCAATGGTTAGAGCACTCGCCTTACGAGCCTTACGAGACTTACTCGCCTTACGAGACTTACTCATCTTATGAGTCTTACAAGACTTACGAGACTTGTGTTTGAATCCAGGTAGGTCAGGGCAAAACCTTGGGCAAGTTTGCTTACACCACACGCCTAATAATAATCCCTCCAAAAAAAACACAATACTGTAATAACCTTGGTCATTTCAATTTACGACTGTTTGTGGGACACTGCTGTGTGCAATCGGCTGTCGCATTTCGCCCACAAATATACAGTCAATTCACTTTACAGTATATTCTGTGAAGCACTTTGAGACGTCTTGAAGATGTGAAAAGCGCTATATCAAATGCAAGGATTATTATTATTATTACATAACTCACTGAATTGTATGAAATAGTTTAGAGATGCCTACTCTTTCCCCAGCAATCCCAACATGTTGCTAATGGAATTCTGATTGTTTTTCCCCCAATTAATCAATCTAATGGAATTTCCCATTTAGCAGAAAAAATTGCTGTTGCATTTAGCGAACTAAATACACTGGGCACCTATGAGAACTGAAGCACAATGGGCTAAATAGGTCACATAATCCAAGGAAGAGTATGATTACTGCAGACTTTGGCAAAGGTAGATCAATACCTTAGGATGTATCAACACAAGTAGAACAAGAGGACACAGGTTTCAAGAAGTAAAGGACAATTTTCAGGACAGGCAACATGAACTTTTTGTTTACACAAAAGGTAATCAAGGATTGGAACAGGTTTCAAAGTGGTGAAGACCAGGGCACTGGTACGCAACAACAACAACAACTTGGATTTATATAGCACCCTCCACGCCAGATGGTGTCTCAGATCGCTTCACAATAGCGGGGCCCGAGGCTGAGCCAGGGAAGGGGGAAGGTCGAACAGGAAGGTCTTCAGGCACGCCCTGAAAATGGAAAAGGAGGAAGTGAGGCGGAGGGATTGAGTGGGGGAGTTCCAGAGTTTTGGGGCATAGTGACTGAAAGCAACATTGCCGATTGTACAGTGGATGATTCAGGGGACAAGGAGAAGACTGGACCCAGTAGAGTGGAGGAAGCAGGTACTGCTGTGAGGAGTGAGGGGGTTAGAGAGGTTGAGGGGTGAAGAGGCGTGGAGGGATTTAAGAGGAAGGATCTTGAAGGCAATCCGCTCTGTGACAGGAAGTTAGTGAAGTCTGGCAAGGACTGGGAAGTTTGGTTCAGGTGAGAATGCAGGCAGCGGAATTCTGTATGAGCTGGATTTTGTGAATAACTGTATTTTGCGGGCAAAATATGGTATCTAGTAAGCGTACGGCAATGTACCATGAATGGTCATGATGTGAGTGACAAATTTTACTTGGCCGGTTTTGACCAGGACACTAGAAGAAATTCATGGGCTGATTTGTTTAGAAATCAAAAAACTGAGGTGAACTGGAAAAAGTTTTCAAGATCACATTGGGGATCGACAAGGATAATGCAGGCAGGTTATTCAACTCTGTGACATTTTTTTTAACATAGTGGAGGAAAGGGATACATGTTAAAGATGAGAAAGTTCGGAGTGGAAAGGAAATTCAGGCGGAACATATTTACACAAACCAAAATAGCCTTGTCGAATAGGTTACTAAGGTTAGGGCACTGAAGCTCACAGAACAAACGCATTCAAGAGGCAACAAGATGTGTTTGTGCAAAGTGAAAGATTGAGTGATAGAGTGAGGACGTGAATCCAGGAGCTGGGCTGTGAACTATCAAAGCAATAAGCTTAAATAATTCTAAATGCTTTCTCCTTCCGAAGAATGTTTATGCTTTTAAGATAAATAATGGTCCTTGCATTGCGCCTTTCTTGTCCACAGGTTGTCTCAAAGCGCTTAGCGGGAGTCAGCTGAACAACGTGATAAGGCGCTGTATCAAATGCAAGGAGTATTATTATTTTTATTCAATATTATTTACTGGAAAGACGAGTGACCATATTTGGAAACAAATAGGGTAGCCAATTTGTGCACGGTTGTGCACAGCAATGTCCTGGAAACAGTTAGAAAGTGAATGAGTAATTTTATGTAGGGATTGGGCAGGACACTGAGAGAAACTCCTGCTGCTCTTCAAATAGCACCATGGGTTCTCTAACGTTCATCCGAACAGGCAGACGGGAAGTTGGGTTAACATCTCATCTATAGTGCTGCACATCCACCAGTACAGCATAGTCCTAATATTGCATTGCATTGGAGTGTTAACATATGTGATGCGAGACTTGAAGCCACAACCTTCTGACTGAGTGATGAGATTCCTGTTTACTGAGCCTGACTAACAGCCTACCCCTACATGCCTCTTACATAGAATGAGAGATCATTATACTTTATTGTAAAATGTTAGCCATACAAGTTATGCTTTGGTAGCTTACTCAATTATCAACAGACAATGGGGCAGGGCAAAATGTTGGGCAAGTTTCCTTATTCCACATGCCTCTCTTTACCTAGCAGAAGTAGGAACCCAGTTGTCAATCTATTAGTGGATCGCTATTCCAGGGGTAATAATCCCTTTTTTAAAAAAAATCTGATCACTCAATCCACAGCTGTTTGTGGGACACTGCTGTGCACAATTGGCAGCCGTGTTTTGCCCACAAAAGATACAGTCAATTGACTTTATAGTATATTCTGTGAAGTGTTTTGGAGATTTCTAGAAGATGTGAAAGTGCTCTATCAAATGCAAGTATTATTAGTACTAGTATTAGTATTATCATTATGTGCTAATCTCATTTTCCTGCAGCTCTGTATGATGGTTGTGGGCAGGTTAAAGATTAAAGACAACACATGATTCTCCAGTCACCGATCTCGCTCTGTGCACAGCTCTCACAGGCTGTAGACAGATTCTATCTCAGGATCACATTAATGAAGTTAGACAAGCCATGATAATTATTCCGACTGGTAGGAAACAGCTAAAGGTACGTATGATTACAGGCTGATCAATAAATAGCCTATTACAAAGTGCAATCATGCATGTGAGACAAACAAATCCAGATCATCCAGATCTCAGGGGAGGAACAAAATTGCTCTTGAAATGTGCACAGGTGTCCGTAAAAAGAAGAATCTGTAGATTTGCCGAGAAATTCACAGAGAAATGTTCCTGCAATTTATTTTTGGATTGTCGGGGTGTCTGACACATGCAGAAACCCATCCCCATGCTTAAGAGTAAACCAAACTCTAACTCTAACACACAAAGCCAACAACAACTTCCACTAATAGTGCACCTTTCCTGTAGGAGAAAGTCTCAAAGCGTTTCACAATCGTAGATTGGAAACCCAAGCAGAGTGACAACTCAGAGCTGTAGGAAGAAGGGGACTGAAGGCTTGATTCAATCCACGTAGGCTTTCGAGCGGAGCACTAAAAACAGAGACAGATGGAGGTGGTGGCAGTGGCATGTAGAAGCATGTTACAGAGGGTGGGCTACTTGGCCACCAATCTCCCGAATAAAGTAAGTTGATCGTTTGTTTCATGGCTGTTTGTGGTAGTGGGTGGTGCAGTGCAAATTGTTGCCACATTTGCCTGCAAAACACACAATCAATACACTTTACAGTAGATCCTATGGTGCACCTTGAGACATCCTTCCGACATGCAAGGATTATGTATGTCTGTCTGTCTGTCTGTCTGTCTGTATGTCTGTATGTCTGTATGTCTGTCTGTCTATCTATTCATCTTTAGCCCACAAATATACAGTCAATTCACTTTACGGTATATTCTGCAAAGCGCTTTGAGACATCTAGAAGACGTGAAAAGCACTATATCAAATGCAAGGATTATTAAATTATTATTATCTCTCTCTCTCTATCTATTGTCTGTCTAACTGTCTGTCTCCCTGTCTCTCTCTATCTGTCCTTCTGACAGGAAGAAACCACCAGCCCCCCCATTCCTTCCCCCCCATCCACCACGTCCACCACAAATTACAAATAAACTTTCCAGACCTGGTTGCGATGAGGTTTGAAAAACAGATCAATTCTCAGTCCGGCCTGGCTTCCTGCCGCTATTAATGTTACTCAATGATCCACGAGCAGAATAAAGCACCAGAGGAAGGTATGTTGGACAGTTTATGTTTTCCTAATCCCTGCCCCCAACAGAGACCAAACACTTCACCAATCTGCCTGAAGGTATCTCGCTGTTTTAGGCATATTCAAGTGATGGGCAGCTCTGAGGCACACACAGTAACTCACATGCTGGATCAGAGCTAAAGTAGTAAAGCTCTGAAAACTGGGAATAACCAACCCTTTCAACAACCCAACACCTCCCACCTCCCCCCTACACACACATACATCAAGACCTTCAACTCCCATTGCACCCTATGTACATATCCAGCCAGTGTTTTCTTTTTGAGCATTGATTACAGCTTGGAAAAATCAAGTCATAATTTAGTATCTTTCTAAAAGCAGCGTTTATTTTTAATGACGTCTCTTCTGGTTGCCAGCAAGACTGTACGCCTCTATTTAAGTGCAAAAAAAACTACTCGCCATCTTCACTGTGACTGAAACACGTAACCCATATGAAATATAAATGCAGCCTGTTAAATTGGCTTTTTTTTAACTCTTTAAAAAAGGTCACAGGCATCCCTAAGGTAACTTTTACATATTTATTTGTTTCCAGCGACTCAGCTGTCGGCTTTGTTAGTTGGCCTCACAGCGCAGATTCCCCCATCGCTGAGCTTTCTCTCACCCGACATTATTTAATGGCTAGAACCCAGCGAAATGTCAACATTTGCAATTCCGAAGCTTTATTTAAGCAATAAAAAATAATTAAAAGGGTAGCCCCTTGGAGAGATTGTGTCAATTTTATCTGGTGCAAAGAAAGGCGCAGATGAGACAAATTCAAACAGAGAGTAGAAGAATTAATTTTTGATTGCTTAAGCTCAACAAACTGTGCAAGTTAATGAAGTAGAACGAAAATGTCTCCCAGAGACCTGCAGCTATTCAGACTGTGATAAAATAGACTCTTTATTTCCCTCTGCACTAAACTGTTTTAATCCCAGCTTGAAAATCGATGCTAATGACATTGATTCAATGAGAAATGCGATAGAATAATAACATCAAAACTATTGTGTTTAATAGGTTTTAGTTAGATGTTTAGTAGCCTGGTGCGTCAGCCGGTTTCTTTCACATAAATCTCACCTTCCCAGGTAACTAGAAACAAAACTCACTTTTAACAGTGATAAAAACCCATCATAAGCTCGTCCAGTCCTGTGATGATTAAATATCTCTCAGTCGAGAATGTTTCCAGGATTCAAACATCGCTCCACTGTAAATCCCACACATACTCTAGGGTTTCAAACTCTAAACTCACTCTTTTTGGTCAACGGGGTATCTGACACATGCAGATACGCATCACCAAGACTATCCAAACCAAACAGATTTCCATGCATTGCATCAATATGTCGAAATTCATAAGTTGTTTAATTGCATTAAATATACACCCTATCCCTAATTCCAGAGAATGTGAGGCCATGTTGGCAAAAGCTAAGACTCTGAGACACAAGAGTGTGCACTGGAGTCTAACCACCTAAAGCAGCATAGCTTGCCATTGAAAGCACTGTCTGGCAAGCTTTCCTGCTGTTTTTCCAGCTAGGACCATCCTATCCATTGGAACGGTTTGCACGGTTAAGAGAAGCCGAGTGGGAAGAATCCCTGCCTCCTCTCTAGCCTTCCAAGTCCTGCCGATGAGTCAGGCTAGCAGGGCTGTTATGACCTGGAGTACTGTGGATCTACCTGCTGAGGAACTGGACTACTGAGACCGCAATAGAGAGTTGACATGAATCTGGCATTCCATTGCCAAAGATGTCACCTCAGAGCCAATTCAGCTCCAATTAAGCTCAGCTCTTGCCAATCTGCATCCCTAATACTCTCCGGATTTAGGTAAGCAGGGTGCAGGGACACAGGGAAACAGATAAACACAAGGAAATTCTCTACGGGTAAGTGGCACACAAATATGGAAATTAAAAAATATAGAAAGATTGACCCTGTCTATCTGTTTCAGGATTTAAGCACAGAACAGATTGTCTTATTATCCTGTTGAATTGCTGTACAGTCTTTATAATTCTCTGTACATTGTTCTGTGTACATCATTCTATTTATGTAATTCTATGTATCCAGTGAAGGTGGGCAAAATCAATGCTAAATTTGCTGGGAGAATCTTAATATTAAAAGTCTTTACTCTCGTTTTCCTGGAGCTGAAATTTTGTGCTTTTAAAGTAAGTTTTGCAAGAATAAGACAACCACAACTTGTAACTCTTATAAATTAGTGGTTAGCTTGCCTTGCAATCTGGGCAGGGTTAAACATTAGGCAAATGACCTTATTCCACGTGCTTCCAATTACCTAATAGTGAGTAGGAAGCTTGTTCTTAGTCAACTGGTGGATTGCTTTCCTGGGTTAATAAGCCCTCTCCACCAAAAACAAATGTAGTCATTCAATTCCACAACTGTTTGTGGGACACTGATGTGTGCAATTAGTTGGCATGTTTTGCCCACAAAATATGCAGTCAATTCACTTTATGCTATGCAAATATAATTTTGTTGTTGCTGTCATGGTTTACAATATATCCTGTGAAGGGTTTTGAAACGTCTCAATGACGTGATGAGGCGCTATATCAAATGCAAGGATTATCATTATTTATTTAACGCTCTTCAGGCAGGATAATGTCTCGGAGCACTTTGAAGACCAATTCAATTGTATCGCTCAGTATCAATTCCATTGTCTTCACACTCTAGCATTGAGACATTTGTTCATTGTGTATCGTTGTGCTGTCACTATATAGTGTACGTTTATCCTTGCACAGTTAAACAAAGATGTCACAGGAGTCACAGGCAGCCTGCCTAGAGTTGAAAGACAACGTGACTGACAGAATTGAATTAGGGTCTAGAAGATTTCCTTGTCTATGTCTGTTATGTTTATTGATGGGGTGGAATACCCCTTAGGAGAGAAATTCCTCCAGGGTCTTAAAAAGGAGAAGAATCCTTGCATTTGATATAGAGCCTCATCACGTCTTCTAGACATTTCAAAGGGCTTCACAGAATGTACTGTAAAGTGAATTGACTGTATATATGTGGGTGAAACGCAGCAGCCTATTGCGCACAGCAGTGTCCCACAAAGAGTTGTGGATTGAAGATACCAATTTATTAATTTTTGGGGGAGGGATTATTATCAGACATGTGGAGTACGGAAACTTGTCCAAGGTTCCACCCTGCCTGGAATTGAACCCAGATCTCTCACTTGTAAGGCAAGGTCTCTAAACCCTGAGCTACAGGATTCCACAGGACTTAGGATAAATGCACAGTTCCCATACTCTACAGTAAACCCTGCAATTTGAGATGTTTTGATAATGTGATAAGGTACCATATCACATGCAAAGATTATTATTATTTGTTATATTATTATGTTATTTATTTGAGGATTTCACATCAGTTTATCACATCCCAGCCCCCAAATTCCATCTTGTCACAGCCCAAGAGTTCATCTTCACGCCATTAAGTTTATAATTACACAGAAATTTCTAAAATTCAGTCTCTATGGGGCAGTCTATTTCTAGAACAGAACTGGTATGCAAGTTAAAACACATTAAACAATTATACAATATTAAATAATTATTCTTAAAATCCTACCAGATACAGTACAAATGCAATAATTATATTAATGATAATCCTTCAATTTGGAATAGCACTTTTCACTTTGGGAGGACATTCCAAAATGTTTCATAAAGTACTCTGTAAAGTTTTGTGGACAAACGTGGCCACCAAATTTGAGATCGGCAATATCGCACACAAAGCCATTCAGTGATTAATTAATATTATTTGGAGGGTTGTTGCTCAGAATATTGGGAGAACCTTTTTCAAATAACACAGTGGTATCCTTAATGTCCATCTTAATGCATTTGGTTTAACATCTCATTCAAAGGATAAATATTAAATATTAAAACTGTACTGAGGAATTTTCCACAATTCTGCACCATCTTAACTTTTGAAGACAAAATGGTCTTCGAGAAGAAACTAGGTGAAACTTCGCACCTCACATGTTTCACTTTCAGATCAACATATCTTCAGTTTTCCCATCAATATTAATTGAACCACTTCCCATAAATCACATTTCAAATGTAATCTTATCACATAATTCAACAGCCCCCCAAATAATATTAATTAATCAGGATGTCTGAAAGCACTTCACAGAATATATTGCAAAGTGAATTGACTGCCTATTTTGTGGGTGACATTTACAGGAACTTTCTTCCAAAATCCCTCTGCCTCTTTCCCTCTCCCACCACTTTCAGAATTTGTCTAAATAGTTCTCGCTTCACTTGCATCTGCAATCACCTCCCTCACACACATCCCTTTTCCAGCGTTTGGATAAGACATTATTATTATTAAGACATTAAACCACTTTCCTGTCTACTTGTTCAGGTAGACATTGAAGATCCCATCAGCGTGATTCAAAAAGAGGAGTTTCTCCCATTATCATCATAGAATTTAACAGTACAAAAGGAGGCCATTTGTCCCATCGTGTCTGTGCCAGCTCTTTGAAAAGAGCTATTCAAAGTCATTCCCACTCCCCGGCTCTCTCCCCATAACCCAGTAAACCTGTCCTCCCCAAATAACCATCCACTTCTCTTTTAAAAGCTGTTATTGAATCGGCCTCCACCACCAGATCTGGCATTCCAGATTCGAACAACCCGCTGAGTGAAAAAATGTCTCCTCATCTCCCCTCTTGCTTCTTTCAGAAATTATTTTAAATCTGTGACCTCGAATCAGTGACACACCCACCAGTGGAAACAGTTTTTCTCTATTTATCCTATCGAATCACCTCATGATTTTGACAACCTCTATTAGTTCTCCTTGTAACCTTCTTTGCTCCAATGAGAATAATCCTAGCCTGTCCAGCCTTTTCTCATAACCACAGTCCCTGATTCCTGGTACCATCCTGGTAAATCTCCTCTGCATCCCTTCCAATGCCTTAACATCCTTCCTAAAGCGCAGTGCCCAGAACTGAACACAGTACTCCAGCTGAGGACCTAACCGATGTTTTATACAGGTTAATCATAATTTCCTGACTTTTGTACTCTAAACCCCTTTTTATAAAGCCTGATATCCCATATGCTTTTTTAACAGCCTTAACCACCTTATCTTCAAATATTTACTTACATGAATCCCCAGGTCTCTCTGTTCCTTTACCCCCTTAAGATTGTACTATATAGCCTATGTTGCCTCTCTGCATTCTTCCTCCCAAAATGCATAATCTCGCATTTCTCCACATTAAACTTCATCTGCCATGTGTCTGCCCATTTTACCATTCTATGTCTATGTCCTCTTGCAGTCTGTTACCATCCTCCTCACTATTTACGACTTCTTCTAACTTTGTATCATCTGCAAACTTGGAAACTTATAAAGGTCAACAATATCCCAGATAATATGGGTTAGTTGTTTCATAGCCATTTGTGGGGCATTGCTATGTGCAAATTGGCAGCCATGAAATATAGTCACTGGACTTCCCAGGAAATCTTGCGAAATACATTGATGTACGTTCCAATGACTTGTTAAGGCTCAATACCAAATACAAGAATTCTTATTACATCATATATATTCCAAGGTGCAATTTTAAAGGCCTCCACCCATCAGTATGAATTGTGTGCGTTTGAGAGGTACAGCTTTCATTTCTATAAATGTTAATTGCATTTTCTTCCATCTGAGCAGAGTGATGTACGTAACACGGAGGGACAGGGTAGTAGAGCAGTACAGCCAGTGACCTTGCTTTGCCCTTGGTTTGCATAATCAATAGTCAATCAATATTTTATTATGGGAACATTAACCTGGAAAAGGATTTTCTGTTTGCCAGGTATGAGACGAAATTCATTAATAAACGCCTGATGACTGTTAATGCCTCCTGCAAAAACTTGCTTGTGCATCACGTATTGGCTGCAGTACTTACTTCGGTGCAAAGAAGCATTGCAGTTTGCCAAGTGGTGGAAAAGCTGTAGAATCGGTATCAATGAATAAAGTTTACGGACAACAACAACATTCAAATTGCACTTGTATTGCACTTTTCACGTCAGGCGTTTCCACGGCACTGGACAATCATTGTTTCAGACCCAAGTTGGGGTCGGGGAACGGAGAGGGTGGAGGAAAAGGGGGGGATTTTGGCGGGACTTGTAGGAGGCCAGGAAGGGGGTGAGGTGGAGGGACTGCGAGATTGTGTTCCATAATCGTATGCCACCTACATTTCTCAACAAATCTACATTCTTATTAATACTTTGCAATTTCTCTGGCAAATCGGGCAAGCTTCCACTGCTAGGACCACCCAAATAACAATAATCCTTTCATTTGATATTGTGCATTTCACACCTTCTAGACCTTCTAGACGTCTCAAAGTGCTTTAAAGAATATACTGTAAAGTGAATTGACTGTATATTTGTGGGTGAAACACGGCAGTCAATTGTACATAGCAGTGTCCCACAAACAGTCATGGACTGAGTGACCAAATTATTATTGTTTTTCTTTGAAGAATTATTATTAGGCATATGGAGTAACAAAACTTGCCCAAAGTTTTGCCCTGCCTGGAATTGAACCCAGGTCTCTTGTTTGTAAGGCAAGTGTTCTAACCACTGAGCGACAGGCCTCCAGGATTCTACCTGTTACGACTTTGTTTGCAAGATTAACAATGCAGGCTGACAATGTTTTCCTGCCCTGCATGCCTAGTTTTTAGGTATTTTATGTAGACTGACAGAGCAGCCCAAAGCAACCACAATAATGTTTTATGAATTGATGCTAATTGTTGCTGAGAGAAAGATATAAATAGCTACCTGGGGCAACTAGTTATTTAGTTCCAGATACAGTACAATATAAAATTACATTTGTTTAGTGCCTTTTACATCAGGAGGATGTCACCAGGTGCTGGACAGTCAAGGATATGGACCCGAGCTGTGGGTCGAGATCAGGGATGGTGGAGGGCAGGAGGGCGGCCAAAGGCATGGTCAAAAAGGAGGTTTTGGGGTCATGCCTTCAAGGAGGCAATGAAGTGAGCAAAGCAAAGGGAATTTGTGATCGAGTTCCAAAGGGTGGGGGCTGAAGGCCCAAACTGATGTGGGACAGGCCAGTACGGGGACATGGAGCAGACCTAACCGTAAAGGCGAGGATGAGCATTTTGAACTCTATCCTCTGAGGGCCAGTGGAGCTGTGTAAGGGTAGGAGGTGATGGGGTTATGGAGCCTGCTGCAAGAGAGGACACAAGCTGCAGAGTTCTGGATGATCTTCGAGTGGACGTTAAAGATCCCACAGCACTACTCAAAAAGAGAAGTAAGTTTCTCCTAATGATGGCATATATAAATATAAATTTGCATTGTAATAAATAATCCTGCAAACTTAAGCCCTAATGGATAGGATGGTTCTAGCTTGACAAGTAATGTGAAAGCTTGCCAGACATTAATATCAATGGCAAGCTATGTGGTTTTAGCTAGTTAGATTCCAACAGTACCCCAATGCACACTCTGGGGTCTCCAAGACTTGGCTCTTACCAACCTGAGCCTAATACTTTCTGAAATTAGATGAACAGGATGTGTCCCTCCGGAGAGAGCATGCACATTCCATTCCAGCAATCTATCTCTGGAATTTCCATGTGTAAATGGGATGCAGGGAATTCTCAGCTTGGTTTGGATACTCTTAAGCACAGTGATGGGTTTCCATTTGTGTCTGTCAGACACCCAGTTGACCAGATTAAATATGAATAATTGTCAGGTGTGGCAGCTGTTCACAGAGAGTTGGATAAGCAGAACATAAAGTATTATTAGGTGCAGATTCGCACGGGTTCATGTTGTAAGATAATAATCTTTGCATTTTAAGCACTCCTGGACACTGCCCCCAGTCAAAGGGCAGTATATAAATGCAAGTTGTTGTTATTGATTCAGCGCCTTTCATATAGGGAGCATGTCTCAAACATGCTCACGGGATTTACTGTTAAGTTTAGCGGCTGTGCAATTGATAGGCAATGCATCAGCCAAGTTGCGCACAGCCGTCCCACAAAGTTGCACAGGAAAGCGAGTGACCAATTTTATTTGGGGAATTGTTGGCCAGGACACTGGGACAACTCCCTTCTCTTTCTGAATGGTGCCATGGGAATCTTAAAAACGGCAGATGGAACCTCCGATCAATGCTTCATCCAAAGGACGGCACCTCCAACAATACGGCACAATGTTCTTCACTACCACCACCCCTCCACCCCCTACCACCACCTCAGCACTCGTGTCACCTTACACATATATGAGGTTTGACTCCACTACCAACTGAGCCTGATGCCAAAGCATTATCATAATAATAATCCTTGTATTTGATATAGCACATTTCACATCTTCTAGACATCCCTAAGCGCTTCATAGAAAATACTGTAAAGCGAATTGACTGTATATTTGTGGGCGAACCGTGGCAGCCAATTGTGCACAGCAGTGTCCACAAACAGTTGTGGATTGAATTTATTATTATTTTGACCAATTTATTATTATTTTGAAGAATTATTATCAGGCATAGGGAGTAAGGAAATTTGCCGAAGGATTCAACCTGCCTGGAATCCAACCAAGGTCTCTCACTTGCAATGTGCATCAACTACTGAGTTACAGGACTCCACAGATTATTTCCTGTATTAGGAGGCACCAAAAGAGTCTGAGCAAACAGCAGCTCCATTTCTCCCACTAGAAGTTGGCTCAATCTTTGCATGAAGGGATCTGGTTACTATAACCCATCAAGTTAATCACTTGCATAAAACAGCCGTAAAAATATCGCAATTGTTTCCTTGAAGGTCAAAGCTCAGTAGTAACAAGGCTTGTTATCCACAAAGTAATTCCCCTTCAGTCGAATGAAATCACAATTCACAACATAAATCTGCCCCTCATAATTGGGAGATGTGCTTGTTCTCCTGGTGGTGCCAGGACTATGTGACTGACTGAATTATAATCAGGTCTAGCAGTGGTAGAGGTGGAAAGGGAGGGCAAGAAAATGATGCAGATAACAAGAGTATTTGGTAAAAACTGTGATGGAAATGTCTTAGCATATGAGTGCATGTCCTGTCCTTCAGATGAGACATTAAGCCATAATCTGTATGCTCAGGTAGATGTTAAAGATCACTTAGTGCTATGCAAAAAGAAAAGGAGTCCAATCCTATATGGAATCCTATAGCTCAGTAGTTAGAGCATTCGACTCACAGGATAGAGACATAAATTTGATTCCCAACAGGGCAAAATGTTAGGAAGTTTCATCACTCCACGCACCTCTCTTTACCCAATTGCAAGTCGGGACCTGGTTGTTAATTGATTGGCAAATCACTTTTCTGGGGGTAATAATTGATTTTTTAAAATAATAACATAGTCACCTAATTCACGATCCTCACACTCTGTTCAAATCCATTTACTCCCTGGCATCTCCCTACCTTTCTGAACTCCTCATTCCCCAATCCACCAACTGATGACTCCGTTCAATTGGCACCGGCCTTCAGCTCATCCGTCACACCCTCCGCCCACCATCAGAGGTCATGCTTGCAGCCAGTATGCCCCAAACCTCTAGAACATACTTACAACAACAGCAGCAGCAATAAAATTATTTTGATGGACCGCCTTTCACATCAAGAGGACATCCCAATCCCTCTGCCTTGTCCCCTCTCTTCATTTTTTCAAGTCCCAGCTGAAAACCTTCCTCTGCGCTCATGCTTACAGCCATGTATCTGTGAAGCCATGTATCTCAAAGGCGTGACAAGGCTCTATATCAAATGCAAGGATTATGATTATTAGAACAGAGTTTCTCCTGGTATCCTGGCCAACATTCTCTCAGATATAAACTGGTCACTGGCTTTGGGCCACTTTTGCTTAAACAATATACAATCATCCCGTGTAGCACTTTGAGAAGTACGCCTGATGTGTATCAAATGCAAATATTGTTATTATCATCTGCAAAATAAGTGTTCTCTTCAAGGAATAGTAAAGCAATTTAAATTGTGTTTATTCATAGCAGTATGCCAACTGGAAAAAAAAAGTAAAGAAGCAATCAGTCCAGGGAGACCAGATTTTCTCTGAATCAAAGGTTAAGGTAGCTGATCAAGCAACAGGATTTAGCTGGTTAACCCCTAGCAGAACCCTAGCAATGCGCTCCCCCAGCCTCTCACAGTTCCTCCTAGTGGAATGAGTGTGCATTCCCATTCCAGACACAGGGAAATTTCCATGTGTTGGTGACAGATGTGTGGAACTCTGTCTGGCTTGGATACCCTTAAGCGCAGTAATGGGGTTTCCATGTGTGTCAGTCAGCCAGCTGATCCCCAAATAAATGGTTGATCAGCAACATTCAGTCTGGATTTTTCATCTTCATTTCCCCTCCCACCTCTCACAATTGATCGAACTCAGGTTCCAACGTCAGGAAGGGGGAAATCAGTTACTTTTCAAGTGAGGGTGGAGGAGAGGGTTGGAAATGCAGGGGAGGGAAACAAATATTCAGCACTCACAGAGTTAAAAGCCGTCAATACATATTGAAAACATCCATCTTTATTGAACACAAACTACTGACAGTGACTGGCAGTTCAACATACAACGTCTTGACCAAATCTCCCCTGCTCAATAAAGAGACTTGCTGTAAATATGCAGAAAGAGCCTTAACTCATCCCTTGTCGGATAATTCAGCTTTTGCACAGTGACTTCTTTCGCCGGCTTCGAATATTCTCTGGGGTGTTGTCAATACGCTGCAAGTATTTCTGATTGCTTCAAGATAGCTCCCAGCCCTGCTCGCATCCATTCCACAGGGACTGAGTATGAAACACTCAGCAAACTAACGGATTTCCTGCTCAGTCTGTGAAGCCAGGCGCAACATTGGAGAACCTGTGTCTTTCTTGACATCTCCGGAGACAATTTTTATATGCACATTTATATTCGCTAATACCATACAAATTCCACTTATACAGCGCCTGTCACGTCAGGAGAACGTCCCAAAGCACTTGACAATCCTGAGCTGGGAAGAGATTTGCGGGTGGGTGGGGAGGGGAAAGACAATCCAAACGTGCGGTCAAAGAGGTACGATTTGAGATATACAGTAAATGAGGGGAGGGAGTGTGTCAATGGAGCCTGTGAAAGGAATCCATAACAGATCCTGTCAATTCATAGTTCTTACTTTTAATCTCCCTAGCCCTGCTGAGTCATTTTGACGTTCAGTGTTAATTTTTCTGCTTTTTTCTTCAAATTCGCTGAACCACACGCTACAATTTATATGTTCACACCATCTCCATCGATGTCCTCTGCTTAAATTGCCCCTAGGAGTGTGAGTGTTGAGGCGCTGGTTTTAGACTGCCCTCTCATGTTCACACTGCACATCTCTGAGCTGACATCAGGTGAGGATCGAGTTGGGATTGGCCTTGATGTATCATTTCCCTCTTCTCTTTGAGTCTTCTGCATGATCGTCATTCCCCCCACTCCACCACCAATGGCCATGCTTTCAGCCTGAATCTCTGGAACTCCTTACACTTATATAGCACAGGGTAGCATCTCAGAGCACTTAGTCTAAAAATCCAACTACAGTATTTGTCAAATAATCTATCTGCGTGAAATAACATCAGTCAGTGTATCAATCAATTGTAAAACCATCAGCTTGGCTCAGTTGATTGCATTCTCTCCTCTGGATCATAAAGTTGAGGGTTCAAGTCCCATATCAGGACTTGGAATCACATAGTGAAGGCTGACACTCCAAAGTAGAGCTGGTGCTGTCCTTCAGATGAGCTGCTAAACCAAGGTCCTGTTTATGCCTGTTTCTATCGTGCTCTATTTGAAAACATAAAATACCTGCTCCCAGTGTCCTGATCAACAATCCTCCAAATAAAACTGATAATTATTTTCACAACTGCAGGACAAAATTGTACAAAATTCATTGCTGCATTCACCTACAAGATATACAGTTCTTATACTACAGTAAATCCTGCGAGGACTTGATAAGATGCTATATCAAAGCGTTTTGTTTTAATTATTGTTGATACTCTTTGGTCCACCATTCATGTAAAATGAAATAGTAATATTCAGAAGAACAATAATAATGATAACAATAATAAATAAGAATGAATGTATTTGATGTAGCCCTTTTATGTCAGAAGGATGGCTCAATGTGCTTCACAGGAGTTAATGCAAAGTACAGCAAATGTGTATTTTGTCCGAAAAGTGGAAGAAAGTTGTAAATACTGTGTTTGACAAAAACTTCTGAACTTCACATACAATAATATAAACAGCAAGGCCTCCAGTGTCTTGTGTTTTTCTCCACATTAAAAACCAAAGAGCTTTACACAATCAGCAACGGAATTCTTTATATCCCAAAGTTAGAGCAGCTGTTTATGTGCTCCACTCCTAAAGCAACAAGCTTCTTTAACTATATGCTGTACATGAGCAAACGAAAGAATCAGCAACTGGATAACATCTGCCAGAGGGCATGTAAGACAGGTGGCTTAAACCTATTGCTTGTTAGAAGCAAAGTCCGGGCATAATAATAACAGTATTTGCATTTGATATAGCACCTTCCCATTGAGGAATTTCAAAGTGCCTTGTAGAATATACTGTAAAGTGAATTGACTGTATATTTTAGCGGGCGAAATGCAGCGGCCAATTGCGCACAGCAGTTTTCCACAAACAGTCATGGATTGAATGACCAAATAATTTTTATTTATTTTTGAAAGGGATTATTACCCTTGCAAAAGCAATTTGCCAGGCAACTAACTAGGTTCCTATTTACTGCTAGGTAAACGGTGGCGTGTGGCGCAAGGAAATTTACCTAAGGTTTTGACACGCTCAGCAATTGAACCCAGGACAACAACAACACCAAAATAATATTTATAAAGCGCCTTTCACATCGGGAGGACGTCCCAAGCGAAGACCTCTCACTTGCGAGGCCAACATGCTAATCAATACACTACAGGACTCCACAAATAGAGGCATGTGGAGTAAAGAAACTTGCCTAAGGTTTCACCCTAACCAAGAAACAAATCCAGGTCCTCTCGCTTGTAAGGAGATCATGCTAACCACTACGTTACAGGACACAACCCAATGGTTGCTTTAGCCAGATGCTGCTGTACAACAGCAAACGAGAGAATCAGCAGCTGGATAACATCTGCCAGAGGGCACTCAGGGTGGGTGGCTTAAATGTGCTGCTTGCATGGAGCAATGTCCAGGCAAGGGCTTGGAGTCAGTACATACACGGGCTGACACATGCTGTATCATCTACGCAATGTGACAGAGTGTGGTAATTAGGCAAAGTACAGCAGCTGTTGATTTTTCTTAATTCTAATGAAGTCAACATTTTCCCGGGAGGCAATTTCCATAAATCTTTGGCCAACTTAGCAGTCTCTCATTCCAGCGGGAGAGATTAGCGGACTTTCCCACTTCAATTTGCAATCCGGAAGGTTTCTTTGCCACGAAATCTGCTGGTTCCTCTTGCTGCTTCATTCAGCGAGTTCCGAAATGGTACACAGATAATTATCAGCAAAGTCTTTCTACAGCATACTGCTCTACAGGACCCTGCTAGAGAGTGCTTGCAATGTGAAAGCTATGCGGTTTTACAACAACAACAAAATTACACTTGTATAGCAGCTTTCACGTCAATTTTTGCTGGTTAAACTCCAGCAGTGCCCTTTTTTGTTGGTTAGTCAGGTATCCAACCCATAGGGAAACCCCACCACCATGTTTAAGAATAACCAAAACAGAGTGAGAGTTCAGAGTATGTATGCCACCCTAGTACTGTATCTGAAAATTTCCCTGGGTCCGGAATGGAATTAATGTGCATTCCTTCACCAAAACAATCCACTCCATTATCTAATGTTACCTACTCGTATGTTTTCCCAGAAATATACAGTCAATTCACTTTACAGTATACTCTGTGAAGCGCTTTGAGATGTCTAGAAGATGTGAAAATACATCTTTTAATAAAATCTTTTAATAAAAGATGTATTAAATACAGCATTTAATACATGGCTGTATTAAATGCAAGGATTATTATATTTATTATATTAAAGCCTGATCTTATAAAAGGGAGTTAGACAAGTCTTCATGGTAGAGATCCACAACAGGGTGCAGGGAAAATAATAATCCTTGCATTTTATATAGCACCTTATCAAATCATTGAGGCATCTCAAAATGACTTTATTTTGTGGGTGAAACGTGGCGGTCAATTGTGCACAGCAGTAACCCACAAACAGCCGTGGATTGAATGACCAGATTTGTTTTGGGCAGAGATTATTACCCCCTGGAAAGCGATCTGCCGAACAACTAATAACTGGGTTCCATGTGGAGTAAGGAAACTTACCTAAGGTTTCACCCTTTCCCTTACAAGATGAGGGCGCTAACTGTTATGCTACAGGACTCGTAAGAGGGAGTTAGACAATTCTTTGTGGCAGCAAATCACAAAAGGTGGCAGGGAAAAGGCAGCAATAAGTGACTCAATGGATCAGACAGCCAGCACAGGCACAATGGGTTTCTGGCGTCCTACTGTGCTGTACAGTTGCATGATTCTATTTGGAAAATACATGTCAGTTGTTTGGAAGGGAGGAAGAGAAGAAAATCCAATTACAGCTTAGAACTGCAGAATACACTCTTAACCTTTTGGCCACATCGCTCGCTGCTGGATATCAACACTTGGTTCAACCATCTTGACCCGAGTCATAAATCCATGCACAGATCAGTGACCTGTAATATTACTTTAAACCCTAATCCTATGGGTGGTAACATAGGGGAAGGAGGAGAGTCTATGAGTGAGCTGCTCTGCTACATTTTTCACACATGTCAGTTGCAATCGTTTGGATTTGCTTCTTGGATAGTGTGACTTTGGTCATTGTGCCCTTTACTTACTGTAACCCTGGCTTTCCTTTTCCTTTCCTGCCACTGGAGATGTTTTTTTTTGTCTTCTGTCCCATCCGCTGTCTGTCACCATTCATGTCCAAACGTTTCCTGCCTCGCACCCATCTCAATTAATTGCTGCAACATTCTGAGGCCATTGAAAGTCTTGTTTAAAGGACAGTACCTCTGACAGTAAAGGACAGTACCTCCCACCACCCCCCCAGCAACTGCAGTGTCAGCCTAGACCATGAGCTCAAATTCCCAACATGAGTCTTGAACCCACACCTATCTGACTCAGAGGTGTGTTGGCTTCCACATTTGCCTGCATAATACACATTTCCTGCACATCACAGCAATTAATTCTGTAGCTCAGTGGTTAGAGTCCTGTAGCTCAGTAGTTAGAGCACTCGCCTTGCGAGCAAGGGTTCGATTCGTGACAGGGCAAAATTTGGGCAAGTTTCCTTACTCCACATGCCTGATAATAAACCCACAAAAAAAAATTGATCAATTCAATCCACAACTGGTTATGGGACACCTCTGGGTGCAATTGGCTCCCGGGTTCTGCCTACAATTATACAGTTAATTTATTTTACAGTATATTCTGTGAATCACTTTAAGACATCTAGAAGATGTATAAAGGGCTATATCAAACGCAAGGATTATTTATTCTTATAATTACCTAAACCTAAAGATTATTAGCCACGGTAGGTGAGACCCACAGCGTGGAGTCCCCTCTCATGTGTGCACATTTGGGTAACTGTAAGGGTCTAAACCAGCTAAAACCACTTAGCTTGCTATTGAGATCACTGTCTGACCAGCTTCGTAACACACATCCAGCTAGGTCCACCCTACCCATTCGGGCTTTGACTTGCATGGATAACAGGAGCTGAGTGGAAAGAATCTCTGACCAAGTAACTGTAACGCCACGTTTCGTTTGTTTCCAACTTCCAGAATTTACACTTCCTAAACTGCACAGGAATATTTTTAGCTCTGAACTTGTACAGGCCTGGACACGGACCTAAGATAACATCAGTAAGTCAGCTGGAATACTGTGTTCAATTCTGGTCACCACACTACAGAAAGGATGTGAAGGCATTGGAAAGGGTACAAAGAAGATTTACTAGGATGGTGCCAGGATTGAGGGACTTCAGCTATGAGGAGAGGCTAGATAGGCTAGGGTTATTCTCTCTGGAGCAGAGAAGATTGAGGGGAGACCTAATAGAGGTTTATAAGATCATGAGGGGTTTCGACAGGGCAAATAGAGAAAAACTATTTCCACTCGTGGGCGAATCTGTGACTCGTGGTCACAGATTTAAAATAGTTTCAAGGCGAAGTAGAGGGGAGCTGAGGAGAAATGTTTCACTCAGCGAGTTGTTTGAATCTGGAATGCATTGCCTGAAAAGGTGATGGAGGCTGATTCGATAACAACTTTTGAAAGGGTATTAGATCTTTATTTAGGGAGAACAGGTCTATTAGGCTATGGGGAGCGGGCAGGGCAGTGGGATTGAATCGCTCTTTTCAAAGAGCCGGCACAGACTAGATGGGCCGAATGGCCTCCTTTTGTGCCGTAAAATTCTATGAATCTATGAATCTATGAATCTACTCTACGAGGCACAACCTTGCGTTATGCCGCTTTTGCTAATTGTTCCTGGTTGCGGGAGATAAGTGGGCTTTGAACGCAGGATTCAGTGGTGCTGACGGAAAATCACTCATGATATCATAGGGTCATCATTCTTGTCATCCTCCTCACTCAGGGAGGGAATAATTGTGGTGGGGAGAGGGGGGGCAAAAATATTTGTTTTAAATCGGAAATAAAAATTGATTCCGTAATTATTCCATGTTATTTAACAATGGGAAGGATGAAGCCAACAGACAGATGTTTGTTTGGGCAATATCTGTCAAAATCAGATACTTTTAATAGTTTGGAATAAGGGCCTGATCAAAGAGATGCGGTTTGAGGAAGGACAGTGAACTCTTAATGCTTGGTTAGGACCCTGGTTTATATCATCTCATGTTTTATGTCATCACATGGCTTAAATCATCACATGCCTTATATCATCTAATTGTTTATAATCATCATGTCAGTATCTGGGATTCTTCCTATGCAAAATGGGACTAAAGGACCCACTCTTTATTTCATCACTCACTTTTAATGAGTAAAGACTCATTTTATATATATCCAGGAAAGTAAAATATCACATAAATCATCAGAACAAACTTACGTGCCAGAGACATTCGGCAAACTCGTGCAAGTCGGGACCGGGGAGGGTGGAGGACAGGGAGGAAAGCAAAGTATCGAAGAGATGGGTCTTGAGGTGGGTCTTGAAGAAGGCTAGGGAGAGGGAGATGTGGAGGGACTGCGGGATTGAGTTCTACAGAGTGGGGGCAGAGTGACTGAAGGCCCACCAGTGGTGGACGTAAAGCAGCCCGGAGCCTGCTGAGCAGAGGAAGTGGGCAGGTTGGTTGGGGGTTAGGAGGTCACAGAGGAATAAGGGGGAACAAAGTCATGGAGGGGCTTTGAAAGATAGGACCAGAATCTTGAAGCCTCTGTGTGATGGGAAGCCAATCAAGTTTCTCAGGGTTAATAATGAGAAAAGATTGCCCTTGTCCTCAGCCAGCCACGTGGTAGCTGTTTTGACTGTTGTGACAAGATCTCTATGAGTAAAAACTTTAGGCTTCCCCTTCTGTGAGTTTCTGATCTTATAGTAATAATCCTTGCTTCATATTGTGTTCTCGAGCCATCTCAAAGTGCATTGTGTGGTGTTTACTGTGAAGTGTAGTGACTGTGTGTTTTGCAAGGGAAACACGGCAGCCAACTTGCACACGAATGTACCACAAACAGCCGCCTAGTGAATGAGCCATTTGTGCCTGGGGGATTGTTGGTCAGACCGTAGGGAAAAACTTTTTTCCAAGATAGCAGAGGCTCAGGCAACAAGCGATCTGCTGGAGGGAATGAGCTTAATGAGCTGCATCTCATTAGAAAGGGAACCCTATAGCCATCCATAAATTGACAGCCAGGGGAGCAGAATACTGTGTTCCCTCCCCATCGGTGAATTTAATGACAATCTGAGAATACACAACTCACAGGCAGTGGCTGTGCCAACGCTCACCATTGTAGAAGTTTGCATGTCAATGGAATTTATGATGGGAAAACGGTAGAGTGGCTATTCATAAGAACGCAAGATCGGTTCAGATGAACTGTTGGTCCATCTGGTCTCATCAGTCGAGACATCGACTTTTCTGAAAGCAAGAATTCCGTAAAAAAATTAATAAATTGGTCAATCAATCTGCAACTGTTTGTGAGACACTGCTGTGCGCAGCTGGCTGTTGCATTTCATCCACAAAATATACAGTCAATTCACTTTACAGTATATTCTGCAAAATGCTTGAGACGTCTCGAAGACGTGACAAGGCGCTATATCAAATGGAATTTTTAAATTTATATACAGCACCTTGTGATATCGACTCCTCCATTGCCTTCTTCAAGGCCCCTTTCAAGTCTTTCCTCTTTGACATACCCCCATATACTCCACATTCTCTTGATTCCAGCCCCCAGCTGGGTGCAAACCCTTAATTGTCCAGAGCCTTGGAACGTTCTTCCAATGTTGTTGTTCCCATTCCAACTTCAAGCCAGTCTCTTGGCTTTAATTACTCTTCCTGGCAAGTTGTTCCAGTTGTTTACTAACCTCTGGGTTAAGAAAAACTTCCTGGTGTATGTTCTGAAATTGTCCTTTGCATCTCTACACCTAAGTCCTTCTGAATTGTTTTGATGTATCCTAAAGTATTGTTCTGGGTTTATGTTTTCGATCCCATTCAAAATATGATATACCTCTATAAGATCCTCTCTGATAGGAAGGATGAGATCAAATAGGCTTCTTCTTCCTAACATCTCTTGGGGTCTTATAATCTAGTCCAGGGTTGTCCACTATATTAACCACCAGTCACATGTGGCAAATTAAGATTCCAAATGTAGCAAAATTGTATTTTGGATTAGCAAATAGAAAATGAATAATCGAACCTATAGTTGGGGAATTAATCTCAATATACTGTATATATTTGCACAGTGTATGCATGTGTACTTTGACCGTTTTGTACATTTGTTGGTGAAATGGTTGGATGGAAAGCAACATGTGCAAGTGTTTTTTGATCATTGTGTGTTCTTTACCTATTTGCTTACTACCTTATCGGTTAGCTACAAAAGTAGTGTGCAATGGCTTCAAATAGGTGGGTTTCAGCACCATGGAAACACCAACAATATTGGATGTAGACAGGAACTGTCGATCATGGTCAGCTCGACCGATGGGAATAACTGCTCCATGCCAGCAGAAGAAAGCAAATCCAGCCAATATTGAGTAGCTCCAACAGGGCACGTCATGGGCAAGGGCAAGAGGCAAGCAGAAACCAACTACATTCTGGATGGAGAGCCAAAAGAAAAATAATGAGATGACTGCAAAATCTCATCCTGAATGTTGATAGATATTTGCTAAGAATCTTGTTTGGTTCATAGTTACATCATTTACAACAACAAAAAAAAAGTACATTTATAGAGCGCCTTTCATGTCGAGAGGATGTCCCAAGGCACTGACAGTTTTCTGTTGTAAGTGCATTTTGCTGCATTTTGGATCTAATTTTGCTCTTAATATTCATTTTGAAATGAAAATTCCAGTAAAGTGGGTAAAGGCTGCAAAAATGTGTGGGTCTATATTTACTTTATTGACTTGAGATTTCAGAGCATCCAAAATTTGTCAAATTCTTAAGCACAGTTTTTATACTGAAACTGATTTCCTGTAAATTTTGTTGATAACTACAGAAAACATTACTTCAAAGTTAAAACTGAATTCAACAATTTATCAAATTGGGCACAGTATTCTGGAATACTCCACTAATAATAATTCTTGCATTTGATGTAGTCCCTTATCACTTCTTCGAGACGTCTCAAAACACTTCACAGAATACATACCGTGAAGTGAATTGACAATATTTTGTGGGCAAAACACGGCAGCCAATTGCACACATCAGTGACCCACAAACATGGATTAAGTGACCAAATATTTTTTTAAGGGATTATTACCCCTGGAAAAATGATCCAATCGACTAACAGGTAGGCTTCTACTTACTGCAGGTAAACAGAGGTGTGTGGAGTAAGGAAACTTGGCTAAGGTTTCATTCTGGCCGGGAATCAACCCCAGGGATCGAATCTCTCTTGCAAGGCAAGACTAAAGAACTCTAAAGAACTTCACAATGCTGGGCTCTTTTTCCATTAAGAATATTTCCTATTATAATCACTGATTAGCAAATAGCCTTAATCTACTGGCACGTAGAGTACCATCTCCTCGTTCGTGATTCCCCACCTCCATATTTTCTCACCCATTATAGACCCAAACGTTTTTCCCAGCGATATAGCAGACATGAAGCCAATTTCCGAAGAGTTATTCCGAGCTTTTTCCATTTGAATTAAACTTTTCACCGTTACATTTCTCACCTCCCAATAATTGTGTTCCTTTTCCTAACAATGCTGCATTCAGAGCAAAGATGGGATGGAGAGGGTGGAGGGAGGAGGTGGGGGGTTGGTGGGAGGAATAACTATCAGTCAACAAATGTGATAAAATATTTATACACTTAATGTCAGGCAGAAACGTTGTGCTCCATTTCCTGTAAAATGTGATATCAATCACCGCTCACATATGTTCCTTCAAACCACAGTCTTCTAATATTTATACATGGAGGAATGAACAAAGCAAGCAAATGGAGCATCAAAAAATAAAGTCTTGCAGCTTCTCTACACTAGATTCCAATAAATTTACTGCCAGAATAGATATCAGCATTTTTTAATGAGGCTTGAAAGGACCGAAAGACTTACTACTACTGGGCTGTCCTTGTCTGTGCATAACTCTGCTCCCATTAATGCTGAAAACATGCGTATTAAATAATCAGTCTGTGAGTTTATCTCAGTGAAGGGAAGCACAAAGTAAAAGTTCCTATTTTTTCATTTTTATCTAACTTTTTCTCCCTCTGTATCGGAGCCTTCAGTCTCTATGTCCTTAGGAACCTCTGGAATTCTTTATCTTATATCATATATCCACGACTGTTTGTGAGTCACTGCTGTGCGCAATTGGCTGCCGCGTTTCACCCACAAATATGAGGTCAATTCACTTTACTATATACTCTGTGAAACACTTTGAGACATCTAGAAGATGAGAAAAGCGCTATATCAAATGCAACGATTATTATTCTTATTCTCCTAACATCAACCCCACAACCCTGCCTCGCCATGTCATTGCCTATCTTTAAATCCCACCATAAACACTATCTCTTCAGCCGAATCTACAATCACTTCTCCCAACATGTCATTTTGTTCTTTTCATAATTATCTTATATCCGAACCTTGTTACCGGTGTTCATCATAATTACAATACAATCCTTGTATAGCGTCTTCTACATCAGCGCTTTGCAGGATTTACTGTACAATAATAATAATAATCCTTGCATTTGATATAGCGCTTTTCACATTTTATCGATGTCTCAAAGTACTGTACAGAATATACTGTAAAGTGAATTGATTGTACATTTGTAGGGAAACCCAGGTGAAATGTGGCAGTCAATTGCGCACAGCAGCGTCCCCACAAATAGTTGTGGATTGAAATGACCAATTTTATTATTGTGTTTTTTTTTGGGAGGGATTATTCTTACTCGTGTGTGGAGTACGGAAACTTGCCCAAGGTTTCGCCCTAATCTGACCTGCCTGGATTCAAACACCGGTCTCACGCTTGTAAGGCGAGTGCTCTAATCACTGAGCTACAGGAACACTTGACAGTGGCACACACACACACAGATACTCTACTGTCACACACACGCTACTGTCACACACACACCCATGCCACATGCCTCTCGCATACAATGTAGTGACTTTGTATTTTGTAGCCGAATGTGACAAATTATTAAATCAGCGCTTGTTAGAAGTTTCCTGGCGACTATAAGTATAGCTTGAGACGCAAAGTTTACTCACCTCCTTTTCCTCGAAGCGTCTTCCAAAGCATGTTCATAAGGTTCTGCCATGCCGTGAAGAATCTAATTCACAATGAATTAATGAATGGTGGGAGCAGCTTATCAGGGGAGAGCACCATTTAGAACATAACCATTAATCCTGTCCTGTATGGCTTATTAGGCGGGTGCATTGACCAGTGTCCAATTACTGACTCTTCTGAAGAGGCAAATTGCACCAAGCATCACATTTTGTGCCTTTGCCAAGACCTGGGGAAAACACAGGGCAGCAGGATATCAAGATTGCTGCATGTTCTCTGTGTTACACATCCCTGCCCTGAATTTAAGACTTGTCTCACAGTTGGTAGCACTCTCGCCTCTGAGTCAGAAAATCACGACAAGCCCCACATCCAAACTTTGAGCTCACTGTCCAGTGAGCTCAAACTAGGCTGATACTCCAATTCAGTGCTGG
Organism: Hydrolagus colliei; assembly: GCA_035084275.1. Classification (NCBI taxonomy): domain Eukaryota; kingdom Metazoa; phylum Chordata; class Chondrichthyes; order Chimaeriformes; family Chimaeridae; genus Hydrolagus; species Hydrolagus colliei. Next base: position 148,547,242 of record CM068742.1, read on the forward strand.
GGTAAGTGTTGCGTTGTCAGAGGTGTGGTCCTTCAGATGAGATGTTAAGCCAATTCCATGTCAATGTTACTATGCCATTATTCTAAAAGAGAAGGGAATTTCTCCACATACTCAGGACAATAATCCCTCAGATAAAATCGATCATTTACTTAATGACAGTTTATGGGACAATGCTGTGTGCAATGCAAATTAGCTGCTGTGTTTAATGAAAACAATAATTATCTTTGCATTTAATACTATATAGTGTATAGTGCTTTTCACATCTTCTAGACTTCTCAAAGTGCTTCACAGAAGGTATCGTAAATTGAATTGACTGAATAGTCCTTTGAAGGAGCAAACAACGACACTGATCCAATGGGTTGAATGGTCTTCTGTTGTACTGTCGATTTCCATGTTTCTATGATGTAAGAGATATATGGTCAATAACTAGTTACAGAGCACTCTAAAGATAAGAATTCAATTGTATTAGCAGATAACAATAATAATCTTTGTTTTTAGTGCAGCACTTTATCACATCATCGAGACATCTCAAAATGATTCACATAATATGAATTACCAATATATTTAGCAGGAATTTATGTTAGCCACGTTTAGCAGGAAAAATGAAGCCTAGTCTAGAAAACGTAAGGGGGTGGGAAGGAATAAGGAGTTACATTCCACCTTGAACAAGACTTAAACTTTTCTTTAGCATTTCAATGTGTGCAGAATTTCACTTTAGGTTAAACTCACCCTTATTTCTGAAGCTGGTTTTCTGCAGATTCTTCTACAATCTCAAAATTAAATCGGAATTAATTTTTTTGCCGATCTTTGAACTCCCAAAAATGTTAAGACAATTAGGTCTGGATTTACGTTTTTCATGTCATCTTTATGAACGGACAGAATTTTGATGAATTTAAGACTGAATCTAACAATTTATGATAATAATAACCCTTGCGTTTGATACAGGATTATAAAGTAAGTAAAATATTTTTTTCTTAATATATGTATAAAAAGCGTAGAGACAACTCAGTAATAATAGGGGGAGATAACACACATGCAGAGAGAGAAAGAACTGGGGGAAAAAAAGGATTAAAACAGGAAAGAATAATTCAATCAACATGTGTTGCGTAAAAGATTAACTGTAGGTCAAAGAATTAATGCCAAGCATAGGCTACATTGGGAACTCAATTGTCAAGATTCAGAAATAATATAACATACAAAAAAAAACAAGGCCAAACACTGAATCTGTTAAAGTATTAAGTGAGTTCACGTGCAGTACCTGAATAGCAAACAGGTTGTGGCTTTATGTTAACGAACAATTCTGTCAGAAAACTACTTTCAGATACAACAGCTTGCAGGCAAATATGCCAAGGCAAGCAGGGCAAAAGGACAAGACGCTATATCACATCATTGAGACTTCTCAAAGCGCTTCACAGAACATACTGTGAAGTGAATTGACTCACTGTAAAGGGCAATTTCAGGACATCAGGAAGTATTTCTCTACCCAATTTTACATTTGTGTCCTGACTGCAACAGAGTTTTCAATGAGGACATTTCAGTGCAGAACATTGGACTTAGCAAACAGTTTGATGCTGCAACGGAAAGAATGTGCAATGGTGGGTATTCTGGAAGGAGACCAAAGGGGTCACTTCAACTAAATCTCCCTTGTGATCTTGTATATAATCTTTGCATCTGATGTATTTCCTATAACATCAAAACGTATCACATTCTTCAAGGAGCGGAGTGTGACGACTGTATATTTTTAGGCAATCGCGATGGCTAACAGCAATCTCCTACAAATAGCCATTTACTCAAAGACCTCACTGGGCCAGGACTAGCAAATGTTAGCCAGGATACATGGCTTAGTATGGACGGACTTATGACATCTTTATGAACGGACAGAATTTTGATGAATTTAAGACTGAATCCAACAATTTATAATAATAACCCTTGCATTTGATAGTTGGAAGCATTACTAACAATAACAATCCATGCATTTGGTATAGCGTATTTTACATTGGGAGGGTGTTTCAAAGCACTTCAAGACGTAAAAAGCACTATATCAAATGAAAGGATTATTAAGGATGTACAGTATTGTAAAGTGGAGTGACTGCATATTGTAGGCAAACACAACAGCCAATTTGCACACAAACTGTCATGAACAACCAATTTTATACAGGGGATTGTTGGCCAGGAGAACAACAACAACAAAATTACATTCATGTAGGGAGGACATCCCACTGAAAGTGGTGTTCCAAGGAACTCCCTTCTCTATCCGAGTGATGCCAAGAGATCTTTAAAGGCAATTGAGACCTTGTTTTAACATCTCACCCATAGAATAAAACCTCTGATAATTCACCCCTCCTCCCAATCCAGCATTGGAGCGTAGATTAGCCTACATTAGCCTAGATTACATGAGTTCAAAGTCCCAACATGGAGCTTGAACGCACAACCTTCTGACTCAGAATGGAATACACATGTACAATAATGCCCTTATGAGTGCTTCTCCTACCTCAGTTTAGAGGCAAATTGTTTTAAACCTGAACACATAATGTAACGCGAGTCTTGAAAAGTGGTCTCGTCTCGAAGTAAATAATAATAAAAAAATATTTGACATGGTGCACCTTGGAAGGATTTAGAATGCTTGATCCTCAACATGTACATCAGGCCTTTGTTTTATCTCCACAATCCTTAAAAACCTTATAGATTTTCTTTTTAAAAAAAAGCTGTTGTTAACATTCCTCATGAGAGTGAGGGGGGAAATCAATGATTCTTCCACTATTGTCTCGTCATTTTACCCAATTAACATATTTTTTGTTCCCTTCTCGAAGTCAACAAAGTTCAGAGACTCTCCATCCATTGGGAAGAGAGGGAGAAGGAGGGAAGGGGAGAGGGGAGAGAAAAGATCTAACCATATGTTCCCCTGGGGATTCATCTCATCTGCACATCAGCCAGCAATTAATAAGAACCCATTGGTCGGTGAATGTCGGTGGATAGGCTTTCAGCCTCTCTATCCCCACACTCTGCAACTCCATCCAACATCCCTTCACCTCGCTCGCTTGCCTCCTTTAGGGATGCTCTCAAGACCCTCCTCTTCAAACGTGCCTTCTGCTGCCCTCCCAACTCTCTCCCTATCCTCCTAACTCCCTCCCCGCCCCGTATCCTGCCCCTCTCCCTTGCTCGGGTCCCAACCTGACTGTTCAGTGCCTTGGCATGTCCCACATGAAAGGCACTCAAGAAATGTAATTTTGTTGTTGTTGTTGTTCAAGATGATCCTCTGGTGGAAAGTGATTGCCAAGTGAGAAGGTTAAAGTAATAAGTGTCCCCATCACATGACAAAGGCAACCACCACCTAAAGGGCAAATTGGTTCCAGTTTTTTTACAATTGGCACCAGAGCTTTAACCCTTGAGAGACTAACAACAACAACAACTTAAACTTATAAAGCGCCTTTCACGTCGGGAGGACGTCCCAAGGCGCTGCACAGGAGGCGTGTGACCCGAGCTGGGAGGGGAGTGTTCGGGAAGGGGTGAAACACGTAGGGGAGGTCGAAAAATTCGGGGGGGAACAAAAGGCACGGTCGAAGAGGAAAGTCTTCAAACCGGCCTTGAAAGAGGAAAGGGAAGAAACAAGGCGGAGGGATTGTGGGATGGAATTCCACAGGGTGGGAGCGGAGAAGCTGAAAGCCTGGCCTCCGATGGTGGGGCGGTTCGGGCGGGGGGCTTGGAGCAGGCCACTAACTCCAACAGGATCTTAATATGGTTGGATCTTTGCCTGACTTTACATTTAGTTTTTGAGCGATAGGATTATGACACTGGGTTGTCAGATTGAAAAATAGCCACCAGCTCAAAATGAGTCATTTAGCCAGGAGGTTACAAGGTTGATGTTCATTCAGTTGAATCATGTCGCCATAGGACGAAAGTAATGAAGTTAAAAAGACAATAGGTAACAAAAAAAAGACAATAACAGCAACTGACACATACAACCACTTTTCAAGTAAAGTAAATGCCTCAAAGTGAATATTATAATATGGTAATAGTCTCTGCCTTTGATGATGGCACCTTTCATGTCCAAGAGGATATCTCAAAATGCCACGCAGAATTTTACCATAATTTTTTGTAGATCAGTGCGGCTGCCAATTTGCAAAGAGAGATGTCCCACAATCAGCCATGACCCGAATGACCATTTCTATCTGGAGAAAGCAGGAGAAATTCCCTGTTCTTATCAAATTGTACCAATGGATCTTTATCGTCCACCTGAAAAAGCCAAAGAGAACTCAGTTTAATGCCTGATTTGAAGGACGGAACCTTCAACATTGTAGTACGCCCTCCAGCTCCGCATTGGAGTGTGAATCTAGACAATAATCAAAAAGTCCTGAAGTGGGGCTTGAATCCACAAGCGTTGAGAGTGCTACCAACTGAGCTGCTATGACAACTGGCACATATTGTTACTGGAAGCAAACAAAGCTTCTTATCCATCCACAATACCCAGCGAACAGTAATGATAATGGTAGTCAAAGAATTTGAATATGGAATAATCCTTGCCTTTGATTCAGTGCCTTGTCACATCATCAAGACATCTCAAAGCACCAAAGCTTTAAAAATCGCATGATTTTGAAAGTAATGTGTAGCAACTGTATATTTAGCAGATGAGTGCGACAGCCAATTTGTATACTCTGATGTCCCGCAAGCTGCCATGAAGTGAATAACCAATTGTATCCACTGAATCATTGGCCCTTACACCACCTCTTTGTGGGACATTGTTGTGTAGAAATTGTCTGCCGCATTCACCTGCAAAATCTAGTAAATCCTGTGAATGCAATACTGACTTGTAAGGCGCCATATCAAAGGATCATTATATCCATCTTATTGTGTTTCATTTTTCTGATGAACATATTTTCTGTCATTCATTTCAATTATCATGGGCCTTTCACTCTTTACAACAGCTCTTTTCTTCTTCCTTCATCATGATCTAAACCTTCTCTTTCTTGTATTGCTATGTTATGTAATTGTGGAGCTCCTGTGGCTCAGTGGTTAGAGCACTTGTCTTGCAAGCTGGGGAGACCAAGCTGGGGAGATCTGTGTTCGAATCCAGGCAGGTCAGGGCGAAACCTTGGGCAAGTTTCCTTACTCCACACGCCTAATAATAATCCCTCAAAAAAAAACACAATAATAAAATTGGTCATTTCAATCCACGACTGTGTGTGGGACACTGCTGTGCGCATATGGCTGCTGCGATTCGCCCACAAATATATACAGTCACTTCACTTTACAGTATATTCTGTGAAGCACTTTGGGACATTGATAAGATGTGGAAAGCGCTATATCAAATGCAAGGATTATTATTATTATTAATCCCTCTACCCCATCCGCACAAAGTGGTCACTGAATCCATGAGTGTTTGTAGGACGCTGCTGTGTGCAATTGGCTGCCACATTTCGTCCACAAAATACAGTCAATCTACTTTATAGTACTGTATATTCTGTGATGTACATTGAGACGTTTTAACCACATAATCACGCAATATATCCAATTCAAGGATTATTATTATTTTAAAATTGATACCAGCCCTGCTCCTCTACTTCCCAGAACATAAGAAGTGGAGCAGGAATAGGGCATTTGGCCGCTTGAGTCTGCCTCGCCATTAATAATATCATGGCTGATCTTCTATCCTAATTCCATTTACCCACATTATCCCCATATCCCTTAATCAAATGGAAATCAGAGAACATCAAGAACTCTGTTCCATGGGAAGAAAGACCTAAATAGGCCTAAAATCTATCTAATAAGGAGTAAGCTGCAGAGATGTGGTGAAAAAACAGGTAAGTGCGCTGTACATTTCTAAAGCTCTAAAGAGATGAAAGGAAATGTATGACGCAAATTCTGAGATTCTCGAGGAAAGACGAGAGCTGTGATTTTCATCTATGGTAATGAAGATGGGAAAATCTGATGAAAGAAATGGCATACAATTAATTGATTGAAAGAGAGACTCGGAGAGGACTCTTCAGGAAGGCAGGGGCTAACAGAGGCGGCTGTGAGGAGAGGTGTTGGTTGTCGAGGCTGGGACAAATGAGTGGAGGCTGAGGTTCGGACATTGTATTTCTGCACCTGGTCATCAGAAACACAATTACTTCAGACTAGCTTTTCACCACCCCTCTGTCAGCCAGTCAAGCAGCAGAGGAGGTCATGTGGGTATAAGGAGCATATCCAGAGTTTAGCATGCAGTGCCCCCTACACACCCTGACATAGTAAAATTCATCCACAGCATTGCAGCTTTTATTTGCTTTTCACGGAATTAAAAGCTGTAACAGTACTTAAGACTATGTCAGGGCAAGCTCAATGCTTTTGCACAGTCTGTTGGAAAGGATGCCAGCACACACATGCATACTCCATATTTCTGCCTGGGCCAACATACAACAACAACAATTTTGATTTATATAGCGTACTCCATGCCGGATGGCATCTCAGAGTGCAATAACACAATAACAAATCCCCAGGCAAGCCCACATCCATACACCCCACATCCGTTAAAGATCACATTAAAGATAGAGGTTTGAAGACGTATGGGGATAAGGGGGGCAGGTGGGATTGTGAGATCAGTGGTCAGGCCTTCATTCTCTCTGTCCCCACCCTGTGGAACTCCATCCCACCCCTTTGCCTCTTCCCCTCTCTCACCTTCTTCAAGGCACGTCTCAAGACCATCCTCTTCGACCGCATCTTTGATCACCCAATACACCTACCCTCAACTACTTCTAATCCCAATCCATTGCTTGGGTCAAAACTGCTGACTGTCCAGTGCCTTGGGATGTCCTCCTGGCACAAATTTGTAATTTGATAAGGCACTACATCAAATGCAAGGATTATTTATTATGTAAATCTCCACAATTCTATGTTGCTCTTTACTGTACACTGTATATAAGTGATTTGGAAGAATCAATAACGTCAAACAAACAAACACAACTTACATTTATATAGCGCCTTTCACGTCGAGAGGACATCCCAAGGCGCTGTACAGTTAGGTAGGACAAGAGCAGGGTGGGAAGGATCAGGGCAGGATGAAGAATAGTAGGAAAAGTAACTGTATATTAGTGGGCGAAACGTGGCAGCCAAATTGCGCACAGCAGTGTCCCACAATCAGTCATGGAAGTGGGACTAGGGGCAAAAGGGGGTAAAGAAGCAAAAGGGGAGGGGTCGAGGCAGGGGGAAGAAAAGCAGGAAAGTCGACTGTATACTTGTGGGCGAAACGCGGCAGCCAAATTGCGCACAGCAGTGTCCCCACAAACAATCGCGAAAATGGGGCCAGGGGAGAAAGGGGGAAAAGAGGGTAAGGGGGGAGAGGGAGGGAAAGGTGGGATGGGTTAGGGTTAGGGAGGAAGAGGGGGGAGAAAGGGGGGGTAAGGAAGAGAGGGAGGGAAAGATGGGTGGGGGCAAGATCAGGAAGAGGGAAGAGGGAGGGAAGGGGAGAAGGGAGGAGAGAAAGTGGGGAAAGGGAGTGAGGGAAGAAGAAGATGGGGGCAGGGGTGGGGGGAATCAAACAACAATAATAAACAATAAAAGCAATAATATTAACAACAAAAACAGCAACAAATAACAACCAACAATCGTCCAGCAACCACTCCTTGTCCTCGCCGCCCGCCTGGATGATCCCTGAGATGGCGGGAAAAAAGGGCCCAGTGTGGTGTCAGGCCCCAAAACCGACCGGCTCCTCAGTCGATGAACGTCCATCTGAACAAGCCAGTGAGAGTCATATTGCATTTTTTCATCCATTCTTAAAATATACTGGCTATGGAAATGAACCACCCTCTACCTGAACAGCTTGACTTAATTAGTAGCATCCTAGCCTCTGAGTCAGATATTTTGTGCTCAAGTCCCATATCAGGTTTTTGAACTCACATAATCATAGAATCATAGAATCCTTGACTGAGTAGATGGATATTAAAGACCGCACGGTGGTATTCGAAAACAGAGGGAGTTTTTCTCTCACAGTATCCTGGCCTCTAATCCACTAAGTAAAATTGGTATTTCCCTTCATGGTTGTTTGTGGGACATTGCTGTATGCAAATTACCTGCTGTTTTTACCCACAACATACGCAGTCACTTTCTGTTCTCTATTGTTCACCTTGGGACGTCCTCCCAATGTGAAAAGCGCTATACAAATGTAATTTTGCTGTTGTCGTTATAATAAGTAGAGATGGACAATTCTCTGTATCTTATAGTTGAAGTGGGGAGTGTTGTCCAGTTCACTTCTAATTCACTGTTGTCTAAGTAAGAAAGCATATCCTGTTGCTTGAGTAACTGTTTCCAGCTCCAGAGTAAGCGACATGAAAACATATAAAACTAGTCAGATATCGACTGAAGGTGCACAATTCCTGACAGCAGTGCTAGAGTTAATTGTGGTTCACTGAGTTGAATAGTCCTCATATGCCATTCTTCCCACAATCTCCCCTTCCTCTTGTTTTTTGTCTTAATACAGAGCAGCAATATCTTGCATGCCCAATCCTCCAGGCTGAGAAAAGAAGCTGGATGAAGATTAAAGGCAGTGTGGAGATGAAAGGAACCAAAGAGAAGAGGATGAGGCGTGAGTTAAAAATAGACACCATTTTCCAATACTTCAGTGACCAATATCTTAATAACAACAATAATAATGTTAATATATCTATTTTATATTCAATACATTGCCTCATCACATCTCCGAAACATCTTAAAACCCTTCACAGAATATGCAATGTGAATTTACTGTATATTTTATGAGTGTAACACGGCAGTCAATTGTGCACAGCAGTGTCCGACAAGACAAAACTTCTTGTGATTGCTCACTGATTAAATAGGTTGTTTCCAAAGTGGAGAGTAAATTCTGCATGTATTGATAATGCAAAACAGAGTAGAAAAGGATGATGCAGCTTCAAAGTGCTCCTAAAGGCAACTGATTGAATGCCTGGGATAAGTCTGCGTGCATGTAAATAAGTAATGTGTTGCAACAGCTCTGTGTGTTTTTTCACTTTCTCTCAGTAGAAGCTCCGTAATAATAACCTCCCATGTTCAATCTGTGATGGATTATCGGTACTGTACATGGAGGTGGTACTACAGTGCAATATTAAGACTTGAATTGTCGTGGACAAGAATGCTTGTAACCCCTTGTGATTCAGAAAGTTTCTCTGTATAAAGCAAACTGGTGTGAGCCATGTTCTCAAAAATGATATCAATAAAGACAGGTTCCGTACAACTATATTCACTTATAGTACATCTTGGAGTTCCTTACTCTAAGCACTTGCCTTGTAAGCAAGAGGCCGGGCTTTCAGCCTCTCAACCCCCACCCTCTGGAACTCCATCCCACAATCCCTTCGCTTTGCTCCCTTCCTTGCCTCCTTCAAGGCACAGCTCAAGACCCTCCTTTTTGACCATGCTTTCAGCCACCCTCGTACCTCCGCCCTCCCTCATCCCAACCCTGCCTCCCCCCCACCTTCCCCATGCTCAGGACCTGATCCCTGACTGTTTAGCCCCTTTGAACATCCTACGCAGACTACACAGTCACCCACTTTATGGTGAATTCTGTGAAGCTCCTTGACATATTTCAACAACATGATAAGGTGTTATATCAAATGCATGGAGTATTATTATTATTATTATTACATCAGTGATGCAAAATCTATAACTTCAACGTAAAGCTTGGTCATTGCTGCAACAGCTTATCTAAGTTGTTAGCCCGCTTGCTTTTGGTCAGAAGGTTTTGCAGTTCATCCCTATGTGCTCATAGTCCAGTTTTCCACTCCAGTGCAGTTGTAGGGGTGCACTAGATTGTTGAGGGTGTCATCCTTCAGATGAAACGTTAAACAAGGTCCTGTCTGCTCATTCAATGAATGTTAACTATGCCACAACACTATTTGAAACAGAGAAAGGAGTTTCTCACAATGACCTGGCTAACAATCCTCTCTAGATGAATTGGCCATTTACTTCATGACTGTTCATTAGCAGTCACGTGGCCCTACAAAATTCACAGTCTTGAAGTGAAAGGCGCTATGTCAAATGCAAGGATTATCATTATCATTGAGGGCGCTGTCCATCAGCTGAGTTGTTAAACTGGCTGTTTTATCTGGCTGTTCAAGTGGGAGGGTTTATGATGAAGTTAGACCAATTGAAAAAAGATGGGTGTTTCTGCTGGTGTCGGGCCAATAAATTCTGTTTATGGCACCTCGCTGTGCCCAAATTGGCTGCCTACAAATACACAGACATCATACTTGACAGCAAACACCTGTGAAGTGCGTTGAAACATTTTTGATGTTACAAGCAGTGTACCCAACGCAAAGATTATTATACCGCAGTCACTCAGTTACAGGTTTCAAGTATCAGAAACCAACAGTGAGAGGTCAGGGATCTTCTCTGTACTTCCTTAAGGAGTATCAATCTGGAGAGCAGACACTTTTCACCCACCCCAAAGCTTTCAGAGATGTTTTGTTGTACAACCTTAGAACAGATGTTTGCTGTCTTTACATGATGTTCAAACAAAGAAGAAGTGTAGTACAACTGTAATGCGGATGTTAGCACATTAAGCGTTACCACTAGCGAGGGGGTGAATCTATACTAATTAGCTGGAGGATGTAAAGCTCATATTCACCGAAACAAAAAGCCCTAATGACAAAGACTGTCACAGTGCTTACTCTCCAAATTCCGGACGTGCTTCAAGAACAGATGTGAATTGAAACCTATTCTGCATGTTACTGCTGGGTCCTAAACCACAACCTGTTTGCTGCTGTTTATCAGACGCAAACAACAACAAATTACATTGGCATAGCGCCTTTCACATCAGGAGCACTTCATCAGTCCAAAATTCCACCTAATCTTAACTCATGAAACCATTTTGCCTTCTAAATTAAGAATTTAAGGATCATTGGAAAATAATAATCCTTGAGTTTCATACAATGCCACTCATGTCAGAAGCACTTATTACATGGAATGATACAGACTTGCACAACAAAAGAAGCTCGCCACATCTGTCCCGGCCAACATTCATCCTCAAATTTGATCATTCAACTGGTGCTCGGCAATTCAAGAAGCTATTCTGCATTGAAGTGCTCTATACAAATGCAAGTTGGTGTTCTTGTTGAATGCCCATAAGTGCTTTGCAGAGCTTCTACAAAGTTGTCATGACTGTGTGGTTCCAGCAAACTTGACAGCCAATTTGCACACGGTATCATCCAGCAGATAGCCGTGAAATGAATGACCAATTTTATCTGTAGGATTGTTCGCCAGCTCAGGAGAAGCTCCCTTATCTTTTTGTTCTGCAATGGATCTGCGTTTACATCACTCATGAAGGAGAGAGAACAAAACACTCCTAATCCAAGGCTCATGAGGTACTCAACAACAGCAACAACCACAATAAAATTACATTTGTATAGCGCCTTTCACGTCAGAAGGACATCCCAATACTCATTAAGTTATTTCACATGAACAAACTTAACAACAACAACAAAACAACAATAACGTTACATTTATAGAGCGCCTTTCACAACGGGAGGACGTCCCAAGGCACTGAACAGTTAGGATGGGACCCGAGCAAGGGAGAGGGGCAGGGTAGTGGGGAGGGGCAGGAGAGAGTTATGAGGGGAGGGAGAAACACAACAAGAACAAATTAATTGTTTTTAGGGCCTTTCACATCAATAAGACAACTCAAGATACTGGACAGTCAGGGGTGTGAATCCAAGTAGGTGATTGGGACAAGGAGGGGTATATGGCAGGTGAGGTAGGAGGGTGACCGAAGGCACAGTCAAAGTGGAGCATCTTGGGTCAGGCCTTGAGGGAGGCAAGGGCGGCAGTGAGACAAAAAGACCATGGGATGGATTCCAAAGGTTGGAGGCAGAAAGCCAGGAATTCAGCTGTTTACCCAGTGTATCACATGTCAGCAATATGATAAGCAGCAGTGACTAATTATATATAAAACTGAAAAGATTGATGTATTTTTGCTATTTTGATGTTGTGATGCTGATTTTATGGGAGAGAAAAAAAAACCTTTCATGAACCCTGGGAGATTAAAGAATAAGGTCCGCAATCCCATCACTATCCACATTTCCTAAAACTTTCCTTTCATTTGCCGACGTGCAGACAGCAACAACAACAACATTACACTTGTATAGCACCTTTCACATCAGGAGCACTTCCCAAGGCGCTGGACAGTCATTATTTCAGACTGAGCTGGGGTCGGGGACGGGGAGGAAATGGGGGGATTTGGGGTGACCGATGGGACCATTGAAGAGGAGGTTCTTCATGCAGGATTTGAAGGAGGCCAGGGAGGGGGTGAGGTGATGTGACTGCAGGATGGAGTTCCAGAGGTTGGGGGCAGAGTGGCTGAAGGCTTGGCCACCAATGGTGGGCTGGGTGGGTCAGGGGATGTGAAGCATGCTGGAATCTGGTGAGCGGAGGGGTTGGGCAGGTTAGTAGGGGATCAGTTTCGGACCCGTTTTAATCTCTGGCCAGATGTCAGGATTACTTTGCATTAAATTTTCACCTTGATGCTGAAGGCTCACCAAGATTTCTAGTACACATCCTGCACACACTCATTTGTACCTGTGTTACCATATACGCAACATATACGTCATATGTAAGAGTTTACAAATCAGAAACAATTCCACGTATAAGTGGCACCTACAAAAACATCAGTCCCATTTCATTTATATAAAGTTTTTTAAGTCAGGAGGACATACCAAGCTGCTCGACAATGAAGGGTTTGCATCCGAGCTGTGGGCTGGAATCAAGGGGGTTGGAGGGTAAGTGGGTGGGTAGTGCAAGTGGATATGTGAAGCGAACTGAAGGCATGCTCCTCGCAAAAGTCCTGAGACAGGTCTTGATAAAGGCAATGAAGGGGGCGAGGCGTAAGGGCAGTTAAAAGGGTAGGAGCAGACAGGCTGAAGGTGGAGCAGGCAGAATGCAGGCCATTACACACCAAGCAGAGAAAGCGGACATGTTCATAGAATCTTACAGGAGGCCATTCGGCCCTTCAAGTCTGTGCCGGCTCTTTGAAAACAGCAATTCAATCCCACTCCCCAGCTCTCTCCTCATAACCGTGCAAACCCATCATCCCCAAATAAATGTCTACCTCTCTTTTAAAAGTTGTTATCGAATTGGCCTCCACCACCTTTTCAGACAATGCATTCCAGATTCAAACAATTCGCTGAGTGAACAAATTTCTCCTTACCTCCCCTCTGCTTCTTTTGGAAACGATTTTAAATCTGTGGCCATGAGTCACTGATACAACCACCAGTGGAAACAGTTTTTCTCTGGTGGGATAAAACCAGGAATTCAGCTGTTGGTAAACTTTACACAGAGAAATGTTTACTTATCTGAAATAGAACGTGCACTCTCTCCCTGGAAGGACACCCGCTTACCTAATTTCAGAAAATATTAGGCAGAGGGTTTGGAACAGCCAAAGCTTGGGGTCCCCAGAATGTGAGTTTGTGTCTTGTTGGATTCTAACCAGCTAAAATTGCATAGTTTACCAATGAGAATTGCCCGGCAACCCTCCAACTGCTTGGCTAAGTAGGACAATGCAACCGGTCAAGGCTTTGATTTGCAGTGATTACAAGAGTTGAGTGGGAAGAATCTCTGCCCCCAGTGACTGGTATGCCCTTCCAAGTCCTGCTGATGAGCCAGGCCGGGCGAGTCTGTCACTAGCGGCGCCCTGGAATACTAAGGATCTATCTAGATCAGGAACTGAATATAGAAAGAAGGATAAAGAGGGGATAAAAAAGCAAAAGGCATATAAGAACCAAAACAAAAAGGCATCAGCTCAGGGTTGTCCCTGGAAGGGCTGGGTGAATGATTTTTCATGCTTATTATAAAAATACTAATCCTTGCTTTTGATACTTATCACGTTGTCGAAATGTCTCAAAGCGTTTCACAGGATTTACTCGAAAATTTATTGGACAGTGCGTATTTTATAGGCAAACACCACAGTCAATCTGTGTACAGTAAAGTCCCTCAGACATCTATGAAGTGAATGATCAATTTTCTCTGGGGTATTTTGTGCCAGGACACTGGGAGAAACTACCTTCACTTTTCAAACAGTACCAAGGGAGTATTAGCATTTGGCTCAGTTGCTGGAGGCCTTGCCACTAATTCAAAAGGATGTGAACTCAAGCCTCGTACTGGGATTTTATTTGAATAGTCTAGGATAACACTCTAGCCGATCATCCCCATCTTTGCTCGGCTCTGTTGGCTGCCTATCCCCCAGTGGATAAAGTTCACGATCCTCATTGTCACCTTTAAATCCTTCCCTGGGCTCTCCCCCACCTTACCTTTGCGATAACAACAACAGCAACTTCCATTTATATAGTGCCCTCCATGCCAAATGGCAGAACCCGGGGCCGAGTCACGGGGAGGGGGAAGATGAACATAGGCGTGGTCAAGAGACCTCCTTCAACCCCGCTGACCCAGTCGCACCATTTGCCCAGCGAACACTGGCCTGCTTCATGTCTTTCATCCATTTTGTCCCAGCTGTCTGGAACTCCATCCAAGAGTACCTTCGACTCACTCCCTCCTTCATCTCTTTCAAGGCACGTATCAGAAACATACTTCTTTTTCTTCCCTGTTTTGGCTATCTTACTGTAATAAAATAATAATATTATTATTATCTTTCCCCTCCACATCCTCTCAGCTCCCACCCTCGGCTTGGGTACCTAGTCAGGACTGTGAAGCTCTTTGAGACATCCTCCCGATTAATAATTTATATTCTAATTGTAAATTGTATTTATTGCAAAATTTTATGCGACGTGTAGTTATTGTGCCTTTTGTCAGCAAACACCTACACAGGAGATGTTTTAATGTGATGAGGCATGATATAAATTGGTAGATCGCAAATTGCTTTGTCTTACAGGTGGGGAGGGTCCGAGGTCTGTTGCTGAATCAAGAGTGGTCTGAACTGGAGCTGGTGGTGGGAATAATGATACAATCCCCACCTTCCCAGGCTCAGGAGAGGAAAAGGCATCCAGTGTTCTGCTCCCCTTACTCAACACAATCCATCAACAGACTCCCTGTTTGCTCCCTCGCCCACCGCTCCTCCCTGCCACCTCACTGGAAGTGGAAGGCTATAATTTGGCTCAATTGTGATTCAGCCCCCACCTCTCCCTCTTTCCTCCCCTCCCACCACACACACACACACACAGACAAACATATGTGGAAACCCAGATGAATAACCTCCCGACGGTCTCGACAAACGTGAGAATAATGGCTTATTATGCGCTGAAATACACAGACACACAAAAATAAATAGCCTGTGTATATACTAATACAAGATATTTCTACGTTTTTTGCTTCTGTTTTACTGTAGGCCACTGATACCATCATTGAGAGGATTGGCTTGCTGTTACTGCAGTCAACAGGGTAAAGCAGTTGGAAATGAGTGGAGGAACAATTATTAAACTCGGGCACTTCACCAGTGGAGTCTTTTGAACTGTGCATACTAATTCAGCTCCTCTGGGCTCATTGCATCCTTCCAGCAGGTTCTCGGGTGTGCCATTAACATTCAACGATTAACCAAAAATATATTGGGAGGCAGCCACAGAAGTGGACAAGAAGGTGCCCTCAAGTTACTGAGAAACCGTTTCAGGTTTTACTTCCAATGCGCTTAATAAAAAATAATAATGCTTGTGTTTGATATAGTGTCTTTCATGATAGGAGGGCACGTGAAAGCACTTTGCAGGATTTATTGTCAAGTGAACCAACTGTACGCTTCTATAGCAACTTACAGTGAAATAATGGTAATAGCTCTTCCATTTGAAGGAACGCCTTTCGCTTTGGGGGAACGTCTCAAAGCACTTCACAGGGTTTCACTGTGAAGTGCAGTGACTGTGTGTTCTTCTGGTGAACGTTACCATCGAGATACAGTTGCAGGGTGGTTAGTGCAAAGAAGGCACGCAGAGAGAAGAGCAGGGCTGTATTGAATCGGAAATGAAATGATGGACCGAAGCCAGCCAGCGGTGGTAACAACCACAGGCAGTTGATTTCGTTACAGTCCACTGATTGTTCAGCCTCTTTATATTCTGCAACATTGCAGCAACCATAGTAACAGTATTGCGCACCATTGGTGGGCCTGCTCGTCTTCAGCCTTCTTGTCGTTCCCCCCCACCACCAGAACTCTCACCCTAAATCCCTCACCTCAATCACTCGCCTGCACCCCCTCTGCGTTCAAAACCTCATCTAAAAAGTTATCTCTTTGCCGACTGCCTTCAGCCCCCTTCCTCCTCCTCTTCCCCCATCAGCTAACCTGCTCAGGCTCCTACTGTGACGCAGTAAAGCTCTTTCACATGTCTTCCTACATTAAAGCCACTGTATATGTGCAAGTTTATATTGTATAAATCTTACATTTGATACACTGCCTTTTACATTGGAGAAGGGATGTCTTAAAGCATTTTACCAGACACGCTGTTAAGTGTAGTGACTGTGAATTTTGTAAGCGGGCAGGCTCTAAAGTGCCTTTGGCGTAAGATAATGTCACAAGGTGCTCTATCTTCTGGATCTACCCTCGGCTTGTGTCACTGCACAACAGCAACGTGAACCTTTCTCCTTCTCTGAAGAAACAGCGCTGTGCGCAGCCTTTGATCTTAATGTTAGATGGTGCCCTGCAGCTCTCTGTGATCTAATGCAAGCAGATTTGAGGTAAAGTAAGGAAAGGGCCGTAAATGGAATAATAATACTGTAATAATCCTTGCATTCGCTGCATATATTACTACATCTTCAAGACATCACACAGTGCTTGACAAAATATACCGTGGAATGAATTAACTGTATATTTTGTGGGCGAAATGTGGCATAGATGCTGTTTTTTTATATAGAGAAACTCAGTCACGCCCAGGCAGCGGGATCAGAGAGCACAAGGTTGCAAAGGGTTAATTTTAGGGCTGACACCAGGTTTTTTTACACACACTAGGTGATCAGCAGCTAGAATGGGTTAGCAGCAAAATGTGAACCAGACTACATCATGGTTGGGGGCTGGGGGAAGGAATGCAAGAAGTAATAATATCAGCAATGATCAAAAGCACTCAGTAGTTTGTGTTGGCATTGAGATTAATCCATGATTCAATAGCTAATACCATCAAAACTGTCATTCCACAAAGGTGGCATCTGAGTAAGTGTTGGTTGGTGCATATAGATTGAGTCCAGGATGTGCTAAAGTGGTTGTTCACAGGGTATGATCGCTGAATGGAAATGGATCCTTGAACAGGTTTGACTGTGTTTCCTTATGATCGTACCTTTTGGTTAATGTAGTAGTTATAATTGCCGGCATTACTACATGTTTCATTTTACTCTCCGTATTTGAAGCCAATAAGTTGCATTCACGCAGTGCCTTTCACATCGAGCAACATCCCATGCACTTTAGAATAATAACATCTGATATATTGTCTATCACATCAGGGGGTTATCTCAAGGCACTTTGCAGGATATAATGTAAATTGCAGTTACTGTGTATTTGCAGGCAAACACTGCAGGCATTTTACACAGTACACAGCAATGTCCCACAAACTGCTATGAGGAGAATGCCTGATTTTATCTGGGGGATTGATGAGGAGGACACTGGGAGAAACTCCTTTCTCTTTTCGAATAGAAAACTTTCACCTGAACAGGAAGAAGGGGCTTTGGTTTAATATCTCATCTGAAGGATGGCACCTCTGACAATGCAACGCTTCCCCACCACCGGTCCTGATATCGGAGTGTCGACTGAGACCATGAGTTCAAAATCCCAATGTGAGGGCGTGAATCCACAGCCTCCTGATTCAGAGGTGAGAGTGCTACCAACTTAGCCAGGCAGATGTGCATCTCCTAAATGGCAATATTAAGTGACATTGTGGGGAGGGAGGAGGGAGAGGAGGTGAGGTGGGAGGTGGGGTGGAGGTGGGAACAACAACAACAACCTGGATTTATATAGCAGCCTCCATGCCAGATGGCATCTCAGTGCGCTTGAAGGGTTTCACCAGGACCTTAATGGAAATTCAAAACTTCAGATTGAATTTTTACCCCCTCATTGCTTGCCGCAGACTTGCAGGCTTTGTCTCACACCAGAAAGCTTATATTAGGACAAATATGGTTTATTTATTTCCCCCTCATAGCTCATATTGTTCAACAGCTATACTCATGTATTACTGTTCAACCACTGGCTAAGGTACACCGATTCTCTGAGCGCAGTTATTCATTATTATAAATCATTGCTGGTTAATTATTCCCTCTTTCAGCCTCTTGTTCCTTTCTCCCCCTTTCACTATCTCTCTCTCTTTCAGATCTTTGAAACCAATGCATGCCAGTGTATACAATGCTGTTTCACAGTGACGACATTCAAAGCAAAAAAGAGTTATTGATTTCAAAGCAGGTAGTAGCTTCTCTCTCTTTCCAAGCAATTTTTCCCCCTTCCCTACCCCAATCCGACCTCCCCACAGTGAGGCTGATTGAAACGGCGGATGGAGGGATGTAAAACTTTGGATGTGATTGAGAAAGCAAAGCCAAAACAATACTTTAAAATGCACCAAGACAGAGGAACTTAAGGACATAGGTCTGTGTGTCTGCCTGGTGCAGTGATCACACTCTAGCCACATCAGGATTTGGAATCACAGTCTAAGCTGACACTCTAATGCAGTGCTGTTGCATTGTCGGATGTGTTGTCCATCAGTTAAAACATTATAAACCAAGGTCCCATCTGCCTGTTCAGGTGCATGTTAAAGTATCTTTTGTGGGCGAAACACAGCAGTCATTTGCGCACAGCGATATCCCACAATCATGAATTGAGTGATCAATTTATTATGTTTTTTAAGAAACAACTGAGTTCCTACTTACTGTTGTGTAATCAGAGGTGTATGGAGAAAGGAAACTTGCCCAGTGTTTTGCCCTGCTGGGAAACCCTTGCTTTCATCTGTGAGGCGAGCGCTCTAACCACTGAGCTACGAGACTCTACGAGTCTGATATACAGAACTGTTGAAGGAGATCACAAGGATAGTGGGACTGAAATGACTCTTGAACATTTAATAAGAAGATCAAGGACATGGATACAGCTGTTAACTTTTTTCAGGCTAATTCATCCAATCCAAATATGTATTTATATTCCTTTTTTTTTTGCAAGAAAAGCAGCCAGAGTGAATCGATCAAAATAGTGCCATTATGTTTGAAAATAACTTTTATCTTTGCTTAATGAGATATGGGCCTTCTGGTGCTCAGCCCTCAAAAGGTATCTTTTATATCGAGAGAGGATGAATTCTTTCAGATTCAGTCAGCACTGTCCTCGAGAGGCTTATTATTGTCCTAGGAGATTATTATGTTGTTAGGTGCATTGTACTCTGTGTATCTGTGCACAGAATGCTCAGGCGATAAACAGTTCTTCTGGCCTCCTGAGCTTATTCTCAGGATCCCCTGGAGGCTGGCATCTCTGACTGCTATACTGCTGTAGACATGCTGGCTTAGACATGTATTGTCAGCAAAGGAGCTTGATAATGTCAATGCCTTTCTAGTTTCCATTATCTCTCTCAAACTTACCTCTGTTCCTTCCAGGGATTCTGACATCAATACCAGTGAAAAATTCTGCCGCTAGCCATTATCACCTTGGAAAATGATCGCCCTCCCTCTCTCCACACCTCACCCACCCTACCCACCAATGCTCGCCTCGCTCTAATCCAAGCAACCTGGTTGTTGCGTTCACCCACAAAACATAATCTGTCCCTTTTAAAGTAAATCCTGTGACATCTTGCACAATCTTTATTGAAAACTAAAGGGAGGAACAGTGTGGGTGATATTAAGAATGCATATATTAGGGAGAATGATAATAATAGTCCTTGCATTTGATATAGCACTTTTCATTTCTTCTAGATGTCTCAATGCGCTTCACACAACATACTGTAAAGTGAATTGACTGTATATTTTTGGGGGCGAAACATGACAGCCATTTGCGCATAGCAGTATCCCACAAACAGTCGTGGATTGAAAATGACCAATTAAATTTTTTTTAGGAATTATTATTAGGCGTGTGGAGCAAGGAAACTTGCCCAAGTTTATGAAGGAAAGATGCTATGGAAAAAATAAATGTAATCATTGACCATTTTAAGTTTGGATCAAGAAAACAGGGGCTCACAGAATCATTCAATTAATACTGTGCTGTACTCAGATCCCTAAGTAAAAATTGCAATTACAGAACATTCAGAGACAAAATGATATGTGACCAGATCGTAATTGGCATAACAGATACTAGATTAAGAAGAAAGCTTTTGAAAAAGAGGATCTGATGTTAGACTTGGCAATGGACATAATAAGGATGGAAGCGGTGGCTAAAATAAACATGAGAGACATGGAGAGAAAAACAGAAATGGAAATAGAAGAACTAGCCAACAGGTAAAGTTGGAATGATGCAGATGAAGAGTATGGAGTGCAGAGAACATATAGGTCAAGAGGGAGGCTAAACAGAATGGACAAATGTGGCAAAAGGGGATTAGAACATTGTATGAGGAGAATGTCACCAACAGCAACAACTTTGATTTATATAACCCCCTCCACTCCGGACGGAGTCTCAGAGCGCTTGACAACAATGGATCCTGGGACTGAGCCAGGGGCAGTTGTAGAAAGGTGACCAAAAGCGCGGTCGAAGAGAAAGGTCTTTAGCTGTGACCTGAAACTGGGAAGAGAGGGGACGAGGCGAATGTCTTGCAGAAAGAAAAGAATGCTATCAGTGGAAAAGATATGTGCATTATGCAGGAATATACAAGAAAATATAAAGAGATATAGAATATAAAGCACAGGAATAAATTCAAGCAGAAGCAAGACAACAACAACACCTTCGATTTATATAGCACCCTCCACGCCGGACGGCATCTCAGAGCGCTTGAGTACAAGACAGTACAAGTGGTCAAGTAACCTGAGGAGAACCAGAATAGGGCAAATTAAATCAACAGAATATGAAAGGAGAGACAGCTCTCAGATATAGAATCCAGAGAAAGTGAATAAGAAGAGGAGTATGTAGAACATTGAAGCAGTGGAACTCATAACGAGAATACACGCAAAAGAAAAAGAAAAAAAATTAGAGGATGGTATATATATGGTATAAAAAAGTATAGAGAGTAATTCAGTGCAAATTAGATACAGGGGCACAGGCCAATGTAATAGCATGGGAATAATATATAAAATTGGGAGAACCAAATAAAGAAATAATGTAGAAAGGGAAAGGTAAACTAATGGTGCATAAAGAAGAAAAAAATTAAACAGTGGACAGAGTAGAGATGACAGTAATAATAATAATCCTTGCTTTTGAGGTAGTGCTTGTCGCGACCACATCACTCCCACCCTCGCCCGTCTCCACTGGCCCCCCCGTCACCCAGAGGATCGAATTCAAGATCCTTGTTCTCACTTTCAAGGCCATTCATGGCCTTGCCCCCGCCTATCTGTCTGACCTACTGTCTCCCTATCAGCCTGCCCGCACCCTCCATTCAGCAGACTCGGGCCTGCTCCGCATCCACTGCCCTAACCGCCAAACCATCGGTGGCCAGGCTTTCAGCCTCTCTGCTCCCACACTATGGAACTCCATCCCGCAACCCCTCCGCCTTGCCTCCTCCCTTTCCTCCTTCAAGGCCGGTCTCAAGACTTTCCTCTTCGACCGCGCCTTTGGCTGCCCCACTAACTCTTCCCCCTCTCCCACTCTCCTTCCCCTTCCCCCTACCCCGACCCTCCCCTCCCGCTCGGGTCCCGACCTGATTATTCAACACTTTGGGACGTCTTCCCGACGTGAAAGGAGCTGTATAAATGCAATTTGGTTGTGTTGTTATTGTTGCGTCTTCTAGATGTTTCAAAGCGCTTCACAGAATATACTAAAAAATTATTTGACTATATATTTGTTATAAAATATAAGAAAAATAGAATACAATTCTACTTTATAAAAATAAATGCTGTTATTTTATTAGGATTGTAAGATATAATAAAAATGAGAATGTTAAAATGAATTGGGAATGTGAAAATACGGGAAAATGAACAAAGGGAGACAGAAAAAAATAGTAGGACAAGATAAACATGTGTTCGGAAAGAGGATTAATGAAAGGAGAGCATACAATACGATTAGAAGAGACAGTACCACCAGTAACTCAGCCATTAAGGAGAGTACCAAAGGCAATAAAAAAAAGGCTGAAAGAATAATTGGACAAGAGATACAAAGACAAAGAAATGGAAGAAACAAGGGCAAGAGCCACAGAAAGAAAAAAACATTTAAAAAAAACAAGAAGCTGCATGGTTTGGAATAAAAAACTTTAAAAAACATAAGGCTGGATCAAAGCAAAAATGCGGGGGAAAGATAAGAACCCCTGATCGTATTGTATAAAATATGAAAAGGGAAAGATATATAGTATAGACAAACATCATGGGAGATCAAACAAAGAACAACAAAGAAAACACAGGAAAAAAAGGAAATGTAGTTGGAAGAGCAAGGAGTGGCAGAAACTATGAGAACAACCAGATGCGGAAGAGAAATAAAAAGACCACAAAGAATGGTAGAAGAAGATTGAAAAAAAGAAGAGAATAAATGAAAAGAAGGAAGATATTGCTTTGCTAAGAGGCAATTGAATATGGATGGTGCAAAGATAAATGGATTCTGGGAAAGTGACTGAGCAGATTAGAAAGAGGTTGATTTGTAAAGTTGGAATGAAAGGACCGAGTGAATCTACATTGTGTTTTGGATTGAATAACATTACATGCCTTATCGCTTTATGTACTCCATGATATTAAAGGACCCTTGTTATCTCAGTATATCACAATATTCATCAACACAGTGAAGGTTTATGACTTGGCTAGTTTTAAGAGCAGCAATAGCATTGCTTTTCACACAACTATTTGTCCATAAATGTAATAATACTACATCTTCAGTCACAAAAATAATCACCTCCATGAAACCCACCACGTGTTCACTGGACCCCATCCCCACCCCCCTCCTCCGCACCCAGCTCCACCTTCTGGCGCCGCTCATTTCTGACACCATCAACCTTTCCCTCTCCTCAGGCACCGTCCCTACCTCCCTTAAAACAGCCACCATCACACCTATCCTGAAAAAACCCTCCCTTGACGCATCGCAGCCATCAAGCTACCGACCCATCTCCAACCTCCCGTTCCTTTCTAAGGTCCTTGAAAGAGTGGTTGCCTCCCACCTCCGCTCTTTCCTCTCAACTCACTCACTCCTTGAAGCCCTCCAATCAGGTTTCCACCCTGCTCACAGCATGGAAACTGCCCTGGTCAAGGTTACAAACGACATCCTAACCACCTGCGACCAGGGCTCCCTCTGCCTCCTCGTCCTCCTTGACCTGTCTGCTGCGTTTGACTCAGTCAATCACACCATCCTCCTCCAACATGTTTCCTCCCACCTCAACCTTCAAGGCACAGTCCTTGACTGGTTCCATTCCTACCTGACCCACCGCCTACATTTTGTATCTTCCAACGGTTTCCCCTCAAACCCCCGCACAGTTTCTCACGGCGTCCCCCAGGGCTCTGTCCTCGGCCCCCTCCGTTTCACCATTTACACGCTCCCTCTGGGCGATGTCATCTGCAAACATGGGGTAAATTTCCACATGTATGCGGACGACACCCAACTGTACCTCTCCGCCTCATCCCTCAACCCCCAGACCATCGATGTTCTGACAGCATGTCTGTCCGACATTGAGTCCTGGACGAGGGACAACTTCCTCCAATTGAACATGAGCAAGACCAAGGCCCTCCTGATTGGCTCAAGCCAGCGCCTCCGCACATCGGGCGCTGCCAGCCTCAACATCCAAGGCTGTACTCTCCACCTCACAAAGCCAGTCAGGAACCTCGGCATCACGTTCGACCCCAAACTCTCCTTCCTCCCCCACATCCGTGCCTTGACCGGCACCGCCTATTTCCACCTGCGCAACATTGCCAGGCTCCGCAACTATCTCACCCCCCACGCTGCCGAAACACTCGTGCACGCGTACATCACCTCACGGCTGGACTACAGAAACTCTCTCCTCGTCGGCCTCCCCAGCTTCTCCATTCACAGGCTGCAGGTCATCCAAAACTCTGCAGCCCGTGTACTATCCTGCACCCACCTCCTCGACCACATAATCCCCACTCTCTCCCGTCTCCACTGGCTCCCCATCCTCCAGAGGATCGAGTTCAAGATCCTCGTCCTCACCTTCAAGGCCTTACACAGCCTTGCCCCGTCCTATTTAACTGATTACTCTCCCCCTATAAGCCCACCCGGACCCTCCGTTCAGCAGGACTTGGCCTGCTCCAAGCCCCCCGCCCGAACCACCCCACCATCGGAGGCCGGGCCTTCAGTTTCTCCGCTCCCACCCTATGGAATACCATCCCACAATCCCTCCGCCTTGTTTCCTTCCTTTCCTCTTTCAAGGCCGGTTTGAAGACTTTCCTCTTTGACCGTACCTTTTGTTCGCCCCCGAACTTTTCGACCTCCCCTACGTGTTTCACCCCTTCTTGAAGAATCCCTTCCCAGCTCGGGTCACACTCCTCCTATGCAGCGCCTTGGGATGTCCTCCCGACATGAAAGGCGCTTTATAAGTTTAAGTTGTTGTTGTTGTTGTTGTTATCTATTTGATAGAGGAGACCTGCAGCTCAGTGGTTAGAGCACTTGTCTTATAAGCATGAGACCTGTGTTTCGAATTCAGTCAGGTCAGGGAGAAACCTTGGGCAAGTTTCTTTACTCCATACGCCTAATAATAATCCCTCTAAAAAAAAGCAATGAGAAATTGGTGATTTTCAATCTATGGCTGTTTGTGGGTCACTGCTGTGCACAATTGTCTGCCACGTTTCACCCACAAATATACAGTCAATTCTGTATATTTTGTGAAGTGCTTTGAGACGTCTAGAAGATGTGAAAAGCGCTATACAAAATGCAAGGATTATTATTATTATTATCAAAGAAGTCAAATGAACCGCATGATAAAAATCTTCTGTAGAAAAGGTGATGATGAAATGATACCAACTATTTTGCAAGAAAACTGTATAATTTGTAGTAACTCTCTTGCCTCTGAATCTACCTCTTTAGGTGAATCTTAAAAATCCAATGTCACTATTTGAAAAGAGATTAGAGTTTCTCTCAATGTCCTGGCCAACAATCCCCCTGAAAAAAAAAAGATCATTGACTTCAGAGTTGTTTGTGGAGCATTGCTGTGTGCAAATTAGCTGCTGCATTCACCTACAAAATACACAGCCACTACACCTTCCAGTAAAATCCTGTGATGAGCTTTAAGATGTCCTCCCAACATGAATGGTGAAAGTCGCTGTAGCCAATGTAAGAAATATTTGATTAATTTAAGAGCTAAATGGGGAGAAATGCCACTGGATTTATTATTTTTGGAACCCCAAGTTCTACCATTGTCAAGGTTGTCTCCATATTTTTGGTGCTAGAGTCAGTTGCCTGGACAACATGTAGTTCAAAGTTCCCTTCTCTTTACAGAACGCAGGTATTATTATCCTTTCAGCTTTCCTGCTGCTGCCTCTTGAACTGGCTGTTGTTTCCTCTATCCCAGCCATGGTGATATTTTCGTCTTTCCTACATAGTCCTGTGGATATGTCTTCCAAAGAATAAAAAGCCCCAGGGCAGTTTCACAGGTGATTGACTGTCAATCATGCCTGACAATAAACCTGACCATTACATGACCTGTGAATGCAGAAGGAAAGTAGAAAGAAATGGAATTGATTTTTTTTGGATGCACTTTACTGAATTTTCTTTTTCTTTTAGAGAGAGAGCAAGAGAACATAGTTGCGGGATTTGCCTAGAGATTATTTCTGTCTTGCTTTTTAAACTTAAAAAAACACAAACAGGAAAATCTTGTATTTTCCTCAAAGTCATTTAACTACTAACGGGTTGAGTCAGCTGACAGGTCAGAGATTTGTGATGGGAGTGTTTTGAAAGGAGCAGAGCCATTTGATCAAAGAAAGGGATGGAGGGGATTAGAAAGAGAAAAAACTAGTTTTCATTGTTCAGTCTCAATGGAGATTGAACGCTCTAAATTAACATTCTGCCAGGAATAACACATGCTCTTCTATAACTGCATCATTACAACAACAACAACAAAATAGCATTTGTGGAACACCTTTCACATCAGGAGAACATTGCAAAACAGTCAGGGGTCAGGACCCGAGCACGGGGGAGGGAAGGCAGAGTTGGAATGAGGGAGGGCAGAGAGGTAGGGGGCGGCTGAACGCACCGTCAAAAAGGAGGGTCTTGAGTCGGGCTTTGAAGGAGGCAAGGGAGGGAGCAAGCCGAGTGGATTGTGAGATGGAGTTCCGATGAGTGGGGGGCAGAGTGGCTAAAAGCCCAGTTGCCGATGGTAGGGCAGGTCAGGTGAGAGTATTGAGGTGCTAGGGCAGGAAACAATTTGTATGCGAGCATGAGGATCATAAAATCAATTTGTTCTGCCAGAGGGAGCAAGAGGAGCCTCACAAGGATGAGGGTGATGGAGATGTATGGTTTAATACCTAGAAGGATACAGGCAATGGAGTTTTTAATCATTTGAATTTTATGAATGGTGCAGCTGGGGAGAACAGAGAGATGGGCATTGGAGAAATCAAGGTGGGAGGTGACGAAAACTTAGATAAGAATTTCAGCTGTGTTGAGTGTAAGGTAGGATCAAAGACGGGCAATGTGGCGGAGGTGGAAGAAAGCAATCCTGGTCAGGGACTGAATGTGGGGTAGGAAGGATGAGATGAGAATCAATCCTGATGCCTTGGTTGCACACAGGTTTGGTAAATCAGAGGGATAGGACGGGGAGATTATGGAGATCAGAACCAGAAGACATTTACAAGAACCAAGGAGGATTGCTTCCATCTTGTCAACAATCAGCTGCAAATGTATGCATTCCCATTGAAACACGTAGAGTGGGGAGGGTGTAGGACAAGACACAGTGGTGGAGAATAGAAGTCCAGGGGTTAGGAACACAGATAGTGTTGTTGGATTGGATAGCAATCCTCCAAATACAATTTATCAGTCACTTTGTGGCTATTGGTGGTAAATCATTGTGTACAAATTGGCTGCCGTGCTCACCCACAAAATACAGTCACTACACTTTACAGTAAGCAGGGCACATCCCTTCGGAAAGAGAATGCTCATTCCTTTCCAAACGCGGGGAGATTTACTTGTGTAGGTGGCATACATGGGTAAAACTCTTGGTCTGGTTTGGGTCCTCTTAAGCACAGTGATGGGTTTCCACGCGTGTCACACAGCTGACCAAACCAAAAAAAAGTTGTTGAATAGCACCGCAGATTGTTACATTCTCATAAACAGGATTTCACTTCCAAAAAAGACAGTGACATTGACAATGCAGCACTCCTCCAGACGAGGGATGAGTAATAAGCAACGATTAGTCACGCTAGGGTTCTTCAGCCTTGAAAAGAGACATCTCAGAGGGCACCTTATGGAGGTGTAGAAGGCTTTAAATGGGGTTGCAAAAGTAAACAAACCCTGAACAATACTGTCAGACATGACAAGGCAACAGGAGAAGATGGCATGGGTTTTGAGTTTCAATGGGTCATTTCAGTACAGATGTTGTGAGCAACTGAGTTGAACAAGCATCTGAATAATAATAAAAATAATGATAATAATCCTTACATCTGTATAGCACGTGTCGGGTCACTGAAAAAGAGGTTTGCAGGTTATACTGTAAGCTATCTGTAGGCAGAGATGAACAAATCTATAATAATACACTTTACATTAGACCATAGTGCCTTATCACATTGTTGGGACTTGTCTAAGTGCTTCACAGAATATTTTGTGAAGTGGACTGGACTGTATATTTCAAGGGCAAAATCTAAGTAAAGAGAAAACGGAATTACAAACCTGGAACTTGCTGGTAAATAAATTTTACAATAAATTAATCCATTTCCAAATTAACAGTGTCAGGTAATAATAGAATTGTAAGTGTCTTGTACTCAATGTAGGGACTCAAGGAAGGCAAGCTTATGTGCCTTGGGACGTCCTCTCGACGTGAAAGGCGCTATATAAATGTATTGATTGATTGATGGATCGATGGATTGATGGATCGATGGATCGATTGATTGATTGATTTTCTAAGTCGAAGGCTCTACAGTTCAGTTCAACAGAGAACAGATTTATATCCAGCTGCTGAAAGAACATTGATGAATGAATGCAAAGTGGGTCAGAGATGCTTATTTTTTGGTCAGCCAAATGTCTGACATACATGGAAACCAATCACCATGCTTAAGAGTATTCAAACCAGACTGAGAATTCCTTCACAATACATTGGAACTTCCAGACATAGACTGTTGGATACTTTAAACATTGGTTTCATTTATTTCCACTTCTGACCATATTACCCCCACCCTCGCTCGCCTCCACTGGCTTCCAAATCACACAGACGATACAATGCAAGATCCTGCTCCTCACCTTCAAAGCTCTCCATAGCCTCACTCTCCACTACCTCTGTGACCTTCCAGCCCCCTACTAACAACAAACAACAACAATAAAATTACACTTGTATAGCGCTTTTCACGTCAGGAGGACGTCCCCAGGCACTGGACAGTCATTGTTTCAGACCCTAGCTGGGGATAACCAACCTGCTTTCTCGCTCGGTGGTTCACATTCCCCATCTTACCCCCCCCACCATTGGTGAGTGGGCCCTCCGCCACTCTGCCCCCACCCTCTGGAACTCCATCCTGCAGTCCCTTCGCTCAGCCCCCAACCCTTGCCTCCTTCCAGACATACCTCAAGGCCCTCCTCTTTGATCTTGGTTTCGATCAATCTACTTCCCCATCTTGCTCTCCACCCTCCCCAATCCCCAACCCCAGCTCAGGTCCGGAGCGTCTTGGGATGTCCTTGAAATGTGAAAGGCACTATAGCAATTTAATTTTGTTGTTGTTTTACTTCAAAATTATGGTGCAAAGTGCTTCACAGGATTTTCTGTAATGTTTTGCAGCTGAACTATATAAAACTTGCTTTGCCAGATACCTGATTATAGTGAACATGTAAAATGTCACTCAACACACTAACCCACAGACAGGTAAACATACAACAGGAGTTCAAACACAATTGATCCGACATGAGAACGGGCCAAATGTTAAATGAGCAGATATAAAATTATGGCAGAAGTGACTAGATTATTACAAGTGAGCAACTCAAGTCAATCGACAGATAATTACTGTACTGATGAATAAAGCAATTTCCAACCCATCTAGGGTTGGATTCATCACTGACAGTGATTCTGAAATTTATAATTAGGTTTCTCCTCTTTCACTAATAAATGCTTACATTTATGATCAGGATATTGCATTGCTGCAAATAACTTTCTTAGTCAAAATAGTCATAATAACAATAATAATCCTTGCATTTGATATCATGCTTTTCACGTCTTTTAGACGTCTCAAAGCACTTCACAGAATATTCTGTAAAGTGAATTGACTGTACAATTGTGGGCGAAACGCGGCAGCCAATTGCGCACAGCAGTGTCCCATAAACAGTCGTGGATTGAAATAACCAATTTTTTGTTTGAGGGATGAATATTAGGCGTAAAGAAACTTGCCCAAGGTTTTGCCCTGCCTGGAATTGAACCCAGGCCTCTCGCTTGTAAGACAAGTGCTCTAATTACTAAGCTGCAAGACTCCAGAAAAAATTTCAAGTCGGTCTTTTACATCTGTGATCATTCTTCCTTTGCTCTGCTCTCCCTTTCAATCCTGTTGCCTCACACCTTCCCCCACCACTTTCAAATACACCTTTGACAGCACCTTCAGACATCTAATTTTCCCACCCTCTGGATCTCCATCTCGGAATCCCTCCGCTTCATTGGCTATTTTGCCTCCTTTAAGGCCCATCTCAAGACTTTCCTCTTTAACCATGCCTTCAGCCACCCTTTCAGCCCCCCTGCCCTCCACCCAACTTGATTCCCACCCCTATCTAGGGTGCAAACCCTTAACTGTTCAGGACATCCTCCCGACATGGAAGGCACTATATAAATGTAATTTTGTTGTTGCTTGAGGTGGTAGTATTTCCATGATACTGTTTTGTTGGATCCCAATGTCATACGTTCCATGTTAACCTCCTGAAGAACAACGCAGGCTGTTAGTCTCTATAGCCAGCCATCCAACTGGGCTGAAATCCATCTGCCTCATTTGGCCTATATAGTCAATGGACATCTTAACCCACTTGCCAAAACAGCCTATGATTATCAAACCACTAGTGTGGTATAAATGAAAGTAATTGCCCACTCTTCTGCAGCTAGCAATGCAATATTTAGCTCTTCAATGCAGTCATAAATGAACAGTACCACAACTTATTAATATCAGCAGCCTAAGTTTTTTTTTGGTGTGTGGGGTGGGTTTGATTAACCAGAAATTACTGGGCTAGACTTTCATTAGGACAAATAGCCGTGTAAAACAAGGAATTAATTGAGTAAATCAATCAGCCATTTTTATTAAGGAGTTACTAATCCCAAGTGATGCATTAATTATTCAGATAATAAGACTTCTCTGAGCCCTCCTTTTCTATTATTGATAAGCTACGATCTATCAATGTGACCGTTTGCGTACTGATTTACTCGTGAATGAATCTAAGGCACTCAATTATTTTTCTCCTCTTTCAGTCTCACAGAGAAAAATGCAGCCTACTGAGATGTAGGGTAGTGCTGGTGTCTCTGTGTTTAATGATTTGGTTCATTTTCCCATCCTTAACCTCTCAGGTGCCGACTTGCTGGTAAGTCACTTTGGTTTACGCCTGTTAATCCAGATCAACCTAGGTCCTGTCTGTCTGTTCAGGTGGACGTTAAAGATCCCATGTCACTTTTCAAAAAAGGAATGGGAAAGTCCTGGTGTCCTGGCCAACAATAATAACTATTATTATTAATAATTTTATTATTAGCAGAATCGATTCAATTAAGAATGAGGAAACATCACAATTTTCAGCCCAGGGTAGAGGAAAACGAGCTGAGCAACACTCTGAGTAATAAAGGAATGCGACAAGGGAACATTGAGGCACCTCGCCCCCCCCAACCCATCATGCTGTCTTTCATCTCTCTCATTGTGACATTTAAGATTATGGAGCAGCTCAGTTGAATAGTTATTGTTTAATGGACTCACCTCAACTCTCACTGCCTGGCTCCATCATAAAATTAACGACAATGCTTATTGTTCAGTTATGAAATATCGGTCAGTAATTTCCAGAGGAGGCATTTAGAAGCACACATCAGACTCTTTCATAAACTGTTGTCACTGTGTATCAAGGTAAGTCATGGACATGGATTGAAAATTGGCTGAAAGGAAATGAAGCAGAGGGCAGTCATTAGGGGAAGTGGATCACAGTAGGGGAGGTGCTGTATTTGAATGGGGTGTAATTATCCTCCTATTATTCCTCAAATATTAATGACCAGGATTGACGGATCCTGGACAAGATAATGAAATTTGCAGGTGATGCCAAGTTCAGGGAAAATGTGGAATCAAAAGAGACATCAAAGGTTTTATAAAACTTTATAGGATATGCACGTGGACATAAAAATAATAATCCTTGCATTTGATTTTCACTTTGTCACGATGTCTCAAAACACTTCACAGGATATACTGTAAATTGGTGTGACTTGACTTTGTGGTGAAATGCAGCAGCCAGTCGCACACAGCAATGTGCAGCAAACAGCCATGGAGTGAGTGACCAGTTCTATTTGGGGGATTGTTGGCTAGGAGACATAGAGAGAGAAACTCTCTTCTCTTTTCAAATAGTCCCATGGAATCCTTAGCACCCTACTCAACAGGCAGATAGAGACACCTTACAGATATATAGAATATTTTAATTGAGGTTCAGAACATATAGATGGGCAAGAGTAGCAGAACAAGAGGGTACAGGTTCAGGATAGAAAAGGACACATTTTGGGACAGACACTGAGAAGTATTTCTTCTCACAGAGGATTTTAGTGAATGGAAAATGTTACCAAGAAAGGTGGCTAAGGCCAGGACACTGGATGTATTTAAGAGGAACAGCTTGATACTGTGGTGGAAAGACAGTAAGATGGGAAGCAATCAAACACATTGAAGGACCCTCTTCATCCGAGCTGCTTAAGGTGAACACAAAGTGAACGGAGAGAGAAAAAAAAGACCGAAAAAAATGTTAAATTCCTATCCGCCAACAGAAAAAGAGAAAGGAGCAAAATAGGTTAAGAGCAAAATAAATGTTTAAATAGTTCATCCTGAACCACATATTAATGGCTGTGGTAAATAATGCAGTAGGCGCTGGGTTGAAATAGGGGAACTGGGAGTTAATTAACGTACTGGGTTGTGGCATCTTGTTTTAATTAGCTCTCCACATCCCATTTCATCTTAAAACGATAGAAATGTTGGCTTCCTCGAGGGCACAGGAAACTAATACACTGCTTGGTGCAGTACCCAACCATGCAAGGCAGGAAAGTCCCAGGTTTCACCCAGGATCTTGCTTGATTGTGTCGCTCAGTGTTGCACCAAAGTAAGATCCAACCCATAAATCCAGATGTTTTCTAACAAATAAAGCGGTGAATGAAATCCCCACCAGGCCTAGGAATTCCCCAGCAGTAATTTCAGAATTTCCCACCAATAAATAGCTCTTTCATAATAAGAATAAATAACAAATAACCATAAAGAAAATGTCGATTTTGCTGGCAGTTGTCGTTCAGACAGTTTTTACAGAATTTCAGGCAAATTGTACTGAATAATATTTGATAATTAAAGATATTTTATGATTATTCCTTAGTATTCTACTGGCTCCCCATGTCCAAATGGATCGATTTCAAGATCCTCAGGCTCGTTGGAGTCGGAGGATCCCCTGGTGTCAGAGAGTACAGGAGCTGCAGAGAAACTGGCAGTGAACTATGGTTAAAGTATAATATTGTCTTAATAATCCTTTGCATTTGAGATATCGCCATTTCATGCCAAAACATTTCAAAGCACTTCACAATAGTTACTGTTAAGGGCAGTGGCACCCCGATAACGTGGCGCACCTCCCTATCTCTCTAAGATATCCCCCAACTCATAACTTGCTGCCTCCGATCACCTGGCTCCAGGCATCTGAATGTCCCCCATGCCCTCCATTCCACCATTGGCAGCCGCATTTTCAGCCACTATGCTCAAAACACTGGAAAACTCTACCTCTAGCCCTCTGCATTGCCCCTTCCTTCCCCATTTTCAGATTGCGCCTGAAGACCTTCCTATTTGATCGTGCGTATGGTCACCTCCCCCTTCCCCTGGCTCTGCATTGTGCGCCACTACTGTCAAGTGCTCTGGGATGCTACCCTGTATGAGAGGTACTATATAAATGCAAGTTGTTGTCGGTGTTGTAGATTCCTGCTTTCATTTTATTTTAATCATCCTAATGTTTGAAACGAATACATAAAGCATTGCTTCATCTGCATAAATTTGTATTTATTCCTCCTTTAAATCCCACCACTCCTCTGCACCACCCTACCTCTCTGACCTCCTCTCTCCTCACAACAGCACCCGTTGTCTTCGCTCCACCGGGTCTGGCCTCCTCTTTGTCCCCCAAATCCTCCGCTCCACCATCGGTGGCCGAGCCTTCAGCCACTACGCCCCGAGGCTCTGGAACTACTTTCCTCACTCCCTTCACCTCGCCCCCTCTCTTCCTATTTTCAGGTCTCAGCTAAAGACCTTTCTTTTCGATCGCACTTTTGGTCATCTTCTTCCCCTGGCTCGGCCCCAAGATCCGTTATTGTGAAGCGCTCTGAAACTCCATCCGGCGTGGTGGGCGCTATATAAATCCAAGTTGTTGTTCTGGGTGTGGGTTAAGAGTACCCCTTTGAGTTCAGTCCCCCCTTAAAAAATGCCTTGTTATAATTTACATAGAAAACTACTTAGATCGTAAAGGATTACACAAGACTTTGCAGCACTGAAACAGACCACCTGGAACATGTTTGTATTTACACTCCACATGAGCCCCAAGCACTCCTCAGCTCATCTGTAATCCTCTGTCCCATTCCCTTTTATGTATTCAAGAAGTTGCATCTCACATAAATTGATGCTTTATGCTTCGATATCAAGTGGACCTAACTTGACAAAGAGCAGGAGAGCTTGCCAGACAGTGCTTCCAACGGCACTCTATGCCGATGTAGATGGCCAAACTTCAGAAGTACCCCCAGCACACACCCTGGGATCTCCAAGGCTCAACTCTTGACAAAATAAAATTAATAATCTCTGGAATTAGATACACATGGTGCCCCCTGCTCTTAGATTTTCATTTGTAGATGGGATGTGTGGAAATCTGTTTGGATACTTTTAACACATTGAAGGCACTCAGCAGAAATAATTCAGAGAGTATTTATTATTGTATTATCATACTTAGTGTATTTACTTTAATCAGAAAGCAAAGAGGTTTTTTTTATTGTGGAATTGCAGATCTCTATCCAGGATTAACAAGAGTAAGAGAAAACAAACACTATGTGTCACGTATTACAACAACAACAAAACAACAACTTGCATTTATGTTGCACCCTTCATGCAGGGAGCACTTAACAGTCGTAAAGGAAGGTTTTCAGGTATGATCTGAAAGTGAGGAAGGAGAGTGAAAGGTGGAGGGATTGAGGGATCCCAACATCCCTATTCTTCACCTCCAAGGGCAAAGCGCAGGAAGAGTCAATTCCTGTACTTAACTCATCTTATACTCTATCTCTATATCCTCCAATATATTTCTACAAGGTCTTTTCCAAGGCATCAATTAGTAATAAATATTTACTTTGATATCTCAAGGTGGTTTACAGACATTTAGATGTAAAAGACACTATGAAAAGACAAGGCCTTTTCTTTTATCATTCACTTACAAACA
This sequence comes from Hydrolagus colliei, assembly GCA_035084275.1. Lineage (NCBI taxonomy): Eukaryota > Metazoa > Chordata > Chondrichthyes > Chimaeriformes > Chimaeridae > Hydrolagus > Hydrolagus colliei. Next base: position 148,581,989 of record CM068742.1, read on the forward strand.
ACTGTCTAATTCTCTTTTAAAAAATGTATGTTAGGAAATATCTGTTATGCATATTCATTACTCTGCAGGTGGAAAAGAAAGGATTTTGATCTCATGATCTCTAGATTGTTTCAAGTTCTGTTGGATTGGTTTCAAGATTCTCTTTAAATTCCTTCATGCCCTGGCATCTCCCTACCTCTCCGACACTGCTTACTCCCAACCCACTGACTTCTCTCAAATGGAGTTCTCCTGCTTGTCCCTCATGCCATCCATTACATCATTGGTGGCCACATTTCAACCACAATGCCCTGAAATTCTGCAACACTCTTCCTCCACCTTGCCATTTTCTTCCCCATTTTTAGGTCGCGCCCAAAGACCTTTCCCTTCGAACAAGCTGATTGCCACCTCCCACTCCCCTGGCTCAGCTTCATGCTCTGCCACTGTCAAATGCTCTGGGATGCGTGAGGGGCACTATATAAATGCAAGTTGTTGTTGAGTTTCGATTGGTGTCTTCCACTTGATTCAAACTTCAGTAGAAAGTTGGGGCTAATAAAAAAAACTTATACTCAGATCCTCGTTCAATAAAGCAAAGCACAGCTTGGATGATCGCTGACCTCTGTTCTTACATAATTTACAGGTGTGAGGAGGAAAAAACCATCCATCTATTAATCACTTTTATTGATAGCAAAAAAGATGCGGAGCTATCCAGTAAAACGACAATGAACTCGTAAATAATATATCTTTCTGTGTGAATACTGATGCTTAATTACAGCAAGCAGGATGCATTCGGATGCCTCTAACCGTGAACAGTCAATCTGCTGGTTATTTTAGTTGGGCTCAAACAGGCAATTGTGAATTGACTAAGAAGCGATGTCTTGCAAGTCAGTCATAAGGTCATAAGAATCATGTCTGCTTTATTGACAATTTTCTTTTTTGTTAATGCTGTGCCCTAGGCTCCTCATTAATCTAGCATTGCCACATTGTAAAACATTGATGGCAATCAGTGTTGGATTGTAATTACACCAGTATTATTCCACTGTCGTTCGGTTGTGGTGATCCATGGAATTTATGTGAAGTGCATTATTTTGAAATAATTCTTCGCTAATTAAACTCCACACACGTCCTGGAAGGAGGAAGTGGGGGTGGGGTGGTAGGGAGGAAGAGAGAGAATGGTAAATGGCAATTTCTTTGTACATATTAATGTTACATATGGATTGCATAGGTTTCAGTGTCAAATCTTAGAAGCATATCTTGGTGAGTGGGATAGAATCTGAATGCTAAGCCAGAACAATTGGTGATTGAAGGTAAAGCATGTTAGAAAGTGCAGTCATTTGTTTGGTATCTCACATGAGAATGGCAACCATGCAAGTGCCATATTAATGGAGTCCTCTAGCTCAATGGTTGACATAGCATAAGTATGGTTGCCCTCCAATGTTGAAGTTTCTATGAAGCGTCTATTCCTACCAGAAAGATATGAACAATTACCCCATTGATGGTCATCACATTTAATAATAATGCTTGCATTTGATATTGCGTCTTGAGACATCATAAAGCGCTTAACAGAAAATATTGCAATGTGGATTTGGCCGTGAATTTAGTGGGCGAAACCCATTTAGATTAAGTTGGCTTCATTGGTAGCACTCCACTCTGAAATGGTTCAAGCCCCATATCGGGACTTTGTGCATACAGTTTATGTTGATGCCCCAAAGCTGCTTTGTCTTGAGCTGTCGACCTTCAGACAAGATGTTAAACCGAGATCATATCCGTCTACTCAGATGAATGCTAAAGATCCCATGGCACTATTCAAAAATACAAGCTATTTTATTCCAGTGTCCTGACCAACAATCCTCTGGATAGACTGATCAGTCACTTCAGAAAGGTTGGTGGGACATTGCTGTGTGCAAACTGGCAGCTGCTCTGGCCTACAATTTGCAACTTCTTGTGAGTGAGTCAAATAGCACTACAGAAGTGTAAGTTGCTCCTGCAAGTTGCTGTTATCGTTCTGTATAATTTAGATAAATTACATAAAAGGTTCCGCCAGAAACAGACCTTTCAGCGCAACTCGTTCCTGTCGATGTTTATACATAAAAGGCAATAGAAATTCCCGGTGCAGTGAACACACAATACTAAACACTAGGATTAAAAATAAAATCTGATGTAAAGCAGATGCACTTGTCTGTACTTCTGAGAATATAATACACAAAATATTTAGCCATTTTTCTCCTTCAAATGTTGATCTTCCTGCTGTGAGCATTTGTAGCATTGCCTGTTTCAATTTCTCCCACTGCATCCCCCAGACTTGCTCTCTGTATCTAACCTTGGCACAGGAAATACGTTTTTCCTCCAATTTAATCAAATCTGCACAGTTTCTGGCTTCTCTGAGCTTTGTTCTTTTCAACTCAGTCCTGAGTGTTTTATGATCAATGATAAATAAAAAGACAAAGTGCCACAGGGAAGACATCTCAAAGCACTTTGCAGGATTTACTTTAATAATAATCCTTGCATCTGAAATAACGGCTTACCATGTCGTCAAGATGTCTCAAAATGCCACACAGAATTTTACTGTTTAGGTGGGTGCTACAGACCCAATAAGAGAATGAAGTTTCTCTCTGCCAACACATCCCTCACATAAAACAAAATCGGAAAACGCTGCGAACACTCAGCAGATCAGGCAGCATCTATGGAGACAGGAAAGTGAGTCAACATTTCAGGTCCACAACCCTTTGTCAGAACTAAACACGAAATTGGTCACTCACTCTGTGGGACATTGTTGTATGCACGCTAGCTGCCACATTTCAACCACAGAATACACAGTCATTCTGCTTTACAGTATATGGTTTGAAGGGTTTTGAGACATCCGCGTTTCACCTAAAAACAATTCACTTTACCATATATTCTGTGAAGCGCTTTGAGACATCTAGAAGACATGAACATTACTGTATCAAATGCAAGGATTATTTTTTTCTTATATATTATATATCAGCAGTGTGGAGCAGTCAATAATAAATTAGCTGCTCTTTCTTATTGCTCAGAGAGTTCCAAAAACAAAGGTACTCTACAACATAAATTTTTTCCCTTCGCACGTTTTTATAGGCTAGCCAGGTGTCCGACACTTGCAGAAACCAATTACCTTGCTTGAACATACCCAAACCAAGAGTTCTGCATTTGCCACCTATACAGGCATTTATTTCCACGTCTGAGATGGGATGCAAACGCGCTCTCCAGAGGGACGCAACAATAACAACAACAAAATTACATTGCTAGAGTGCCTTTCATGTCGGGAGGACACACCCTGCTTACCTAATTTCCGGGGGGGTACGAGATTTAGGTTGGCAAGTTCCAATTGTTTGGGGACCTCAGAGTGTGTATTGGGATACTTCTGTACTTTAACCAGATAAAAGACAATCACACAAGAGTTTGCCCTTTTGGTTTGCCCACCCTCTCCTCCCACGTATTACAGCATCAAACTGCTTCTTAAATAAGACCAATTTCCTGGGCAAACCCACTTTTTCCTATCACTTTCTACCAGTCCTTGACTAGTCCAGTTTAAAATCATCAATGTACAAATGTAATTTTGTTGTTGTTATTCAGTCAATGAGGTGTACTTGGTCATCAGATTTAGAAATCTTCACAAATCTAGTTGTAAATTAGATGGGTTGGCATGTTGGAACAATGCTTTACACCTGCATGAATGGTTTCTGAATTTGCTTATCATGTTCTGTTGCTAATATCAGCTCAGTCCTCACTCCTACTTCTGCTTTTTAAGCTTACCCTGTTGAGCTCAACAAGTTAATAGACAACAACAACAACAACAATTTAAATTTATAAAGCGCCTTTCACGTCGGGAGGACGTCCCAAGGTGCTGCACAGGAGGCGTGTGACCCGAGCTGGGAGGGGATTCTTTGGGAAGGGGTGAAACACGTAGGGGAGGTCGAAAAGTTCGGGGGGGAACAAAAGGCACGGTCGAAGAGGAAAGTCTTCAAACCAGCCTTGAAAGAGGAAAGGGAGGAAACAAGGTGGAGGGATTGGGGGATGGAATTCCATACGGTGGGAGCGGAGAAACTGAAGGCCCGGCCTCTGATGGTGGGGCGGTTCGGGCGGGGGGATTATGTGGTCATGGAGGCGGGTGCGGGATAGTACACAGGCTGCAGAGTTTTGGATGGCCTGCAGCCTGTGAATGGAGAAGCTGGAGAGGCCGACGAGGAGAGAGTTTCCGTAGTCCAGCCGTGAGGTGATGTACGCGTGCACGAGTGTTTCGGCAGTGTAGGGGGTGAGATAGTTGCAGAGCCTGGCAATGTTGCACAGGTGGAAATAAGCGGTTCCGGTCAAGGCACGGATGTGGGGGAGGAAGGAGAGTTTATGGTCGAACGTGATGGAGCCAATCAGGAGGGCCTCAGTCTTGCTCACGTTCAATTGGAGGAAGTTGTCCCTCGTCCAAGACTCAATGTCGGACAGACATGCTGTCAGAACATCGATGGTCTTGGGGTTGAGGGATGAGGTGGAAAGGTATAGTTGGGTGTCGTCCGCATACATGTGGAAATTTACCCCATGTTTGCGGATGACATCGCCCAGAGGGAGCGTGTAAATGGTGAAAAGGACGGGGCCGAGGACAGATCCCTGGACACCACAGTCCTGCATAGGAACTTCTTGGTTTCAAAACGAAAGATAATTTGGTTTTACAGGATAAATTAAAAGCAATGCATCAGTTCTCATTCCATCTCGCCTTGCACTTGATGATATTTTCTGATAATGAAAGAAGTGACTGAAGTACAAGTTGTTGTCGTTATCATTATCATGATCAATTTAGATGAATATGGCTCATCCACTGATCTGATTCCTCCAACACATTCACTCAATTACCCAGCCTCTGGCACAGCATCAAGGTGCTTTTTAAATGAACCCGGGTTCCTGGCCTCAATTACCCTTTTTGGCAACCTGTTCCAGTCTTTTATAATATAATAATAATCCTTGCATTTGATATAACACTTTTCACATGTTCTAGACATGCCAAAGCGCTTCACACAATATACTGGAAAGTGAATTGACTCTATATGTGTGGACAAATTAATTACACTCCGGGTAAAAAAACACATCCTGGTGTCTAATGAAATTGCCCTTTTATGATAAAGGGTAAAAGGCCTTGGGTAAGGCATCTGGGGATCCAAACTTAACTGAATGAGTAATATAGCTTGTTGGCCTTGTTTATTGCACTTTTGACATGGTGAGCAATGAGTCAACGAATTGCACCCCCACCATTGTACCCTTTATATGCTCGGTTAACTGGTCTCCAGTTTCTTGTCCCAGTTCTTTGAACGACAGGATGACAGGATGCAGCTGTGAAATGTACAAACACAGCTGATTTAAAGCACAAGTAAAACAGGTTTCATTGATCTAATTTGCGGCACCTGGGATTATGCTGTTGTGCTGTCAATCATTGGGTTGTACAATACAGTACAAATAAGTGACAATTGCACCTTTTCAGGCCAATCGGATCCAAGCTTTATTTTGGTGCCTGGTCCCTCAAGGTAATTGTATTCAGCAAAATGCTTTCTGTTTTCTGCACCATACACCAGCTTTGCTTTTGTATGCACAATTACTTGTTAAATCGTCCAATGGTATCAGTCCTTAAACTGGGGTTTTGTGATGTACTTTAGGCTTATTGGAACATAATGTCTGGTTGTGGACAGGAGGATGGTGGCAATTCTCTTACGCATTTCAAGACAAGATGTGTGGCCCACCAGAAAGCTCACAGAGAGTTCCCTGTACCTACCATCCATCTAGTGAGGATTCAAATCAGCACTTGTTAAATGGCCAACTAGTCGAATGCCCGCCTTGAGCAGAAGGTAAGTGGGGTTTCCTTGGATGAATCTGAGTCCTATCTCCTGCAAGGCAAGTGGTCTAACAACTAGACTACGAGACTCCACTTCTGTGTGAGCAAACGCAGCAGGCTTCAAGATAACATGTCTGGTAACGGGATGTTGGAATCGAACCAGCCCTTCAGAACCGGTCTCTAATCCAGTTCCTGAGCCAAGTGGGTCCATAGTACTCCAGGCACTGTTGATGACAGTACAGCAAGCCAGGCTCATCGGCAGAACTTGAAAGGGTAGACCAGGCACTGGGGCAGGGAATCATCCCACTGAGCTCCTGTTAACCCTACAAACCAAAGCCCTAATGGGTAGGGTAGTCCGAGCTGGACAAGCAGCAGGTTAGCTTACCCAGACAGCAATATCAATGGCTAGTTAAGCAATTAAACTGGTTAGACTCCAGCAGTACCCCAACACCCAATCTGAGATACACAAGATTTGGTTCTTGCTGACCTGCGTCTAATACTTTCCAGAATTAGGTAAGCAGGGTGCATCCTTCCACAGTGCAAATTTCAAGAGAATTCTCTGAAATTTTCATGTTTAGGTGGGATGCATGGAGCTCTCAGTTTGATGTGGATGCTCTGATGTATCGTGGTGGGTTTATACATGTGTCAGATACCCGGCTGACCAGTAAAAAAAATCTTAGGCTGACATGATCACATGTGGTTAATCAGGGGTGGCTGTGTCAAGTCTCACTCACTTGTGGTAAGGTTCAGAATGCCTTGTGTCTAAAATTGTGGTCTATGTTTGACGTTTCTCTCTTTGTAAACTGTCTGTCGAGTTTGCCCACTTGAAAGTGGAGTTCCGTAGTGCAGTGGTTAGAGCACTCGCCTTGCAAGCTAGAGACCTGAGTTCAATTCCTGGCAGACAAAATCTTGAGCAAGTTTCCTTACTCCACATGCCTGATAATAAATCATCGGAAAAAAACAAAAACAAAAACAATAATAAATTGTTCATTTCAATCCACGACTGTTTGTGGGACACTGTTGTACGCAATTGGCTGCCGTGTTTTACCCACAAATATACAGTCAATTCACTTCACAGCAAATCTGTGAAGTGCTTTGATATGTCCAGAAGACATGAAAAGTGCTGTATCAAATGCAAGGATTATTATTATTAATAATAGTATTACGTCTGTTTACCTAGCAATCGGTTAGTATAGTGAATGTAGTTTTAGGCAATTGCAGAAGACATTCATGCTTGCAAGATCCCACAAACGGCCTTGATGTGAATGACCGATTAATCTGGGGATTGTTGGCACACACACACACACCAAAATGCTTTTGTTCACACAAAACATATTGAAAGAATTCTCGTCTCCGTGAAATTAATTCAAATTTGTCTACTCATAACACACAGCAAGAGAACACATCACTTGCCAAAGTCAAGTGGAGCATTGCCTTGCTCAAGGTTTGAGTCCAGTTTACACTGATGGAACAAAGGTCTCCACACTCCCTTTCTCTCTCTCTCTCTCTCTTCCTCTCTGATGGCCTCAAGAACCTGAAGCAAAATGTGTCCTGGGTCAGGATGAATCCAGTTACTCGTGAAAACACATCATTAATGCAAAACTGCTCATCACAATTTGCAAACACAGATGCCTTGGGGAGTATTTTTTAGAGTGCAAAACCTTAACAAAAAATTAAATTGTCGAGATAAAGTAGAAAAATGGCTGTGTGCCAAGCCAGGGCTGTTTGGTGCCTTAGGATTTACTCCCTATTTGAAAGGGACTCAATAAAGATAAATTTGTGTTGTATTGTACATAAGCTAGCACTTGTCAGCCTTGGAAAATAATCATCTTAAAGATGTAGGTATGATGATGCCTAAAGTTTGGAGAAAATTAACCTGGAATGATACTTTCAGATAGATAGGTCAACAACAACAACAACTTTGATTTATATAGCGCCCTCCACACCAGACGGCGTCTCAGAGTGCTTCACAATAGCGGATCCCGGGATCGAACCAGGGGCAGGGGCAGAAAGGTGACCAAAGGCGCGGTCGAAGAGAAAGGTCTTCAGCTGGGACCTGAAGCTGAGAAAAGAGGGGGCGAGGCAAAGATAATGAGGAAGGAATTCCAGAGCCTTGGGGCATAGTGGCTGAAGGCATGGCCACCGAGGGTGGAGCGGAGGATACGGGGGACATGGAGGAGGCCAGACCCAGTGGAGCAAAGACAACCGGTGCTGTTGTGAGGAGAGAGGAGGTCAGAGAGGTAGGGGGATGCAGAGGAGTGGAGGGATTAGAAATTTGAAGGCAAGGGTGAGGATCTTGAAGTTGATTCTCTCTGGGATAGGGAGCCAGTGCAGTCTAGCAAGGACTGGGGTAAAGGGAGAGCGAAGTTTGGTGCGGGTGAGAACGTGGGCGGCAGAGTTCTGAATGAGCTGGTCTCTGTGGATTGTGGAGGAGGGGAGACCGGCGAGGAGGGCATTGGAATATTCCAGCCAAGAGGTGACAAAGGCGTGGTAGTAACATGCATGGCAGGAGGGCAGATTGAAGGGCAGCAAGAACAAGGTTACAATAGATACCAGGAATCCATTCATTTAGTACAGGGTAGTGCACATCAGCTTCACAGAACCCACTATAAAGTGAAGTGACTGGGTATTTTGTCAGTAAATATAGCACACAACAATGTCACACAAACAGCCAACAAGCAAATGAACAATTTTATTTGGGCCGTTGTTGGCCAGGACACCAGGAGAAACTCCCTTCTCTTTACGAATTATGCCAGAGGATCTTTAATGCCAAACTGAACAAGCAGACAGGACTTTGTTTCAATGACTGATCAGAAGCATGGGACCTCCAATAATGCAGTGCTCCCTCATTCGCATGTCGGTTTAGACTCTGCAAGTTCAAAGTTTATCGAGCAATGTGTTCCATCTAAGAAAAGATCGACCATATACGCAAAAGCAAATTGCATTTGTAGCACGCGTTCACTGCCACTTTCGATTTGCGAATATCAGTCTAAAAAATGAGGGAGGGGAGTTTTCTGGGGGTCAATGTTTTTCCCATCTCACCCCTCATTCTGGCAACCGCAAACCGTACGTTGCAATTAAAGCAGTGAATGCCATTTGGATACACAGCAATTTCAACCCTATTGTCATTGAGATATAAGCCCATTTGCTGACATTCGGTGAACACGGCAGAAGTTTTTTTTATTAACAACCGAGGTCTTCCACCTTCCTTGCTAATCCTGCGCAGGACAGAGGGCCAGAAGACTCACTAACCGCCTTGATATCGTTGATAACTGCAGGCAGCTAATTACTGCCAAGAAATATTTTATAGCAAATCTGTTAACTGGCACTTCTGCATGGCTGCACTGACATAATGAGAACAACTGGATCCTGGCTTTGCATCTCCCTCAGTCAGGGCGGCTCTGAACAAATCTCTCCACCAAGAGAAACCTGGTAGGAATTTATTCTCTTCTAACAGCTCCTGCTAGAATGCAACCTCAGTCCAGCATTGCGACTCTTGTTTCAAAATAAATGCCTCTGATAAGTAGTGCAACATCCCCATTTTGGAATAAAAGTCCTTTTATTGTCACTGCATGCCCCCACCATCCCCACATTCCCTCACCCATATGGACTTGTGTTCAGTGAACAACAACAAAATTGCACTTATATAGCGCCTTTCACCTCGGGAGGACGTCCCAAAACGCTGGACAGTCAGGTCGGGACCCGAGCGATGGGGGGTGGGGGGGGGGCGGAGGGTCGGGGTGAAAAGAGAAGTTTCTCCCAAATGCTATTCACTGCTGTAATTCAAGTACTCCGAGCACCGCCCTGTGTGGAGGGCACAACATAAATGCTCATTGCTGCTGTGGTTTGTGAATCTCATGTTTCAGTTGTAGCAAACGCACCCACATATGCGACAAATTAGGTTTGCTCTTTCACATTGTTCATCTTGGTATTGTCAGAGAATGTGATATGAAAGCATGAGGGGCTATAGTTATGAGGAGATTTGGGATAAATTGGGTCTGTTGAGGCATCTCGAAGCACTTCGCAGAATCACATTGTTGAGACTCAAATGTCTCAAAGCACTCGCTTCCCAGAATAATAATAATCCTTGCATTTGATTTTGTGCCTTATCACTCTTCGAGACATCTCAAAGTGCTTCACAGAATATACTGTGAATTCACTGTGTATTTTGTGGGTGAAACGCAGCAGCCAATTGCGTACAGCAGTGTCCCTCAAACAGTCATGGATTGAATGACCAAATCATTATTCGGTCACATTCTCCCAACCCTCAAAAGGTGTGGCTCAAAATGGGTTTGGGCTTTGGACGCAATTTTGTTTTTTAGCCTTATTGAAGGTAAGAGCTGCTTTGATATTATCTGAGCTCCCAGAGATGAAAGATTTGTATGCTATCCTGTTACGGAGACAGCAATGGGCTATCTCTCTAAGGGGAGCCAAAATCTGGGAGGTTACTACTTGTCTGAATAACTGCAGTGGAGGATGAAATCAAACACTTTTTCAAACAAAAATTCTTAAAGCAAACACTCAATTGCATAGTTGCAGCAACTGTCACTGTAAGAACGTGGGTAGGTTTGGTAGGTTATTACACATGTCTCAATGCGTATCTCTTTGACCGTGTTTTTGGTCACCTTTCCTTCCTCCCCTGCTCGGCTCTCTGTTTGTCTCACAAACTGACTGAAGTGACTGACCAGTTTTAACTGAGGAATTGTTAGCCTGGTCACTGGGAGAAACTCTCGGATTAGTCAAAAGGATCTTTAACATCCACCTGAACAGTCAGACAGATGTCTTAATGTCTCAATCAAACGACGGTACCTTCAACAATGCTCCCCCAACACTGTACTGTCATAGCCTAGACCGTGTGAGTTCAAAGTCCCAACACGGGATTGAACATACAATCTTTCGACTCAGTGCTATCAGCGGAGCCAAGCGGACATCTACATCCATTAGATAGAAGAGAGAGAGTGAATTATTAAAAATGGCAATTTGTTTATTTTATCTTGCCTTTACTTTATTTTCTGCCGTGTAAAACTGTTCCGAGAAACATTTGCAGAAGTGTCACAATTGCATTACTATGTTGCTCGTCTTCTAAATCACTTCCCATTCATTTTAATGAGGGGCCAAGTCACTTTAGTGCTTGCTGAAATTGCAGTCATCAAAAAAAAAAGCCTGAATAGCAAACACCCAAGTGAATTGAGGCAAATACACTTTGACCTGTTTTCTCTAAGTGCGACAATTGTATTCCATTTTGGTTCAGGGTTTTTTCTTCTAATTTATGCAGGGATGCAGCCCTCCCGTCTGTAATGACATTACTGTCTGGCTACTTGCTTTGGACGTAATTACTGCAAACTTGTGTTTTTTGCAGTTGATTAAGCACAAGCGTAATGCGTTACCACACAACGACTGGAACACTAATTAGACTAATTATTAGATGCACACTTGACTGAAATAAGCCAAAATGCAATCTTCCGCATCAAATCCCACTCTAATCCACATGCGCCATAAGTCACAATTGAAGTAGAGCTAAGGACCACTTGTACACACAGTGCAGACTGCCTTCCCCACATTAATCAGCAGCAGCAATATCCCATACAAATGGATTTTTTGTCTTTGGCACACGCGTAGAGAGAGAGAAAGAGGAAGGAGGTTGTTATGTCATCCGTCCGTCCGGGCAGGAATCAAAGCCTGGGCAATGCCTTACGTGAAAGGTGCTGTACAAATGTAATGTGTTGTTGTAAACCACCACACTCGTCCAGGAAAGGTGATTTTCTATAATAATATTCCTTGTGTTAGACACAACAACTTATCACATCTTTGAGATGTCTCAAAGCGCATCACAGAATATACTGCAAAGTGAATTGACTATATTTTGTCAGCAAAACTCAGCAGCCAGTGGCACATAGCAGTGTCCCACAAACAGTCGTGGATTGAGTGACCAAATTGTTATAATTATTATTTTTTCACCATCAATGCAATTTACAGGGACAGGGAAGGATCTATGATAATATTTGCATTTCATACAATGCCTGTAAACTTGTGGAGGATGTCTCAAAGTGTCCGACACTGCTCGATGGGTGCCCGACTTGGGGATGGGAGTCAAAGAGGTTGGCGAGGGGAACGATGACCGAAAGCACCGTCAAAGGACTTCTACCTAGGATGGACTTAGAATGAAGTGAACGAGGGAGTGAGTCCTGGATAGAGTTGCAGAGAGCGAATGTTCATAAGCTTGCCCACCAATGGTGGGTCGGATGGGGTAGGGGAGATGAAGCTGGCTGGTGCTTGCTGATTGAAGGGATTGGCCAGGTCAGGTTGGTTGAAGGAGATCACAGTTGTAAAGTGGGGCAAGAGCTTGGAGGGATTTGGAGGTGAGAACGAGGATCTTGAATTTGACTCCCTGGGGGGAACTCGTTTGATGCCAACTTTCACATTGGGAGATAGTCTCAAAAATGCTTCAGAAATGTGGAGTAGGAGTCTGCAATGGGTGGGAGATATGGTGGTGGTGGGGAGGGGAGTCAAAAGAAGAGATAGGTATCTGAAGGTGCAGTCAAAGAGATAGGTCTCTGAGAGACAAAGTGGTTTTAGACCACTTCACCACTACCGCCCACCCTCCCCCACGTCACATAATCCATGCCTTGTGGGGTTGAGTAGGTGCTGGGCAGGTACTGATCAGGCAAGAGTTTGTGGAGCAGAGGGAGAGTACAGTTCATTAGGGACACAGGAGATCACAGAGAGAGGCTGGGTTATATGGCATAGCCTGCAGGTCGAAAGAGTAGGAAGTTCCACCTGGTGGCCAGGAAAATTCCTTCCACATCCATTATCATTCACCTCACTGCTAGAGGTATTATTCTTTGCATGAGATGTTAAACTGAGGTCCTGTTTGCCTGTCAGATGGACATTAAAGATCCTACAGCAATATTCAAAAAGAGAAGGGAGTTTCTCTCAGAAGCTCAGCCAACAACTCCCCAGGTAAAATCGGTCAGTAATTCACTTCATGAAATTTTCCAGGACAATTATTGTGTAGAAATTGACTGCTACATTCATCTGCAAAATACACATTCACTGCACTTTACAATAAATCCTGCCAAGTATTTTGTGACGTGCTCCCAGGATGAAAGGTCTTACATCAAATGCTAGGATTATTATTATTAAAATTGTATTCACCTCAAAAGACTAAAAGGCTGAAGAGAGGCAAAGGCAATGTGAAACCATAACCATTGATGTCCAAATCACCCGAGCTGGGGATTGTGGAGGCAGGGAAAGTGGGTGTAGGAGGATGACCAAAGGCGCGGTCAAAGAGGAAGGTCTTGAGACGGGTCATGAAGGAGGCAAGGGAAGGTGCGAGCCGGAGGGATTGCGGAATGGAGTTTCAGAGAACATGGAGTAGGAGGCTTCCAAGTGGAGGGAGGGGTGCGGTTGGTATGGTGTTACAAAGGTAGGTAGGACCATGACTGTGGAGGGCTTTATAAGTGAGGATGAGGATAATCATTGAAGTTCATATTTGACCCTCTAACTGACTGAGTTCACCAGGAAGGTTGAAAACTTTCAAGAAATGCATCAAATCTGCAGACAATTTGTGACCTGTCCATCAGAACACAATTGCAATAACAAAGAACTTTTCTCACAAGATTGATTTCCTTACAATGAAATTGTTTCAGGGACAAAAGTGTGTGTTTTTTTTGCAGCAAAAACAAAACCCAAAAAAAAGGCACACGGAGAGAGTGTGGGAAGGTTTCCAAGTTGTTCGAATAAAATGAACAATTTTAAAATCATACATATATGTATTTCATCCCCCAAATGGTATATAAAATAAGGTCGAAAGCATTTCTGACTTTGACTCGCAATGTTGAAAGGGTTCATACGATAACAAGCAACTGCACAAGGGTAGCAACTGCGACAGGTATCAATCAAAAGGTACTTGACGCTTTTGAAAATTCACTGACATTTGACAAGCTTTTATTTTTGGACAGCCAGGTGTCTGACACACACAGAGACCCATCACCGTACTTGAGAGTCCCAGAACCAAACTGCTGAGATTTCCACATTTGTATGGAGATTTTCATTTGTCTGGGATGGAGTGCGCACTGCATTTTCTCCACACGGTGACACGCCCCATGAAGAATAATGATCCTTGCATTTGATAAAGTGCCTTTCATGTCAGGAGGACATCTCAAAGCACTTCATAAATTCACCGCAAAGGTGCCGTATCTTTCCAGCAAAAATGTGGCCAAATTTGCACGGCAATTGTAATGTTCCATAAACAGCAGTGAAGTAAAAGGCCAATTTTATTTGGGGGATTGTTGGCCATGACACGAGGGAAACAGTTTTCTCTTTTTGGTTAGATCCATGGGAGTTTTCATGTCTGCCCGAATGCCATTTCCAACAGTGCAGCGCTCCCCACAGCACTACATTAGAGACTGTGTGGGTTCAAAGTCAGGACACGGAGATTGCTCACCCTAAATTCTGGAGGGTATAGGCAGATGTTGGCAACAGGCAAGACTCGGAGAAGCTCCAAAGTGTGCATTTGAGGATACCACTGGATTTAACCAGCTAAACCCAGACATTTTGCAATGGCAAGCACTAGCTGTTTTCTCTAGTTATGGCTACCCACCCAGCTAGAGCTTTGGCGTGCAGGTTAACACAAGCCTTTCATGTCTACCACTAAGGGTAAGAGGGAATCTATCATCCTCGACTCCTGCCAAAGTCTCCTCATTCCCAGCTCTGACGGCCTGAATTTCTTCAACCTATCGCTGAAACTCTGAGAAGCACTCCGAGATTTTATCCTACGTGAAGGGTGCTGTTGTTTTAAATATTACCCTTTTCCGTGGAGTCCTGTAGCTTAGTGATTAGAGCACTCACCTTACAAGCGAGAGACCTGGGTTCAATTCCAGGCAGGGTGCAACCTTAAGTAAGTTTCCTTGCTCTACATGGCTGATAATCATCCCTCAACAAAATACTGTACTGTGATACAAATTGGTTACTTTCAATCCATGACTGTTTGTGGGACACTGCTGTGCGCAATTGGCTGCCACATTTTCCACATACAGTATATACAGTCAATTCTCTTTACAATACATTCTGTGAAGCGCTTTGAGACATCTAGAAGATGTGAAAAGCATTACATCAAATGAAAGGATTATTATTATTTTGAATGGAAGAAAAAGATACGATTTGCACCATAAGAGATTTATCTCTGCAGATGTTCTCCAGTAAATCAGATTAAGTAATTAAATAATAATCATTGCATTTTATCTAGTGATGCCCAAACACAATGCACTTCACAAAGTTTGCATAAAGTGTAGTGACCGTGTATTTATATGCGAACACAGCAGCCAACAGGCCTTTCAATTAATACTGAATTTTATGACTCCTTTTCCAAAGTTACCCACAGGCTTAAATTGTACATCAATGGTTTTGAGGCTAAGACCAACTAAAATGTTCAGGTCTCTCATTCTCAAATTGGATCCCCAGTGCTTGCCTTAGTGACCGCTGAAGGTTTCAATAGAGTTTTGTGCACTCAAGCCTTTGATCATCCTAATTTCACACTTTCCATTTACTCCCACATTCCATTGATCTTTCCCAGAGCTGCGGGCTGTGTAGAGCAATAAATTCTTCCTAAAAATGTATTTCCATTGGCGGGTCTCTTAACTGCATGTTGCAGTTAAATGAATCATTGGGGGAAGCTCTAATAAGGCACTATATCAAATATAAGGATTATTATTATTATTAACATCAATCGGACTTTGACGAAAGACTCTAAATACACTCGATCTGATGAATATGGTTGTAAGACTATGAGATGAAGTACAATGAAGTTAATGTATTGTTTGTGCTCAATACATTAACATTTATATATAGCACCTTTCACATTGAGAGGACATCTCAAAAGCTTCACATTGTTGTGGAATAATCATAATAAATAATAATAACCTGTGCGTTTGATATAACCCCTTATCAGGTCTTCGAAATGCCTCAAAGCACATCACAGAATATACTGTAAAATCAATTGGTTGTATATTTTGTGGGTGCCTTCAGCTGGGAGACTGGAAACTTTCTGGTTTAGATCCTAGTCTGTATTGTCTGCATGCCAAGGGATTTCCAGGATATTTACCATCAATTGGATTCATCGATCCTGGTCCCTCTTCAGTGGGTGTGTTGCATACAGCAGCTGGAAGATGAGAGGCTGGACTCGGCTATGTGACATCCTCAGCGGTTTAATGGGCTGCCGAGACTCACAACCAAACATCAGTCATGATGGGTAGAGTACCAGAGGGCAACCAGTGCCCAGAAGGAACAGAACAAATGCTGAATGTTCATTAGGAGCAGAGAGGATAATAATATTAATAATCCTTGCATTTGATATAGTGCTTAATTACGTTTTTGAGACGTCCCAAAGCGCTTCACAGAATATATTACAAAATGAATTGACTGTACATTTTGTAGGTGAAACAAAGCAGCCAATTGCACACAGCAATACCCACAAACAGACGCAGATTGAGCAACCAAATTATTTGATTTTTTAAGGGATTATTACTTATGAAAGTGATCCTCCATTTGACTAACCAGGACCCTATTTACTGCTGAGTAAACAGAGGTGTTTGGAATAAGGAAACCTGCCTCAGGTTTCACCCCGCAAAGCATACACCAATTGGAGAACAAATCCATTGAGCACACTACAGTATTTTTTTTAAAAAAGGAATAAATTAATACAAAAATTAGGATTTTTATATTAGAATCCCAGGAAACAGTTGCAATATTAACCATCTCTGACCAAAATCACAGTTCTGGAGATACGTAGCTATAAATTCTCTCTGTTTTCCTAATTTATATTGCTGGATGAGTACGAATATCAGCAATATTCTCACTTAGATTTGCAATCAGATCAATCTGTGGTCCTGCTGGAGTATATATGAGCAGAACTAACACCAGCATTGGCCAAAGCACACAGTACTTTATAGATATTCAAGTCCTTTGCCATGATAGTCTGAAATCGCTGTAATCACGGGCAATGCTTTATTGATCACCGCTGCAGAATCATTCCTCTGTCACCCAAGTGGCTGCGCTTTGAAAACCGTGTTAACAAACGCTTTAATTGCCGTGAATCACTGGCACCCTTCCTTAAGGGGATAGGTTTCCTCGTCTCAAGGCCATATTTCAAGTAAGAAATTACATTTACTGCCCCAGCCTGTGTGGAACGGAAACAGCAGCATTGACAGCTTAGAGTCAGATGGTTGTGTGTTCAAGCCACTCATTCAGGACTTTAGAATCAGGTGATCTATGCTGATATTGCAGTGTTGGGGAGAGCGCTGCATTGCAAGTGGTGCCGTCCTTCAAAGGAGATGTTAAACCCAGATCCCGTCTGCCTGTTCAGGTGGGCATTAAAGATCCCTCAGCACTATGCAAAAAGAGAAGGGAGTTTCTCTCTCCCAGTGTCCTTGCCAACAATCGCCCAAATAAAACTGGTTACTCATTCCATGGCTGTTTGGGGCACATTGCTGCGTGCCACTGGCTGCCGCATTTCATCCACAAAATATAGTCCCTCAATCTTACAGTATATTCCGTGAAGTGCTTTGAGACATCTTGACTAAGTGATATATCAAATGCATGGATTTATAATCATTGTTATTAAGTCCCACTTGCATACTCTTATCAAGTTTTGTAAAACCTTTACTGTCTCTTCTGATTCCTCAATTTCCAATAAGTAAAATTGGTTATTCTCTTCATGACTGTTTGTGGGACATTGCTATGTGCCAACACACAATCATTACACTTGACAGTATAACCTGTGAAGTGTTTTGAGACTTGCTCTCGACCTGAAAGATGCTATATCAAATTTAACAATTATTATTGTTGAGCATTTCAGAATCTCAATCTTTCACTATCCTTCCCCATAAGATTTTCTCTCCCATTCCCAGTTGTTGCGGGTTGGGGATAGGAGGTGGGAGAGAGATTGCCTTTGACATTCTGAGATTCCCGTGGAAATCACGGATCATTGAAGCCGCCACATCAGACACGCACCAGAATGTCACTCCATGTGATATCTAATAATATTTGCATTTGATGTAGCACTTTTCACATCTGCTATCTAGACGTCTCAAAGCACTTCACAGAATACACTGTAAAGCAAATTGATTGTATACTTTTGTGGACAAAAATGCAGCAGCCAATTGCACTCAGCAGTGTCCCACAAACAGTTGTGGATTGAAGTGACCAATTCATTTATTTTTCTTGAAGGATTATTATCAGGCATGTGGAGAAAGGAAACTTGCCCATGGTTTCCACCCTGCCTGGAATTGAACCCAGGTCTCTCGCTTGCGAGGTGAGTGCAGGACTCCACATTGCATCATTGAGACATCTCAAAGCACTTCGCTGAGAAACTGTTCCATTTGACACGGAAAATAAATGTGCGATTCATGATCTCTAATTAATCTCACCAAAGGGAATTTAAGGGGGGGAAAGTCTCCACTAATTCTGGTTCAAGACTTGATACGTGATCACCAAAAACCAATAGAGGAGCTGCCCACATCTAATCCATCCAAGGAACTCAGCGTTATTTCAACACCAGTAACTTAACTAATAGACGCAGGAGTGAGCTGGTCCTCTGATGAGGTAGAGGTCAGGAACATTTCACAGTTAAAGGAATGCAAATGAAAATCGCTGTCCGTCTCTTGTGAACAGCGAGCGCATTTGTCCAGGTGAGAAAAATGTGAAGATGGTGCCATCTAGTGCCGAATAAACGCCATATTTTGAGTGTCTGACAAACGTGGAAATCCATTGCCTTGCAATACTCCAAAGTGCCCTGAAAAGTCAAAAAGGGCTTTCAAGAATAACATAAGAATAAGAATAATCCTTGCATTAGGTGTTGCACCTTTTACATTGGGAAGACGTTTCAAAGAGCTTCAATGCAAAGTGCAACGGCTGTGCATTTTGTAAGCAACCCATTTGCTCGGAGCAGTGTCCCAAATACAGCCATGATGTGAACGGACAACATTTTTTGAAAGTCCTCGTGTCATGTTAACTGAAAGCAGTTGTTGGCATTGGTTTGTATACCTTCCATTGAGCCACACTTCAGTCACAGAGGAGAAACCCCACCAAAGGTACTGTCCTTCAGATGAGACGGTAAACCGAGATATCATCCTCCTTTCCAGGCGGAGGTTAAAGATTCCCCTGACATTATTTGAAAATAGAAGGGAGTTTCTCTCATCTAGTTCCCTCGCCAACAATCTCCCAAATAGAATCGGTCCTCTCGAATAACATGCTTCAACCCAAACCTCAGAAGAGTATAATGTAATACATTACAAAATTACATTCCTATGGCACCTTTCACATAGGGAGGATAACCCAAGTACTGCCCAATGGGGTCAATTACTCATCTATCAAATATTTAGTGCATTGCATAGATCCACATGGGTGTATTTTGGATCTTCCTCCCATTCAACTCCCACCAACCCAGATACCATTCTCAATATCAAAGGACGTGAAGCCAGGCCCACACCATTGGTCTTGCAGCTTCCAGCACTGTTATACACATATGCGTATGGCACTACTCAGAAAGAGAAGGGAGCTTCTCCAGGTATCCTGGCCAACAAAATGCAAAATAAAACTGGTCATTCACTCCATTGCTGTTTGTGAGACATTGCTGTGTGCAAATTGACTGCTGCATTCGTCCACAAAAACACAATAACAACAAACAACAACAACAAATTGCACTTATAGAACGCCTTTCACGTCGGGAGGACGTCCCAAGGCGCTGCACAGGAGGTGTGTGACCCGAGCTGGGAGGGGAGTGTTCGGGAGGGGGTAGAAAACGTGGGGGAGGTCGAAGAATTAAGGGGGGAACAGAAGGCACGGTCGAGAAGGAAAGTCTTCAAACCGGCCTTGAAAGAGGAAAGGGAGGAAACAAGGTGGAGAGATTGGGGGATGGAATTCCATAGGGTGGGAGCGGAAAAACTGAAGGCCCGGCCTCCGATGGTGAGGCGGTTCGGGCGGGGGGCTTGCAGCAGGCCAAGTCCTGCTGAATGGAGGGTCCGGGTGGGCTTGTAGGGGGAGAGTAGGTCGGAAAGATAGGGCAGGGCAAGGCCGTGTAAGGCCTTGAAGGTGAGGACGAGGTTCTTAAACTCGATCCTCTGGGGGATGGGGAGCCAGTGGAGACGGGCGAGGGTGGGGGTTATGTGGTCACGGAGGCGGATGCGGGATAGTACACAGGCTGCAGAGTTTTGGATGATCTGCAGCCTGTGAATGGAGGAGCTGGGGAGGCCGACAAGGAGAGAGTTCCCATAGTCCAGCCGTGAGGTGATGTACGCGTGCACGAGTGTTTCGGCAGCGTGGGGAATGAGACAGTTGCGGAGCCTGGCAATGTTGTGCAGGTGGAAATAGGTGGTGCCGGTCAAGGCGCGGATGTGGGGGAGGAAGGAGAGTTTGGGGTCGAACGTGATGCCGAGGTTCCCGACTGGCTTTGTGAGGTGGAGAGTGCAGCCTTGGATGTTGATGCTGGCAGCGCCCGATGTGTGGAGGCGCTGGCTTGAGCCAATCAGGAGGGCCTCGGTCTTGCTCACGTTCAATTGGAGGAAATTGTCGCTCATCCAGGACTCGATGTCGGACAAACATGCTGTCAGAACATCGGGGGTTGAGGGATGAGGCGGAGAGGTACAGCTGGGTATCATCCGCATACATGTGGAAGTTTACCCCATGTTTGCGGATGACATTGGCCAGAGGGAGCATGTATATGGTGAAAAGGAGGGGACCAAGGACAGAGCCCTGGGGGACGCCATGAGAGACTGTATGGGGGGTTGAGGAAAAACTATTGGAGGATAGGAAATGTAGGCAGTGGGTCAGGTAGGAGTGGAACCATTCAAGGATTGTGCCTTGAAGGTTGAGGTGGGAAGAAAGGCGTTGGAGGAGGATAATGTGATCAACTGTGTCGAACGCAGCAGACAAGTCAAGGAGGATGAGGAGGCAGAGGGAGCCCTGGTCGCAGGCAGTTAGGATGTCGTTTGTAACCTTGACCAGGGCAGTTTCCATGCTGTGAGCAGGCCGAAAACCTGATTGGAGGGGTTCAAGGAGTGAGTGAGTTGAGAGGAAAGAGCGGAGCTGGGAGGCAACCACTCTTTCAAGGACCTTAGAATGGAACGGGAGGTTGGAGATGGGTCGGTAGCTTGAAAGCTGTGACACATCAAGGGAGGGTTTTTTCAGGATAGGGGTGATGGTGGCTGTTTTTAGGGAGGTGGGGACGGTGCCAGAGGAAAGGGAGAGGTTGATGGTGTCAGAGCTGAGCGGGGCCAGGAGGTGGAGCTGGGTGCGGAGGAGGGGGGTGGGGATGGGGTCCAGTGAGCATGTGGTGGGTTTCATGGAAGTGATTGTTCTTGTGACTGAGGACGGGGAGGTGGGGGTGAAAGTGTGAAAAGGAGGGTGGGTGGGGGGTGGAGTAACGGATGGAAGGGCGGAGGTGGGGGAAAGATGGGGGGAGGAAATCGCAGAACGGATTCTCTCGATTTTGGACTCGAGGAAGTCCAGTATCTACTCACAACGTGCGTTGGAGAAGAGGATCTGCGAAGCGAGATGGGGGGGGGGGGGGGGGGGGGGGGCGGAGGAGCTGGTTGGTGGTGGCGAAGAGGAGGTGCTGGTTGTCCTTCGCTTCCAGGATTATCCTGGAGTAGAAGGCTGATTTGGCCGTGGCTAGGGCGGAGCGGTAAAATTTGATGCGGTCCAGCCAGATTTGCCGGTGGACCGTGAGGCCAGATTTGAGCCAGGTGCGTTCAACTGCTCACACTTGGCTTTTGAGGGAGCAGAGGTGAGTTGTGTACCATGGTGATGATCGGGAGTGGGAGACAATTCGAGAGGTTAGGGGGTTAGGGTGTGGAGGGTAGTGGAGAGGGTGTTATGGAGGGTGGTGGAGGCAGAGGATGGGTTGGTACAGGAAGAGTGCCACAGGGGGAGAAGGTCGGAGGTTCCGAGGGCAACGGTGAAAGTTTGTGGGGGAATCTTCTTCCAGGGCCGGTAGAAGATGGTGGTGGGTTTGGACAATCACTCCACTTTGCAGCGAATCATGTGAAGCATGTTGAGATGTCATGAGTGCCCCATACCAAGTGCAAGCATTGTTTGCTTGCACTCAGATCTCCATTGCTGCTGAGCAATATAATATGCAGTTATTTAAGTAGGAAACTACTTGTTAGTCGATTAGTGGATCTCTACTCCGGGGGTAGTAATTATTTTCCCAAAACATTGGTCACTGAATCCACGATTCAGTGCACAATTGGCTGCCATGTTTCACCCACAAAACATACAGTCAATTCACTTTACAGTATAAGCACTGTGAGACACCTCTAACAACAACAAAAACAACAAAATTAAATTTTTTTCACACTGGGAGGATATCCCAAGGCACTGGACATTTAGTGTTTTGGGTCCAGATCCGGGAGGGTGGAGGAAAGGGAAGGGGGATGACCAGTGACAAGGCCAAAAAGTGGGGTCTTGGGGTGGGACTTGAAGTAGGCTAGAGAGGGGGTGAGGTGGAGGGATTGCGGGATGGAATTCCAAAGGTTGGGGGAAGAGTGGCTGAAGTTTTGCCCACCAATATTGATAAGGAAGAGGAAGTCGTGATAAAGAACTATATCAAATGCATTATTATTATTTTAATGTGGTGTCTGGCATTTGAGAGAGAATGTTTTTTATAGATCTCATTACTTTGAGACCTGCTTCATGTGTTACCAAATGAAGGAGAATTGGATGGAAAGCCCCATGTATTATAAGAGTGAATATATTTTGCGGTCTGTGCATTATCTAGAGATGGGTGGCTGGCATTTCTAGATGACAGATAATATGCACCCTCTTCCAGAACACATTTTGAGGGAAAAACATTTGGTTCTTGCTGAAGGCAAAGAATAGGATCTGGAAGAATGGACAGACAAAGATCAATCAATCAAAACTTACATTCATATAGCGTCTTTCATGTCGAGAGGATGTGCCAAGGTGCTGTACAGTTAGGTATGGACAAGAGCAGTGGGGGGGGGGTCAGGGCAGGATGAAGGAGAGTAGGAAAATTGACTGTATATTTGTGGGCGAAACGTGGCAGCCAAATTGTGCACAGCAGTGTCCCACAATAGTCATGGAAGTGGGATTAGGGGAGAAAGGGGGGAAAGATGGCAAGGGGAGGGGTTGGGGGAAGGAGAACAGGAAAGCCGACTGTACATTTATGGGCGAAACAAAATCAAAGATGATTTTGAGATGGATCTCTTTTGTGTCCCATTTCACTTGTTACTGCCCATTGCATGCCAACAACAACAAAATTACATTTATAGAGAACCTTTCATGTCAGGAGGACACCCCAAGGCACTGAACAGTCATTGTGGAGGGGTGCAAGATAGATAGGAGGGCGGCTGAAGGCACGATCAGAAAGGAGGGTTTGGAGACCAGCCTTGAAGAAGGCAAGGGAGGAAGCGAGGCAAAGGAACTGTGGGTTGAAGTTCCAGAGAGGCTGAATTCGAGCTAGGGATGGGGAGCCAATGAAGTTGGGTGAGGGTAGGAGTGATGGGTTCATAAAGCCTGATGTGAGAAACGACATAAGAAGCAGAGTTTTGGATGATCTGCAGCTTGTGAAGGGAAGAGCTGGGAAGGTTGACGAGGAGGGTTTCCATTGTCAAACCTTGATCTGACGAATGCACAGGTGATGGTTTAAGCAGCCAGGGGTTGAGGCACTGGCGGAGTCTGGCAATGTTACAGAGGTGGTGGAAGGCAGTGCTGGTCATGGCGCGGATCGGGGAGAGAAAAGACAGTTCAGGGTCAAACAAAACTGGCTTCATGAGATGCAGTGTGCAGCCGTGGATGCTGATGTTGCCAGCACCCAAGGTGCTGATGCGAGTCAATCAGGAGGGGCCGCAGTCTTGCTTACATTCAGCTGGAGAAAGTTATCCCTCATCCAGGACTTGATGTTAGACAAGCAAGCCATCAGGACGCCAGTAGTCCTAGAGTTGAAGGTGGAAGTGGAGAGATAGAGTTGGGTATCATCTGCGCACATATGGAAATTTACCCCATATCTGCGGATGATGTCACTGAGGGGCATGGGTAGAAGGTGAAGAGGAGGGGACTGAGGTCAGAGCCCTGAGGAACGATACATGAGATGGTGCGGGGGCTGGAAGTAAAGCCGTTGGCAGACACAAAGTGGAAACGGTGTGAAAGATAGGAACTGAACCAGTCCAGGGTGGAATCTTGAATTCCATCCTGAGGTGAGGTGAGGTGAGAACAGAAGTCGTGGAGGAGGATTAAATGTTCTACAGTATCAAAGGTGGCAGATAGGTCAAGGAGGACAAGGAGACAAAGGGACCCCCAGTCAAAAATGGTCAGGATATCATTTGTGACCTTGACCAGAGCAGTTTCTGATTGGAAGGGCTCATGTAATGAGAGGAAAGAGCGAAGCTGGGAGTCAACGATTCGTCATGGACCTTGGACAGGAAAGGGAGGTTGGAGATGGAATGGTAGAGGTATGCCAAGGCTCATATCTGACATTGCATCAACAATAACAATAACTTGGATTTATATAGCACCCTCCATGCGCTTCCCAATAACGGATTCCGGGGCCGAGCCAGTGGGAAGGGGAATAAGGTGACCGAAAGTGTGGTCGAAAATAAAGGTCTTTAGCCGAGACCTGAAGGTAGGAAGAGAGGGGGTGAGGCGAAGGGAGTGAGGAAGGGAGTTCCAGAGTCTCGAGGCATAGTGGCTGAAGGCACAGCTGCTGATGGTGTAGCGGAGGCTTCAGGGACAAGGAGGAGGCCAGACCCCAGTGGCATCTCCACTGAAATCCATCTCTACATTACCTTTAGGCTGTGTGTCATTATTATTATTATTAATAATGATGAGGATTAGTATTAGAAAGGTTGTCATAAGAATGTACAGGCTCTAAATAGACAACTGCCAGTCCTGAAATAATTTCTCTCCAAAGAGAAATTAATTTCCCTTCTCCAGTTCCATCCCAGTGCCTCGAAGACTTAAGCAAGAATGGAACAATGACCACAATTTGGCGTTATCAATCAGGAAAATCACAGGCACGGGAGGCGTAGATAATGCAATAGGTATTTTATACATTCGGATGCTCTTTTGACAACAGAGTTCAATTTATATAGTTGGAAGAAAGTAGAGAGCAAGATTACTTACTCTTTCCCTACAATTCACATTGACGTTCTTTATGCTGAGTTGGCATTCTGTCTCAGCAGAGACAAGGCTCAGAATGAACAGTGTCGGTTGCAGGTTGGCTGAGAACTGCTAACACAGCACAAAATGTTTCCACTGACAAGTGGGTCGGTAACCCGAGGATACCGATTTTAAATAGTTAAAAGAAGCAGATGGGAATTGAGGAGAAATCTTTTTAGTCAGCCAATTGTTGGATCTGGAATGCATTGTATGAATAGGTGGTGGAAGTCAATTCGATAACAACTTTGAAGAGAGAATTAGGTACTTATTTGGGGAGGATAGGTTTGCAGGGCTATGGGTTTTGCCCACAAATATACAGTCAATTTACTTTACAGTATACAGTATTCTGCAAAGTGCTTTGATATGTCTAGAAGACGTTAAAAAGCGCTATACCAAATGCAAGGATTATTATTATTAAAAAGTGAGGGAGTGGGATTGATTTGGACAGCTTTTTTCAAAGAGCCGACACAGACACAATGGGCCTAATAGTCTCCTTCTGTGCTGTATAATTCTATGATTCTACAAAACTGCAGCTTGAACTGGGTGTTTAGGACCTAGCGTTGCATCCAGGCCATCTGCACACTTGGCTCGGCCGGTGTTTTCTTGCGGGGAATTGCAGCAACACCTTAATGACGTGTGAAAAAGCGTTTGGCATTTTCTTCGTTGCTTTGAGAAGGGAAAAGCACCAAAGGACATCAACAGTGTCGAGACAATGACGTTTGCAGAGCAACGCAAATAATTATTTCTATGTTATTAATGTAATCCCGCCATATGATTTTAAGATTCAATCCGGCAATTTTTCAGGCAGCACTAAACTATCCCTGAGCTTTTACACCTCTTCATTCAGGAAGTACATTTCAATACGTACCTCTTTGATCTCGCTTTTGGCCATCTTTCCAATTCCCCCACCCCTGCCTAAACCCTCCCATCCAGTCTCCTAGCCAGACCACATCAATATCAAGCAGGCAAGACAACTTCAGGGTGTAAAAGGCACTGTATAAATGCAAATTGTAGTGTATTATTTCTATAGTACCCTTCATGTAGGACAGTGCCTTGAACTTCAACCAGGAGCGAGGAGACGGTAACAACAACAACAACAACTTTGATTTATATAATGCCCTCCACGCCGGATGGTATCTCAGAGCACTTGAGATGTAGTCACACACGTTGGTCTTTCGCACACAAATATACTGTCGGTTTTCCTGCTCTCCTTCCCCCTACCCCGACCCCTGCCCTTGCCATCTTTCCCCCCTTTCTCCCCTAATCCCACTTCCATGACTGTTTGTGGGACACTGCTGCTCAAACATGCAATTTGACTGCAACGTTTCGCCCACAAATATACAGTAAATTTTCCTACTCTCCTTCATCCTGCTCTGACCCCTCCCCTCTTGCTTTTGTCCCTACCTACCGTATAGCGCCTTGGGACGTCCTCTCGATGTGAAAGGCACTATATAAATGCAAGTCTTGATTGTTTGGTCTAAAAGTGGGATTTATAGATGGAGCAATAACAAAAGTGCAGAATATTTTCACTCCAGATGGACAGGATCTTAGATATTTCCTGATGGTCTCCGAATGATGGCATCTCAAACAATGCAGCACACGCACCACACATCACTGGAGTTTAAGCCAAGACTATGCAAATTCAAAGTGGGGCTAGAACCCAAAATCTTCTGACCTGGGAACTAGAGTGATACCAACTGGGCCAGACTGATACCCAGGGAAATGTTCCAGTAATCTATCTCTGAGATTTCTATGTGAAGGTGGGTGGGATGCATGGAATTCTCTTACTCTCAAACATTTTTGCATGTTTCAGGCACCTGGCTGACCAAAAAAAAATTATAAACATGTGAAAAACGGGAGAATGTTAAGAACAGGGTCAAATTTTGTATCACAGAAAAAGAAAAATCCTAGCATAGCTCAGAGTGATAGCTTGCAGAGTCCTGTAGCTTAGTGATTAGAGCATTCACCTTGTAAATTAAAGGACCTGGGTTTGATTCCCGGCAGAATGAAACGTTGAGAAAGTTTCATTACTCCACATGCCTGTTTACCTAGCGTTAAGCAGGAACCTGGTAGTCCATTAGTGGATCGCTTTTCCAAAGATAATAATCCCTCAAAAAAAATCAAATCACTCAATCCATGATTGATTTTGGGACACTATTATACGCAATTTGCTGCTGCATTTCACCAATAAAATATGCAGTCAATTCACTTTACTGTATATTCTGTGTAGCACTTTGAGCCGTCTAGAAGACATGATAAATTCCTATACCAAATGTAATGATTGGTATTATTATTATTTCCTGGAATTAAGAATAATAATAATAATCCTAGCATTTGATACAGCGCTTTTGTTTTCTTTTTCTGTGCAGCAACATTCTTTGATTCCTCGATTTGCTTTATCGTAAGCTAACTTTGAAGACAGCAGCTCCCTTTAATAAATAAGATTTTCTAAGTAGATTACTGCATGGGGTAACTCTATCCCTTTAATGCTTTTGAATTTCAAAACCATCCGCTTTTCAAATATCTCAGGCTGATATTTCTAAATCAACCCCCGGAAGCTAATTAGATTATGAGACGCAGTCAATACTCCAAGGAATGTATTGATACGAATACATTTGTACAAGATAATCCATTTAGTCAAGAAGCACGTCTAAACCTGTACAGGACTTGCAATTCGCTTGCGAACATGTGGTTGGATTAAGGTAACAGAATAGATAAGGATTTTATAGAGTGTTCAAATTGGATATCCTACGGTGTTTTTGAGAACAACCAGGGAAGATAATTAAGGGAACGTTCTTATTTTATCCCACTGAAGAACAAGGTACTGTATGTGTTGTCAGAATTGCTATAATTAATCCTTTCACAGTGATATGACCATCTGAATCTCTTTGCAAATTAGACCGAACATGAAACACTGTATACTTCAAACTGAACAGTGCTGACAGAATGCCTGGATCTGATCAAATGAAGATGGCAGGTTAATTACTTTAATTCTGTGTGTTTCAGTGTTTTTGTGTGTGGTTGACTGAAATGTCAAGTCTCATTACTTCCCCTGCATTAGCTGCTTTAATGGCAATAGAAATTCAATAATAATACAATTAAACCTGCGAGACGGACAGACGGACGGACGAATAAATGGACGGACGGTCACACAGCTACACAGGCAGGCAGACGGATGGAAAGACCATAAATAATATGCACTCACAAGGTTTATAGCTAATGTGGTGAACAGCATGCAATGCATTCCTCTTCGACCGTGCTTAATAATCCTTGCATTTGATATGAATCTTAACAGCCTTGTCTACCTGTCCTGCCACCGGTGGCAGGACAGGTAGACAAGGCTGTTAAGAAGGCATATGGGATACTAGGCTTTATAAATAGGGGTATAGAGTACAAAAGTCAGGAAGTGCTGACTAACCTCTATAGGACTTTGGTGAGGCCTCAGCTGGAATACTGTGTTCAATTCTGGTCACCACACTACAGAAAGGATGTGAAGGCATTGGAAAGGGTACAACGAAGATTTACTAGGATGGTGCCAGGATTGAGGGACTTCAGCTATGAGGAGAGGCTAGATAGGCTAGGGTTATTCTCTCTGGAGCAGAGAAGATTGAGGGGAGACCTAATAGAGGTTTATAAGATCATGAGGGGTTTCGACAGGGCAAATAGAGAAAAACTATTTCCACTCGTGGGTGAATCTGTGACTCGTGGTCACAGATTTAAAATAGTTTCAAGGCGCAGTAGAGGGGAGCTGAGGAGAAATTTTTTCACTCAGCGAGTTGTTCGAATCTGGAATGCATTGCCTGAAAAGGTGGTGGAGGCTGATTCGATAACAACTTTTAAAAGGGAATTAGATCTTTATTTAGGAAGAACGGGTCTATTAGGCTATGGGGAGCGGGCAGGGCAATGGGATTGAATCGCTCTTTTCAAAGAGCCGGCACAGACTAGATGGGCCGAATGGCCTCCTTTTGTGCCGTAAAATTCTATGATTCTATGATTCTATGATATTGCGCTTCTCACGTCCTCTAGACGTCTCAAAGCACTTCACAGAATATACTGTAAAGTGAATTGATTACATTTGTGGATGCAACACGGCAGCCAATTGCGTTCAGCAGTGTCCCACAAACAGTCATGGATTGAAATGACCAATTTATTATTGGGGTTTTTTAGGGATTATTATTAGGCGTGTGGAATAAGGAAACTGGCCCAAGATTTCGCCCTTCTGGGAATTGAACCCAGGTATCTTGGTTGTAAGGCGAGTGCTCTAATCATCGCTTTGGGATGTCCTCCCGATGTGAAAGGCACTCGAAAATGTAATTTTGTTGTTGTTGTAACCACTGAGCTGCAGGACTCCACATCTTAAGACATCTAAAAGGACTTCACAGGATTTGACTGTACATTGCAGTCACTCCCCCAGTGTCCCTCCCCCCCCCCCCCCCCACCACCACCACCCCACCTGCTAGGATTCAGGCACCATCACTGTTAAGTGCTCTGAGATGCTACCCAGGATGGAGGATGCTTCATAAGTGCAAGTTGTTGGTGCATTATCAGGATTCAGGGAACTCTGTGCTATCACGGCAAAGATCCTTTGAAAAGCGCAGCATCAAAAGATGAATTTATTTATCATGCCTGTGGAAGATCACAAAGTAAAATTTTCACATAGCTATCTAGTGATTGCCCAAATAACATCCATGCATTCATATCAATATTTTCATGTAAGATCCTCCTCTTCAATGGTGCCATCGGTCAACCCCTTTCCCCTCCCTTCCCTCCACCTTCCCTGATCCCGACCCCAGCTCACATCTGAAACACTGACTGTCCAGCGCTTTCAGATGTCCTCCCGATGTGGAAGGCGCTATACAACTGTAATTTTGTTGTTGTTGTTGAACATTGATCATTATGATAATCCTTTTATTTGATATAGGACCCTTCTATGTGTCGGGGGGAATGAGGGCAGAGGTGGGAGAGATGTCTTAAAGCTCTTCACAGAACTTGACTGTAGATTGTACACACTGTTTATTTTGTGGACCAATTCAGCAGCAGATTTCTGCACATCAATGTTCCGCAAACAGCCATAAAGTGAATGACCAATTCAACCGACATGCAGGCAATCCACAATTGCATGATGTGTTTAAACACAAACACCGGCACAGACTGTATGGGTCAAATGGCTTGTTTCATAGAATCATAAAATCTTACAGCAAGAAGGAGGCCATTTGGCCCATCATGTCTGTGCCAGCTCTTTGAAAGAGCTACCCAACCAGTCCCACTCCTCTGCTATTACTCCATAGCCCTGCAAATTTTCTGCACCATAGAATATAAGAATCTGCTAGGCGAAAGAAGGCCGAAATCCATCCTGTTCGCCATCCACATGACATATTGTTTCCCAAATTACAGACTGTATCTCCAGATACTATCTCCTAACAGAAATCGATCTAATTTGTTCATGAAATCATTGGCACTTTCCACTTCCACCATCTCCCTAGGGAGCCTGTTCCGTATGTTTACTACCCTGTACAACTCTATGCAAGAGAACGTGGCTTGAGCAATAATCCAACCCTTTGCCTCAAAGAATAGGGATGAGACACTTCAATTCAGACATGTTCCTTGGCTTGGCAATTAGTTTTCCTGACCCTAGAAATGACCAGACACAAGACAAGTCTTGCTCAGTTATCTTCCTCCCAGCTACAGTCTGCTTGTTTGAGAATAATCTCCCTTCATATTCCTATATCTAAAGTAATAGGGTGCGAGAAACTAATTCAGTTACTTTATATCACCTTGAGACACACTTTACGTGCGATGGTGGGGGATGGGGATTTTGTACTTCCTTGTGACTGCCATACAGGCTGTGTGTGTCAAAGGCTAGCAGCGTGTAATGTAAAAGATGAATTGAAGCCTATCATTGCGGTGCCGAGATGAAAAACTGACAGATCATAACAAAAAGAAAAATAGTTTCCATTTCTGGCTACTATAAGTAAGAAAGTGACACCAGGGAGCTCCTGCTCTGAAAAATGAGTGCGATAAGCTGAGGCAACGGAGAGAAGGGGACTTTAGAGAGGTGACCGTGTGAATAAGCAATTTGCATTCCACTGTAACTGTGCCTGATTATTACACTTGCAAATGCAGGGGAGAAATATATCAAAAGCAAATTCAAAAATGCAAGGATTTTTGTTATCAAATGACCAATTTGTGCATAGCCTACTGTGGGGTGGGAGAGAGGTAAGCTCTTAGACCTAACCTGGCTCCAAGGTGTCAGGCTTGGCAGTGAAACGTAAGAATCAAATAAAGCCTTGGGTTGTGAAATTGGAACAACAACAACAAAAACACATTTATAGAACGCCTTTCACGTCGGGAGGACGTCCCAAGGTGCTGAAGGTTGACTTAAGCTGACCTAAGCTTCCTGACCTAAGCTGGTCTACAGATTTCCAGATCACCACTCACAAAAGATCAGCCTGACTGGTTGATAAGACTTGATTCAGGGGAAGAGATTCTTCCCACTCAGTTCTTATATGTCTTGCCTCTGAATCGCGAAGGTTCTGGGTTCAAATCCCACCTCGGGACTTTGATCATGTATAGTTTGGGCTGACATTTCAATGCAGATTTGGGAGAACTGCTACATTATTCATGGTGCCATCCTGCAGATTAGACGTTAAACCAAGGTCCCGCCTGCCTTTTCAGGTGAATATTAAAGAGAAAGGAGTTTTTCCCCATATCCTGGCCACCAGTCCCCAAAATAAAAGGAGTCATTTGCTTCACAGGAAATTTGTTTACCTCCAAAAGCAGTCATTGTTTTTGTCATTAATTTCCTGCTTTCTTTGGAATATTTCAACCTCCCTGGTGGAACATCAAATGTAAGAATTGCTGTAAGTATTTTTCTCATAATATTTTATTAAATATTACATCATTTAAAAAAATGATCATCCCATTGTCTGTTCAGGTGGATTTTAAAGACCCTGTGGTGTTAATCGAAGAGTAGCAAGTTTCTTCTGGTGTCCTGGACAGCAAAAATCAAGTAAATTTGTTGTCTCACTTCATGGCTGTTTGTGAGACATTGCTGTGCACAACTCACTGCTATGTTTCGCCCACAATCTATGCAGTCAATCCACTTTACTGCATATCCTGTGAAGCACTTTGAGACATCTCATTGACGTCTGGAAACTCCCTCCCTCACTCCCTTTGCCTCTCCTCCTCCACCATTCCTATTTTCGGGTCGTGCCTGAAGACTTTTCTTTTCAACCGCGGTTTTGGTCACCTTTTTCCCCCTCCCACTGGCTCGGCCCCGGGATCTGCTTTGTGAAGCACTCTGAGATACAGTCTGGCATGGAGGGTGCTATATTGTTGAAAAGTTGCTATATAGAAGAATTAAATCCTACAGCAAAGAAGGAAGCCATTTGTTCCAGCCATTGTGTCTGTGCCGGCTCTTTGAAAGAGCTATCCAATTAGTCACACAACCCCGCTCTTTCCCCATAGCCTTGAAAAATGTTCTTCCAAATGTAATTCTTTTTATTATCATTATCATTATCAATTCAGGAGGCCACTCAATTGTTGCGACTGGTTTGTCGGTGTTTACTCCAACTCTTCACAGAATATACTGTAAAATGAATTGATTGTATATTTGTCGACAAAATGCGGCAGCAAATTGCACACAGCAGCGTCCTACAAACAGTGGTTGGTTGAAACAAATTTATTATTCTTTTTTTTGGAAAAAAAATTTTGAGGGATTATTATATTAGTTGATGTGTTGATTGTGGAAAATTACTGTGCAACTTTGTTGAAATTCCCCTTTGGGTCACAGCTGGATTGTGTGTGTTTCATTTGCCAATTGTCAAGCAGGTTTGAACTATTCCAGTTTCAGACCAAGTAAAAGAGAGCAGATTGCTTGGTCACAGCCCATGTTATCTGGGGGGGTGTTAGTCAAGTAATCTAAACATAGGTTTGTGAACAAGGACTAAATTAGCCCTTCTCGATCTGTATTAAAAGATGTTTACAAAATAATATAAAAAAAGTAATCCTTGCGTTTGATACGGCGACTTTCACGTTGAGAGCAAGTTTCAAAGCGCTTCATAGGATTCATTGTAACGTCCTCCCAAAGTGAAAGGCGCTATACAAATGTAATTTTGTTGTTGTTGTATACTGGCTTCAATTTCAGCCACTACGTCACAAGACTCTGGACCCCTCTCCCCCAATTCCTGCACTATGAACCTTCTTCCCCAACTATAGGCTGTGCCTGAAGATATTCCTCTTCGAACGTGCTTACTGTCTCCTCGTCCCTCCCCCCAGCCTCGGCTCTTCCACTGTCAAGTGCTCTGGAGTGCTATCCAGCATGAGGATTGCAATATAGATGTAAGTTGTTGTTGTCATGATTAAGTATTCGCAACAACATTTCATCACAGAAAATTGTAGAGACAGAAAACTATATTAATACTGTAATATGTAAAAGTATAATATGCAATACACTTCAAAACTTCAGAATAACTACTGTTTAGTACAGTGACTGCATATTATTTTGTAAGGAAACACGGCAACCAATTTGCACACATTAATGTCCCACAAACAGCCAAAATCAATTTGTCTGGAGGATTGTTTGCCATGACATCCCAAGTAACTCCCTACTCTTTTTGAATAATGACACTGGTTGGTTCCTTATAATTCACTTGAATGGGGAAAATGCGTCAGTTTAATGCCTCATCTGGACGGCAGCACCTTAGATATTGAGTCCCACCATCCCTACCCACCCACCTCCCAACATTGAACTGGAGTTTCAGCCTAGACTCAAACACAAACACTGCTCAATACTTGATACTTTAACACCGATAATTTGCATTTACACCTAAAAGACACGTTTCAAAAGTCTTTACAAAGTATGATTAATTAAAAATTAAGTGAATGTTGTTGCGGAGATAAACGCGACAGTTAATTTCCGCCAGCAATGACCTGCAAATAATGCTGACATGAGTGGATAATTAATTGGAATTTGATGTAAGTTTATACAATCTAACATCCACCTGAATCACAAGGCAGACGATGCCTAAATTATAATAATAATAATTCTTGCATTTGATGTAGTGCCTTATCACATCGTCAAGACATCTTAAAGCGCTTCAACAACAACAACAACAACAACAATTTACATCTATAGAGCGCCTTTCACGTCGGGAGGACGTCCCAAGGCGCTGAACAAGAGGCGTGTGACCCGAGCTGGGAGGGGAGTGTTTGGGAAGGGGTGAAACACGAAGGGGAGGTAAAAGAGTTCGGGGTGGAACAAAAGGCACGATCGAAGAGGAAAGTCTTCAAATCGGCCTTGAAAGAGGAAAGGGAAGAGGCGAAATGGAGGGATTGAGGGATGGCATTCCATAAGGTGGGAGCAGAGAAACTGAAGGCCCGGCCTCCGATGGTGGGGCGGTTCGGGCGGGGGGCTTGGAGCAGGCCAAGTCCTGTTGAACGGAGGGTCCGGGTGGGCGTGTAGGGGGAGAGTAGATCGGCTAGGTAGGATGGGGCAAGGCCGTGTAAGGCCTTGTAGGTGAGGACGATGATCTTAAACTCGATCCTCTGGAGGATGGGGAGCCAGCGGAGACGGGCGAGGGTGGGGGTTATGTGGTCACGGAGGCGGGTGCGGGATAGTACACGGGCTGCAGAGTTTTGGATGGCCTGCAGCCTATGAATGGAGGAACTGGGGAGGCCGATTAGGAGAGAATTTCCGTAATCCAGCCGTGAGGTGATGTACGTGTGCACGAGTGTTTCGGCAGCGCGGGGGGTAAGATAGTTGCGGAGCCTGGCAATGTTGCGCAGATGGAAATAGGCGGTGCCGGTCAAGGCGCGGATGTGGGGGAGGAAGGAAAGTTTTTGATCGAACATGATGCCGAGGTTCACATATTATTATTCACATAATAATACTCACATAATAATACTCACATAATAATATTTCTTGTATTTGATTCAGCGAACGAATATTTTTCGTGTCAGGAGGCAAAGCACTTCACACTATATAGTATGTTTGTAAAGTATAGTTACTGTGTATTTTGTAGCGTGAGTGTTTTGAAGGAATGGGTTTGGAATGGGTTGAAGAACCTTCTAAACCTGGATCAATCTTGTGATCTTTTGAACCACATTTTCCAGGTGGGCCATTCCACGTCCTTACCAACCCCGTGTGTGAAACAAAAGATTCCGCTAACGTCTTTAATCTCTGAGCCTCGCTGATATTTCACTCCTCCTTCTTGTTTCTCCAGTTGCTTTGTCTCAATTAGTATCCTTTCTCCCATACGCAAGTGTAACCTTTCCCTATCTGTTCCTTTCTCTACTGAGCCTCTACCTTTCTCTGCTCTTTCGACTACATCTGCAACGTTTTAGTCCTGTTGAAAGGTCATGCCCAAAGCGTCAGTCTACTTTCCTCTTTCGGATACTCGTTGACCTGCATTCTATTTCCAGGGCCTGCTTCATCCAAACCAATCTTGTGATTTTGTGATCTTGTAATTTGGCTCATTAAGTCTATGCTGGTGATTTTCTACACACCCACTACCCACTCATCCCTACACCCTTTAAAATTGCTTTCAATTATATAAACCGTTACAGCATGGAAACAAGCCATTAGGCTCAATTAGTCCATGTAGAGTTTATATTCCACACAAAGCACCACTGCTCATATTCCCTTCTCCTCATACCCCTTTATTCACCTTATCTTTTATCTAGGCAACTCTTTTTCGTTGTTCGATTTTCTTCTTTTTTTAAGTGCCAATCTCATTTTAAAATAATTTACGGCCTGTATTTCAACAGCATCTTCTGGTGCAAAACTCCTCATTCCAGTCAAATAAGTTGTTTTCTAACCCCCTTCGTTATCAGCTTTGCTATTGTCTTAACTAAATGCTTTGGGATATTCTCCCAAAGGCGAAAGGCGCTATATAAATGTAAATTGTATTGCACATAATTGGCATTGTAAATTGTATTGTACTGTAATTTGTGTGTCAGTTTGGCTCAGTGGGTAGCCTCTGAATCAGTAGGTTGTGAGTTCAAATCCCACGTAGGGGCATAGTTTAAGTTGACATATTGCATTGTCGGAGGGGCCGTCTTTTAAATGAGACGTTAAACCAAGGTCCCATCTGCCTGTTCGAGTGGGTCTTAAACCTGGGTGACCTGAAGATGGGAAGGAAGGGGCAAGGTGGAGGGAGAGAGAGAAAGTGCTCCAGAGTTTCGGGGATAAGTGGCTGAAAGTGTGGCCGTTAATGGTGGAACAGAATACACAACCAAGGAGATCTCATTAAAGCTGGAACTATTTTTCGAAACTGTTACCAAGGAATGCTCAAGAGGACTCGGCCTCAAACTTAGAGGGAATGTTTATCAGAGAGTGAGTTTAACGCACAGCCCCAGAAGAATGTGAAGGCAAAATCAACTGAGTTGCATAAAAGTGACATGGATAGAGACTTCAGAATTGAGGGTTTTATGGATTGGAGGAAAAGGCAGAGAAATGGGGTTAAAATGGCCTAAAAATTGGTGAAATAGTCTAAACCAACTGGCCTCCTTCTCTTCCTATAACAATAATAATTTTCGCCCACAAAATACACAAGCAATTCATTTTTACAATATATTCTGTGAAGCGCTTTGAGATGTCTCAATAGAGTGATAAGGCGCTATCTCAAATGCAAGTATTATTATAATAATAATCCTTACATTTGTTATAGCGACTCGCATGTCAGGAGGACGTCCCAAAGTACTATGCAGATACACTGTAGGGTGGAGCAAACACAACAGAAGTATCCCCATGTCATTCCTCTCCTTCTATTAGTCATCTGATCCACAGAAGTTATTCTTAACTATTAACCCGGGACCGAAACATTTTCCACACCATCTGAGCATATTAATTTTGTTTCCTACAGTTAAGTGTTTAATGGCGGCAGTTCTTATTCAAATGTCAGGGGTGACGGGGGGAATGCAATAAAAAAAAAGGCTTGTCTACCACGGGAAGAGTTATAATGAGATCTCCCCGGTCATTGCTCTGAAGAAGAAAGGAATGATGCATCACCCTAGTTATGAAAGACCCAGGTGAGCCACATGTAATTCCTGACAGCAGCTTTACTCAGTCAGACGCATACAAAGCAACGGCCACAAAGAAAGGTACAGGAGAGAACACAATCGAGAGAGCACCAGATGACACGGCAAAGTAGGAGAACAATGATCAAGTAATTTATTAACATCCCTTGGGTGTCAAACACATGTCAGGATCTTGAAGGCTCTCTTGCCGCTCTGTTATTTTCTATGATGTGTAAGCCTTACAGAGCAAGAACGTGTGAGCAAGAACTCTTTTCACATCTTCTAGATGTCTCAAAGTGCTTCACAGAATTTACTGTAAAGTGAATTGACTGCATATTTGTGGGCGAAACGCGGTAGCCAATTGAGCACAACAATATCCCACAAACAGTCGTTTGAAGTGTTTTATGAGGTGTCTTTGTCTAAGGTGCACTACTGAGTTATTACAGACCTTATGTGTAACAGACACAGAGGACAGGCTATCAGGTCCTTTTGGGAATGATGCCACTTCGTGATTGAAGAATAATATTATCATATGTGGGTGTATCGATCTGACAAGTGTCTTCAATTACAAATGCCTTGGGACATCATCCCGACGTGAAAGGCTCTCAATCAAATACACTAGATTTGAATTATCATGAGAAGTGAAGTGCTTCAAGCTATGTGGACATATTAAGTGCTAAGCATTATGTGACAGCATTATTCTTATAATCTATATATAATAATACTGTAATAGCTAATAATAAAGAACTTGTCTTCGTGGTTAAAGTACTCGACTTGCAAGCCCAAAGACCTGGGTTCGATTCCCAATCGAAGCAAAACGTTGGGCAGGTTTTCTTACTCCACATGTCTCTGTTTACTTAGCAGCAAGTAAGAAACCAGTCATTAGTCGATTGGCGGAACATTTGTCTCAGAGTAATAATCCATTAGAAACCTATTTTTTAAAAATTATAATTATTTGGCCACTCAATCCTCGACTGTTTTTGGGACACTGCTGTGAGCAATTGGTTGCAGCATTTTGCCCACAAAATACAGTAAATTCACCATACAGTATGTTCTGTAAAATGCTTTGAGATGTCTCAAGACTTCATAAAATGGTATATCAAGGATTCTTCTTATTATTATTAACTTCCTTACCATGGGGTGACTGCACAACAAATACACACAATGACAAGGTTTAGTACTCACTGTTCTGACCTCCTGCTGTTGAGGTAGATTCATGTCACATTACAGTGTAATGTGAGATGGACGATACATGATAAATGGGGGTAAAGAAAAAATCTGGTTGGATTGGAGCTAATCCAGAGTGACTCCTGTCTCAGCTCATCCCATTTCTACTCTGTCTCTGGGTCTCTTCAATTCCACAGGATTGTAATTCTTAATTCTCGCTTCTTTGCACATGAAACTTAAATTGTTTAATCATTCCCTTTCACCATGGTACTGCCACCGCCTGCTAAAAACAATCTGACTGACACAGAGCGCAAGCCAACAGGGACATCAGATTTCCAGGGCTGCTGAAGTTCGGTTCAACATCACTCCAAAACTTTTCATCTTCACTCTTCTCCTTCATTTTCAGATCGCTCCTGGCAACCTTCCTCTTCGACCGTGCCTATAGTTTCCTTCCTTTCTCCCCAGATCGATATCAAATCTCGCCATTGTTCCTCGATCCAAGGCACATTAGTCCACAGGTTGTTGTTGTTGTTATATAGCATGTATTGACTGACTGAGAGCCACGAGGTAAACATCGCAGCTTTTTGCCAACACAGATCAATTTCCAAACCATGTTCTTTCATTTAAGAAACGACATTATGAAATGTAAGGATTATTATTATTACCTCTGTAATATTATCTCTCTAAGTATATTCCCTTCAAAATGAGAAGGGAGTTTCTCCCAGTGTAATGGCCAAAAATTCCCCAAAATAAAATTGGTCATTCTGTTTGTGGGTCATTGCTGTGTGCAACTGGTTACCACAATTCACTCACAAAATATGCTGTCAAAATCACTTTACGGTATATCTTGTGAAGCCCCTTGAGACATCTCCACAATGTGATAAGGCGTTATGTCAAATAGAAGATGCTTATTATCTATAATCCTTAGAATAACACTCCTTGCATTTGTTATAGCGCCTTTCGCATCAGGAAGATGGCTCAAAGCAGATTCACAGGATCTACTGTAAGGTGTAGTGACTACGTAGGTGATAGATGAATGCTGCAGCGAATTGGCAAGTCCCACTTTCTAGGACTTTGAACTCAACTCACAAGTTTAGGCTGTTACTCCTGTGCAGTGCTGGGGGTGCACTGCAATCTTCACAAGGTGCCATCATAGGCGATGGGTGGCTAGGGTTAGTAGGGGCTCAGTCCCTTCCAATCTATCTACAGCTTTATCGGTTCAAGGCGAGCTGGGAAGGGAAAGCACTGAGGAGGACCGCAGCCAGTCCTCCAAGCAGCTCCAACCAACAGCCCCCTGTTGACACCCTGCA
Source organism: Hydrolagus colliei (assembly GCA_035084275.1). Taxonomy (NCBI): domain Eukaryota; kingdom Metazoa; phylum Chordata; class Chondrichthyes; order Chimaeriformes; family Chimaeridae; genus Hydrolagus; species Hydrolagus colliei. Next base: position 148,621,466 of record CM068742.1, read on the forward strand.
AACCTGCCTGTGGTACTCATCCACTGCTGGCCTGGCGGGCTGCTCGTCAGGGTATCCTTACCTCTGATTGTCTGATGGGTATGTCATTCAAACCAAAGGGTTGTATGTCTTAAAGGGTTCCAAGCCTCTAATTGTGACTCAGAGGTGAAAGTGCTACCAACTGAGCCAGGTTAACGCATAAACTATCCATCAGTTTTCATTTTGCACATCTCTGCGGATCTCACCTCTAATCATGTTACTCAATGTTAATCATTCCCCTGAATGTTGCATGTTTTATCTCAGAAATTTGTCCGAAAAAGTTTTGTTGAAGTTCTCCCAGCAGGAGAAAATGGTTCAGAAATAAAACAAAAGTTTGTTTCCAAAATACAATTAGTCACCACGTTTTGCAATTAAAAAAAAGTATGTGAAGTGTTTTGAGATGGCTTCCTGGCTCAAAAGTGCTACATCAAATGCAAGACTTTTTAAAAATTATTATTACTATTATTATTGTGGAGTCCTGTAACTCAGTGGTTAGAGCATTCGCCTTGCAACAACAACAACAACAACAACAACAACAAAATTGCAATCATATAGCGCCTTTCACGTCGGGAGGACGTCCCAAAGCGCTGAACAGTCTGGTTGGGACCGGAGCGGGGGGTTGGGGGTGAGGGGTGCGGGAGGGTTGAAGTAGGGGGAAGGGGAAGGAGAGTGGGAGAGGGGGAAGAGTTAGTGGGGTCGAAGGCGCAGTCAAAGAGGAAGGTCTTGAGACTGGCCTTGAAGGAGGAAAGGGAGGAAGCGAGGTGGAGGGGCTGTGGGATGGAGTTCCACATTGTGGGAGCAAAGAGACTGAAAGCCCAGCTGCCGATGGTTAGGCGGTTAGGGCGGTGGACGCGGAGCAGGCCTGAGTATGTTGAATGGAGGGTGCGGGCAGGCTGATAGGGAGACAGTAGGTCAGAGAGATAGGCGGGGGCAAGACCGTGAATGGCCTTGAAAGTGAAGACAAGGATCTTGAATTCGATCCCTGGATGACGGGGAGCCACTGGAGACTGCTGAGAGTGGGAATGATGTGGTTGTGAAGCCTGGTGCCGGAGAGTACACGAACTGCAGAGTTCTAAATGATCTGCAGCCTGTGAAGGGAGGAGCTGGGGAGGCCGATGAGGAGAGAGTTCCCGTAGTCGAGCCTGGAAGTGATAAAGACGTGGACGAGGGTTTCGACGGCGTGGGGGGGGTGAGGTAGTGGCGGAGTCTGGCAATATTGCAGAGGTGATGGAAGGCTGTGCCGGTCATGAAGCGGATGTGGGGGAGGAAGAATAGCTCGGGGTCGAACAAGACGCCCAGATTCCTGATTGGCTTTGAGAGGTGGAGAGAGCAGCCTTGAACACTGATGTTGTCAGTGCCTGAGATGCGGAGGCACTGACGTGAGCCAATCAGGAGGGCTTCCGTCTTGTTGACGTTGAGTTGTAGGAAATTCGCCCTCATCCAGGACTCGATGTCGGACAGACATGCAGTTGTCCTAGAATCGAGGGTTGATGTGGATAGGTAGAGTTGGGTTCATCTGCATACATGTGGAAATTTACCCCATGATTTCGCCAAGGACAGAACCCTGGGGAACGCCGCATATGACTGTGCAGGGGGCTGGAGGAGAAGCTGTTGGAAGAGATGAAGTGAAGGAGGTGGGAGAGATAGGATCGGAACAATTCATGGACAGAGCCTTGCAGGTTGAGGAGGGAGGAGAGGCGGTGGAGGAGGATACTGTGATCCATGGTATCGAAGGATAGGTCGAGGAGGATGAGGAGGCAGAGGAAGCCCTGGTCACAGATGGTCAGGATGTCGTTTGTGACCTTGACCAGGTCAGTTTTCGTGCTGTGGGAGGCACAGAAACCCTATTGGAGGGGTTCGAGGAGTGAGATTTGTGTGAGGAAAGAGCGGAGCTGGGAAGTAACCACTCTTTCAAGGACCTTGCAAGTGAAAGACCAGGGATCGATTTCAGGCAGAGCGAAACCTTACTCCACACCCCTGATAATAATCCCTCAAGAAAAAAAAAAACAATTGCTTGGTCAGTCAATCCATGACTGTGTGTGGGACAGTGCTGTGCACAATTGGCTGCTGCGCTTCGCCCACATATATACAGTCAATTCATTTTACCGTTTATTCCGTGAAGCATTTTGAGACGTCTCAAATGCATGATAAAGCGCTATATCAAATGCAAGGATTGTGATTATTATTGCTATTATGGTTATTATTATGATGCCTGCAATCTCAATTCCTTTGCCTTTCCCGTTCGTTATCTATTAAATTCCTGCTGAAGACTTTGTGTACCTGTGTTCACCCGCCACCTCCCACCCCACCACCCCACATCCCCCTATTCTGTTGCTCAGTATCTAACCCAGACACAAGACTGCACTCCGAGATGTGAAAGGCGTTGTACAAGGGCAATTTTTTATTGTTGCCTTTGAAGAGTTTCAACCCCCACCCCCACCCCCATCCTCCACTCAGTCCCAGCACACCTGAATGTCTCCCAACCTACCCCCCACCACACCCGCACCCCCCAGCCCTCCACCCCACCCCACCACCAGATGCTACTCTTGTCATCACCGAACACAGATAAGATGTATCTCTCTGCCATGGCCTTCCGAAGTGCTTTTTGTCAACCTGTCAATTTTAAACCCGGACGTGGAGATCTGTAAATAAAGATAAACGACCCTGCAGCACTACTGTGACCTCAGAGCTAAATTATGTTTAATTCCCCACCACCCCCATTCCCCTCCCGCCTCCCCCCCCCCCACACCCCCCCACCTCCATCACCACTAGCCTCAAGAGAATCAAAGAAGTAACTAGTGCTTTGTGTTATACTGGCTCAGTCATTGGCAATCTTGTCTTTCAGACGCAACTGCCGTACGTTCAAGTCCCACTTTGTTTGCTCACAATTTAAACTGTATTATTTATCTCAAGTCATATCCTTATTGGAATCCTGTAGCCCAGTGGTTAGGGCACTTGCTTTACAACCATGAGACCTGTGTTCAAATCCAGGCGGGACAAAACCTTGGGCAAGATTCCTTACTCCATTCGTCTAATATTAATCCCTCAAAAAACAACATAACATATTGGTCATTTCAATCCATGATTGTTTGTGGGACACTACTGTGCACAATTGGCTGCTGCGTTTCACCTACAAATATACAGTCAATTCATTTAACAGTATATTCTGTGAAGCGCTTTGAGACATCTAGAAGACATAAAAGCGTTATATCAAATGCAAGGATTATAATTATTTATTAGAATAATAATAGTTCTCGTTCGCCTACCTGAAGGGAGATCTATAAATGCAAGTTATTGTTGTTAATGATTAAGAATCCCTGCATTTGATACATCACATATCACGTCATTGAGACGTCTCAAAGCGTCTTGAAGATGCAATAAGGCCCTATATCAAATGTAAGTAGTATTATTATTATTGAAACTTCTGGCAAAGATGCTACCACTGAGCCAGGCTAACATACAATACAGTTTACACATCACCTGTATGGTTTTTTATTCAATGACGTAAGTATAAAACTCATCCCCAGAGTACATTAACCAGCATATCACCAACATTTGTCTGAAGAAAACCCATTAACACTATTGTGTCACAACAGGTGATTATACCAGATAGATCACTGTCATTAACTGTGTCTGTCCAAAGACAAATAGGGGTAAAGTATGAACTTTGACTTGACAAGCTGTGCTATCATAAAGTTGATACTGTACACTTACGGTCCCCAGGACGCAATAAATTATACTCTTATCGAGAGAGTATCAATTCACATTCAACTACAAAATACACAAGGTCACTTCACTTTACAGTGAATTCTGTACAGCGCTTTGGGAAATTCTCTGCACATGAAATGCGCTATATCAAATACAAATTCACCTTTATTTTGCACTCTTTCAATATGGAAGGACGTCCTGAGGTGCTTAAGAATTCTGGCTTGGCAGATGAGCCAGCGTGGGAACCAAGGGAGGCGGGGATGGGAAAGATAATTGAAAGTGCGGACAAAGAGGTGGGTCTTGTGATGGCGATGAATGCAATACAATATAATACAAAATTATATTTGTAAAATGTCTTTCATATTTGTAGGACGTCCCAAGGCCCTGAACAGTCAGGGATTAGGTGGTGCAGGTTAGTAAAATCTAATGGAATAGTGGAATAGGCTTCAGGGGCTGAATGGCCTACTCCTGTTCCTATGTTCTTAAAATAATAATAATAATTAATTTTTTAAGTAAAAATAATAAATTATTAAATAATAAATTATAATGAAAAATAATACAATTAAAATAATTATGCTCCTGCGTAGAACACCTACCCTGTCAAATGCAAGGATTATTATTATTATTATTATTATTATAAAGGCCGATACACAGCAACAGTACAGTGGAGCATAGTGTGAAGAGTCACTAGTGAAAATGAGAGGAGTTAACATTGGAAAATTACACAGAGAAATATAACACAAAGGAAGGTAATTGAAAGAAGATTGTAAATAACTAGATAAGCAAGCAATTTTTATTCCAATTAGCCTACATAACTGAATTAAAAATCTACCACACAAAAAAATATTAAAAGGTAAGCAAGCCCCAATGGTACAGTAATTCTTCTCATTACATTAGTTTGTGCTGAACTCCATTTAACTACTATCAATGCTTTGCAGATGTTCTGTATCCCTCCACTCAGAACTCTCATTGTTCCCAGTGATGCAACAATAACAACAACAACATGTATTCGTATAGTATCTTTCACACAGAGTCGCGTCCCAGAGCGCTTGACAGTGGCGGAACACGGCCGAGCGAAGGGGGTGTTGACTGTAGGCCAAAGAGGAAGGTCTTCAGGCACAACCTGAAGATGAGGAAGGAAGGGGCAAGGAGTGGCTGAGAATGCGGCTACCAATGGTGGAACGGAGGGCATGAGGGACCTCGAGTGGAGTCCTGTAGCTCAGCGGTTAGAGCACTAGCCTTTACAAGAATGATATCTGTGTTCGAATCCAGGCAGGGCAAAACCTTGGGTAAATTTCCTTACTCTACATGTCTAATAATAATCCCTCCAAAAAATCACAGAATAATAAAAATTGGTCATTTGAATCCATGACTGTTTGTGGGACACTGCTGTGCGCAATCGGCTGTCGTGTTTCGTCCACAAATATACAGTCAATTGACTTTACAGTATATTCTGTGAAGCGCTTTGAGACGATGATAAGATCAGCTCAACTGGTCTATGGCAGTGCTTATACTCCAGATGGATTCCCCAGCCCTCTCCACCACCTCCCCCGCATTCCCCACTCCTATACCCTTCTCCCTAATTAAGATTGCTCTTCAATACATTGATGCTTTCTGCTTCAACCAGGGTCACCAGTTCCATGTTCTCACCATCTTCTGCATGAAGTTCCTCCTAAACTCCCTTTCAGCTGTGTCGGTCCGGTTGGTGGCTCTCTTGCCTCTATAATAATAATTATAATAATAATCCTTGCATTTGTTATAGAGCTTTTCACGTCTTAAAGCGCTTCACAGAATATACCGTAAAGTGAATTGACTGTATATATTTGTGGGCAAAACACGGCAACCATTTGCGCACAGCAGTGTCCCACAAACAGTCGTGGAATGAAATGACCCATTTTATTATTGTGTTTTCTTTTGGAGGGATTATTATTAGGGGTGTGGAGTAAGGAAACTTGGCTAAGGTTTCGCCCTGACCTGCCTGGATTCGAACACAGATCTCATGCTTGTAAGGCGAGTGAAGCGCTCAGAGACAACATCCAGCGTGGAGGGCACTATATAAATCGAAGTTGTTGTTGTTGAGAGCTCTAACCATCGAGCTACTCTGAATCAAATGGCTGTGGGTTCAAGCACCACTTCGGAACGTGGAACTCGTATAGTTAAGGCTGACACTCTGAAGCAGTGTGCTTTGTTAGAGGTGCCGTCTTTCAGTGAAGACATTAAACCGAGATCTTGTCTGCCTGTTCAGGGGGAAGTTAAACATCCCGTGGTACTATTCAAAAAGAGAAGTGAGTTTCTACCAATATGCCCCCAAATTTAATTGGTCATTCCCTTCATGGCTGCTTATGGGAATTTACTGCGCAAATTGGCTGCTGCGTTTGCCTACAATATACTCTGCTTTAAAGTGAATCCTGTGAAGCTCTGTGAGATGTCTTCCCAAAGTGATAAAGCGTCTCTGTCAAATGTAAGCATTAGTACAAATTATTATTATTCACAAAGTCTCCTGTGTTTCCCTGCAAAAAGCAGTCTCCGCATTTGGCAGCAGTTACTGTGAAGTGCTTTGAAGCAGGATGATGTGACAAGAGAAGATGTATAAATGAGAGTGGATTTTTCTTCCTTCCTCATCAGATGGAGGTGCCTGGAACCAGGATCAGTGTCATGAGCTTACCGCTGATTATCCATTGTCCCTGCTGACACGGGGAATTTACACACTGAGTTTCCGTGTAACAGACAGGATCTCCCTGTGGAGTCACTCTTACGCTGATGAGAATGTATCTGTAGACTGCTGCTCAGGTGATGTCTCACACTGAATGTTTGGTGTCCCACTTGTCAAGATGGAGACACATCAAACTCAGGCAGTTGTGATATGCGCTGACAGTAATTTGCTTCACCCCACCAATGGTCTTCCCCTCTCATATCTTGTGGAGGACTCTGAAAAGTCTCGCTTGCCGAGGTGTAAGATTTCACTGTGTTTGGTCTAGTTGTATAACCGCATATTATATATGAGACGCCGTCTGGCGTGGAGGGCGCTATATAATCAAAGTTGTTGTTGCTGTTGTTATATTGTTTTCATCCTCGTTCAATATTGTACAATAGGAGTCCTGTTGTGTATTGGTTAGAGCACTCACCTCACAAGCAAGAGGACTTGAGTCTGATTCCAGGGCAGAGCAAAACATTAGGCAAGTTTCCTTACTCCACACGTCTCTGTTTATTTAGCAGTAGGTAGGTACCCAGTTGTTAGGAAAGTGGGGGAATCACTTTCTGTGAATAATAAATAATTTTTTAAAATATTAATAATTTGGTCATTCAATTGGCTACTGCGTTTCACCCACAAAATATACAGAAATTCATTTTACAGTATACTCTGTGCATAATAAGAAGAAGAATAGTAATCCTTCCATTTGATATAGCACTTTTCACATCTTGTCAATGTCTCAAAGCACTGAGACATCTCAATGACATGATAAAATGCTATAACAAATGCAAAGACTATTATTAATATTATTATTAATAATCATTAAATTCATATGGCGCCTTTCACATCAGGAGCTTTCAAGTCCCAAAGCTCTTGACCCTATTGGTTGGGTACCTGAGGTAAGGGGTGTGAGTCAAAAGGGCAATGGGGAGGGAAAGGGTGAATGAAAGCCAGGTCAGACAGGTAGGTATTGTGACGAAACTTGTATAAGCTTGAATCATGTGTGGATTTGGAATGTTCTTATTAAGAGCAGTGGTTAAAACAACTTTCAAGAGAGGACAAAAAACATATCGAAGAAGAAGACATTTTCCGGGGGTAAGTACTGGGGGGGAAATGAGACTGGCTGGATTGCTTTGATAGCATAGACTATGTGGGTTCCAAGTTCTGACGTGGGGCTTCAACCCACATCCTTTATGATGCAGAGGTAACAGTGCTAGCACTGAGCCAGGATGGCATAAAGTATTATAGTAGTAATATTTTTTTGACGACGACTTCTGCACAACAATCTGCCCAATAGCACTACAAGGATGTCACGCAATGGTTGTTTCATCTTTACTATACCCAAGTGACTCGTAAGCAAAGATCAATAGTGTTCTGAAGAGATGCAGGCATTATCAGCTAATGAGCACCATGTTAAATGTAATTATCCTGAGCTGTGGCTGATCACAAGCATAATAGCCAAGCAATGAGTTAATTCCTATGGCACTAAAGATTCATAACAGAACAGAAAGCTATTCAGTTCCATATGAATGGCAAGTTGCTTGTAACTGTGATAAGCTCTCCCACAACAGCAATCTACACTAAAGGAATCACTTCACTCCCTGTCACGTCCCGACCTCTCTGATCTGCTCACCCCTCCATTCCACCACCATCACTCAGCTGGCTTGGTTCTTCTGCATGTCCCTCATGGAGTCCTGTAGCTCAGTGGTTAGAACACTCGCCTTACAAGCATAAGTTTGTGTTCGAATCCAGGCAGGTCAGGGCGAAACCTCGGGCAAGTTTCCTTACTCCATACGCCTAATAATAATCCCTCAAAAAATGAAACAATGAAAAATTGGCCATTTAAATCCATAACTGTTTGTGGGACACTGCTGTGTGCAATTGGCTGCCGGGCTTAGCCCACAAATATACAGTGAATTCACTTTACAGTATATTCTGTGAAGCGCTTTGAGACATCTAAAAGGCGTAAAAAGCGCTATAATAAATGCAAGGATTATGATTATTATTATTTTTGATATTAGTATTATTATTATTAGCTCTTCCAGCCATGCTTCAACCACTGTGCCCTGAAACTCTGGAACTCCCTGCCTGACTCCCCCTGTCTTGCCCCATGTTTTCCTGTTTTCAAATCACACCTGAAGATTTTCCTCTTTGGGTTACCTCTCCTCCCTTTCCAGCTCAGTGTCAGACCATACTGCTGCTAAGCGCTCCAAGACACTTCTCGCGTGACGTGCTTTGTATAAATGTTGCTTTTCAAACCTATTAATATGGCGAATGCAATGGGATAAAGTTCCAAACATTTATGAGCTGGAAAGGAATAGTAGTAGTAATAATAATAATACTTGCATTTGATCATTTGATATAGCGCCTTCTCATGTCATCAAGACATCTAAAAATCAGTAGCCTCAGTTCGACATCTGATCCGAAAGACACTTGCAGCTCACTACTGACACTGCACAGGAGCATCAGCCAAGACTTGTGAGTTGAGTTAAAAGTCCCAACATGGTATTTGAACCCCCAGCCCTCTGACTCAGAGGTGAGAGTTCTACCAACTGAGCCAGGCTGACACCTCTTGGATGACAAACTTGTGGATTGCGGATCCACTCTTTGTATGCGCCCAGTTCACTGTAACTCCACCCACCCTCCAACCATCCCCACTCACATTAATAATAATAATAATAATCCTTGCATTCTATATTGCGCTTTTCACATCTTCTAGACATCTCAAAGCCATTCACAGAATATACTGTAAAGTGAATTGAGTGTATATTTGTGGGCGAAACATGGCAGCCAATTGCACAATGTACCACAAACAGTCATAGATTTAAATGACAAATTTATTATTGTGCTTTGTTTTTTGGAGGGATTATTATTAGGCGTGTGGAGTAAGGAAAGATGTCCAAGGTTTTGCCCTGATCTACCTGGATTCAAAACACAGGTCTCACGCTTGCAACGCAAGTGCTCTAACCGCTGAGCTACAGGCCTCCATTAATACAACAACAACGAAGCACAACAAAATTACATTTATAGAGCGCCTTTCACATCGGGAGGAGAGAAATAATAAAAATATTCCTTGCATTTGATATAGCTCCTTATTACATAGATGAGATGTCTCACAGTGCTTCACAGATTATATGTTAATATTTTGTGGGTGGAATGTTTACAGTTTCCTTCCCTCAGCTAGTCCTATGGAATCACCTGTACTCAAAACAATGGCACTTTCCAAACAAGCATGGGCAGATGGTCGCTTTCACCAATAGCAATGAAAATGGGCAGGTTTCCATCAGAGAGACAGAGGAGCAGCAGGCACGCTCTCCAGCCAGCGATGGAGAAGGCTATGACATACATCACTGCCATCCTTGGCAGAGGTCCTCAGAAGCTACCCGTCGCCACATTCTTAATTGCAAAGTTACAACCTGAAGCTGGCCTGGAGCATGGACAAGCTTGAGGGATTTAATTTCAGTTGCAAACGCCTTCGCCTTGCAATTCGTATCAAATAATAATATTAATCCTTGCATTTGATTCAGCGCCTTACCACGATTTCAAGACGTCTCAAAGCGCTTCACAGAATATACTGTAAAGTGAATTGACTGTATATTTTGTGGGCGAAAAGCAGCAGTCAATCGCACACAGCAGTGTCCCATAAACAGCCATGGATTGAATGACCAATTTATTATTACCGTTCGAAGCGGTAGGAATTATCACCCTGTAAAAGCGATCCGCCAATCGACTAACATCCAGGTTCCTGCTTACCGATAGACTGGGCCAATAGAAAAGAGCAGGCACACATATCACCCATCGCCCACTACAAACACACTACAAACAGCCCCTTGGGTGCTAACCTTTACACACAGTGCGCGAGGCGGAAGCAGCCTGTGCGGGTAATTGACTTTGCTGATGAGTAAACCTCGCTAGGAATAACAGTTGCTTCACCCACTACTGCGACAAATTCTTCGTAAGTGCCATCCGATACAAATTAAAATACTTTGTATTTAAAACCTAACTACATTGTCAGGTAACATGTACCCATAGTTTCAATCCGTGTTGTTTAATGTTTTAGATTGCACAAAACAGAAATGTCCGAACGTTTCTGTGTAGCACGCGAGGAAGCCAAGAGGCAGCATGTCTTATTTTCCGTCTGTTCCTCAGATAGAATTGCATTCCATCCAGGTGACCTTTACAAAGAAGGGGTGGGCAGTTATTTTGTCACGTTGGCTGTCGCACAATTGACCGTGTTTCACAAGCCCACCATTGATGAGCGCATGAAACCTCGGAAACATTGTGCACACGAGGCAGCGGCGATAAAGAAAACAAATGAAGGTAAAATACTTTTGATGCACATATTGTTACAAATGAAAATGCCTCATTATTTGCTTTCACTTTTATTTTGAAAGAAAATCTTAATCTGTATGATTACAAAATTTAATCCTTCACCCTTTTTAATTGAATTTTTAAAGCACCTGAAACATAAAACAACCACAGCAAACAAAAACAGACAGACATAACATTTCTGATGACAAATGCATCATGAAGATCCATTGTTATTTTTTCCTTTCTAGGTGGATCGGGACCTCAAAGATAACTTGCTCTGACAAACTACTTCCCTAGACCCACTGTATCATCTATGGAGAGGAAAGAATGGATATTGTGCTTTGTGCAGTGTTGACTAGAACGGATATACCACTTGAAAAAGCATCAGCTTCCAAGAGTTTCTACAAGAGTCCTGTAGCTCAGTGGTTAGAGCACTCGCCTTACAAACGTGAGATCTGTGTTTCGAATCCAGGCAGGTTGGTCTTCACCTTAAAACCTTTGTGTCGAAATGTAAGCCTTAATACGGCGGTTTTGGAGCTACAACGTATGAGAAATATTGTGTCCTGGTCAGCAATACCCCAAATAAATTGTTCACTTGCTTGATGTCTATACGTAAAATGTGATTTTGTACGAATCCTGCTGCTGTTTTTTGCCTAGAAAACACAGTCACTGCACTTTCATCATATCATGTGAAGCACTCCAAGACACTACCCTTTGTGAAGGGTGTCATGTAAATGCAAGTTGTTGCTGTTGATGCATTTTGAGGCTTTGGAGCCATTCAACAACAACAACTTTGATGTATATAGCGCCCTCCGTGCCGGACGGCGTCTCAGGGCGCTTCACAATAACGGATCCTGAGCCAGAGCCAGGGGGAGGGGGAAAAAGGTGACAAAGGACTAGGTCGAAAAGAAAGGTCTTCAACTGAGTCCTGAAACTAGGAAGAGAGGGGGCAAGGCGAAGGGAGTGAGCAAGGGAATTCCAGAGCTTTGGGGCGCAGTGACTGAAGGCACGGCCTCCGATGGTGGAGAGGAGGATTCGGGGAACAAGAGGAGACCAGAACCGGAGGAGCGAAGGAAAGGAAAACATGCGAGGCACTGCATCAAACAAAAGGGTTATTGGTCATCATTGCTGGTGTTTGTCTGCGCTTTCCGCCTTGTTCTTCAAATCCCCATTCACAAACACATTTGTGGTACAATCATCCATGGAAACATTCAAGGTTTATTCAGCACGTGGATGAATGTCTTTGTTGGTATCAGTTTGATTCATGAACATTCATCCTGCTCCACTGCATCATCCTCAGGCTTCTTTGTGTCTTCTTTCAAAGACTAGTGCACAAGACAATGATGCTTTAGAAAGGTCTCTTTTCTGCTGCAGTATTTTGATTGGTTTCCACCATTGCACTTCCACTTAATCATACTTAACGCAGCTTTGTGGGGATAAGTTATGTAGCCTTATTATGGGATGTTTTCCACTACAGCAACGTACAGTCAACAGCAAGTCACGCTGTGGTTAGCGTTAGCTCATGGGGGAGAGGACCCGGGTTTGATTCTCAGGCAGATCAAACCCTTAGGCAAGTTTCTTTACTCTACATGCCTCTGTTTACCTGGCAATTATCAGGAACCTGATTGGCAGATCTGGGAATGCTATGTTACGCCCACAAAATATGCTTTACAATATATTCTGTGAAGCACTTTGGAGCACCTCAATGAGGAGATGAGGAGCTATATCAAATGCACAGATGCTTATTATTGTTGTTAGAAGCATGGTAAATGTGGTACGGTTATAAATATGTACAGTCCAATTCAATGACCTGTGATTCAGTCCATTCAATCTACGAAACACGTAGTTAATAAACTCTACTGAATACCCTGTGAAGTGCTTTGAGACGTCACCTAGATCTGAAATGCCCTGTGTCAAATGTAAGGATTATTATTATTTATTTTTATAGGAAATTGCTAGCGATGGGTTAGTGGATGGAGCAAGAATAATGAATAGAGATGACATAGATGACCCTTCTCAATGAGCGCGAGTTAATTTTGCTAGAACCACTTCAGAAAAAGGATATACCAACCAACACAGAGGGAAGAGCCCCATCTGTGTATATACCTGTTGATGGAAATTACATAAAAATGTCTCAAAATGCTTCACAAGTAATAATAACTGTAATAATAATAATAAGTAATTGCTTTAGCATAGAGTCCTGTAGCTCAGAATCCGCGCCTTGACCGGCACCGCCTATTTCCATCTATGCAACATTGCCAGGCTCCGCAACTATCTTACCCCCCGCGCTGCCGAAACACTCGTGCATGCTTACATCACCTCACGGCTGGATTATGGAAATTCTCTCCTAATCGGCCTCCCCAGTTCCTCCATTCATAGGCTGCAGGCCATCCCAAACTCTGCAGCCCGTGTACTATCCCGCCTCCGTGACCACATAACCCCCACCCTCGCCCGTCTCCACTGGCTCCCCATCCTCCAGAGGATCGAGTTTAAGATCCTCGTCCTCACCTACAAGGCCTTACACGGCCTTGCCCCATCCTACCTAACCGATCTACTCTCCCCCTACACGCCCACCCGGACCCTCCGTTCAACAGGACTTGGCCTACTCCAAGCCCCCCGCCCGATCCGCCCCACCATCGGAGGCCGGGCCTTCAGTTTCTCCGCTCCCACCCTATGGAATGCCATCCCTCAATCCCTCCGTTTCGTCTCTTCCCTTTCCTCTTTCAAGGCCGGTTTGAAGACTTTCCTCTTCGATCGTGCCTTTTGTTCCATCCCGAACTCTTTTACCTCCCCTTCGTGTTTCACCCCTTCCCAAACACTCCCCTCCCAGCTCGGGTCACACGCCTCTTGTTCAGCGCCTTGGGACGTCCTCCCGACGTGAAAGGCGCTCTATAAATGTAAATTGTTGTTGTTGTTGTTGTAGAGCACTCACCTTACGAGCCTTACAAGCATGAGACCTGTGCTTGGAATCCAGGCAGGTCAGGCAAAACCTTGGGCAAGTTTCCTTACTCCACACATCTAATAATAATCCGTAAAAAAAAAACACAATAATAAAATTGGTCATCTCAATTCACGACTATTTGTGGGACACTACTGTCCGCAATTGGCTGCCACGTTTTGCCCACAAATATACAGTCAGTTAACTTTACAGTTTTTTCTGTGAAGTGCTTTGAGACGTCTCGAAGATGTGAAAAGCGCTATATCAAATGCAAGGATGATTATTATTATTATTTAAAGAGCGGTTCAATGTTATGATGGAAGCAAGGTAGGACAGGTGTTCTGCAAGGCTGAGATTGGATGGGCTGAAGGGCTTTCTCCATATAAAACAACCTTGAGACATTGAAAATCCCACAACACTATCCAAAAAGAAAAGGAAACATCTCCGGTTTCCTGGCTAATGGGGATAAAGGGAGGAGGGGATTGTAGAGAACGTGGTGTGATAAACATACTAATAATTAGTATTAATAATAATCCTGGTATAGTTCCTTATCACATCATTGTCTTCCCAGCGCCTTGGGGCAACCTCCCGACATGAAAGGCGCTCTCTACATGTAATTTTGTTGTTGTTTCTTGAGATATCTCCAATTGCCTCACAAAATATATTATAAAGTGAATTGACCGTGTACAGTATTTTGTAGGCGAATATGACAGATTGGGGCATGATTGGACAAAGATGGGGGTGTGGGAGGCGGGAGTTGAGAAACAGTAGGACTGGGGGAAGGGTGGGAGAAAAGGTGAAAAAGAAGTGTTGACATGAAGCTGTTGGACAAATAATAATCATAATAATAGCAATAATTATAATAATCCTTGCATTTGATATAGCACCTTATCACGTCTTCGAGATGTCTCAGAGTTCACCCAGAACATTCACCCAGCCAGGAAGCAATCCCTTAAATAGGCTTTAAAGTTTGAGGCTTAAATCAAACGTAAAATAACAGAGGGCACTATATCTTTGGTCATTCAACAATTACCCATCACACAGTGGGGCTTTGTGCTAAGCCCCACAGTATTTCAAGAACTGTAGTTGTCAGTCTGGTTATGGGAAAGATGAAATCCCCAGAGCAGGCTGATGGACTGACTTGCCAGCTACTGAAAGGAAGAATTCAACTCAGGTGTCAAAGCTCTATACTGTATTCACGTCACCCAGAACGCCACACAATTCACACAAGTTTTCCTCATTCATGTCCACCCAACATGAAAGGCGCTCTATAAATGTAATTTTGTTGTTGCTGTTGTAGCTTCCCGAATGGCATTTTTTGTCGTTGTTATTGTTGACGCTCTTTTTACTTTCGCAAAGGACAAAACCTTAACAGGAACAAGACTTATTGTTGCAGGAATCTGAAATTGTGTGGAGATTGAAAACAATGAGCAAAATACATCTCATAAAACAAACATGTGAGCATTCACGCAAGAGAGAGAAAGAGAGAGAGAGAGAGAGAGGGAGAGAGAAAAACAACGCATAAGAAAATAGTTTTTCTTCTTCACTAATGGGCTGGTCCCAATCCAGTGTTGGAGGCCCATTGTCACAGGCCTTTTGCGCAACACATTTGCAAAACCTGGCGTCTGCACAAACCATTCTCCAAATGCGGAGTCAATGGCATGTGTCGTGAAAGCAAAATCACCTCCATTCATCATTTTTGGCTTGCCAACTCTTACAACAGGGGCTGAAACATGCAGGAACACAGCCAGGCCAAAGGGAATTAAGCCATGGCCTTCAACAGCTCTTACACCCACCGCCTCCCACCACCCCACCCCACACATGCACACTCACACACATATTGTGGGCACAGCTCCTAGTGAAGATATTAAAGAGAAGAAAAAGACTGCAATGGCCGTAAAAAAATTGAAATGAAACAGAAAATGCCAGAAAGATGCAGCAAATTAATAAGAATGCAATCTAATGTAATACAGTACAGTAAAAGTAATCGTTGCATTTGATATAGCTCCTTGTTACATCTTCGGGTCATCTCAAAGCGCCCCATAGAAAATACTGCAAAGTGAATTAACTGCATATTGACTGTCGAGTGACCAATTTACTATTATAATTCTTTTGAAGGAATTGTTCAACCCGGAAAAGTGATCCACCAATCGTCTAATAACCAGGTTCCTACTTACAGCTGGGAAAACAGAGGCATGTGGAACAGGGAAACTTGCAACGTTTCACCCTGCCGAGAATCGAACCCACACCTCTCGCTTGGTGGCAAGTGCTCCAACCACTGAGCTACAGGTCTTCGAATGTATGTCAGTCTGGCTCAGTTGGTAGCACTCATACTTCTGGGTCACAAGCTGGTTGCCTCTGGGTCGGTCATATTGTGGACTCCAGCCCCATATTGGGACATCTTGGAGTCCTGCAGCTCAGTGGTTAGAGCACTCGTCTTGCAAGCAGGAGACTTGGGTTCAATTCACTGCTGGGTAAAACCTTGGGCAAGTTTCCTTATTCCTAAAACAATCCCTCAAATAAAAACGATAATAAATTGGTCATTTCAATCCACGACTGTTTGTAGATACTGCTGTGCACAATTGGCTGCCGCATTTCATCCATAAATATACAGTCAATTTTCCTACTCTTCTTCATCCAGCCCCAACCCCTCCACCCCTGCTCTTGTCCCAACCTAACTGTACAGCGCTGTGTCAAATGAAAGGAGTCTTATTGTTATTGTCCCTGGGAGAAATGGAAGATAATGTCTTCAAGCATCGGGGGAGGTAATGCATCTCCTCCTCTGCGTTGTCATATAAAAACTTTGGGGGGGATTGAGACCAACTTAGTTCTCATCAACCATGCGTTGGCCAGGTTGCCTCTCCCCTTCTGTCTTTCAATTGCCTGCCATATTAGGCACAGCCAATCAAGCATCTAAGCAGATGTCTATATAAAATATAGCAGCTGTGCCATTGCGTCCCTCTCTGTAAAGGTCCACATCTTTGCAGATGAAACTCTAGCCAATGCCTCCAGTCAGCTTTGCACCAGAGCAGATACCAATAAATTGTTCAAATCACAGGCCTTAATTCTGTCAATATTCTTCCCTTCGCTGTTTGAACACGCAGCCTGAGGGTCAGCTCCAATCCAGCCGTACATATTTTTTCATCTCTTAAACTAGCGATTAAATCTCGGGCTGCCTACCTAGTTTGCTTTTTAAGCCTGGAGATCTGTATAAGCTTTTCATCTCCTTCTCTCTCTCTCTCTCACACACATTCTCTCGCTAACACAGATCCTCACATTTGATTAATGTCGTTCCACATCTTGCATTGCTATTACTCACTCCAGGCTCTGTCTTACGGCTGTCCGCAATGAGTCCAAAGCATCTCCTTTAGAATTTCACCAACGCGCTCACAAGATCACAAGAGGAGGTTCACATGAAGCATTTTCATATGAATCGCTTCGAGATGTTTCGATGTTATAAACAACATCACAACAACCCTTGCATTTCAAGGACTTCCAAGTCTAAACCCTGGAACACCACGAGCATGAGCACTAGAGGTTAGAGCACTCACCTCTCGAATGAGAGACCTGGGTTCTCCGATCAGGGAGAAATCATGGGCACGTTTCCTTACTTTTATTTTACTTTCAATCCACGATTGTTTGGGAGACTGCTCTGTGCAATTAGCAGCCGGATTTCGCCCACAATTATACAGTCAATTCACTTTACAGCACCGTACATTCCGTGAAGTGCTTTGAGACATTTAGAAGACGTGCAAAGTGTTATATCAAAGGCAAGGATTATTATATCGTGATTATTTAATTATGAATAGAGTTCTCTTCAACACCCAGAGAGATCTTTTTTTTGGAGAAGGAAGTTTCTATCCTTTGGGGAGGATAAGTTTGCAGGGCTAAGGGAAGAACGCAGCGGAGTGGGATAAGCTCTTTTAAAAGAGTCAGCGCAGACACGATGGGCTGAATGGACTCCTTCCATGCTGTATAATTCTATGACACCAATGGTCCTGTCCCCTTCTCTACTGCTGGAAGTTGTGAAAAAAATCAACAGCAGTGTAAGTGAGGCATTAGTGCCATTACTACCACGTAAGTCAACAATGAGCTTCCGGTGAAACGCTTTGAGATGTGCTCCCCATGTGAAATACAAGAACTCATATTTCTACAGCAACTTTGATAGTGGATAGATAGTGCTTCAGATGTCTTAGGGAGGCAAATCAGCTGAGATTGTTTCAGTTGCATGGAATAATACGAAGGCACGATATCAAAGCGCTCCACAAAACACTAACCAATTAGAAATGAAAATTGCCATTAACAGAGAAGGAAACCACAAAATACTTGAAGTGGAATACTGCATTATTAATAACTGGAAAGTGATTGATCCCAGGACATTTGATAAGGAAAAGGACATAATTGAAAACAAAGGAGTGATTTGCTGGCAGCAAGTGTGAATGAGCCTCTGTGTCCTGCTCTTCTGTGTGTCTTACTACTTATATTGTTTGGAGTCCTGCTCCAAACAAGCAAGTGTGAGACCTAAGTTTCAAAACCAGGCATGTCAGGGCAAAACCTTGGGCAGGTTTCCTTACTCCACATGCCTGATAATAATTTTTTTCCCAAAAAAAATCTATAATAAATTGGTCACTTCAATCCACAACTGTTTGTGGGACACTGCTGTGTGCAATTGGGATAGGACCAGGAGGGATTGGACGAGGCTGGGACGAGGATTTTAAATTCAATCCATTTGATACAAACGGATTGTTTCCCAGGTCAGCCTGATATTGAGTGTCAGCCTGACTCAGTGGTAGCATGTTTGTCTCTGAGTCAGAAGGTTATGAGTTAAAATCCTAAATGGGGACTTCATTTAAGTACAAGCTAACACACCAAAACACTGCCAGGAAGTGTTGCATTTTCTGAGGTGTCATCGTTCGGACGAGCCCCAAACCGACTGCCTGTTCAGGTGCAATATTTGAAAAGAGAAGTGTTCTGGTCAACAATCCCGCAATTAAGTTGGTCCCTCATTTCAGGGCTGTTTGTGGGACATTGCTGTGGGCATATTGTGCGGCCGTGTTTGCCGACAAATACAGTCACTCCATTTCACAGTAATTCCCGTGAAGCGCTTTGAGAGGTCCTTCCAACTCGATAAGGCGCTTTATCGAACGCAAGGATTATCATTATATAAAGAGATTGTTGACTGGGTCAGTGCCAGCCTGATATAAAGCATTTGTCTCCCAGAGCAAGAATAACTCCAGCTCCAATGATGCTTGTGTTTTTCCACCACAGCGTATGAATCTACTGATCACCATGGCAATGCAATGCTCTCTGCTATCCCTATACATTCATTGTGAAACATAGCAGCCACCCAGGGCACTCTGCCGATATAACCATGAGATTCACCCATGAAACACCACGCAGTCTCTCCACTTCACAGGGAATCCTGTGAAGCGCTTTGGGATGCAGGCTTTCGGATGAGACGTTAAACCGAGGTCCTGTCTGCCTATTGGGCCAGATGTTAAAGGCGCTATCTGAAAATAATAATAATTCCTGCGTTTGATATAATGCTTTTCATATCTTATCAACGTCTCAAAGCCTTTCACAGAATATTCTGTGAAGTGAATTTGTAGGCAAAATATGGCAGCCAATTGCGCACAGCAGTGTCCCAAAACAGTCATGGATTGAAAATGACCCATTTTTATTATTCTGGGTTTCTTGGACGGATTATTATTAGGCGTGTGGAGTAAGGAAACTTGCCCAAAGTTTTGCCCTGACCTGAAAAGAGAGCAAACGCCTTCCAGTGCCCTGGCCAAGCAATCCACCCACAAAATAAAATTTGATCATTCACTTCATGGCTGTTTGTTGGATATTTCTGCCTACAAATTAGCTGCCTCATCCACCTAAACAAATGCACAGTCATTGCAATTTACAATAATTCGTGTGAAGGGCTTTGGGCCATCCTATCAACTTGAAACAACAACATCAACAACAACTTTGATTTATATAGTGCCCTCCACGCCGGACGGCGTATCAGAGCGTTTCACAATAGTGGATCCTGGGACCAAAACCAGAT
The DNA here is from genome assembly GCA_035084275.1 of Hydrolagus colliei. Classification (NCBI taxonomy): domain Eukaryota; kingdom Metazoa; phylum Chordata; class Chondrichthyes; order Chimaeriformes; family Chimaeridae; genus Hydrolagus; species Hydrolagus colliei. The sequence goes on from CM068742.1 coordinate 148,641,185, forward strand.
ATGCCTAAAGTAATGATTATTATAGTATTATTCAAAACATGGTAAAGTCTCAATTTATTTCAGGTTGTCCAAAGTTTAGCTACATTCTGGGATGCTGTGCAAAACGTACGTGATTGAGTTTAAAACATTTTTTATTTGCTTATCTATTGTTGCTGCGATTGTATTTTCTAAGAATGCAGCTTTTGGGTTACATTTGCAAAGCGGATTGACTGTATATTTTGTGGGCCAAACGTTGCAGCCAATTGCATACAGTCGTGGATTGGGTGGCCAAATTATTATTGTTTTTGGAAGGGATTGTTACCCGGGAAAGCGATCCACCAATCAGCTAAAAACTAGGTACCGACCTACTGCTCGGTAAAAAGAAATGTTTAGAGTAAAGAAACTAGCCTAAGGTTTCACTCCACCCGGGAACCTGGGAGCTCTCGCTTGAGAGGTGAGCATGCTAACCACTTTGATAAGGAACTTCACAATGTGCTGTACATTTATTTATAATGTAAATAATAATAATCTTTGCATTTGATATAGTGCTTTTCACATCTTCTAGACATCTCAAAGCGCTTCACATTATACACTGTAAAGTGAATTGACAGTATATTTATGGGCGAAACGCAGCAGCCAATTGCGCACAACAGTGTCCCACAAACATTCGAGGGTTGAAATGACCAATTTGTATTATAGGTTTTTTTTGGATGGATTATTAATAGGTGCGTGGAGTAAGGAAACTTGCCCAAGGTTTTGTCCTGACCTGCCTGGATTCGAATACAGATCTCACGCTTGCAAATATGAATGTAAAATAATAATAGAATAAAGTATACAATAAAAAATAAACAAAAAAAACCTTAGAGAAATTTAGAGATATTAGCTATGGTGATTTACCATGTAGAATCACAATGCAGTGTTGCAATTCAGTCAAGGATGCCGTCAATGTAACCCAAATGTATGTGTGTGTGTGTGTGTGTGTTTTTTTTACCCAGATGTATTGATCAAAAATGCAATTCTGAAGGTCTCTTTGAAATCTCTGCAGTACTTTGCAAAATTCTGCTTCCAATTCCTTTCATTCCTGAGATCCGGAAGAACTCCCGTGGTTGTTTAAAGCGCTCTGAGACGCTGTCCGGCGTGGAGGGCACTATATAAATCAAAGTTGTTGTTGTTGTTGTGGTGGTGGTTGTGGTTGTTCTTGAGCTCAATTTAGCTGTTCCTCATTCCCCTCCCTGGCCTCGTGTGACCATGGGCTCCAATGTGACAGGTCTTCCCGTGGATCACCTTCCGGGGCTGAACTCTGTCCGCCTTTATTCAATCCACATTTTATTCTTAACCATTTTGTGGGACATTGCAGTGCACAAACAGTGCTGCCGTGTTTCGCACACAAAATACACTTTCATTTCATTTTACGGTATATTCTGCGAAGCGCTTTGAGATGTCTTGATGATATGATAAGGTGCTGTATCAGACGCAAGGAATAGTATTGTTGTTGTTGTTGAAGAGTAGTGACTATGATAATGTGACCTGATGATCTACTGTCGCGTGTCGGGGCAATATTAGCATTTGAGAGCACCCAGAATTTGCCAAATTCTTCAATTCAATCTTAACGCTGAAGTCATTTTTCTGCCATTCCTAACAGAAACAATTAATAATTATTATCCGGTAATATAATAATAAATAATAACCCTTGTATTTCATATCGCGCTTTTCCCGTCTTCTAGACGTCTCAAAGCGCTTCACAGAATATACCGTGAAGTGAATTGACTGTATATTTGTGGGCGAATGTGGCAACCAATTGCACATAGCAGTGGCCCACAAACAGATATGGAATGAATTGACCAATTTATTATTGTTTTTTTGAGGGATTATTATCAGGCGTGTGGAGTAAGGAAACTTGCCCATGGTTTCACCCTGCCTGGAATCGAACCCAGGTTTCTCGCTTGTAAGGCGAGTGCTCTAACCACTGAGCTACAGGACTCTATGATTGGTAATCATCCATGCAGCAGGTGTAGATTATTGATGAAATCAGATTTGATGCGACACACAGTTTGCCTGCAACTCAGACTTTGCCTAAATCATATTAAATGTCATAAAGAAAAGTGTTTTCACAATCCAGGCTGTATTGAAGAATTTGCTAGATTCTAGATGATCAGAAATATCTGATAAATTCAATCAATCTAGACACAGGAGGAATTTCTCCCCCTCCCCGCCCCACCTGATCTAGATTGATTCTATTTACTTTTATCTATAGCTGAGTGTGATTTATCAGCTATAAGCCCAGCTCAGTTAGTAGCCTTCTCACATCTGAACCAGAAAGGCTGTGGGTTCGCACACTCAATAAACTGACAGAGCCACACAGTGTTGGGAGGGGGCCTGAATTGTCACGCATTGCATCTTTTGGATGAGATGTTAAACTGAGTCCCATCTGCCTGTTCAGGTGGACATTAAAGATCCCATCACACTCGGTGGAAGGTAGGCAGTTTCTCCCGATGCCTTCACCAACAATCCCCCAAATACAGTTGTCATTGTATGGCTGTTGTAGTTATATGGCTGTTTGTCAGACATGGTTGTGTGCAAATTGATTGTTGCATTTGGTTTACAGCATACCCTTTACAATACTGTATTACGCTCTACAGTAAATTATGTGAAGCGCATTGGGACGTCTTAACGACATGAAAAGCGCTGCACCAAATGCAAGGGTTACCAATGTAAATTTGTTGTTGTTGTAGTTTTATTATTACGATAAACAGCACATGATGATAATTGTAATAAAGGGACAAAAGGAGAAAAAGTCCACCTTGTAATCCTGGCCCTGCACTATATAAATAAACTAACACAGACTCCGGAGTGAATAGAAGGCGGCTGTCTCTCTTGGGTCTAGATTATTCTGTATAATAAATGCCCTCACTGAAAAATACATAGGGTGACCTTTTATGGATCTTTTTGATCTGAAGATATGGATCCTTTGTAAACCGGCATTCAAGTAGGTTCTAGCTGTTTAATGATGAGAGAATTAAAGTTTCAAGAGTCGTCTGAACTGAACCACATATGTTCACACATATACAGGGATTTACCAGCGCCCATCAGCGCACACAGAAGTCAGCCTGAGAAACTGGAAACACTTCTCTGTTGCAAATGCGAGGGAGGTGATGCACTTTTACACTGGGAGGTGGTATGTTCGAAGGCTTTTGTGAATAAAATTGCTCGGATGCGGTTTGGTGCTTGGGATTTTTCAAACATGCACGGAGTGTTGCTAACCTGAGCCCTCGCTCACACTTTAACTCTAACAGTACTGACATTTTGCCCACAAATATACAGTCAATTCACTTTACAGTGTATTCTACGAAGCGCTTTGAGATGTCGATAAGTGCTGCATCAAATGCATGGATTATGATTATTATTATTATAGGGTTAGTCTGGGATACCTTAAGTGAGATGCTTAATGAAGGTTGAGTTTCAACTCCAAGTCAACAACAACAACAACAAAAGCCACAAAATTACATTGATAGAGCATTTTTCACATCGGGAGGACATCCCAAATCACTGTCAGGAGGTTATAAAAATAATAAGAATCGTCCTTGCGTTTGATGCAGCGCCTTATCACATCTTCGACACGTCTCAAAGCGCTTCACAGAATATATTATAAAGTGAATTTGTGGATTGATGGTGTTTAACAAGGCGGGAAACAGCCGTGGAGTGAGTGACTCATTTTTTATTTGGAGCGGGGTGATTGTTGGTCACGATTGTTGGTTCCCTTCAGCTTTTCGAATAGTGTCACGGGATCGTTAAAGTCCCCATTGCCAGGGCCTCGGTTTAACCTCTCAACTGATGGCCGAGCTCAAGTCGAGACATGGAACTCTGTGTACAGTCGATGCCGACACTCCAGTACTGTGCTGGTCGGGGAGTTGTAAAGTTGGAGGCAAATGATGGTCCACAAATATACAGTCAATTCACTTTACAGTACTTTCTGTGAAGCGCTTTGAGACGTCGATAAGATGTGAAAAACACTACTGTATATCAAATGCAAGGATTATTATTATTATTATTAATGTAGTGATCACGAGGCACTATTCGAAAGGAGAAATGGAGCTTCTCCCTGCGAAGTGGTCGTCAATCCTGCCAAATAAAAATGGCACGGGGCACAATATACAACAACGAAATCACGTTTATAGAGCGCCTTTCACGTCGGGAGGACGTCCCAAGGCGCTGGGACGCAGGCTGAGAAGCTGATGTGAAATGCCTGAACATCAGTCCTGTGATGGAAACATGTTTCAGGTTATTTGACTTTGTGCTTTGACTCCTTCCACCCACTGACCTTGTATCAATTATCATTTCTTTTTGTTGTTGTTATTATTATTCGTATCTCTTCTCGTTTTAGCTTTCTTTTGAAACCTTTTTTTCTTTATCGCTTTGCCCCACATTTTCTCAACTGCCTCACGGTCCCTGAGCTTCTGGTTTCCCTGATAAAAACGAAAATGAGACGCTTGTTGTTTCCATCTCACGCAGCTTTCCTTCTGACACCACGTCCGTCCATCCCTTTAGTATTCCCAGAGCCTCCCTTCTCATTCCATTCCTACTTCAGTGTTAACTTCAGCCCACTCTCTCCTCCTCCCCTCCCTATCCCTCCCCAATTCTCTTTCTATTTCCTTAACCGTGTCTCCTGCCTCTAACAGATGACTTCTTTCATTTGTTTTCCTAACCTCCCCATATTCCCTTCCTTCGTGTTCGCCTCCATCTCTCATGACATCAATTCTCTTTGAAATCTCAGTTCCCTCCAGGTTTTCCTTTGCTCCTGGTTCTCTGTGGTACAAATCCCAGCCTCTATTGTAACTACCTAAATATCCTTTCTTAAAGTTTCCTGCTCAGCAACTCTGCGATTTTAACCTTCAATTAAAGGGGAGGTCACCCACCTCGGATCGTGATTTACGTAGCATTTCAGGGCGTCCAGGGTTTGGCAAATCCAACCTTTAATTACGAAGCTGTTTTTCTGTCACTTTATTTTAAGAAACTACAGGAATGGGTGGGTGGGAGAAACTTCTGAATTCAACAATTTTGCCAAAACGCAAAATGGTCTAAAATGCTACAACAACAACAGCACATTTCACCTCAGGAGGACATGAAAAATAATAACCGTAATAATAATGATTAAGAATATTATTAATAATTATTATTGTTATTTTTAAGAATATTCATCGCATTTGATGTGGTGCCTTTCAGGTCAGGAGGATGTCTCAAAATGCTTCACAAGCTTTCTGTTTGCAGGTGAACAATTTGTAAACAACATGGGCCCACAAACAGCCATGAAATTGAATGATCAATTTTATCCTGTGGTTTGTCAGACATTTAAAAGGGCCTTGACACTGGAATTTCCTGACAAAAGGGTGAAATAAGCACTCGTATACAAATTACAGGTAATAGTAATAATCCTGGCATTTTATATAGCGCTTTTCATGTCTCTCAAAGCGCTTCACAAAATATACTGTAAAGTGAATTGACTGTATTTGTGGACAAAATCCAGCAGCCAATTGCGCACAGCAGTGTCCCACAAACAGTCGTGGATTGAGTGACCAATTTATTATTGTTTATTTTTTCCTGAAGGATTATTATCAGGCATGCGGAGTAAGGAAACTTGGCCGAGGTTTCGCCCTGCCTGGAATGGAACCCAGGTCCCTGGCTTGCGAGGTCTCTAACCACTGAGCCACTGGACTCCACAAGGGAGAAAAGCGGGACTGAAAGGAATGCTCTCTAAAGTAGCTAGCACAGACACAATGGATCAAATGGCGTTGTTCTGTGCTGTAAATGTCTGCGATTTCTATGGGTGGAACAATGAAAGGAATTAAATGGCATTGAAATCCAAACCCATGCTGCTTCTGCCCCCTGGTGGATCATCGGTCGTGGACGCAAACAGCATATTTGAAATTTATCGCCACAAAATATGTTACCATGACAGCGTTGGGATCCCAATGGCATAATGGTAAACATTTTCAGTTTGTTTCTCATCAAACGAAAAAGGCTACTTCAATATATCAGTCTCATGGGTAGAAAGATAGTCAAAAAAGCTAAGTGCTTGCGAGGGGAATAATATCAGTCAGATATTGACTGAAATGAAGTAGATTCTTGCTCGGAGCCAGAAGTTTGTGGGTTCAAGCCCCACTTCTGGGACTTTGAGCTCAGTCTCTAAGCTAAATCTCGAGTGAGATGTCGGGTGGGGTGGGGGGAGAGGTACTTTAAATGTGATGATGTCCATGCTCTCTATGGTGTGTTTTAAGCATAATATTAAGTAGAGGGTCAGTATGTTATATAAAAAAATCAGTTAATCATCTTGCAGTTGATGTTGGAAATGCCCCTTGCTATTATCATTATTTGTCATGATTGAGTCACACAGAAAACATGTCAAGTGAGTTGGCTTACTTCAGGGTTACTTCCTTTTAACAGGAGCCACAGTCGTTTAATCCACGACAGTGCGGCCGCTCTGAAACCTAATTTCATGGCACCAAGTTGCATTTATCTAGTCTAGGCTGACACTCCAAGGCAATGCTGGGGGGTGGGGGGAGTGGTCACCGCATTGTTGAAGATGCCGTCTTTCCAGTGACGTGCTCTAACGTTGGGGGGGCGTGGCTTTCTGATGCTTCATTACCCAAAAGCAGCAGCTGACCGCTTTTTCCCAGTCACTTTTTCAGCAAATACGCACGCGCGGAGATGGCATTTCAATGTGATCTGATTGCAATTCATAGAAAGAGGAAAGGCAGCGGCAGTTTGTGCTTATTTCACCCGTTACTGAGACACTGAGAAAGGAACGCACATGCGCATCGGAACTAGATTCAACTCGATGGGTAAAAAAGGCACGGCGTCTCTCTGCTTTCCTGTTTATAGCAGGTCTATAAAAAGGCAGTTAAATAATTTGGGTAGTTTCTACGAAAAATCGTTTGCATTATGCAAAATGTGTATTGTAAAAATATACACCATTAAATAATCATATACAATTTAAAGTTTTTATTTTCATAAGGTTGGCACTGCCCACCCTGACTGCACATCCCTGCGTCCTTCAGATGAGATGTTAAATCGAGATCCCAATTTGCCAATTCAGATGAACGTTAAAGATCCCATGGCACTAACTCGAAAAGAAGGGAGTCATTCCCGCTGTCCAGGTCAATAATCCCCCAAATAAAATAGGTCACTTACTTCATGTTTGTCTGTGAGACAACACTGGGTGCAAATTCCAACAACCCCTACCCCAAAAAAAAATATTCTTGGTCATTCCCTTTCAGCGCCCTGGGACAGCCTGCCACCGTGAAAGGCGCTCTACAAATATAATTTTGTCGTTGTTGTTGTTGTTGTTGTGCGCAAATTGGCTGCTGTGTTCACCTATGAAACACACTAATTCTTCACTAACAATTCTGTAGCGCCCTTCACACTGGGAGGACATCCCAAGCACTGGATAAACAAACAGCCAACAGGGTCTGAGATCATTATGGGCTGAAAGTCCTTTCTCTTGTTTCTCTTAATAAACCACAGTCAGGGTTTATTAAGCCTCATCATAATTTGAATACATGCACGTCTGGAAGCCAGCAAAGTCAAGGCATACTTCGGTTCTCTGTTAAATCTCTTTTTATATCTTAAGGGCCTGCGGCACACAGTGTAGTGAATCGCCACAGTGAACCAGTGCTCTGGGACGTCCGTTTCCTTTGATGCGACTTTATTACAGAAATAACAGGAAAGGATCCCAACGGAGATTAAAAACTTCCCCCAATCGATCGTCAGGCTGATGAACATTCATCTCTAACACCTGACTGGTGCTCAGAAACCCATTAGCCAAAGCTAGAAATCCCGATTCTCGCAGTGGCACACGGCAAGGCTTGACCTGACACTCAGTAAGTAATATTTACACTCACACGGAAACACTGCAGTTTCTCTCAGTGTCCAGGCCAACAATTCCCACCCCCGCCCGAATAAGACCAGTCACTCACTCCATGGCTGTTTGTGGGACACTGCTGTGGGCAATTCGATGCTACGTTCCACCCACAAAATATGCAGTCGATCCACTTTACAGTCTATCCTATGAAGGACTTTGACACGTCTCAGTAATGTGAAAAAATTACAATACTTCCTGCATTTGATAAAGCAATTTTTACGTCAGAAAGGTGTCCCAAAGCACTGCACAGGATTTGCTGTGAAGTGTAGTGACCGTGTATTGGTAGGCAAAAGCAGCAGATGATTTGTGCGCAGCGATACAATAATATAATATGTAATACATAAAACCTTTGTTATCCTCTGGACCTGCCCGGTGCCGGTTAATCAAATATGAAAGATATCTGAGTGGCAAGTTGCCGAAAATCCAACACATTTTTTTTAACTTATTTTAAAACATACCATATTAATAACAGACTAAATAATAAGAGAATATTGTATGGATACTCACCAATAAAGCATTCCAGCACACTCGGTAAAACGATCGGTAAAAAAAGCATTCCAGCGTTCGGTAAGTTTAATAAGTGCGCATGTGCACACATGCGCAAAGTGAGCACACCGCGAGTGTCCCGAATGGCTACGGTATGAGATCCGGTTGCTGGAATGGTGAATTGTATTGGGAGATACCGGTTGGTTGAGTGTGCCGTTTGGTTGGGTACCAGATAAACAAGGTTTTACTCTATCCCACTAATCGCTTCGCTGTGAATAACCAATGTTCATCTGTTTGAAAAGAGAGGTCCGTAAAGTCAATTCACTTTACGGTATATTCAGTGAAGCGCTTTGAGGTGTCCAGAAGACGTGACACAGCGTTATATCAAATGCAAGGATTAGTATTATCGCTTCTACAAAGCTCAGGTGAAAAGATAGCTGGAGGAGGGTTGTTCTACCCAAGACAGGCCAGGAACGCAGCCTTCGCCCACCTAAACTCGTAAACAATGTCCCCTGACTAATATTTTTTCACCAGACCAAGAGTAAAATCAGCCAAATGAAGCAATCACAATACAATGGGAAATGTGTAGGGTACCGTCAATCAGAATCCATCATTCTGAGGTATAGCTCACAGGTGCCCTCCGCTGGCCTGCTTCAATATTAACAAGCAGAGATTGAGATAAAAATACTGTATAATGATCCTTATACTTCAAACTGCGCCTTTCACATCGGGAGGACGTCCCAAAGCGCTTCCTGCGTTTCCTGTAAAGTGAAATGACTGTTTGTTTTGTGGCCAAATGCAGCAGACAATTTCCGCACAGCTATAGCCCACAAACACCCCATAAAATGAATGACCAATTTTACCTGGAAGATTGTTGGCCAGGACACCGGAAGGAACTCCTTTCTCTCTTTGAATAGTTACCCTTGGATCTTTAATGTCCACTTGAACAGGCAGATGGGACCTCAGTTTAACATCTCTTTGCTGAAGGAAGGCACCTCCGACATTGCTACGATCCCCCAGCACCACACTGGAGTGTCAGCTTGCACTATGATTTCAAGTCCTCACGTGCGGCTTGAACCCACAACGTTCTGACTCAGAGGAGAGATTGCTAACAGCTGAGCCAGGCTGACACACGTCACCCTTGAAAGTGAATACAATACCCTCTAAGGCAGAGTGCATGGGGAGGCCTGGCTTATACAGTACTTTTCACATCAGGAGGATTTCTCAATGCGCTTCGTAAGACTTATTGTAAAGTTTACAAGATCACAACATTGGTTTGATCCATTCAATCTCATTCTTCCAGGATATCCACCTTACTGTCTTCCCATCACTACAAGAACACAACAGAATTACATTTATAGTGCGCCTTTCACGTCGGGAGGACGTCCCAAGGCGCTGAACAGTTAGGTCTGAACCCGAGCGGGGTGGGGGGAAGGGGTGGGGGTCGGAGTAGGGGGAAGGAGGGTACTTCACAAAATAATGTGAATAAAGTAAATGGACTACATTTTGGGGGGAAAAACATGGCAGCCAATTGTGCACAGCCGTGTCTCACAAACAGTCATGGATTGTGTGATCAAATTGTCATTTTTTAAAAAAAAACATTTTTCAATGGATGATTACTCCTGATAAAGCAATCTGACAATAGACAAACAACTGGGTTCCTACTCACTGCTAGGTAAACCGAGGCATGTGGAGTAAGGAACGTTGCCTAACATTTTGCCCTGACCAGGAATCAAACTCAGATGTTCTCCCATGCGAGGTGAGTTCTCTAACCAACACACTGCAGGACTCCAAAAGGCGCTACTTCAATTGCAAAGATTATTATTATACAGCCCTGAGACATTTCAAAGAGATTCATAGAAGATTCCTTTCATTTGTCTGGACTTTTGTTAGGTTGCAATTACTAGCCCGCAGCTCCTTTATCAATTGAGATGATTTCAGAAAATTCTACTTCACATAGTAAATAGACTTGTACTGTGTAAGTGCAGCAGACAGGACTTTAGTGGATTTACTTATAGAACTGTCTAATGCAAATAACTCTGCACAGCGTCTTCAGAAGAGCAATAAACTGCTGAGCAAAGTCATTAAATCAACTCAAGCTTACATGCAGCACCTTGTATAATCTTTTATCTTCATATTTTTCTTTCCTCAATTTTTCTCCTCCCATAAGGACATTCTCATAGGACATTGCCTCTCCAAACTGTCCTCCGGATAAATTGCACCGTTCACTTCATGACATATCTGTGAAACCTCACACTGCGCAAATCGGCTGCTGCCTCTGACTACGGAATGCACGGTCACTCCACGTTAAAGCAATGATTCAAGCCGTGGTCAAAGAGAAATGGGCCTTGAAGGAGCCAATGGAAGGGACGAGGCAGAGGGATTCTGAGATGGAGTTCCATTGGGTGGGGGGCAGAAAGGCATAAGACCTGACTCCACTTGATAGGATATCAAGGAGTCCTGTAGGTCAATGTTTAGAGCACTCGAATTATAAGCGAGAGACCTGGGTTCAATTCCAGGCAGGGTGAAACCTTGGGCAAGTTTCCTTACTCCACACGCCTGATAATAATCACAAAAAAAAATTGGTCATTTGAATCCATGACTGTTTGTGGGACACTGCTGTGTGCAATTGGCTACCACGTTTCACCCGCAAATATGCAGTCAATTCACTTTACATTATATTCTATGAAGCGCTTTGAGACGTCAAGAAGACGCAATACAGCACCATTTCAAATGTAAGGATCATTATTATTATATCCTGTGAAGCTCTTTGAGAAATTCTTCTGATATGAAAGACACTATATCAAATGCAAGAATTGTTATTACTATATCAAGGAATATTAAAAAGTGTGGGACGTTAGGATTAAAATAAAGGTTGCTGAGATCTAAAATTGGTGGCACAGGCTAAATGGGCTGAATTACCTCTTTTTCCTATCTTCCTACATTCTTTTAAAGTGTTATCAAAATAGAAATAGTCAAACATCCCCCCCCAAAAAAAAACGATTATTCAGAAATCTGCCTTTCTATTCATTAATAGTTATTTCATCCTCTGACAGTAATATGGGTGAAATTACTTTCACACACTGAGATGTCAGGACTCATAATGGTGCCTGGAATTTCATTAAAATAGACTAAGATGACAGGGAACGAACCAAATCATTGCTACACCTGCGATTTTAAAGGAGCAACAACTTACAATTAAAATCTGTAACCACAACAAAATACCTTTAGCTGAATGTTAAGTCTGCATTCTGCAGCGCCTGAGCACGTCATCTCAACGTGAAAGGCGCTATACAAATGTAATTTTGTTGTTGTTGTTGATGAATTTAAGCTTATGTGTCAGTCTGGTTCAGTTGGTAGCACTTTCATCTCTGAGTTAGAAGGTTGTGGGTTCAACACTTTAAATAATAATAATAAATTGGTCACTCACTCCATGACTGTTTGACAGAGCCAGATTGACACTGCATGACAGTGCCGAACTTTTCACCACTTGGGAAAGTTTCTGAAAGGGGAATACTCTATTCAAACGCAAGGATTATTATTAAAAACCAGTTCTTTAAGTCAAAAACTTTAACAAAATAAAATATTATTGGTCTCTGCAGCTGAGAGGTTGACCATAGAGGTTGCAGCCATGGGTATTGCCATCACTCAGCTGGCAATTGGTGCCATATAAAAAGAATAATACTTGCATTTGATATACTGTCTTAGTATGTCACTGAGACCAATAACATAACACAATTGACTTCAATTGGTGTAGAATGGCAATCTTACATAAGAGGATTCAGACTGATACATTATTGGGATGTATTGAGATATTTTGTCAATACTGTATAGGCACTAAATTTGGAGTCCTGTAACTCAGTGATTAGACCACTTGCCTTGCAAGCAAGAGACCTGGGTTCAATTCCAGGCAGGGTGAAACTTTGGGCAAGTTTCCTTGCTCCACACGCCTGATAATAATCCCTCGAAAAAAATAAAATAATAATACGTTGGTCATTTCAATCCACGACTGTTTGTGGGACACTAGTGTGGGCAATTGGCAGCCGCGTTTTGCCCACAAATGTACAGTCAATTCACTTGCCAGTATATTCTGTGAAACGCTTTGAGACGTCTAGAAGACGTGAAAGGCACAATGTCAAATGTAAGGATCATTAGTATTAATGGTATTTTTTTAATGCAAGATCTTTCTTGAATAATAATCCTTGCAGTTGGTTGGTTCAGTACCTTACCACATTGTCGAAACATCTCAAAAGTACATTTTACCTCACCTTACAATCTTACCCAAAGGACGGCACCCCCAGCAAGCATCACATGGGAGAGTCAGCCCTGACGTGATAGGGCTTGAACCGCCCACCTCCTGTCTCAGAGGTGAGAATGCTACGGGCTGAGCCAGATCGACACGACATGACAGTGCCAAATTTTTTTTATCATTTGGAAAAGTTTCTGAAGGGCAGACTCTGTTCAAAATGTTATTTTATTACTAGTCAGCAGTAAACAAAAACGCAGCATTGGCAACTCTCCTCTCCTAACCTGTACGTACGTCTATTTGAAACCACTAGCTATCGCAGCCAGAACCACAACTTGTATACATCCAGACGTGTGATATAATAATAAGAAAAATCACTTTAAACAGCGAAGGCACAGCGAGATGCCAAGCCATCTCAGCAGAAATCTGAGGTGGCCTCTGCAAAAATAAAAGTCTGCAAAGCAACCCACAGACTCTTACCACACTTCCCCACATTGCAGGGGCATCTCTGTGCAAAAATCGGTTGCCACGTCACCCTATTAAAATGGACAGTTATTACACGTTGCAGTACATCCCCGCGAAGCGTTTTGAGACTGGAGTCCTGTAGCTCAGTGGTTAGAGCACTCACCTTACAAGCGGGAGTCCTGGGTTTGCTTCCCGGCAGGTCAAAACTTTGGGCAAGTTTCCTTACTCCACACAGCTGATAATAATCCCTCAGAAAAAAAACATTTTTTTCGCAATTGGCTGCCGTGTTTCGCCCACAAATATACGGTCATTTCATTCACTTAGCGCTTTACAGATCCTTTGAGGCAACTAGAAGGCGTGAAAAGTGCTACAGCAAATGCAAGGATTATTATTGTTATCATTATTAATCCCTATGTGAAAGGCACTATTTCAAATATAAGAATTGTTATTTTTGTTGAGTCACTTTATGCCTCAGACAATTAGGCTGGCTTTCTGCCTGTTAGCAGTTGGGTAACTATATCGTATGGCCACACTTTAGTCTATGAACACAACCAAAGACCTAATCTCCAACCATTCACCTTAATAATACAACAACTTTAATTTATATAGCGCCCTCCAAGCCCAACGGCCTCTCAGAGTGCTTCACAACAATGGATCCCAGGACCAAGCCAGGGGCAGGGGTAGAAAGGTGACCAAAGGCGCGGTCGAAGAGAAAGGTCTTCAGCTGGGACCTGAAACTAGGAAGAGAGGGGGCGAGGTGAAGGGAGTGAGGAAGGAAGTTCCAGAGTTTTGGGGTATAGTGGCTGAAGGCCCGGCCGCCATGAGTGCAGCGGAGGATTCGGGGGACATGGAGGAGGCCAGATCTGGTGGAGTGAAGGCAACGGGTCTTGGTTTGAGAAGAGAGGAGGTCAGAGAGGTAGGGGAGTGCAGAGGAGTGGAGGGATTTGAAATGTAATATTGAATAATGTAATAATAATAATCTTTGCATTAGAATTGCACCTTATATCCCCTACACTCACCCTCCCCTGCACACACACACACAACCTCTCATATATACACACACCCCAACACACACCCTCCACTGCACACACCCTCCACCACCCTCCACTTGTGGATACCTGTAATTTAGTGGTCAGAGCATTCGCCTCGCAAAGGAGAGACATAGTTCGATTCCTGACAGGTCAAAATCTTGGGCAGGTTTCCTTAATCCTCATGCAACATAATAATCCCTCAAGAAAAAAATAATAAAATTGGTCGCTCAATCCACGACTGTTTGTGGGACACTGCTATGTGCAATTGGTAGCTACGTTTCGCCTACAAATATGCAGTCAATTCACTTTCTGGTATATTCTATGAAGCGCTTTGAGACATCTAGAAGATATGAAAAGCGTTATATCAAATGCAAGGTTTATTATTATTAGTATTATTAACATATCTTTGAGATGACTCAAAGTGCTTCACAGGGTATACTGGAAAGTGAATTGTGTATACCTTTTATGTGCATGGAGTCCTGTGTATGGAGCTCAGTGGTTAGAGCACTCGCCTTAGAAGCATGAGATCTGTATTCGAATCCAGGCAGGTCAGGACGAAACCTTGGCGAAGTTTCCTTACTCCACACGCCTAATAACAATCCCTCAAAAAAAACACAATAAAATTGGTTGTTTCAATCCATGACTGCTTGTGGGATACTGCTGTGCACAACTGGCTGCCGCATTTTGCCCACAAATGTACAGTCAATTCACTTTCCAGTCTATTCTGTGAGGCACTTTGCAATATCTAGAAGACGCCACTATATCAAATGCAAGGATTATTATTATTATGGGCAAAAATATGGTAGTCAATTAAGTGTGCACAGAAGTGTCCCACAAACAGGCATGGATTGAGTTACCATGAATTTGAAGGGATTATTACCCCTCATAAAGAGATCCGCCAATTGGCTAACAATTCGGTTCCTACTTACCTCTAGGTAAACAGAGGAGTGTGGAATAAGGAAACTTGCCTAAGGTTTTGCTCTGCCGGGTATCGAACCCGGGTCCTGTCGCTTGCGAGGCGAGCTCGCTAACCATTATGGTACTACAACAACAATTTACACACATAGCGCCTTCCATGCCAGGTGACGTACTCAAAGTGTTTCACAATGGCAGAGGCCGAGGCCAAGCCAGTGAGAAGGAGCAAGTGACAGTTGAAGAGTAAGGTCTTCAGGTATGACCTGAAGATGGAAAAGGAGGGTTAAGATGAAGGGGTTGAGGGAGCGAGTTCCAAAGTTTCTGGGCATAGTGTATGAGGCACGGCTGCCGATGGTGGAATGGAGCATTCGGGGGACAAAGAGGAGACCAGACCCAGTAGAGCGGAGGCAGTGGGCACTGCTATGAGCAGAGAGGTTAGAGAGGTAAGGGGGTGCAGAGGAGAACAGTGGTTTAAACATAAAAGATGATCCTGAAGCCGATCTGCTCTGTGACAGGGAGCTAGTGGAGTTTGGCAAGGACTGGGGTAATCAGGGTATGAAGTTTGGCGCGGGTGAAATGCGGGCGGCGGAGTTTTGTGTAAGGTGAATTTTGTGAATAGTGGCGGAGGGGAGACCAGTAAGGAGGGCATTGGAGTAGTCCAGCCAATAGGTAACAAAGGCATGGACCAGGGTTTTGGCAGCTGTTGGGATGAGGTATTGGCAGAGAAAGGCAATGTGGCAGAGATGGAAGAAAGTGGTGCAGGTGAGGGAGGAAGGGAGATACGGATCTCCACAGAAGGGGAGAGAGGTGCCAATGCTGCGTTTTTACAGCTGAACAGTAATAAAATAACACTTTAATTAGAGTCTGTCTCTTCAGAAACTTTTCCAAGTGGTGAAAAATTTGGCACCGTCATGCAGTGTCAGTCTAGCTCAGTCGGATAGCATTCTCGCATCTGTGACACTGTCATTTGTATTGTATTGAGAATACTGTCTGGCAAGATTTTCTGCTTAGCCAGCTAGGCTAACGCTATGCGTTAGGGCTGTGGCTTGCAGGGTTGTGGCTTGCAAGGTTGTAGCTAAGTGGGAAGATTTTTTATTCACCCACAAAATAGTCAATACACTTTACAGCATATCCTGTGAAGCACTATGAGACACGATAAGGTGCTATATGAAATGCAAGGATTACTATTATTATTATAGAATCCAGGCTGTCCTGCTAATGAGCTAGGCTTTCTGGTCTGTTATCAACTGTGTCCTGATGTATTAGGGAGCCCATATGGTTTAGGAACCAAACTGTAGAGGATTGACTTGTATCCAACATTCACTTCCCACTAAGCTCCCCACAAGGAAGGAAACCATAATTTGCTGAGTTTCTTTCAATATAAAAATAGTGTCCAAGATTCAGCTTGTCCAATAGAGATAAAGCGTGAGCCACTTTCACTATTTAATTCTGTAAACGTCTGAGGAACATTAATAATGTATCTGAGGAACATTAATAATATAATAATCCTTGCATTTGATATAGCACTTTTAACATCTTCTAGCCAGATGTCTCAAAGTGCTTCACAGAATATACTGTAAAGTGAATTCACTGTATATTTGTGGGCGAAACACGGCAACCAATTGCACACAGCAGTGTCCCACAAACAATCGTGGATTGAAATGACCCATTTTGCTATTGTGTTTTTTTGGGGGGAGGGATTATTATTAGGCGTGTGTGTGAAATAAGGAAACCTGCCCATTGTTTTGCCTGACCTGCCTGGATTCGAACACAGGTTTCACGCTTGTAAGGCGAGTGCTCTAACCACTGAGGTACAGGATTCCCACAATCCACTCACAAAACTTGAAACAAGTTCATAAAGTGTTTACTATAGCATAGAAAATAAAGAATCCCCTCCTCCTCCATTCTCCTCCCCTAATGTCCTCCGGCCCATTGAGCTTCCGGATATAGCACTCAACGTTATTTTTCATTATTCGTGCATTCTAACATGGAGTCCAGATGGTTCAGCCTCAGCAAATCCAGATACAAGATAAATCACACTAATCTCCCTACAAAACAAAACTCATGTTTGAACCTATTTTTCAGGAAACCATGACAAGTAAATGCAAAATCGTCAATTCAGGGCAGAGGAAAATTGAAGGTGAAACTGTTCCAAGTTTATAAATATATATATATATATATATATATATATATATTTACAAATGATGCTGTTATGACCTCACCAAGCCAGTCAGGAACCTGGGTGCTTTGTTTGATCCTCGACCGTCTTTCCTCCTTCACATCCATGCCGTGACCTTCCCTCACCTCCCCATCATTGCCCTACTCCGCCAGTGCCTCACCCCTTAGGTTGCTGAAACTCTCTCACGCCTTCATCAGATCCAGTCTCGACTACACAAACATCTGCTTGTCGGCCTTCCCAATTCCTCCCTCCATAGACTGCACACAATCCAGAACTCTGCGGCCCGTGTCCTCTACCACTTCAAGCTCCATTACCCCATCTGCCCTATTCTCGCCCGACTCAATTGGTTCCCCATCGACCAGTGGATTCAAGATCCTGGTCCTCACCTTCAAAGCCCTCCATGGCCTCGCCTCACCTACATCTCCTAAGCCCCCTCTCAACCTGCCCTCTGCCCTCCGCTCATCAGGCTCTAGCCTGCTGTCCCCCAACACACCCACCCCACCATTGGTGGGCGAGCCTTCAGCCACTCTGCCCCTAACCTCTGGAATTCGGTCCCAGTCCCTCCGTCTCGTCCCCTCCCTGGCCTCCTTCAAGCCCTGTCTCAAGATCTTCCTTTTCGACAGTCCCAGCGGTCACCCAAATCTCCACTTTCCTCCACCCTCCCCGTCCCCAATCCCAGCTCAGGTCTGAAACAACTGTTGAGATGTCCTCCTGACGTGAAAGGTGCTATACAAGTGTCATTTGTTGTTTCTTGTTTTTATGCTGCTTTTCTTTTTAATGCACCATTGTGTCAGCCTGGATCAGTCTGTAGCTCTCACCTCTGTATCGGGAGATTTCTGGGTCAGACTTTGAGCTCCCAGACTGGCGGGACACTCAAGTGCAATTGCATTGTCCGTCGGATGAGACGTTAAACCAGTCCCTTCTGCCTGTTCAGTTGGTTGTTAAAAGATCCCATAGCACTATTCAAATAGAGAAGCAATTTTCTCCTGGTGTCATGGCCCAATTAAAATTGCCAATTCACATCATGGCTGGTTGCAGGATATTGCTGTGTACAAATGGACTGCTTTGTTTGCCTACAAAAATAGTCACTACACTTGACGGTAAATCCATTGAAGCACTTTGACGTTGTTGACATGAAGATGCATCAAATCCCAGGACTATTATGTTCCATCTTCCAATACTGTACCTGAATTTGGGATAGCATCATATCAAGTTCAAGGATTATTAATAGTAGTATCACTTCATTGAAATGCCTCAAAGGGCTTCACAGGATATATTGTAAAGTGGAGTGACTGTGTATAAGGCAGAATCCAGCATTTGGTACAAATAGCCCTCACCGGTGTGAAGCTCCTTACTCCTCCTGTACCCATTTATCCCTCATAAGATTGCAAGTGTCTTTTCAGCTCTGCCCCCTGCATACTGTAATATTACACACATTTATTGTTAAGCATATTGAATGTATTTTTTATTTAAGTATAGAGTATGGCTTGTGTTACAATGTTTCTAGTTGAGTTAGACTGTTACAGTACAATACGTCATTTCTCACCATAACCTGAAAATATCTGCAGTTTTCACATCCAGAAGTCCAAATAATGTATATTTATTGTATATCAAGCGTACGCATTTTTCTTAGCTGTCACATTTTCTTGAGAAAAGTATCAATCACAAATTCAATGGAGTCAGACTATCACTTTATTTTAAATGTATTACGTGCGCCATAAAACTTTTCAATTTACGATTTAAAACTCAGGTCTTTTTTATGGAAAAAAAATTAAGCTACTTCAACCGCCATTTAAAGTTGCAACTTATTCAAGAATAAGCGTCCGCAAACAAAAATATTCACCAAATATATGGTCCAATAATGTAACCCCACCCCCTCCTCCCCCCACCCCCCACCCACCAAAATACAAATCACACAAAAATGCCCCCAACACCTCTTTAAGTAACACAAAACATATTAGTGCAAAATGACACTTGGATCTTGTTTACAAAGCTTTGCTTAAGATGTATATATAAGAGAGAGAGAGAGAGAGAGAGAGAGAGAAAAAAGCATTGAGGCATTCACAATGCAAACAATAATGCACTTCAAAGTGATTCAAACTCTACACTAAAAATGCATTGGAGATAGATAGCACACGGGCAAGTGCAACTTGTTTTTGCACTCCAGCCAAACAGCTCTGAAGAGCCTCAAAATGTACTACAAAAATGCTTAGGTGACCATCTATCTGGTAACCAACTACTGTACTTAACGCAACCTACTTTGTGCAGCAAATGAATGCTACAGACAAAAGGTAATAATGCTTGCACACACTTCGGGTGATATGAGGGAAAGCTTCTCAATATGGACACGGAGGGTTCTCAAGTCAACAGCTCGTAATGGTTCATTTGTGGTGTGAATAACTGTTCAGCTCACACCGTCCATGATTCAATGCTGGGCACAGATATTAATAACAGGCAGAAAAATGTTTAAACTGATGGTTAATGTCGAGATGCAAATTGTAACTTTGTAATATGCTAGAATTCAACTACAATTTCAATGAATCAATCAATAGATTGTGTTTGCCTACACTTATTTACTGCTTCGTAATGCAATGATGAGCAAAGAACGTGGAGAAAGAGTAACAGTACCAAAACAATAAGTCACAGTATAGTAATAATAATCCTTGCATTTGATATAGCGCTTTTCACATCCTCTAGACAGACGTCTCAAAGCACTTCACAAAATATACTGTAAAGTGAATTGACTGTATATTTGTGGACGAAACGAGCATGTAACAGAACTTGGTCAAATTGAGGGAGAGAGAAGTCTGTTTGAGAAATGACATTAGGGAAAGATGAAGGCAGGAAAGAAGGGAGGGAAGAGAACATGACATGAGGACACAGTAATTTGATTTACAAAGTAGGCATTTTTCAGATTAAAATGATTCCCTGCAGTTTTGTTTTTATAAAGGTTGCATGCAGGAGGGAGGTTGGAAACTGAGAAATTAAACGGTTGAGACTGAGGAAGGACAGTAGGACTGGACTGCGAATCAATTCTATCTGAAAATGTTCTCACTAATGATGAAGCTAAGTTTGATATTGGGGATTTCACAGAGTAGGTTGCATCATCCTTCTCTTCTTTTTCTCTCCCTCCCTCCAATTCCCTCTTTCCCCCTGTAACTGTTTTCAAACGCCTTCAAATAACACAAAGACTTATACATCTTAATTTGTTCAGTGAAATTTTCTTTTTTAAAAAAAAGACAATACGTTTACTTTAACTTTCCTTTACTAAAACAAATTTAAGCAAACTACAAACATGCATGCACACACACAAACAAATAATTTGCGCACAAAAAAGTTTTATAATTGAATTACTACTGAGGTGCTGGGGAAAAAAACAATGTCCAACAAAAAAAAACAAATGCAGATTTAAGTGACTGGATCCTGTATGTAACATTTTTGATATTTAATTAGTTTAAGAAAAAAATGAGCTTAATGTAAATTTCCAGACAATTGTCTACCTGCCGGTTAAAGACAGCATATCCTGCAGTGTACAGACATGATATTTTGGTAGTCACTCAATATCAAATTAGGAAACAAATTGAATTTAACACTATAAACAAATCCCATGACACCACGTTTCCAAACAGTGTGACCTTTACAGTCTTTTAAAAATACAAAAGTTGGGATGTACTGTATATACATAAACAGTCACACTATAAACATTACAATACAAACAAGCTTAATTTTTTTTCCCCCACCTTTTAGAAAACTCAGGTCAATGTAAAAGACAGCAGGTTAAATGAGAAACCGCAGGGCATGTCTTTAGAGGGACATTCTAGAACCTTTTTATTGCTTCATCGATGTCAGGAATCATTTCTTTCAGTTGGTTCCACTGGTCAGGTGATAAAGAAATCCCTAGGAATACAAACAACAAATTACATTTGTATAGCTCCTTCACAACGAGAGGATGGCTCAAGACGCTGGACAGTCACAGATTTGGACTCAGGCTGAGGGTTGGGATCAGGAGCAGTGGAGGACAGGGAGGGTAGGGGTGAGAAATTGGCCAAAGGCATGGTCCAAGAGAAGGGTCTTGAGACAAGCCTTTAACATTAACAACAAACAAAATTACATTTATAGAGTGCCTTTCACATCAGGAGGACATCCCAAAGAGCTGAATCATCAGGGGTCAGGACCCGAGCATGGGAGAGGGCAGGGCAGGGGGGAGGTAAAGGGAAGATGGAGGGGTGGCAGCAGAAGGCACGATCGAAAAGGGTCTTGAGACCAGCCCTGAAGGAGGCAAGGAAGGAAGGGAGGCGAAGGAACTGTGGGATGGAGTTCCAGAGTATGAGGGCAGAGGTTGAAAGGGAGGAAGGTGAAGGCTTCTAGGTCCAAACGGTGGGGGTATAGGCTGAAGGCCCAATCGCCGATGATGGGACACAGGAGCAGACCAGAAATGCTGAGCTCGATGAGCGGAGAGGTCTATATGGAAGAGATCAGTGCACACAAATGCGGCAACATGATGCATGAAAGAACAATGTCTCGGCTCAGCCAGCTTACCAGTGAGTGGCTGAGTATCACAGAATGACTGGAAAAATTGTGTGTTTGTCCCCTTCCCCCCAACACCAACCCTCTACATTCCTAACTGATCTCAGCTGTAAATCAGCAAAGCAGGTTTCTGCTCTTAACTGATAGCTGGCAACCACGACTGGAGGTGTACGTGTAGATGCCACATAGCCACAGGATCAGCCTTGCTTAGAACCCACTACGAATGCTTTGTTATAAACAGGAGAAGGTGAACACATTGACCAACCCAATCACCAATGGAGATTGTGTAAAGGGAATACTATGAATATTTGGGTTCAGGGAAAGGGTCCAGGTGTTCTGGAGCTAGATGGCCTGTTACATTTGTTAAGATTGAGACAGCAATCTGGTTATCTTTCATTAGGGGTAATATTATTTACGTGCTTTTTTGTTTATGGGTTTTATTCTAAATTCTGGGAGTTATTGGGTTTTATGGCCCTGTCGGGAGTTGGTCTGAACAATAGTGAACATAAGGAGGTTTATGTTAAGAGTGTGAAGAACTGGTAAAATTGTCACATGGGACGTTAGGGGTATAAAAAGGAGGAGAGGATATTGAAGCCTGCGGGATTGAATAAATGAAGAATATTTTACTTAACGCCAAATGTTTTGGTGTAATTTGTGAGACCGCTCTGACCGGGCACAAACCCCAAACAGAGGGGACGGATCGCTGCTTTCAGAGTACACCTGGAAGGAGCGTGTAATTCTCTCCCAGAGATAAGGATCTCATCAACCAGGAACTAGCCTCTCAAGAAGGGAACAACAATAACAAAATTACATTTGTATAGCGTGGCAGGAGGACATCCCAAGGCGCTGGACAGTCAATGTTTCAGACCCAAGCTGGGGTCAGGGACAGGGACAGTGTAGGGAAAGGGGGGGATTTGGGGAGACCGATGGGACCGTCAAAGAGGAGGGTCTTGAGGCGGGACCTGAAGGAGGTCAGGGAGGGGACGAGGCAGAGGGATTGCGGGATGGAGATCCGGAGGTTGGGTGCAGAGTGGCTGAAGGCTCGCCCGCCAATGATGGGGCAGGTGGGTCGGGGGACATGGAACAGGTCAGAGCCTGCTGAGTGGAGAGAGCAGGCAAGTTGGTAGGGGGTTAGCAGGTCGCAAAGATAGGGTGGGGCGAGGCCGTGGTAGGCTCTGAATATGAGGACCAGGATCTTGAATTGAATCCTCTGGGTGATGGGGAGCCAATGGAATCGGACAAGGGGGAGATGGGGTCACAAAGCTTGGAGTGATAGAGAACACTGCCCAGAGTTCTGGATTATCTGCAGCCTGTGGAGGGAGGAATTGGTAAGGCCGACAAGGAGTTGGCGTAGTCGAGCTGGGATGTGATGAATGCATGAATGAGGGTTACAGTGGCCTGAGGGGTGAGGTAGTGGCAGAGTCGAGCAATATGATAGAGATGAGAGAAGGCAGAGGCAGAGCAGAGTTCATGGCTTGTATGTGGGGGAGGGTTAGGGATGGGGTTAGGGATCAAACAAGACACCTATGTTCCTGACTGGCTTGGTGAGGTTGAGTGTGAAATCATGGAGGTTAATGCTGCCAATGCCTGATACGTGAAGGCGCTGGCACAAGTCAATCAGGAGGGCCTCGGTCTTGTTGAAATTTAACTGAAGAAAGTTAGCTTTCATTCAGGACTTGATGTCTGACAGGCAGTCTGTCTGGACAGCAGTAGTCCTGGAGTCGAGGGTAGAGGCAGAAAGAAACAGAATCTCCTTGAGGCCGAGATGGCTCCAAGATACCAGGCAACGGAATGACAGAATCACATCAGTCCTTTGTGGCAGTTCTGGTAGTCTTGTTGACAGACCAGCCAGCCTGGCTCGTTTTCAGAGCTCGGACACATTGGTCACAGAGCCAGGATTCTTCTCATTTGGTTCCCTTTAACCTTGTCTGGCAGAAGCTGTAATGGATGGGGTGCTGCTAGCTGCACCAGCTACAGGATTGCCAAATCGTGCTCTCAGAGGCCAGCTGAGTGAACCCCAATGCAAACTCTATTATAGAGTTCACATGCCATGTGCCTAATACATTCCAGAATTAGGAAAGCAAAATGAACCCTTCCTGATAGTGAGAGCACACGCTAGACAAATGGATTATTTTTATTTGGACGTGAATACCTTTTAAGCGTGGGATAGGTTTCCACGTGTGTCACACCCATTGGATCAAAAAAAAATGGAGACTCAACAAAAACATCATAAATAATAGTCCTTGCATTTGATATATCGTCTAATCATGATGTCGAGCAGTCTCAAACCGCTTCACAGGATATTCTTTAAATGTAATGATTGTGTATTTTGTGGGCAAAATGCAATGTGGATGATTGAGGTCACAAGACCATATCTAACCCTTCCATAAATGGCAATACATCAATATCTTCTTATGATCTTAAACTGAAGTAGGTCCAACTAGGATTGCCTATCTACTAGAACTTGGCTTCCACAGAGCAGGACAGGATCTTCGCAAACCTTCCTGGCTTTGCAAAGGTAATCCCATCCCCAATGTGGATATTTTATCCCATAAATAGTCCCAAGGACGCAAAACATACCTTTCTTCCCAGGCTTCATCTCACCACTTTGGTTCATCCAGTATTCTCGGATATCAATGAGAACTCTGCTTTTGAACTCTCGCACGCTGACGTATCTCATCTTTCCAATCTGTCAAGAAACGTGCATCTAGAATTAGTGATAGCTGTAGACGGGGATCATAAGGTAGGAGAAAAGCAGGAAAGGACATTGTGGGAGCTCTCACAGTAATCATATTAAACTATTCGAGATTTACTGAAAGAAAATGAGCAGCAATCTCAAGGTAGTTTGGTTTGGATTGCTCACACTTCTCCAGGTCAAAGTAATATTAACCAATTTATCTAGTCTTTCAGCAATGTACCCGTGCTATCATTCAACTGGCAAAGGTTTAATTACCTCAGACAACTGCTGGAACGTTTCATGTCTCTTGATTGACTGTCTTAACAGTTCAGCACAATAAGCATCTTGCAGGATAATGCTCCAAGGCATCAACAACATTCGGGATGTCCTCCACCCACCCATCCCACTGACCCTCACCAATCTAAAATCTATACACTAATTTGTCAGACAGCCTGTTCTTCAGGCACTCATCAAAAGATCCCATGACACACTATTCAAAAAGAGACGGGAATATTTCTTCAGTGTCCTGATCTATTGTCCACTAGATAAATTCATCATTCGTCCTATTGGCTATTTATGGGAACTTGCTACACGCAAAATGGCTGCCATCTTGACCAGTATTTTAAGTATTATTAATCTCACAATTAACGTAGGGACTATAGTTACACAGAAATGGATATTGCGGTTTCCAAGACAAATTGGAACAGAGTGCGCATTGCAAAAGGCAATTGAGAACAAATGAGTCATAACTGTAGCAATCTGACTGCATATCTGCAGCAATCTGACTGTGTAGATAATTCTCTTGGGTATTGTGACCTCAATTTTGTAATCCTAATACTAATGGCTGCTAATACGTCCAAGAATACTCATGTTTTTGCATCACTGATCTTTGGCTTGTATGAGTGGCTGGCTTGCATCTCTGTATGAGTCAATTTCATTATTTCTTCTCTTCTCCCCCGCTTTCAACCCCTACCCCCCATGTGGGCCAGTTAACCAATGGTGTTGACAAAGCATCCAATCTCAACAATTTTATAAATAAATACGCTATATGAAATTAGTACACTTGAAGAATGGCCGAGTAGATGAGTGGGGGGGGTTGCACCTGAAGACCTTTCTGTTTGACTGCGCCTATTGTTACCTTCTCCTTCCCCTGGGCTCGGCCTTGGGCTCCGCTATTATGAAGTGCTCTGAGACGCTGTCTGGTGTGGAGGGAACAATATAAATCTGAGTTGTTGTTGTTGTCATGTGAAGTACAAACACTGGCACAGGCTAGTTGGCCGAATTAGTCTGTTTTAGTGCTGGACAGTATTTGATTTTATGCAAAACACCAATCAGCACATCGAGAGCAGTTATAAACAGATTGCCAAGTGGCGACTTTAGATGCTTTCCAAAAAGAGGGTGTCAATGTCACTGTAAGTCTAGTGTACAGCAATCCTGTCTTAACATTGTAGGGACAGAACAAACCTGAAACAGATTGTCCTCTTTATCACTTTTGGCAGGCGCTGTGCCTTTGGAGCTCTCCCCACTCTTGTGCCGTTTTGCTGATTTTTCTTGTACAGCTGGCTTCCTTCTTTTCACCTGTAAAATAATTCCAGATTTGAATTAATTACATCTTTTACTGAGGATACATAATGGAATATGGCGAGGGTGGAAACCTAAAGAGGAAGAATAAAGCAATATGCCCAACCCATTCAATATTATTGCTTTTTGGAAACAACATTTTGAGAAAAACTAATACTTTCAATCAATAGCATTTGTGTCCATGTTAATAGGTAGTTAGTTATTTTCCATTAAAAGTACAACCAACCAACATTTACAAAGCGACATTCATGTGGGGTAACATCTGAGCGTTCATTGCCACCCACCCCCCCACACACATTCTAAACACTCAGATCATAATCTGCCCACTAACATTTATGGTATGAAAATTCCAACGAATTACGGTATGCACTGATCTGATTCAAATTCACGAAGCGTATGCCCAACACTTAAGTTTTCTGAAATATTAAATAACTGTGTAAATATATTAACCAACATTCACAAAAATACTTCCATTTACTGGAAAAATTTCAGTGAACACCTTACAATTAGTAGGGATTTTAATCTGGAATCATTCACTAGGAAAATGTTTCAGCACGAACAACACAAAAGCAGTGCAGTTTACCTTTTGATCAACTTCGCTATCAGAGTCACTGTCTGAGGTTGTAGAAATGATCTCCTTTGTCTTAGACATTCTGTCAAAAAAAAATGCTTCATTAAGCTCTAGAAGTTTGAATGAAACCATTAAAGAGTTAAAACTTAAAACAACTTCTAGAAATTGCCAAAGCAGTGCAGAAACATTCACATTCCCCTTTTGTACAAGAATATGCCTCACTATTCGGTCAAGCAGTACCGGTTTCCCATCAACTGCTGTTTTAGTCACCTCTTCCATCTATTCATCTCCTCCCTTTTTGTTGTGTGATCACTGTTATGCATGCTTTTGGTACAGCCTGCACAATCCAATTAAACGGGGAAACGTCCATGCAAAGTTGAAGATGTACCGCAACATAGGGCTGTTTCCATACTCCCAAAAGACCTAATTTCATTAAGAGAACACCAAACCCTGCTGCTCCTCCATTGCTCAGACATGAACGCCTTTGCAATCTGTGTCATTCTAAATTTATAATACAGGTACGAGTACCATACTGGCACCAAGCGCAGCGAATCGACAAGCATCCTGGGGCGCCACTACATTATCTTTGCTGCGGGCCGGAACCCGTATTCAACATCTGTAATGAAGTTAATATCAATTAAAGGGCACCATCAAACTGGATCGCAAAAGAAACTTCCCAGCTCCTCTCCTAACAGCCGACACATGGCAGGAATACCGTCCATCTGACCGAAGCACCTTTAACAACATGGGATTTTAAATACCATTCTTTTACATATATATATGTATATATATATATATATACACAGTAGGATTTTGCTCTCAGCTGAAAATGATTCACATTTACACTGATAAGAGATATCAGTTGGTGGGGATGGCATTGTTATTAGAGAACAAAGGCGCTGGTTTTCCCCCAGGGTTGGCACTGCTCTACTCCATCATTCCCTCCTTCTCTCTCTCCCTCTATGGTTTTAGCGCCACTGAGGTTCAGCCCCGGGCCCCGCGAGAAAGGGGAGCTGCGATTGGCCGGAGCCGCCTAGCAACAGCAGGCACGAGGCTCCTGATTGGCCCGCACGCATCGCGATCAGCTAGAGGACTCCGAATTGGCTCGCCCCAATCATCGGCAAATACGGGGCTCCTAATTGGTCCGCCGTTACCACCAAGGTGATAGGAGGCATTGGTTGGCCCGCCCCTATCGATAGCAGAGAAGAGGCTCCTGATTGGCCTTCTCTCAGGCTGCCAATGGCGAGGCTCCTGATTGGACACCTCACCGCCAACCCCAAACAAGTGAAACACTTGGCTCACCCATGATTGGCTATCCCGCGTCCCCTCCGCCCCTCCCCCACACACGCTGATCAGTTGATAGGAGGCTCCTGATTGGCTATACCTCCACTGCCAACCATCACCAGCTGTTAGGAAGCTACTGATTGGCTGCGCCGTCCACCCCCCCCCAGGTAGGAGGTCCTGACTGGCCTGTCAATCACCGCCATGGCCGCCTCGGCCTAAATAAAGAAAGGAAAAGGATCCGATTCTTGCCCCCCCCCCCACCCCCCCTCCTCCCCCCGATATTAGGCGGTGGGGGAGACAATGGGAGCGGGGTGGGGAGGGTAAGTATTTTTTTTCTCCTCTATCCCTCCCTGTCCTGCCCGCCCCGAGATTTATCTGTATAAATAGCCGGGTCGCTCTCCCTCACAGACCTGAACGGCGTCGGTCCCTCTCTCTCTCCTTTCTCTCTCACGCGCAGGAATCGGGCTCAAGCGACTCGCACGGCGGAAGCTGCTGGCTGGACGCCCCTTCGTCACTTCCGCTCCAGGTGGTGGGAGGGCGCGGAGGACGCTGGGAGTTGTAGTCCCTGACTCCAGCAACAGCATCAACAACATATTACTGTGTAGTAATATGATAATGTATAATATTAATATAATAATGTCCATACAACATATGAATGTTATTATATTGATGCTATATTATTATGCATTGATTGTATTAATGTAATAATATAGTATATTTTAAATAAATATACTGTAGTATTAAATATTAATGTAATATTAATATAATATCCTGTAGCTCAGTGGGTAAGGCACTAGCCTGTGTAAGCGAGAGACCTGGGTTCGATTCCAGACAGGGCGAAACCTTGGGGACACAGCTGCGCGCAATCGGCCGCCGCGTTTCACCCACAAATATACAGCCAATGCACTTTACAGAATATTCCGTGAAGCGCTTTGAGACGTCCAGAAGACGTGAAAACCACTATATCAAATGCAAGGATTATTATTATCATTATTACTCCACACACTTGGTGACAATTATTCTCATCGGCAACATCAGCAGCATCAGCCACATGCTCTACATTGTTAAATACACTCATAATAAAAATAAAAATACAGTGGGATTAATAATACATAATAAACCAAAGTCAAGGATTGTTATTATTACTTTCACTGTCTTTGGGGTCAATAATAATATTCCTGGCATTTGATGTCGCTTCTCACGTCTTTGAGACGTCTCAAAGAAAAGTCTACGGGCGTATTTGCCGGCCTCCCCAATTCCTCCCTCCATAGGCGGCAGATCATCCAGAACTCTGCAGCCCGTGTCCTCTCCCGCACCAGGCCCAACTAAGACCCTCATTCTCGCCTGACTCCACTGGCTTTCCATCAATCAAAGGATTCAATTCAAGTTCCTGGTCCTCGCCTTTAAAGCCCTCCATGGTTTTGCCCCCACTGCGACCACTGTTCTATGTCTGTGTGTGTAGTGGAGGTGGGGTGTGGGGGACAGCTTTGGGTTAGGGTTAGGGTTAAGCTTTTGTGCTTAATTTTTTTAAATTTCAGTCTTTCTTTACACCCATGACTGTTCGAGGGGCAATCTCTCCTCTCAATTGTTCACAATCGGCCCACCCAAAAACAATACGCAGTCAATCTGCTTTGCAGTTGTATTGGCTGAAGCACTATCAGAAGCCTCCAAGACAGTGGGAAGGTGCTGTTATTAATAGTAATAATAATCCTTTGCATTAGATATATCTCTTCGCCCCGACCCACTGAAACTCCACCCCACAGTCTCCGTCTCCGCCTTAGCTGCTCCCTTGCCTCGTTCAACAACAATAGCATTACATTGGAGGGTGATCCCATCATTTACAACCCGTCTCAAGTTCCTCCCCTTTGATCACCTTTTTACCACTACTCTCCCCCTCCTCCACCCCCTCCTGATCCCAATCCCCAGTTCGGGTCTGGATCCAGACTGTCCAGCACCTTGGAACTCATCCTCCTGATGTGAAACTTGCAGTACAAATGTCATTTCTTGTTGTGTTATTAAGATAAAATCCAAGTCAATCACTCTTGCTGCCATTAGGAGCAATGTGTAACCTGGGGCTACGTTTGGGGCCAATGTTTGGTGGAGTGTCACTCAGCAAATAAATAAAGTTTTAACTTGTTCCCAAGAACAACATGTACCTTCAAAACTAAACCATCCAGCTACGCAGGAAGCATTGGCTTGATAAGAAGACAGATAATGGGTATCACTGATCATATTAAATAAATCATTACATTTGCTTTTCACATCAGGGAGGACGTCTCAAAGAGCTTCACAGGATGTACTGTAAATAGGCTGTGACCGTGTGTTTTGCGAGTGAACGTGGCAGCCAATTTGCACACAACATTGGAGCGTAGTTTGTAAGTGGCCTCTCTCACTGCTGCTTAGAGCTCAATCCTGCCATTTCCATTCCCAGTCAGTGGCATCAGTCACCCAGTGAACCGGTGAGCCTCGTTCAGTGAATACACCTCTTGTTGCCAGATATATTTGACTTTATCCACAGGAATCTTTTTTTCTGGTTTCATAAAGATTAATGCAATTTTTTTTTCTGTTCACGTGGATCCCAGAAAATGAAGCTGGGTTGTAATACTAATAACAATCCTTGCTTTTGATATAGTGCTTGTCATGTCTTCTAGACGTCTCAAAGTGCCTCTCAGAATATATTGCTAATATATTAAACATCCTATGGCACTAACCTGAAAGAGAAGGGAGTTTCTCCTGGTGTCCTGGCTAACAATACCGCCCCTCACACACAAACACACGCACATCAATTTGGTTATTCCCTTCAGGGCTGGTTGAGGGTCTCTGCTGTGTGTGAAAATGGCTGCCACATTTCCTTTCGAGTACAGTCACTACACTTGATAATAATTACTATGAACCAGTTTGAAACATTTCAGCTTTATAATACAATCTCCTTTCTCAGCCAGTGCCCAACGACAAATAATGTGCTTGGGAAAAGTTAGCACAGATATGGTACTTTCTACGAAGTTTCTATAATAAACCTTGCATTTGATATATTGACACCCAATTCTATTTTTCCACCTCACTTTGCAACCCCCCCCCCTCCCCAAGTCCCCTGATGTTCTGTCAGCCTGCCTGTCAGACATCAGGGGCTGGATGAGCGCAAATTTTCTTCAGCTAAATGTTGAAAAGACAGAGGCCATACTCTGGCTCTTCAAAGACATCTTCAATCACGTGGTTCCACCTCTTCCACCCGCCCGACCTGCCTCTAAAACTCTCTGAACCCATGCAATGTTCCATAAACAGTTACAATTTTGTTTGAGGGAGGAATTGTTAACCAGGACACTGGGAAAAACTCCCTTTTTTCATCCAGTCCCTTGAGATCTGTAATGTCCATCTGAACAGGCAGTCGGGACCTCAGTTTAACTTTTCATCAGAAGGACAGAACTTCCGACAATGCAGCTCTCCTCCAGCACTGGAGATCAGCGTAAATCTGCTCTAATCCTATTCTCCTGCCCTTTAACCAAACCTGTCAGCATTGTTCTAACTCTTGATGAACAACAATTGTACAGGGTATGTGGAGATACCGCATTATTCCCTTTGACCACTAGAGGCCAACAGATTTAAGACTAACCAGTTCTTGGGTTATTCTCAATTGTAGTTGAGGCATCACATCTGCTCATTTCAAGGCATTTTTTTTTATTCCTCCTAATTTTTCCTAAAGGTGTGTGGACTTTGTGTGCACATTATCTGCCAATGTTCACTTCAAAATACACAGTCATTGCACTTAGAAGAAAATCTTGTAAATTGCTTTGAGGCATCACAATGATGCGATGGTAACAACAAAAACAACTTACGTTCATATAGCGTCCTCCACGCCAGGTGACGTTCTATAGAGCGTTGGTACAATTAATAAAATTAATAAAATTAATACAATTAATACAATTTAATACAAATATGCAAGGACTAATTAGTATCATTATTGTTAAGTAAAACTTCCACAATACAAAACCTCTCATTTTTAACTGAATTTGGAAATTCAAATTGGAGCTGTCTATGGTTGCAGTTGTCAAAATAAATAGTTATTTATTGCGTTGTGGAAAGATGACCTTCAGATAAACAAAGAGAACATTACCACTAACTCTCGACCTACCCCCTGGCTTATCGCTTAGGTTGATCTGTTCCAATGCTCAGTGATGTCTTGCAATCTCAGCATTGACTTTCTACCTTTGCCTCTAAATAATCACAAGGGCAAATCTTCCAACCCATTTGATTTGACAGAAATCTAGTAATGCAGTGAATTGTGTTTGCCTTAAATTGGCTAGGCCTACCAGAGTACTGAACTACAACAACAACAACTTTGATTTATATAGCGAGCTCCACGGCGGACGGCGTGTCTACAGCATCTATTAGCTAATAATATAATGAAAATAATAATTCTTGCATTTGATATACAGTAGTGTCTTATCACATTGTTGCAGTGTCTCAAAGCACTTCACAGAATATCATGGATATATCATGCAGATTGACTGTATTTTGTGGGCAAAACGCAGCAGCTAAATGTGCACATCAGTGGTCCACAGATAGTAATGGATCGAGTGACCCAAAGAACTGGGTTTCTACTTACTGCTAGGTAAACAGAAGCATGTGGAGTAAGGAAATTTGCCAAAGGTTTCACCCTGGTGGGAATCAAACCCAGGTCTTCGAAGCAGGTTGTATCAGTAAATTGTGGAGGGATTTTGATAGCTATTTCCTCTTCCTGCCATCAAAATTCTCCCAAGAACCTATCGAGACTCTTTCTGTCAATGTCCTTGTACTCCCCTCTCCCTCCCTCTCTCTTCCCCACCCGCCCTCAACCTGGCTCCGTGTCCCTCTCCAACTTTGCAGAACACTCTGAGATATTCTCCTAAGTGAAATGTGCTTAATATTGGTCAAGACTTCAAGATTCATTTCAAGACCCTCCTCGCCTTCAGTGAGATCCTACTGATGTCAACCACCAGCTCAGGTGCAGACCCCTGACTCTCCAATGCTTTGGAACGTTCTCCTGACGTGAAAGGCGTTGTACAAATGTAATTTGTTGTTGTTGTTGTTGCTGTTCTACCTTGTCATTGAGGGTTCAGAACCTTAAACACTTATTCGCGATTCCGCTCTCAACCTCCCCAGCTCTTATACCATCCAATAAACTTTACATTTATTTACAGAGGCCGTTCATGTCTGGAGGATGTCTCAAAGTACTTTACACAGTTGGCTGAGCACACGGTCTTTATATTTCTGCATGCTTGCCCTCGGTTTAACAGATGAACTTTACCGTCAAACACACCAGCACAATGTCTGTCCCGCCAACTCCGTTTACATTCATTTTTCGCCGCGTTTCACCCACAAAATATTAATTGTATGGTATATTCCGTGAAGCACTTTGAGACGGCTCGAAGATGTGATAAGGCGCTACATTGAATGCAAGGATTACTATTATTTTCATCTTGAAAATCTGCACACAAATGTATCAATACTTTTTTTAAATGTAATGAATGATTGGTAGAATTTTTTTTTGTGTGTTTCGAGAATCCGAAAGTATGTCTGGGAACGGAACAAAATGTCATGATTCCAATGAATTCCTTTTGATCAAAGATAACTGCAACAACTTGTACAGTACTTATGTGGCGCCCTCCATGCAGGGTAACATCTTAGAGCACTTTTCCGATAATAATAATAATAATAATCCTTGCCTTTGATATAGCGCTTTTTCGCATCTCAACATCTCAAGTCGCTTCACAAAATATACTGCAAAGTGAATTGACTGTATAGTTGTGGGCGAAACGCGGCAGCCAATTGCGCACAGAAGTGTCCCACACACAGTCGTGGATTGAAACGACCAATTTTTATTATTGTGTTTTTTTTTGGATGGATTATTATTAGGCGTGTGGAGTAAGGAAACGTGCCCAAGGTTCTGCCCTGATCTACCTGGATTCGAACACAGGTCTCACGCTTGTAAGGCGAGTGCTCTAACCACTGAACTAGAGGAGCTCATGTCCTGCAAGGTGAGGTGGGGGCAATATCACTGATTAATGATCCTCCCAGCCGTCGCCTCCTGCCACTGCCCTGGGAGGATGTTCTACTTTCTGGTCTCAGCCTTTCATTTTGACCGTGCTTTCGGTCACCTTGGCCCCCCTCCCCCTGGCTCGGCCCCGGGATCCGTTATTGGGAAGCGCTCTGAGGCGCTGTCCGGCGTGGAGGGCGCTATATAAATCCAAATTGTTTGTTATTGTTGTATCTGACCTCCTGCCCCATCCGATGACAGAATGCTCGTCCAATCTCCACTTGGCACAGTGCCCCTTGTTGACTGAAAGATCCACAACACCAACAACAACTTACATTCATATAGCCCCCTTCACGCGGGGTGGTGTCCCGGGGAAGTTGACATTGGCGGAGTCTAACCCCAAGCCAGGGAAGGGGAGGGAGGGAGGGAGGGAGGGAGGGAGGGAGGGAGGGAGGGAGGGAGGGATGAAAAACTCACCAACAACAACAAGTTACATTTGTACAGTGCCTTTTACATCAGGAGGATGTCCCAAGGTGCTGGACAGACAGAGATCTGCAACTGAGCTGCTGGTTGGAATCAGGATGAGTGGAGGGCGGGGAAGGTAAGGGTAGTGGGGGCACTGAGGAGGGTCTTAAGACAGGTCTCAAAGGAGGCAAGTGAGAGAAAAAGGCAGAGTACCACTTCCCATAACTCGTCGCTGAGACCCACTTTGCCTTGGAGTGACTTGTTATCAGGAGTTTACTGTCCCAGGCTGACAGGTAATTAAAATTTTAAAAGGTTTTCTGTGTGTACTGCTAGCTGACTCACATCCGCTTATTCAAGATGCCAACCACAATCTACACTAAACTTGTGGACAGTAGCAACAGTTGACCTTTTAAGAGCTTAGGATACGGTGTTCGTGGAGAGAAACAAATATACTTGCAGCTGATGCTGAACATCAGCATGTTATATTCATTTGCCAGCAAAGGTCACACTAAATTATCCTTCAGATTATCATCACTCTTGTATTTGCTTGTATTTCAGCCTCTAACTAACTCAACTGCTTGTCAAAGAGCTTGAATCAACGCTGTTTTGTTGCTTTCTTCTCCACCTGCACATCTTGACGTTCAAATCTCTGAATGGCCTCTCTCCCCCGACCGACATCAGTGACACCCTCTCTGGCTGATCTCTCTGGTAACCTGTCATATGGCCTTTCATTTCGATCATGTTTTGTTATTATTAGGTAATTATTATTGGAATTGACAATTTGGGGAGAATCTGATCGCAGGTTTCCATCCGTTGCATCTTTGATAAATGATAAATCTCCCCCGATCGTACCAGACAGATCTGAAAACATCATCTGAAAATGAGAGAGAGAAAAAAATAATCCTTACATTTGATAAAACGACTTTCACATCAAAAGAATACTGTACCTCTAACATGCTTTACACAATACACTGATTGGTACAGTGACTCTGTTTCTTAGGTGAACATGGCAGCCAATTTGCAGTTTCTAAACACTGACTTGGACTATTAGATCAAATGGCCTGTAACACTTAATTTTAAATTCTTGCTGATCGTCAGACATAGTTCCTGGCATGTATTAATAATGAATCTTACTTTTATATAGCACCTTTCATGTCAGGGGGACTTCTCAAAACTCTTCAAAGGATACAGCGCAGTGACCATATATTTTGTGGCCAAATGCAGCAGATAATTTGTACACGTCAATGTCCCCCCATAGAGCCATGAAGTGAGTGACCAATTTTATTTGGGGGGGATTGTTGGCCAGGACATTGGGAGAAATACCCTTCTCTTTTTAAATAGTGCCATGGAATATTTAATGTCCACCTGTACAGGCAAACAGGATCTCGGTTTAAAGTCTCATCTGAAAGATGTGGGTGAGCATCTGATGTCAGGGTTGCGAGAAGCAACATCGGAAACTATTTCCTCACATGAGCCACCCCTAGAGGGCAACAGAGGAAGAATTATTGGGATGTTGGGGAGTAAGGGTAAGCACTTTGGACATTATCCTGATGTGAAAGGCGTTATATAAGTATAAATTGGATTAGCAGATATGTGCATGGAGAAAAGATAGACAATTGGGATTAAAGATCTGCCAATATTCAATTAACTGTTTCACTTCTCTACCACTTCCGCCACTCTGCCTCCACCCTCTGGAACTCCATCCCACAGTCTCTCCGCTTCGCCCCCTCCCTTGCCTCCTTCAAGACCTGTCTCAAGCCCCTCCTCTTCGACCGTGACTTCAGTCACCCTCCTTCGCCCCCTGCCCTTCGAACCCCAGCTCACATCCAAAATACGGATTGTCCAGCACCTTGCGACGTCCTCCCGATGTGAAGGCACTATATACAAATGTTTTGTTGTTGATGTTGTTGTCAATGTTCTAAATGGACACATTGGAACTGCAACCCCAGGTCCATCCAACTCGCTTCCTTTCCCTCCTTCCAGGCACAATTAGGTCTTTATTTAGAGAGAACAGGTCTGTTAGGTTGTGGGTAGAGAGCTGAGCAGTGGGATTGAGTTGCTCTTTTCAAAGAGCCGGCACAGACTAGATGGGCCAAATGGCCTCCAGAGCGTGCATTGGTGCTCAGACCTCCCTACCCGTTAAGGCTTTGGCTTGCAGGGTTAACAAGAACAGAGTAGGAAGAGACTCTGCTCCCAATATAGCATTTGAAAGCCATCCAGCCTGACACTCTTCAGGTACTTTCATATTGATGTATCATTAACATGTCATTCTTTTGATGCATAATTCATGAAACAAATGCATTCTGCATGCTTTGTTACACTTGGCACAGCAGGAGGAGAATGTGTTCCCCTTGTCAACCGGATTGCAAACTTATCATTGCCCTGTTGTGATGCACGGTGCTTCCTTTGGAGGACTTGATGTGTCTGCTATTTACAATGAATTCCATTAGCATTTCAAAGCTCACCAGTTAGTACCACAGTAGTCAGTATCGTCTTCTAGAGCAGTGGTTCTCAACCTTTTTCAGTAATCTACCCCCTTGTTACTTTTCAACATTATCGTGTACCCCCCACCCAACCACATATACACACACACCACCTCCCTCCTTCCACTTGCATTGTATGACCAAGCGTTTCTTATTTAACAAAGTAACTAGCGTATACAAAACGAGGGGAATAACAATTAAATATACAATTTGGAAGGCTATAAAATGCTAAATAAGAGAGTTAAATAAATCAATGTACCCCCTGGAAGTAATTTTGTATCCCCTGGGTTACATGTGCCCCTGGTTGAGAACCGCTGATCTAGGGGGCTCAATAAATTACCGCACAGTGTGCGAATGTGTTCCATGATGTTTTACACAGCCTCAGGTTCAAGCTGAAAGGCTTTAGAGTAAAATTTAAAAAAATTATATTGAAAAAATGAACATGAATTTTTCGCCCACAAAACACACAGTCAAATCCACTTTACAGCACTGTATGACCTGCGGAGTGCTTTGAGATGTGTTGACGACATGATAAAGGGCTATATATATTAATAATAATCCTCGCATTTCATCTGGCACCTTATCACATCTCAGAGTTCTGCACAGAATATTGTAAAGTGAACTGACTGGTAATTTTTTGTTGCCGAATTATGCCAGCCAGTTGTACATATCAGTGTGCGCAAACAATCATGGACTGAGTGACAAAATTATTATTTTGTTTAAAGGATTCTTATCCATGGAAAGCAATCCACCAAAGACTATTATATGTGGAGTTCTGTAGCTCAGTGGGTTCAATTCCTGACATGGCGATACGTTAGGCAAGTTTACTTACTCCACACACCTCTGTTTGCCCAACAGCAAATAGGAGCCTGGTACTTAGTCGATCGGTGGATCGCTTCTCCCGGGTTAATAATTCCGTTAAAAAAAATGTGGTCACTCAACTCACAGCTGTTTGTGGGCTGCCGTGTCTCTCCCCAAAAATACGCTGTCAATTCATTTTGCACTATATTCCAAAGTGTTTTGAGATGGATATCAAAGATGTGATAAGGTGCTATATCAAATGCCAGGATTATTATTACTGTAGGAATAAACTTGTTTTAGACTGCCCAAGAATTGAACCCGGGTCTTTTTGTTTATGAGGCGAGTGCTCTAACCACTACGCAACAGGATTCAACTTGCCTAGCAAGTTCTCCTGCAATATCTGTGGAAAAATGGGGTTCATGTACATCATGCTCTGGATTAAGTTATTACTTGAAGAAAGGAAGGTAACAAGGACTTTTGTTTAAACTTATTCGTATCTTACCCACCCAGTACGAGGCAGCAATAAACAAATCTAACATTACACTATGGAAAAACAGAAATGTCAGCAAGCTTCTATATATCCACCTTCCTTCTCTATCTGTAACAATGGCAGCTTCTACGCCTTGGGACATCCTCTTGACATGAAAGATGCTATACAAATGCAATTTGTTGCAGTTGGGGTCTTCTCTGATGAGGAAAATTACCGGCGGAATGCATTAAAATGACATTAATCCTTTCCATTACATTTTTCTGCCAGATGTAGAATCCAAGGCCATTTTTCACAAGACAAAGCTGCCCCCTGCAGAGAAATTACTGCTTCCGTGATGGATGCTCAGAGAGCAGGCACTGGCAATCAATGAAAAGCAATCGATTTGGTTTCAAGTTTTCTCTGCTGTAATACTGCAGCATGCGATGACGGGTGGAAAATCCAAAGACAAAACCATTTGGCAGCAGTGGGATTCGAACCCACGCCTCCGAAGAGACTGGAGCCTTAATCCAGCGCCTTAGACCGCTCGGCCATGCTACCACATTGTAATGATACAGCTGGACATTGCTTAAGGAATTGTCACTGGTGGGCACTGAACTTAAAGGGGGTACTTTTATTCCACATACAGAAATGTTAAAAACAGATGGAATGTGTATTTGTTTCAAATAAATTAAAACATTTTTAAAAAATCCTTGCAATTGATATAGCGCCTTACCACGTCTTCGAGCCGTCTCAAAGCGCTTCACAGGGTGGACTGTACCATAAAGTGAATATTTCATGAGTGGGGTCTTAGGATGGTTAAAATAATTTGAAAGCAGAGATTTAACGAGTAATAATCATATAATGTCTTCACTTAACAAGGAATATTTTGTAAAATTTACCTAACATTCCATAAAAATTGCCTGAACAGTGCCCGCTGACAGAATTGCCATTACCTTTATAATTATTATGAAAGGACAATTTACTGGTGGGGAATTTTGAAATGACTTCTGGAGAATTCCTAAGGTTTTACCACTACTTTATGTATTAAAAATTGCCGTGTGTGTCATAGTTTCTCTCTCTCTTCCGTTGTCCTGCCTGACAATCCGCCAAAGAAAAAATTGTCACTAACTCCATAGCTGTTTGTCGGAAGTTGTTTTCATGCTCATCTACAACTATCATGATATGTGATAATATTAATACTATTTCCCTGTCTCACAGTGAAAGGTTCATGACAATCAAGATGTCTCAAAGGGCTTCACAAAGATACACTTGCAAAGTGCAGTGACCATGTATTTTGTGGTGAACACGTGAAATGAAATGGCACGGAAACAAATCATTTGCTCCAGCTAGTTTGTGCTGATGTTTCTACATGTGCTCCCAACCCTGCTATTCCTCTCTCCTGTACCTCTCCTGTCCCTTTTCCATCATGAATGCATCACCTATCCTTTTAAATACGCTGAGAATCCCTCCTCGCCCAAACCAAAGTAGGTTTACAGGCTAAGACTAGGTGGGATTTCAGATTTCGGTTCAAATAACATGTCTGTTGCCACTGGAACAATTGCACTCTACTCTGGCCTTCGTGAAGCACTTTGAGGAGTTTCAAAAATGTGCCAAACCCTATATTAAGACTTGGGTGAATAGATTTTTGTTTGTAAAGGTATGAAGGGATATGGAGCAACAGGTAAATGGAGTTGAGGTACAGTTTAAGTCTTGATCAGTGCCTTGGGATGAGCTCCTGACGTGAAAGGTGCTATATAAGTGTAATTTTGTTGTTGTGGTTGATCTAATAGAATGGCGGAACAGTCTCGAGGAGCTGAATGGCCTACTGTGGCTTAGTGGTTAGAGCACTTGTCTTGCAAGCTGGGGAGACCTGTGTTCGAATCCAGGCAGGTCAG
The DNA here is from genome assembly GCA_035084275.1 of Hydrolagus colliei. NCBI lineage: Eukaryota > Metazoa > Chordata > Chondrichthyes > Chimaeriformes > Chimaeridae > Hydrolagus > Hydrolagus colliei. Next base: position 148,681,167 of record CM068742.1, read on the forward strand.
GGCGAAACCATGGGCAAGTTTCCTTACTCCACATGCCTAATAATAATCCCTCCTCAAAAAAAACCACAATAATAAAATTGGTCATTTCAATCCACGACTGTTTGTGGGACATTGCTGTGCGCAATTAGCTGCCGTGATTCGCCCACAAATATATAGTCAATTCACTTTACAGTATATTCTGTGAAGCGGTTTGAGACGTTGATAAGATGTGGAAAGCGCTATATCAAATGCAAGGATTATTATTATTATTACTCCTTTTCCTATGTCCCTATGTCAAATAAAATGGTTATTCTGCTGGCGCTCCATCCCCTAGAGGATAGAGTTCACAATCCTCGCCCTTGCCTTCAAGGCCCTCCACGGCATTGCACCTTGCTACCTCTGCGAGCTGCTGACCCCATATCAACCTGTTCATTTCCTCCGCTCAGCAGGCTGTGGCCTGCTCCATGCCTCTTGACCAGCCTGCCCTACCATCGGCAGTCTGGCATTCAGCCTCTTTGCCCCCACCCTTTGGAACTCCATTCCATATTCCTTACGCCTCACTCCCTCCCTTGCCTCCTTGACGGCATGTCTCAGCACACTGTGCTCTTCAACCGCGCCTTCATCCGCCCTCCTACCCTCCACCTTCCCTGACCCCAAACCCTGCCCAGCTCAGGTCCAAATGCCTGACTGTCCAGTGGCTTGGGACATTCTTCCAATGTGAAAGTCACTGTATCTGTGTAATTTTGTGTTGTATTGTAAGGCTAGGCGCCTTGGGACGTCCTCCTGACATGAAAGGCGCTATACCAGTGTAATTTTGTGGTTGTTGAGTGAGCATCTCCCCAGCACCTGGTATAGTACTGTACTGTTTTATAGCACTTCACCACCAGAGGGCGATGCAGTGCAGGTACTTCAATCAGAAGATGACACAATTGGTTTGGATGAAGAGGACCCTTTGGACAATCTGATTTCATCACTGTAGAATCCTGGAGCTCAGTGGTTAGAGCACTTGCCTTGCAAGCAAAATAACCTGGGTTCGATTCATACTGCAAATAATCCAGAACTCTGCAGCCAATGCCCACTATTGCTCCAAGTTCTGTGACCCCACATTCTCGCCTAACTCCATTGGTTCCTCATCACCAAATTTTGGCGGGCGAGCCTTCAGCCATTCTGCCCCTAACCTCTGGAATTCCATCCCACAGTCCCTCCACCTCGCCCCCGTCTTGGTCTCCTTCAAGTCCTGCCTCAAGACCCTGCTCCATTCGTCCCATCGTGTCTGTGCCCACTCATTGGAAGAGATACCCAATCAGTGCGATTTCCCACTCTTGCAATATCGTTGAAATTTTTCCCTATTGAAGAAAAAAAGAGGCTTATGATAAGTGTCAGGCTCAAAATTCAGAAGGGAACCAAGCAGAATATAGGAAGTGTAGGATAGAACTAAAAAAGGAAGTTAGAGGGGCAAAGAGACTGCATGAAAAACAATTAGCGAGTAAGATTAAGGGGAACCCTAAGGTTTTTTACCAACATATTAAGAGTAAAAGGTTGGTCAAGGATAGGGTGGGGCCAATTAGGGACCTAGGAGGAAATCTCATTGTGGAGGCAGAGGGCATGGCTGATGTACTGAATGAGTACTTCGCCTCTGTCTTCACAAAAGAAAAGGATACAGCCAATGCCATGGTATTAGAGGAGAGGGTAGGAGAAATGGATAGAATAATTATAACCAGAGAGGAAGTTCTAAAAAGGTTGACGTTGCTCAAGGTGGATAAGTCACCTGGTCTGGATGGGATGCACCCTAGGTTACTAAGTGAGGCACGGGAGCAAATAGCAGGGACTCTGGCCACGATCTTTCAATCTTCCTTGGACACAGGGGGTCGTGCCAGAGGACTGGAGGATAGCTAATGTTACTCCCTTGTATAAAAAGGGGCAGAAGGACAAGCCTGGTAACTACAGACCAGTCAGTCTAACGTCGGTAGTGGGCAAACTTCTAGAGTCCATAATCAGGGACAAGGTAGATCTTCACTTAGAAAGATATAGGCTAATAAAGGACAGTCAACATGGATTTGTTAAAGGCAAATCTTGCCTTACAAATCTGATAGAATTTTTTGATGAGGTAACGGAATGGGTGGATAATGGTAGCGCAGTTGATGTAGTTTACATGGACTTTCAAAAGGCATTTGACAAAGTGCCACATGAGAGACTTATTATGAAATTAAAGGCCCATGGCGTAAAAGGGACAGTGGCTGCGTGGATCCACAACTGGCTGCGAGACAGAAAGCAGAGAGTTGTAGTGAGCGGCTGTTTTTCACATTGGAGGGAAGTGAGCAGTGGTGTGCCACAGGGATCGGTTTTGGGACCATTGCTGTTTGTAATCTACATCAATGATCTGGACTTGGGTGTACGGAGTACAGTTTCCAAGTTTGCAGATGACACTAAGTTAGGGAGAATAGTAAATAGTGAGGAGGATAGTAGCCATCTGCAAGAGGATATAGACAAATTGGTAAAGTGGGCAGACACATGGCAGATGAAGTTTAATGCAGAGAAGTGTGAGGTGATGCATTTTGGGAGAAGAAATGAAGGGAGGCAATATAGGCTAGATAGTACAATTTTAAATGATGTGAAGGAACAGAGAGACCTGGGGATTTGTGTTAGTGACTCGTTGAAGGTGGCAGGACAGGTAGACAAGGCTGTTAAGAAGGCATATGGGATACTAGGCTTTATAAATAGGGGTATAGAGTACAAAAGTCAGGAAGTGCTGACTAACCTCTATAAGACTTTGGTGAGGCCTCAGCTGGAATACTGTGTTCAATTCTGGTCACCACACTACAGAAAGGATGTGAAGGCATTGGAAAGGGTACAACGAAGATTTACTAGGATGGTGCCAGGATTGAGGGACTTCAGCTATGAGGAGAGGCTAGATAGGCTAGGGTTATTCTCTCTGGAGCAGAGAAGATTGAGGGGAGACCTAATAGAGGTTTATAAGATCATGAGGGGTTTCGACAGGGCAAATAGAGAAAAACTATTTCCACTCGTGGGTGAATCTGTGACTCGTGGTCACAGATTTAAAATAGTTTCAAGGCGAAGTAGAGGGGAGCTGAGGAGAAATTTTTTCACTCAGCGAGTTGTTCGAATCTGGAATGCATTGCCTGAAAAGGTGGTGGAGGCTGATTCGATAACAACTTTTAAAAGGGAATTAGATCTTTATTTAGGGAGAACAGGTCTATTAGGCTATGGGGAGCGGGCAGGGCAGTGGGATTGAATCGCTCTTTTCAAAGAGCCGGCACAGACTAGATGGGCCGAATGGCCTCCTTTTGTGCCGTAAAATTCTATGAATCTATGAAAAAATAAAAAAAACGTATCCAATTTCCTTTTGAAAGTCATTATTGAATTTGTTTCCACTACCTTTCAGGCAGTGCATTCCAGACCATAACAACTCTCTGTGTAAAACAATTTGTTCTCATCTTCCCTCTGTTATTTTTGCCAATTATCTTGAATATATGTCTCAATGACAATAATGATAAGGTGGTATATCAAATATAAGGAGTATTATGTCTTTGAAAGTATCAGTGACACATCAAGTATCCAGCAGTATGTGTGGACAATATATTCTCTCAACTCTTAACAGTGCTGTCTAAGGAGGACAAATATTCCAATCTATGGAGGCAGATTTTCAGTCCACTTTTATTTATCAGACTTCAAGGCACACAATCATTTCAGTAATGGTACCAATTTATTAGACAGTGGCACATCTTAATCTCACGTCATTGTCTCGTCTCCAATTTAGGACAGGAGGAAATTTGGACTTTCAGCTGCCAGAACATTTTGTTACTGAAAACAAAAGGCTTGAATTTTCCTCCTCGGTTCAGGAAACAGTTGGTTAAAAAAAACACAGACAGACTTGACCTTAAAGCACATCTAGATGTGTCAGATATCCAACGGAACAAAAAAATTGTCAGCACACCATTTAACTCAGAAGGATCTACAATATTTATCTCTCTTTTAAACATCACGATCGATTCTCACCATCAAGCCTTTTGTACTATATGACGTGCGGTAAATTATATAAATTTTTGCATTTTATTTAGTGCTTATCACATCAACAACAATAAAATTACATTTGTATAGCGCTTTTCACATCATAAGGACATCCCAAGACATCATCAAGACATCTGAAAGCCCTTCACAGGATTTTATTGTGAAGTGTAGTGACTGTGTATTTTAGGCAAACGCAGTAGCTTATTTTTGCACAAAAATGGCAAATTCAGAGAATCGTAGAATATTACTGCATATGGGGAGGTCATTCAGCCCATTGTGCTGTGCTGGCTATTTGGAAGAGCTATCTAATCAGTACCACTCCCCCGCTCTTCCCATATCCTTCTAAATGTTTCCATTTTCAAGTACCTATCTAATTCCCTTTGTTATTGAATCTGTTTCCATTGCCGTTTCAGGCAGTGCATTCCAGACCAATTCTCTTCATAAAAACATTTCTTCTTATCTCCTATGCCAATTATTTTAATTCAAAGTGTCCTAGTTATTGCCAGTGAAAACAGTCTCTCTCTATCTGCTCTAAAGAAAACAATCTCAGCTTCTCTAGTCTCTCCATATAACAAGAGTCCTTCTTCCTTGGTACCATTCTGGTAAATCTTCTCTACACCCTTTCCAAGGCGTTGATATCCTTTCTAAAGCGTGATGCCCAGAATTGGACTCTATTATCCAGTTGAGACCTAACCAGTGACTTAGAAAGGTTTCGCAGAACTTCCTTACTTTTATATTCTATGCCTCTATTTATAAAGGTAAGCTTTTTTAACGGCTCTATTGACCCATTGTGCCACGTTTAAAGACCTATGTATGTGAACCCCCAGGTCGCTCTGCTCCTGTACCCCTGTTAAAACTGTACCATTTAGTGCTTATTGTCTCTCCTCATTCTTCCTCCCAAAATGCATCACCTCACACCTCTTGGCATTAAACTTCATCTGCCATGTGTCTGCCCATTTCACCACTCTGTCCTGCTTATCCTCCTCACTATTTACCATGTTCCTACGTTTTGTGTCATCAGCAAACTGCAAAATTTTGCTCTCTATACCCAAGTCCGAATCATTCAGATATATCAAAAGATCGGTGGACTTAATACTGAATACCACTGTATATTTCCCTCCAATCTGAAAAAGAACCGTTCACCATTACCTGCTTTCTGTCTCCCAGCCAATTCCATATCCATGCTGCCACTGTCATTTTTATCCCATGGGTTTAAATTTTGCTAACTAGTCTACCATATGGGACCTTATTAACCCCTTCTGAAAGTCCATGTACATTACATTAACTGCACTACCTTCAACAATCCTTTCCGTTATATCATCAAAGAACTCAATGAAGTTTGTCAGCCATAATTTGCCTTTAACAAATCCATGTTGACCGTCATTAATTAACTTATGTTTTTCTCAGTGAAAATTTATTTTGTCTCTAGAAGGTTCCCCACCAGTGATGTTAATTGATTGGCCTGTAGTTACCAGGTTAATCCCTCTCCCCTTCCTTGAACAGGGGTGTAACATTTGAAACCCTCCACTCCCACTCCACTCCCCATTCCCATATGCAAGGTGGATTGAAAGATTGTGGCCAGATTCTCCGTTATTCCCACCCTAACCTCCCTCAACAACCTAGGATACATTGCATCCGGACCGGGTGACTTTTCTACTTTGAATGCTGCTAAAGTACATTTTGAGTACCTTCTCTCAATCTATTTTTATCTTATAGAATTTCTCTACCTCCTCTTCCTTTACTGTGATATTGGCAGCGTTCTCGTTTGTGAAAACAAGTGCAACATACTCAATTCAGTTCCTCAGCCATGCCCTCTGCCTGTACAAGTTTTCTTTTTTGGTCCCTAATCAGCCCCACCTTTGCTTTGACTGTCATTTTACCTTTTATGCATTTATAGAAGACTGTAATGTTCCCTTGTATGTTGCACACTAATCTTTCCTCATACACTCTCTTTGTCCCCCTCTTATTTCCTTTCTTAGTTCTCTTCTGCACTTTCAATATTCTACTTGAGACACCGTCTGGCATGGAGGGCGCTATATAAACCCAAGTTGTTTTTGTTGATTCTCTAATGTATTTTAAACCTGAGATTTATCTTAAACCTCCTTTTTCTGTTTCATTTTAATCCCAATTTCCTTAGTCATCCAGGGAGCAGGAGCCTTAGATGCCCCACTTTCCCCCCTCGTAGGAATGTGTTTGGTCTGCATACTCTATTTCCTACTTGAAAAATTTTATAAATTTATTTTAGAAAATAATATTCGGGGATAAAGTATACGAGTAATGACAAATGTAGAATATTTGGAACAACAGGGTAGCTTTGGATCCAAGGTGCTCTGGGATGTCTTTCTGACCTGAAGGGTGCTTTAAAAGTGTAATTTGTTGTTGTAAAGTTGCTAAAGCTTTCCACTGCGATGGTAGACTAACCCTCACAGAATTAATTACTATCAACGTCTCTATTAATGGAGCAGGCGGCTACCCAGATAATAGAAGGTAGACAAGATGTAACTTCCTTGGTCTTTTTTCATCCATCAATTGCCACGTTTCTATGTGCCACAAACGGCCATGAAATGAATGACCAATCTTAGAGCAAGTGTTGTTGACCGAGAGAAACTCTCTTTTCTTATTGAATAGCATCACCAGAACTTTAACATCCACCTAAGCAAATACATGACCTCAGTTTAATGTTTCATCTGAAGGACAGCATTTCAGACATTGCAGCTCTCCCCCAGTACAGGAGTACTGGAGTACTAGGCTATAGTCAGCCTAGACTACATGTAGTTCAAAGTCCCAATTTGAACCCACCATTTTCTGACTCAGAGGTGAGAGTCAACAACAACAACAAAAAATTCCATTTATAGAGCACCTTTCACGCCGGAGGATGTCCCAAGGCACTGAAGTCAGATCAGGAGCCGAGCAAGGGAGAGGGACAGGGTAGGGGGAAGGGGTGGGAGAGTTGGAAGGGCAGCAGAAGGCACGGACGAAGAATCAGCTCAACTCGGGCAGACACGTTTACCTACTTAAACGCATACTTTGCACTATCCTATCATTTTCAACTTCAGTCTCTACGGAGTGAAAACCGAGAGCGAGATCCTGTTTTATCTCCAGACAGTCAATGAAAGTAGACGGGATGCTTTTGACTCCAAAACACCTGCCAAATTGTAGAACAAACAGTTCCTGTGAAAGCATGACGATGACTGGATGTGAATCATACTCTCCTCTTTCTTCTCACCGACAAACATCAAGGATACTGTTGTTCCAGGCTGAAGCACAGGACTATTATAGAGCTTGTTCCTCAGTGCCAGCCTGACAGCCCAAGGGTATATTATCAGTGTGCGAGGATGATTAATGCTGTATTTTTCACTCGGCAAAAACAGTACCCCTACCAGGTTCTAATCCTTGCATTTGTTATGGGAATTACGCATCAACAACAATTTACATTTATCTAGAGCATCTCACACAGCGTAGCTTCCCACAGCACTTGTGTTGGACTCTACATCGAGGGGACTCCTCAAAGTGTGTCACAGGATTCACTGTAAAGTGCGGTGACTCTGCATTTTGTTGTAAGCGAAACGCGTCAGCTAATTTGCGCAACATAACATTTGGCAAACAGCCATGAAGCGAATGAACAATTGTATCTTGGGGAATGATGGCCAGGACACCGGGAGAAACTCCCTCCTCTTTCCAAATAGCGCCAAGGGATGTTCAACATCTCACCCGAAAGGACGTTGCAATGTTTCCACCAACACTGTATCGGAGTGTCAGCCTTGACTGTGAGTTGAAGATCTTGACATGGGGCTTGAACCTCTAACTAATTTGTACCAACTGAGCTATGCAAGGCGAGGTCCAAGCATTATATTCCACATGAGTACAAGCAAAATATAATATCAAAATTCTTCGGTTTTATTTTAAAGCAACTCTGGTAATAATAATCCTTCCATTTGGTACAGCTCCTCACATCTTATCGACGTCTCAAAGCGCTTCACAGAATGTACTGTAAAATGAATTGACTGTATATTTGTAGGCAAAACAAAAAGCAAAATGTGGCAAGTTTCCGTACTGGTAGGCAACGAGGTGCTATGGTTAGGTCGTCTGTAATTCCCTTGTGTTCTCATCTGTGCGGTTAAAGAGAAGCCTTCAGACAATGGGTGTGAATGCAGTTAAAACTGATGGGATGAAAATGTCTCAACTGGCTGCAAAGGCATTAAATGAAATGAAATGAAATGCGTCCCATGTGAAATGAACAAGCACTACCTGCAGCTGATCACTAATTTGGCTGCTCGCTTTGAAACAACCTGCATTGGAAATGCGATCCTCAGATATATTGGCCATTCACTTCACGGCTGTTTGAGACTTTGTTGTGCGCTAAGTGGGTTGTTGTATTTGCCTACAAATAGCCACCAACCTGACAGTAACGATTTATGAGGAACTTTTGAGGCGTTTCAATGTTTTACTGTGCAATGCAATTTACTTTTTTTTTGGTGTCGGGAGGATATCTTAAAATGTCATCACATCCAGGCTCGACTGCGCTAACTTGTTTACGAGCGGTTTTCACTTTAAAAGCCTCAAACACGTTACAAAATCTGAGAGAGTGTTAGGAGTCAGATGAGGTGATGTTGAATTTACACAAAACCATGGTTATTTCATGGACTGATTGGACCGAATGGCTTATCATATGTTCTTTGTAAATCTTTGTAGATAGATAGAATGGGGCAAACCTGTGAAGGAAAATAAGAATAATCCTGGTGTTCAATCTCTTTTCAAATAGTGCCATGGGATCTTTAATGTCCACCCGAAGAGGCAGATGGGTCCTCAGTTTAATGTCTCGTCCAAAAAGTGATACATACCAAGCTGAGATAAAGGAATATTGAACCACAACATATATGTAAAAGTATATGATATATCAAATGCAAATTACCTTTGCATTTGATATATCCCCTTATCACACCTTGAGATGTCTCAAAGTGCTTTCACAGAATATACTGTAAAGTGAATTGACTGTATATTTTGTGGGCGAAACGAGGCAGCCAATTGCGCTCAGCGGTGTCCTACAAACAATCATAGATCGAGTGACCAAATTATTATATCCTGTGGAAGGATATAGGTGATGTGCAAAATGTGGAATATTATCAGTTTCGAATCTACATTCTGTAGCCCATCAAGTAACTGTAATGCAAATTAATTTTTTCTCTCCAGCTCTGCACATTCAAGTCACAATCCAAAATAACCAATACTTCGACAAGCATACCATTTGTGTGAAAAGTAGTTAAGACACCACAAGCGTTCACGTGTACACCTTTATTTGATATGTTACACTACAATGACCATGACCAATGTCAAATACTGCATTGTAAATGTTTTAAAAATTCCTAGATTCCAAAAAAAATGCACGAGTCGGGAAATAAATTATTTCATAACACTGACAATAAATTAAATCGAGTTGAAACACATGACATAAGGCATAAAGCTACTTACAAAAATAAAACAAAAGAATATCATCTACATTATGGGTTTTCAAAAGTATTCATGGAAAATGGAAGGACAAATGTTTTCCCTCCAAATTGGTTATGTCGAAGCAAATGTAAACAGACAATGGTCACCATATGTGGGATTTTTGCTTTCAGTTTGTGATACTTGATTTAAGTACGAACTATAAAATGAGGCAAGGAAAGTACAATATAGAGATACTGGAGATATCCTAATGCATTCTTTTGATGCCTAATAATTATCGATGCTATCTGCCTTCTAAACTAAAGTTCTTTGAAAGCAATGATTCAATTACAGGCAGCGCCCAGCGTGCAGTAATAATAAGGGGTGGTGGGGGTGGGAATATTGAAGGGCTCAGGGTGAGGGCGAGAAAGAGGGAAGTGTTTACCAGCCCACACAAGGAATTCTAATATGACAGCAAATCGCTATCAATTCTAGTGTTGATTAAACTAGGGATTCTTTAAAGCATTTTTAATAAAAGCTGCAAAAATCTCTAAACCCAAATTATTTTAAGTATCAATAACAAATTTTATCAATAACACCCGCCTCCGCGACCACATAACCCCCACCCTCGCCCGTCTTCACTGGCTCCCCATCCTCCAGAGGATCGAGTTTAAGATCCTCATCCTCACCTACAAGGCCTTACCCCATCCTACTTAACCGATCTACTCTCCCCCTACACGCCCACCCGGACCCTCCGTTCAACAGGACTTGGCCTGCTCCAAGCCCCCCGCCCGAACCGCCCCACCATCGGAGGCCGGGCCTTCAGTTTCTCCGCTCCCACCCTATGGAATGCCATCCCTCAATCCCTCCGTTTCGTCTCTTCCCTTTCCTCTTTCAAGGCCGGTTTGAAGACTTTCCTCTTCGATCGTGCCTTTTGTTCCACCCCGAACTCTTTTACCTCCCCTTCGTGTTTCACCCCTTCCCATACACTCCCCTCCCAGCTCGGGTCACACGCCTCCTGTTCAGCGCCTTGGGACGTCCTCCCGACGTGAAAGGCGCTCTATAAATGTAAATTGTTGTTGTTGTTGTTGCATGTTTTTGTATGTAACCTGGACCAATGTGACAGCACAGGATAGAAAACAAAACAATATGGGAGTTACAAATCATTGCCTTTTTTGTTGCATGAATTAATTAAACTATTTTCAACTACAGGTTTTTCTTCAGTGTGCTGTGAGTGCGAAACCCTTCCAGCCTTTTCATTTTTAGTTTTTTTTAATCTCTCGTTTAAAACTTCTAAGTAAATTAATGAATCCCATACACTGTGAAACAATTGACAGAGTCTGAACCGTATACTTGCAGTACTCTGTGAAAAGTGGCTCCTAGTGCGGCAGAAGATGTAAAAAGACTGAACAGCTGAAAGATGGGAGTATCGTATATGTACGAGCACACTCATTGCCGGGACGTCCTCCCGACGTGAAAGGCGCTTTTGAAATGTAATTTTGTATTACGGGAAATCGTAAATATCTGAAACGGTTGAAAATACGATGATTTCCTTTTGGATAAGTCAAACGCAAAGAGCTGTCCAATAGATTTTGGTCAAGAGATCACTAAGTTTGGCTGAAGTTCATTCATAAATCTAGCTAATTTTTGCCAAAGTGCTTTAAATACAGTACGCTAATTGCTAATATAATGCGACTGACAAAGAAAATTACAAATCAAATCCTATCACGAAATACAGTGATGCGTCAGATTGAGTTGAAGGAATAGGCTGCCCTACAGTGTGTAGTGTGCAAAACGAGAGTTGCATTGCAAGGGATAGCAAGCACCGTATATCAAATCTGAGTCAATCTGCCACGTACATCAAAGTCCCTGGCAGGTCTATCAGACTTCTCATCTTGTTGTACTCTTATCAAAATAAATCTCTGTGCTATTACACAAGGCAATCTGTTTTCGATAACATACTTTAAAAAGGCAGATTGGTAAGCCTATCTATCAGACCCTACAACTTGGCTGTAATCAGTTCTCCTTCCAAAGCTACCCAGAATTTTAATCCCGTGTTTGGACACCACACAGAGGAGATCACGAGTGAATGTTAGTCAGTGGGAATATATATTGTTCCGTTTAGTGGCCAATTGCTGTGGGCTTTTTACTTCAGCTCACTTTTGTAGTTAATGGTCCATATTTATATTGCAACACCACTCGTAAGCAAATGGAAACAGTTTCATGCTTAGTGGCAGATATGGCATGTATGGGGTTACGGAAAAATAGCTAACATACACTTTAAAACCGATGTTTCAATTTGATCACAAGACTGATAAAAATCCTGCATAAGGTGAACACTTTATATTAAAATAAATTGTAGTGCAACAGGATCACATTATGAACAGTTAGTTACTGGAATAAAGTAGTTTATTTTTGTTAACTGGAAGCTTCCTACAAAGAGCAGCATTAATTTGGAACGTGAAGACTGAATAATTCAGACAATAGTCACTTGGTTTGCAATGGAGTGTTAGCGCAGGACACGTGCTTAACCAGAAACTACACGGTACAACATTGGGATATTGATACAATTACTAATGACAACTAATGTTTTAAAGAGGATCTGAGGAGAGGGAAGAAGACTGGTGCAATGATAACTTCTGCTGTGGATCGACCAATCCATTAGGTGACTAAGCACTGCATTTATGATTGAAGTTGTCAATGATATAATATCTTACAGCACGATACATTCAGCATGCAGATGACGCCTTGAATGTCCCTTTAATCATACAACTTAAATTGTTTTCCTCTTTTCCCTTTTAGTTAAATTGCTAAGTCAACTTTTTTTTTGTTCTGTACAAATTCCCAGCAAAACTGGGCACAAGTATATATCAGCCTCATTTTTTTTAATGGAATACAAGTGCAACCTACAGAATACCAGATTAAAGTTTACTGTTCTTTAAAGTGCGGTACATCAGGGTGGCTAAATGTTATAGATTTTGAGAATTAGGCTGTATAATAAATAATCAGTCTATAATGTTCCCCTCCAACCATTATTTCACCGTTAAAAAAAAACACCGGTGGTATTCCTATTGAGATACTTGTATCCATGCTTACACCTTACACCAATTCCCCCACGAAATGATTAACTTTGAATTAGGACACTTTTAGAAACCACCTTGGACATTGAAACTGGAATGTTCATGTGGCCATACAGCTCTCATACAACATATGGGCCTTCACTAACTTATGGCAGTCTGGCAAACGGCTCTTAGGGCAGTGCGGATTTTAACCTCAAGGTGGCAAAAGATTTGTAGGCCGACCACCCGTTTAACATGTAGCCAATAGTAATAATAATAATCCTTGCACTTGTTATAGTGCCTTATCATGTTATTGAGACGTCTCAAAGGGCTTCACAGAATATATTGTAAAGTGGATTGACTGTCCACTTTATCTTGTGGGTGAAATGTGGCAGCAAATTGCACATAGAAATGTCCCACAGTCGTGGATTGAGTGAACAATTTTAAAAAATTTGAAGGATTATTATCCCAATGCGCCAATTGCCAGTGATGCTCCAATCGACTAACAACTGAGTTCCTACTTACTGTTAAGTAAACAGAGCTGTGTGGAGCAAGTAAACTTGCCTGAGGTTTCGCCCCACCCAGAAATTTAACCAAGGTCCTTTCACTTGCGAGGTGAATGTGAATCACTACACTACACAACTCCACAAGACTATGGAGTGGCACTGACCAAGGACATTAAGCTGCAGGACCTCCTGAATCTCCTGTCCGTCCCACAGCTGAAGAAGAACTGTATGGTCACAGGAGGGTAGGGAAGAGAGACGTCACAGTTTTACTCAACTGGCACATTTTACAATCATCCCCCAAAAAACTTGGCCAAACTTGAAGATATTGAATTTTATGAACTAAAAATATATCAAAGGTATAAAATTAAAATGAAGCCTTTCTGAAATGTATAGTAGCTGTGATGTCCGTTGTTGTTTGTTGTTGTCCACAAAGGACAGTTTGAGAAAAGGTTCCTAAAGTATAATTAATATTTTCTACCATAATTTCACAACTATAAGAAGCCATTGTAATCATTTGTCCCTCAATTTCTGAGTACAGTATATTCCAAACATTTCTCAGCAAAATTCCTTCAACATGATATATCGTGTACATCTGTCCATCCCTACCCATTTCTAACATTTGCAAGTAAACTCATCATGCAGTTTCCTTATTCTGTCAGATTTTTGTGTGACAATTTGTAAATCCTTTTAACTGAAGCAGAATTGCCCATCCTCATCACATACAATCCACTCCCCTCAAAAATACAAAATAAAACCTCACCACAGTACCTCACCTCCCTCAAAACAGTCAGAAATAATATGATACATTCATTCATTCTGAGGTTTGTGAAATTAGATAACTACCAATGCTAATAGTGCAAAAATAAAATAGTGTTTTGATAAAGAAATGAATTTTCCCTTTTCACAACAAACTGAATACATTCAAGGGGAAGATTGCCTTCAAACAAAATAAGCAAAAGACCTGATATTGGTGCAATAATTAACACAGTCCATAAGTACCCGGGTACCATGATAAAGAGTACTTCAGTTTTGTCTGCAGTAGGGTTTGGGGGTAATTAAGCTTATTTATTTACTATCCTAATATTACTAAATTTAAATGGAAAATCCAGAAAGCTTCAAAATAAAGTAATGCTTGATATAAATGAGTTTGACACAAGAGGACTGAGACTAAGCTACAGTGATCTCACTGAATCCTTTTAGGCTATTGATGTTGTCCGTCGTTGGCTTGAGTTTGAGTACTTATGGCAAACTGGTACTGCGTATAGAGAACAGGAGCACCCTTTAACGTAAATTCAACAAAAAATAGTGAAATATTAGTAGACACAAGAAAGAAACTTTGGGGAATTGATTTCCAGTGTCCAGTTCACGTCAAAGCTGCGATTCATACCTACTACAATATTTTCTCTCTTCTCTCCCTCCCGCCTTCTTCCAGCAGATTTCAGGGGAAATGGGAAAACCAGGATTACACAGTAGATCGAATGCTGAGCAGTGGGAATCATAGTCACAATCTCTCACACAAATATCTCAACGCCGTATTCACATTCACTTCTGAATGCCACAATGATGGTCTGCTTTTTTGTCTTTTTTGTTTTCAACATGGACACAAAGTGCATGTCCTACCATAGGAGGAAGCAATGGTTGTTAGTTTTACACAATTACAGTGGAAAGCGCATTATTGGACATTGCAAGCAGTGGAAGTTGCCTGGCAACACATGCATGTAGGGTTCACGGATTTGGGAGGAATAAGATCCAAGTCCTCATCGTCTGGGATTTCATCTAACCGGTAGCCATCCTTCAGCAGCTGGATATTCAAGTCTTGATTAATCTGCTACAGAGGGAAGAACAAACACCACTTAGTCACCAATTCATTGGAAATGCCTCAGAACAAGTGTATCAATGGATGAAAGCTAACATACTAAATTTGTCAGAACAGCAGACTCCTAGATTGATCAATAAATAATAATAATACAACAATAGCTTTTAGTTATATAGCGCCCTCCATGCCGGGTAGCGGCTCCAGACTAGCCAGGGGAGTCTGGGGGTAGGTGGCAGTGAGCCTGGTCAAAGAGGAAGGTTTTCAGGCAGGACTTGAAAAGGGAGAGGGGCAAGGCCGAGGGATTGAGGGAGAATAATAACAATTAACCCTTGCATATAGCACCTTATTAATAATAATCCTTGCATTTAATATAGCGCTTTTCATGTCTTCTAGATGACTCAAAGCGCTTCACAGAATATACTGTAAAGTGAATTGACATGTGCTAAACCCAGCAGCCAATTGCGCACAGTAGTATCCCACAAACAGTCATGGATTGAAATGACCAATTTATTATTGTTTTTTTTAAGGGATTATTATTAGGCATGTGGAGTAACAAAACTTGCCCAAGGTTTTGCCCTTCCTTGATTCGAACACAGGTCTCACACTTGTAAGGCAAGTGCTCTAACCTGAGCTACATGACTCCATAAAAGGCACTTCACAGAATATACTGCAATTGACTATATTTTATGGTCAGATGGTATCGGGCATCCATCCCGCAGCACATTGAAATTCACAGCCTTCAATCACAGCATGTCACATTTATATAATGCCTTTGACAAGAAGAGTACAATGCAATTGACATTTGTATGGCTCCTTTCGTATCAGGCAGAAGTCTCAAAATGTATTACAAAGCTAGATGGGCACCCAAACTAGAGGTGGGAGCAGAGGGAGCTGGGAAGGGGAAAGTTGGCTGTAAGTATAAGGAGCCATGATTTGAAGCATGATTTGAATGGAGGAAGAGCGGGAGTTAGAGGAACTCTGGGAAGATGCTCCAGACAGTGGGGGCAGACTCCCACACCGCCCCCACTGCAACCATTTGAATTTATACTCTCATGTGGAGTAGTGTCAGAACAATGGCATAGTTTGATACTGTGCCGGGAGAAGACCGAAGGCACTGTCAAGAGGAAAGTCTTCAGGTGTGTTCTGAAGGCGTCAGGCAGAGGGATTCCAGCAGGGAATTCCAGAAGTTTGGAGGGTAGTGGCTGAAACTACAGTCGGAGGGACTCCTCCTATGGAGGGACTGAGGGACAATTTTCAGTGCACCATGTTACTGCATTCAAGCCTTAAAGGAATGCAATTTTTCAGCTCAATGTTTCACACCTAATGGAAGTACAGGTATCTTATTTAAGTATTAGGAAAACAACAAGAATATAAAATGAATACCTTGAAATATGTTTATGTAGAATTTTTAGTACAACAGGCATCCATTCTGTCCCAACCACTGCTACCTGATTTTTAAAAAAAATATTTTTCTTTACATTAATTACTCTAACCACATCCCTTAATGGTTTTAGCTTGATTTTTTTCACAAAGTTGGAGCTCCTGTAGCTCAGTGATTAGAGCACTCGCCGTACAAGCGTGAGATGTGAGTCTGAATCCAGGCAGATCAGGGCAAAACCTTGGGCAAGTTTGGTTACTCCGCATGCCTACTAATATCCGTCCAAACAAAAAACACAATATTTTTTTTTTTGTAATTTCAATCCATGACTGTTTGTGGGTCATTGCTGTGCGCAATTGGCTGCCGTGTTTCGCCCACTAATATACAGTCAATTCACTTTCCACTATATTCTGTGAAGCACTTTGAGACTTCGATGAGATATGAAAAGCACTATATCAAATGCAAGGATTATTATTATTATAAAGTTAGAGAGCTGGCTGTTTTCCAGTAGGAAGTGGCAAAGGCAAGATGCAACCCTTCTATGCTCTGAAGTACTTCAATTCTTTTCACCAGTAAAAAATAACTCACCTCAGCTGAGGAATAGCCTGATGAAGAGTATCTAGACATGTCAAAGTCATCATCACTGCAAAAGAGAATTTCAAGGTAAACGATCTGTACTTTATCTCTAAGGATTGTATGAAGTGTTTTGCATTGTCAGTGGACACAATATTTATGTTCCAGGTACGGATTTCATTTGCAGGACTTCAGTTTACTTTCAATTTGAGCCAACAACAATCAGTTAGGCGGAAAAGGATCTAATTTTCCTGAAACAATATAATTTCTTATAAGTATCACATACATCACATACACATATCATCACATTTACTAGAACATTGAAGCAAGGAGATGCAGTTTGGGGTAAAACTGGAATTTTGGAATTTCCTTTGGAATTTGTGAACTAGTCCTATTTGGTTTTAATGCTTTGGGTGTTAGGACCATGTCGCAAATGGAGGAGGAAAATAAAAATCTCTCTCAGAGATTGATAGTAGGAAGCCATAATGTTCCTAGACTTTTAAAAGGCTTTGACAAAGTATCGCCCAAGAGCCCAGTTGCAAAGAAAATGTGAGAAGAATCCTCAGTGGATGCTTTTTCTGCAGAATGGGTGCAGAAAATTCTCAGTATAAAGTTAAGCTAATCACTAAGGTTAGAAATAAATCTTTACACATTATAGCCGGAATGTGATTTTTCTTCAAAGCAGAAAAGCTTAATTTTAAAAAATATTCTTTAAAAAGTGTGGGGTGTGAACTTAAATCAGGCAGCTTAATTGGAGGGGGGGTCTCCAATTTATTCTTGATGGGGAGGAGGCCTGTTTCTGTGGTGCATGAAGATTTTCTCTTAAAAATTCAGTTTTCATGTACAGCCTTAGAACGAAATAGTGCAGAAGGTAAATTAGAGTAAAGCAGTGACAAAATGCCCATATCTTGTCAGATCAAGGCCACAAAAGTGTCTTGGATTTAAGGTTAAGACGATCTTCAAAATAGCTTCTGTGAATTGATATAGAAAACGGATGCTGCACAAAATACCATGAATTTGAACCTCCACCGAGGAGTCTTGACATATGAGAGCAACAGAAGACAGGGCTGTTCTGTTGATTGGTTGCCGAGAAGATCTCTTAACTCAGAGCTGTGATTGAGGATGAATAGCATTGCCAGTTTCTGACTTTAATTGGTTTTCCAAATATCTCCAAATTCAGGAAAATGAATTCCGACTGATAGGTGTAAACGACAAAAAGGTCAGACTTCTGGGTTGTAAGGTTAAGAAGGTTGCCACAGATTTCACTTCCCACATGCTATGTGCCTCTCTAACATCAGAGGAAGCGAAATCAAAGACAACCTGAGGACCTGGAGGTACAGACGTTTTTGCACTCAAAGAGATCGTTAAAAATGAAGAAAAATCCACAAAATGAAAGAAAGCAAAATAAATGTCGATATTATGACAAATTAAAAATAATAAAAATCAAAACCCAGCAAACTTAAGAACAGAATAAGGTCTTGAGTTAAATAGATCTGGTGTTTAGTGGCTGACGAAATTATGATTAATAATTAAGCAAAAGTGAAAGCCGTTCCACTGGAACCTGTTTATAGTAAAGATAATATGATGAAACAACAATTTCTGGTGTTTGTAGACACTGTTTGTAGACAATCAAAATGGAATAAGAGTTTTCCTCACATAGTTTTCCTATATGAAAACATAAGGTGTTCAGCTGATTAAGTGTCATATTGCAAGGTTCTTAAACGGACAATGTCTTCAAGATAATACAGCAATTTTCCTTTCCTTTGGGGTGAGGAAAATCCCGATTGGTTTGTTGACAAGAACAAACTGCATTCTAAATGGTTTAAATAATGAAAGTTATAATGTTGGGAACTGGAGAAGCAGCAGGTTAAGCAAATCTTTCACCTGGGACCCCGGTTCAAAATCCATCTCAAAGAGCCGCAAATTGAAGTTTGAAATAAATAAATCTGTAATAGTCTAAACCAACAAGAGAGATTACACTAAAATCCACAAGAAATTGAAAAGCTGGAAAAAATTACCTGTCTGTATCCAGGGCAACCAAAGGTTTTTCATCTGGGCTCTGATCTAGGGAAGAATATCCTTTGTTCGGAACAACCAGCCTGCCAATAATCAATAGTGACTAATTAGAGAACACATGTAATACAAGTTCATATTACCTTCAGGGTTGGGAAAGGTGGGTGGGGAGAGAGGAAGGGAAAGAAGATAAGCAGGGTCTTTATAATCTGCCCAGAGCTAGGCAGATCCACAGGAATCTACGACATTGGATGCCAATCCAGCCAGTCGGGCTTGTCCATATTACTTGAAGGGGCAGGAGTTCTTCCAGCTTGGCTCCTGTTAACTCTGGAAGGTGGTCTTAGCTGGACAACTTGTAGAAAGCTTGCTGGAAAGGGTCCATAATAACAAACTGTGTTCTTTTAGCCGGCTAAACTCCAACACTACCCATCATACACTTCGAGATCCCCAACCTTTATTGCTCTCACCAACTTGAGAGACCAACTCTCCTCATACTTTCCAGAATTAGGCAAGCAAGGCGCGTGCATCCCTCCAGGGAAAGAGTGGAATTTACATTCCAGATCCAAGAACATTTCCATATATATGTAGGTATCAAGAATATGTGGAACGCTGTTTGGCTTGGATACTCTTAAGCTTGGTGATGGGTTTCTGAACGTGGTTTTAGTGTTCCAAAAAGCAAGTTAATTTCAATGTGATATTCTGTAATATGAAATGTTACAATCAGGAAAAAATTATCAAAAGTTACACAAATAGCTTTCAGTTCTCTTTCTGAATATCTTTTGAATCGTATTTTATCAACAGGCGTCTGCTTTCTATAAATAAAAGTAGTTGTGAAAAGGCTGGGAGTTTACCAAGGTTTTGTATCATCTGAAACATATCATTCTCTGAATCATAAGATCATAGTAAGTAAGTAAGTAAGTAAGTAAGTAAGTAAGTAAGTAAGTAAGTAAGTAAGTAAGTAAGTAAGTAAGTAAGTAAGCAAGTAAGCAAGTAAGTAAGTAAGTAAGTAATCCTTAAGTTTATATAGCGCTTTCCACATTTTATCGACAACCCAAAGCGCTTCACAGAGTTTGGGGAAGGAAAGTAGGAGAATTCACAGAATATTTGTGGGCAAAACGCGGCAGCCAAATTGCGCACAGCAGTGTCCCACAAACAGTCGTGAATTTTTTTTAAACAAATTTCAGCACAAAAGGAGGCCACTTGACCCATCGAGTCTGTGCCGGCTCTTTAAAAAGAGCCATTCAAAGTCAATCCTCAGCTCTCTCCTCATAACCCCGCAACCCATCCTCCCCAATGAGGTGAACTAGTGCAAACGGATCTGAAGATATCACAGTTAGAACAAATTGGAGGGATTCTACAATATGAATTGGTTTAGATAGTGAAGTGAAAAAAGATTAAGCAGACCAAATACAATGATGATTCAGTCGGTTATTTTGTTAACAGATTAATTAATTAATCACTAGTGTCATGACAATCATCACTCCCTATGAGTAGCACAATAAATCTGACAGGTCAGCAATTTCTACTCACAGCAGCAACTGACTAGGAGGAAAAAAAACCCAGGAGTAAAGACATTTTCTGTACATTCTCCCTTGAAAAGTCTTAAGAATGGACACATCTAATGCAAGGATTATTATTATCGAGACACTTATATTTCAACCAATAGTATGCTGACTGCAACTGACCTGGGATTAACTGATGCTAATGCATGTATTGACACCAGGTCACCTGCTGTGCGCAATTGGCTGCCGCATTTCGCCTACAGATATATAGTTCAGTCAATTCACTTTAGTCAATTCTGTGAAACGCTTTGAGACGTCTAGAAGACGTGAAAAGTGCTATATCACATGCAAGGATTATTATTATTATTATTATCAGGTCAAAACTTCAATCCTAACAATCCCTATAATATTTACTCTTGTCAGAAGGTACTGCATGAATCATGGAACCCTAAGGTTGGGTTCAGATGGATCAGGCCGACCTTTTTAAAAATATCAATCCAACCTCCTCATCTTCTTCCCTTGCTCTCGTGTGGAAAGTTAGGACTCGGGTTGGGATACGGTTTCAGATACCGACATGTTTAAACATGCTAACAAGTTGTAATCTGTCAAAATTGTTATTCTGATATAGCGCTTTCATGTGCTATACAACATTGGGGAAAGAGAGGCAGAGAGAAAGGGTATCATAGCTGAGCCAATGCTTTGCTTTTCCCAAATGTCTGTAAATACTCATATTCATTAGGAGCAGACAATCTGGTCACTGGTTTATTTTTACAGTTCACGGGCCAACTGCGGTGAGAAAGAAATTTTATTGGTATGCAATTTTAAAGGACAATTATGATACCTGCAATTCTATTGTCATTACGAAGAGGTTAGCTAACTCACCAGAGGCTGGAATATAGGGCTTACTTATCTATCTGATTCATATGGTGCTTTGGGCTATTAAGTAATCATTGAAGATCTACCTGGCATTTTGAGATTGTGTTGCTTATTTTTCATTATTTTATTATTTTTCTGGCTTTGTCGAATGCTCATGACCCGCAGCTACAGTTGTATGTGCTTCCTTGAAGAAGTGGAGCTCAAATCACCTTAGTGAAGTATTCAGCAAAGATACTCTTAATACAAAAAATTCCAACCAGCAAATTAAGTACTGAGACTTTCCGCTGTACAGTCCAGGCCAAACTTCATTTGTGAAAATAATTTAATTAGCAGAGACAACCTATTCACCACGAAGGATCATTGAAGAGTCTTACAAAACGTTGAATCTGGATGTCAGAACCAATTAATTGGGTGAAGATTGAATAACCCGCTTTGACTAGAACAGTTGAAAAATAATTGATGACACTTGTGTGCAGATCAAAATATTTGCCAAAGCTCTAACACCTACACTGAGCTTTACAGAAAGCTTCATGGAGAAGGACAGGGCAAGTTGATCAAAGGAAATTAGGTACACCAATATTATCCTGCAATTTGAGAAACAATATAGGTACTTAACGCATTGGGGAAAAAAACAGGTTCAGTTCTGGACAAGGTCCTTGCATACAGTTTTAACCCCTTCCCCCACCCACCTGTTGCCAACTAAAGCGATTTATCCACTCCACTGGGTTATTGGAATATTTGTCTGTATGTGGAGGCTGGACAGTGGGCAAGAATTGAGTATCTTTGTTATAAAAAGGTTTCAAGAGCAGCACATCTCAAACTGACTGGACTGTAAATCAATAACGGACGACATAGCAGAAATACAGAACCATTTCCACACATTTGAAAACATAACCTACAGGACTAATATGGAATGTACCTTGTTCTCGCCATCACATTGTTCTTTTTCGGCTGCTGATTGACAGGGCTTCCAACATTGCCATTCTTCAGAGACCCCTTCCTGGCCAGCTCCCGCTGTTTCTCTGCAAACAAACAAGTCATAGCATCAGTTTTCCCCAGGGTCTTAGAATAAATGGATGTACTCGGGTACATTTCCTCTGCGATAAGAATTTCAAGAGCTTAACGCCACTGACAACCGAATGATTTTACAGTAACATTCTCCTCCATCATCACCTAAACTGAACAAAATATCTAACATTGAAAGCAATGTGCGGACAGTTATTATGCACCTGTTATTGTACTTTTATCCAGAATTTCAGTGCCTTTTTACCATAAATCCATTCATTTAAACTTGAATAACACAATTTTATGCAAGTTAAAATGCGTTTGATTCCCATTTGGGCAGATTTCCTTACTTCACACGCCAGATAATTATCCCTCAAGAAAAAAACCAATAATAATTTAGTGACTCAATCCACTACTGTTTATGGGACATTGCTGTGCATAATTGGCTGCCGTATTTTCGTAAATACAGTCAATTAACTTTATAGTGTATTCTGAGAAGTGCTTTGAGACGTTTCAAAGATATGATAAGGCATTATATCAAATGCAAGGAATTTAAGTTCTGTAAATGTTAAATCATTATTTATAGTAAGGCTGAATTAGAGGTACGGTTATTGATAAATAAATTAATCTTGTAGTTTTGTCAAAAAAAACCCTGACATTTCACCAATTTAAAAATCCCAGCAGTACTTTGAATTGGGTATCAGATTTTAATTCAAGCAAACAAAAGCAGTATTGTGTAAATGCATAGAGAGGATAACAATAAAAGCTTAGGTTCTAGAGGGGTACCAGGTTCACTCTGAGATGAATTCCTCTTCTGCCTCTGCATCTATTCCACCTAATATTCTCACTCAGTTCTCCCCAGTGCAATAGATTGTGAGAGTGAGACATCCTAAGATGGTCTTCTACATCTCTGAGGTACTTATTGTACAAACTAGTACTTTCATTCTTGAAGACACTTCACAGGGAACCTTGTAAAAAATGTTTTTAATGAGCTTGGGAAAGTAAAATCCAGAACAATACTTTAATACGTGAAGTCAGCAGAACAACAAGGGATGAATTCAGGGTTGCAAAGGATAACTGTATAACAGACTGCAGGAAACGTATTTACCCAGTGGATTAACTGCAACCGTCACCAGTAAGAGTCAGTGTAGCAGAGATGCTGGACTCAATTAAGGAACAACTTGATGTTGTAATGAGTGGATGGATGATGGTGAAGGATGAGGTGTAGGAAATGGGCCAGAGGGCTTTCATTTGATAATTCAGAAATTTCATCAAACTTTGTATATTGGACTACTGCTTGTTGTCAGCAGAATTGTGTGGAAAACCATTGGGAGGGGGAGTAAAATAGGGAAAAATAAGCATATCAATACAAGGTTATGAAAAGTGGCGTAGAATGCAATAATCTACACGAGTCTCCATGTAGAAGTTCTCCACTGTCATTCATCCTCCTTTGAAAAATAATCTGCAGTTATATAGCTTGAATCCTTTGGTACTTCATCAAACTGTGGTGCTCTCTGACTAGTGCTAGACATCAACAGAGTAACTGAACAGGTCAGGCACCTTTTGCCTCAATAACCTGGTGGTACTTTGACCAGAGGATGATTAAGCAAACACAGCGCCCAGGAAATTCAAGCACAAGTTGGGTAGAGTTCTGGTGACGGAAGCTATTCAAAATGATTTGCTGTATACAGTAAAATCTCGATAACCCGGCACAGTTGGGCCCACTCACCTCCTGGATTTCTGAGTTTTCTGGTATTAAGAACCTACCCGAGCAATGGCTAGGGAAGCGCCGCCCCCTACATATGCTGTAAACACAGCACTGACAGCCCTGAAGCCAAAACAATGCTCGACTTCTACCCATAGCACCTGATAATAGGAGTGGCACCAGCTTGAACTGCAAGCAGCTGTTCCGAATTTGGGGGGATTTGCTGGACATCGGGAAATTTTTTATACCGTATGTATTTTGAAATCTTCCCGGTTTTAGGGACTTACCAAATTTCGGAATGTCGGATTATCGAGGATTTACTGTATCAAGATATCCCTCTAGATAGAATCTCTGGAAAAAAAGGCTCCAGTGCCATTTTCTTAGGGATACTGAAATATATGCTAAATTAAAACTAGGTTGGTTTGTGGTTCCATACAAAGGGTGTGCTGGATCCACAAGGACTCTTGAACTGCCACATTAACTTTGAAATGCTTGGAATTGAAAACAATTAACTCAGATGTCTCAGCAAAGTTATTGATTTGTCTCAATGCTTTGGGACTCTTGACTTGCTCTATTCCTAGAAAACCTATCACATTCTTAGTTTGGTCAATAATATAACGATAGACGATGAATCTCGGCTCAGTATGATATACAAAAGCCCTGTCAGCATCTTTCAATTAAATTCAAGAAGGATGGTACTGAGGAAACAGTGAGTTAACACTGACTTTATCACCAATATGACTGGTTTTTAAACTTATTGCACAATCTCATTCTCCAAGGGTGAATAAATATAATTCATAGCACACAATTACTCACATTTCTTAGCACAGCATTCAACTGCTATCATCCAATTTAGCTCAACTGGCAGCACATTGGCCTCTGCAGTTTGATCCCCATGACAGAACTGACCCTTGATATCCAGCTGACACCCCAGCTCAATAATGACCTTGATATCCAGGTGACACCCCAGCTCAATAATGACCTTGAAATTCTTGACTACCCTTAACCTCTGCAGAACGCGAATTTCTTGATTGCAAATTCAACTATACGCGAAGAAAAAAATGCGTCACTTTTTTGAATAGTGGGCAATTTGGAAGTGGAGAGTTGATCTACAGCCAGATTATATCAAGGCAGTTTAGCACCAAGTGGACAGTAAAACACACAAACAGAATATTCCTATTTTAAAGCATTCATGTCCAATCATTCAATGAAGCGGTTCTAGAACTCCTTCCTTTAACTTATATCTGGGTGGCAAACAGTGTAAGCAACCAGGTCACAAGCAATGTAGAGGAGGCCAGACTACATACTGCGGAAAAAGAATAGTCTGTTTGAACACAAGTACTCCCTTAAGACATTATTTCCTTTTAACATTACACTTGGAGCCAAATTATTCCATCAGTATTTAGGCAGAACTGAATCATCTGACAACAATTGTAATTTATTCCAAATCAATGACAGGGTAATGTAGTCATGTCTGAAAGAGTAACATTAAAACAAGCAACATTTCCAAATCAATGACTGTGAAGAAACACGTCTCGCAGTTGTGTACCAGGTATTGATTTCTCAAAATAATACCTTCTGTTTGACAATGGATGCTACAATTTGTATCACGATTTAAGTTGCCTACCGTGGAGAGCTGGAAAATAGGTTGGAGCAGGAATTATTCTTGCTATTAAGATTACATTTATTCATATGGATTGGAATCTTAAAATTTGTTTAAGATTGGTACGTTCCAAGAAAACAGTATGTTATACAACAACAACAACTTTGATTTATATAGCTCCCTCCACGCCGGAGGGCGTCTCAGTTTAGTTATCACTAAATACTTGAAAATACGTTGTGACACTTATGCCTTTCAGACTGTTTTTAAAAAATCTATTAGTTCATCAGAATTATTAATCAGCCTTATACACGGCATGTACTAATCTAACGATCGGTGGCCGGAAATTCAACACTTTACAATTTACAATTTATGATTTCATTGTTTTTTGGGGGCAGGTGTTGAGAGCAGAGAGCAAATTTAGTGTCAATTTGGAAACCAGCTATTTGCAGTGCTGAAAAAGGGGCAACACGATAATAAATCGAGCCTTTAAGAGTTCAGCAGTTGCATTATTGTTGGACATTGTTGCGGTGGGAGGAAGGAGGTGGTGCGTGCTTTGACTGCGCTCTCTCACTTCAGCAGTTACAAAGATGGACACCAGGGAGTGACACAAGGAAAAAGACACATGCCTCTGTTTACTTAGCAATAAGTAGGAATCGGGTTGTTAGTCGATTGGTGGATCACTTAATTCTCTACAAATTTTTTAAAAATTGGTCACTCAATCCACAACTATTTGTGGGACATTGCTATGAGCAACTGGCTACAAAATATACAGCCAATTCACTTTACAGTATATTTTGTAAAGGCCTTTGGGACATCTCCAAACATGATAAGATGCTATATCAAATGCAAGGATTGTTGTGCTATATACAGCACAGTAATATTGATAACTGTTGCATTTGATATAACGCTTTTCACGTCTTCTAGACGTCTCAAAGTACTTCACAGAATGTACTATAAAGTTAATTGACTGTATATTCGTGGGCGAAATGTGGCAGCCAATTGTGCACAACAATGTCCCACAAACAGTTGTGGATTGAAGCGACCATTTTTTTTTCTTAGGGGATTATTATGTGGCATGAGGAATCAGGAATCTTGCCCAAGGTTTCGCCCTGCGGGAATCGAACCCAGGTTTCTCGCTCGTGAAGCGAGTGCTCTAACCACTGAGCTACAGATCGCAACATACAGTATACTATACAGCTTTTAAAAATGAGATGAGGTGGCAAATTATTGTAGTAATTTTTTGCTTCAAGGCTTTAAATCTGTGCATTAACATTACTACTGATGTGCAGCACAGTGATAAGGTATTAGCTTTGAAGTGCTGTGCTGCTAATCATGGCACAGCGAGCAGGCAGGTCACACTGGAAGCTGCTGTGAAATGTTGAACGAGTTTTTCTAAAGCATAGGGTTTTTTTTAAAAAAAGACATTTCACACCTCCACTTTAACTCAGATTTCTTACCTGCAGGCAAAATTTCAATTTGGATTGAACCAGTCACCGCATATGAAGAATAGGGCAGTATTAATTACTTTCAATAAAACCGCTATTTTCTCTTTCAGTGATACGTTATTCTTAAGGAGGAAAGTGCCGTTTGTTGAAACTGGTTAGGTTTGCTGCAGTGAACTCACACTGTAAAAAATATTCATATGGCACGAATTTCCTCTCAATATACGGTGGAAAAAAAACACAGAATAATATTTCTAGGCCTTAAATTTCACAATTTATTATAATTTTGCTGTGTTTCTATCAACTGTAACATTGTAAATAGCAGCAATATCAGACAGGTGTAGAAAGTCTATCTACTAAGTCTAACCCATCCACATTCCAACAAGATTCCTTTTCTGTACCCATCTCCAACTAATGTCCATAAACACTTTTAACTGCCAGGAACTAAATCCTTTTTGGAACTCTTTGCAATTTATCTTTCCACTATTTGTATTGTTTATCTGTTCCACGTGCCCACCATCTCTTTACTAAAGTAAAGCAATAAAGAAATATAGCAGCTAATTTGCTCAACACAATGCTCCAAAAACTGGCATGAACTGAATGACCAATTTCACCTTGCTCTTCTGTTTACGGATAGTGCCATGGAATCTAAACATGAATCTGAACAGGCAAACCAGAGCTGCCAACCTTTTTTAACAAAAAAAAGTAGTCCTGAAAGCTAAAAACAGTATTTTGTAGTAAAAAAAAGTATTTTCCCCGGAACCTACCGGTACTTAACGAAAAAATTACAGCGCGAATAGATGCCAAGTAAAATGGGACTTCAAAACCCCTCGTTAAGCAAAAATTGCATTTAGCGGGAGGTTCCTACTGTGTTTGCGTATATGGAAAAAATTGTTCCCAGTAATGCCTTGCGCCTAGCCTAGTGCTAACATTTACAGTGTAGCAGCTACAGCATAAGGTAGGTAGCACTGCTATTGAAGGCAGGGAGAGAGAGTTAAAGAGAAACAGACTGAGACAGAGAGTCAGAGAGATTGTGAGTGAGATTGTCACAGCCAGAGACTCAAACAGAAAGAGAGAGAGACACACAGAGAGAGACAGAGAGAGAGAAAGAGAGAGAGACAGAGAAAGAGAAAGAGAGAAGAGCGCGACCGAGACAGACAGAGAGAGGGAAAGAGACACGGAAAGAGAGAGAGAGAGACAGAGAGAGAGACACACACAGAGAGAGAGAGAGAGACACACACACACAGGGGGAGGCTGAGACAGAGAGGGAGACTGAGAAAGAGAGAGACAGAGAGAAGGAGAAACAGACAGAGCATGGAATTTCCAAAATTCGGATTTTCCAAAAAACGTATTTTACCAAGAAAAATCGTACCGCTGTATTTACTTCAATTTACCGTACTAAATATGGCAAAACGTACTAGTTGGCAGCTTTGGCAAACTGGACTTCAGTTTAACGATATGTTACTACAGAAAAATTTAACTCCTTTCTTGTTCGACCCAATTTTAAGAGATCAGAAGCGATTTATATGTAGAAAACCTTTTGGCCCGTTTAATCTCTTTAAAGGATATCATGTTCACCATCTTCCAATTAAAGTATCAAGCTCCTTCTTGTTTCGATTTCAAACATCATTCCACGTAACCTGTTTTATCATTTGATTTCCCATTTTTCCATTTAATTTACTTCCCTATATCAACTGTCAAAATTGTTCTTCATATCCCTGAAGCGAGTTGATGGCACTTCAAACAAACTTATAGAATACGTGATGGTTGCAGGATTCACCCAGTCTCGCTTAGGTTGAGTAGATGACAATGTCCTGTGTTTTGTTGCCTTATACTCTACCCCTTTGCCACTGGCTGCTCCTGAAACTCAGGCGAAAAGCAGTGACAGTCAATTTCAACATCTGATGAGAACTTTGACATAAACTCCAAGCATTCGCAGCAAAATTTATATATATGTTTGTCTATATCAAAAGGAGTAATATCTATCTGTGTGTCAGCCAAGAATTCAATGATCAATTGATGTAGAGACATGATTTATATCTTATCGAAAAAGTCTTACATGAGTGAATATCATGGGTATATTTTTGTGGGGTATCTCCTTTTGTTGATGAGTGATAACCTAAACAAGTTTCAAATAAAATTTACAGCTTGTCAGTGAGGAGTATCATTCTATGAGGTTAGATTAATGAATTGCATAGAATTGGCCCATTAGGTGATCATTAAACTTATTATTAATTTAGTGTGAATGTCACCATTAGTGCTACGTGAACAATACCAAGTTTTGTAAAATCTATCACTACTGACAAAAATCTAATAAGAAATAAAACTGTCCCTCAACTTCACAGTGCTTTTAAATGTAACTTCTGAGTTAGTCATTCCTTAAACTCAGTTCTTACTTATTAAATCTAAACCCTTCAGTGAGACTATTGCTTTTTAATTTCACATTATAAACCAAATAAACACAGTGCTGTACTAAATTTGGAAAACATGCCAATTCTGCAATACAATCTGTCTGTCATGAACTCAATATAGAAACAATGACTGTGACATTTAAAAAAAGATGCTGCACACAAGAATAGAATGTTGCACAGAAACATTATAAAATGAACTGCATATTTTTCAAAATAAGCTATTTCAGGTCCCCAAAATTGGGAGGTGAAACAAAACTGTTACCATTACAATCATCACTCCTGACACTCCTTGTCTCTCTGGTGTGTTGTCTGCCCCCTCCACTATTAACACCTCTTCTCCCTAGTTTTGTTTCAACCCAACCCTTTTTGTTTCACACCGCTATCACCTCTTTAACCAATCAATTATCACATTTTCTCCTTTGTCTTCTTTTTCTGACTTCTTTGTCTCCTGTGTCTTCCTTGTCCTGCCACCCCCTCTCTAACTTGTCCTTAAAACCTCTCCCCCACAACATGCCCCAATTCTGATGAAGGGTCGTGGACCCAAAACTCCCTTCCTCCATAGATGCTGCCTGATCTGCTGAGTTTTCCCAGCTGTTTTTGTTTCAGATATCCAGCATCTGGAGTATTTTGTTTAAATTTTACTGAATAAGATTCAATATGAATACAATTATCCTGATATTTAAGTATTTTTATTGTTTACTTCTTGAACACCAGTGCACGAGCTAGAAATACTGTATTCAACAACAACAACTTAAACTTATAAAGCGCCTTTCACGTCGGGAGGACATCCCAAGGCCCTGCACAGGAGGCGTGTGACCCGAGCTGGGAGGGGGGTGTTCGGGAAGGGGTGAAACACGTAGGGGAGGTCGAAAAATTCGGGGGGGAACAAAAGGCACGGTTGAAGAGGAAAGTCTTCAAACCGGCCTTGAAAGAGGAAAGGGAAGAAACAAGACGGAGGGATTGAGGGATGGAATTCCACAGGGTGGGAGTGGAAAAACTGAAAGCCCGGCCTCCAATGGTGGGGCGGTTCAGGCGGGGGGCTTGGAGCAGGCCAAGACCTGCTGAACGGAGGGTCCGGGTGGGCTTATAGGGGGAAAGTAAGTCGGTTAAGTAGGGTGGGGCAAGGCCGTGTAAGGCCTTGAAGGTGATGACGAGGATCTTGAACTCGATCCTCTGGAGGATGGGGAGCCAGTGGAGAAGGGCGAGGGTGGGTGTTACGTGGTCGCGGAGGCGGGTGCGGGATAGTACACGGGCTGCAGAGTTTTGAGACGTTGGAGGAGGATGGTGTGATCGACTGTGTTGAATGCAGCAGACAGGTCAAGGAGGACGAGGAGGCAGAGGGAGCCCTGGTCGCAGGCGGTTAAGATGTCATTAGTGACCTTGACCAGGGCAGTTTCCGTGCTGTGAGCAGGGCGGAAACCTGATTGGAGGGGTTTAAGGAGTGAGTGAATTGAGAGGAAAGAGCGGAGCTGGGAGGCAACCACTCTTTCAAGGACCTTAGATATAAACGGGAGGTTGGAGATGGGTCGGTAGCTTGATGGCTGTGATGCATCAAGGGAGGGTTTTTTCAGGATAGGGCTGATGGTGGCTGTTTTAAGGGAGGTAGGGACGGTGCCTGAGGAGAGGGAAAGGTTGATGGTGTCAGAAATGAGCGGGGCCAAAAGGTGGAGCTGGGTGCGGAGGAGGGGGGTGGGGATGGGGTCCAATGAGCATGTGGTTGGTTTCATGGAGGTTCAGACTAGTCAATTCACAGAGAATATGCAGCGAGTAGCCACAATCTGGAACGCACAGTATGAAAGGATAGTGAAAGCAGATTCAATAATAACTTTAAAAAGGGAATTGGATATATACTTGAAAGGAAAAAAAACCTTCCCCTAATGGCCCCAAATTGACCTAGTTGTGTCAGAAACAGATCCTGATACAGCGGATCTGCTATCTGCAGATACAGTGAGTCACAGTATCACAGAATATAATCGTGCAGAAATAGGCCCTTAAACCTACGGAGTCTGCACTGGTGTTTTTCAACGAGTTAGGTACTTGCCTGTTTGTTTCCCCTAACCATTAACATTCATTTTTCAAGCATCTAATCCTTTTTTAAAATAATAGTATACATTCTGACTCAATGGTGTCTGGCAGAAAATAGCATCAGTCAGTAACCCTGCAAGACAAAGCCCTGACAGGTAGGCTGGTCCTAGTTGGACAAGCAGTGGGAAAGCTTGCCAGGTAGTGCTCTCAATGGCTTTAGCTGGTTAGACTCCAGCAGTACCCCCAATGCAGACTCTGGGATTACCAAGTCTTGGCTCTTGCCAACCTGGTTTTCTTTGCAACCCAGTATCTGTCAGTCAAGGTATTCCTCAGTTGAGAATTTCTCTCACAAACTTATATATGGTTCAATCAACCAAAGTCAATAAATTAAAAACTTGCCATTCATCAAAAGATCATATTAACATGGGCCAGAATAGAATGTTAAATTTGCAATAATAGTAATAATCCTTGCATTTGACTGTAGCACTTTTCACGTCTTCTAGAGTTCTCAAAGCACTTCACTAAATATACTGTAAAGCGACTGGATATATGTGGGTGAAGCGAGGCAGCCAATTGTCCACAGCAGTGTGACACAAACAAACAACGTCAAAGGATCTTGAAAATCAATCTAAAATAAAAGTTCACCTGGAAAAGGAGCAGTTAAAATTCTTAAGATACTTACTTAAATTAAGTAAGTTGTGGGCACTTATCTTACAGAAAATATTTATAAAATATAACTGGCGGCAGCAAATCAATGAGAACATATGTTGTTACACCTCTCAAAAATCCCTTTTGAATGTCAGCAAATGCTAAATAACTGCTCCAATTATCAATCCTTTAGCACTGCAATTGTAATGAACTTTGAATGAAACAAACTATGCAGATCCTTTCATGTATTGTAAGAGAAACGTTGCATGCGTAATAAATTCTAAAGCTATTTTCAGATTGCAAAATCAAAACCCCGCATTTGGAAGAACACCCCCCAAGCAATTTTCAGACTACAAGTATCTATTTAACTGCCAATTTCAAGAAGCTGCATGCAATCCATAATTTAAATCTCCTGCTGTTTTGTTCAGTTAAGGAAACTGGGCAATCCAGTCTATACTCTTTTCCATGGCTAGATTAGTCAATGCTAAATTTAGCGATAACTATAGTTGAATAATGGAAACAAGACCTTCGTTAACCACTTTTTCTTGCATTCATCCAGATAATCCTACCAGAAGTGAGAAATGCACAAATTGGTTACCTTATTATTTATTCTAAGCACAGAATTTAATTATCATTAACTCCATAACCATTATCTTATTAAAAATCAGACACTGGATACAGTAGATTTTTTTTAAAAAGAGTGGGGGGAGGGAAAGAGGGAAAGTGTAATCTATTCTGTCAATATTTTAGTTTTTTTTATTCAGTCACCTTGTAAAAATCTAAATTACTGTAGAACAAGCTATAAACTGTCAGCAATACAGCCCATCAATTTGCCAATGAAGTAACGATTAAACACCAGACTCCCATTTATATAGCGCCCTTCACGTAGGACATCTCTGAATGCTTAAGAGCGGTGGAGATCGATGCTGAGCCGGGGTGAGGCAAGATCTGATTTTATCAGCCTTAAGTGAATTCCGCATGACTACTGAATACTCCACTGAAACAACTGTTAAATCAATATTAGCTGTATTTCTACAGGTACTTCTACAGATGTAGGCAATCACTCCCGAGAACAAAATAGCAGGAAATCTGTTCTAATTTGTAAATTGTGCAGGTGGAAATCACTCTACAAATGAACTTCCTGAATAGGCAGATAAATCATCAGTTTAAAATCACATCTGAAGAACTGTATTGTAGACAATGCGGCCCACCCCCAGGACTGCCTTGGAGTGTAAGCCGGTATTCAAAATCCCAACATGGGTCTTGAACCCACGACCGTCTGACTCAGAGGCGAGAGTGTTTGCAGCTGATCCAGACTGACTGCTGAATTGCTTGAAATTTTAGATATGAACTATGTATATTATAAAACCACTGAATGGCATGGATTCAGCAACATCAAATAGATCCTTTTATTTCATTTTGAGTTCACAATAGATTGGAAATGTGTCATTCCTGATATCCTGTACAGTTCGCTCCATGTGAGGAGCACCAGAAAACCATCAGAATGAGTGTCATCACAATACTTTTATTTAAATAAGGATTTGTAGAGTTGATACAAACTTAACTTTTTCATAAATTAGCATAAACATGAATATTCAACCAACAATCATAAGATTAAAAAAAACTGGCGAAATACCGAGCACTTGAATTATTTCCCCAATCACCCATTCATACAATTCCACTCATGAATGGCCTCTCATCATCTTCTCTCCTGGTTTAACAACCTACTAACCCATAGTGTACAGTATTATCCTCCTCCCATTCCAAGCCTTTGTTCAATCTAAGTCCCTCTACACTTCTCTGTATCCTGCTCATTTTGTTCTCTGACTGTTCAGCATCTTGGGAATCTATGTGAAAGGTGCTCTACAAATGTAATTCTGTTGTTGTTGTATATATACTGCAAACGTTATTATGAACTCAAGTTAAGACCACCATAAAAAAGTATCTTGATTTGAACTTGTTTTTCAATATTAAGCGATACAGATTCATAATATTTTGGAGTAACAGTCACAGCTTCATTAGAATTACAGACAGCATTGGTCAGGGCAAGAGTGGTTGAAATGATGGTTTTCAGGCAAATCTTAATCTGAAAGTGCATTGAGCAGCATCAATTGATTTTCAGTAGCCATTGAAAAGAAGATGTAGAATTGTTTTTTAAACATTCAGGGATACCACGTAAATGCAAGTTGTTGTTATGGTGTATACAACAAAAACAAACAAAATTACATTTGTAGAGCACCTTTCACGTCGGGAGGATGTCCCAAGACTCTGAACAGTCAGGCATCCAGACCTGTGCATTTGTGGATGATGGGTGGTGGCAGGGTTATGAAGGGGGAGGACACAGATTTAGGGGGCGGCTGAAAAGAAGGGATCATGGAATGGAGTTCCAAAGAGTGGGGGCAGAGAGGCTGAAAGTCCGACCGCTGATGGCAGAATGGGTTGGATGGGAGACATGGAGCAGGCTGGAGCCTGCTGAACGGAGGGAGTGGACAGGTTGATAGGGATCAGCAGGTCAGAGCGGTAGGATGGGGCAAGGTCGTGGAGAGCCTTAAAAGGACAAGGATCTTGAATTATATCCTTGGGAGGCATGGTGAGCCAGTGGAGCCGGGTGAGGGTGGAGGTTATGGGGTCATGGTGCCTGGTGTGGGAGAGGACACAAGCTGCAGAGTTGTGGATGATCTGCAGCTTGTGGAGGGAAGAGTTGGGGAAGCCAACAGGAGGGAGTTTTCGTAGTCGAGCCTTAAGGAGACAAATGTGTGTGTGAGGGTTTCAGTGGGCTGAGCAGTCAGGCAGTGGCAGAGTCAGGCAATGTTGTGGAGGTGGTGGAATGCAGTGCTGGTCATGACACGGATATGGGGGAGAAACGATGGATGAGAGTCGAACAAGACGCCCAGGTTTCTAACTGACTTGGAGTATGCATCCATGGATGCTGATGCTGCCAATGGCATGAGCCATTCAGGAAGGCCTCAGTCTTACCGACATTTAACTGTAGAAAGTTGTCACGCCCAGGACTTGATGTCTGACAGCCAATTTGTCAGGAAGCCAATTGTCCTGGAATCGAGGGTGGAGGCAGAGAGACAGAGTTGGATGTTATCAGTGTACATGTGGAAATTTACACCATGTCTGCCAATGAAGTCACCAATGGGAGCATATAGAGGTTGAAGAGAAGGGGACCGAGGACAGAGCCTTGAGGAACACCAACACGAGACAGTGCAGGGGCTGGAAGAGAAACTGTTAGTGGATCAAATTGGAGACGTGTGAGAGATAAGACCTGAACCAGTCAAGAATAGAACCTTGACGCTTGAGGTGAGAGGAGAGTCGGTGGAGGAGGATTGAGTGGTCCAAGGTGCAGGCAATGATAGTATAAAGTACTAAAGTATAAAATTATTCCATACATTTTTTAATATGAAAAAAATCCAACTGCATTTTTATTTGTGTTAATTTAAAATGTAGCCTTCAGTTTTCAATGCAGCAGCTGGTAACTAAAATCAGTAACTGATTTTTTAAACTAAAACATGCATCACTTTATTACTGCAAGCGCTCTGAGACGCTGTCCGGCGTGGAGGGCGCTATATAAATCGAAGTTGTTGTTGTTACTGTACTGTAAAACAGCTGGATAAAGACTTTCCAGGGATTATAGATTTCTCAAAGAGCAATGACGTCACACTCAAACCTCAATACATACAGGACAGTTTTCCATAGCAACAGCTACCAGCAACTAAAATATCTCGAAACTCAAATCAATTTGATGGTGTGCAAATGAGAAATTCAAGAACCCATCAGACCTCAGGCAATAATTTCAAGACTCAAATGATGATTATGTTCTTCTCGAGTTTCATTCTTCCGGCTTGTGATGTCACCTGAACCCTTGATTAAGACTACTTGCAATCACTCAAGAGCTCTTCATTATTTTATATTTAATTTGTAAATCATTTCAAACACAATTGTGAATTTTTTACATGAGAATGGTATATTGTTACTCATGGCTTTGCAGTGGTTAATCATAGAATCTAACAGCACAGAAGAAGGACATTCAGTCTGTTGTGCTTGTGCCGACTCTTTGGAAGAGCTACACAATCAGTCCCACTCCCCTGCTCTTTCCCCATATCCTTGCAAATGTTTCCGCTTCAAATACAGTAAAACCCCATTTATCCGGCACCCTCGGGACTTGGCCAATGCCGGTTAAAGGCTTCGCTCCTTCCTCTCCCACTACTCCCTTCATGAACCCCTCCAATATATCAAAAAGAGCTGTGGACCTAATATCAATCCAGGGGGGATTCCGCTGAATACTTTCCTCCAGTCTGAAAAACAACCATTCACCACTACCCTCTGCTTTCTGTCTCCCAGCCAATTTGCTGCCACTATTGCAAATGCTGCCAATGTTCCTTTTCATGGGTTTCAATTTCGCAAACTGGTCTATTTTGTGGCACCTTATCAAAATGCCTTTTGAAAGTTCATATGCACTACATAAATTGGAATATCTTCATCAATCCTCTCCATTATACCATCAAAGAACTTTGTTAATTTAATAACAGAAGAGTGTAAACCTTTAAGCTACCCACATTTTAAAGGAAAAGGCTGTCTGAATGACTAACTCTCTGGGGTGTATGTGTGTTCAAGTGTAGGAAGCAACGATGATACTGACAAAGGACAAACAGCTGATTCTAAATCTGGCGAAAATACAGCATTATACTTTGCATCGGTGCATTTATACATTAATTTGCACTCTGCATTATTTAGCTGCTTCCTCAAATATACAGCGACACTGTTGTCTCATTCTTTTTCATCTCACTTCTATAGAATACCCCTTAAGACAGGACTGATAATATATGTACTGAGTAAAGAGAGAGAATAAATAATGTGGAGAGAGTGAGTGAAGAAACAGATTTGATATTCAAGTATACTCTTCTCAACCTGATTCACGGAAATTTCAGTTCGGGAAAGTCAGCAGTAGTTTCATTTGTATGATTTACACATGATGAATCCGAAAGCCAATTTGAAATATAAAAACGCTTTATTTTTCTTACTTCAAATTGGAAAAGAACAAAACTCAATTTGTTCAAATTGTAGCATCTTTGTAAACTTCATATACATATGGATGGAAAGGTGCAGCCTGTGGATGAAAGGGTGTAGAAATAGGAATAGAAATATTAAACAGCATAATTTCCAATGGTATCGTTTGCCATTAGTAGAACTGCAACTGGAGTTGATTTAGCATCAAACTGAAAATGACAATCACTAAATGAGACAGACCATTTCATTTGTCTCAGATCTCTGCTAATAATTCAGTCTCAGATTTCAAACTTTACCCAGGTATGTTTATTCCAACTTCAAAACCTACACCTTCCGCGCTTTATAGTGAGACAAGACAAGCTCGGGGACATGCCCCCAAACATAGAGGTGTTACCAAAATATTGTGCTGTAGATATAAATCGAAGTTGTTGTTGTTGTAGATAGAAGAATGTCCTCTCAAACAAATGAGTTAGGATTCCCAACTCAGAAATGGGGCTGAATCAAACAGTAAGTAGCAAGTTGCAGTACTTGTAATAAAATATGAATTGATGCAGACATTCCAAACCCCAGTTTACAAACACTAAATTTCCTCAATTCATAAGCTCGAATGTGTGTATGGAAGCAATATCAGACGCTTTAGAATTGCAAAGACCCAAAAGTAAATGTGTTGGTGTTATCTAGTACTAAAGCTGCCATCCTTCTTAGGTGCAATCAAAACCCAGAGGTGAAAGGACACTTCCTTTTTGCGCATGTGCAGTACATATTATGAAGTATCACAGTAGTTTTTTTTAGTGCGTCCTTTTTGTCCATATGCACAGTCCATAGTGTATTCGCGGGTAAATCGCACTTGCACCTAATATAGTGTATCCAAGCATTTGAACTGGCCAATAGCATGTCGCCATTGTTTAAAAGCCAGCTGATTTCGAAGCGACACCAGGCCACGTCAGCATTACAGTAATTTCTTATCCTTATCACGTCAATGAGATGTCTCAAAGCGCTTCATAGAATGTACTGTAAAGTGAATTGACTATTTTGTGGGTGAAACACAGCAGTCAATTGTGCACAACAGTTTCCCACAAACAGTCCTATTTATTTATTTTTGAAAGAATTACTTGTGAAAAAAATATTTCCATGCTTAATTTCAAAATGTGCAGAGACTGGACACATTTTGTGGGCATTCACAAAGAAATACAAGTTTCTCTCTCCCGGTGGCCTGTCTTACAATCCCCAAAATAAAATTGGCGACAAGGTAAGTTGGAAAAGTTCGCATTATACCGATATATTGCCGGAAATGATATACCAGTATTTACAATATACGATTCCTTTAATACCGAACTTTTCAATATATCGATGTATTTTAAATTCCGATATCAGCATATCAATATGAAAAATTATATCGATATAACCGATTTATCACCGGACACTACCGTACAGATAAGCCTTCTATTTAGGGCATTTTGATTGAAGTACCATAACTTGTTAACATCTTTTGATCGATATATGACACTTGGATTCGTTTTAAGGACCAAAAATTATTTTGCGCATGCGTAGTACATATTTTGAATATCGCAGTCGCATTTCCCGCGTCCTTTTTGTCCATACGCACAGTCAATAGTGTATTCACGGGTAAATCCAAGCAATTGAACTGGCCAATAGTATGTCACCACACCATTGTTTAAAAGCCAGCTGATTTTGAAGCGACACCACGCCAGTATTACAGCAATTTCTGAACATTCCCGAGCGATTTACAGCCTCTACTGCGCTTCTACCAAGTCGGGGAAGAGACAGTCAGTAAGTGAAATAAGCAGCGGTAATACCGCTAGCGACCAGAGGTCCTCATTTTAAATACCAAATTGAAGGTGATAAAGTGCATTGATTCTGGTGAAAAAGGTACGGATGTCGGGAGGGCTTTAGGGCTAGCTAGATCGACGGTGGCTACTATAAAACAGAATAAGGACAATATACTGGCAAGTTCAATGTGTTACAGCTACAGGTGCAAACAGATTAGCAAAACATAGGAGTGATGTAATAGAAAACATGGAAAGAATGCTGAATATCTGGATTGAGGATCAGAACCAGCGTAATATACCATACAGTTACCATACAGTACCCCTTCTTGACTGTGTGTGTTAATTTGTGAGTTATGTTGTCTGGTTTTGTGTGTTATTTAGAGGGTTTAAGGTTTGAAAATTTTGTGAAAAGAACACATCTCTGGTTATATAATGGGACTGCATGGGAAATCGCATTTCGATTTAGGATGTTTCGATATACATACAGTTTTTCAGGAACGTAACCTTGTTGTATATAGAGGTTTACCTGTACTTAAGTTTCCAAACCAAAATACTGAAAGTTGCATGAACAGTTTACATTGTCTGATACGTAGTGTGCATGCTCTCCCGTTTATCCAAATCCAGTAGATTTTAGGTGCAAGTTAGCAAAAAGAAAACAACCGCACCGCTAAACTCAGTGACAGAAACCATGTTTTGCCCCTCTCCAGGAGAACAGTCATTAGTTACTGTATGGTAATTGACATCCTTCCAACTCAAGCCCCAATACAGTTGTGTTGTATATACAGTAGAAGCGCGTTTATCCATGACCCGATCAACCTCAACTTCTGTATAACTGGCACCGCAAAAAAAAGGTCCGCATTCGATAAACCGGAATTTATCCAGAAAAATGCATTTTTTTGGTGTTTTGTGTTGCGTTAGTATTTTGGAATGCTGCTTCTAGGTGCCTGATGGTGGCGCTGGCTCAGAATGCTGCCGGTACAACATTCTGCAGTGTACAGAGGTACACTCTCCGGATTTGAGAGAGGAGGGAGAGCGAGGGTGAGTTCATAGAATCATACGAGTTCATTAATTTAGCCACAAAGCAGCAAAACACACAAGCAAAGCTTGCAGATCAATGCATATCACGGCCTTAGCATTTATTTTAATAAATTAATAAACAATACCACCTCAGAGGTTCCGTTGAGTACTGCATATATTTAAGTACTTTTATATTAAATGACATGGAATGTTAGTCTTGGTCAGAACACAAAGGTGACCATCTATAGCACAACAAAACCACACAGGATAATCAATGAACTTCCTGCACCATACTATAAAGCACAAAGCCTTTAAAATACTCAAGAATATTATTACTTTTTAAAAAAAAATTATTATTCTAAGAATCATTTGCACCAAATAAATGTACACTGGAACATATTGTAGATATATCTGGTCAGTCAGTCCCCTATGTATAACAAATAAACAACAAAATTACATTTATAGAGTGCATTTTACATTAGGAGGATATCCCCATGGCACTGAACAGTAAGGGGTCCAGACCAAGCACAGGGGAGGGGCACGCTAGGGCGGAGGGGAGGGCTATGGGTGGGGGGGGCAGGGGCAGGCCAGGAGGGAGGGGCAGGCTAGGGGGGAGGGGAGGGCTATGGCGGGGTGGGGTGGGGGGGGGGGGGAGAGGCAGGCCAGGGGAGAGGGGGAGAGAGAGAGAGGTGGGAGGGTGGTGGAGAGCAGGATCGAAAAGGAGGGAGGAAGTGGGTTGGAGTTCCAGAGTGTGGGGACAGAAGGACTGAAAGTCCGGTCACTGATAGTAGGGCGGGAGACATGGAGCAGACAGGAGCCTGCTGAACGGAGGACGTGGGCTGGTTGGTAGAGAGTCAGCAGGTCGGAGAGATAGGAGAGGGCAAGGCTGTGAATGGTCTTGAAAGTGAGGACAAGGATCTTGAATTCGATCCTCTGGGGGATGGGGAGCCAATGGAGCCGGGCGAGGGTGTGAGTGATGGGGTTGCAGAGCCTGGTGCGGGAGAGTACATGAGCTGCAGAGTTCTGGTTGATCTGCAACTTGTGACAGGAAGAGCTAGGAAGGCCGATGAGGAGGGAGTTTGCATAGTCAAGCTTTGAATAAAGCCACCAAATTTAATTTCCCAAACCCTTCAATCAGTTTCGTCAATATATAATTTTGTTTTGGATTCAAAATTAATTAGCGTCCCTGGATAATCTATTTCACAATTCTAAGTCAAGTAATTAAATCTGAACCGTCTGTTCACCTCCCCTCAAAAGATTTAGTCTGATCCCCCTCGCTCCCCTGCGGGAAAGCTAGCACAACAGACCCAAAGGTTAAACAGCATCTTTTTGTGCTGAAGTTTCAATGATTTGATTGATGGCTAGTCAAAGGGAGGAAGTTCATAGAAAGTGGACATGAACAGATTAGTAGTTTTCCTAGCTTGTATTTTCCACATCAACAGTCCATATCCACAAGACAGTAAAGAACATGGTCCTAGCAAGGGAGCAGAGGGTCAATGCTAAAGGAAATTAAAATGCATTTCTGTTGAAAAATGAGCAGATGGCTTGTGGTTGAACTGTAACATCAGCAATTCCACAGCTGATGGTTTATGAACTGACTATCTTTATAAAGAGAGACGAAACATCTATGTACATGCATCAAAAAGCTTTGTGGGGGAAAAAAAGATAAAGACATCTTTAGATCGAGTCTGACATGTTCCAGTCATAATTTGGCAAATTGCTTTCCACTTCATCACTCTCCATTTGTATTGGTCCGAATGCCACATGCTTCAACCTACAGACACATTAAAATGCATTTTTATGACAGCCTCATTAATACAGAATTCAAACATGTACACTGATGGAACCAGAAATTTACAGCACAGGAGGAGGCCATACAAATCATTGTGCATGTGTTCACTGTTTGAACAAACTATCCATTACACCCACTCTCCTTTTCCCATACTCTTTATTTTCAATCCATGTCCTTCTTTGCAAAAATAAACTCTAACCTCTCCATTTGCATTTTTAAAACCAAGTTTAAATTAGAAGAATTTTTCTTCATTTTACCTTATCAGAACTTTCTCTTTCACTGGAAACAATACTTTTAAAAAAAATCAAACTACTGTACTGATTTAAGAGAATTGACAAAAGAACCAGAGGGAAGATAAGTTTTTTTTTAAATGCAGCAAGTTGTTACTATCTTGAATACGCTGCCTGAAAGAGTGGTGGAAGCATATTCAATAATTACTTTCAAAAGACAATCTGCAGGGTAAATCTTAGAAAACTGTACCTCAATTAAAACATGGGGAGAGAGCAACCTGATCAGACAGACTGAAGTCACAACTCTCAATGCTTAGACCATCAGATATTCCCTGCAACTTTCATTTGTTCACAATCATTATCTGCGAATCATATCGGACTCAATAAGTCTCTTGACGTAACAGACTGACTATATATAGTAGAAGCCCATTTATCTGTGACTCGATGCACTGGCACTTCTGTACAATCAGTACACCAAAAAAGTCCCCATTCGATAAACTGGAACTTATCTGGAACAATAGCAGTGGAGCATTTGTAAATGCATAAATAATACCATAATAACAGAATATTGTATTGGTACTTATTGTTAAAACTACTCTCTTGCGCTTTTTACCTTTGCTGGTAGATGCTGCGCTTGAAGCCATGATGCTGCGGTTGAGGTTTATAGTCCAGCGAGTCCTTTTAAAATGCAGCAGATGAAAAAAATGGAGCGCATATGACTTTAAAGTCATACTAGCGACAAGCTGATAATGCAAGCCGATAACCACATTGTCGCACAGGTGCAGTATTTGGGTTTGCCGCTAGTAGAGTCTAGGGCTTCGGCTTCCAGTTAATAAGGTCGCGCGACTTTAAAATCACGCTGCTTTTTTTTCACCCGCTTGGCTCCATTTAAAAAAGAATCGCTGGACTGTAAACCTCAATCGGTAAAGGTGAGAAGCGCAAGAGAGTAGTTTAACAATAAGTACCAATACAATATTCTGTTATTATCTGTTATTACTTAGTCTGATGTGTACGGTGTGTGTTAAAAGAACTTAAATTTTTTTGTGGTGGGTTTTCGGCCGTGGGCCGCCCGAATATTCAGTAGGCGCTTTAACCGGCATTGGCCAGGTCCCGCAGGTGCCAGATAAACGGGCTTCTACTGTATTAATATAGCACATTACTACGTTCACCAAAGCTGAAATACAAAAAATAGATCTCTAACGATTTGCTGCAGCTTTGTATGATCTGCAGCATGAAGCCAACTGAATCATCAGTATACCCAAATATTTCCACCAATACATTTATAATTGAAATGTATTTTGAAAATTGGAATTAAAAAAAGAATTTTCTCTGGTCTGGTAAATGGAAAGAAATGGAAGTGAGAAAAGGTTTTTATTTGATATCTGCATCACATAAATATTTAGGTGCAATACTTGATTTTCAATACAAAGACTTGAATTCAATTTAGATTCAATTTTTATACAAATTAACATTATACTCACGGATGTACAAACCACAATTGAAAAAAAACATATCTAAGGCTAAATGTAATTTTGTTGTTGTTCTGTTTTTTGGTGTTCACTACTACATTTTTTTGAAGCAATTTTTTAGGTCTATGTAGATATAAAAAATCTGGATTTTGTGGAGCTTTGGCTTTTTATACACAATACAGATATCACTCATCCAGAATTTAGAATAAGGCGGTCCAGAAATGAAAACAATTCCTTGCACTAAAAATCCATTCAGTGTCTCCAACTACTGCCTATCCACGTTATGCCCGCTGTTTTACACTGTATCAGCAGGTATCTTAAACGCTTGTCTCAAGAGTATCCTCTTTAACTGTACCTTTGCTCATCACCCCACTCACCT
The DNA here is from genome assembly GCA_035084275.1 of Hydrolagus colliei. Taxonomy (NCBI): domain Eukaryota; kingdom Metazoa; phylum Chordata; class Chondrichthyes; order Chimaeriformes; family Chimaeridae; genus Hydrolagus; species Hydrolagus colliei. Next base: position 148,724,851 of record CM068742.1, read on the forward strand.
TGCCCCTCGCCTCTCTTGATTCCAACTCCCAGCTTGAGTACAAACCCTTAACTGTTGGCCTTGGGATGTCCTCCTGACGTGAAAAGCGCTATACAAGTGTAACTTTATTGCTGTTGCATCGCGTCAGTCATGAACACAGAACTTCTGTCTATTTTATTTATTTTAAATAAATTTTTATTCACTTTAAATGTTTGGGTGGATTTATTTTATTTGTTTTAAATTGTTAGGTTTAGAAGTTAGCTGAAAAATCTGGTTTGCTGGACTGGATGTCCCCCCCCCACTACCACCACCAGTTAGATGGGGTTTAGTGCACAGTAGGGTCCGGCGATATATCGGTTATACCCGATATAATTTTCATATCGATATGCCGATATAGACATTTAAAAAATATTGATATATCGTGAAAACAATATCGAAAAAAATCGGAATGTGCGCACACTGAACTACAAGACCCAGAATGCTCATCTCTATACACAATGCACAGACCGAGATGCAAGCCGCCATATCGTATTCATAGTCCTCGAACGCACATGCATGCGCAATACGAAAACCTCAGAAAATATCGATATGTCGGTATATCTCGATATGAGCCCATCGATATAACTAAATCGGAAAATTTCCATATCGACGGACCCTAGTGCACAGTAACAAAAAGATTATTTTGGATCCTCTTCTCCAGACATGCCTCTGGACACGGAAAGGAGAGCTGCCCTCACAAATTTACAGTGCCTCCCTTCTTTCACATACACACCCTTCATCAGGCCCACCTGTACACACGGAAAAGGAGGAAAGACGGTGAACAACAACAAATTACATTTATATACACGTTGGGAGGACATCCCAAGGCACTGGACAGTTAAGGGTTTGTAATCAAGCTGGTATTTGGAATCAAGAGAGGAGAAGGGCAAGGTGGGAGGGGTGATGAGGAAAGGTATGGTTAAACAGGAAAGTCTTGAGACAAGCCTTCAAGGAGGCTAAAGGGAGGGAGCGAGGTGGATAGATTCCGGGATGGAGATCCAGAGGGTGGGCAGTGCAGGGGGAAAGAGTGAGAGAAACTCAAAGTGCCACCAGAACCAAGGAAAGTGAAAGAGAACATTTCGATCAAGTCACAATTTCTAATCCGATTTGGAGAAATGCCAATTTGATTTTTGTGAAGTGGGTGATTATCGGTAAAACCAAAAATCAGAAGCTCTAAACATACCACAACAAACATATTAGCAAGAGGATTCAATTATTATCAGATTAATTTAAGTGTCAACATTTCATCAAAAGCCAAGTTGTCCTCTTCAACATTAAAATGATTTATTGTTGGAACAAAATGTTTATGACAACCAAAAAAGTTAACCTTGACAGAAATTCTAACTCACCGATTTTCATCTGTAATGGGGATGGCTTGTAATTCATCGCTACAGTCTCACCCTCTCGGGTGTCGCACTCAACTTCAGAGACAGAAGTGGCCGTGGGGTCCTGTTTAGAAATATAAGATGGGTTAGTATTACAATGCAAAGTAATTTGCATTTACAGAACACCTATCATGTAAAAACAACAAGATGCATTTATTTAGGGTCCCTCACGCAGGGTAGCTTCCCGGAGTGCTTGTCAGTAGAGGAGCACAAGGCCAAGGTAAGGTCAAAGGGAGGTGACCTTAAGCATGATTGAGGGGGAAGGTCTTCATGCACAAGGTGGCAAGACAAAGGATTAACTGAGTATTCCAGAGTTTCGGGGCGTAGCAGCTGAAAGCGCTGCCACCAATGGTAGAACAAAGAGATAAAGGACAAGGAGGCCGGAGCCAGCCAAGGAGAGGCAGTGGTTAGTGGGTTGGGGAGTAAGCAGCTCTGAGAGGAAGGGTGATGCCAGGGTATGGAGGAGCCTGAAGACAGTATGGGTATCTTGAAATTGATCCATTCGGTTACAGTCCTGTAGCTCATTGGTTAGAGCACTCGCCTCACAAGTGAGAGACATGGGTTAGATTCCTGGCAGGGCAAAATGTTGGGCAAGTTTCCATACTCCACATGCCTGTTTACCTAGCAGTAATATTGGTTGATATTTGATTGACAAACTGCTTTTCCAGAGGTAATAATTCTTTAAAATACTGTAATAATAAATTGGTCACTTCAATCCACGACTGTTTGTGGGACACTGCTATGCACAATTGGCTGCCTTATTTCTGCCACAAAATATACTGTCAATTCAAAGTAGAGCTGGGGGAACGGTGAGGAGGGCATTTGAGTGGTCATTATCAAATGCATTTGGATTTAAAACATCTCAAATCTCTTGACAAATTTAGCATGGTAAAAAAGACCTACATCAACGCTAAATTAATACAATCGCAGAAGAGCAAATCTTGACACCTCAACCTGCAATCCACATACAGGAGGACAAACAAAACAATTGAATAAACACAAATTCATAGGAACAGTTTTGTCAGACAATAAGAAATTGGAACAGCAAACATAATAAGCGCTAGCTAGCTTCACTGAAGACTATTCTACTACCAAATACAGATCTAAACATTCATGCACATTCGATGAAAAATTAACATGACATTAATTTTGGAATTTTAAATTAATAGTTAAAGAGGCAAATGGTTAACTTAGTATTCAGGATAAATCTCTGATATGTAAATATTTTGCAATGCATTAATTAAACACTTGGCAATCTGCTTCTTATATTTCTATCCAATTATCCACTGAAATACAAATATTAATACTGTACAATGTGCAAACATATAAACCAGAAATGATCGTAGAAGTGCAATATGTCTGGACTGTGTTTAAAATAATCCAGGAGACTCGGGTGGGGAGGGGGGAATTTTCGATCAGCTACACATGATCATGCGTAAGTCTAACCCACCTATACATGGATATTCCACCGATATTTATTAGAATAGAATGCACTCTCTATCCCTGGAGGGATGCATCCTGCTTAACTAATCGAGAAAGTAATCAGTGTAAGTTGGCAAGAGTCAAGGCTGGGGACCCAACCAAATTTGGTTAAAATCCAATAAAACTTAATAAATCATAGAAAGTCACCCAAGGCCTCAATTTAGACACTAAATGGCATCAGTCACTGAAGGAATTTAAAACCATTTCTTATGCCACTTTTCCTGAATTAGCTCACAAAATCTGTCTCAACCCACGAGGCAAACATTACTAAAAATACAACAGAATTGAATAACTTAGATTTTTATAGTATTTTATGCATTGAAACTTCTCAAAGTCCTTTACTTTTCGAGTATAACAGTTTTCTGAGGGGGCTTGAAAAATACACCAGCCATTCTGGACACAGCGAAGACAACTAGGATGGGAAAAATGTATTCACCTGTAAGATTGCTCGCAAGTAAGAAGAGGTTTGCTTAAGTCCAAAACTAATGCGTTCTTTGAAAAAATCCACTGAGTATATGGACCAGATACTGTGATACCAGGACCTTTCACACTGAGTTGAGAAAAATCCTCTTCACTCAGAGGGTGGTGAATATATGGAATTCTTTACACCAAAGGGCTGTGGATGCTCAGTCCTTGAACATATTCAAGACTGAGTTAGATAGATTTCTCATTTATAAAGGGATTAAGGGGTATGGGGATAAGGCAGGTAGCTGGAGTTAGAGTAGAATATCAGCCATGATTGAATGGCGGGGCAGGCTCGATGGGCCGAATGGCCTACTCCTGCTCCTATTTCTTATGTTCAACCCAATCATTTACAAAGCTAGAAGTAGTAGTTTATCTACTTAACTAATTGACTCTTTAATTAGATAATTTTTAATCATAAATTGAATGTTGCATTAAACAAATTAAGTGCCTTCATTGAACTCAGTCATATGACACATTGCTCAATTGTAACAGTGAAAAACAGTTAGATGTTTTACAATCACCAGAGTATTTAGGTAAAATGAAGCGCTTGGAAGTCAACAGAAGAGCCCCACATTACTGTATCAACTAGTTCCCCAATACCCTGATCAACAATTCCCCCCAATAAAATTGGTCACTCACTTCATGGCTGTTTGCCACTGCTGTGCGCAAATTTATTGCAAAATTATTCTCATTGTCAAATTTATTTAAAGGATTTCACAGTAAAATCCTTTGAAGGGAGTGCTTTGAGAAATCTAGCCAGCAAGATAAGATGCAATTATAATGTAAAGATTATTATTTGTATGCAAGGGATTTCTCATTCAGATCTCCACATGCTGCTGACCATTCCCTGCCCATGGCATGACCACCGTATGTGGGCAATGTCAAGATCTTTGCTACTCTGCTAATTTTTAAGATTGCTTACCAGAGTAACTTTCCATGCGGCAGCAAGGAACAATTTTTTCTCATCAAATTCAGATTGCTCCAGTCAGTGCAAGACATGGAATGAGATATACTTTCTTTGGTTCTACAATACAATAAAATCTTACTGGATTCTGGGTATCAGAATCCATATCTAGTTGGATGGGTCAGAAACAAAAAAGATTTTTTTAAATTCTGTGGGCCCATGCGCTTCTTAGACATCTGCTGGCCCATGTCGACCCTGCCTCACCGTCCTTGCTGCCTTCAGTAGCCAGCGATATTGACTTTGACTCTTTTGGAATCGTGCGATGAGAAAATAGCTTACACATCATAACATTTATACTTAGCTGAAAATTTCGCCCAGTGGAGTGGATCTCCTCCATTAGTGTGGCTAACTGGAGTTTAGGAGGACAGTAACCCTGAATTTTGATCCACTTACTGTTTGAGCCTAGCTTTTGCGAAAGTGGCAGAGGAAGCCTCGCCTCTGCAATCCCAGGAACTCAGATCCTTAAAGGAGAACTGTTTGTATACTAGTCTTATATACCACAAGCATAACCTATGTCGGACCTTGTGCCCTTGAGGAGAGGGAAGCATGACCATAGCGTGCTTCACCAATTCTCTGTGCTGTCCTTCAGGCAAGTGTTCACCACAAACCTCAGGTACCAATAATTATCAACATTTGGGACTAATGCCTTTGTATTTTCTAGTCAATACCATCGTTTCTTGCACTTGAGCAACGCAAAACCACAATTCTGTGCTTGGGGACACTCACCATCATGTCCCATCATGACCCAGTGTTCAAGATGGCGAGTGCGGCACCACAACAACAACAACATTACACTTATGCCTTTCACGTCGGGAGGATGTCCCAAGGTGCTGATAATAATCTATACTACAATATTCTTTACAAACAGAAGCACCTCAATCCTGCTATATAGCCCTCAAACAGATGTACCAAGATATAAAATTGAAACAGAAAGCAAATTACTAAGATGACCACCTCATAGTGACATTGGATCAACCTAAGAACCAACAAGCAGAAAATAAAACCCTTTGTTTCCAGCAGTGCGTGAACATCAGTAATCAGTTTTTATATTCATACTGTTCAAAAAACATTCTGAGACTCAATTATAATGCAATAGAACTGTCCAAGGCTGAGCAGTGAAAATCAACATGTACAATAAATACAACAAAGGATGTTGCTGTGTTTTTTTCTTTCTTCCCCAATCTCTCTTCCCTCTCATATTATTGTTACTGACCCAAATAGTGGCAGATCCCAGGAGTCGCAGTTGAATTATGCAATAATTATCATAGGATGAAAACATGTAATTTTACTTAGTTAAACAAAACAAGCAGGCAATCAAACGTGGTATTCAACTCAAACCAACACACTCAGGATCGAGTTTAATAATAATAATCCTTGCATTTGATATAGCGCTTTTCACATCTTATCGATGTCTCAAAGCGCTTCACAGAATGTACTGTAAAATGAATTGACTGTAAATTTGTTTGAGGTGGAGGAGAGAGGGTAGTGAAAGGATAAATAGAAATCCTTTTTAAAAATGGATAAGTGCAGCAGAAACAAATTAAACAGAATACCAAAGGATCATGAGCAAAGTTAAAAGGGAGTATAAATTAAAATTAAGCAAGATTTACAAATCTTATGAGAAGGGAAACAAATATTGTGTTGTGGAAAAGGATATACAGTATACAGAAGCAGTTTTAAAAAGATTAGTGAATCTTAAGAGAAACAGAAAGTGACATAGCAGTGGATGCAAAACATGTTTTCACCAATATTCTAAACAGCAAGAGAGTTGCAGGGACAACATTGGTAGCCTAAGAGATGCAAAGGGAGTTCAAAATAAGGCCAACCAGGCAATACAGTAGTAAGCATATTAAATGAGCACTTAGAACATTCTTTTTAAATGAGGAAGTTTAATATACAAAGCATGGAGTGAGCACTTCTACACTTGAGATATAAATAAAGATTTGAGATATGCTCAACTAGCTGAAAATACATGCACATATTTACATTACCCTCAGTGTACTCAAAGACTGAAAACATGTGACACCAAGATGACCTTTATTTTTGATGTTCAAATTAGGTAGCTCCAGTAATGCTCTAGACAGATGGCATATTGAGTACAGTACTGTGTAACATTCTGTTCCTTGCAATATAACAAATAATAATCTTTACATTTAATACACATTTAAAGCCTGATCATGTCTTTGAGGCAACAACAACAAAATTACAGTGCTTCGCTACTTCGCAATTCTCTATAAAGAGAATTGAATGTATATATTGTGAGCGAGCATAAGAGGCTGGGCTGTGCATGTCCCCGATGAATTAGAGGAATGCAATGAAAACCATCTCAGAGTCAGGAATGAGTAATGGGGAGTGGAAACGTAGGGCTCATCTGCCTCAACAAGATGGCTACAGTAGGACTCTAAAAGAAGTACACACAATGCTTAACAAGATAGATAAAGTGTACCTACAACAATACAACTTGTATTTATATAGCGGGCCTTTCATGTGGGACAGTATCTCTGAGTGCTGAACAATGGCATATTTAAATCAGAGCCAGGGAGAAATTGGAGCTGATTCTAGGATTGTGAACAGATTATTTAGTCACTCAATCCACGACTGTTTGTGAGATACTGCCGTGCACAACAGCTGTTGCTTTTCGCCCACAAAATATAGTCAATCCACTTTGCAGTATATGCTGTGAAGTGCTTTGAGACGTCTCAATGATGTGATAAGGTGCCTAGTATATTGCAATGATCATCATTATCATGTAATGTTTAGCAGATTCGGCAAATAAATGTTCTCAAGTTTAAATGGCATTTAACGCTTAAGTTTCAAATTTTTAGACAAACGAGCAACGAAATTATGGGTAACCTGTTTTTTATATTCTGTTTTTTATATCCTGTTTTTTATATTCTTTTTTATTGTGTTATTTGAACATTTATTGTTTTTGTTAGGTTATTGTTTTTTTTGTGTATAGTAAAAGAATAAACAACTTACTTTTTTCCCATAAGGACTCGTATTTGCCAACCGCGGTTTTACTAACCATGGGGGTTTTCAGGAACGTATCCCCCGCAGTTGAGGAGGGATGCCTGTATATAGTTCAAGGGCATTGGATGTAAATAACAACAACAAAATTATACTTGTATAGAACCTTTCATGTCAGGAGGACGTCCCAAGGCGCTGGATAAAAGCAAGGAAGTGACTTAGATTTATGTTTTCACCAAACATATCCTGGAGGCCAATGATAAATTCCTCACCTGTCTCCCATCCCATGCCTCTCCGGTTCATCTCACCTCATATCTTTCATTATTCCTCCAAAATAATTCTCAAAATATATCAATATATCAAAAAATTTGATATATAAAACAAAATCGATATATCGCAAATATCGGTATATTGTGTCCGGCGATATATCAATATATCGGTATATATCGGTATAATGCAGACTTTTTCAACTTACCTTGTCGATATCTGAATGCGCACGCACACCGGAATGCGCGCGCATGCGCAGGACAAAAAAAACCTGTATAAACCATATATTGGTATATATCGATATGGGCAAACCGATATATCGATATCGGAAAATTTTGATATCGACGGACCCTAGTGCTTACTTTCTCCCTCTGTGGAATGCATCCTGCTTTCAAGCTGACATCATCACCATCCATGCACACTCCATCCCACTAAATCAGTCTGGAACCTTGGCATCTTTTGACCCTCAACTACCCTTTTTACCCCACACTCATGCCATGACCCCTCCCTACTTCAAGTCCCACCTTACAACCCTCCTCTTTGACCGTGTCATTGGTCGTATACCCCTAATCTCCACCCTCCCCGATCCCAACCCTTGTTTGGGTCCAAAACACTCACTGTCCGGCACTTTGGGGCGCCCTCCCGAAGTAAAAGGCGCTATACAAATGTCATTTTGTTATCGCTCTGCCCTTCTCATCTGTACAAAATTGCTGACTCTGCCACTGTCTCACACCTCAGGCTCCATTCATAACATCCAGGCTTGACTATGCAAACTCCTTAGAATGGAATATCAGCCATGAATTGAATGGCAGGACAGGCTTAACAGGCCGAATGGCCTACTCCTGCTCCTACTTATGTTCCTTGCTTGTTGGACTCCTCAATTCCTCCCTCCACAGGCAGCAGATCATCCAGAATTCTGCAGCCTGGTCCTCTCCTGCAACAGGTTCCCTGACCCTATCACTCCCACCCTCGCCCACTCCACTGGCTTCCAATCACAGAGGATATCGTTCAAGATCCTGGTCGTCACCTTCTAAGCCCTTCATGGCCTCGCTCCACACTACCTCTGCAACCTTCTAATTCTCCATCAACCTGCCCACTACCTCCACTCAGAAAGCTCTGGTCTACTTTATATTCCCAGCCTCAGTCACTCTGCCCCCACCCTCTGGAATCCCATCGCCTTGACTCCTCCTTTGTCTCCTCCAAGACCCACCTATCTAATTTTGTTGATGTTTTGTTGGGGTATTGGTGAAGTTTAACCAGATGAAACCACAAAGCTTATCATTGTAAGCATTGCCCAGCAAACTATTTGTTCATCTAGAACCACTGTATCCAAAGTATTAGTCAGTGAAAACTGCCCTTTACCTTCCCAGTCGCCGACCTCAGCTCGGGTCTGAAACATTGACTATCCAGCACCTTGAGACGTCTTCCTGATGTGAAAGGCACTATGCAATTGCAATTTTATTGTTGTTAATTGACTAAAATTCTGATATCCAACTAAAAAAAAAGTGGGAATCACCGTTTGAAGAATTGGCTTCATGCATGTTAGGACCTCCATTTTTTGCCTGAAACTGAGAGCGGGATGCTGACTGACTGAACTGGCATTTAGCGATTGCAGAAAAGCTAATGCAATTAGGCAGGATTTTCACCATCATTATTAAAGGTGGAAAAGAGTGCCATTGAACTAGAACTATTGATCCTTGGCAACTGCTCAGAATGGCATGATTAAAAATAAGGAGTGGGCAAATAAAGGGGCAGAACCCCAGTCCATCACACGGTGATACAAAACCATTTAAAGTGTCTCTCTGAAAAGAATTGGGGTGAGGATTATGAAACTCAAATAATAATAATCCTTGAATTATCACGGTTTCAAGACATCTCAAAGCGCTTCACAGGATATACTGTAAAGTGAATTGACTGTATATTTGACATTTGACTATATATAAAAGCTTAATGCTACATTCATCCATACCAAAGTCAGTGTGAATTTGGAACTAGTTTAATTTTATATTAAATTAATTATATAATGTTCTGGAATGGTTTATAATACTGGTGGTGGGTGGGTGAGGGATATCAGTAGTGGTTCAGGTAGTCAAGAAGAGTAAGGGAAGGATGGCTGAAAGGTGCAGTCAAAGAGGAAGCTCTGGATGTGGACCTGAAAGAGGCTGAGGGAAGAGGCAAGTTGGAAAAAAATCTGAGATAGAATTCCAGAGGGTGGGGGCAGATATGCTAAAAGCCCATCCACTGATGCTGATGTTCGGATGGAGGCAGAGGTGAAGTAGGCCGATACCCACTGACTGGAGAGAGCAGTCAGGTTGGTAGAGTTTGAAGAGATCGCAGAGGTGGCGGGGGCAGAACTATTGAGGGATTTAAACGTTAGGACAAAAATCTTGAACTCAATGCACCTGCCAATGGAGAACGAGTGGAACAAGATTAAGATGAGGGTGATTTGCTTGCAAACCGAAATACTTTTAGGCACTATTAAAAGTTACTTATTTGTATAGGTTTTGTAAAAAATAAGTTTGCATTGTGAAATGTTGATTCAAGGAAATGTTTGAGATGGTTAATCCATCTCAAACCAGAATGAATTTTTAAAATCAGTGCTGGTGAAACTTAAAACATAACAGCCATTGGTTCACCAGTTCACCAGAAAACCAAACTAAGTCTTTGATGTACTGGTGTATACAATCATAGCTTCAATGAGGGACAATTCTTAAAGAGTTTTGCAGTATAACAGACCTGTAACCAAGTGCAGTAAACTTGCATAAGAATTTGAAGATTCTGGCCCAAAGGACGACATTTCCAGTCACTTCGATGACCTCCAAACACGTTGCCAGTCCTAAAGGGTGTTCCCACTTGGCACTAAAATGAGCAGCTTGATGCAGAATGTCCCAAGTAAGAGATGACCTTATCAGATGGGCTTAGTATGAGTTGAACAATAGTTAGCTTTGCTTCAAGGACACTTCTGCCATTGATGGTATTACCCCAATACCCTGACATGCACTGTATTGAACGATGTATCATTTACAAACATGTTGTTTGTGTGGGGTTGGGAAATGGGGAGGGGCAGAGAAGGGATAAGTCTGTTCTTCTTGGGCTAATGGGCCTCCAAGGAATTGTGCTTGAAAGAGACATGTCAGCAATCCAATGTGTCGTTCATGGTTTACTAGGCTGCCTAGCACAACAGTAAGATTTGAAGGAATGGTCATATTCTTAACCCTTCAAACTAAATCTCAGTGATCCAAGAATCTAGATAGACAAGTATCATTCCTGCATTTTACACATGGATAATCAAGTAGTAAGAATTCCACATCCAATTAAAAGAGTTGACAATAAAAATATCACAAAACTGAAATAGAGGCAATAAGGCACAATATCAAATGCCACGATTATTATAAAACTAATTTTATGAGATGAGTGCAATGGTACAGAACATAAAGACAACAAGGTGTTTTTTTAAAAGGTAGAGAATGATTATAAATATTGAAAACATTGTCAATTTTAATGAACAACAATTTAAAGTCCATTCTCCTGGAACCCGAAGCAGAATAATAGATATGACAATACCAAAATGCACCTGCAATACCTTTCAATTGATAAAAAGTCCCATAGTCACACAAATCATCATTCCATCACAATAAAAAGACAGTATTTTTAAATTAGATTAACCCACATCATGTCCTTAAAGGTCCTTGCACTACATGCAGAGAAAGACCATGTAAAACTGGACTGAAAAAGATCTGCATTCCACAATTTCTCAAGGAGGTTAAAAACTGGGATTACCTCAATTACACCTACTGGGCCTAAGATAGAGACATTCCTAATACACATTCATATTATCTATCTATCTATCGATCGATCTCTCTCTCTCTCTCTCTCTCTCTCTCTATATATATATATATATTCATATATATGAATGAATAAAAGACTATTTAAAAAAGGTAAACCGCAAATTTATACAAATGTTAGGAAATCGTGTACACCTTAATCAGTCAGAGTACAATGCAAAGCATTTTTATATTTTATAAATACTGTACATTTATGAGTCTGTTATTAATGGTTTTCTATCTGTACATGTTAAATATAAATAAACATATAGAGACACAGAGAGATAGCATGCAGGAGACCATTAACAGCAGACTCAAAACCCTGGGATGTTGACAAGGCCTAAACAACCCCCTTTCCTCCCTTCTTCTCTCTCTATCTCACACCATCACTATCTCCTTTACCGCATTCATTCTCTCTCTCTCACCAAGCACAAACTACTAGACAGGAAAAGCACACACACGCACACAAACATCAAACAGTCAGGTGAACAAAATACAATATTAAAAAAGGCTAATAATGTTTGTGGGGAGGGAGGGGGGGGGGGGGAAGGAGGGAAGGAAAGAAAGAGAGGGAGAAGGGAGGTGAAGATGGGGTCTGGTTTGAATAGATAAGGTAGAAGGGGAGAAAGGTGAGGTGATGGGGGAGAAAGGTAAAGGAGGTGGGAGGGGATGAGGGCGGAGGAGAGGGAGAATAAAAAGACTTGGGAACAAAATAACATCATTTATTCCAATAGCAATTGGGGGAGAAAGGGGGAGAGATAAAGGAAGGGAGGAAAGGGAAGGGAGGAAATAAAGGAAAGGAGGGAAGCGAGGAAAGAAGGGAAGGGAGAAGAGTGGGGTGAGTTTGTCTTTTGTTTTCCTTACCAGAGGTTGTATTTCTGAACGAGCTGTAGGGACTTGAAAGCGATCGATTTCTTCCATCATTTTTTTTGTGTGAGTGAGTGAGTGTGTGGGTGAGTGGAGGAGTGAGTGTGTGGGTGAGTGGAGGGAGGAAGGGAGTGAGGTATAATATAAACAGCCCCCAAAATCTTTCTTTCTCCTTTTCTTTCGCCCCCCCACCACCCCCCTCCCCCCCCCCCCCACACCCCTCTAAACCAGCCTGGAGTCGGCGAGGCGCCTTTATATTTGATGAGAGGAGTTATATATATATATATATTTTTTTGTGTGTGAAAAAAACCTCTGGATTTAATTGAGGATTTAAAAAAAAATCTAATTTCTGTCAGGAGAAGCGAATTAATCTGACATGTAAACTCTTAATAGCGACAACGACCTTCGTCGGTGTCTCTCTCTCTCTCGGTTTGTCTGTGTTATTTACTCCTTCTCTTCCTCTCACTTCCTCTCCCCCACTTCACGGTTGGCTTCGGGCTCAGTCGGTGAGTGAGTGACTGACTCGCGCGCGCGGGTGGGGGGGCGGCTCTGACACATCAAAAATAGCCCACGAACCCGGCAAAAAGTAGCCCAATAGGACACGTCACCCGCTGCTGAGGTCGGTGGCGAGACTCTTTCCGCTGCCCACCCCCCACCCGCCCCCACGCGCAGTTGGGCGTGAAAACCGCCCTTCAAACCCCGGCCTGAGGGAGAGGGTGTGCGCAGGTGCGACGTTGTCATCGGGTGACTCACTCGAAACGCCTGTTTCCCTCGTCACGCCTTGTGAAGGACCCTTCACTCCGTTCCGCACGCCGCAATCTCAATACAACACACACGAGCTGGGATGTCAAATGAAAAAAAACAAATCCACTCCCAAATATTATATTGTAATATACATATATATATAACACACACCCACCCCCCAAAAAAAATTCAATCGCAATTTATTTTCTTTTTATTCAGGCAGATTTTCCTGCTTCCCCATTCCCACCCCTCCCCCGCGCCAACAGCTGTTGCTAGGTAACGAGACGACGCCGGCGTATGAAGCAGGAGAGCCAAGCGGTTCGGGATTTGTTTAAAAGATTTAATTATTATTTTTAAAAATATATATATATATATATATAAGCTCCACGTTAACTTTCTCCTCTCGTGAATAGTTGAGGGGAGGGTTTTTGTTTGCTCTGTGTGTGTGTGTGTCTGTGTGTGTGTGAAGCGGTTGTTTAGGTGCTGAGAGGTGTGACCAAGGCAACCACCACCATCAACAACTACTTCTTCTATTGCTTGTCCTCCTCCCTCCCTTCCTTCCTTCCCTCCACCCTTTCTATTCTCTCTCTCCACCCCCCCCCCCCCCCCCCCTTATACACACACACACTCCCTCTCAATAACTCAGGTCTTGTAGTTTTCAGTTCTCTTTATTTGTTTTGCTGAGGAAAGCGACGACAGCCAGAGAGAGAGAGATGCCGACCAGAACAACAGCCAAGGTTAAACTGGTAAATCCCTACAGTTGTTTACTATTTCTGTATTTTAATCCCCTGCTCTTCCCCCCCCACCCCGACCCCCATCCATTTTCACCCCCACAAGATTCACTTCACTGTGGCTCAGTGGTTAGAGCACTTGTCTTGCAAGCTGGGGAGACCAAAGTGGGGAGATCTGTGTTCAAATCCAGGCAGGTCAGGGCGAAACCTTGGGCAAGTTTCCTTACTCCACACGCCTAATAATAATCCCTCCAAAAAAAACCACAATAATAAAAAATTGGTCATTTCAATCCACGACTGTGTGTGGGACACTGCTGTGTGCAATTGGCTGTCGTGATTCGCCCACAAATATATACAGTCAATTCACTTTACAGTATATTCTGTGAAGCGCTATGGGACGTTGATAAAATGTGGAAAAAGCTATATCAAATGTAAGGATTTTTATTCTTATTCTTATTATTCACTGTACCACATCGGAGGCCGGGCCTTCAGTTTCTCCGCTCCCACCCTATGGAATGCCACCCCTCAATCCCTCCGTTTTGTTTCTTCCCTTTCCTCTTTCAAGGCCGGTTTGAAGACTTTCCTCTTCGATCGTGCCTTTTGTTCCACCCCGAACTCTTTTACCTCCCCTTCGTGTTTCACCCCTTCCCAACCACTCCCCTCTCAGCTCGGGTCACACGCATCCTGTGCAGCGCCTTGGGACGTCCTCCCGACATGAAAGGCGCTCTATAAATGTAATTTGTCGTTGTTGTTGTTGTATATTCTGTGAAGTGCTTTGAGGCGTCCAGAAGACGTGATCAGGAGTTATATCAAATTCAAGGAATATTATTAGTATATTTCCACGTCTTCTAGACGTCTCAAAGCACTTCACAGAATATACTGTAAAGTGAATTGACTGTATTTTGTGGGCGAAACGCGGCAGCCAATTGTGCACAGCAGTTTCCCACAAACCGTTGTGGATTGAGTGACCAATTTATTATTTTTTTGAGGGATTATTATCAGTCTTGTGGAGTAAACTTGCCCAAGGTTTGTCCTGCCTGGAATCAAATCCAGGTCGTTCATTGAACCAAGTGTTCTAACCATTGAACTGCAGGACTAATCATTATACTATGTTAGGAACATAGCAACAGGAATAGGTCATTCAGCCCATCAAACCTGTTCCGCCACTTAATTAGATAATTAATTAGATGTACCTCATCTAATCCTTGCAATTCCAATTTCCTGCTTTCTCCCTGTATCCCTTAAATATCCTGACCTACCAAAAATATCTTATCAAATAATTATTATATTCATCATATTCTAATCATTCATTACCGTTGAGAAGTCTCAACAACTTGATCAGGCGCTGTATCAAATGCAAGTACAGTATCACCATTATAATTAATTATTGTAGGATTATGTATTATCCAATTATATATTTAATAGTACAGTAATAACAATCCTTGCATTTGATGTAGCACCTTTCAGAGAGGATATCTCCAAATGCTTTACAGATTTACTGTAAAGTGTTATGCCACTTTTGTAAGTGAACTCACCAACATTGTAGGCACATGCATTAAACATATTGTTTAAAGTGTAATTTTATTTTCTGCAAGGCTAATAATAATAATGCTTGCATTTGACACGTCTTTCACATGAGGGGATCTCAAAGTACAGTACTTGACATCCCTCACTGTCAAATGCACTGACTGTGTTTTTGTAGGTGATATATCTATCATCTATATTGTTGGGATAAGTATAGTTACTGTATATCTGTATTTGGAACTTCTACTTGTTGATGTTGGCCTTTGTCTTAAAGTTGGATCGTTTTGGTTTGGTAAAAGAGTAGAGAGTTTCTTCCAGTGTTCTGGCCAACAGGTAAAATTGGGTATTCACGTTGTAGGCATTTGTGGGCTATTGATGTGTACAAAATTGGCTGCAGTATTTGCTTCAAAAGACACCATAATATCATAACCAATGTAAGGATGAATTGATATAATATTAAAATTAGATGCTGAGCTCAAAGTCCCAAAGGTGAATCCACAACCTTCTGTTCCAGCAACAAGAATGCCACTGACTAAATATTGTATGTTTCTTTAAAGCAATTGTAAACCTTGCTTGTTAATTTCTCTTTGGGGAATTCTGGGGCTGGTAAAGGGTAGGCTAGGTACAGCATTTTTTGTACCCTGTTATCTTCATGAAAACAATAGGCATTCTTGTTTGTAAATGTAACATGTTTAATTTCGGCAATTTAGAGAAGAATATTCTAATTAAAAGTGCTGTACAATAAAAGCATGTTAAACTGAGTCATTCTACGGGTTTGCTTATATGATATTACAACTCAGTTGTATTTATGTTAGGGGAAGAAATCTCAAATGAAAACGTTAATATTGGAAATGGCAATAATTCAATTGATTCAAATTAATATTGTTATTCTAAATGCCTGCCTCCACAAAACACAATCTGTAACTTCTTTACTCAAATAGATTGCTGATTCTTTCCAAACAATATCCCCTTTTCTCTGGTATCAACCATGTACACTGTACACTGCTAGAACTGTAAATAGTACCCAACCTGCCCCTCTTGATCTCTTTTCAACACCATTAAGAGCAGAATGATCTAGTGTAGATTGCTTCCCTTTATTTTTCCTAACATCTACAACTTCACTTCTCAACAAAAAAATCTACATTTGCTACCATTCTACCCATTCTGCTAAACTATCTATTTATTCTCCTAGTACTGTACATTGTGTTTTTTCTGAGTTTGCTATACAGTACACTTTAATTTAATTGTCATCAGTGAACATAACCATCTCACTCAGCATTTTAAAAACATGAATCATGATTCCTTTCAGTTTCGTGAAAGGCGAACAAGCTCAGTCCTGTTAGCAAAACACAAAATACTGCAGATGCTGAGGATCTGAAACAAAAACAAAGGTTGCTGGGGAAACTCAGCAGGTCAAGCAGCATCCATGGAGAAAGGAAAAAGAGTCAACGTTTTGGGTCTACAACCCTTCGTCCTGACGAAGACCGAAACGTTGACTCTTTTTCCTTTCTCCATGGATGCTGCTTGACCTGCTGAGTTTCCCCAGCAACCTTTGTTTTTGTTTCAGTCCTGTTAGTTTCTTTTTAAAACAAATCACACTATATCCCAACATCATTCTTGTCGCTCTTGCATTTAGACAACGGAGTCCTGTGGCTCAGTGGTTGGAGCACTAACTTGCCTTACAAGCGAGAGACCTGGGTTCAGTTCCAGACAGGGCAAAACCATGGGAAAATTACCTTACTCCACACACCTAATAATAATCCCTCGAAAAAATACAATATTAAATTGGTCATTTCAATCCATGACTGTTTGTGGGACACTGTTGTGAGCAATTGGCTGCAGCGTTTCGCCCACAAATGTACAGTCAGTTCAATTTACAGTGTATTCTGTGAAGCGCTTTGAGACATCTGGAATACATGAAAAGTGCTATGTGCAAGGATTATTAATTCAGTACAGTTACTAAATTTCCAAATTCTATATCTTTGTGTTTGCAAACCTGCCAGCTCACATTTGTGGGGAACTACTGTTTTGTAGAGAAATGTAAAGACACAACTAAGTGCAGCAATTTCCAATTTATTGATGAGTGAAGTAAAAATGAACTCCATACAATGGACAAAAATTGTTGGAATTTCTACAGAAAGGGATGCACAAATAATGGATGAGAATAATGGGAACATTTCATACACCAAGTTATAATTATTCTTTGGAAGACTTTTAAAAGAAAATGTGATTAACTCTGGATGATCATTGATATTTAAAGTGAAGTGAATGTTGGCAATTAAAATGTTTCTTACTATCAGCTGTCAAAAGGAATATATTGAAAACAGTTTCTATTCTATGACCTGATATTTGCAGTAAGCATGAATGCCAAAAACAATGTCATCAACTAGCTTGATAGAGAAACATAGAGAATAATCAGATATTTTAAATCCAAATGTGTGTTGATTGAGATTACTTAATGATTTCCCAATGGGAATCTGTTGATGATTGTTGGTTTATGCAATGTTTTATCACCAAAAGTCTTTAGAATAGCTTCACTCATTTTCATCACTTTTATGAACAAACTCCCTAAAGAATGCAATTTTTGTTCTTATTTTGCTTTTTATTGCATGTCAATGGGAATGAAATAGATAGTTATAATAATAATCATGGCATTCGATATATATCATGTCTTTGAGATGTGTCAAAGTGCTTCTTAGAACATACTGTAAAGTGAATTAACGTCTATTTTGTGGGCGAAACTTGGCAGCCAGTTGCACACAGCAGTGTCCCACAAACAGTCATAGATTGAAGTGAACCAATTTTCCTTTTCTTTGAAGAAATTATTATCCCCAGAAAAGCAATCTGCCAATCAACTAACAACCGGGTTCCTACTTACTACAGTAAAAGCTCGTTTACTCAGCACTCTCGGGACCTGGCCAATGCAGATTAAAGTGCGTGCTGGATATTCAGCCGAAAACACAAAACAAAATCCAACCAAAACATTTCTGCATTTTTCCGGATAAATTCCGGTTAATCAAATGCGGATTTTTTTTTTTGCGATGCCGGTTATACGGAAGTTACGGTTGATCGGGTGCCGGATAAACGGGCTTTTACTATACTAGGCAAATGGAGGCATAAGGAGTAAAGAAACTTGCTCAACATTTTGCCCTTCCAGCACCTTGGAACATCCTCCTGACATGAAAAGCACTATACAAGTGTAATCTTGTTGTTGTTGTTCTGGGAATCAAACCCAGGTCTCTTGCTTGCATGGCGAGTGCTCCAACCACTGAGCTATAGGACTCTCAACTCCATAATTAGTAAATAAAGGAGTTCAGGGGCATGATAGCATGCTAATTAGTTTTCTATTTGTATATACAGTACTTTGATATCTTAAATAGTATTGAATTTATCAATTATGCTATTTGAAATTAAGATAGATTCATATGAATATTTTTACTTTATCTTTCTACAAGGCTGCTACCTCTTTACAAGCAGGCAAAGGTCTGGTAAAAGTTGATAAGAGCTCCAAGAAGACCAAAAAGGTAAGGATATTTTCTCAATCATTTCAGTTAAAAAATAATGATGCTTACATTTGATATACAGTAGTGCCTTATCAAGTCAAAACATCTCAAAGTGTTTCACAGAGTTTTTCACAATATGTAGTAACTGTGTATTTGCAGTTGATAAGGCTGCCAATTCACACAGCTGGAATCACAAATGACCAAAAAGTTAATGACCACTTTTTTTAACTGAGGGGACTTTTGTCCAGCACACTATTTTTGAATAGTGCTATGAGATCTTTATTATGAAGACAATACTTCAGTTTAATGTCTCATCTAAAAGATGGCACATCTGAATATGCAGCACTCACCTGGCACTGAATTAGAGTATCATTTTTGACGATGAATTCAAGGACCTATCAAGAGAAGTACCAGATTCTCCAATTTTACAAGGCAAATCGTGAAATTAAAAAGAAGGATACTGCTTACAAATTTGATTTGCAGTCATATGCTTTGAGTGGGGGAGATCAGGCAGAGTGAATTGAGGAATTATGTCTGACTTAACATGTGATAACTGGCAATTCAGTGTTAATATATTTTTGTAAGTTTATTCTTTTAGAACAGCTCTGTTCTGGCACCCGTTTGATTGTGCCATTCATTGTACTATATAATAATAATCATTGCATTTGATATAGCGCTTTTCACGACTTCTAAACGTCTCAAAGCATTTCACAGAATATACGATTTCTGCACATGAGGTACAGTAGTGTGTAGTACTGTATACCAAAAGAATGGGCTACCAAAGCTTTGGATGCAAGGATGAAATATGCTACAGAAACCTTGCCTTCAGCGCTTTGGAACATCCTCCTGATGTGAAAGGCGCTCTATAAATGTAATTTTGTTGTTGTTGCCTTAATGTCATAGCCAGTTCAGTACTTGTGTATTTGTTATCAGGGCTCCCATTGCCTCCTCGTTCTCTCTGCCGCGTTTGACACAGTCCATGATGCTATCCTCTTCCACTGACTCTCCTTCCCATCCAATTACAGTAAAAGCCCGTTTATCCGGCACACTCGGGACCTGGCCAATGCTGGTTAAAGCTTGTGCAGGATATTCGGCCGAAAACGCAAAAATATTGTCAATGTTTTTTAAAATAATGCATTTTTCTGGATAAATTCCGATTAATCAAATGCGGATTTTTTTTGCAGTGCCGGTTAAACGGAAGTTACGGTTGATTGGGTCACGGAAAAACAGGCTTTTACTGTAATAACTCTGCCGCCCTATTACGCACCCAGACGAAACTCCATAACCCCATCACACTAGTCCTTGCCAGGCTCCACTGGCTCCCAATTACTGAACAGATTGATTTCAAGATCCTCTCACTTGTTCTCAAATCCCTTCATTCCTTTGCACCTCGCTACCAATCTGACCTGCTTATCCCCCACTTGGCTGACTCCGGTCTCCTAATTGCCCCTCGTGTTCTCCATACCACCATCAGTTGCCGCGCTTTCAGCCACTTCAACCCGAAACTTTGGAACTCTCTCCCACAATCCCTCTGCTTTGCCCACCTCGCTCCCTACTTTCAAATCCGACCTAAAGACCCTCTTCTGTGATCATTCTTATGGTCCCCCCTTCCTCTCTCCCTCAGGGTGAGAATACGTCACTCTCAAGCTCTCTGGGATTTTGTTGTTATTGTTGAGATGCTATCCTGCGTGAAGTGTGTTGTTGTTGTAATGGTATTTAATTTTCGACAATCTACAGATTGAGCTAGTTATTTAAAATTTGTATAAATTATGTAGGTAACTTATCATGGGAATGAAAGTATATGTGCTTCTATAATAGGATGAAGATGAATCAATCGAGTATGGAGATGGAGGTGAAGACTGGATGGGAAGACCTCTTCTTAAACCATCTGATCAACTGGAACTTTCTGAAGCAGTGAGTTAATTCGTTAGAGCAAGTGAAGGGAGTACAATATAATATTGTGTGCAGTTTGGGTCTCTTTATTTAAGAAAGGATGTACTTGCCTTGGAGGGGGTACAATGTAGATTCACTAGATTCACTTCCGGCCTCTTGCGTGCGTATTTTGGCTGTCGCCCCGACCCGAGCCTCCCCCACCAATCTAAATGTCTCTCCTCCCACCCCCATCTATCCGCTACTCTCATTCTGTCCTTCTCTCCCACCGCCTCTCCCCCGTCTCCTCTCTCTCCTGGACCCAATCACCACTCCCATCTCACACTCCACACTCATCTCTTCTACACACCCTCAAATCCTCTCCGCACCACTCTCTCCTTTCTCTCCCCCCTCCAGCAAACCCATCCGCATTTCCCTTCAAAATGTCTGTTCCCTCTCCAACAAAGTATCCATGACCTCACCCTAGATGAGCACATTGATATTCTTGAGCTTACGGAAACCTGGCTCTCCCCCAATGACCCCATCCCTCTAGTCGAGCCCTCCCCTCCAGGCTACACCTTCCACCACACCCCCTGCCCTAACCAACGTGGCGGTGGGGTGGCCCTCATTTCCAAAGCTTCCCTTGGTCTTTCCCCCTATTCCTCTGGCTGTTTCCCCTCCTTCGAGCACCTCACCCTCTATCATCCTTCCCTTTCATTAAAATTTCTTCTGTTCCACCGCCCTCCTAAACCCCTGGCTACTTCCTCTCTGATATCTCCACTCTCTTCTCCTCCCTGTCCCTCAGCTCTGAACATTTGCTCGTCATGGGCGACTTCAACCTTCACCTAAACTCCCCCTGCATCTCATCCTCCGAATTCACTGCCCTCCTCTCCTCCCTAAACCTCACCCTCCACATCGACTCACTGACCCACAACTGTGGCCATGCTCTTGATCTTGTCCTCACCCACGGCCTTGACATTTCCGACCTCAGCATAATGGACAAGACCATCTTGCACCACTTTCTCATCTCATCCTCTCGCATCCCTCTCTTCCGCCCATGGAAAAGTATCCCCCCTAAGACCCTCACAGAGGCCCTCACATCCGCTGAGGCTAAAAACAATCCAAAAATCCTTTTTTCCACCATCCACCACCTCCTCCGTGCCCCCCTCAGGCATCCTCAATCTTCACTTCAAATGCGAAGCGTGAGGTCATGGACTTCTTCTCCTCCAAAGTTCACAATATCCACCAGGCAGCCTCATCCTCTTGCCTCTCTTCACCCACCACCACCACCCCATTCCATCCCCCTCACCCTCTCCGTCATCAGCTCCTACCACGACCCCCTTCCTATATTCCTTCTCGCCCTTCTCTCCTTCCTCCCTCTCATGCACCATCACCTCAATGAAGCCCACCACCTGCTGCCTTGACCCCCTTCCCACCAACTTACTCATTACCCAGCTCCCCCTCCTCTGCCCACTACTGGCTAACATCATCAATCAGTCGCTCTCCACAGGATCAGTCCCCCTGCCCCGCTCAAAACTGCTGCCATCACCCCTCCTCCTCAAAAAACCTTCCCTAGATTCCTCAAATCCTAGCCACTACCACCCAATTTCAAACCTGCCCTTTCTTGCCAAAGAACTGGAACGCATTGTTGCCAACCAACTCCATGCCCATCTCTCCTCCCACTCCCTTTTCGAACCCCTCCAGTCCGGTTTCCTCCCTGCCCACAGTTCAGAGACTGTGCTTGTGAAAGTCACAAACGATTTCCTCTCTATCTGTGATCAGGGCTCCCTCTGCCTCTTGATCCTCCTGGACCTGTTTGCTGCGTTCGACACAGTCAACCATGCCATCCTCCTCCACCGCCTGTCCTCCATCATCCACCTCAGTGGGACCCACTCGTCTGGTTTGAGTCCTACCTCTCACAATAATTATTCTCAATAAACGGCTTTTCTTCCCGCTCTCACACAGTTAACTGCGGGGTACCCCAAGGATCCATCCTTGGCCCCCTCCTCTTCCCCATCTATATGCTCCCTCTTGGGGACATCATCCGCAGACATGGGGTACACTTCAACATGTATGAGGATGACACCCAACTCTATTTCTCCACCTCACTTTGCGACCCCCAGTCCCCGGATGTTCTGCAAGCCTGCCTATCAGATATCAAGAGCTGGATGCATGTGAACTTGCTGCAGCTGAATGTTGACAAGATGGAAGCCATGCTCTTTGGCTCTCTTCAATGTCTTCAATCGCATGGCACCTCATCCACCTTCCTGGCCTGCACCTAAAACTCTCTGAACCCATGCGCAACCTAGGCATCAGATTCAACCCCCAACTGTCCTTCCTCCCCCACATCCGGTCCCTCTCCAGCACTGCTTTTTTCCACCTCCGACCGATGGCCCATCTCCGGCAATATCTCACACCAATAGCCGCTGAAACCCTGGTCCGTGCCTTTGTCACCTCTCCAATACCCTCCTTGCCGGTCTCCCCTCCACCATAATCCATAAAATCCAACTCATTCAAAATTCTGCCGCCCACATTCTCACCCTCACCAAACTTTGCTCCCCCATTACCCCAGTCCTTGCAAACTTCACTTGCTCCCTATCCCAGAGAGGATCGATTTCAAGATCCTCACCCTTGTTTTCAAATCCTTCCACTCCTCTGCACTCCCCTACTTCTCCGATCTCCTCAAACCAGCACCCGTTGCCTTCGCTTCACCGGGTCTGGCCTCCTCCTTGTCCCCTGAATTGTCCTGCTTTACCATCGGTGGCCGTGCCTTCAGCCACTACGCCCCGAGGCTCTGGAACTCCCTTCCTCACTACCTTCGCCTCACCCTCTCTCTTCCTAGTTTCAGGTCTCAGCTAAAGACCTTTCTCTTCGACCGCACCTTTGGTCACCTTTCTACCACTGCCCCTGGTTTGGCCCTCGATCCGTTATTGTGAAGCGCGCTGAGACGAACATTTAAAATAGGCCTCGAACAGTAGAGGTATTAAGGGATAAAGGGGATAAAGGGGAAAGGGCTTGGTATTGGGATTAAAAGATTGCCAAAATTTAATAAATGTGTTGGAACAAGATTGATGGGCTGAATTTCTGCCTTTATTTTCCTAGGAGTATCATATCTAGTTAAATGAAGGACTAAGTACTGTAATGTAACTACAGAATCACGTTATTTCTTATTCAAGTACTGTATATAAAATCTTCAATTATTGTGCACCTACACAAAATACAGTAAAAGCTTTGTTATCCGGTACCCTCGGGATCTGACCAGTGCCGGTTAATCAAATGTGCCGGATATTCGAGCAGTAAGTTGCCAAAAATCCTACCCAAAAAACTAACTTATTTTAAAACATACCATATTAATAATAGACTAAATAATAACAGAATGGATACTTACCAATAAAGCATACATAAATAGTGCAGTCAAACCTTACTGAATGTGGCGGATATGTTCCTGGAAAACAGCGCACTCGGTAAAATCGCATTCGGTAAGTTTAATATATGCACATGCATGCATGAAGTGAGCATATGTGCGGGGAAAACCGCGTATACTCAAATTTTACTTGTATTGGGAAATACCGGTTGATTGAGCGTGCCGGTTGATTCCGTTGCTGGACAGTCAAGCTTTTACTGTAATACCTTCTAACAAGAAATTATTCCAAATCCAAACAAATTATTGTCCAGTTTAGGGATAACCATATGTATCGAATAGACATATGGGCCACATGTGGCCCACTGGCTGCAAGTTGTCCATCTCTGGTCTAGTTGTTTATGATGTTTCCAAAATAATTCAATTTAAGACATATGTTTTTGTTTGTCTCTGAGACGCCGTCCGGCGTGGAGGGCGCTATATAAATCAAAGTTGTTGTTGTTGTTGTTTGTTGTCATTGTATTATATCCTTTAAAGGAGGCTTTTCATTTTTTGTTGAATAATTTTTGTTGAATTGAAAATGTTGTTGTGCCTTGGGATGTCCTCCTGACGTAAAAGGCGCCATACAAGTGTAATTTTGTTGTTGTTGTTGTATCTTAGCCATACTGTTTTTGGTTGTCTTTTAGGAATTAAAGGAAGAATTTACTCGAATTCTTACAGCCAACAACCCACATGCTCCACAAAATATTGTGAGATTCAACTTTAAAGTGAGTAAGTTTCTTCAAATCTTTGATGTCTGATGTGCAGTACGATTGGTTACCCTAAATGAACCACATAATCAAATATTGTTTTGCTAGTGTTAACATTAACACATAGCTAGTGCTAATAAATAATACTTTATTTGGAACTTATTCATAAACCTTGTGTTCAGGGTGGAATAAACTATCTTCAGTGTTGTTGTATCTGATACAATGCATATCGATTGCTGCTCTTTTGATCTCAAATTGCAAATGACCAAAGAGGCACAATAAGTTTATAAATCATTTTCTGTTCAAAGATCAGTTCAAGCACAAACAAGTATAAATCTGAATTTATAACACAGTTTAGAATCAGATGAAAGGTACATGAAAGAAGCTACTACAGAACAAGGTGAAGTAATAAGAAAATGCAAAGGGTTTAAAAAAGGAATTGGATAACTTCCCCTCCACTATCAGGATTCAGAGTTATTTGATTTAGATATGAATACAGTGCACTCTACCTGAATCAGATAATTACATACTCAATTAATTGTATAGCAATTTCTAGGTCCCAAATACTCACTATTTGTTTGCATAGTACAATAAAAGCCCGTTTATCTGCCACCCGATCAACCGTAACTTCCGTATGACTGGCATTGCAAAAAAGTCTGTATTCGATTAACCGGAATTTATCCGGAAAAATGCATTGACATTATTATTTTATTTTTTGCGTTTTCAGCCGAATATCCGGCACACGCTTTAACCGGCATTGGCCAGTTCCCGAGGGTGCTGGATAAACAGGCTTTTACTGTATTACATTCAGCATAAATACATATCAGATAATTGCATAATTTACTTAATTGAATGAAAGATAGACGGCCAATTTGACTCATACCTATATAATTAGTTTGGATAATTGCATTGGTTTAGGAGTTCACCACATGACATTATGGCATGTTCTCATAGGCAGTATATCACTTCTTTAGTTGTCCTGAAGTAATAAATAAATACTGTTTGATATATTCTGGGTTATGTATTATGTTGATCTAAATTACAGTAATAAATATATACTGTTTGTTTGTTATGAGTTACCCAGAGTTCAATTGACCATATATTTGAGTAATTGCATACTCTGTATAACAGCATGGCATCATTCTGGTCCAACCCTATAAAATAAAAGGAGTGCACTGAAAGAACATTATGGGACATTACATAAATAAGATAGATTGACTGAAGATCCTATCATTTTGACAAAAATTAAATCTATTGCGTCATTTATCTTAATGGCTTGGTCTGTTACAAAACTTTTATCATCATGGGTATTAATATCACGGCATTGTGAGTTAAATTTTTGTCTTGGGTGGATTGTTTTGCGAATTCAACACTTTCTTTTATGCCCAAGGAAAGGATGTATAAACAAGTCAGCATAGTAGAGCAACTGGCTGTTCACTATTCAGTGGATGGAAACTTGCTGCACCTGGATTCGGATGAAGCACGGCGACAAATGTCCAAAATAAGTTCCATTGGAGGTACTGTAATTGGTGAAACCCGTTAGATTCAGTTGGAAATAGTCTTATCATTATGGTTGCTGTGCTATGGCAGGAATTCTGATGCCAAATTGTAGACACTTATAATTCATCACTTTACCATTTTCATCCATACATTTATAGACAAAAAATCTTTACAAGATCACTTTTTATGTGCCAGCAATACAATTTATATGTATATATTGGCGCCTTTCACATCAGGAGGAAGTCCCAAAGCACATTTTCAGTCTGTCTAAATTTTGAACAACTTTGTTTTTTTCATCCTGGTCGTTACTAGAAATTGTAAAAAAAAAACATATTTTGCCCATATATACACAATTGATCCACTTTACAATACATTCTGTGAATGCTTTGATACATCTCAATGATGTAAGAAGAGAACAGAGATCCTGAGTCTGAATTATAGCCTTGATTGACATTTACTGTAGGATTTCCTTATGGAAATTAGTTCAGCAATGTCACACTGGGAAAGGAAATGTTTCATAAGATTTAAATTTGGTCGTTAAAATCACAACATTTTGTATTCCTTTGTCCAGATACTATCTCTATCATTTCTGGAATAACTGTGCCAAAAGAGGAAGAAGAAGAAATCGAAGATACAGAGGATAAGGACGAAGAGGGGACAGACGAGCCAGAAGTCACAAATGTAAAGGTTTTGAAGCATTTTAATGTATTTTTCACTGAGTACATTGTATTGGGGATATTAGAAGCATAGAAATTTACATCACAGCAAAGGACATTTGGCCCATTTTGTTCATACTGGCTGTTTTAAGAGCAATTCTTTCAGTCCAATTTACCTGTCACAGAGAATGTAATGTGGCATTTCCATTCTGATTTAGTTTTGTCCTTTTTAGCTATGTATCTGGTTCCTTTTGAAATTCAACGTGGATACTGCCTCAACCACTGGCATTCTATGTCCTAACTACAGATACTTGGAAAAATTCCCCCTAAACTCCCTGTTTGGCTAACAAACTTAAATTGATACCATCTATTCACTGACTTGCCAATCCCATGGCATTTTTCCTTTCAAGCATAACATTCAAATTGGTTCAAGATACAATTCTTTTACCAGTAAAACGTTACTAAAAACACTAGAGGTTAGTTAACAGCCATATGTATTAGAGAAAACATTTGCAGTTTTACTTATTTAACACCTCCTGGTTTTTCTTCAGTTAAGTGATTTCCAGTCAAATAAGCCTGTAAAATAAAAAATTGTGATGGATTAGAAATACAGATTATTGTATGCATTAGTTTATATAATGCTGTTCACATGTTTCTCAACAGCTAGAAACCGTCTCCATAAAAGAGGAAGATGTAGAAAGGGGCGGGAAACCAAAATTTGAACGGAAAATCCGCAACCAGTTCAACTATAGTGAGCGAGCTTCTCAGAGTTTCAACAATCCTGTTCGGGTAAACTACAGTTATAATTTCAATCAAATGTGAATTGGAGCTAAGTTAATTCACTTATAGCACAGAGGAAAGATTTTTTTTAGATATTCTTCTTCCCTAAAATATTTGGTTTTGCAAATATATGCTACCTGGCCTTCTTTCCTTTATATGGCCTGTTTTAGATACAATATTGCAATGGTTTGTGCATGAGATTCTGGCCACTGGGGCAAATGGGAGATTGTCATAATTTCAAGATACATGAAAATTTGATTGCTGCCTTAATTTCCATGTATATGGGCTTAATACAAAGTTGGGTCTCAATTGAAAATTTATGTCAGGATGCTGCTGTGGTTCAGCAAATTACTCTGTAGTGTGTGTTTCAATATTAATATACAATAAACAGAAGTTCAAACATCAGTTGGACAGACCATTACCAAACTAGCAAGTTACCACATACTGTATATAAATTACTGATACCGAAATATAAAGAAAGTCAGAATCGTAGGTTTATTGGGAGCCAATTTCCCATTACAAATAAATAATGGAAAGATAACTAACTAGAAACATGTGCATAATAACTACTCCTGTAGCTCAGTGGTTAGAGCGCTCGCCTTACATGCAAGAGACCTGGGTTCAATTTCAGGCAGGGCGAAGTCTTGGACAAGTTTCCTTATTCCACATGCCTAATAATAATCCCATGTCATTTGAATCCACGACTGCTGGTGGGACACTGCTGTGTGTAAATGGCTACGGCATTTCGCCCACAAATATACAGTCAAATCACTTTACAGTATATTCTGTGAAGCACTTTGAGACGTGTAGAAGGCGTAAAAAATGCTGTATTAAATGCAAGGATTATTATTATTTCCTAGTGAACTGAAAATCAACATTAAATTTATAAAAGACATTGGTTAAGCACAGGTGGCATGTAGTTCTGAACACCGATAAGAAAAACAATTAAGAGCCATGGAAATAATTACAATTTAGGTTTATACAGATTATGTGTCTAATGGTTTTATTGTGAGGACAGGAAATTAGATTTGCTTTCACCGGAACTGAGAAAGTGTGCATCTGATAGAGCCCTTCAAATTTCTGACAGGTTTTGACAGAATAGTAAAAGGTTATTCCTGCTGTTTGATTAAATAATAATATGGAAGAATAAAAGTAGGAAGAGCCAGTTACAAAAATATTTTAATACAGCAAGTTATTCGAAAATGGGACTGTTTAGCACAAGTTAGTGTTAATCCCTAAACATCAAATAAAAATATGTAGAGAAAACAACAAATGACAGGAATGTGTATTGACTACCTGTTCCTCTTGCAGGCTTATTTTGGTGCTAAACAGTGACCAACCAACCATTGAATTTGCATCCTGTAGTACCCCACTGAAGTGGCCCATTGCAGGATGCACGTTTCTTTGACCACTTGCTAATATTATAATAATAATAATCCTTGCATTTGATATAGCGGTTTTCAGCTCTTCAAGGTATCTCAAAGCACTTTGCAGAATATACCGTAAAACAAATTTACTGTACATTTTGTGGATGAAACACGGCAGCCAATTGCACATAACAGTGCTCCACAAACAGTTGTGGATTGAAATCACAATTTTTTTTTGAGCGATTATTATTAGGCATGTGGAATAAGGAAACTTGTCCAAGGTTTTGCCCTGCCTGGAATCGAACTGAGGTGTCTTGCTTGCAGGGTGAGAGCTCTAACTGAGCTACAGTTCACAGCAATGCTGTGCCCAGGGACTATCAGTGACCAAATAATTCTAGGATCCACAAAACTTTGGATATCCCTGAAACCCTCAGAGGTGGTAGCCTGCATTATCATTCCATTATTATCATCACCCAGAGCCATGTGTTGGTTTAGCGTTCTAGCAGCTCACTTCTACTCACCTGACAAATCTTTGTCAGGAGTTGTGCTGGTTTCAGTTCAAATCTATCAGAGAAATCATTAATTTCAATTTGATTATGTCACCTGTCATTGCCTCAACATATTTTTTTCTTTTACATTGACCTAAGTGGAATCCTGTAGCGTAGTGTTTAGCGCGCTCGCCTTGCAAGCGAGAGGACCCGGGTTTGATTCCCGGTCAGGATGAAACTTTAGGCAAGTTTCCTTACTCCACACTCCTCTATTTACCTAGCAAGAGAACCCGGGTTTGATTCCCGGTCAGGACGAAACTTTAGGCAAGTTTCCTTACTCCACACTCCTCTATTTACTTAGCAGTAAGTAGGAAACCACTTGTTAGTTGATTGACGGATTGTTCTGGGTGTAATAATAATAAGTGTTGGTTACCACATTTTGCCCACAGAATACATAGTCGCTTTACATCCTGTGAAGCGCCTTGTGACATCTCGACATGAAAAAGCACTTTATCGAATGCAAGGATTATTATTAATTAATAATACTTCTCAATTCCAACAATCCCATTTCCTGCTACCCATATGTATCTGTTATACTGCGTGGCAATGATTGTCATAGAACTATTATCTTTTGTTTTGTAGGCGAATGGGTGCCAGACAGAACCGCCACCAAGAGCAAATTTTTCAGCTACAGCCAGTCAGGTAAAAATGTGCATATGCAATGTGTTTTCATTTTAACAGGGCTATACTGATTGTCAATTGATTATGTAAATTGTACAGTGGAGAATTACAATACAGTAGTACTATTGGGGTAGGGGAATACTGTACTACTGAGTTGTGCCCTATCCTGAACTGTTTTTTCAATTCCAACAACAGTAACAACCAAAAAATTATATTTGTATAGCACCTTTCACGTTGGAAGGACGTTCCACTTTTGCTGCTTCTCCGTATCCTAATTCATATCATACATGTCTTTCATTTGTTAAGATTTTGTATATTTTGCTAAATTTTACATAATCAATTCTTTTGTATATTTACCTCTATACTATAAAACCTACCCAAATCAAATGTGGTATACCAGGTATCCCTCCCCAACCGTGGGGGTACATTCCTCTAAACCTCCGCGGTTGGTAAAATCGCGGATGGAAAATGCAGGGCCCTGTGGGAAACATGGGCATACGTAAGTTTGCGTTTCGTAAACTATACACAAAAAAAACACAAACAGTTGTAACACACATGGGGATAGGGGGAGTAGGTTTGGGCGCATTGGCTGCCATGATCTGCAGCAATCCGCAAGCCCGTCTGACTGACTGATCTACACAGAGAGAGAGAAACACAGAGGGTGGGGAGGGTTGGGGGGGGTGGGGGGTGACACGGAGGACTGGGGGGGCTGTCTGATCTACAGAGAAAGAGAGATACGGAGGGTGGGGGGGTGGGAGGGGGTGACACGGTGGGCTGGGGGTACTGTCTGACTAATCTACATAGAGAGAGAGCGACACGGAAGGTGGGGGAGGGGTGGAGTGACATGGTGGGCTGGGGGGACTGTCTGACTGATCTACAGAAAGAGAGAAATCAACAGAGAAGGTGTGGTGAGTGACACGGAGGGCTGGGGGAGCTGTCTGACTGACTGATTGACTGATCTACACACAGACACAGAGGGGGGATGCGGGATAGAGAAGGTCAGAGAGAAGGGGGTGGGGGAGGGGTGGGGAGGAAGAGAAGGTGAGTCAGAGAGAGAAGGTGAGAGAGAGAAGGTGAGAGAGAGAGAAGTGGGGGTAGGGGGAAGAGAAGGTGAGTCAGAGAAGTGGGGGTGGGGGAGCGGGGTGGGGGGAAGAGAAGGTGAAATAGAGAGAAGGTGAGTCAGAGAGAGAGATCTCTACATGATACACTTACACACAGAGAGAGAAGGATGCAGAGAAGCAACAATAAATTCATGTTATTTACTTTAATCCTAAGAGAGAAGCGTTGTTGCTGGTTGATGCAACTGGGTCCTAGCGCTAAACGCTAGTGTTAGTGTTAAAACTCGTGGATAAGCAAGGGTTATAAGCTGTGGTTTGCAAGGGTTGTCACATTTAGCAAACTGTGGGTGCGTGAGTTTCGCGATTGACGAGGCCGCGGTTGGGGCGGGGTACCTGTATTTATATCTGAGTTCTAATAGTGAGTTCTGGAAACTCCATCAACAGCAAACCTGCATTTCCCATTGAAATATACTAGAAAAAAGTAGCTATAGTAATATGTGCAGTATAACTGGACCATTTGTTTATTTCGTGTGACTCCTGAAGAGGACTTGTGCTGCTGATTTGATTGTGTATATTATTTGCTTTTTACTGTTTTCAGTGGGAAATATTTGACGTCTATGTAGAAGAACTGGAAAAACTAGAGAGCAAGAAAGAAAAGCCCAAAGCAGCTGTGAAAAAAGAAGAGAGGTTAACAAAGAAAAAACAAACAAACATTGAAAGCCAGGTCAGTGTTTGGTTAGATAGTAAAAAATGTTGCAGGTAAAACAAATAGTATGGTGACTTTTGCTGTGTTTCCAAAGTGTAACCACTACAATTTTGGCTTCAACAGTCAAAATCGTGTTGTTTGTATCTGAAAGAGACTTTGTAGCTTGAAACTTAATTCAGAATCTGGGGCTGGTTGAGTCATGAAACCTGTGCAGATTCAATTTTTGCTCCCAAACAGCCCACAAACTACACAATCACTACTTTTTACGGTACTGTATATCCTGTATGTCTCAAGTGCTTTGAGACGTCCTCCGGACGTGAAAAATGATCTATAAATGTAATTTTGTTTTTGCTTTTTGTGGATGTAGAAAGCACTATAGCAAATGTGAGCAATATTAGGGCATTTTGGGATATTTCTGCTTAAAAGCTGGTTGCCAGAAAGAATGGGTTGAAGCATTAATTCATTAAAAAAAACTTTGATACTGTGATGAGAGGATGGTAGGGTAGATCTTATTTAAGGATGAGATCAGATGGTGCTCGGGAATTTGTTTCCCTTCAGTGCTGTGTTTACTGTATGGGGCAGGGCTTCCCTAGCCAGAGGGTACAGGGTTGGGAAGAAGGTGGAGGCAGAGTGGTAGATGGGTGCTGAAGGCATGGTTGGTGGGGGCAAGGCCATGGAGGGCCTTCAAAGTGAGTACGAGAATCTTGAATTCTATCCTCTGAGGGATGGGGAGACAGTGGAGCCAGATGAGAATGGGGTGATGTGGTAATGGAGCCTGATGCAGTAGAGGACACGAACTGCAGAGTTTTGGATGGTCTGCAGCTTGTGGAGGGAAGAGTTGAAGAGGCCGACAAAGAGGGAGTTTCCGTACTCAATCCTTGAGGTAACAAATGCGTATATAAGGGTTTCGTCGGCCTGAGGGCTGAAGCAGTGGTGGAGTCAGATAATTTTGTAGAGGTGGTGGAAGGCAGTGCTGGTCACAGCACGGATATGGGGGAAAGAACAGTTGAGGGTCGAATAACACACCCAGGTTCCTGACTGGCTTGGTGAGGTGGACTGTGCATCCATGGATGCTGATGTTCCCTGAGATGTGGCGGCGTTGATCCTGCACTTTTGCAAGTTGACCCAATCAGTCTTGCTGATGTTCAGCTGTAGAAGGTTGTTTCTCATCCAGTAATTGGTGTCTGACAGACAGTGTCTGGAATTGAGGGTGGAGGCAGAGAGATAGAGTTGGGTGTCATTTGCATACATGTGGAAATTTACCCCAGGTCTGTGGATGATGTCACCAATGTGTAGAGATTGAAAAGAAGGGGACCAAGGATAGAACCTTGATGAACACCAACACAAGACAGTGCAGGGGCTGCAAGAGAAATTGTTAGTGGATCAAATTGGAGACTCTGTGAAAACCAGTCAAGGACAGAAACATCAAGGTTGAGGTGAGAAGAGAGGCAGTGGAAAAGGATTGAATGGTCCATAGTGTTGAAGGCAGCGGAGAGGTCGAGGAGGCAGAGGGAGCCCTGGTCACACATGGACAGAATGTGACAGGACTGTGAGCAGCACGGAAACCTGTTTGGAGGGTCTCATGAAAGGAGTGGGAGGCGAGGAAAGAGCAAAGCTGGGAAGCAACAACTTTTTCAAGGACCTTGGAGAGAAAAGGGAGGTTGTAGATGGGCCAGTAGCTGGAGAGCAGAGATGCGTCCAGGGAAGGTTTCTTCAGGATGGGGGTGATTGTAGCTGTTTTGAGGGGAATGGGAACGGTGCCAGATGATAGAGAGATTGATGGTGTCGGAGAGTAGAAGGTGAGGAGGTGGAGTGGGAGATAAGGAGAGGGGCGGGTATAGGGTCAAGGGAGCAGGTGGTGTGCTTCATGGTTGATATGGTGGTGATGAGAGAGGAGAGGGAGACCGGTTTGAAAATGTGGAAGGAGGGATGACTCCAGGGCTGTAGAGAGGGATTGTGGGGAAATTTTCTTCCAGAGGTGGTAGAGGATGGAGGTGAGTTTGGTAGTGGTGAGGAGAGGGATTGAGGAGTTGAAGTGGTGATCGGCGAACGCCTTTTCTGTGATGATGATATCCGAGACACCGAGGCCTCGGATGATCACCAGGTTGAGTGGATGGCTGTGAATGTGGGGATGCATTGGATATGAAGGGAGAGATTGGAGATCCTATATCAAATGTAAGGACTATGGTTATGATTGGTATGAAAGAGATAGGAGCTGTTGTTGAAGCTCCATACTTCCAATGGTAGAACCACCATGTAATGAATAAAACCTTGTGTTCAAGTTGTAAACAGAAGGACAGTGTCAATGTTCTCATTCATTTCATGCTGAACTGTGGGTTGCAGCAATTTGTGACCTGCTTGCAGGGGCTTGCAGCAGTTCCTTGTGATCTCCTCTCCACCTTGTAAAGTTTCATGACTGTTTTCGGCAGATGTCTAATGACAAACTAGTTCTCCTGGCTTGGGTGGGAGGTGAGTGACAGGGGGTGTGGGGCAGAGAATAGGGAATTAAGTGGGATATTCTTAGGACTAGTTTCAAGGTGACATGGTTAAAATAACGTAAGATCTTCTAACTTTCAAATGCCTACATGCCCTTAGCCCAGTCGAGATCTGTGATTGTGATTTTCTATGGTCCTATTCCTCCACCCATTCTACACTGGGACATTTCTGGCGTGCTGCATGTCTTCCATCCCGCAACCTGACAATCAGTGGACACGTCTTCAGCCATCTTGACCCATTTCTCTAGAACTCTTTTGAATTTGCTTCATCTTGCACCTTTCCTTTGTAATTTCAAAGACCCTTCTAAAAACCTGTACTACTGATCTTCTAAAAAATACTTGCACTTGATATAGCACCTTATCACATCTTTGGATGTCTTGGAGTGCTTCACAGGTGTTATTAGGCAAATGCAGCAGCCAATTTGCACGCAGTAATCTTCCAAAACAAGTCTTGAAAATGAATTTCCTCATTCTGTCTTTCCCCATGCTTGGGTTCTCAATCTATTTCTGTAAAACAATTAGAGATGTTTAATTATTTGAGAGAATTTTTAAACGTGTTCATTTAAAAAAATTGATATATACCTGTTTTACATCCTTGTTTTTACCCCCTCTGCTCATCAAGCTTCAGCCTGTTCCACATCCCCCGACCCAACATTGGCGGGCGAGACTTCAGCCACTCTGTCCCCAACATCTGGAACTCCTTCCCTCAATGCCTCCAACTCTCCCCCTCCCTAGTCTCCTTCACGTCCCGCCTCAGGATCCTCTTCTTCGATGGTCCCATCGGTCACCCCAAATCCCCCCCTTTCCTTCATGTCCTCCCGACATGAAGGGCACTCTATCAATTTTATTTTGTTGTTGTTGTTGTTTCCCTCCATCCTCCCCGTCCCCGACCCCAGCTCGGGTCTGAAACAATGATTGTCCAGTCCCTTGGGACGTCCTCCTGACGTGAAAGGCACTATACAAGTGTAGGCTAATCTTGTTGTGGTTGTTTTTTGGCTTTGAGTTAATTTTTTTTGTTTGTATTTGCTTTAGGGTGATGATATTTCAAGAGTTGCTAAAGCTGCTAAAATAGTTGAACGAATGGTGAACCAGAATGCGTTTGATGATATTGCACAAGGTAAGATAGTCTAAATTGTCATGGTTTATGTTAAATAAAGACACGAAAAACATGAATATGCTTTCATTGCTAAACTAATATTCCCTCTTTTGGAATACAGAGAATATAAAGTAAAAACTTTCCTGTTTACTTAAGGAAAGTCCACCTCCTCAAAAAAAACATAATTGCTACATGACTTGAAACCACGTTCTTTACATTGGAATAACTTTTTGCACTCCTGTACTTAATGCCAAAATACAACTGCTTTTAAAACTCCTTGTCAACCCCTTAATAGGCTCTTACTCCAGCATTAGTGAATATAAGCAAATGCAAGTAATGAAAGCACTAATGATTTCATTGTTTGTAAGTTAAAAGTAAGAACTCATTGGAGCATTAATGAATACAATCAATGCAAGTGTCTTGTTTTTAAATGTTGTGATGGAAATGTAAACGTTCCTATCTTTGGTAAGTTAATGATAAAATGTAGCCATTCATTTGAACTACTTTTTACAACCCTGGTTCGTTCATCCTTTGCCTTGTAAATGTTCAATTGCTTCTTTTCTACTTATATTATTGTATCCCATTTGAGACAAGATCCCACTCTGTTTTTCCTCACTACTTTAAAATATCATCAGATTGGATTTTACAGAATATCCTTTTAAAGGTGTATCCTTCAACAGCAAAAACCTGCATTAACATAGCTCCCTTCAGGAGGTCAGTGTCTTGGAGCGCTGAACAGCTTAGCACAATGGGGAGTTCTTCTGCTCTGTTCCCTAATTGTAGTACTTTTCTGCAGCTCAGTGGTTAGAGCACTTGCCATAGAAGTGAGAGACCTGGGTTCGAT
Organism: Hydrolagus colliei; assembly: GCA_035084275.1. Lineage (NCBI taxonomy): Eukaryota > Metazoa > Chordata > Chondrichthyes > Chimaeriformes > Chimaeridae > Hydrolagus > Hydrolagus colliei. The sequence goes on from CM068742.1 coordinate 148,761,242, forward strand.
TCCACCCTTGTAAAAAAAAGTACCATGGTACTACCACCATAACCATAGTACTACCACCATTACCATGGTACTTTTTTTTACAAGGGCAGGCAGGACGTAATCTTGGCAAAATTTCCTTACTCCACACGCCTGATAATAATCCCCCCACCCTCCCAAATATACACTTTACAGTATATTCTGTGAAGCGCTTTGAGAAGGCTAGAAGCTGTGTAAAGCATTATATCAAATGCAAGGATCATTATTATTATTACTTCATACAATCCACTATTGGTTGTGGGACACTGCTGTGTGCAATTAGCTGCCATGTTTTGGCCACTAAACATACAGTCAATTCACGTTACTGGATATTCAGTGAAGCACTTTGAAATGCCTCGAAAATTTGATAAGGCACTACAACAACAACAACAACTTCGATTTATGTAGCACCCTCCACGCTGGACGAAGTCTCAGAGCGCCTTGAAACTGCATCATGTTGGCACTATATTGCAATGATTATTATTATCAGTAGATTTCCAAGTTTATTTCACATTGAAAGATTATTAGAGATAATAGATTACACATCATGGCTGATGTGTAACTCAACATTATTTGTCTGCTTTTTCTCTCTAGACCCTGATATTCTTACTGGACAAGTATTTATTTCTCTTCCTTTTAAACATTCTACATAACCAGTCCTTTGTAGAAATGAATTTTCCAATCCCACAGATTTCTGAGTAAAGATATGTCTTCTGATTTCACTATTAACAGGTCCAGCACTAATTAAATTGTGCCCTTGTTCCATTCTGTCAGTTTCCTTTACACTTTATCAGATCACTGTCCAATCTCCTCTGTTTGAGTAGTATAGCCACAGTTTGCCTAAGGTCCTTCAATCCAGATATCATTCTGCACAGCTTCCCAAACCAGCCACAAATTTAGATTGCTTTTCCCTTAACCTCAATTTAAGCCATTTGGCTTCCTTCTATTCAAATATTCAATCATTCCAATCTCATTTGTTGTTTCCAGATTGGTTGAGTTAAAATGGAATGTACAAGCAAAACTTGTCATCTTTGACTAAATGCACATATTATAATAAATAATAATAAACCTCGCATTTGATATAACGCCTTATCACATCTTCGAGACGTGATAAGACGTATATTTTAAATATGATGTCTAAATTGAAATTGGTACTATTCTTTTCACTTAATCCACTTCGTATGCCAACATGGTACAGTTCTGGAGATAAAACTCCATTTTGGGGAATAATTTGACCTACAAATTGTTTCAAAACCATTTCCAAAGTGCTTGAATTTTAAGTTATTTTTAATGTATTTTTATGCATTGAGCCAAGAGGGTCCTTTACATAATGAGTTGTTTCATCTATGGTACTAGATCTGAATCTCAACCAGAATAGATAACTTGTCTGTGGCACAGTGAGGGCTAAGAAGAAATAAAATAACGTGTATTTTGATTCATCTATGAACATCTCGATTTTTAAAATATGGTATTTAGGCTCAATTGTGGGTTTAAGTTCCATGTTGGGAATTTAAATTTACATAGTCTCGAGAAACTTCATTGCACTGTTGCAGGCAGCATTTCATTTTTTGAGGAACCATTCTTTGCAAGAGAGATTAAACCGAGATCTGTCTGCCCATTCAGGTGAAAGATCCCATGGCATTATTTGAAAAGAGAAAATAATTTTTCCCAGTATTCTGGCCAACAATTCTTCAGATAAAATTGGTTATTTGTCTAGATTTAAGTGGTCATTTTATTGCGATTCCAAGGCTTTGCTAAATGCAAAACAACCTAAACCCACAATTGAGCCTAAATACTATTTTTTTAAAAATGTTTGTGCATTCTATTTTAACTTCATGCCTGTCTGTGGGGCATTAATGTGTAATTTTCTGCTAAGCGGTCGCTATAAATACAGTCACTATACATCTAATCCTGTGAAGTGCTTTGAGAGGTCTTCATGACGAGTTAAGCCAATAAAATATAAACATGATTATCAATTACTGTCTAATAAATATATTGTTCTGGTAATGAAATGCAACAGTTGTTTTGCATTTAGAAAGGCCTTGGAATGGCAATAAAATGACCAATTAATCTAGACAAAGTCTCTGAGGTCAGTTTTATGTTGGTCTTAAAAGAATTTACAGAAACCTGGCTATGTGAATTCAACATCCTAATATGGAGCTCATAATCTTTTGAGGGCTAGGTGGACACAATTACTCAATAAGAGTAGGTAATCCTCTGGTTGATGGCTGGAGGCTTTCTCCCCCAGCACCTCTGTATATCTAATGACTTCCTTTCATCAAACAACAACAACTTTGATTTATATAGCTCCCTCCTCGCCGGGCAGTGTCTCAGAGTGCTTCACAATAATGGACCCCAGGGACGTCACAAACAAGCTTTCATCACTTTTCTCCTAGCAGTGTATTACTCCTGTAGGAAATATATAAATGGTACTGTTTGCTTTTATATATTTTTACATAATAAACTTGTAGAAAACTATTTTCAACAGCCTCAAATAAAGAAAAAGTATTGAGTTCTTGCCTGTACCAATTCAGTACCACAAGCTTAATTTACTCCTAGATAAACCCCTCATAAACAAGAGAACCTGGGTTTGATTTCTGGGCAGGGCAAAATGTTAGGCAAGTTTTCTTATCCACACACCACCTTTTACCAAGAAGTAAGTAGGAACCTGATTATTAGTCAATTGGCAAATTGCTTTACCGGAGGTAATTCTCCCTTTTTAAAAAATTGGGTCACTCAATCCATGACTGTTTGTGGGGCACTGCTGTGCGCAATTGGTTGCCGCATTTCACCCATAAGTATACAGTCAGTTCACTTTACAGTATATTCTGTGAAGCGCTTTGGGACGTCACAAAGAAATGTCAAAAGTGAACCTTTAATTATTTTTCACATTGCCGACCCGTATATATTGCAGGAGAGGTTTGTGACCTGGCGAACATATTAAATGTATAAATGAAACACGGGTTAATTACATTCCATGTTCAATTTATTTTCTGGAAATATGCAGACTTTAAGTACTTTGAAGATCCTTCTGATGAGTTCAGGGAACAAGAAGGGACTCTGCTACCTCTGTGGAAGTTCCAGTATGATAAGGCCAAGAGATTAGCAGTTACTGCCATCTGCTGGTGAGTGTCCTATATTGCAATTGTCCTCTCAAACTCATCACTGTGTATGATTGATTTGAAATGTTAGTTAGTTGTACAGTACAGTTTTTGCCGCATAAAAGTGCAATGGACTCGTATATTGCATTGTTGGGTGTTAGGAGTCAGCAGTGGTTGAAATAACCTCAAAATTTGTCTGTAATACAAGCTTTCTCACTTAAGTGACTAAATTCAAGAGATTGAGCTCCAGTTTTCTCTCTAAGATACTGATGTAAGCAATCCTGATGGCTTCTAATCAGTATGGGGAAGAAGTGATGAAAATTTAATTAAAAAGGAATATGTGCTATTCATCTCTGCTTGTAATTCCCAGGAATCCAAAATACATTGACCTTTTCGCTGTCGGATATGGCTCTTGTAAGTAGCAATTTTAAATGTCTTGTGCTGGTGATAGTTACTTCAATTGAGTGTATGCTGTATTGCACAAATACAATATGAGTTATATAGTGCAATTCACATTGAGAGGACTTCCCAATGCGCATTCACATTGCTGAATGGGCATTGAAGCTGGGGGTGGGAGCCTGGGGAGGGGTTTGGGAGGTGCAGAGGGAAAGGCGATGAAAAGCGCAACCAATGAGGCATGTTTCAAAACATGCTTTGGCAGAGGGGAAAGTTGCAGCAAATCAGAAGGTAGAATTCCAGAGAGTAGGAGCAGAATCATCCTTGCATTTGGTGTAGCGCTTTTTATGTCTTCTAGATGTCTCAAAGCACTTCACAGAATATACTGTAAAATTTATTTACTGTATATTTTGTAGGCGAATGATGATGATGGGGAGGATAGCATGAAGAATGTCTACCGATATTCCCTGAATGAAGGAAGAAGCTAATTTGATAAGGCTATAATATGTCACAGGGGTAGGGTGGAGGAATTTAAAGGTGAAAACTTTAAAAAGTGGAAAGCTGAACTAAATCACTGAGCGATAGTTAGCTAATGGAGCCAAATAATGGTTTGTGCAGGTGAAATAATATTTCATCCTAGTAAAGGTTTCCCATATTCCTGGCAATAATAAATTTGCAGTAAGGTACGCAAATGAGGTTTGATTCCCAGGCAAGGCAACTATTTCAAGTCCTGCCTGAAAACCTTCCTCTTCCACCATGCTTACAGGCATCTCTGCCCCCCCAGCCCCCCTCTCCCCCCCATTTTTGCCTGGCATGGAGGGTGCTATATAAGTGCAGGTTGTTGTTGTTGTCTTGGTTTTCTTCATATCTCATGACTTTGTTGGAATTTTGCAGACAAGCACGAGAGTTCTCCTGCTGCTCTGAATGCTGATCAGACACCAACCTGTCTCGAACCAAAACATCCTAATCTTTTACAACATAATTATCATTACATTTACTGCTGTCAACTTTGTTTTCGGATTCATCCAGTTGAAGGGATTGAACGTGATAATTTGGAATGTCAAACATCAGATCGCATTCATTATCACTGGTAGAATGATCATTACCGGCGCTGCAGTTGTCCTTGATTGTCAAAGATTGTCGTGTGACTGAAGCTGCTTCAATCAGAACAATTTGTTGTAAATTGCACTTTCGCTATTTGTGATTGAATCTTCTTAAAATTTTAAGGAACCTCTTAAGAAGCCATTCAGTCAGTCACAACTGTTCCCACCATTTTTATTAGATTGCAGCAGCACTACATATATTTTAATTCCATTTCAATTTTCTTTATTCATATTCCTTAATATCCTTAATTGCCAAATCTCTGTATCTCACTTTTAATTCTTCCTTTAAATTAAGATTGTAATTGGAAATATAACAATTTAATTCCTTCTCTGTTTATAATCAGATAATCCACTTGGTAATTCTGTAACTTTTCGTCTAGACCAGTGGCTTCCAAACTTTAAATAACTTTAAATAATGGCGCCCCCCCCCCCCCCATTAAACTGTAAAAAAAAATTAATTGAAAACAATTATTAAAACTGTGAAACCAATTATAGTAAAAGCCCGTTTAAAAGCCCGGCACACTCAGGATCTGGCTAATGCCAGTTAAGGCACGTGGCGGATATTCGGCGGAAATCACAAAAAAACACAATTTAAAAATAAAATAAAAACTAATGCATTGTGCCAGATAAATTCCGGTTAATCGAATGCGGACCTTTTGTTTGAGGTGCCGGTTATACGGAAGTTATGGTTGATCGGGTCACAGATAAACGGGCTTTTACTGTACCTAGAATTTGTTAGTGTGATGTGTGAGCTTGCTTTTCAGCGCAAAGTTTCTCTATGACTGCCTGCCCGGCTCACTCAATCGCTCCCTGAGAGCCTGCCTGGCTCACTCACTCGCTGCTGGTCTCACTCACTGCCGGCCTGGCTCACTTTCTCGCTGCCGGCCTGGCTCACTCCCAGATCCTGGTGCCGTTGCACCACCTATCCACCCACTGGCGAATGACGTATTAGCGAACATCGCAACATTAAGTGGGGTTTACCTGTAATAAGAACAATAACAGCTGCGCCGCCCCCCCAGCCAGCGGTATGCACCTCCCAAGGGAAGTGCGCTCCATAGTTTGGAAACCACTGGTCTAGATAGTCCAAACTTTCGTAAGAGTCATTAGGAAAATGTTGATAAATTTAACATGAATAGTTAGTTTAATTATAAATGATGGTGTTTCCAATACATAACCAGATGCCATTTGCTAGTACCGCCTTCATGCAGAGCAATTTTCCTATGCACCTCTCCTATTATGTGTTAATATCTTGAAAGATGAGTGTGCTATGTATCTGGTGCATAGACTGCCTGCCATCCTGCACATTAAAAAAAGTTTGACTTCTGGGTAATGGGTTGTCATGGACAATACCTTCTGCACACTGGACATTTATTTTCCAAACTACAGTTTTGGGAGAGGGGTATATGCAACAGTAGAAGTTTTTATTTGTTTAGCAAAAAAAAGCTTTTCCCTCAGGAAAAACTAGAGCTCCTGCCCCTGATAAGATAATTTCTGACCTTTTAGTATACATCTCCTGTTTGTCCTGGATACTTTGCTTTCCATGTGAATTATCTTTTTCAGTTTTCAGACATGGGAAGCATCCATTTTGAGAATAGTTTGTGTTAAATCAATGAGTACAATTTGGTTCTCAATGGGTTAATCAGTTTAGGCAGTTTGCACAGTTTGGACAAGGTTCCTACAATTGGATATTGAATACAAGCTGACCACTGTAGCAAAAAATACCCAGGGATTTCAGAAGCGTTGCCTCAGTTCGGTAAATCTTATTGTTTGCAGATAATCTAGTGAACTGAGCACTGCAAAGTGAGTCTATAAGTCAGCACACTATTTGTTCCCTGCTCTTCCGGTATTCTAGCTTGTGCCGGAAGGGAATAGAGCAGCTGAGTTGTGTATAATAAATGTCAGTTAGCTGCCTCTAGTGAGAAGACTAATGAGAGTTTTTGCACACACGGATGCATGGTGCTGGGATTTTTAAGTACTTTGTGTATAAAATGTCCTCTCCACTGGCTGTGAACGATTTTTCCAATCACTTTTTTTTCACAAACAAAAAAACTTAGTGGAAGCAGAAAATCGTTTGTTTCAAGAACAAATTAGATAGATATAATATATAGTTTGGGACACGACATGTCAAGCAACTGCCAGGATGGTGGATAGCAAACTGGACGGATCTTGATCTTCGTGCACCAAGAAAATTATTATGTTTGTTTTTGTCACATTATTTGGGAATTTTGAAAACAATCCATGTTATAATGGAGTATTATCTTTATTTTAAAAGAGCTATCTGTTCCATTTTATTTTCCAGCTTTTTCCCCATGCCAAGCAAGTTACTCATTTTCAGAGATCTATCTAGTTCTCACTTGAAATCTAATATGGATTTGTAAAACAATTCCTACTAATCTTCCCTTTTTTTTGCTGTTAATTATCTTAAATTGATTTTGTAATATTTCTTCATGAGTTCCTCGATAAGGATTAAATATTGCTCAATTGGTGGCTCCTTTAGGTAACTAGAAGTATGTCAGATTGACCTGTAGGAGCTCTGCTGCAATTTAAATACATCAATATAACAAGAACAACAACTCGCATTTATATAGCGCCTTTCTCCCAGAGTCCTGGAGTGCTGAACTGACCAGGGTTCAAAGAAGATCCTAAAAATCTCAAGTGAAATGAGATTATGATTTTTTTTCATATACTGATGTGGAACAAAAGCTTTGAATGCTGTGCTGTTTATTTCATTCTGAAAGACAGTACTTGGTTTGGAAAGAGACTGATTGAAGTTTATAGAAATAAATATGCAGCGAAGATCAAACGCTCCAGCCCTGTGGTGCTAGCACGGGAAATAACCCGAGCAAGGGAATCGTTTGGACTTGAATAATGGCAACAAAAGAACAGATGGAAATGATTACATTTTACTAGGTTATTTGGGGGATTAGGAGAGAAATTTCACAAGAGAACATTGTATTGTGGAAAGCCAAGTGATTGTGGTATACGCAAGAAGCAGAATTGTATAGTTGAAATGGCCTTTCCTTAGAGGTAGTATCCTATCTCTGGGGGCTCTGCATCTTTTTAGCTCATGTCCAACCATGCTGAAAAAAATACTATATTAAAATAATAAAACAACTCAAACTTTACGGATAAGTTAGTTAAGATTGCTAAATTAACCCTGTCAGGCTAAAATAAATCTTTATATGCACTCACACAGCATGTCAGCCTGGGTCAATTGATGTGTCAACCTGGCTCAATTGGTAGCACTCTCACCTTAGTTGAAAGGTTCCATGTCAGGACTTTGAACCCATATAGTCTATGCTGATACTCCAATGCGGTACTGGAGGTCTTATCATGATGCAACAGTGCTTAGATGAGACGTTCAACCTTCCTTTTTTAAAATTTTAATGTGCAGTACGGTATTTTGTTTCTTCTTTTCAGATCTCTGTAGGGCTCATGATGGATGTGCCTGCCTTACCTGTTTTTTACAGCGACATGAATGATTAATTCTCTATTCTTCTCCCCCAGATGATTTTATGAAGCAGACCCGTGGCATGCTCCTATATTACACCTTGAAAAATCCTTCCTTCCCAGAGTTTATTTTTACAACAGAGAGCAGTATCTTGTGCCTGGACATCCACAAAGTATATCCACATCTCATAGCTGTTGGCTTTTACGATGGGAGTGTTGCTGTTTATAATATCCATGAAAAAATAAATGTACCTTCTTACCAAAGCACATCAAAATTTGGCAAACACACTGATCCTGTCTGGCAGGTCAGTTTAATGCAATGGTGGCTAGATTCTTGTAAAGTATTAAGATTCACAATCTTTGCAGATGTACAGTTAGTCAAACATTTTAACATTTCAGCATCTATTATCCTGCTGGCACGACAGCTTTAATAGTATTTATTGCACGATGGTTTCACCAGATCACATCCAATCCACTGCATAGAACTTTGACAAAAAAAAGTATTTTGCAGGTTTGAGTGGAATTAATGGGGTCGGAGGAGAAATTGGCAGAATATGTTTTGCTCTACAATAAAAACTATTGCTTGTTCTCAGAACTACAATGAGGTGTCTGTTCCCTCTGTTTAGAGGGTTCTGGCCTACTCCATGTCTCCCACCCTCCCTGCACCACTATATTTGACTGTCAGCATAGGAAAATATTTAAGTCGCTAATCTGAAATTTAGATTAAAAGAATGCTTATGCAGTGACTAGAACAATGGGTCCAGCTATTTAATCAGTCACTCTAAAACACTAAAATAAGGACAAGTAGTGCTCATTAATTGTATAATGGAAAGGCAGATAACCAGCAGAATGAATATTAAGAACATTATTGAGGCTCATGTACAGATAAAAAATAGGATTGGGACTCACTCCTTGATGCCTTTCATATCCAGACTTTAATGTATTATGATCCTTGCATTTAATAGAGCATTTAATCACGTCATTAAGATGCCTCAAAGCACCTCACTGAATATACCGTGAAGTGAATTGACTATATTTTGTGGATGAAACATGGCAGCCAATTGCACATTGCAGTGTCCCACGAACAGTCATGGATTGAATAACCAAATTTGCTTTGGGTGGAGTGGGGAATTATTACTCCTGGAAAGCCAATTGAACCACTAGGTTCCGACATACTGCGAGGTAAACAGATTTATGTGGAACAAGGAAACTTGCCTAATTTGTTTTTTACATGATCAAATTTATTCTTAGCCACAAATTCTAGAAAGTCTAAATGGCCAAGCTAATACAATACAAAATTACATTTCTAAAGTGCCTTTCACATTGGGAGGACTTCCCAAGATACTGAACAATTAGGGATTAGGATGCAAGCTGTGGAAGGTTGGGATCGGTAAGGATGGAGGAGAGAGAGGGTGGCTAAAGGCACAGTCAAAGGAGGCCAAGGGACGGAGCAAAGCGAAGGGAATGTGGGATGGAGTTCCAGAGGTCGGGCCAGAGAGGCTGAAGGCCAAATGCAGAGCAATCTATATATTAGGGAGTTCATAGAATAATGAAAACATGGATTGTTTTCATTATTATGGAATAATTACAGCACAGAAGGAAACATTTGGCCCATGGTGTCTTCCCATTTGCTTGCTCTTTCCCCATACTCTTTAATATTATTTTCTTCAAATACATTTCCAAGTCCTTTTAAATATAATTCTCGATGTATTAAAGTTTAAACAACCTTAAGTGGTAATTGTTGTTTGGGGAATGAGTTATAATGGTAGTTTGTTAGCTTTATCAACCAGGGCATCACCGTCTTGGACATCACCATCACCGATAAAGCCATTTCATAGAATCATAGAATGTTACGGCACAGAAGGAGGCCATTCGGCCCATCGAGTCTGTGCCGGCTCTTTGACCGAGCAAGTCACTTTCGTTAACCCCAATCACCAGCTTTCTCCCCATAATCCTGCAAACCTGTCTTCCCCAGATACCTATCTAGTTCTCTCTTAAAAGCTGCTATCGAATCGGACCTCACTACCCTTTCAGGCAGATCATTCCAAATTCGAACAACTCGCTGAGTAATAAAATTTCTTCTAACCTCCCCTCTGCTTCTTTTGGTAGATATCTTAAGACTGTGATCACGGGTCACAGACACACCTACCAGCGGAAACAGCTTTTCCCTATCTAGCCTGTCGAAACCTTTCATGATCTTGAAGACCTCTATCAGGTCTCCGCATAACCTTCTCTGCTCTAATGGGAAAAGTCCTAACTTCTCCAGTCTGTCCTCATAGCTAAGGTTCCCCATTCCTGGTATAATTCTTGTGAATCTCCTCTGCACCCTTTCCAGTGCCTTAATGTCCTTCCTGAAATAAGGTGCCCAGAACTAGACACAGTATTCCAGTTGAGGCCTAACCAGTGTTTTGTATAGATTAACCATAACCTCCCTACTCTTATACTCTATGCCCCTACTAATAAAGCTCAGTACACCAAATGCCTTTTTTACTGCCCTGCTACCTTTAATGATTCGCTAATGATTCCCCTACTCAACCCTCTACCATCACCTACCTCCTTGGAAAAAAATATTTTCTCTCTCCACTGCCCTGGAGTCATCTGAACTTCTGCCCCTCTGGCTCTCGTAGACTGATTTACCCTTTTAATTCTCTTTTCTCCAAAACTCCCTCTCTATCCTTGACTCCCTTGCCCTCCTCACTTCCCAAACCGCTTCATAGTCCCGTAAAACCCCCTGATACACCAACCATCTTTGATCCCTCAAGACACAAGTGCGAGCCGCCAAACGAACCCAGACCCAATCCAAACTAAGGGTCCATTGGCAGATTTGACTGGATCAGTCCAAGATCTACTGCCCCGCCCTTGGCTCTGCCAAATCCTCCTTCTACTCCAAGATAATCTTGGGGGCCAAAGATAACCTTAGGCTTTTCTTCTCCACCACTAACCACCTTCTCCATCCACCTTCCCACACCTCGACATTCTATCCTTCAATTCCAACTGCGAGAAGATGCTGGACGATCTGTTCAGCTACCTATATTCCATCCACCACTACCCCCTCATCATCTCCTCCTCATGACCCACACCCCCCATCCATCCCCCCCATTTCTCCATCCTCCCTCACCTCCATCATCTCTAAAATGAAGACCACTATTTTCCCAACATGCAGAACCCCTAGAGATCAACCCCATCCCTATCTCTCCTAAACTCCCAGTTCCACCTCTTAGCTCCTAACCAATATCATCAACCTCTCCTTATCCACTGGCACCGTTCCCATCCCACTAAAAACAGCTGTCATCATCCCCATTTTGAATAAACCTTTCCTGGACCCATCTTTATTCTCCAGCTACCGCCCCATCTCCAAGCTCCCATTCCTCTCCAAGGCCCTGAATCAAGCTATCGCATCCCAGCTTCATTCTTTTCTTTCTCGCTATTCCCTATTTGATCCCCTCCAATCCGGCTTCCATGCTGCCCGTTGCATGGAAACAGCCTTGGTCAAAGTCTCCAATGACATTCTGAACATCTGCGGTCAGGGCTCTCTCTGCGTCCTTGTCCTCCTCGATCTGTCAGCCAGCCTTTCAGACATCGGGCTGGATGAGCGCAAATTTCTTGCAGCTGAATGTTGACAAGACGGAGGCCATACTCCTTGGCTCGCGTCACGGCTCCATTCACATGGCTCTCACCTCCTCCACCTTCCTGGCCAGCCCCTAAAACTCCCCGAACCCGTGCACAACCAAGGTGTCAGGTTCGACCCCCAACTGTCCTTTCTCCCCCACATCCGGTCCGTTACCAGCATTGCCTTCTACCACCTCCGACGGATCGCCTGTCTCCAGTAATACCTCACCCCAAAAGCCGCTGAAACCCTGGTCCATGCCTTTGTCACCTCTCGGCTGGACTATTGCAACGCCCTCCTCTCCGGTCTCCCCTCCACCACAATATCCAGCTAATCCAAAACTCTGCCGCCCACATACTCACCTGCTCCAAGCTTCGCTCCCCCATTACCCCAGTCCTTGCCAGACTTCACTGGCTCTCTGTCCCTGAGAGGATCGACTTCAAGATCCTCACCCTTGTTTTCAAATCCCTCCACTCCTCTGCACCCCCTACCTCTCTGATCTCCTCTCCCCCAACCCAGCACCCGCTGCCTTCGCTCCTCTGGGTCCAGCCTCCTCCATGTCCCCGAATCCTCCGCTCCACCCTCGGCGGCCGTGCCTTCAGCAACTATGCCCCGAGGCTCTGGAACACCCTTCCTCACTACCTTCGCCTCTCCCCCTCTCTTCCCAGTTTCAGGTCACAGCTAAAGACCTTTCTCTTCGACCGCGCCTTTGGTCACCTTTCTGCCCCTGGCTCGGTCCCGGGACCTGTTATTGTAAAGCGCTCTGAGACTCCGTCCGGCGTGGAGGGCGCTATATAAATCGAAGTTGTTGTTGTTGTTGTCGATCTCTCTGCTGCCTTTGCCGCTGTCAGCCACTCCATCCTCCTACACTGCCTCTTCTCTCAGCTCAATCTTTGTTGACCTGATCTTGCCTGGTTCGAATCTTACCTCTCTCACTGTATGCAGTTTGGCGCCACTAACAGATTGTCCTCCATCCCCCGTACCGTCACGTATGGTATTCCGCAGGACTCTGTCCTTAGCTAAGAGATGAAGGCTCTAGGACAGCACAATGTACAGTGATTCCCTAGAAAAAACACAGTTTACATGTTTACCTTCCCCTCTATCCTACTTTCCCGTACTCAGCATCCAACCCTGACCTTGTGAAGCATGCCAAAATATTACTTTACATGAATGGTGCTGCATAATTTCAAGTTGTTGTTGATTACTTTTGACTTATTCAAATTCAAGCTCCTTGTCCTCACTTTCAAGGCCTCCTGCGACCTCTCTGATCCAATAATAACAAAGCAACTCCATCCCACAATCCCTTTGACTTACTCCCTTGCCTTCTTCAAGACTGGTCTCAAGATCTTCCTCTTTGACTGTGCCTGCAGCTACCATCCTACCTCTCTGCCCTCCCTCATCTCAAACCTCCCCATCCATCATCCATGCTAGGGCCCTGATTACTGACTATTCAGCGTTTTGGGACATCCTCCCGACGTGAAAGGCTCTCTACAAATGTAATTTTGTTATTATTAGTATAATGGATGTCCATCTGCATCCTGACCAACCACCAGTTACAGATTTGTTCAGTTCTCATCCTTAGCATTAGCCAGTGAAATAAGTAAGTTTTCTATTCTGTGATAATAGGAGGTATTATTATTGTTTTCCTACCAAATATTATAATACTGTACACTGTGATCATTTTACAGGTAAACTGGCAGAAAGATGACCTGGACAACAATTTGAACTTTTTTTCTGTCTCATCAGATGGAAGAATTGTTTCCTGGGCTTTGGTTAAGGTAATTATTCTCTGCTACTTTCCTTTTATTGGAGTTGATGTTTACAATGTGATAGTTGATCATGCCAAGACACAGTTACATTACTTGGTGTGAGAACTGTAACGTGATCTGCTAATTAATACTGGTGACATTACTATGTTCGAAAATCCACTCCTGTCAATGTCCCAATGTCAATGTTCCAACGTGTCAGTGTTTGACTGCAGGTAAACATTCTCCAATTTAGTCAAAATGGGTTGAGTCTGAAGTCATCCATTTCAGCCACTGAACCAGACTGTAGCATTTCAGTATCAGCTTCACTCAACACATGTCATGTTTTTCACCTCTTTATCATAGAGTTTATAGAAGGTGTCACGATTCATCTGTGGAGTCACTGGTAGTTAATGTAGGCAGTTGCATGCTTCTAGCATTTTTAACATTGCTCTACAGTACTCTAACCACTGAGTTACAGAGTCCATTTATATTCATATATATATATATATGAATTCATACAATTTGATATAATATGAATTTATACCCAATTGCATATTGATATCAAATTGTATGAATTCATATTTATATGAATATAAATGGACTTTGTAGCTCAGTGGTTAGAGCACTTGCCTTGCAAGAGAGACCTGAATTTGATTTTGGGCAAGTTTCCTTACTCCACATGCCTCTGTTTACCAAGCAATAACTAGGAACCTAATAGTTTGTCAATTGGCGAATAGCTTTTCTGGGGGTAATAATTCCTTCATAAAATAAAATAATTATATTATAATTATAAAAAATATAATAATTAACTGAGGTTACGAGGAGACCTAATAGAGGTTTTTAAGATCATGAGGGAATTCAACAGAGTGAACAAGGAAAAACTGTTTCCACTGGTGGGTGTATCAGTGACTCGTGGTCACAGATTTAAAATAAATTCAAAAAGAAGCACAGGGGAGGTAAGGAGAAATTTTTTCACTCAGCAAGTTGTTTGAATCTGGAATGCATTGCCTGAAAAGGTGGTGGAGGCCGATTCGATAACAACTTTTAAAAGAGAGGTAGACATTTATTTGGGGAGGACAGGTTTGCGCAGTTATGGGGAGAGAGCTGGGGAGTGGGATTAAATTGCTCTTTCTAAAGAGCCGGCACAGACTCGATGGCCTCCTTTTGTGCCGTAAGATTCTTTTATTCTATGATCACTTCAATCCACGACTGTTTTTGGGACACTGCTATGTGCAAATGGCTGCCGCATTTCACCGACAAAACATACAACATACCATGGAGTCCTATAGCTCAGTTGTTAGAGCACTCGTTTTATAAGCGTGAGACCTGTGTTCGAATCCAGGCAGATCAGGATGAAAGCTTGGGCTGGTTTCCTTACACCATATGCCTGATAATAATCTCTCCAAAAAAGCACAATAATAAAATTGGCCATTTCAATCCACAACTGTTTGTGGGACACTGCTGTGCACAATTGGCTGCCACATTTCACCCACAAATATACAGTCAATTCACTGTATAGTATATTCTGTGAAGCACTTTGAGATGTCTAGAAGATGTGAAAAGCGCTATATTAAAATTCAAGGATTATTATTATAAAACAGTCAATTTGCTTTACGTTTATTAATGAATGCTGCATATTTAGAAGTTGCATAATGAGTTAGAAGTTGTTGTGAAATGAAGTTACTCTGGGCTGTCATTTAACTGTTGTTGAACAGATACAGAATATTTTGTTCTTCTTGCCTTCTGCTTAGCGAGATCCATCAGGATCAATTTCAAGGGAACTTCATATCTGAACTGAATAATATAAGCAGTAATTATCCTTGCATTTGATATAGTGCCTTTTCAAGTCTTCGAGACGTCCCAATGAATGGTTGGGTCTGGCACCATACCATCTAGCAGATCTCCTGATTGACTGCAGTCCTCTTGGGAAGCATAGTTTAGAAGAGCTAGAATTACAACAGGTCCTCATGCCAACACAGCTGACTTCTGGAAAAGACTTTGAATACCATAAGTGTTATTTTAGCTGCCATTGCCAAAACGAACACCCTCTTTATCCCTGCAAAATAATGTAACAGCATTATTGTCATTTACTGATTATTTTCCTTGGAGGGAGATAAGTCTCTGTGGAGTTGAGCTCACTCCAATATTATATGGAGCAATGGAATGTCTGAATCTGAGGCATTCTCTATAACCACTTTATGAGCTAGTTGTGTGTGCAGTCTTCCAAGGCACTACATCAGCAGGACCTGGAGGGGCAGATCACAATGGTTAAGCTTTTATTATACTGTAATTTCATTAGAGGCCATAGAGATTTCTCCTATCAGTCAGGCATTTGACAAAAGTGGGATCCAACGTATGCTGGGGCAGGGATTCTGCCCATGCTTCTGTTCATTTTGCGAGCAAAAGAATGATCTTAGTTGGACAAGCAATGGTAAGCTTTCCAGACATTGTTTTCAATAACACATTTGGTGTTTTTGATTGGTTAAACCCCAGCAATAGCCCAATGCAAACTTTTGGTTCCCAATCAACTTAACGCCTATTACTCTCCGGAACAAGGTAAATAGAAAATGCACATTTCATTCCAAACAGAGAAAAGGATGTGTACATATGTGGAACTCAGTCTAGTTTGGATATTCTTATGCATGGTGATGGCTTTCTGCATATATTAGACCCCAACTAACTTTAAAAAGAATTATATCTTGAAATACAATTCACAGGGATTTGCTCCAAATCTGAAGCAAATCTGAATCCTCTGTGATGGGGGTGGCCATTGGGACCAACCTATGAATGTGTGGTTTGTTATAGCCACCTCGATACTGAAACATTTGCTCCTCATTTTTTCACCCACAAATATAGTCAATTCACTTTACTGTATATTCTGTGAAGCGCTTTGAGACGTCGATAAGATGTGAAAAGTACTATATCAAATGCAAGGATTATTATTTTAGTTTGGTAAATGGCAGTAACCATAATTAATGATGTATTTTCTTGTTAAACTCAGGAAGAGCTTGTTCATACAGATGTCATCAAGCTCATAATACATGGACTCTGCAAGGATGAACTGGAAAATATGCAGCTAAAAATTGTGGGTAAGCCTATGTGATCATTTCAGTGGAGGCCATATGGGCTTCTCCCCCTACCTTGCAGACACTCAAGAAAGTAGGGCGAAAATGGATAAATTACTCAACCGTAGCCTATTTTCATAGACCCACTGGGAAATAAATCATGAAAATTTCTGGAAACATATCTTCTTCCCAAAAAAAACTGTCAGTTCAACATATCATGTGATACTCCTACGAAATCGATGCTTTGGTAG
Source organism: Hydrolagus colliei (assembly GCA_035084275.1). Lineage (NCBI taxonomy): Eukaryota > Metazoa > Chordata > Chondrichthyes > Chimaeriformes > Chimaeridae > Hydrolagus > Hydrolagus colliei. The sequence continues at coordinate 148,777,978 of CM068742.1, forward strand.
AATTTGTGAAGTTTTGTAGCTCAGTGGTTAGAGCACTCGCCTTACAAGCAAGAGACCTGGGTTAGATTCCAGGCCAGGCGAAACCTTCGGCAAATTTCCTTACCCTACATACCTGATAATAATCCCTCAAAAAACTACTAACAAATTGGTCACTCAGTCTATGACTGTTTGTCAGACACTACTGCGCACAATTGGCAGCTTTGTTTCGCCCACATATATAGTATATTCTGTGAAGTGCTTTGAGACGTCTAGAAGATATGAAAAGCGCTTTATTAAATGCAAGGTTATTATTATTAATCTTTTAAAAATCGAATTCGGCCTTCACTGTGTTAGCCTGGAAAGCAAGGGAGGGAAAGGCAGAGAGAGGCACAGAAACATTCACAAACAAAATTCACTGCTACTAGATCATTCCTACAAACCTTTGTTTCCAGGAAAGCCATTCTCTCTATCACCAATTGGGGGATGGACCCTCTTCTTAGCTGATCATATCTTCCTTTAGGCTTCTTATTGTTTTCTTTGTTTGTAAAATACAGTTTGCCCAAGAAAAGAAGAATGTCTTGCAGCGCAAGGGTTAAAACTACACAATATTAATCCATCCAGATTTATCTGCACTAGAGGGAAACAGAAGCCACTGGAGTCTGTGACCTTGTTTATCTTCTCTGCATTTTTTGCTAGACTGTGGAACCTCCTTTGATTTCCACATAGAAGATGACAAGATGTTTCTCGTGGGCACAGAAGATGGCAAAATACACAAGGTAAGATGACTTTAGGTATAGCCATAAAACAGACAACAGTTCTTACATATCAACATAAAATTGGTCATCAAAGTTGGCAGAATGCTGCTTTGCTTCTAGATATTGTAGATTTTGCAAAGAGGTGTCAAATTACAATATTTATATGAAAATCTTAGTGACACAAATAGGAGAAGTGGATAATCTGTTTTTCTCTCTTCTCACCACAAAAGCTGGAAATTAGTTGCCAGTGGGCTGAAGTTCAGTCAGCGTTATGCATCACATCTTTAGGTGATGCACAATTAAATCATATTATGAGACTATATCAGTAAAAGTATAATGCTGACTGGAATTTTAGCCCATTGATTTCCCCATCAGTACAAGTGAAAATGACCTACAATTGCACTTGAACACTTTTGTGACTTGAATCTGCAAATTCTGATCTTTTCGATTCCTATTATAGAGCTTGGAAAGAAGTCATTTTAAAGAAAAAGTTGTACTGCATACATATCTTCTTGTGCTATAAATGATACTGCTTTTGTTTTACATTTTGCACCCGCAAATATAGTCACTTCACTTAGCAGCATATTCTGTGAAGTGCTTTGAGACGTCTAGAAGATGTGAACGGGCTATATTAAATGCAAAGATTATTATTTATTATTATTATATTGAAGAACTGTTGTTGGTTCGCAGACTATTGTCTGGCATGTCATCAAGGCTAAAAAATAGAAGAGAAGCAAAGTATTGGGAATAATATAAGAACATAAGAATTAGGAGCAGGAGTAGGCCATTTGGCCCCTTGAGCCTGCACCGCCATTTAATAAGATCATGGCTGATGTATTCTAGCTCCACCTACCCGCCTTATCCCCATATCCCTTAATCCCTTTATCCATAAGAAATCTATCAATCTCAGTCTTGAATATGTTCAACGACTGAGCATCCACAGCCCTTTGGGGTTGAGAATTGCATAAATCCACTACCCTCTGAGTGAAGAATTGTTTTCTCAACTCAGTGCGAAAGGGCTGACCCCTAATCTTCAGACCATAACCCCTGGTTACAGTTTCTCCAATCAGGGGAAACAGTCTCCCACTATCTACTCTGTCATGCCCCTTAATAATCTTATAGGTTTCTATAAAATCACCTCTAATTCTTCTATATTATAGAGAATATAGGCCTAGATTGCTCAACCTATCCTCAGAACTCATTCCCCTCATCCCAGGTACCAACCTAGTGAATCTACATTGTACCCACTCCAAGGCAAATACATCCTTTCTTAGATAAGGAGGCCAAAACTGGACACGGTATTCCAGGTGTGGTCTCACCAGGGCCCTATCCAGCTGCAGCAAAACTTTCCTACTCTTATATTCTGATCCTTTTATAATGAACGTCAACATACCATTAGTCTTCCTAACTGCTTGCTGTACCTGCAAACTAACGTTTTGTGACTGGTGTAGCATATAGCACAGTACTAAGTCCACCGCCAAATCCTTGTCAGGATTTTGGTTCACTGGTTAAGGACATGTCCTCGGGAAGCATAGCATTGCAAATAGTGTTCAAAGGGTGAAGGGCTAAGTGAAGTGTGGATGCTGATCTGCCAGTGCCTGAGGTGCTGAGGACTGACATGAGCCTCAGTCTTGCTGATATTCATCTGTAGAAAGTTGGCTCTCATCCAGGACTTGATGTCTGACAGATAATTTGTCAGGACGTCAGTTGTCCTGGAATTTAGGGTGGAGGCAGAGAGATAGAGTTGGGTGTCATCCGTATATACAGCATGTGGAAGTTAACCCTATGTCTGTGGATGATGTCACCGAGGAGACGCATGAAGAGGTTGAAGACCACAACTGCATAAAGGAAAACTGGCATAACCTTATACAGTAGAAGCCCGTTTATCCGTGACTCGATGCACCGGCACTTCCGTATAACCGGCACACCAAAAAAAAGGTTCCCATTCGATAAACCGGAACTTATCCGGAACAATAGCAGTGGAGCCTTTGTAAATGCATAAATAATAACATAACAACAGAATACTGCATTGGCACTCACCGTCAAAACCACTCTCCCGTGCCCCCAACCCCGCTAGTAGCTGCTGTGCTTGAATCCATGATGCTGCGGTTGAGGTTTACAATCCAGCGACTCCTCCCAAAATGGAGCACGCCAAGCGGGCAAAACAAATGGAGTGCGTATGACTTTAAAGTCATACTAGCGGCAAGCCGATAACGCTAGCCGATAACCCACATTGTCGCGCAGGTGCAGTATTTCGGTTTGCCGCTAGTAGAGTCTAGGGCTTCGGCTTGCAACTAGTAAAGTCACTTGACTTTAAAATCGCGCTGCCGTTTTTTTGATCCGCCTGGCGCCCCCCATTCAAAAAAGGATCGCTAGACTGCAAACCCCAACCAGCAAAGGTGAGAAGCGCAAGAGAGCAGCCCCAACAACAAGCACCAACACAACATTCTGTCACTATCTGTTATTACTTAGTCAGGTGTCTATGGTGTGTGTTAAATGAACTTAATTTTTTTGCTGTGGGTTTTCAGCCGCGGACCGCCCGAATATCTGGCAGGTCTCACGGGTGCCGGATAACGGGCTTCTACTGTAGAATGTCTTTTTGTTTTGCTACATTAGTGTTTTATATTTTTTAAAAACTCAGCTTTCACTTTGCTGACTCCTTTAAACTCAGGTCAACACTCAAGTCTTTATTCAAATGAAAACAATTTGAATTATTTTCACTTCTCTTCCCACCTTATTGATTTCAGATACAGTACATTTCTTGTTGTGCTTTGTAAACAGATTTATTTCTCTTTGCCGTATGAACCTGACGGTGTTGTCCCATGTAGATAAAATATGGAAATTGCATCAATTTGCTGTACTTTCTAAAATTATTCAGAATTTAGTAACTTATCTTCTTTCTCATGTAAAACGCATTAGCTGAGAAATAAGCAAAAAACTTGATTTCAGCCTTGCTCAGTTCTGCTTACAGCCTGGGCAGTAACTAAACAGACTGCTGTCTCCTTCATAACTTTGAGTGTAATTATATAGATTTCAAAGATAATATAGCTATGTTTCTCTTACAGGGATTTTGGCTGTGAGTATTTGGGGATGTCATCCCACTAGGTACATTACACTGCTATTTGCAACCTATTAGTTAATAATAATAATCCTTGCATTTGATATAGCACATTACCACCATGGTGAGATGTCTCAATGCGTTTCACAGAATAATAATAAAAAAATAATGGTTGCATTTGACACAGTGCCTTATCATATCATCGAGAAGTCCCAACGCGCTTCACAGAATACACTGTAAAGTAAATTGAGTGTATTTTGTGAGCGAAATGGTTGCAGCCTCCTTCCCCATCTCCCTTTTCAACTGTGCTTACGGTCACCACCCCATTCCTCTAGCTCGATGCCATGGTGAACCATTGTGAAGTGATCTGAGACGCTACAACAACAACAAAACAACAAAATGACATTTACAGAGTGCCTTTCACGTCTGGAGGACGTCCCAAGGCGCTGAACAGTCAGTTTGGGACCCGAGCAAGGGAGGAGGGGCGGGAGAGATTTAGGAGGGGAGGGAGAGAGTTGGGAGGGCAGCAGAAGGCATGATCAAAGAGGAGCTACACTGTGTGAGGGGCGCTGTAGACAGTAAATGCTAATTTCTGTAATAATAAGCTCTCAACCCATACTGCTTGATGAGTTAACAGAAAAGTAGTACTATAAAAAGAGACGCAATAATAATAATCCTTATTACATCTTCTAGATGTGTCAAATTGCTTCACAGAATATACTATAAAGAGAATAGACCGCATATCTTGTGGGTGAAATGCAGCAGCCAATTGAGCACAGCAGTGTCCCATGAGCAGTCATGGGTTGAGTGACCTATTTAAAAAAAAAGAATTATTAGCCCTGGAAAAACGATCTGCCAATCAGTTAACAACCAGGTTCCTACTTACTGCTAGGTAAGCAGTGGCATGCGGAGGAGGCAACTTGCCCAATGTTTCACCCTTTGACTTAACAATCTTTGCATTTGATATAGCACTTTTCACATCTTCTAGACGTCTTAAAGCGCTTCACAAAATACACTGACATCAGAAACATAGGAAGAGGATTATCATAGATTTTGCCTGACCTTCTAGTGGTGTTGGTATTGATGTATTGGTCAAATTCCAGACAAGTTCTTACAGCTGGTCTTGCAAGCTGCTGCTCATACTGTTATTCCATGAATTTGACAAGTCCTATGTCGAATTCATGGAATAACAGCATGAGCAGCAGCTTGCAAGAGTTGTAGCAAACTGGAGAAATCTATCTCATTGAAAATAGTTTTAAGATCTTGATAACAAACATTGTAAGTGCAACAAGTTTTTAATGTCTGTATTTGATAGATCAAGATTGTTGTTGAATCAAAGTATGGTTTCAATTATCTTTTCCAGATAGTTTTCTTATGGGAAAATAGTGTTTAAAAATGAAATAATAGTTCCTATTATTTGTCCCCTCCATGTTTTTCCGAATGAAGTATTGTAAACATTTCAAAAACAAAATGAAGTCCTCAATCATGATGAAATTGTTATTTAATTCTCCTTCTTGCATCATCCTGAATTTAAAATATCACTCCAGATTAGCATTTGGTTTTGTATCTGGGGCATAGTGCACTAATGCATTGTGCCACTAGGCAGCACTATAGATGTATTTGTGTCCCATCACTTAAAGGTGAGTTGATCTTGAATGTACCTATTTTTTTCAATTGAATTAAATCTGATAGTTTCTGGTAAATTCACTTGCATTGCATTCTTTATTGAACCATTCATCTCAAACCCAAGTGTGGCCAAACATGTAATTTGGTGCACCTCTTTATATTTTTATCCATAATAATAAAAATCCTTGCATTTGATATAGCGCTTCTCATATCTTCTACACGTTTCAAAGCACTACACAGAATATACTGTAAAGTGAATTGACTGTGGGTGAAGCGTGGCAGCCAACTGCACACAGCAGTGTCCCACAAACAGTCGTGGATTGAAATGACCAATTTATTATTGTTTTTTTGAAGGATTATTATTAGGAATGTGGTGTAAGGAAACTTGCCCACGGTTTCGCCCTGCCTGGCATCGAAAACAGGCCTCACCCTTGTTAGGCAAGTGCTCTAACCACTGAGCTGCAGGACTCCTTGTTTCCTGAAAGTCTATATGAATGACAACCATAGACTCTCTTATCTACCGTTTTAGTGATCTCAAAAAATTCAGACACAATGTACTCTTCACAAACCCATGCTGACTCTCTGACTAGCTCATACCTGTACAACCAGGTTACTTCATAAAGGACAGAACAATACATTGATAAGAATTGTTGCACATTTTATCTTGTTTACATTATATACATTATTAAATTATATTTTTATTTAAATAATATGAAGGTATATAAAAGAGAGGAGCATTTCCCCCAAAATATCATTCCGCTTTATATTGTTACCAGACATATATTTAATGAAGAACAGTAGAAGCTAGTAGAAGCTAGTTTTCCCTAGAATGCAATTAATTTATCAGGTTCTACTTTGTAATTGAGAAGTAAAAACAACAGTTCTTAAGATTCTGTATAACCGGAATTTTCTTAGCATTTGCTGTTTATAATCTTCAGCTGAGGTGTGAATAAAGTACGTATAGCAAAATCAATATAATATTTCCTGGAATGACATGTTAATATTTTCTTAGTCAAGTAAAGGTACTTTGGCATATTGTTGACTGAGTCACTCTTTCTGGTTTGATAAATATTGGCTATTACCTTGAAGCTGAATGTGAACAAGAAGGAAGTCATGCTCCTTGGCTCCCGTCAATGTTTTCACTCCTGTGGATTTGAACTCCTCCAGCTCCTAGTCTCTTTCTTAGACTCATGGAACCAATGCGCAATCGAGCCATCTGGTTCGACTCCCAGCTGTCCTTCCTCCCACACATCTGGTGCTTAATTGAACAGGATCACTTTCCTCCACCTCTGCTGTATTGTCCACCTCCAACCGTACCTTACCCCAAATGCAGACGAAACACTCATGCATGCGTTCGTCCACGTCCTGCCTGGACTACTCAAATGCACCCCTCGCCGGTCACCCCAGTTTTATTATTCAAAAAATCCAACTCATGCAGAACTGAGCTGCCTGCATACTTAACTGAACCAAACTCATTGGTCCAGTTAAGCTCCATTTCACCAGTTCTGGCCAGGCTGAACTGACTCCCCATCATCAAACAGATTGACTGTAAGATTTTTGTGTTCAAAATCCATTCACTCACTGGCATTGTTTCCGACGTGAAAGGCGCTCTATAAATGTAATTTTGTTGTTGTTATACAGTTTCCAGTTCAATATCTAAAAATATCCAGGCATTGTATGTTCCATCATCCGAAAGAATCCATGTATCATGGCACGTCCAATTCTATTACAGCACATCCAATTCGATCCCTCTTCTTCAATTTCTTCTAGGTCTCATTTCTTCTGATTCTCTTCCAAATCGATCTTTCCAAATCGATCTGTGTTTATACAGTTTATTAGGTAACCTTTTACCTATTGTATTTTGCAAGATAGATCCTTTGTGAAAAAAAGCAACACAGTTCTCTTTCCAGGTGCAGACCATTTTACCATGAGAAAATTACTGATAAGGGCTGAAAACAGTTTCTTGTTTATCTACAGTCTTTTATTTCTTCTGTGAAGCTAGTCACAACCAGCTCCCCTGATATGTGATTGTTCATATGTATCATATACATATATATATCACTAATATAATTTGAGATATTATTTAACACATTGATTACAGAATCTTACAGAACCAATAAAGCAGAGCTTAGTAGGTTTACGACAGGAAGCTTTAAATTTCGCAACAGATACCTTTGCCTCAAAAGCTTTCATAGTCTGACAGAAATGAGCACAAGAGATACAGACATAGAAAAATGGTAATTTGGACCATCAATTGCACTCCCTGTAATGACTCACACATCAATACTGCCCTTGATCTGCTTAATTGATTTTGTCTCTGTCTCCCAATGGAACCAATAAATAGGTAAGACAGCCAAGAAAAGAACATTTTAATTTCTCCTGACACTTTCCCTCCCAGACATTGATGTTGATTTTTATTTTTCCCCTCCTTAACAGTCATTCCACTCTGAATTTCACCTGTATTATATTTTAAAAATCTATATTCCTAGATGAACATGTGTAAAGGTTTGAACACACTTATGGTCTATTTTAGTATCTAATTTTGTCACGGCCAAAACTCTTGTGCGTACTATTAATCCTTGATAAAAGATGTGTATTTTTTCAAATCTAGTTCTAATTCTGCTTGAATTGTTTAGGGTTCACAAAGAAGAAGAAAATAATTATTTTTGGATAGATCTTTCAAAATGTTTCCACAAAATCATGCAAATCGACAAGTGTATTAGGATGTGATGGGATCTAGTGTACTTCAAACAATAGACAAGTAGTTTTAGCATTCAGTCTCTGTGATTCTACAAAGTTGCTTAGAGAGGCAATAACATTTCCCATGCACCTTTTTATCTAATTACTGTATATAGAGTTACATAGTGGATACAGCACGGAAATAAGCCATTCATCCCAAACAGTGTTTATGCTCTACACAGGCCCCCCACCCTCCTGTTTTACTCTCCTATAATAGGAGTCCCTAAATTAGAAACAAATAATTTGATGAAATGAAATAAATGAGTATAATGTGAGGCAAATTTACTATGTCATTTAGCTTTTGTAGCTGGATTTCGTGTGAATATTTTCACAAAGGATTTCCTGTGATTTTTTTGCAGCCATGGCATGCTAACAATAAGTGTGATATGTGGTAGCGATTCTGGGGTGTAAGCAAGCGTATAACACAGGAACATTTATGCCTCCAAATTAAAATTCAACCTCAAAAAATGGTAAACCATGCATCCAATTGAATTAATTTACACAAAGTGGTGAGTATGTGGGATAGGGAGGCGATGGGGACATATTATATCAGAAATTCAGGAGGGAATTATATAGTTCTTTGGCAATTAAATAATTTGTGTGGTATGAGAAATAGAATAATGTAGGACTATTCTTTTTTTCACTTTGAGGGAGACTGGATATCCCAAATGGCCTATTCTGTATGCTCATGTTATCAAATGTGAGGTCGTAAGGCATTAGGGAAATAAGTTGATAATGAATTTCTTTAATATTCCTGTTTTGCTTGATAACTTTATAGAATCAGAAAAAATTGCAGAGCAAAAGGAGGCCATTTGGTCCATTGAATCTGCACAGGCTGTCGGAGAAAGGTGTTTGTTCAATCCCACTGTCTCACCTTATTCACATAACGCCTTCAAGCTTCTTCAAGCTTCAAGGACTCTGCTTCCATTACCACTCAGGGTATTCCATACCTCAAGAACTCTCTGATTCTTAATTTTTTTTTCCTAAAATCTCCTTTTGCTCTTCTTATGACAATCTTGTAACTATGTTCCCTTAGTCACTGACCTCCCTTCCAGTGGATTTAATCTCATCCTTTTTGAGGAGAAATTCCACAAGCAGTATACTCATCATCTTATTTGCTGTCAGCCACTAATGGGATTTCCCATTACAATGGCTAATTAGCCAATGTGTTGTCCATAATGCTCACAGAATTTTTACTCATTCAATCGTTAATCTTTTGTAACACACTTCCTCTCCAGAACGTGCATGATCCTACAAAGAAAGTTAAACACTGGCTCAGTAATGTTATTTTTCCATTGTCTAGTGCTCTAAATCGTATTCAAGCCACTATCTGGATACGTTTGAGGCTCATCACATGGCAGTGGATACTGTGAGGTGGAATCCATTTCATCCACAGGTTTTCATTTCGTGCAGCTCAGATTGGACAGTGAAGATATGGGATCATAATATAAGGTAAATAAAATACAAAAAAATGTGGCCTCAATACTGAGTCACTGGGGTAAATCAGAAGGTTGTGCATTCAAGCCCCACATTAGAATTGGACTCGTATTATCAAAGCTGACACTGTAATGCAGTACTGCGGGGTGTTGCATTATCGGAGTGCCCTCCTTCAGATAAAATATTAACCCAAGTTCCTGTCTGTCTATTTAGGTGATCGTTAAAGATCCAAAGGCACTATTTAAAAGGTCAAGGGAGTTTCTATAAATAAAATTGGTCACTTGCTGCATGGCTGTTTGTGGTACATTGCTTTGTGCAATTGGCTGCCACGTTTACTTGCAAATACACATTCACTTCATAGTAAAATCTTTAAAAGCACTTTGGGATGTCCCCCAGACATGAATGCTTTATACCAAATGGAAGGAGTATTATTATTATTGTTATTATCAATATTATATTGTCACAGAAATGCCATCCCAATGGTTTAATGTAGATCCAATACTGGGGATGGTAAATTTACTGAAAGAGGTAAGTTTACTAATCAGAAATATGTTGAGCTGTTTGTTGTAAGAGCTGAGCCTACTCAAAATATCCCAAAGTGACACTGTGGAATTGTAAATAATGCCCATCATGCATATTTCTCTTTCAGCACTCCAATGTTCATATTTGATCTTCATTCAGCTGTTGGAGATGTTGCCTGGGCCCCATACTCTTCTACTGTTTTTGCTGCAGTTACTTCTGATGGCAAGGTAAAAAAAAAACACATCAGTGACCAGGGTAATGGTACAGTTTGTGATGCAGTAAAATACATGTTTGCTTAAGTGTAAATTTTCTATTCTTAATATCTTCTATTTTGTCAACACCTTAAGAACGATTACAGCTCAAATGTTTTTGGAAAATAAATGGGTCTTTACTTTTAAAATCATTAAAGCTTCTTCCAGTGTTTTGGCCAACGATCTCCTGAATAAGAATTTGATCATTCACTTCATGGCTGTTTGTGGGTCATTGCTGAGCGATAACTAGCTGTCATTTTCGATTACAAAATAGTTACTGCATTTTATAAAATATCATGAGAAACACTTGAAATATCTTAATAATGTGATCAGGCACTTTACCAAGTATTAACAACAATAACTTGCAAGTTTATATAGTGCCCGTCACGCAGGGTAGCACCCCAGAGAACCTGATAATGACAGAGCATGAAGCCGAGCCGGGGGAGGGGGAGGTGATCGTAGGCACGGTTGAAGTGGACGGTCTTCAGATGCGACCTGAAGATGCCAAAGAAGGGGGCAAGATGGAGGGATTGATGGAGTGTGTTCCAGAGTTTTGGGACTTAGTGGCTGAAAGTACGGCCACTGATTGTAGAATAGTGGGTACAAGGGGCAAGCAGGAGGTCAGAGTCAGTTGAGCAGAGGCACGGATGGTGGGCTTGGGGAGTAAGCAGGTTGGAGAGGAAGGGAGGTCCAACAGCATGAATGCATTTGACGACTAATGTGAGGATCTTGAAATTGATCCTTTTGATGGTGGAGAGCTAGTGGAGCTTGGCAGGAACTGGTGTGATCGTGGTGCACAATTTAATGTGGGTGAGTATGCAGGTGGAGAAGTTTTGGATTAACTGGACTTTGTGGATAGTGGAGCTAGAGAGACTGGCGAAGAGGGCATCTGAGCAGTTGAGACAGGTGGTGATGAACACATGGACGAGGGTTTCGGGACTATTATTACGAAGTCAAGTATGATGCAAAATGTCAATCAAATTCTGTGTTCCCATGAACTGTTGTGGTAATGTAACACACTTTTAAGCAAGAGTAGATCTAAATCACCAATTCTGCTGTTGAAGCGAGGGAATATATACATAATTTGCTTATTTCTCCCTTTGTGGTGTCCAATAATCCAGTAAAATTTTATCATACAGTCAATGGCTGTTTGTGGGACATTGCTGTGTGCAAATTGACTTTTGCATTCGCCGACAAACACACAGGTACTATACATGTGGGCATCTGTAATGTATTGCTTAGAAAACTCGCCTCACAAGCAAGAGGACCTGTGTTCAATTCCTGAGCATGGTGAAACGTTTGATAGAAAGTGTTGAACCATCTTGTGTTTACTTTTGATAACAATATATTTTCTTCGCTCTTGTTTCTTTTCATGCTGTGGCTTCTTCTCCATAGGTTATCCTTCAAATACCAATGGATTGATACACAGGAAATTCAAGGGTGTGTGGGGGGGGGGGTGGGGGGGGTAGGCGGGTGGGGGGAGATCCTAAAACTTTGAGTTTATGACTGCTTTCCACTCAGAAAACATTTACTTGTTTAATTGACAAGCACGGACTCATAAATGGAGATGTGCATATTATTTTAGGTAGACTTCCTACAGGCAATCTTAGTGATTCACTAATTACACAATGTAGAGATCTAACTGAATTCATTTGGTAAAGGAACATTCCAGCACAATGACTAACAGAAAGAGCATAACTGTACAGTGACAGTAGTATTAATAGTAATAATTTTTTATTTTTTAAAGAAGTACAAGACCTAGATATGAATCAAAGTTACAGCTGGTTGACTAACAGATCTGAAAGTGGAAACAGAAGCTCTCATAATATCAGCACAAAACCAGTCTGTTACGAAAATAAATCCTTAAAAGAGAAACATCAATCCAAAATGACGAATACGTCATCAAGCACCAGTTTGATATTGATGTAAATAAATAGATGTTGATGTAAAGACGAACTGGTATGAATGAACATTAACCAGCAAAAGTAACATTAAAAAAATTTCAACAATCTGGGGCTCACAATTACATACAGATAGAACATTAATCTGCAACAAGCCAGATATTATTCTAACAAACCAAATAGATTGTACATGTAGTATTATTGATCTGGCTACCCAAGTGATAACAATGTAAGAAATAAGGAAGAATAAGAGGAAATATATTGTTCTACAATTTGAATGTGGACGGATGTGGCAGGATAAAATAAACATGGTTTCTATAATCATTGGTATAATAGTAATCCTTACTACCGTATTTATGTAGCACCTTTCATGTTGGGAGAATGTCTCAAAGCATTTCACAGGATAAACTGTAAAGTGTAGCGACGCTACTTTGTAAGCCAATTCAGCAGTCAGTTAGCACTCAGCAGTGTTCCACAAACAGCCATCAAGTGAATAACCAAATGAAAAAATTATCCTCAAAAGCAAAATGATTACAAAATGAATGACTCAGATTACCATAGATTTGCAAAGGATGGAACAAAGGGCAAATAACATTTATTTTAAGTGTTCCCAAAGACCAAAGGATATAACACAACGCTTAATAAAGGTTATTACTCACCCAGGCGACAAAGCTCTATTATCAAACACTTTCTACAAGGATATCAATAATTTAATATTCGATAACTCAAATACTGGTATTAGCATTCACATTCACTTATCTTCCGGGGTGGGGGAGAGGAGGGGATGTAAGCAGGGTCTTCTTGGAGCTGAACTGTTTCCAAGATGACATAACAATAATAGTAATTCTTTCATTTGATATAGTGCTTCTCATGTCTTCTCACGTCTCAAAGCACTTCACAGAATATACTGTAAAGTGAATTGACTGTATACATGTGGGTGAATCGCAGCAGCCAATTGCTCACAGTAGTGTCCCACAAACAGTCCAATTTATGACCAATAAATTGAAATGACCAATTTATTATTGTTTTTTCTGAGGGATTATTATTAGGCCTATGGAGTAAGGAAACTTGCCCAAGGTTTAGCCCTGCCTGGAATCAAACCATATTTTGTCATGTGGATATCAGATGTTGTACTTGATACGTTTAACAGTGGAAAAATCTCTTAAATTAATTGCCTTTTGACTTAAAGCAAATAATTCAGGCAGACAAAAGAACACAATCCCTATTCTCATGTATGCCAGAAATAGTTAGCAAATGTGCCCATGTCAACCCTCACTACTTCAACCCTAACAGGCTCAGATTCAGCATTACACATAAAGACTGCAGAGAGCTTTCCTAGTGGATAGTGGGATAGAGACTGTTCTTCATGAAGATGATGGATCAAAGTTGACAATGTCAAAATCGAGCCATCCCTCAGTGGCAGTCTTGGTATTGCAGTTCCTGAGCTATTGAGTGGTGGGGGGTGGAGTGAAGGTTTGCAGTATTCCAGGGCACTGCTACTGACAGCACAATCAAGCCAGGCTCATCTCTCATCTTCAGAACTTGGAAGGGCAGAACAGTAACTGATGATAGGTATTCTTCCCACTCAACTCCTTTTAACCCTGCAAGCCAAAGCCCTAATAGGTAGGGGCTGGACGAATTGCAGGAAAGCTTGCTAGACTGTATTTTCAATGGCAAGCTGTACTTTGTTTTAATTGGATAAATTCCAGTAGTACAACAACAAACAACAACAAAATTACATTTGTAAAGCACCTTTCATGTCGCCTTGACTCGAAGCAACCTATGCCAAATATTCTTCAGAATTAGGTAAGCAGGGTGCCTCCCTTCAGGGAGAGAGTGCACATTCCATTATAATAAATATCTCTGGAATTTCCATGTGTAGGTGGGATGCATTGAGTTCTCAATTTAATTTGGATACTCTTAAGCATGATGATGAGGTTACGCATGTGTCGGACTCCTGGCTGCCAAAATAAAATTGCTAGCATATTGTAAACAGCACATGTTAGAACATTTAAGGGCATCAGTGACAACCTAGACACATTACAGTAGATTTTTGTTAACCATTAACAACAAATGACATATGTTGGCAAGTGACATAAATAGCCTGTCTCAGTTGGTAGCATTCTCATGTATGAATCAGAAGTTGTGAGTTCAAGCCACACATTGGGACTATGAGCTCATCATCTAGGCTGGCACTCCAGTACAGTTAAGGGAAGCAATCTCTTGTTGCATTTGACAATCTTTGGGTGGGACGTTAAACTGAGGTCTCATCTTACAGGTAAGTTCAGGTGGATGTTAGAGAACCCATACCACTATTTGAAAAGAGGAAAGAGTTTCACCCAGTGTACTGGCCAACAATCCCCCTCAAAAAATTGTTTTTTCACTTCAACAACAACAACAACAAATTACATTTATAGAGCGCCTTTCACGTCGGGAGGACGTCCCAAGGCGCTGCACAGGAGGCGTATGACCTGAGCTGAGAGGGGAGTGTTTGGGAAGGGGTGAAACACGAAGGGGAGGTAGAAAAGTTCGGGGTGGAACAAAAGGCACGATCGAAGAGGAAAGTCTTCAAACCGGCCTTGAAAGAGGAAAGGGAAGAAACAAAACGGAGGGATTGAGGGATGGCATTCCATAGGGTGGGAGCGGAGAAACTGAAGGCCCGGCCTCCGATGGTGGGGCGGTTCGGGTGGGGGGCTTGGAGCAGGCCAAGTCCTGTTGAACGGAGGGTCCGGGTGGGCTTGTAGGGGGAAAGTAGATTGGTTAAATAAGGCGGGGCAAGGCCGTGTAAGGCCTTGTAGGTGAGGACGAGGATCTTGAACTCGATCCTCTGGAGGATGGGGAGCCAATGGAGACGGGCGAGGGTGGGGGTTATGTGGTCGCGGAGGCGGGTGCGGGATAGTACACGGGCTGCAGAGTTTTGGATGACCTGCAGCCTGTGAATGGAGGAACTGGGGAGGCCGACGAGGAGAGAATTTCCATAGTCCAGCCGTGAGGTGATGTATGCGTGCACGAGTGTTTCGGCAGCGCGGGGGGTGAGATAGTTGCGGAGCCTGGCAATATTGCGCAGGTGGAAATAAGCGGTGCCGGTCAAGGCGCGGATGTGGGGGAGGAAGGAAAGTTTTATTTAGCGGACACTGATGTGCACAAATTGGCTGTTGCATTTGACTATAAAATACCCAATCATTTACACTTTACAGTAAAGCATTTCGAGACATTTCAATAACATTATAAGGCACTATATTAAATGGAGGGATTATTTTTATGTGTTATGTTGATGAATAAAGTGACCTTGCAATTTCTCGTAATACTGATTTGTCTCTCACGTTAGCAGTCTGATGAAGCTTTCCTGCAGTGGTTTGAAAATTGTTGTTGGAAACTGCTACCCCCTGTAATGAGCTTTATTTGCTTTCGCTGAGTTAGAAAATTGCAAGGTGGTCAAACCATCTGGAACCTTGCAAAATGTGTTCAATTAATATGAGATATCTTGACAGCTTTCCACAATATAAAATACAAAGTAATAATATCTATTATAGAGTTACAATAAAATATTCCTGAACTCCAAACCCAAACTAATTTGCAGTAAGGATTTAAGAAGATTTTGAAAGCAGGAAAGAATGGTGCAAGACAGGGAAATATTGGGAAGGGCATCAAACTTGGATCATAACTTTTCTTACAAAATACCCAGTCACTACACTACACAATATATCCTGAGACATCTGCCTGACATGAAAGGCGCTATAATAAATGCAAGGTTTATTAATATTATAAGCTAATTTACATGTACGTGTATTTGATGCCATATGTGAATACCAACATCTATCCTGATCTCGCAATCTGTTTTCCCTTTGCCAGGTTCACGTCTATGACCTGAACATTAACAAATATGAACCAGTCTGTGTTCAAGTCGTTGTGTCCAGGAAGAAAAATAAACTGACACATGTTCAGTTCAACCCCATCTACCCTATTATAGTAGTAGGAGATGACCGGGGTTGTGTGATATGCATGAAGCTGTCTCCAAACCTCCGCAGACAACCCAAGGTAAGATAAAAACAGAAGTCGCTGGGAACACTCAGCAGGTCAGGCAGCAGAGTACCTAAGGTAAGTACCTAAGATGAGAACGTCTTACCCAAGGAAAGATGTTCAGTTGCAAATGAAATGTGCTCTAATGTGCAGTATATACTCTGGTTTCCTAAGAGGCTGAATGACAGCTAGCTGCTTTCATTGACGTTACCCCAAGTAAACTATTTTTAAATAACAAAACAATTACTTTTAAAATATTTCAGAAATTGCATCTCCAAGCTGAATTACGAAATGCGTTGTCTGGTGGTTTGAAAGAACTGTCCCTAGATTTTTTATTTGTTTGCTTACTTGTAACGTAGGTAAATGCATTTTTCATTCTGTATTCTCCAAATACTATAGCCTGAACAGTAAGCCCAGAGGATAAGGAGAACCATACCTTAAGATCTTTTATTGATGCTGAAGTAACATCAAGTTGATGCCTACATTAGTCTGTGATATCTTGACTTTTCACTTGTATTTTTACCACTGCCAATTTCAAACCTCCGTTATGGTGCACATCAGTTAGGAAATTATCTATTTTATTAGTGATTTGTTTGCAACAGTCTCATCTTAAAGTTAAGAATCCCTCAAAACAAAACACAATAATAAAATTGGTCATTTCAATCCACGGCTGTTTGTGGGATACTGTTGTGCGCAATTGGCTGCCGCAATTCGCCCATGAATATATGCAGTCAATTCACTTTACAGTATATTCTGTGAAGCGCTTTGGGACATTGATAAGATGTGAAAAGCGCTATATCAAATGTAAGGATTATTATTATTATTATTATCATCTTAAATACCATCTTGTCCAATGTCAGGCATTTTTACTGTTAGATGTCCCATATCATACTCAAGCAAGGACAACCTGCTGACAATGGGAGATGAGTTTGAAGGACTAGATCTCCATTGGGAATAGATTTGAGGAGTATTGACGTGAGTTGTTTGAGTCACCCTTGGCACAAACCCACATCGGTGAACAAACCAAACATAAGTCTAATAGTTATGTTTTAAAAACATTAAAGCATCTCTTAGTGAACTGACTGTATTTGTTAGACAAACACAGCAACACATTTCAACACAGCAAGATCCCACAAATTAAGTGACTGACCGATTTATCAAGAGGATTGTTTGCGAGGACACTGGGAGAACAACAACAAATTAATTTGTACAGGACCTTTCATGTCGGGAGGATGTCCCAAGATGCTGGACAATTTGAAATCTGCACCCGGGTTGATGGTTTGGATCCGGAGCGGTGGAAAGCGGAGAGGGGAGCAGTAGGAGGGTCACCGTAGGCACTGTCGAAGTGAAACTCGTTTTGCCTTTTGAATAATATCATGGGATGTTTAAAATGCAGCTAATATTTATAATTATTTTGTTTCCATTTATCCATATTGACTCCATCGATTCAGTAGCATGTCCCTCTTAAAGTTAGAATTAGAATGGGAAATAAATTCTACCTTACCTACCTTGTAAGGGTGTAGAGATTAAATATAAACACATTTTTGCCTTTTTTTAAAAAAATCTCCAAAAAGTGTATGTTGAAAGTCTTTTTCCAGAATTTTTTCAAAATTCCCTCTCAGGTCAAAAGGCAGGAAGTGATGTTATCCAAGGAATTGGTGAAACACAGAGATAGTCAGACAGACAAGCAGAAAAACAGCAGAAAGACCTGGGTTCAATTCCAGACAGGTCAAACCTTGGGCAAGTTTCTTTACTCCATGTGCCTGATAATAATCCCTCATAAAAAATTGGTCATTCCAACCATAACTGTTTGTGGGACAATGCTGTGGGCAGTTGGCTGCTGTGTTTCATCCACAAATATACAGTCAATTCACTTTACATTATATTCCGTGAAGCGCTTTGAGACATCTAGAAGCCGTGAAAAGCGCTATATCAATAGAGGGGTCAGCAGGTCAGCAAGGTAGGCAAGGTCATGGAGCTGCACGAGTGTGGGGTGATGGGGTCATAGTCCAGGAGAGTTTTGAATGATCTGCACTTGTGGAGGGAAGAGTTGGGGAGGCAAACAAGGAGGGAGTTTCCGTAGTTGAGCCTTGAGGTGACAAATACATGTATGAGAGTTTTGGTGGCCTGAGGGTGAGACAGTGGTGAAGTCAGGCAATGTTGCAGAGATGGTGGAAGGCAGAGCTGGTCATAAAATGGATATGGGAGGATCGAACAAGACACCCAGGTTCCTGACTGGCTTGGTGAGGTGGAGTATGCATCAATGGATGCTGATGCTGCCAATGCTTGAGGTGGGGTGCCACTGGCGAGAGACAATCAGGAGTCTTGGTCTTGCTGACGTTCAGCTGTAGACAGTTGTCTCTCATCCAGGACATGATGTCTGACAGGCAGATTGCCAGGATGCCAGTTATCTTGGAATTGAGGGTGAAGGCAGAGAGATAGAGTTGGGTGTCATCCGTGTACATGTGGAAATTGACCACATGTCTGCGGATGATGTCACTAAGGGTATGTAGAGGTTGAAGAGAAAGGGACCGAGGACACAGCCTATAGAATTACACACAAGATGGTTCGGGGGGCTGGAACATAAACCATTGGCGGAGACAAATTGGAGACGATGTGAGAGTTAAGACCTAAAACAATCAAGGACAGAACCTGGAACAGAGGTATTTGGCAAATTGGTCACCTCAATCTGCGTTTGGTTTCACGACCAAAGCAGAGGAGACCACATCATGAGCAGTGAATACATTATGCTGCATTGATGGTAGTACATGTAAATCGCTGTCTTACTTCAAAACTGTGTTCGGGACCCTGGACAGTGGTGTGGGAGGAGGTGAAAGGGCAGGTAATAATAATATTATCAATTATCAATAAATATTAAATAAATATTATCAATAATAATAAAATTACAATTTCTTGAAGCAAACATAATTCAGCTGATTACTGTATACTTTTAAATAGATTTTTCCCCCCCCACAATGTCCATTCTACTTTAAAATGCCTGATATCTGGCCGTATAATACTGAGACATCTGTTACCCCCCCCACACCACCTGACTTGGTTTTAATGCGCCATTATTTCTTTATAGCTGCTTACGCTGGAATCTACAATGTGATATTTATAACATTGAACTATAAATTACAAAGTCGGCTCATTTCATTCCCGGAATACCCAAGCTACCATCTGCCCATCACATCCTTAACAGCATCAAAGTGCTTTTTTAATAAGCCCTGGCCATAAAAAGTATTGTCAGTAACTATCACATTGACCCACGGGAGAAATGGATGGTGTAGGAATAGAATTTTGTGACACACATCAGTTATTGGCAGTCCCTGTTATTTGCAACTGCTTGGTACGAGTATGTCATTCAAATCCCCACTGTTGCAAACTATTCACTACCACCCCCTCAGAGCCATGGCGGGGCTCGATATCATCTGCCCTTTGTTCTCGTTCAATTTTTCATTAATTTGTGCTAATTTGCAGTCTGGTCTTGTCACTCACCTTACTACTGTAGTTAAATCTGGAACTCTCTCCCCCACAAGGCTGTGAATGTTGGATCCATTCAAATTTTCAAGACTGAGATGGATAGATTTTTGTTAGGTCACAGTATCAAGGGGCATGGGGCAAAGGCAGGTATTTGGAGTTGAGGCACAGATCAACCATGATCTAATTGAATGGCGGAATAGGCTTGAGTGGCTGAATGGCTTATTCCTATTCCTATGTTACTATATACAGTACATCCTCTCTCTTCTACCCTATTTACCCTTTCTGGGTAAATGGGATTTGGGTAAATGGGATAACCAATATAGACCAGGAAGGGAGGACCAAGTTTCTATCCCTAATCTGTTGTGAATTAACCGACAGGGATGCATTTGCTTCCAGACCCTTAGCAAAGCAGGGGTGAGGGAGGAAAGCAACTCTGCTTGATGTTCCAGGGACATCTAATTTGAACTGTGATTATGCACAAGGAGTGGTTCAGAGTTGTGGATCATATTGGGTTGAATTAAAATGTATCCTGTATCCAAAAATTAAAATAAGTAGTTTACAGTTCAATCCACAGTCTGTGGCAATTTATGTGATCTCATTAAGGACTAGCACAATTGTCCTCAATGCCCTCAGGCAAAGAAAAACATGATACTGAATGAGCTACACTCCTAATCAACATTCACACAACCATGCTGCAAAGCGCCCTTGAATAAATGTTGGAACAATGACATGATAGCATCTGACTGTGACATGCTCTACAATCAATCACCCACTGACACTTACTGTCTGTTCTCACACTTGAAGAATGGCCAGTCCAGTTAGGTACTGGAGAGCTGCCAGTGCCTGTGGAACTGTAACTCAGTGTGAATCATCACCTTCTGGACAGTTGGAGAGCAAAGTGGGGAGGGAACTCCAAAACAGCCAGAGGAATTGAGTAATCCAATTAGAGGAATAACAAACCAGCGAGGCTTAGATTTTCCCCCCGATATAAACCTGCTCCAAAGGGATATTTACTCAATAAGTAAACAAGTCTGTCTCAGAACGTTTTGTTTCTATATACAGGTTTTCAAATAACTCTGTGTTGTATTTGTCAATAAAAGCAGATTGATTTTCGTGTAGAAAAATGCATGGTAATGCAAGGAGATGAAAATAATAATAATCCTTGCATTTGATATTGCATTCAATCATGTCGTTGAGATGTTTACAAGCACTTAATGGATAACTTCATAGCAGGTTAATGTGATTGTATCTGTTGTGAAACATTGCATGTTTCCATCCATTTTCTATACCGATTATGTAATTCAACACCCTGCTTCCCCTCCACCCAACTTTACCACAATGGTTTGGTCCAAAATCTGCCTTCAAACTGCTTTCAGCTGTCATCTTGGATTTCGCTAAGATGACAAAATATGTTTCCCCTGAGCTAGCGTTTGAGTGTTGCTCAACACGATACAGATTGAGTGAAGTCAGTGTCCTTTTTTTAACTACGTTTAAACACTGTTCTCCATGATCGGGATACGCAAAATATACAGTCAATTCACTTTAGAGTATATTTTGTGAAGTACTTTGAGAAGACTCAACAAAGTGATCAGGCGCTATATCAAATGCAAGAATTTACATTATAATTATTATTATATTTGATCCCAACCTGTTATGCTTCAAGATCCTCACCCTTGTTTTCAAATCCCTCCACTCCTCTGCACCCCCCTATCTCTCTGATCTCCTCTTCCCCCAACCCAGCACCCGCTGCCTTCGCTCCTCTGGGTCTGGCCTCCTCCATGTCCCCCGAGTCCTCCGCTCCACCCTCGGCGGCCGTGCCTTTAGCCACTACGCCCCGAGGCTCTGGAACTCCCTTCCTCACTCGCTTTGCCTCGCCCCCTCTCTTCCTAGTTTCAGGTCACAGTTGAAGACCTTTCTCTTCGACCGTGCTTTTGGGCACCTTCCTGCCCCTGCCCCTGGCTCGGTCCTGGGATCCGCTACTGTGAAGCGCTCTGAGACGCCGTCTGGTGTGGAGGGCGCTATATAAATCAAAGTTGTTGTTGTAGTATGCTGAGGCTTGTAGGAATGGTGGTTGTTACATTGAATTTGTGTAAACCATTGCACTTCTCACACCGTGAAATCTTACAAAAAATGAAAAAATGCATAATCTCAGTCGGAGCTGAGAATTTGGCCTCTTTTGGGCCTTTTTCTCCAGCTGCTATTGTTTGGTACAATGTAACTGAAACTGGTTCGTCTCGGTACCTTGGTTGGTGGTTCTGTTCACAAATATGTGACTCGGGTGTGTAGTTCAACAAGTTTATTCAGCATTTGCAAAGCGGTGTACACCTTAGGTACAGACTCTCGTCCGTCTACTCCAAGTGCACACTTAGAGCAACCTTTACATGGGTAGTTATACATTTTTCGCCACATGACTCATGCCGGGCTATAAACAACATGGTCTTGCAACTGCATCATAAAAACATCGTAGCCTTGTAGTCAATGAGACATAAGCCAGCTATAGCGTACAATAATAAGATATGCCTAGAGCTTTCTAATAACAAGATAGGCCTCGAAGCCTCGAAGCCTGGAGCTTACAATAACATCATAACCTTAGAGTAAAATATGATAAACAATAATATCATAGCCTTGTAGTAAAATATGATAAACAATAATATCATAGCCTTGTAGTAAAATATGATAAACAAGCCTAGAGCTTTCTATGCAACAACAAGGCAGTATAGGCGTCAGTTTGGTCAAACAACCGAACAATGGTATGTCCTAAAAGTCATAACATCGCTCCTGTTTTCCTCTTATTGCTAAACAGGCTCATGAGTGCTGACCAAAGGTTAAGGAAAGCATAGTGCAGGTTTGCAGATAACTAGTATGCGTACAAGTCAGACGAGCTGACTTCTCATAACCATAGAGATCTTAGAAGAATTTGTTTGTTCCACAAAGCGGTGGATATCTGGAACAGACAAGACAACCAACCGAATCAGCCAGCAATGTATCTTGTATTGTGCTGAATAGCAACAAGACATAAGGTTTTCAAATCCAATTGTGTATCAATTAGCCTTGAATAATATAGAAGCAGTAGAGAGTCTCTACAACACAAAAATATGCCCTAAAAGTTCCAATAGAGAAAGGAATGTGTGCTGTTTTGTATTAGGGAATGAATTTGCGCATTGTGCTATTTTCATGTAAATATATGTGCAGAATTAATCGCAGGTGACCTTAATTATGCAATTGACATCTTAACTTTTTAATATGTTGTTTCATATGATATCGAATGTGACATATGATACTGACCTAACCAAAAATAGTTTTCATTTTCCTCTTGCCTTGTCACCAAATCTTGTTGAGATCAGATTTTGCACATTTGTATTTTAGATTTGTCCCTTTCTTTACCCTTCAATCTCCAAAGCCATTCTATAGATTCTATTTCTGGACGACCCTGTTACAACATGCTGTGTTGGATCCACAAAATCAGGCAGATCAGCAAACAAAATGGCCACAAGTCTTGCTTATGGGTTGTCGGGTTATTGCTCACAATACTTGTGCCATCTAGTCAGCTTCCTGAACTTGTGCAGAAAGCCAAAGGAAACATACTGCATGTTCCCAATAATTGCAAGTCCATATGACATTCATTCTATAAACAGAGTCGCACTCTGGTGAGAAGTGTTCTAACGGGGTTTAATACTGTAACACTCCAACAAACATCTCATCAGCATCATATTAATATAGAAATGTGGTTATTTTCTTATTTTGTTCATGGTAAGTTCAAATGCGCCCACAAAGGCAGAAATCAAACCTGATAATGGGCTATAGATTGGATGAGAAATGTAGGTCACAAAGGTTAACAGCAATGAAATGAAAAGACATTGAGAGAAGAGTGTACAGCTCCAATGGCACATCAGCACAGGTCATTTCAATGCTCAGTGGGGACTAGGAGGAAAGTTGGAATGATATTGCTATCCTCACTTGGCTTCATCGGCTCCCCATCCCCCATTGTTTGCATAAACTTGGTCTGTACTCCCTCGAATTTAGTTGAGGGGTGGTCTGATTGAGTTGTTTAAAATGATAAAGGGTTTTGATAGGGTAGCTATAGAGAAATTATTTTCTCTGGTGGAGGAACCTAGAATAAGGAGGCATCATCTTGGTATTAGAGCTAGGCTGTTAAGGAGTGAAATCACAAAGCATTTTTTTTACACAAATTGTAGAGGAAATCTGGAACAAAAGTCTGTGGGTGTTGGATCCATTCAAATTTTCAAGACTGAGGTGAATGAATGAGGGAATCAAGGGATATGAGCCAAAGGCAGGTAATTGGAGTTGAGGTACAGATGCTATCTCTTGGAGCCCTTACTCTTAGTTTCACACTTGATCTGCAGCATCTCAAACTAAATAAAGTTCATGAATTCATTTGTTCAAGTTCACCGAGTTCAATGAGCAGGTAGTGAACATTTTAGCATTGAGCAGTTTGCAGATCGTCTAAAAACTTTCACTTATGCTAAAATAATAATATTTTGGTCACTCGATCCACAGCTGTTTGTGGAATACCGCTGTGCGCATTTGGCTGTCACAAAATATACAGTCTTTGGGGTATATTCTGTGAAGTGCTTTGAGACTTCAAAGACAACAACAATAACAACTTTGATGTATATAGCGCCCTCCACGCTGGACGGCATCTCAGAGAGCTTCTATCAAAGACGTGATAAGGCCCCTATCAGGTGCAAGAATTATTATTTTATTATGCAATCAGTGGGAGCACCAAACAAGCTCTTCACCATAACATACATCAACCAACGCCGGGCGTGAGAGAGTATGTTCTCATAGGTAAGTGTGAAAGCTTATTAATGGAAGAGAATAAGTGAAGGAGCCTGACTACAATAGAAATAATATAATTTGTTAGAAATCAAATTAAAATCAATAATGCATGAAGTTAATTCAACAATATAAAATTACTGCACAGTATCAGACGGTACTGTGTGCTAATTATGTTTTACAAGCATATAAAATTGTCACCATTATTTCAAATTATATCACTCCGTTTTAGAAATATTGTCCTCTACAGGACTAATAGTGTCCTTGGAATCTGAAGGGGAAGTAGCTCTTGCTTTGTACTATACTGTGTTTTTTCCATTAAGATTGTATAAAGGTCTGAGACTTTGCCATTGATATTTTGTACAATTGCATCATGTGGAATGTTCCACTGAGCTAAGTGTCAGATTTCATGGGCTGTTATTCTTTTCAAAAGGGTTGCAACACAGGAAGGACGTAACTCAGTTGTACACATAGAGAGTGCAATCCTGAAACTGAGTCACAGATGTGTGATCTGGAAAAAAAAATGTCTTAAGATATCAGCATCTTATTCTACTTCACATGGCATGAAGCTGACCCATGTTCCTGTTTTCTGTATAGACTGCGAACAAAGTCATAATTTGACAAGCTATTTATCTCTGTTTACTGTCAGTTGGCTAGGTTAGTTACTCTTTCACCTGAGTCAGAAGATTTTATGTTCAAGTTCCATGTTGAACTTGTAGCCTAGGCCAACACTCCAACAACAACATCAACAACTTGCATTTATCTCGTGCCCCTCACAGAGGGTAGTCTCAGAGCACTTAATGGAGGTGCTCTTCTTTATTGGAGGTGTGGACCCTGGATGAGACATGAAAGCTAGGTCCTGTCCAAATCCCCCCCTTTCCCCCCACCCACCCCATCCCCGACCCCAGCTCGGGTGTGAAACAATGACTGTCCAGTGCCTTGGGATGTCCTCCTGACGTGAAAGACATTATACAAGTGTAATTTTGTTGATGTTGTCTGCTTGCTCAGATAGATGTTAAAGATCCCCTGACACTAGTCAAAATTAAAAGTTTTTCCTGGTGTGCTGCCCATTAACCCCCAAACAACATTGTTTTTTCACTTCATTGGCCGTTTGTGGACCATTGCATTGAGGATGTTAGGCCAACGTGAGCCTCATTGCCAAACATGGCAGTATAAGGGGGAGCAATTTATTCCTGAATGGTGAGCAGAGTGCTTTTGGAACTCCACAAATTTTAATGCTGAATGTCCACTTGTGTGAGTTGTTGTCTGATAGCCAGGCTACTAACATGTCCCTGATTTCACCGTTGGCTTGATTTTGTGGTGCCAAAGACTGCCGTGAATTAAAGGGAGGTTCGGCCACCCTGATGTATGTATCTCAGTGAATAATTTGGGCTGGAAGTTCAAAACCATTGTCATTCTGGAGGATGGCAGACATATCATAAAGGAGGAAGGCATCCAGCAGCTGAAAGGCTACTTCTGCAGCAAGCTTGGTTGTAAAAGGCCTCAGCACGCAGAACTTGGTGAAATGGTCCCCATAATCCATTAGAAGTTTGAATGTGACTTTGTGTTCAAATCCCTTCATTCACTGACACCTCCCTACCTTTCCGATCTCCTCACTCGCCAATACACCACCCAGCACCTCTGCTCGACTGGCAACAGCCTCCTGCTCATCCGTCGCACACTGCACCCTACTTTCGGAGTTCGTGTGTTCAGCCCCTATGGCCCCAAACTCCAGAATATTCCTTCAATCCCTCTGCCTTCCCCCTGTCTCCCCTTTTTCAAGTCCTGCCTGAAAACCTTCCTTTTAACCTCTCCCCTCCCCCGGCTCAGAGTCAGGCCCCACCACTGTTAAGCGCTCTCAGATGCAACCCTGCATGTAAAATGCTATTTAAGTGATGCATTTTGGGAGAAGAAATGAAGGGAGGCAATATAGGCTAGATAATACAATTTTAAATGGTGTGAAGGAACAGAGAGACCTGGGGATTTGTGTTAGTGACTCGTTGAAGGTGGCAGGACAGGTAGACAAGGCTGTTAAGAAGGCATATGGGATACTAGGCTTTATAAATAGGGGTATAGAGTACAAAAGTCAGGAAGTGCTGACTAACCTCTATAAGACTTTGGTGAGGCCTCAGCTGGAATACTGTGTTCAATTCTGGTCACCACACTACAGAAAGGATGTGAAGACATTGGAAAGGATACAAAGAAGATTTACTAGGATGGTGCCAGGATTGAGGGACTTCAGCTATGAGGAGAGGCTAGATAGGCTAGGATTATTCTCTCTGGAGCAGAGAAGATTGAGGGGAGACCTAATAGAGGTTTATAAGATCATGAGGGGTTTCGACAGGGCAAATAGAGAAAAATTATTTCCACTCGTGGGCGAATCTGTAACTCGTGGTCACAGATTTAAAATAGTTTCAAGGTGAAGTAGAGGGGAGCTGAGGAGAAATGTTTTCACTCAGCGAGTTGTTCGAATCTGGAATGCATTGCCTGAAAAGGTGGTAGAGGCTGATTCGATAACAACTTTTAAAAGGGAATTAGATCTTTATTTAGGGAGAACAGGTCTATTAGGCTATGGGGAGCGGGCAGGGCAGTGGGATTGAATCGCTCTTTTCAAAGAGCCGGCACAGACTAGATGGGCCGAATGGCCTCCTTTTGTGCCGTAAAATTCTATGAATCTATGAATCTATAAAAGTCCAAGTTTTTGTTGTTGTTGTGACATAAACACAGCATATCAATTTGACTCCTGGACACAAACTCTTCAGTGAGAATAGGACACATAATAACCCCATTTGTCATAGAACTCTTCCTCTTCTTCGGACACTCCTCACAGATAGACTTAAATAATTCTAACGCTTTGGTCATGATGTTGGCATATTTGTGAAATCCCTGGTTTGTCATATTTACTGTAACATATGCACAGGGCAAGTCTTTAAGACCTGAGCACTGAGAAGGGAGGAGGAGGGAGATGGCCATAGGCGTGGTCGAAGAGGTAGATTTTCAGAAGGATTTTAATCACAGATAGCGGGAATTCCATTAAAAAATACTGCAGATTAGACACCATAGACACTGTTGTCACTTACTAATGTCTCATTAGCAACTCAAGTCCTTCACCATCCTCATTAATATTCACAGATCTGTTTAAGTCTTATCCCCAGTGAAAGCTATAAATAGAGCAATTTCCATTTCTGCTGAGTTTACCATTGTTCTTAGGAAGACCATTAAATCCCCGTGCAAGCTAAACACCACAAAACCTGATATCATACACTTCCAACCGTCTTTATCAATTCATGACCTTGCACTTCCCCACCTTTCCAACTTGCTTACACCCCACTCCACCACCCGCTAACTCCATTCAGCCGGCTCCAGTCTCCTGTTTATCCTTTGCCCCTTCCACTCCCCCATCGGTGGCCATGCTTTCAGTCACTATGGCCCGAAGGGTTGCAACTCTCTTCCCCCAATCCGTCCACTTTGGCCCCTCTCACCACTTTCAAATCCCCCCAAAAGTGCTTAATTTTTGTTCGAACTTACGGTTACCTCCCTCTTCCCTGTACCCCTGGCTTTGGGTCAGCATCCGTCACTGTTAAGCACTCCAGGAAGCTGCTTGGCATGAATGGCGCTATACAAGTTGCTGTATTTATAGCCAATCCGTGTTTTGCATGACAATGCAAATTCACATCTATAAAGTGCCTTTCATTGTCATGGTTTCCTGAGACGCTGTCTGGCGTAGAGGGTGCCATATAAATCAATGATGTCGTTGTTCATGTCGCGCTAATATCCAGAGAATGTACTGAACTAGGGATGAAGACCGAGGAGGTGGATAGGTGAGTGAGAGGGTTAAGGGTAAAGATGGCTGAAGCCATGGACGAAGAGGAAGGTCTTGAGGTAGACTTGAAAGAGGTGAGGAATGGGGTGAATTGAAGATACTCGGGAATGATAACCTGTTACCTGCATTATCCTCCCGACGTGAAAGGCGCTCTACAAGTGTAATTTTGTTGTTGTTGTTTCAAATCCACAATTAACCAGGTGCTAATTTGTTTGGGCCTTATAGAACAACAGCAACTTACATTTATATATGGCTCCCTTCACGTAGGGTAGCGGCCAGGAGAGCTTCTATTGTATGAAGAATGATTACTTGAGTGAATAGCCAATGGATAATTGTGGTATCATTCTCCAGTGTGATTCAGTGCTTTGCAGGAACGTAGAAAATTGTTTAGTGGAGGAACAATGTAACTCCCAATTTTTTTCATGGTAAAGCGCTGTCATGTCAGGAAACCTTGACAATTATTTTTTCTGTTTCAAAATGAGAACATTTTGTTAAAACAGTCGATGAATTGATTCTCTCCATCTCACTTTGATTTTGCAATATAATCCCCACAATTTTCAAGGTTTCATTTGTGCCCTTTACATTGTGCTTTGTATTAAATGCAATTGTGAAGCCACATCAAGACTTTCCCATAACAGGAAAATCTCATTAATTAATAATTAGTATAATTTCTTTTAATAATAATCCTTGCATTTCATATAGCGCTTTTCACATCTTATCGACGTCTCAAAGCACTTCATAGCATATACTGTAAAGATTTCATTGTTTTAAAAAAAATTTGATAGACTTTTTTCCCTCAAAATAGTAGCTTGATTGATAACATACGTGATTTGGTATTTGTACATCAGATGATTCTTTAAAATTCTAAAGGGGCAAGGCAATATAGATCATGACAGGCTGTTTCATCTTGTCCAGAATGGTAAAGCCAGAAGACACAGCCTTCGATTTAGGATAAGTAGTTTGGAACATATATGCATGCGATAGCCAGGAAAGTGGAAGGCAAACTAGATGGACCATGATTTTTTTTGTCTAGCATTTCTTGTAGCAAGCCCATACGGGACAAATTGGGTGATCCATGCCCATATGGGCCCCACATGGGCTTGCTACCTGGGTTCTTATGATTAGGCCTCTCACATTGTACAGTAGCAGGAAAATATTTTATGTCTTGTTACTTATCTGTCCCTGCCCCTGACATGTTGCTGAAATGACTGTTACAGAGGAGCATTTGTGTTTTTAAAATCCTGTTAAATCATGGTTCAATTGGCTGTACTGATGATTTGAATGTTCACGGCTGCACAATCAATACAGTGGTCCAAAATGAGGTTTTATATCCACAAAAAATGTAGTGATATTGGGTGACTTTAATTATCCAGACATCAACTGGCAGAACAGTAGTGTAAAGGGCAAAGAGGGAGAAGAATTCCTGAAATGTGTACAGAACAACTTTCTCGATCAATACGTTTCCAGTCCGACAAGGAAGGAAGCAGTTCTGGATCTAGTTTTGGCGAATGAGGTGGGGCAAGTAGAGCAGGTTTCTGTAGGTGAGCACCTAGGGAATAGTGATCACAATATCATTAGGTTCAGTGTAATTATGGAAAGGGATAGGGAACACTCTAATGTGAACACATTCAACTGGAAGAAGGCTAATTTCAGTGAGCTAAAGTGGGACCTAGCCAAGGTGGACTCGAAAGAAAGATTGGCAGGTAAAACGGCTAACAAGCAGTGGGCAGTCTTCAAGGATGAGATAATTTGGGCACAGGTTAGAAACACTCCAACAAAGGCATCCAAACCTCCCTGGATGACTAGGGCAATTGGGGTGAAAATAAAGCAAAATAAGGAAGCTTATGATAAGTGTTAGGACCAGAATACAGAATTCAACCAATCGGAATATAGGAAATGCAGGAGAGAACTAAAAAGGGAAGTTAGAGGGGCAAAAAGAATGCATGAGAAACAATTAGCAGGTAACATTAAAGGGAATTCTAAGATATTTTACAAACATATTAAGGGTAAAAGATTGGTCAAGGGTAGGGTGGGGTCAATAAGGGACCAAGGAGGAAATCTTATTGTGGAGGCAGAGGGCATGGCTGATGTACTGAATGAGTATTTTGCCTCTGTTCACAAGAGAAGATGATGCAGCCAATGTCACAGTATTGAAGGAGAGTGTAGTAGAAATGGATAAGATAAGCATAACCAGAGAGGAAGTACTGAAAAGGTTGACGGCGCTCAAGGTAGATAAGTCGCCCGGTCCGGATAGGATGCATCCTAGGTTATTAAGGGAAGTACGGGAGCAAATAGCAGAGACTCTGGCCACAATCTTTCAATCTTCCTTGCACAGGGGACACAGGGGTGATGCCAGAGGACTGGAGGGTTGCTAATGTTACTCTCCTGTACAAAAAGGGGCAGAAGGACAAACCTGGGAACTACACGCCAGTCAGTCTAACATTAGTAGTGGGCAAACTTCTAGAGTCTATAATCAGGGACAAGATAGATCTTCAAATATAGGCTGATAAAGGACAGCCAGCATGGATTTGTTAAAGGCAAATCTTGCCTTACAAATCTGATAGAATATTTCAATGATGTAACAGAATGGGTGGATGAGGGCAGCGCAGTTGATGTAGTTTAATGGACTTTCAAAAGGCATTTGACAAAGTGCCGCATGAGAGGCTTATCCGGAAAATAGAGGCCCACGGCATTAAAGGGACAGTGGTAGAGTGGATCCACAACTGGCTGCGAGACAGAAAGCAGAGTTGTGGTGAGTGGCTGCTTTTCAGATTGGAGGGAAGTGTGCAGTGGCGTCCCCCAGGGATCAGTTATGGGGCCACTGCTCTTTTTAATATACATTAATGATTTGGGTTTAGGGAGTACGGTTTCCAAATTTGCAGATGATACTAAGTTAGGGAGAATACTAATAAATAGTGAGGAGGATAGTAGCCATCTGCAAGAGGATATAGATAAAATGGTAAAGTGGGCAAACACATGGCAGATGAAGTTTAATACAGAGAAGTGTGAGGTGATACACTTTGGGAGAAGAAATGAGGGGAGGCAAATATAGGCTAAATAGTACAATTTTAAAGGGTGTGAAGGAACAGAGAGACCTGGGGATTTGTGTTAGTGACTCTTTGAAAGTGGCAGGACAGGTAGACAAAGCCGTTAAGAAGGAATATGGGATACTAGGCTTGATAAATAGGGGTATAGAATACAAAAGTCAGGAAATGCTGATTAACCTCTATAAGACTTTGGTTAGGCCTCAGCTGGAGTACTGTGTACAATTCTGGTCACCACACTTTAAGAAGGATATTAAGTCATTGGAAAGGGTGCAGAGGAGATTTACTAGGATGGTCCCAGGAATGAGGGACTTCAGCTACGAGGAAAGGTTGGATAGGCTAGACTTATTCTCTCTGGAACAAAGAAGATTGAGAGGAGACCTGATAGAGGTTTATAGGATTATGAGAGGTTTCGACAGGGTGAATAGGGAAAGACTGTTTCCACTGGTGACTCGTGGTCACAGATTTAAAATAGTTTCAAAACGAAGCAGAGGGGAGCTGAGGAGAAATGTTTTCACTCAGCGGTTTGTTCGAATCTGGAATGCATTGCCTGAAAAAGAAAAAGGTGAAGGCAGATTCCATAACAGCTTTTAAAAGGGAACTAGATCTTTATTTAGGAAGAGCAGGTCTGTTAGGTTATAGGGAGAAAGCTGGGCAGTGGGATTGAGTTGCTCTGTTCAAAGATCCGGCACAGACTAGATGGGCCGAATGTGCCGTATAATTCTATGATTCTAAAAGCTACAGCAGTGCTGATCCTGAGGTAGAATGGAAATCCTACTTTTGATTGTGAACATACAATTTATATTTACATAGCACCTTTCACATCAGGAACACATCCCAAAGCTCTGCACAGTACTGGATGGACACTCAAGCTGGGGTTAGGAGCTGAGGAGGGCAGGGAAAATGTTCCAATAGGTCTAACATGCCCCACACCATCTCAGTGAAAGCATTTGAGATGTTATATTATATGAAATTACCCGTACCTGGTAAATGCAAGTTGATCTTGTATCACTAATTTATTAATAATAATTAGTAACGATAATTCTTGCATTGATATGGAATCAAAATAAATATTTAAATGAGAGACAGACACTTGGGTGGTAAGGATATTAAGGAATATGGCAAAAAGGCTAAATGTTGAGATGCAAACATTTGACAAGATCTAATAAACTGGTGGATCTGACTTGAAGTGCCGAATGGCAGTCTCCTGCACCTGTTTCCCTATGTGTCTATCTGTTAACTTGATGTGAATTCTGAAAGAATAGTAATAAGAATCTAACAAGGGATTGTAAATGAGTTGCACCCACGCTGCAGATGTGGATCTACAAACAATATTCTCCCTATTGTCCTACAATCATAGCATTCAGCTGCTGTGTAATAGGAGTATTGCTAGCTCTCACAGCTGGAAGATTCTCTGACACAGCCCGTCTGTTCCCTGTGACTGAAACATTGTAATTAAAGATTTAAATAAAAAGCAGTGAAAGACTAAAATGCATGAGAATTCCTTCTTACTAAAGCCAATAGAATTATTAAAAATATCAAACCAAACCTAAATATTTTGGGGGTCTAGACCTGCTCTATTTACGTTTCAGAGTTTGCAGAATTTGCAAGTCTTGAATTCAGTCTGAATGTGAATAGAAAGATTTCCCAAACTAAACTAATTTGTGAACCATTTAAATTAGTTGTTCAATGTACTTACAGAAAAGAAGGTATTTAAGATTTTAAGACTTACTTGGTAGCACTCTCACATCTGAGTCAGAAGTTGTAGTCGCACATGGGGACGTATGGGACATCCTCCTGATGTGAAAGGCGATCTACAAGTGTAATTTTGTTGTTGTTGTATAGCATAGATTGGCACCCGAATGGAAACTGCTTTGCCAGAGTTGTCCATCCTTTGGTTGAGATGTTAAATCAGGGTCCTACCTGCCTGCTCAGGTGAATGTTAACGATTCCATTCTTTATTCAAAAGAGAAGGGAGTTTCATTTACTTTGTTGGCCAGATAAACATGATTCATTCAGTTGACCTCTTCCATCTATGGTCTCCCACGCTGTTCCAATGAACCGCAGCGCAAGCTTGAGGAACAGCACCTTATCTATCCGCTAGGGACCATACAGCCCTCTGGCCTTAATATTGATTTCAATAATTTCAGGCCATAACAGCTCACTTTTGCAATTTCACCCCCTCGTTGTTTAACGTTATTAACATATCTTCTCTCCAGTTTCTCCAGTTACCCCAGTTTACCTAAATTCTTGCCAGGTTTCACTGGCTACCTGTCCCGGAGAGAATCGATTTCAAGATCCTCACTCTTGTTTTCAAATCGCTCCACTCTTCTGCACCCCCCTACCTCTCTGACCTCCTTTCTCCCCAACACAGCACCTGTTTCCTTTGCTCCTCCGATTCTGGTCTCCTCCTTGTTCCCCCAAATCCTCTGCTCCACTATCGGCGGCCATGCCTTTAGCCACTACGCCCCGAAGCTCTGGAACTCCTTTCCTCACTCCCTTCACCTCGTCCCCTCTCTTCCTAGTTTCAGGTATCAGCTAAAGACCTTTCTTTTCGACCTCGCCTTTGATCACCTATTTCCCCTGCCCATGGCTCGGGCCCGGAATGTTATTGTGAAGCACTCTGAGACCCAGTCCAGCGTGAAGGGCGCTATATAAATTTAAGTTGTTGTTGTTTGTTGCAATCCCCCACTTTTGGTTCACAACATTAACACCTGTTTAACCCATCATCTCCTGCCCTCTTCCCCATTTTCTCCTTTGGCTCTCTGTTAATCCTTAAAAGCCTCTTCCTCACAGCATACCCCAGTCTGACGAAGGATGGTGGACCAGAAATGTTGACTCACTTTTCCTTTCTCCAAAGATGCTGCCTGACTTGCTGAGTGTTCCCAGCAATTTTCTGTTTTTGTTTCAGATTTCCAGCATCTGCAATATTTTGCGTTTTTGTCATTCAGTTTATGTTTGTTTGTGGAACATTCCTGTTTGCAAACTGGCAAACATTTGCCTACAAAATAAACAATCACAGTAAATCTTGTGGGGCATTTGAGGTGTCACAAGATACTACAGTACAGTATATCAAATGCAAGAATAATAATTATCACCAAATTCTGGTAACTCTGAAGTACTGAGAAAATCTATCTACATAGGTGGAATCTCTGCCCTTTTAAAAAAAAAATAACAAACTCCCTTTACATAATTTGACTAAGGTTAGAAATGTGTAACTGCATTGATCATAAATGTTTAAATAATTTTGCAAGGCATGAGGCATCCCTGTTGAGAGGCAAAGCCAATAGGATGGCTTTGCAGCAGGGAAAGCAAACTGTGATTGAAATAGTTATTGACAACTATTGGGGTGGTTTCTGCTGGCTAGCAAAATTACTGACCTTGTCAGCGGGTATTTGTAATGGGATTTCAGTATTAATAATCACATGCTGCCAAAGACGGTAGCTTTTTCCAATCAACAGAATTTCATGCCTTGCCTCTCTCTCTGGGTATTTCGTCCTTATTGTTTATAAGTTATTGAAGGTCTGTAAGGAAGCTTTTTTGAAAGGTTGACTTGTTCATTGTTCTTTTGTCATCAGCAATTATAGAATTCATGTCCTCCATAGCCTGAAATATCAAATTCTTTAACAGTAATTAATAATTAATAGTTTGGAAATTATGGTATTTTGGTCCTCAGTTGAGGATAATAGCTGTTTAATCAGTCATGGTTTCAGAAATGCAGCTGGTTTCAAAGGGGTAGTTGATGCCAAACATATATCCTTACTGTGACTTTTTGTCTATTTATGAACAGCAACTGATGCACCCTATTATGGATAACAAATGTCAACTAACCAAAAATTATTATTTTACTCTTTCAAACTTTGTATGTTTTTATCTAAATAGATTTGGCATTTCTTAAGCTACCTATGATATAATAATCCTTATATTTGATATAGTGGCTTAACACATTGTTGAAACATCTCAAAGTGCTTCACAGATAATGACTGTGAAGTGTGGTGACTGTGATGAGGAAAGAAATTGTGTTGGAGCTTTCATGCCTCAAGTAATTTAGATTTCTTATGTGTTGTTGCGGGCACTCCGGGACACTACCCTGCGTGAAAGGCACTATATAAATGTAATTTGTTGTTAAAGTGGCTTTTGAGATACAATTCTGATAAAGCGTGTACAGCATAGTGGTGCAGCGATAACAAAGGGTGTTAAAACTGAACTGGCTTTCTTATAACTATTGGGGTGAGTTTCTGCGGCTGGCAAAATATTGTAAGAAGCATCAAATTACCCTTAGGTTGAAAATTGTCAGGTAAACTTGGAGCATGATCTGTGTGACATTGTTACAACAACAACTTTGATTTATATAGCGCCCTTGTTAATTGTCTTTCTCAGCATCCTTTTCAGAGTGTAGACTTCACAGTGCAGGCAGGCAGTTCTTTATGGCGCTGTCAGTGCTTGTCTCAAGCAATAAATATAACCTGAAGTTTATAGGTCTGTGTAAATTAATTCAGACGTTGATGGCAGGTTCAGAACCTTCAAAGTACCGTTTATCTTATGGTTGACTACTCTAAACAGCTGTTCAACTTGGAAAATATGATTTAAGCATTCTGCTCCCTTTTGGACTCTTTTGAGCAGAATGTTAACTAACGTGGTTTGTGGTACTGTATTACACTTTCAATGGTACCTTCCGTGTCCATTATGAACATCAATATTTTTTCTCTTGTGATACTGACAAGTTCCTGGAAACTGTCCAAGGTTGGAAATACTGTATATGAAATAGAGTCATTTCTATAGCTGTCTTTATGTAGATTGAAGAAAGTAACATTATCAGGGGATATTTTGAAGACTGAGCATGTGGAAGAGGACAGGTTGCTCAAATATACAGGAGAGGGGCCTGTCAGAATGATGGATGAATGTTGCAAATAGAAGAGCCAGGCAGGAATCTATATTCAGAATAGCATCAACAAAGTTACATTTGTAGAGCTCCTTTCACGTCAGGAGGACAGCCCAAGGCGCTGAATAGTTGGACCCAAGAGTGGTGTGGATACACCTAAGGAGAACTCCAAAGAAATAGCCAGCATAAGGGAGTATTGCAAACGTAAATACTCAGTTTCTCCGCTCCCACCCTATTGAATGCCATCCCTCAATCCCTCCGTTTCGTCTCTTCCCTTTCCTCTTTCAAGGCCGGTTTGAAGACTTTCCTCTTCGATCGTGCCTCTTGTTCCACCCCGAACCTTTTTACCTCCCCTTCGTGCTTCACCCCTTCCCAAACACTCCCCTCCCAGCTCGGGTCACACACCTCCTGTGCAGCGCCTTGCGACGTCCTCCCGACGTGAAAGGCGCTCTATAAATGTAATTTGTTGTTGTTGTTGTAAAGTGAATTGTGGAGGTAACAAACAGGATTGGAATACTTTGTTCCTTCATGTCCGCATTATTATTAATAATCCTCAACAAATTTCAGCAACTCTGTTGGAATAGTGGATGAATTATCTAAGTGAACAGCACATTTTAACATCTCTTCTACAAAATAATCTTTATCTACAAAGAGTAATATGCCATTACAGAGATTACGCATCTATAATCTTGCAATAGATTTAGTAATTCATCAGTATATCTCTGCTGCTTTTGAGAGAGAGTAGGTCTATGAGACAGATATTGAACGGAATAGAGATGCATAAAAACTTCAGAAGTCTCGAATGATTTAAGATACCCACTAATTTCTAGTTATATGTTTTGTTATTCACCCAGACAGCTATGACAGCACTAAAACAAAGGAGCCTCTTACCCTTGATTATTTCTTTTGGTCAGCTGGGTGGCTGACGCATCCAGAAACCGAGTTCCGTGCATCCCACTTTCACATGGAAATTTCAGAGATATTTATTGGAATAGAATGCACACCTTCTCCTTGGAGGGACACATCCTGCTAAGCTAAAATCTGGTTAGCTTGAAAGTACTGTCTGGCAAGCTTCCCTACTGTTTGTCCAGGTAGCTTGAAGCTACCTATTAGGGCTTTTGCTTGTAGGGTTAACAGGAGCTGGGTGAGAAGAATCCCTGCCCCCTCAGATTATTTTAGTACCATATTTCATAAACCCTTAGGCATCTAACAACGGAAAACCAAATACAGTACTATATGTAACTATTGTCCACTTGCAGCATTCCCAATGTTCAGTATATATTAAAAATATCATTGATTTTGATGTAGTGTTTTTCCTAGAAACTGTCCAAGGATGGAAAAATATAAAATAGTGTCATTTCTGGAGCTTTCTCTGTAAATTGAATAAAATAACATAATCAGGGGGTATTTTCAAAACAGAGCATTTGGGAGAGGACACGTTGCTCAGAGATGCAGGACACTGCAAGTTGTTGTTGCATTTATATAGTGCCTTTCACTCAAGTAACATCTCCCAAGTGCTTTCCCACCAGAAGGATATCCCAAAGTGGTTCACACAATTTTTCTGTGGAGTAGAATGATTGTATTAGTTGGAAGGTGTGGCAGCCCAATTATACACAGTAATTTCCCACAAACAGCCAATGGAAAAAATGACAAATTTTCTTTAAGGGATTGTTGGCCAGGGCCATGGTGATCACCAGTGTCCACCTGAGCAGACAGTTGGGACTTTGGTTTAAAATCTCATCCGAAGGACAGCACCTCAACAATGCAAAACTCTCCTAGCCACAACAACATGTATTGGTATAACATCCTACAATAGGGATACTGTGTACCCACAATGGCATGGTCCACAGGGAGTTTCAGCCTAGATGACATAAGTTCAAGTTTAATTGTTGACTTTAGTGAGAATGTGATTGAGACCAGCCGTATTGTGGACAATTGGTGTTGAACCTGAAAGAGTATATATTGTTTTGAATCTACCTTTAATAGGTGAGAAGTTGTTGTCATTATCTGAGGGTACTACTGTATACCTTCCACTGTTAACAGATGACATCTAATATATATAATCACAATTAGGCAGTGTTTTCACACTATGACGGCTTTATTTTGGTCAGCCAGGTGTCTTGACACATGCCAAAACCCATCACCATGCTTAATGTTGATGGGTTTCCCATTGTGTCAGACAACTAGCTGTGAGGCATACGCTAAAGTGCTGTGGTGTTAATATTTTATATTTAGTTGGAACCTTTCCAAGTTTATTTTGTATTTCGCGACTCATGATTGTTAATTAGCCATTATTCCCTTTAAAATTCTTGGCAGTAAATAGTGATTTATTTTCACCTTTGAAAGTATTAACTAGCAGTTGTGTTAATGATCTCCTAGTGAGAGTGGGAGTGCTGATGCAGTTTCCTTGTGTCTCCATCAGAGCTGGTATTCTTATCATTCTGACTGTACTATCGGGGGTCATTATTAGGTGTTAGGTAGCGCTGGAGAAGGTAACTGAGGAGGAGGAGGAGGTTCTATTCCTCCACCACAAACTATAATTATAGGCAGCTCCACTCCCCACCGCAATGAGAAGTGTAGACATTGAAAAATCAATGTGTAGATTTTTTCTTTTTACTTTTTCACTAGGTATTTGTTGTGCAATATATCGATGTACCACTGATACAGGGGTTTATTTAGTAATGTTTATTTAGCTATGTTATTTAATCTGGAAGTAGCAGTGTTTGCTCATTGTACATGTGGAATATCAGCAACAACAAAGAATTACACTTGGACAGCACTTTTCACACTGGGAGGAGTTCCAAGCGGCTGGATAGTCTGGGTTTTGGACTCGCAAAGGCACTACGGGATGGAGTTCCAAAGGGTGGGGAGGATCTGTGCGCCTGAAGTGAGAAATCACTGGGAGCCAAGCAGGAGAATCTTGGCCTTTTAGGCATTTAGGTGTGGAAAGTTAGAATTCATCCAAGTTAGACCAACCACTAGGTTGGTCCTGAAATTGAGGGTATAGGCAGGGAGTGTCATCTGCATTGAAGTGGACCCTATGTCTATGGATGATGTTACCAAGAGGGAGCATATGGATAGTGAAAGGAGAGTTCAGAGGAGAAAGCAAAGCATGAGAAAGTAAGCGATCACAAGGAAGAGGAGGACAGTAATTGAGTTGACAGTAATCTAAAGCAAAATACAATTATAGCTAACTTGTCTACCCATGAGCAATGAGAAGAGTAAACACTGGAAAATCAGTGTACTTTTTATAGTTTTATCGTGACGCCTCTATATATCAAAAAAGAAAGCTTATGACCTAATATTTCCTCACTTTGTGAACATCGTACCCGGGAATTTCACATGAGAACAAGGGAAAATATGAGAGGAATATTGATTTTTTATAGTGCCTCACTAAAAAATACCTGTATGTTACATTGTAGATTAGATATACAGTACTACATATACATGTACTAGAAACAGTGATCTCTGTTTAACAATCTTCAGTGTACTGTACCACTAATTAAAATAGCCTTAAAATAAAAAAAAACTCCTCTGTACCCACTGGCTCCCTATCATTGAATGGATTGATTTCAAGATTCTCACATTCGTCTTCAAATCCCTTCATGCCCTGGCTCTCCCTCTCTCACCAATCTGCTTACTCCTCAACTGACTGCCCATTGCATCCACTCGACTGGTTTTATGACTGATAGTTTAAAAATTAGCCCACAAAACATATAGACACAAACCACATACTGGGAAGCGCTTTGAGATATCCCAACGACATGATAAGGTGCTATATCAAATACAAGAATTATTATTACAATATTAACATAGAAAGTAAATTTTATGGCACCATAGCAGTATAAAAGTGCTTCACACATAATTTTTGCCAAATTCAAGTGACTAATTTGATAGGCAGTTGCAGAAGCTATTTGGGCTAGTAAGGTCCCATCCTTAAACTGAATTGCTAATAATTTGGAGGATTATTGCCCAGGACACGAACAAGAACCCTCCTTTTTCTAATATGCAGCATTTTTATTGTCCACATGAAAAAGAGTAAACAGTATCTCAGTTTAATATGTTATCTGAAAGATGGCGCTCCCAACAATTTAGAGGTAGCATTTGCCTATTACTAAACTAAATCCCTAACATAAAACCTTCTGATGTGACGGTTTACAAACCATCGCAGACCTACCAACAGTGCAAAGTTGAAACACGTGATATTTATGTCACCCATAGAGGAGATGTTTATGCTTTGTTAACACCAGTGACTAGACTCAGTCAGTGAAGGGCTGCACTCACAGAATAGGAATTAGAATCTGCTTGTTTATAGATGCTGTTTTGCTGACATTCACATTTCAGGATGGCCAAATGAAGGCTAATCCTGGATTGATTGCCCTGATCTGGTGCAAGAGTCCAATCCTCATGTACTATTCAAAAAGGGAAGAGAGTTTCAACATTGTTCCCAAATAAGATTGGTCATTCACTTCATGACTGTTAGTGGGACATTGCTGTGCACAAATGGGCTGCTCCTCACATACAAAATACAGTCACTACACCGTATAGTAAATCATGGGAAGTGCTTTGAGACATCCTTTTCATGTGAATGGTGCTGTATCAAATGCAAGAATTATTGTAATTAGATGAGCACAGTTGCTCACTAGCTAAGTATGAGGCTGGAATTAATCCTTTTCCTCTGAAATGTCATCTGTTCTTGTTACTTAAGCTAAATCTTGATTGTTCCCAGCTCTGGATGTGGATATGTGAGCCAGAGCAAGATTCCCTTTTCCCAGAGCACAAAGCAGTAATGTTTGTGTGGAGTTGATTAAGTATTTTGACAGTTGACTCTTAACTGGATGGACGCCTGAGGACATATAACTAGAATTCTTCAGTTAACTTGTCAGGCTAGCTATCTCATCACTTAATCCATGTTAATTCAGTCCGACTCAGTATGTCCTCCAAGCAAGTTTACAGTGCTGTATCATTTGCAATCATAGTTTTCATTACAAAATATCGATCCGGTTTATGGTGAGAGAAAGGATGTCAAAGTTACTCAGAATTATGTAATACGCTTCAATTTTCAAAGGAATGAGTCCCTTTCAATCATGTAATTGTGATCATTTAATCCTGTGTTGCCAAGATCTCATTTAATCTCCTTTGATATATTTCCTAAATGTTGTTAAGGAGTTTTTTTAAAATGAAAGGCTATATAAATGCAAATTGTTGTTATGAGCCAGACCTGTTAGAATTCCAGTGAAGTGTTAATGTTTTATTTCCCCAAAATTAAACAATCTAGTTTTGTGCATCCTTGCCTCAAGAATGATTCTATGAATAGAAGCTGAAATTCCTCGCAATAGGAAACAATTAATAGGTGGGGAAAGGGCACCAAAGTAGATAATGAGCACAAGACCTACAAGGGAAAGATCATGACAAGGCCTTAGTAAGAGGCAGAGAGGCGGAGGAAAGATGCTGGGGATCACGACCCAGCAAATGAGCGACAGAACTACAAATTACCCTTCTTAGAGAGTGGCAATTAGCAGAGTGCTAGAGGAGGGTAGAACGGCTTGGGTTTGGATAATCTGTGCACTATCAACTTCTTAATGGTGAGGATGTTGGAAAAATAATTAAAAGGGAAAACAATTTTGAACATGTGTTTTCACTCCACTCAAAACGGTTTCATTATAGTAATTGATATGTGTATGTGACACCGAGGCTTTTATTCCCCCCGCATTCTTTGTGAACAGAGAGAGAATAATAATCCTTACTCTATAGGTCATTCGAATAGCACCTGTACAGTTCAGTTTGCTCCCAGGTGACGTACTGTAGAATTTCTAGAACTGCAGCTTGTGCATTCCACTCCTCGGCACCCCCATACCTCTCTAATCTCCTCTTTCCTCACGGCAGTATCCGCTGCCTCTGCTCTACTGTGTCCAGCTTCTTCCTTGTCCCCCCCACAAATATACAGTCAATTTACTTGACGGGATATTCTATGAAGCGCTTTGAGACGTTTAGAAGATGTGAAAAGCTCTATATCAAATGCAAGGAATATTAATATCACTGTTATTATGTCACCTCCGACAATGTAGCACATCCCCAGGACTATGCTGAAGTGTCAGCCTACACTGTCAGCTCAAAACTCCACCATGGGGCTTGAATCCTCAGACTCAAATGGAAGAGTACTATCAACTGAGCTAGTAAATGTGATTCAAGACAGTTCTGAAAGTTGGTTGGAAAAACAATAAGCAAACACACTGCAGCCTTTATAAATCAATCCAGACAATTGCATGCCTGTTGAACCCATATCACTTATTGTGTGGCCTGCACTAATTGTATATATTATGCCAGATTGTTGGTAATATGTCTGTAATGAGACTGTGATTGAATTCAGTTTTAGTCTATCTTATCCTATATTTCATATTATATAATTACCTGAAATGCTTCAAAGCTATTCTATGTGTTGATTTCTCTCAGCTGTTGCCTCTGATAAAGATTATTGAAGAAACTTTAAAAAGAACAATTGTTATATTCCAATTGCCTTATGAATTTTCTTTTAAAAAGTATTTTATATAAATGTCTTCAGTGAAGTAAAGTGCCCTGTTTATTGCGGAAATAAATCACCTTTCTATACGCTGTCTGAAGCAATTAGCTGGCAGCATTATTCATAGGACATTTCACAAACAACTAAACAATCTATGAAATCATTCTGTTAAACTGAATGAAGTAAGAATCTGACAATGCAATGCGTTGAGTTTGCAAAAGACATGTTGAAGCTGGAAAAAATCAGTGGGGAGTGGAAAGGGAGGAAGCTTCCAGACTAGCCTGACTTTGATTTATTGTTATCTACTCAATGTCTCTTGTGCTGAAACATTTCCACAGTACATTGTTGCAAGATTCTATATGGTCAGTAAGAAGAGACGAAAATGGTTTCTAAAACAAATAATTTAATTAAATTTGGTTAATTTGGGATTATTGACTGATTATTTCAACACTCACTGATTGTCATTCCAATCAGTTACTTGAAGCAGTTTCTTACGCTGGAAGGAATCACTGCACCCAGCAGTGGCACTTGTTATTAGCATTTGGCAATGACCCAACCCACTGTTTGATGCAGAAACGCTGACCATGTTATTACCAGTGGTCTTGACAATGTTTTAGCTTCTTACAACAGTGATTCATTCAAATACACACCATAACAGTTTTTCAGTGCAACACATGTTCAAAATATCTTATCATATTGTATTGCACTTCTTTAAGCTTGTGCAAAGATAATAAATAAATTGAAACTATTCTATTTTATTAGTGAGTAAGAATGGTGAAATAGAGGATGAGTGCACAGGATGGAGGCAGATTCAACCCAGACAAAATGTCCAGCGCCTTGAGATGTCATCCTGACATGAAAGGCGCCATACAAGTATAATTTTGTTGTTGTTGTTTAAGCACTCTGAAACTCTTCCCTGAGTGAAGGCACTATATATGTGCACATTGTTGTTGTTGCTGTTGTTTATTTCAGTCACACTGATGTCAGAGAACTCTTAAGATTTCGGTAAAAATGGCATGTACAGTCCTACAATAGGTGGTAGGAAAATAGGAGGGATTTCTGGATTCATAACAGTGATTGGTGGCTGATCTTCACATTTGGGCTTTGTGTTTGAATCTCATTGAGTTCACTTCCTCTGGTGCAGGCTGCTGAGGCCTTTTTCACTCACTTGTAACAGTCATTCCATCTACCTTCCCTCATATTA
Source organism: Hydrolagus colliei (assembly GCA_035084275.1). Classification (NCBI taxonomy): domain Eukaryota; kingdom Metazoa; phylum Chordata; class Chondrichthyes; order Chimaeriformes; family Chimaeridae; genus Hydrolagus; species Hydrolagus colliei. Next base: position 148,822,019 of record CM068742.1, read on the forward strand.
TTATTGATTGAAAATGAACAGATTCCATACTCACACTAAATGAATAGGTGCAAAGATTAATCCGAAATGTTATTGTAACAAGGTCATTAATGTGTGCCAATGAGTGTCTCCTGTATCTATTTGGATGCAACAAATCTCCCACGAATTATTCTTTCCATTTCAACCATGGAATTCAGAAATTATTTGATAAAATGAATAGATTAGACAGAGAAAATTGAATGACTAGTTTTTGGATCTACTCTAGAGCTTCCAATTATTCCCCCCACATGTTGGATCAGCACTCTCCTTTTGTTCTTTTTTAACCACATCTTTGGTAACCATTCTATCCCTACCCTCCCTGCCCTCCTGGTCCAAAACCTTGACTTTCTAGCACCTTGGGATGTCCCTCAGAAGTGAAAGATGCTATACACACATAATTTGTTGCTGTTATGGTACATTAGTTACAATGCGATGGAATAAAATCATATTGAAAATTTGCAGCTCAGGAGGGTGCAATCTGGTCTGTGTGCCTATTCAAAGTTCTCTGATAACTCTCCATTTGGTTCTATTCCCCTGCCCTTCCTCTATACCTTTGGTGTTTTTTCTAAATGTTTGTCTGATACACTTTTATAGCGTCTGGGGACGTCCTCACAACGTGGAAGGCACTCTACAAATGTTATTTTATTGTTGTTGTTATAGCTACTGAAAATCTACTTCAGCCTCTACATCAAGTCCCAACGAAGTGATAAGGTGCTATATCAAATGCAAGGATTATTATTGTTTCACCAGCTGTCCAGCCAAATTCTGCATTGACCTCAAAACATATATTTCCCTTTCCTTTACAGGCAAAGAAAGGACAAGAGGTGAAGAGAGGACCTGAAGTGGAAGTAGGCAAGCTGAACAGGTTATTGAACCTGGTTAGAGACCCTGATTAAAATATCTAACTGATTACCACTATCTGTGAGGATCTTTAATGATACCTCCAAATCATCACTTCTACGCTTCATCAAACATTGAGGCAACACTGTACCTTTAATTGCTGTCCTTTTGAATGATAAAAAACACAGAACCTGTCATTAATAAAAGTTGTATTGTTTTAGGGGAAAAAAATGTTAAAACACCAAATAGTTATAATGTCATTAGATTTTCCTCTCCTGGACAATAGAAAAACGAAGGCTTTGCTGAAAAGATACTTGTCTTCCCCAATGTATTTGGCAAATAAAAAAAACTCATCACTTGAAAAGCTGTAGAGATTTTCATACTGTGGAGTCCGATAGTGTATTGGTTTGAACACTCATCTCACGAGCAAGAGTACCCGGGTTTATTTCCCGGTCAGGGCGAAACCTTAGGCAAGTTCCCTTACTCCACACACCTCTGTTCACTTAGCAGTTAGTAGGAACCTGGTTGTTAGAGCCTTGGGACATTTTAATGACGTGAAAGGTGCTACACAAATGTAATTTTTGTTGTTTTTATTCAATCGGTGGATCGCTTTTTGGGTATGTCCAACGACTGACTGGAGGCCTGTAGCTCAGTGGTTAACAAACTAGTCTTGCGAGAGAGAGACTTGGGTTCGATTCCAAGCAGGGCAAAACCTTGGGCAAGTTTCCTTACTCCACACGCCTAATAATAATTCCTCAAAAAAGAAACAATAATAAATTGGTCATGTCAATCCATGACTGTTTGTGGGACACTGCTGTGTGCAATTGACTGCCGCGGTTCACCCATAAGGTATACAATCGATTCACTTTATAATATATTCTGTGAAGCATGCTGAGATGTCTAGAAGACCTGAAAAGCACGATATTAAATGCAAGGATTATTATTATTATAATCCTTTCCAAAAAATGCAAAAATAATCATAACTTAGTCAGGCTGTTTTGGGGACACTGCTGTGCGCAATTGGCTGACGCATTTCACCTACAAAATATAGAATCAATTCAACGATGTGATAAGGCACGAAATCAAATGCAAGGATTATTATTGTTTGAAAGCAAACGTTTGCTTTTTAGCAGACAGCTAGGCTAAAAATCGGCAGACCTAATTATTTTATATGAACAATAATAATAATATTAAAGACCTTTCTCTTCGACTGCGTCTTCGGTTACCTTTCTCCCCCTGCCTCTGGCTCGCCCCCAGGATCCATTATTGTGAAGCGCTCTGAGACGCCGTCCGGCATGGAAGGCACTATATAAATCAAAGTTGTTGTTGTTGTAATCCTTTCATTTGATATAGCGCCTTATCATGTTTTCGAGGCGTCTCAAAGCGCTTCACATAATGTACCTTAAAGTGAATAGACTGTATATTCTTTTATGTCATGTTTGCATCCATAGCCTTAGAAATTGCCTTATTGAATCTTTAAGGATAGCATTTTGTTAGAAACACGTTTAGAAATATATTTCTCCTAAATCTAGTCATCAATGTTATGAATGTTCCTTTTGGTCCAAAAGAAAATATTATATAATTTTGATACCAATTATTTTGTTTTGAAAACAATCACTTCACCATCATATTATGGTACCACCTAAAACACAATTCAATTGCGTTGTTTTTCTCAACTTTCTTTCCTAAAATGATTTGTTTTTTATTGCATTGATTTTTCATGGAAGTTAGATCTATTTCTATCCTATTTCTTGTCACAGATACCATCGAGTGGAAGGCAGGGAAACTGTTTATCTTTTTTAAATTACATTTGCTGGGGGGATTGAAGGATGGACTACAGAAACACAATTTGACACAGATCTCCTTTACCACACACACACCTCGTATTGTGCCCGCCTCTTGAAAAGTATTAAAAAGCAGGAGGGAAGTGTAGTGCACTGCTTGTGAAAAATATAGAGCTATTTCCAGTGCAGAGATTGAAGCAATTTTCACCATCTGAATTTCTACTGCAGAGTCGCCCTTTATTTTGCTGGAGAAAGCTCCTCAAAATTTCAGGCGGCATTTTTGCTTCTGGACATCAAAGCTAAAGTCCTAATTATACCATGAATCTAGCCTTGAATTACTATTGTTTTCACCACTGAATCAATGACGGGGGTTCAGGAGAAATATAGGGTAGTAAACTGGAACTAATCACATCTGGTATGAGGTAGGATGGGTTCCTGTTGCTTTTATCAATCTGTATCTGCAAAATACTCACTTTGATGGTCTTTTTATCTCATAAAACCCCCCACAAACCTTATATATTATAAACTTACACATTATAAACTAAAATAGTTTTTGTTGTTGAGATGTGTTTTGGATACACAGCATTCATTAAGCAACCCCCACCCTTTCTCCACACCCAAAATCAAATATTACATGGCACCCTGAAAGTAAAGCTCCCTCTATTCTGTGACATAACCCCAGCCTTATAGCATCATCTTATTGCAGCAGAGTGCATTTCTCCAGTCCCTGTACTAGTATTGTGGCTTGAGACACCGATTGCCAATTTGTTAATATTCAAAACTCCACCACCCGAATACTCACCCGCATACAACTCCGTACCCCCATCACACAAGTCCTTGGCAGGCTCCACTGGCTCCCAATTACCCAACGGATCCATTTCAAGATCCTCTCACTTGTTTTCAAATCCCTTTATGTCCTGGCATCTCCCTGTCTATCCTACCTGCTTACCCCCCACTCCAACACCCACTGCCTCCACTCGCCTGACTCAAGCTTCCTGTTTATCCCTTGTGTCCTCTGCTCCACCATTGGCAGCTGTGCTTTCAGCCACTATGCCCCAAACCTCTGAAACTCACTCACTCAATCCCCCCACCTTGCCCTCTCCCTCACCACTTCAAAATCCTTCCTAAAGACCTTCCTTTTTGAATGTGCTTATGGTCAACTGCCCCTCACCCCGGCTCGGGGCCAGACTCCGCCACTGTCAAGCTCTCCAGGACGCTAACCCTCTTGAAAGGCTCTGTATAAATGTAAGTTGTTGTTGTTGATGATTCAGCAATGTTGAGAACCGCTAGGTTCAGATTGAAGAAACAAGTGATGGGCAAACATGTTTATCAGTGAAGGCGTTTGGTTCAACCCAGAGCCCCAGGCACAAACGTAACACAGGTACACTGCTACAACTACCTTGATCATTCAGTTCCTACTAATCCAGAAGTCCAGCTGAAAGTACACTTAGTCCTCGCTTAAAGTCGCGGTTGCTTTCGCGAAAAGGTTGACTTTTAGCGAAACAACGTTATGCGAATCCGCATGAATACCGGACGTTCAGCGTCTATGTACTCCTACGCTACCCAAAATAGTTTGTTTCCACCCACGCGAACAACGTAATGAATAATGTTCCCCTTGTGTATCAGCAACGTAATAACGAAACAACGTTAAGCAAGATCTACCTGTACTGCAAATACATAGTCACTACACTCTACATCCTATGTGTCATTCTGACGATGTGATAAGGCACTGTGTCAATTTGCAAGAGTATTATTATAAATTGCCTTGGTAGCATTTCCCTACCATCTCCGACCTACTCACTCCCCAATCCACCATCTCTCCACTCAATTGACACCAGACTCCCGCTTGTCCCTCATGCTCTCAGCTCCACTATTGGAGATCATGCTTTCAGCCACTACACCTTGAACCTCTAGAATACTCTTTTTTCCATCCCTACACCTTTCCCTCTCCCCTTTTCCAAATCCCTCCTTTCTTTTAGACCGCACTTACAGTCACCACCCACTGGTTTGGAGTCAGGCTGTTAAGCGCTCTGAGACGCTATCCTGTGTGGAGAGCACTAGGTAAGTGCAAGCTGTTGTTGTGCCCCTAATAGCACAAAATCAGGCAATTGTTCCCCTGCCAACTGTTCTCTGTCATCAACAACAATTTATTTTTATGCAGCACCTTTCACATTGGAGAGAAGTCACAAATTGCTTAACCCATACAGTGAGGGGAGAGCTGAGGAGAATGGGGGAGGGGAAAGATGACCAAAAGCATAGTGGGACAATAAATACACAGTCCATTCATTTTACAGTATATTTGGTGAAACACTTTGAGACATCAATAAAATGTGAAACGTACTATATAAAATGCAAGGATTATTATTATTATTATTATTATTGTGCCTGCAAGACAATGATTGGGAATCAGGAGAGTTGGGGATTGAATGGCTAAGTTAAAAAGGAAGGACAAGGGAGGTCATTCGGTGCCAATAAATCCAAACTATAGCTGCAACTATTGTTTTCAGGAGGGAAGAGAGATAAAAATTCCATCACCCCCACTCCACCATCAAAATAAATGATTCCCTTAATGCTACTTTAGTTGTCATTGTTCACTGTTACAGTAGGTAACAGTCAGCAGGGAGAACATTGGTTGATTTGGTGCCCATTAGGGACACTACGGTTATTACTCTTGCCAACTGATTCAGTGCCTCACCACATCACCAAAACACCACACAGTAGAGGCCTGCAGCTGATGCACCACTGTTCACAACATCACAAGATTGGTTTGGATGAAGAATGTCCTTCGGCCCAACTGATCTCATGCTTACAAAACACCCACCCTCTCCAATCTTCTCATCACAGCGTTAAACTTTTTTTAAATATCATTTCAGGGTCCTGGCCTCAACCAGTTCCAGTCATTAATTATCCTCTGTGTAAAGAAAAACTAATGCCTGACTTGAAATTGCTCTTTGCCACTCTAAACCTGTATCCTCTTGTCTTAATGTCTCAGTGCATCCTGAAGTGGAGTCCTATAGCTTAGTGGTTAGAGTATTCGCTTTACAAACATGAGACCTGTGTTTCGAATCCAGGCAGGTCAGGGTGAAACCTTGGGCATGTTTCTTTACTCCACATGCCAAACAATAATCCCTCAAAAAAAACAATAACAAATTGTTTTTTTCAAACCATGACTGTTTGTGGGACACTGCTGTGCACAATTTGTTGCCACATTTCACTCGCAAATATACAGTCAATTCACCTGGAATTTAATCCAGGTCTCTCGCTCGTAAAGTGAGCTACAGGACTCCACATTACACAGTGGTTATACAACAACAACTTTGATTTAAATAGTGCCCTCCATGCCAACAGCGTCTCAGAACGCTTAAAGAGTGGTTAGCAGAAAAGGTTAAATAACCTGCTTCTGTGATTTTGATTTCCATGGTTCTATATAGATACACACACTCATGCTTAGCAGTGCATGTTATTTCAGCTATAATAAGCAGGTGCCTCTGTTGCTTAAGCTCAGTTATTTGAGGACTGAAATTGACCCTCTTAGATTTGGCTTCAGAATCCCACTGGGTCCATTTGCCTCAATTAGAGTGGAATAAAATGAGGTTCTGATGTTTCAGCAACCCACTCGATCGCCTGAGGACACTTCCTCTCCATTCCTCCTCCAGAGATAAATCAATCAAACATCCAAGGAGTCCTGTAATTCAATGGTTAAGCCCTTGCTTTACAAGCGTGAGACCTGTGTCCAAATCCAGGCAGGTCAGGGCGAAACCTTGTGCAAGTTTCCTTACTCCACACGGCGTAATCCCTCCAAAAAAACCACAGTAATAAAACAAACGGTCATTTCAATTCACGATTGTTTGTGGGACACTGCCGTGTACAATTGGCTGCCACATTTCGCCCACAAGTATACAGTCAGTTCACTTTACAGTATATTCTGTGAAGCGTTTTGAGATGTCTAGAAGACGTGAAAAGCGCTATACCAAATGCAAGGATTATTATTATTATTAATATAAGTGTTGTCCTGGGTTTCCTTTTCCAATCTTTCTATGAGGTCCTCTCTGAGAATGTCCACTCGGGAATGAAGAGCCCTAACTTGTCCGATCGTTACTCAGCCAAACTTGGAGTTAATTTCTCTCTGCCTGGCATGTATGGACCTTTTCCTTGAGCAACAAAGCTGTATTGCAAACCACAACTGCCCACCCACATGTAAGTTTGTATGTACACAGTTAAATGTTGCTCTCTGGTGTTGCTGTTTCATCTTATAGCAGCCTCTTAAGAGGATGAATCCCACAAAACTGTAAGGTCAGTACATAGGGCGAGCAGCTCTGGGACATCAGTAGGCAATAGATTCTTTCTATATTGAAATGAATTAACATTGTTTGTTTCCCCAAGGTGGCAGACAAATGATGGAGCAATGTGTTTCACACCAGGTGGGGAGATGAGAAGGGAAGTTTTTCACTAAAATGAGTAAGTATTGGAAATCCAATAGCGGGTCAAACAGCACCTGAAAGAGAAAGCGACAGTCACATTTTGGCCAAGTCTCTTCACCAGAAGTAGAACAGGGGCTGGAAGAAGCCATTCTGTATATAGGATGAAGGACAGGAACTTGAAGCTTGACCAGGCCAATGTGTATTGGGGTAAGCTTTAAAGGTGGAAATACAGTAACCTCCTGAAAACACGTTACTCTGAAGGAAAAGTGCACAGTAATGAGTTATTTGGAGTGGCTAATTAGGCATAAATATATATATATATATATATATATATATATATATACAGTATATATACATGAATGCATAAACAAATACAGCTGGGGTGTTGACAGAATTAACATGGTGACTTAAGTGGTAATGTCCAGGTAAGCCAGGGTCGAGCTATCAGGAATTTATAGCTCTGCTAATGAGGAAGTGGGTAATAATCTCACCCTCCAGTCCAGTGCTGGGCGGTGCAGACCAAGATATTGCTGCTTAAAATACAGCCTGTGCTAAATCACCTTCTCATATTAGTGTTGGGAGCTACAATTAAGCTCAGTATTGTTGCTGAGGTGAAAATCAATGGGTTTCTGTTTCTGATTGTTCTGCGGAGAAAATACTGCTGCTGAAAATAGTGTGTGGGTGCTTATAATCCTTGCATTTGGCGTACAGCCTTATCACATTGTCAGGGGTTCTCAAAGCGCTTCACAGAAATTAATAATAAGAAGAATATGAATAATCAGAATGACACTTGCATTTGATATAGAGCCTTATCGCGTCTTCTAGACTCAAAGCGCTTCACAGATTGTACTGTAACGTTGTGTGGCTATGTATTTTGTGGGTGAACATGGCAGGTAATTTGCGCACAGCAATATCCCAGAAATAGCCCTGGGTACATCTGATACCGTAATTATCCTAGTTATTAGGCTTGATTGACCCTCCAGGGTATTGTGGGAGCCCTGCTTTGTTTTAGGTGCGGTTCTTCGAAACAGATATTAATCTGAGCTTCCAGCTCCATTGTACATGAACTATTTTAGATCCACTCCTCAAAAAGAAAAGGTAGTTTGTTGCACTGGTGTCCTGGCCAACAATCCAATTAAAATCAGTCATTCACTTCTTAGGCTATTTGTGGGCCATCACTGTTAGCAAATTGGCTGCCGTGCTTGCCTACAACATACACTGTCTCCACAATCCATATATAAAATTCTCTAAAGTACTCATCGACATGACAAGAGGCTATATCCGATTCAAGGATAATTAATAGTATTATTAAAGCTGAATATTGTCAATACATCAACAAAGGCCACTTGGGTAAGGTGATGAACCCTAGCAACAGCAGTAAAGAAGAGTTAATCATCTTCAAGCATGGAGGAGGAAGTGAAGGAAAGCAAACAGAAATAAATAGAAACATTTTCAGCCCATTTACATCGTGCAGGCAGCTGCCTGATGTACGAATCTGTCCTGATTTACTAATCGGACAGAAAATGTAAACCACTTTTATTTGATATTTGATATTTGTTCTCAACGTGTAACATTTACTTTTACCCACCTGGATTATTTCACCCATTCAATGCTCCTATGTTCACTCTTCAACAACAAAATATATGCAAAGTGGATAATACTCCCATCTATTATCCTGCTGCATAATAATAATAATCCTGGTATTTGATATAGTGCTTTTCACATTTTATCGACATCTCAAAGCGCTTCACAGAATATACTGTAAAGTGAATTAACTGTATATTTGTGGGCGAAACACAAGTCAATTGCACACAGCAGTGTCCCACAAACAGTCGTGGATTGAAATTACCAATTTTATTATGTCTGTTTTTTTGGGAGGGATTATTATTAGGTGTGTCGAGTAAGGAAACCCTGACCTGCCTAGATTTGAACACAAGTCTCACGCTTTTAGGGCGAGCGTTTCAACCACTGAGCTACAGGATTCCACCTTGGTGGGAATATTGGTTAGAGCACTTACCTCACAAGCAAAGGAACCCAGGTTTGATTCCTGGGCATGACAAAACCTTAGGCAAGTTTCCTTACTCCACACATTTTGTTTTACCTAGCGGTAAGTGGGAACCTGGATGTTAATCGATTGGTGGATCACTTTCCAGGGATAATAAACTTTATGGGGGGTCTCTCAATCCACAATTATTTGTTGGACACTGCAATTAGCTTCTGTGTTTCGCCCACAAAATAAACACTTTGAAACATCTCAACGACATGATCAAGTGCCATATCAAATGCAAGGATTATTAATTAACAGTGAAACATTTGAATTGTGTTTAGTGAAGTTGCTTTTCAAGTTCCACCCATGCATTCCAATGTTTCTCAAGGGATTAATGAACAAAATGTCAACTCATTCCTTGCCTTAGGCAATATCTGTTAATAGACTGGTTGATTTATTTAGTTGAATGTCAACAAGACCTAGGCTCTCCTGATTGGCTCCCACTAGCGCCTCTGCACCTCAGGCACTGGCAGCATCAACCTCCATGGTTGCACACTCCATCTCACCAAGCCAGTCAGGAACCTAGGTGTCTTGTTAGATTCTCAACTGTCTTCTCCCTCACATCCAAGTCATGATCCGCTCTGCCTTCCATCACCTCTGCAACATTGCCCAACTCCACCACCTCAGGCCAGTGAAACATTCATTCATGCCTTCAACAAGTGCAGGCTTGACTACGCCAACGCTGTGCTTACCTCTGTGACCTCCTAACCCCTTAACAACCTGCCCACTCCCTCAGTGAGCTCAGTGAGCTCCGGCCTGATCCATGTCCCCCGCCCCATCTGGCTCACCATTGGCGGGCGAGCCTTCAGCCACTCTGGCACCAACCTTTAGAATTCCATCCTGCAATCCCTTCACCTCGACCCCTCCTTCAGGTCCCGCCTCCAGACCCTTCTCTTTGACGGTCCTATTGGTCACCCCAAATCCCTTCCCCTCAACCCTCCTTGATCCTGTCCTGGGCTTGGATCTGAAACACTGACTGTCCAGAGCCTTGGGACATCCTCCCAATGTGAAAGGCACTTTCCAAATGTAATTTTGTTGTTGCCCAAGGCTGTGCATCTAACCCAATTAAAAAATAGCTATTTCTTCTAATTGGGGTTACATCATCATTCTGGATCCTAACCCCCAAACGCCCCTGGTGATGTTTGCATTCACTGTGTAAATGATGGTCCACTGGCTCCCCGTCACCCAGAAGATCGAATTCAAGATCCTCGTTCTCACTTTAGGGTAGTGTCCCAGAAGGCCATTCACGGCCTTGCCCCCGCCTGTCTCTCTGACCTACTGTCTCCCTATCAGCCTGCCCGCACCCTCCGTTCAGCAGACTCAGGCCTGCTCCGCATCCACCGCCCTAACTGCCCAACCATCGGTGGCCAGGCTTTCAGCCGCTCTACTCCCACATTGTGGAATTCCATCCTGCAGCCCATCTGCCTTGCTTCCTCCCTTTCCTCCTTCAAGGCCGGTCTCAAGACCTTTCTCCTCAGCCATGCCTTCAGCCGCCCCACTAACTCTTCCCCTTCTCCCACTTTCCCTCCCCTTCCCCCTACCCCAACCGTCCCCCCCCACCCCGCTCAGTTCCGGACCTGACTGTTCAGTGCTTTGGGACATCCTCCCGACGTGAAAGGCACTATATAAGTGCAATTTTGTTCTTGTTTTGTTGTTCTCAGGTACCCTCCCTTCTCCCCAGTTACCTGTGTGAACCACCCTCAGATTTCTTCCCAACATGAAAGGCGTTTACTAATATAAACAGCTGCAGCAGTTTAACCACTAGAGGTCCCTAGCGTACAACAGCAACTTGCATTTATATAGCGCCCTTCACACAGGGTAGCGTCCCAGAGCGCATATAGTGCAGTGATTACAGCATAGTGGTTAGTGCACTCGCCTCACAACCTGTGTCAGGCACAATCTTACTCCACAAGCAGAGATGCACGACATTTACAAGATCAGTGACCCAGTTGGGTCGATTAATACCCCACACGCCTAATAATAATCCGTCCCAAACAAACTACAATAAGTGGGACACTGCTATGCGCAATTAGCTGCCGCGTTTCGCCCACAAATATGCAGTCAAATCACTTTACAGCGCTGAGCTTGTAAATGTCGTGCATCTCTGCTTCCTGCCTCAGTGAGTCAGGGGGCAGGGGGCAGTTCCCTTCTTGACTTAGTATCAGGCTTTGTTGGAAGGTATTTGTAGGAAGGGTTCCTAATTATTGCTAGGAAAAACAGGCATAAGGAAGTAAGGAAACATGCCTAAGATTTTGCCCAAGACACAGGTTGTGAGGCAAGAGCATATTCTGTGATAAGCTTTGAGACGTCCACAAGATGTGAAAAGAGCTATATCTAATGCAAGGATTATTATTATTTTATTAATACTACCTTAATTTTCTCACACACTCCTAATATTATCATACAGTGCTAAGTCATTCTCCATGCTTTCGCCAGGCGGTCGATAGCAAACCACAAATGTTAAAGTCTAGCCTTTTCTCTCGTTGAATACAACTAACCATAGGATTTTATACTATGGTCTCCATGCACCAACAAGCTTTTGCTTGAAGCGGAACTTGTAAGCAGATCAGATGTTGCCAGGGATGCAAATCTGTCAGGGGAGTGAATGTCCCATTGGGACAATAAACTGTGCATGACCTAACCCCCTTATCTCCCCTCCACCAGACAGCAGCTGTCTCTCTCACAGTGAAAAAAGTTGGGGGGTGGGGAGGGGGTGAACAGAAAACAGAGTAGCGAGTGCATCAATTTATATACATATATATATATTTATTTATAAATACTGTAATAAAAAAGAGATCAAAAGTGCAATTATAGGTGGAGACAACTGGCAGAAGGAATGTTAACAGCAAATGATGTAAGGTGATCAAAGACAAGATGTTTCTCCCCACTGCTCCACTAATTTTAGAGAAAGCCAAACGAGCCCCCAGCAAAGGTCTTGTGATCAGAGGCGCAGCGGGTCTCTGATGTCAAACATTCTGGAAGCACAGTCTGGAAGCAGACAGCTGAACAGAGGGGCGGAGAGGGGTGCACGGATCACTTTGTTACTGCACTGTGAATTGCACAAGATGTTAACTTAATACTCTGGCATAAGGCATGTTGTAAATGACTTATTTGTCATATTCTGTGAAAACTATGTCTGAATCTTATTGCGGTAGCTTGTTCATATGTACAGTATACATACCCACACAAACACACATTTTGTTTTAGCTTTTTTTAGTTTGAAACAGCAGCTCTCCTCCCATGTGGGTTTCTGGAAAAACTGTCCAGATGTCACTGCCTGACACCAATCGTTCCCCTTGCGATCGGTGTTCTATGCACTGACTGGTAAATCAAAAGAATCCCCTTAAATGGAGATGGATTCCCCACTTGCTCAAATCCACAGCTGCTTTTGCAAAGTGGCATAAAGTTTCTTGATGAAATGACTTGATCTTTTCAGTCGACACAAGCACTCTCTCTTTCTGTTTGGGTGAAATTCGCACTTTATGATGAGGATCAGAATCTGTCTCTTGTAACCCATACCATCAAACCCCCCTCCGCTCCTTACTACAACAACAACATTACATTTTTAAAGCGCCTTTCACGTCGGGAGGATGTCCCAAGGCGCTGGGACTACACAACCCCCACACTCAAAGAAAAATCTCTCACTGCTCATCTTAAATTTTTCTTCGTGAAAAAATTATTTGTTCAATTCACGACTGTTTGTGGGACAATACTATGCGCAATTGGCTATCGCATTTCAACCAAAAAATACAGTTAACCCACTTTCCAATATATTCTGTGAAGCACTTTCAACTATGTGATAAGACGCTCTTCCTTTGCCCTCTCCTATTTCCTTTCTCAACCCCAATCTAGTCAGACTGGGCAGGTGACAAATCCAAAACACAAAATACTACAGATGCTGGGAATCTGAAACAAAAACAGAAGTTGCTGGGGAAACTCAGCAGGTCAGGCAGCATCCCTGGAGAAAGAAAAAAGAATCAATGTTTCGGGTCTACAACCCTTCGTCAGAAATCCAATTGGGTGTGTTCAAAAAACAGGTTGGATGTACAGTAATTAAAAAAAATTATTTCAATTGCAAAACTTGTTTCTTTCCCTTTGAAGTGCTTTCGTTACACAATTTCAAAAAGCAGTGGAACCCGAATCAGACACTCTGCCTACCCAATACATAATACAGTATTAGGCTATTTGTGGAGGTTACTATTTGGTTGTGCTACAAAGTGTATTGTAATTTAACTCTACCATGTGGAGCTCCTGTGGCTTAATGGTTAGAGTACTTGTCTTGCAAGCTGGAGAGACCAAGCTGGGGAGACCTGTGTTCGAATCCAGGTAGGTCAGGGCAAAACCTTGGGCAAGTTTCCTTACTCCACATGCCTAATAATAATCCCACCCCAAAAAAAAACACAATAATAAAATTAGTCATTTCAATCCACGACTGTGTGTGGGACACTGCTGTGCGCAATTGGCTGCCGCGATTCGCCCACAAATATGTACAGTCAATTCACTTTACAGAATATTCTGTGAAGCGCTTTGGGACGTTGATAAGATGTGGAAAGCGCTATATCAAATGCAAGGATTATTATTATTATTATTACCATAATAAGAGTCCTATAGCATAGTGTCGAGTATAACTCGTCCTGCAAGTCAGAGGATCTGGGTTTGATTTCTGGGTGGGGCGAAACCTTAGACAAGTTTCCTTATGCCACACGTGTCTGTTTACTTAGGAGTAAGTTGGAACCTGGTTGTTAGTCAACAACAACAACAATAAAATTACATCTATGCAGCGCCTTTCACGTCGGGAGGACAATCAGTATTCTGGGGGGGGTGGGGAGGGGAAATCCTTTTTTAAAAATCGTCACTCAATGCGCAACCTTTTGTGGGACACTGCTGTGCGCAATTTGCTGTCGTGTTTCACCCACAAAAAGACACAGTCAATATATCCACTTCACAATATATCTTGTGAAATATTTTGAAACGAACTTAACGGTGTAATAAGGCGCTTTATCAAATGCAAGGATTTTCTATATAAAATAGTCATCTTTTCATTTGGTATCTCTCTCTATAACGTACATAGAGTGATTACGAAACATAATTTCTGGCACATGACTCCCCCATTGTCTTTCTTCTTTGCATCAGACCTTGAGTAAGCAATTTGCCTCGCCTTTGGCTGCTTTCTGCCCGTCCGCCAGGCTGGACGCCTCCTGGGGGGAGGAGGGAATCTTGCAAGCCCTGTACAACACTGCGAGGAGCAGAGCCATGAGCACAGACATCATGCAGTTCAGGACGATAGCAATGATTGCTGCTGTGGTCAAATCAGCGCTCATCCCGACAAATCCACAGCCAATTTCAGATATCCTTTGGGAGAAGAGAGACAGAGAGTAGAGGGCGAAAAGAAGCAATTGAAAGGCCAAGTGTGTCCGGTCTTTGTAGGAAGGTGTTTTTCTTACATATATATATACAGTATTTAAAAAGTTTTCTCCTCTCCTCTCCCTATACCTCTCTTTTCCTCCTTTCTGGCAAAGTTTTCTCCTCTCTTTGCCTCCTTTCCTCTGCTGCTTGTCCAGCCAGCTAGGATCACCTTATCTCTCTATGTGGGTTAAGGTTTTGGCTTGCAGGGTTAATAGGAGCTGGAAATGTCAGTATGTAAAGTCAGAGCAAAAAAGGGTGGATCCACCAGCAAGGAACTCCAGAGAGGCAGGGGGGAGATAGATCTTCACACAGATCCACTGGCTTCTCATTACTGGGAGCAAAAACATGAAGCAATAAAAACGACTTTCTTTCTCTCTCACACACACACACACACTCTCTCACATACCTCTCTTTCTCTCTCTCACACACACACTCTCCCTCACATACACTCTCTTAATCTGACAGTCTCTCTTACAGTCACTCTCTTAATCTCTCACATTCTCGCTCACACACACACCACTCTGTCACTCTTAATCTCTCACACTCTTTCTCACTCTCACACACACACTCACACTCACTCACTAGATGTGCATCTCTCTTCCCCTCTCCTTGTTACATTGAAGCCACGACCACAGATGGTTGAAGTGAAGGATCCAATCTCAGTTTGCATCAATCTGGGTTTGTTTTGTTGGGTCAAAGAGAAAGCAATCACATTGGATAGATACCAGCAGGGGCTGGAGCCAGGTTCTCTCAAGCCCTTCCCTTCTCTGCACAGATCCCACCAGAACAATCTCTGTACAGTATATATATATATCAAGACATGTACAAATCCAGGCAAATATCCTGATGTGTCCAGGCTCCAGACAAAGTGATGTCCAGCAGATCAGAACAGCCACAGACCACACGTCTCTAGTCTTCTCCCTCCTCCTCACTTCTCCTTCTGCTTTGGTGTCTTGTCTTCTTTCCAAGTCCAGGTAAAACACACACACTTCACTTCTCTTGTGCTTCACTTTGCTTTTGCTGCACTTTGTAGACTGTGGGTGGGTGAGGATGAGGGTGAGGGCAGCCTTCAGCAGTTATTAAGTTAGTTAGTTAGTTACTTACAGAGGGGGCTTCCCCTCACATCCCCCCCACAACCTTCATTGGGTCTCTGTGGTTAGTTCTGGGGATAGACTTGAGTGGGGTTGGATCCAGGCTGGAGTGGGGTGGGTGAGATCTCTCTCTATCTCCTTTGCTCTTGTGCATTGAAAGCTCCTCTCACAGACTCACAGGTTGGATCCCTAGCTAAAGCCTCTCTGCGTCTGTCTCTCTCTCTCTCTCTGTGTCTCTTCACCTCCTAGAGGTGCTGGTGGGTTGGTGAAGCTGACAAGTGTTATCACTCCTCCTCCTTAGTCTTTATTGGCCAAACCTCCTGTTGTTGACATCCTGCATCAGGACAATTGACACAAGTCTCTGACAGCTCATTTGTCAACGTTTCTGTCAATCTATTGCTTCAATTGTACTGTAATCTTTGTAAATTTAAAAAACACCCGCCCCTGGCACTTGATAATAATTATACTAATCCTGCTCAGTCGTTGGAGCACTCGTGCCATGCAAGCGAGAGACCTGGGTTCGATTACAGTCAGCGCGAAACCTTGGGCAAGTTTCCTTACTCCACATGCCTGATAATAATCCCTCAAGAAAAACAATAAGAAATTGGTCATTTTCAATCCACACCGTTTACAGGACACTGCTGTGTGCAATCAGCTGCCGCGTTTCACCCACAAATATACAGTCAATTCACTTTGAAGTATATCCCGTGAAGCGCTGTGAGATGTCTCAGAGACGAAAAGCGCTATATCAAATGCGAGGATTATTACAGTATTATTTGATATAGCACCTTATTGCGTTGCTTCAAACAGTCACAGAATTGAGTGACCAATTTTTTTTAATTTTTAAGGAATTATTACCCCCCAGAAATACGATCCGCCAATCGACTTACAACCGGGTTCCTACTTACTGCCAGGTAAACAGAGGCGTGTGGAGTAAGGAAACTTGCCTAAGGTTTTACCCAAGTTCTGTCACTTACGCTAACTACTGTACTTCGCTATGGACATCACAATATAACTCCTAGTGACAGGAGAGGGGATTGTATATTTTTGTGTGTGTGGTGTGGGGGTTTTAGCGAGGTGGGTTAGGTGGGGAGGTAAGCCGTGTCTCTTTGGAACTGAATTGTGTGGCAACAGAAAGTCAAAATCGAGTCCACCCTCTGTGATGGTTTAGCTAGTCCAGTTCCTGAGGCAGGCAGGTCCACATTACTTGAGGGCACTGCTGATGACAGCACAGCCAGCCTGGCTCATCAGCAGGACTTGGAGGGGAAGACCAGTCACTGGGAGCAAAGATTCTTCCCACTGAACTCCTATTACAACAAAATTATATTTGAATAGCGCATTTCTTGTCAGGAGGACGTTCCAAGGCACTGTTATCCATGAAAGCAAAAGTAGGGTGGTCCTAACTGGACAAGCAGCAAGAAAGCTTGCAAGACAGTTCTCTGCATGATAAGGTATGTGGTTTTAGCTGGTTAGACTCCATCAATACCCCAATAGGTACTCTGGGGACCCCATAAACCTCAGCTCTTGCCAACCTGAGTTTATTGCTCTCCAGAATTATGGAAATTCCATACCCAGGGAAATTTTCATATGTAAGTAGCTTACATACAGAATGCTCAGTCTAATTTGAATACTCTTAAGCGTAGCAATTGTTTTCCAAATATGTCAGACACCCGACTAAGCAGAAACAAATATTAAACTATAAAGTCCCGAGGTCTTTCAAAATCCTTCACGGAGAATTGCTCTCAGGTGTGTTTGCATTCACTGTTTGTTTTGTTGACAAACGAGGCAGACAATTTGCACTAGGCAATCTCCCACAAACAGCTGTGAACTGAATCTGGAGAATTGTTTGGTTAAGAGATGAACCAGGTGACTACCTTCTCTGGGATGTTAAGCATCCATCTGAATGGCCAGAAGGGATCTCGGTTTAATGGAATCTGCCTCTATTTAGCAGGGGTTTTCGAATCACAACAGCTCTCCCTCCAGCAAAGAATGGGAATAATAATAATCCTTGCATTTTATATTTGCAGTCTTCATGTCTTCCAAACGTCTCAAAGCGCTTCACAAAATATACTGTAAAGTGAATTGACTGTATATTTGTGGGCGAAACGTGGCAGCCAATTGCGCCCAGCAGTGTCCCACAAACAGTTGTGGATTGACGTGACCAATTTATTTGAGAGATTATTATGAGGCACGTGGAATAAGGAAGCCTGCCCAAGGTTTTGCCCTGTCTGGAATTGAACCCACGTCTCTCGCATGTAAGGCGAGTGCTCTAACTACTGAGTTACAGGACTCCACATTACAGAGTGGTTATAGAGTGGTTAGCTGCAGGGGAGCAGCAGGAAGGGTTGAATAACCTGCTTCTGTGATTTCCATGGTTCTATATAGATACTCATGCTTAGCAGTGCATGTTATTTCAGCTATAAAAAGCAGGTGCCTCTGTTGCTTAAGCTCAGTTATTTGAGGACTGAAATTGACCCTCTTAGATTTGGCTTCAGAATCCCACTGGGTCCATTTGCCTCAATTAGAGTGGGATAAAATGAGGTTCTGATGTTTCAGCAACCCACTCGATCGCCTGAGGACACTTCCTCTCCATTCCTCCTCCAGAGATAAATCAATCAAGCATCCAAGGAGTCCTGCAGCTCAATGGTTAGAGCACTCACCTGACAAGCGTGAGACCGGTGTTCGAATCCAGGCAGGTCAAGTTGAAACCTTGGGTAAGTTTCCTTACTCCACATGGTGTAATCCCTCAAAAAAAAAGCACCCAAAAAACACAATAATAGAAAAATTGGTCATTTCAATCCACGACTGTTTGTGGGACACTGCTGTGTGCAATTGGCTGCCGCTGTTTGTCCCACAAACAGCCGTGGATTAAACTAACAATTTTTTAAAAAAAATTTCGAGGGAGTATCATCAGGTGTGATGTGGAAAGCATGTACCGAAGGTTGCTGTCATGATTGTAGATGTTACAGATGTTCTCATTCACTTTGTGGACCTGTGTGATGCTCGCAGACGTTCAGATCTAATGAGCCGTTGATGCTCAAGGAGCCGCAAGGGGACCCAAAGTGTGATGTGCAGAGCAGTTCTTGGCTCCTGCTGCCAGTCACGGTGAATGGTACCTTCTGTGCTGCCAGGACTAGGCCAACCCTGGCCAAGTCATAGGTTTGTCACAGCGGCCTCCAACACCATTTCTCGAATCGCAGCAGATGTCACAGCACAGCTCACAGCTCAGGCTGTGCTTGCACTCGACCAGCCTCTCACGTGAGAAGTTTTGGTAGAGTAATACCTTGCCCGAAAAGCTGCTGAAACTCTCGTCCATGTCTTTGCCATCTCTTGGCTGCACTACGGAAATGCACTCCTCGTTGGTCTCCTCCATAAAATCCAGCTCATTCAGAACTCTGCCGACTGAGTTCTCACCCGCACCAAACTTTGCTTCACGATTACCCCAGTCCTTCCCAAACTTCACTGACTCCTATCCCGGAACGGATCGATTTCAAGATCCTCATTCTTGTCTTCAAATCTCCCCACTCCTCTGCACCCCTCTACGTCCCTGACCTACTCTGGCCTTCAGCCACTACCCACAAAGCTCTGGAATTCCCTTCCTCATTCCCTTCGCCTTGCCCTCCCTCTTCCTAGTTTCAGGTCTCAGCTTTCTTTTTAACCGCGCCTTCGGTCACCTTTTTCCCCATGGCTCGGGCCCGGGATCAGTTATTGTGAAGCACTCTGAGACACGGTCCGGCGTAGAGGGCGCTATATAAATCAAAGTTGTTGTTGTTGTCGTAAATAAGGAGAAATTGTTTCCACTGGAGCTCGGAAACCAGAGGACACAGATTGAAAAGGATTGAGACAAGGGGATTTTTTTAAGCAGTGAGTTGGAATGCATTGTCTGAATGGGCGCTGGAAGCTGATTCAATAATAATTTTCAATAGGGAATTGGATGGGAACTTGAAAATGAAAATTTCTAGGGCAATGGGGAAAGCGCGGGGGAATGGGACACATTGGATAGCTCTTTCAAAGAGCCGGAACAGGCACAATATGTCAAATGGCCTCCTGCTGTAAAATTCTATGATTCTATAATGTATAAAAGCAGCACACCTCATCATTGATTGAAAATAGTTTCAAAATGAAACAGAGGGGAGCTGAGGAGAAATGTTTTCACTCAGCGGATTGTTCGAATCTGGAATGCATTGCCTGAAAAAGGTGGTGGAGGCCGATTCGATAATAGCTTTTAAAAGAGAATTTAGATCTTTATTTAGGGAGAACAGGTCTTTTAGGTTATGGGGAGAGCACGGGGCAGTGGGATTGAGTTGCTCTTTTCAAAGAGCCGTCACAGACTAGATGGGCCGAATGGCCTCATTTTGTGCCGTAAAATTCTATGATTCTATGTTCAAAAGGAATTTGTTTAATTATACAGTAATGGACTTCCTGGGATTTAAATGTAATTTCCAAAATATCCTATTGAGAAAATGATAGTCACAAGTGGATTAAAAATAAAATTGGCAACTGTGCCACTTGGCCAGCTAGCGTCATGCTTTGGCTTGAAGCTGGGTTATGGGGAGGTGAGCTATTTTATCCAGTAGTAGAGATGGCTCCTGTGTAAGCTCGATGGTCCATGACGCAACACACAAATTGCAAGTTCTCAGCTGTTAAAGGGGCACTGTTCATAGATTGGCTTCTATACAGTATTTGCATACAAACAGTCAATAGACGGCTACAACAGCAATAGCATTTGATATGCCTAGCATTTGATATAGTGCCTTGTCGCCATTTGTCCACAAAATACAGTCATAGAATGTAAGAAATGCTAGATGAGAAGAAGACCAAGGTCCATCTGGTTTGCCTTCCACCTTCCTTGCGGTCACATGCACATATGTCCCGAACTACCATTGTACTGTAATCCCATTATGTTATTTCCTAAAAGAAAACTATTTAATTTGCTTTGAAGGAATTCACATTTCTTCTTTCAACTGTTACTTTAAGGAGACTGTTCCACAGGTTTACAATATGCGTAATGAAATAGTCTTTCCACTACGCCATATTATGGCATTTCTCTCACAAAATATAGTCAATCCACTTTACAATATATTCTGTGAAGTGCTTTGAGACATGATAAGGCACTATCTCAAATGCAAGGATTATTATTGTACAGTATATATATGTATGTATATATATATAAAGTTACAATCAGACAAGAAATAAAAAAATCAAGGGCATCAAAAGAGATGCAGCATTTTAAAAGGCCCTCTGGTAGGGAGGAGGGGAATCTGGATTACTGATGGATGCATATTCCGTTTTCTCCAATTCAATAACAAAAAGCTGAAACTAATTTAAAATAAATCCAGCTGCTGACTCCACCATTCCAACTTTACGCTGTGAAGCACTTTGAGATGTCCTCCTGAAGCGAAAGGCACGTATCAAAATTAAGGATGATTATCAGACCAAATGCTTCACAGGATTTTGATGTGTTCGAATCCAGGCAGGTCAGGGCGAAACCTTGCGCAAGTTTCCTTACTCCACACGCCTAATAATAATCCCTCCAAAAAAAACCAACAATAAAATTGGTCATTTTAATCCACGACTGCTGTGTGAAATTGGCTGCCACGTTTCGCCCACAAATATAGTCAAGTCACTTTACAGTTTATCCTGTGAAGCACTTTGAGATGTCTACAAGGTGTGAAAAGTGCTACATCAATTGCAAGGATGATGAAGGTTGTTATTATATTATTATTATAATAATGTATCCTTGTATCCTTACCCCCCCCACCCCAAGCACTGCATCAGAGTGTCACCTTCGACTGTGTGAGTCGAGGTCTGACGTGGGATCTGAATCTACAACCTTCTGACTCAGAAGCGAGAGTGTCATCAACTGAGACAGTTGTGCCTTGGGTTCATGTTGACATTTATCCAGGCCAGGGTCCCCGTGTGGTACTTTGAGATGTGATGCCGTTTGACACCAAACGCTGCAAATCTGGATGAAATGAGTTGTTCAGCTCGTGGCTGTTTGCGGGGCCTCGCGGGTATAAATAGAGTCGCTGCGTTACAGACGCTCCAGTTGACAGTAATTACTGCAAAGCGCTCGCAGGCATTTTGACACGATAAGCAGGAACTATACAAATGTCTCTGCTTTACAGGCTGTGCTTGCTAAGCGATCATTAAATCCTTTCCTCCAGCACAGGATGAGGACCAGCTTAGTAATTCACCCTGAGTTCAATTTAGTCAGGCTTTGTGACAGACATTTGGCTACAAATCTATGAATGTCATTAATTCATATCGGGCTGTAGTGTGTGTGTGTGTTTGCATGTATATATGAACGCATATGTCACTTCACTTTACAGTTTATCCTGTAAAGTGTTTGAAATGTCCTTCCAATATGAAAGATGCAATTCCAAATGGCGGGATTGTTATTATTATTACCATTTAATGGATAGAAGCTTCACATACTTCACCCCTCACATTTGTATTCCAAGTTCTAACCACACAGCTCTGGGCCTGGTAAGAATTCTGAGATCGAGCATTCATTTTTAATGGGGTCAATTTGGTTAACGCATAGAATCTGAGCATGAGAGGAGAAACACAGAGCTTCCCACAGAAAAGCAACTGCATTCATTTGCTGTGAAAAGCTTTCCTTGCACAGAGATCTTCCCCTCAATGTGTCCATGGTACAGTGGATCTTTCGGGACATGACAAAGAACACTTTTCCCAGTGAATAATAACAAGATCCTTGCATTTGAGATTGCGCATTATTACGTCACTGAGATGTCTCAGCGCTTCACAGAATACACTGTAAATTGAATTGACTGTATGTTGTGGGTGAAATGCATGGTATGAATGCATGAATAAATGCATGGTATGAGAAACCAATTCTCTCCACACACTGAATGAGGGAGAAACAAACAAGGGAAGCTTTATATCGTTCAGGCAACCAGAATCTGAATGAAATGCAAGAGACAAATCTAAGTCCCAAGTCAGATGGAAATGAAACAGCTCAACACACTCACTGTACACATGTCAACTTCAGCTGCAGAAGACATTCTGAACATTATTTCTGGAAGAAAAACTGTTCATTCTTGTCAGGCAGGTTACTCAATCCATGACTGTTTGTGGGACACTGCTGTGCACAATTGGCTGCCGCATTTCGCCCACAAAATATATAGTCAATTCACTTTACAGTATATTCTGTGAAGTGTTTTGGGACGTCTCATTGATGTGATAAGGTGCTATCCATATCAAATGCAAGGACTACTATTAATATTATATTTTAAGTCAAAATGTTATGTCAGGCTAAGACTGGGTAGAATTTCAGGCTTGTGTCAGTAGAGTTAAAGTGTGCTTTAGCCCATCGGCTGAGCCATGAAGATAACCCATTATTTAAAATGGTGGGAAATCTGCCACGGCTGTTTAATCTCTCATATCCAGATGTGCCCTTTGGTTTTCAAGCCCCCGAGTTCTGTGCTGCAAAGTGACCTGAGCAATGTCAATGTGCTCTATAGAAACTTATTGCATTGAGAAGTTTTAACATAAAAAAACTTCCGTTTTGAAATCAAGTGTTATTTTATGGTACTCCTATGCATAGAGTGATATGGTACTGAAACAGACCATTTGCCTCACCTAGTCTGTGCAGGTATTTATACTCCATACCAGCCTCAACCACACTTAGATGTTTCATCTTTAACCCTCTATTCTCTTTTCTCTCATGTTTGTATTAAGTTTCCTCTTAAATTAATTTGATGTTTATTATCCTCCTGAACAGGCAGGCAGGACTGGAATATTTTTGACTAAAGCCATTCACCGTTCCCCCGTCGGCGGCCGTGCGTGCCTTCAGCCACTACGCCCCGAGGCTGTGGAGCTCCCTTCCTCACTCACTTCACCTCGCCCCCTCTTTTCCTATTTTCAGGTCACGGCTAAAGACCTTTCTATTCGACCGCGCTTTTGGTCACCATTTTCCCCCTCACTCTGGCTCGGCCCCGGGATCCGTTATTGTGAAGCACTCTGAGACGCCGTCCGGCGTGGAGGGCACTGTATAAATCCGAGTTGTTGTTGTTAAAGCCTGCCTCGATGCCCCGCGTGTGCATTGTTACAGTCGGTAAGCAATTGATGCCCTACAGAATTTTTTGTTGAGGAATTAAAGTGATGTAAAAGTGTTGTATTGTTCCTTAAAATGCCACATTTCGCCCACAATTATATAGTCAATTCACTTTACAGTATATTCTGTGAAGCGCTTTGAGACGTCTAAAAGACGTGAAAAGCGCCATATCAAATGCAAGGATTATTATTCTTCTTATTAAAGTTAAATAACAAATCCGCCCATCAATTAAGGTATCTTGAAGATTTTTCGTTTAATGCTCTGAGAGAATTGCAAGATTACAACGCTTTTACAAACTTCTGAAGTCTTGAAAAGCACATTCATGCCTGTGTATCACTGGGTCTTTGCCAGTGTTACACTGACCGGCAAGCATGCCTTGTTACATGTTTTCTTTAAGCATTTTATGTGTAGACTAAAGCAACTCTCAACCAAATATCCCTACTTGTACAGTATAAGTAACCTGACATATGAATTACAGGGAATAACTTTCTAAATTTCTACAATAGTACACTTATATCATTAATTTTGTTAATATGAATATGCCCAAAATTAAATCCTTTAAATTTATTGAGGCTGTAATTTTGCATTCAATATGAAAAGTGAGGTTATTTTATTAGGGCGAAACCCTGGGCAAATTTCCTCACTCCACATGCCTAATAATAATCCCTTTAAAAAAAGCAATAATAAAATTGGTCATTTTAATCCACGACTGTTTGTGGGACACTGCTGTGCGCAATTGGCTGCCGTGTTTCACCCACATATACAGTAAAAGCCTATTTATCCGGCACCCTTGGGACCTGGCCAATGCTGGTTAAAGCGCGTGCCGGATATTCAGCCGAAAACACACAATTTTTTTTCAAAAAATGCATTTTTCCAGATAAATTCCGGTTGATTCAAATGCACATTTTTTTAAATGTGCTGGTTATACGGAAGTTACGGTTGATCGGGTGCTGGATAAAGGTCTCTTATTATTATAACCCTTGCACCCCCCCATCCCCAAGCACTGCATCGGAGTGTCACCTTCGACTGTGTGAGTCGAGGTCTGACGTGGGATCTGAATCTACAACCTTCTGACTCAGAAGCGAGAGTGGGCTTTGACTGTATACAGTCAATTCACTTTACAGTACATTCTGTGAAATGCTTTGAGATATCCAGAAGACGTGAAAAGTGCTATATCGAAATGCACAGATGATTATTATTATTGAGGTAACTGCTGGAATTTAACCAACTAAATCTCTACAGGTTTTACTGTGAGAGCACCATCTGGCAAGCTTGGAACTCCCCTACATATTGGGGCTATGGCTTGCAGGGTGAACAGAATCCAAATGGCAAGCATCTCCACTCCCAGTGAGATTAAATTTAACCTTATAAAAATCCATATTACGCGGGGTGGGAGTGGTGGTGGGGAGGGTTTGGAAGCGAGAGAGAGAGAGAGAGAGAGAAATGTGTGTGTATACACAGGTTCTGGGTTGCGATAGGCAGTTTCAGAACAGACAGACACAGTAGGAATATTTACTTTATCCCGAGGATAACAATTGACTGAAAGGGTTTATCAGGTTCGGGCCAAGACACTGAGACTCATTACAATAGCAGTTTGATGCTGTGATGTGACAACAATAGAGCGAGGCGGAGGCGTGGAGTTCCAGAGAGTGGGGGCAGAATGACTGAAAGCTCACCCGCCGATGGTGGGGAAGACGGGCGGTATGGGGGGCTTGAAGCAGGCTGGGTGGGGTAAGAGGAGGTAGGGGGTGAGAGGGGTAGCAAGTTTGTGGAGAGTTTCGAATGTGCGTATGAGGATCTTGAATTTGATCCGAAGGGGATGGGCATCCCTGCAAAAGAGTTAGAACGGGGTGGTGGGGTGATAGGCTCTCAGAGCCTGGTGAAGGAGAGGACACCGGCTGCAGAATTTGGGAAGTAAGAGGTAAGACGAGGAACAAATAATTTTTTTTAGGGTGGGAGGGAGATGGGGAGACTTTGCGTTGAAGGAGTTTTAATATAGTGGTGAAATACTGTATAATGCAATCATTCCCTAGTTTGGTAAAGTTATTCATTTTCGCAGCTCGGAGTTGAATGGCTGCAGACAAAAAGATTAAATTGCCAAGTTTATATAATGAACACAAGAATGTTTGAAATTGCTGCACAATGTAGGGTGGAATAACAAAAGGAGCCCGTTTGAAAGCCATCGTAATGAGGACATGCTTTTTATGAAATCGACCTTTGTGGGTCGATTTCAGTGCACAAATGCCCAGAGTCTGCATTATATAAAAACCCAGAGGTCTCCTGTGGACTTACTAAAAGGCTGATTCAGCCTCTGACCGTTAACTCTTCATAGGAAAGTCTGCTTTGGAAGAACATAAGGAAGGACAGAACAATGGAACAAGACAACAACAACAAAAATTGTACGTGTATAGCGCTTTTCACATCAGGAGGACGTCCCAAGGCGCTAACATAACAATAATAACAATAACTTGATAAAGTGCTATATCAAATGCAAGGATTATTATCAGCTTTGCATTTGGTAGAGTGCCGTTTACATCAGGAGGCAGCCCAAACCTCTTCACAGGATATACTCTAGAGTGGAGTGACTGTGTATTTGTGGGCGAAACGCGGAAACCAGTTTGCCCACAGCCATGACCCGCAGACAGCAGCAACAGCGAGATACCATTTTAATTTATGGTATTGTTGGTCAGGACACCATGAAATTTACAGAGCTGAGGAAAGCCCCCCCTGGCCCATTGTTTCTGTAAAAGAGCAATCTGTTCAGTTCCATTGACCTTGTTTTGTTGTTTGTCCCCTCCCCTCCTTTAAAACATGTCTCCAATCGTTCCACTTTGAGCTCAATTCTGGTCATCAGACTCCACCACTGTCAAGCGCTCTGGGACGTTACCCTGCATGAAGGGCGCTACATAAATACAAGTTGTTGTTGTCTTTCACCTTCCCCGCTCCCCCCAACTCCCACCGCCAACTCGGGTGTCCATCCTGCTTTCTGAAGAGCTTTGAAATAACAACAATAAAATTACATTAAAGTCGGGAGGACGTATTCTCGATGTGAAAGAAACTGTAAATCTGAGATTGATAGATTTCTTGTGGATAAAAGGATTAAGGGATATGGGGATAAGACGGATAGGGGAGATCAGCCATGATCTTATTGAATGACAGGGCAGGCTCGAGGAGCCTACTCCTGCTCCAGCTAATTCTAAAAATAAATCCCTCTCCTATATTCTCCTGCAAATTACTCCTGTGTAACATTGGAATAATAATCCTTGCATTTGATACAGCACCTTTCACGTCGAAGAACATCTCAAAGCACTTCACTGGATACACTGTAGGTATCATCTTCAACTTAGTGATAGATTTCTGTATATGTCAGCCATCCGCTTTCAATAAAACACTGCAACACTAAATCCTCTGTATTTATCTAAGGTTGGATTACATTAGTGTTTTTCTGCTGACTGACCCGTTTTTTTTCTGAGTGATAGAACACCCCTCACAGAACACAAGCACAACCTGTTTTCCTCTAGCAAAAAAAACACTCAAATTGCAAATCCGAATGTCGCAGATTGCACATTTTAACACACTCTTGCAACAAGCATCATGTGTCCAATCTCCCCGTGGGTTCACAAAATTATAAAAAGAATTAAAAAGGGGCATGAAAGAATATTGGCCTCTCTGTGTCTTTAAATCGTTTTTTAAAAAGGTACCTTTGCTAGTGTGGGACTCAGTGAGGGGCACTCATCTCTGCTGTGTGGTTTCTAGGAGTTTGACAACCCATTATCAGATGTTACTCTCTTCAGAGAAACAGCCTTTGTTTTTGGTCAGTGAGTCTTACACATTGCATCACATCCCGTGAAGCGTTTTGAAACACCACCCTGTTGTTTAGGCCTATCCTGAGTCTGCCCTGCGTGAAGGCCGCTACATAATGCTGTAATAAATAATCCTTGCGTTTGATATACTACCTTATCACCTCGTTGAATCATGGAAAAACGCTTCACGGAATATACTGTAAAGTGTGTATTTTGTGGGCAATTGTGTACAGGAGTGTCCCACAAACAGTCATGGATTGAGTGAACAATTTTTTTCTTGGAGGGATTATTACCCTCGGAAAGCGATACGCCAATCAATTAGCAATTGGGTTCCTGCGTACTGTTAGATAAACAGAGGCTTGTGGAGCGAGGAACCAGGGTCCTCTCCCCTGCGAAGCGATTCCTGCTAATGGTACGGCACAGACTCGTGAAGCTATTAGGGACGTCCACCTGAATCGAAAGGCGCTGTCAGGATTATTATTGTGATGTTTATTTACTAAATTGTGTGTCAAGTAGAGACTTTCACAGAGACAATCTATCTGAGACTACTAATCCCCAAAGAAAAGAATGAAACTGAGAAGATGTGAGTGGTTTGTAAGATTGAGTGCTCTGCTGTAAAATAAGGAACCTTGCCATTAAATAAAGCTACTTCCTTTACTTGGCAAGCTTCCCATCCTGAGTATTATTGGTGAATTTACGTTATGGGTTTAGATTCCCAGTGGATCAAAATTGAAATAAAATGACCAAAACTGCATCAAAATGCTCCAAACGCCGCATTTCCCATCAGCGTGGACTCCAGTAGTGTATTGGTTAGAGTTCTCACCTCACAAACAAGAGATCTCAGTTTGATTCCTAGTTCGATTTCCAGTTAGGGCAAAACCTTAGGCAAGTTTCCTCACTCCACACACCTAAAAACCTGTTTGTTAGTCGATTAGCTGATCACTTTCCAGGAGTAATACAGTAATAATAATTATTTGGTCACTCAATCCATGACTGTTTATGGGATACTGTTGTACACAGTTGTCTGCCATGTTTTGCCCACAAAATATACAGTCAATTTACTTCACATTCTGTGAAGCACTTTGAGACATCTCAGCGATGTGAAAGATGTTATATCATACGCAAGAATTAGGATTATTAGTATTATTATTATCTGTCTTTAACTCTTGCCTTAAAATCTGTAGAGGCATTTGAGACATTTCACTAACGTGATAAGGCTCTGCATCCAACGTGATTATTATTTTTTATGCCTTGGAGTACAGTCAGGCACACTATACAGATTCCTGTCATCTGCGGCTGTCTGAAGGATGTCTCCACAACATCCCAGCCTTATCTTCACTCACTCAGAACATTTACAGCTGTAAAATAACTCAATTCAGTAATCATCACATTACAAACAAATGTCTGGGGTCTGAATGTTAAAATCTGCTTTAGGCTCTCTTTGCTCTTCAGTGAGCTGGTTAAGTATGTTTCAAAATACCATTTCTGACTGCCTTCTTGACATTGTTTGCAACTATTTCAATATGAATAATAAGAATCTTCACATTTGGTATAGGGCCTTTCAAGTCACTAAGATGTCTCAAAGCTCTTCATCTGATTTACAAGAACAGACATTTCAGGGCACTGGTTATTCGGGGAGTTTTGGACCCAAGCTGGGAGTTGGGGTCAGGAATGGTAAAGGGCAGGGAGAGGTGGGCATGGCAGAGTGGCTGAAGGCACGGTCAAAGAGGAAGGTCTTTAAATGATACTTGGATGAGGCAAGAGACGGATGAGATGGATGGATTGTGGAACAAAGTTCAAGATTGTGGGGGGCAGAGATGCAGAGTGCCCGACAACCAGTGGTTTACTGATTTACTGTGAAATGCGCTGACTATGTGTTTTTTAGGTGTACGTGGCAGCCAATTTGCTCACAGGAATGTCCCACAAACAGCGACGGAGTGAGTGACCAATTTTATTTGGTGGAGTGTTGGCAAGGCTACCGGGAGAAACTTCCCTCCCTTTTCGAATAGTGCCATGGGATCTCTAACATCCACACAGCAGGCAGATGGGACCTCAATTAAATGGTCCATCTGAAGGACTCCATCTTCAGCAATACAACAGACACCAGCACTGCATTGGAGTATCAACACAGACTATGATTCACAACTCTGCGGCCCGCATACTGACTGGGACCAATCTCCGGACCCACATCTCACCAGTTCTGGCTCAGGCTCCACTGGCTCCCAATCACCGAACGGATCCACTTCAAGATCCTCACACTCGTTCAAATCCATTCACTCCCTGACACCTCCCTCCCTCCCCAACCTCCTCACTCCCCAAACCACCATCCTGCGCCTCCGTTCGACTGGCACCAAACTTCCTGCTCGTCCCTCACACCCTCCGCCCCACCATCGGAGGGAACACTTTCAGCCTCTATGCCCCCAAACTATGGAACACTCTCCCTATCCCTCTGCTTTGTCTCCGCTTACCCTCTTTCCAAGTCCCGCCTGAAAACCTAAGTTATTGTTGTTTTTGTTACCACTGAGCCAAGCTGACAATCGCATAGTGGCTGTAAGTGGGACACTGCTGTGTGCAATTGGCTGCCGCATTTCACCCACAAAATATAGTCAATCCACTTTACAATATATTTTGTGAAGTGCTTTGAGATATTTCAAATGACAATACAGTACAAGACAATTCTTATTATTACTCCAGGCAAACAGTTTGCACACAGCCATGTTCTACCAACAGCCATGAAGTGAATGATCAACAACAACAACAACAAATTACACTTATAAAACGCCTTTCACGTCGGGAGGACGTCCCAAGGCGCTGCACAGGAGGCGTGTGACCCGAGCTGGGAGGGGAGTGTACGGGGAGGGGTGAAACACGTAGGGGAGGTCAAAAAGTTCGGGGGGGAACAAAAGGCACGGTCGAAGAGGAAAGTCTTCAAAACGGCCTTGAAAGAGGAAAGGGAAAGGGAAGAAACGAGACGGAGTTGTATCTGTGGAGATTGTTGGCCAGGATTTACAGCACCTTTCATAGCAAGAGGATGGATTCAAAGTTCTTGGCAGGATTTTAACTCCATTAAAAGTGGGAGATTGATTTGATTTTAAAACAAGCTATTGAGAAATTCCTGGCACTTCACTTGTGGATAAATATCAATGACTGAGAAAGAGGCAGGTTCATGGGGAAAATATGGGATGAGAAGCCACACTGAGCCATACTCAGTGTTGAGTCCCACAGCGTAATTGTTAGGGCACTCGCCTCTCAAGTGAGAGGACCCGTGTTCAATTACTGAATGGGGCAACAACAACAAAATTACATTTGTAGTGAGGGCAAAACCTTAGGTGAGTTTCCTTACTCCACAGACTTCCTTTTACCTAGCAGTAAGTTGAAACCCAGTTGTTAGTCGATTGGTGAATTGCTTTCTGGGGCTCATAATCCCTTATATCAAAAAAATGGTCACTCAATCCACGACTATTTGTGGGACACTGCTGTCACAATTAGCTGCCACGTTCTGCCCACAAAATACACAGTTAATTCACTGTAGTACTTTGAGAACTCTCAATGACATGATAAGATGCTGTATCAAATGCAAGGATTATTATATTATAATAGTTACATTTATATAGCGCTTTCCACATCTTATCGACATCTCAAAGCACTTCACAGAATACAACAACATCCCAAAGGTAGGGACCAGAGCAGGGGGGAAGGGGTTGGGGCAGGATGAAGAAGAATAGGAAAATTGATTGTATATTTGTGGGTGAAACGCAGCAGCCAAATTGCGCACAGCAGTGTCCCACAGTCGCAGAAATAGAGCCAGGGGAGAAAAGAGGGCAAGGGGGGAGAGGGAGGGAGGGAAAGGTGGTGTAGAGCAAGGTCAGCGATCAGTAATCAGCACTTTAAGACTCTACCCAGCGTGAAGGACACTATGTAAATGCAAGTTGTTGTTCTACAAGAGACTGGAGAAAGTAGGGCTGGGTTAATAATAATAATAATACTTGCATTTGATATAGGGATATAGTTTCCACTAAAATAAGAGAACTCGGTCGGTCTGCCCATCCACCTTTTATTACTAAAATAAAATTGAGAGCGCCGATAATCCCAGTCTTTCAAATAACAAGAGATCAAGAGAAAATAGATTGAAGCAGATTATGTAACTTGGACTGCAATCAGTGGGACAGATGTATAATTAGCCCAAACCTCGGGGGAGATTAGTGAATGGAAGAAAGATCTTTCCTTTGGATTAGTTGGTAAGTGGTACAGACATCAACAGCCGTTAATGCTTTGTTGATGGCACTCACTCGATGGCTGTTTGTGAGACATTGCTGTGTACATATTAGCGGCGATATTCTCCCACAAAATACACAGCCAAACCAATTTAAAGTATCTCCAGTGAAGTGCTTTGAACTTCTCAAAGGCATGATAAGGCATTATATCAAATGCATGAATTATGATTCTTTATTACTCTCTTGGATGAACAATCCCTATCTCTGATCCAGTTGTATCCTCCTCTCCCGCTCCCTGCCCTCAGCTGAATGTTCTCCCACCCGCTCTCTGAATCAACATCTGTGGCTGAGTCGTCAGTCATTGTATTCCTCAACCACTGGAACTCCCTGAACTTCGCCTTCTCACTGTCTATCTTTTTATCCCTCTTTAAAACTTTCAACTGCACCTATGGTCACCCATTCTCCCTCCTCCTTCTTACTCAACATATAACTCTGCCATTGTGAAACACTCCGAGTGGTTATCCTATGCGCAGTGAATTATGTCAATGCAAGCTGTTGTTAAGTATCTGAGATCAGATCGAAAATCATGTGAAAATGTTATCCATGTGATGCGCCTGAGGTTTGAAATTTCTCACAGTCTTAGACCATTGACTTACAATGACAGATTTTGAAGGATTTATATTAAAAAAATTACAGCTCATTGTCACAGCTGAAGAATGTCTCAAAATGCTTCACAAGCGTGTGTAACGTGCGACAACAACCACAACAAAATTACATTTGTAGAGCGCCTGTTACGCCGAGAGGATGTTCCAAGGCTCTGAACAGCCATCAACCAGATAGCAGAGAGGCTGATCACTCCTCTTACAGGATCAATGATTTTTGCATGACAAATTAGCGAGAACATCTGGTAATGGGAGTTTGAGCTAAACAAATGTGATAATCTTCACCGGTGTCAATTAGCACATTGTGGGAATTTCCACTGTGAGAGATGGGTGCTGCGTGAATACTCGCCGCCGACATCACCAGCAGTGGCTGATGGCAATCAGGGGACTCGGGACAAAACTATATTGGATTATGCTGGATTCTGAGTTGTTCTTTTTATTCATGCTTGTGTTTGATGTGGAGCTTTTCACACCAGACGGTTTGTCTCTAAGAGAATTTGCTGTGAAGTGTAGCAACGTATTTTTTAGGGAATCGCAGCACTGATTTTCACATGCAATGTGAAAATCACATTGCACTAAATTTTCAACTGTGTGATTTTCACATGCAATGTGAAAATCACACAGTTGCAAATTTAGTGACTAATTTTTAACAGGGGGGGGGAACTGTTGGCCAGGTAACTGGGAGAAACTGCCTTCGCTTTACTAACAATGGAATGTCAGCCTAGACTGTGTGAGTTCAAAGTCCTAACTGTGGGGCTGGAATCCACAACCCTCTGACTTAAGAGGCGAGAGCGCTACCAACTGAGCCAGACAATAAACCATAGAACCACAATGTTTGTAGCACAGAAGAAGACCAGCTGCCTACCATGCCTGTGCCAGCTCTTCTAAACACCAATTATTTCAGTCTCATTTAACTGTCTTTTTACCCCCACTTCTTTTCAGATATCTACAATAATAATAATAACTTTATATGGTGCCTGTCAGTGTCTCGCAGCGCTGATAGCTATCTATCTCGGTCTCTTTTGAAAGCTAATAAGGATTCTACCTCAAACATTCCTCCCAGCTGTGCATTGTGTATCACTAACTCTGTAGAAAGATTTCTCCTCATCTCAAACAGATAATAAAAGTGTAAGAAAGGAAGAGAGAGGAGGTCCACCTCAGCCTTTTATAGAGTGTCGACAGGAATGAAATAAGCAAGCAGGAGCATGACAAGTTGCAGTAAAGGTATTGAGTTGCTGCCAAACTCCAGCAGTTCCCACAGTCTCTGCACAGTTGGAACACAGAGTGAGATTTAGTGCGATACCATTAAGAAGTAAAATAAGTTCTTCTTTTGATAATGTATGAATAGCTTCTACTAATTGCTTAGAAACTAATTATGCAGGGCTTTATCATTCGTGTTGAGTACAGACCGGAAGGAAGATTCATCAGCAAGTGTAGAATAAACACTTATTGAATACTTTAGCCCCTTTCTCTCCTTTACTTCTTACTTTTACATCTGATAGGTCGCAAGCCTAGCATTCTCCACTCAATAGCAACAATAGCATTTGAAAAGCGTTCCTCACGCAAGATAGCGTCACAGAGCTCTTGATAATGGCGGAGCATGACTCTGAGCCAGAGATTGTCAGACCTTAGAGCAATAGCAAGCTGAAATAGTGGGGTAATCCTGCCACTGTATAAATCATTGATGAGACTATACTGTTTACATTTCTGGTTGTACAAAAAGAATACAACAACAACAACAAAATTACATTTGTATAGTGCCTTTCATGTCGGGAGGATGTCCCAAGGCACTGGACAGTCAGTGTTTTAGACCCGAGCTGGGGTCTGGATTGGGGAGGGTGGGTGACCGGGGTTGACTGATGGGGCAGATGAAGAAGAGGGTCTTGAGGCGAGACTTGAAGGAGGCCAGGGAGGGGGGCGAGGTGGAGGGACTGTGAGATGAAATTCCAGAAGTTGGGGGTAGAGCGGCTGAAGGCTCGCCTGCCAATAGTAGTGAGGGTAGAGTGAGCGGACAGATTGGTAGGGAGGGGGTTAAGAGGTTGCAGAGGTAGGGTGGGGCAAGACCATGGAGTGCTTTAAAGGTGAGAACCAGGATCTTGAAATGAATCCTCGAAATGATGGGGAACCAATGCAATCGGGAGAGAATGGGGGAGATTGGGTCGCGGAGCTTGGTGTGGGAGAGGACATGGGTTCTGGATGATCTGCAGCCTATAGAGGGGGGGTGGGAAGGCTGCCGAGACCAAATATTGGAGAAATTGAGAAGATACAGATGAGGGCAACCAAAATGATTGAGGGGCTGGACTATGAGGATCGACTAAGTATATTGGGCAAGTTCACTACTGGAAAAGAGAAGATTGAGAGGTGACACGATTGCTGTTTTCAAGATTTTAATGGGCTAGACAATGCAGATCATGACAAGCTATTTAAACTTGTCCAGAATAGTAAAACCAAAGAACACGGCCTGCGATTAAAGGGGGGGTAAATTCTGAACGAATCAATGCAAACACTATTTCAGTGAACGAATAGTGAACCTCTGGAGCAGGATCCCGAGGGAAACAGTTGAAGCAGGAAGTGTTGATTGTTTCAAACCCAGATTAGATAGTGTTCTGTCAGGAAATAATATTATGGGATATAGTACATTTGTGGATAGTGGAGTCCTGTAGGTCAGTAGTTAGAGCACTCGCCTTAAAAGTGTGAGAGCATTTGACTCCAGGCAGGTCAGGGTGAAACCTTGGGCAAGTTTCCATACTCCACACCACACGCCTAATAATAATCCCTCAAAAATAATAAAAAATTGGTCTTCTCAATCCAAGACTGTTTGTGCGCAATTGGCTGCCACGTTTTGCCCACAAATATACAACCAATTCACTTTACAGTATATTCTGTGAAGCACTTTAAGACTCTAGAAGACATGAACGCTATAACAAATGCAAAGATTATTGTTATTATTAGAATGCAGCTGGTGAGACCAACAAGGGGGGCAAGTAACAGCTGAGGTAGGAGTCCTCAATCCTCTTAAATAAAAGATCCAGGA
This sequence comes from Hydrolagus colliei, assembly GCA_035084275.1. Lineage (NCBI taxonomy): Eukaryota > Metazoa > Chordata > Chondrichthyes > Chimaeriformes > Chimaeridae > Hydrolagus > Hydrolagus colliei. The sequence goes on from CM068742.1 coordinate 148,857,419, forward strand.
AAGTGTATTAACGGCTGATACAAAATGGGTAGAAATGCAAACACAGGAAGTCAGGCACCTCACCATTCCCATAAACTCAGTAGTTGAAAAAGGCTTTTACGTAGGGAGGAATGCTGCATTATCGCTTCATGCATGATTTATTTTGCTTGCTCTTGGTTTTAATATCTTCGCATCAGCTCTTCCAGTTTCAGTCAGAGGACAAAGAGTACAAAGGGCTCGCTGTCCGCTTTCAAACATTCACTCAATATTCCATTCTCTAGAGGCACTGATAAAAAAAACACAAGGCACTGTGGCTTTGGCACAGCGTTTATTTTAGCAACAGAATTCGCCTACACCATTTGATATAGAATCTTTTACACCTCCTGTAGCTCAGCAGTTAGAGCACTTGCCTCGCAAGCAAGAGACCCAGGTTTGATTCCCGGCAGGGCAAGTTTCCTTACTCTATATACTTGACAATAATCCCATAAGAAGAAAAACAATAATAATTTGATCACTTCAATCTACGACTATTTGTGGGACACTGCTATGCGTAATTGGTTGCTGTGTTTCGTCCACAAAATATACAGTCAATTCACTTCAAAGCATATTCAGCAAAGTGCTTTGAGACATCAAGAGACATCATGAAAAGCGCTATATCAAATGCAAAGGATTATTATTACACCAGGAGGATGTCTCATGGCACTGTGCTGGATACACTGGAATATGCAGTGACTCTGGAGTCTGGTAGCTCAATGGTTAGAACACACACCTCACAAGCGATAGACTCGGGTTTGATTCCTGGGCGGGGCGAAACTTTGGACTTACCTAATCCACACACCTCTGTTTACCTAGCAGTAAGTAGGAATCTGGTTGTTAGTCAATTGGCAGATTGCTTTTCCAGGGGTAATAATTGTTTCCAAAAAAAAATTGGTCACTCAATCCATGACTGTTTGTGGAACACTACTGTGTGTAATTGGCTGCTGCCATTCACCCACAAATATACAGTCAATTGACTTTGCAGTATAATTGGGGTGCACTTCGAAATGTATTGGACACATTAAAAAATGCTACATCAAATGCAAGGATTATTATTATTATGATTATTAAATGTAAAGCACTTTGCTAGAAACCAAATACATTCATTCGGCTCGCAGAACACATTTTCCCAAGTGGAACTTGCAAAGTGTTTTTTTTTAATAGAGAAGTGGATCGGTTTCCACTTTTCTATTAAACTTGATGTTCTTTTGTCTCCATTAACTCTCCAAAATAGACATGTTCTGAGCTGTAATCTTTATTGAAACAGAAGACGCTAGGAAATTGAGGAAGCGTAATGCAATGATGATTCAAATGGATCTATACATCCTGTTTAATTGTTGGCATCTAATGTTGGCTTGGCTCCTTTCCACAACTGTAAAACCATAGCAATTTACAACGCAGAACCAGGCCATTTGACCCATCTTATCTATTCTGGTTCTTTTAAAAAGCAACCCTTTCACCCGCCTTTTCACCTCTAATTTACTCCTTTTTGATATCTGTCTAGTTCCCTTTTGAACTTATCTTTTTCTGCCTCCAGTTCAGAAGGTTTGGGTTCTAATTTCCACACCAGGACTTGAACTTGCAGTTCAGGTGATTGGACCATACCTGCCAGCTCTATCTATGAGTTTTGCCCATAGACCACAGCACTTAACAGTAAATCCTGCAAAGCGCTTTGAGATGCCCTCTTGTGTAAAAGGTGTTATCCCAAATACAAGGATTGCTATTATAACTGAGAGAAGCATCCTGCTGCTTGTCCAGGTAGGACCACTCTACACATTAGGGTTACCTGTAACATCTCCAAGCACTTCACAACAGCAACAAAATTGTAATTGTAAAGCAACTGTCACGTCGAGAGCTTCCCAAGGCACTGGTGTGGAGGGAAGGGTTGGGATGAGAGAAGGCAGAGGCATAGGAGGGCGGCTGAAGGCACAGTCGAAAAGGAGGGTCTTGGTTAGTGCCTTGAAGGAGGCAAGGGAGCGGGGAAGGTGAAGGGATTACGGGATGGAGTTCCAAAGAATGGAGGCTGAGAGACCAAAGATGGTTCACAGGGAAAAGTAGGTGTAGTGACTGCAAATTGCAAGTGAACCAAGCAGCCAATTTGCATGCAACGCTATATCCTACACACAGCCATGGACTGTGGGTAATTTTTGGCTGGACACTGGAAGAAACACCCTTCTCTTTTCAAAGTGATGAATTGAATGCACAAGCCATTTTCTTCTCATTTACTTTGGGATTAAGTAGGAAATACTGGAGTCCGATAGCTCAGCACTACCCTCGCAAGTGAGAGACCTGGGTTTGATTCCCGGCAGGCAAAATATTATGCAAGATACCTTGCTCAACATGCCTCTATTTACCTAGCAGTAAGTAGGAACCTGGTTGTTAGACAATTGGTGGATCACTTTTCCATGGCATAATAATCCCTTAACAAAAAAAAGTTGTCACTCAACTCTTTGTTTATGGGACACTGCTGTGAGCAATTGGCTGCTGCGTTTCGCCAACGAATATGCAATCAATTCACTTTACAGTATATTCTGTGAAGCTGTTGGAGACATCAAAAGCGCTATATCAAATGCAAGGATTATTATTATTTAATTATTATAAATATAATGTGGAATTCCTCAACACAAATAGGACCTCTGCCTCCAAAGTCTTGGAGTTCCAGGGCTTTTGATCAGCGGATATTTAATTTAATCATCTGAGCAGATTTGTGCTGGGACAAAATGATAAAATGACCTGCCAAATGATAGCAGTGAAAATAGTGTTTCAAGTATCTACTTAACATTACAGTGAGTGCCTTGTTAACACTGCATGACGCACTTTCTAGATTGCTCAGAGAGCAGTATGTCTGAATGAATTTGGATGTGCAAACTGAATTATGTTTTTCATGACATTTTTAAATCGCAGTTCGGGAGGAAAGGCGTATGTGTATGTGTGTTAGGGGGAGGCCACAAGAACTGGACTAACAAGACAGCTACAGAGAGCTGGCTCCAATCCAACATTCTGTTGCCAAACAGTCACCAGTTCCCCTCCAAGGAGACTCCATTGACCTCTCCTTTCATTGTGGTGAAATGAATCTGTACCCAGTGGACTGATACGTGGAATTTTTTTAAAAAAACATATAATTTCTACAATTTGCAATATATCATCTTCTTTATCATTCTCAATTGCTTCACATTTAAAGGCTCAGTACAAATCAATCACTTGCAAATCACTTACTTCATGCGTTGGATCTTCCCCGACTCTCGGACTTGCTCACACCCCACTCCTCTTTGTGTCTCCTTCAATCAGCTGGCTCTGGCCTTCTGCATATCCCTTATCCCCTCCACCACTGGTGGCTATCCTTTCAGCCTGTACGCTATGAAACCTTGGAACTTTCTTTCTCAATCCCTCCACCTTCCAGCATCTTTCCCAAACCACGATCTCCTCTCCCTGGAGATTGCTGTGTGCAAATTGGCTGTTGCTTTCACTTACAAAATAAGCGTAAGTTAAAAAAAAATGTTTCTTGAGGGATATTATTGGGCATGTGGAGCAAGGAACCTTATCCAAGATTTCTCCCTGCCAGGAATCAAACCCAGGTCTCTTCTTGCGAGGAGAGTGCTCTAACCACTGAGCTACAGGACTCTAACTTTGAAATATTTGATCTCACAGATTAAGATGATGCTCCAATCCATTGCTGGAGAAGATCCATATGCATTCCTTGATAAATCCACCTGAACAGGCACATAGTGCCTGTGTTCAATGTTTCACGTTTAATGTGGAGCCCTGTAATGTATTGGTTAGTGCACTCGCCTCGCAAGCAAGAGGACCAGGATTTGATTCCCAGGATAGGAAGAACCTTAGGCAAGTTTTCTTACTCAACACAAATCATTTGCCTAGCAGTAAATAGGAACCCCGTTGTTAGGCGATTGGTGGATCCCTTTCCGGACGTAAAAATTCCTTTAAAAAAAGTAACAATTTTGTCACTCAATTCACGACTGTTTGTGGGGCACTGCTGTGCACAATAGGCTGCCTCATTTTGCCCACAAAATATACCGTCAATATTCACTTTACAATATATTCTGTGAAGAGCTTTGAGAAATCGCAATAATGTGATAAGATACCATATCAAATACAAATATTATTATTATTATAATTATTATTCCATCTGAAGGCTGGCACCTCTGATAAGGCAGTGTTCCCCACAGCCATGAATTGATCAGAGCCCTGACATAAGGCTGGAACTCACAATCTTTGGACTTGGGCAAAAGTCTTACCAATTTGCTAAAACTGTCATTAACGAGAAGAGCAGGCAGGCCTAACATTTTATCACCTTTATTTCCAAATGTCAGAGTTAATTCTTCCTGTCTCTGCAGATATTAATTTACTGCGATGTCTTATTCTCCTGTAATGGAGAGTCAAAACATAAATCTGAAAACTGCACAAAAACTCACCCTTTATGAATTAATAATGTTTCTCAGTTATTCTCATTAATTCCATCCTGACAGATGAGAGATCAGGCCTCGCATATTTAGGTTGAGAATGAACACGTATCTCCTGCAAAGAAAATGAACCTTTATTATCTTAGATTCTGACCTTGTACCATAGACTGGTGGTGGTGGTGGGTGGGGCCGGTTAAGAGCACTTTGGGATGCATGAGGGGCACTATATAAATGCAACTTCTTGTTGTAAAAGGATGCAGGAACCAAGCACTACTTTTAAACTTCACAAGATTCCCTGTACAATGCAGTGACTTGTGTATTTTGTGGGCGAATGTGGCAGCCATTAATTAATTAATTTATCAATAATCAGAAATTCTTACACTCGACACAGCGCCTTTCATGATGAGCAGAAGTCCCAAAGTGCTTCCCCAAATATACTGTGAATTGAGTGTGACTATATGTTTGTGGATGAATAGCAATGTGTTTCAAAACACCTCTAAAGGCAAAATTAATCATTTAATAATGAGTCTCCTAAAGCATTGCAGTAGAGAGATAACAAACAGAGTAATCCATTATAAAAAGCTTTGCACTTTAAAAGAATCAACTGATTTATGCAAGACATTTTTACATATTATGGAAAGTTTACAGCAATTTAACTTACAGTGAAATATGGCTCAGGAGTTCAAGGTACACTGAGAAAGCCTGATAAGGTATTTCTTCTCCAGGGCTGTATAAAAAGATCAGTCTAGGCTGACACTCCAGTGCAATATTGTAAGAGGTGTCATCATTACACTGACTTCCCATCTGCCTGTTTAGGTGGACAATGAAAATCTCATGGTGCTATTTAAAGAGAACTGAAGAATATGTTATTCCCAGAGTTCCCCAAGAGATAAATTGATCATTTGCATCATGATTGTTTGTGAAACACACTATGCCGCAAATTGGCTATTACTTTAGACCCACAAAATACAAGTCACTGCACTGTACAACAACAACAAAATTACATTTGTTTATCGCCTTCCCCGTTGGGAGGATGTCCCAAGGCACTGAACTGACAGTATTTCGGACCCGAGCTGGAGGGAGTTGGGATTAGGGAGGGGTGGAGGGCAGTGGGGGGAGGAAAAGGAGGTTGATCGAAAGGACAGTCAAAGTGGAGGTCTTTGAGGTGAGTCTTGAAGGAAACAAGGGTTGGGTTGAAGTGGAGGAACTGTGCGATGGAGTTCCAGAGGATGGAGGCAGAATGGCTGAAGGTCCATCCGCTAATGGTGGGGTGGGTGAGGCAGGGAATTTGAAGCATTCCAGAGCCCGCTGAGCTGGGGATGCGGGGAGATTGGTAGCAGGTTAGGAGGTCTCAGAGGTCGGTAGGGAGTGAAGCCATGGAAGTTTTAAAGGTTAAGTTTGAATGTAAGGACTATTAAACTATGAAGGAATCTTGAACTGCCGGCAGAGTTGGGCGAGCATGGGGATGATATGGTTCACAATGCCTAGAGCAGGAGAGGACATGGGTTGCAGAGTTCTGGATGAACTGCAGCTAGTGGAGGTAGGAGTTAGGGAGGCCGACAAACAAAGAATTTGCATAGTCTATCTAGCCTGGATGATATGAATGCATGTATGAGAGTTTTGGGGGTCTGTGGTGTGAGACAATGGTGGAGCCGAGCAATGTTGCAGAGGTGGGGGAAGGCAGAGCAGATGGTGGTATGGTTGTGGGGTAGAAAGGATAGTTGAGGCTCGATCAAGAGCCGGTATGGTATCTCTGTGAAGCACTTTGAGACGTCCTCCTGACGTTGAAATGTTTTACCAAAGGGTCTTCTTCAAGCGAACCTGTCTTGTGATATAAATGTAAATTGTATTGGAGGTTCCAACACCAGAAAGAGATTGAAGGCATACGAACTGTGAAGTACAAAAAGCCGGTTACATTCACTTTACATTTCAATGCTTGCTTCATCCTCCAATGCAGATCGCCTCAATTTATTGGAGCGATGTGCTCTGATCATAGATTTATAAAAATAATTTGCCTCAGCTAATATTAATGTCAACCTCATCATATTAACAGAATTCAGATATCATGACAGAGAGAGATAGATTGCAAAGCCACTGAATTATTCACAGCAGTGAGACAGATGCTGAATTAAACATGTGGAACCACAATGGGAATTTTTACAAACCTCCATAAATAAATAGGACACAGATGCAGATTGGTGTTTGCGTGACCATATTTCAGGGACGTAAATCAATTTTTAAAAATGTAACTTTCACCACAATTCCTTTTGCTGTTAGTACTGGAGAAGTCTCTTGGATTAATTGTCCGTATTTCTCTGATGATTGTATCTGGTTTGGAATGTTATTGTTCTTGCCCAGTTTGTTGCTGAGCTCAAAACGGGGCACATTTGGCCCCAGAGACACATTACCCTTATCGGGGGGACTGTCCCAGGATATTGGGGCAATATTGCCACACTAGGTATGGTACTCTGCCATGGGCTAGAGGTTGTTGGTGAGTTAAGACTCACTCAAAGGGACTTGGAACTCACCTTGTCCGTGCTCGCATTCCAATGCAATGCGGATAAAATCTATCATCCGCTTCACGGCTGTTTATGGGACGTTGCTGCTCACAAATAGACTGCACACAAAGGAGTTTGTGTGCAAAGCAAAAAGAACTTTTGCAAGTCAGCTTTTTTTTTAAAAAAAGTGCAGGGAGCTAAAATGTCTAACTTCTGGGTCATTGCATCACTGCCAGCAACATTTCCCGACCTGAAAGGCAAAAATTACAAATGTAATTTTGTTGCTGTTGTTTTGCATGTGAGGGATGGCATGGGTGGAGGGCAGAAAGTGACATTGGCAATGATCCAATAACCTGAAAATCCGCCATTTTAAAGCAAACGTTTACCGGAGCACGGGAAGCAATAGAGTGAACTGTGAGCGTATGCAGTGAATCGGATCCACAGTGCAACTGCATTATAACCGAATTCAACTAAGGTGCTCTTTGCACTGTTTTCAGCCATAAACAGAGAGGACCTCATCAAGATTTAGAAAATACTGGATGCGAAAATTTATGTAGAACAATACTTCTCTTTATGGCCTATTGACGTGTAGCCTATTGGTTAGAGCGAGAGGCACTGGGTTTGATTCCTGGCCAGGCAAAACATTAGGTAAGCTTTCTTACTCAATATGCCTGTTCTTACTCAATATGCCTATTTTTAAATAGGCACTCAGTTATTAGTCGATTGGTGGATCGTTTTCCTGGGGTAATAATATTGTCACTCAATCCACAATTGTTTGTGGGATACTGGTGTGCACAATTGGTTGAGGCGTTTCACCCACAACATACACAGTAAATTCACTTTGGAGTACAGTATATTCTGGAAAGCACTTTGAGCCATTTCAACGAATTGGTAAGGCGTTATGTCAAACGTAAGATTATTATTTTAAGTTATGCCTTGGCAGCAAGACGAGAGAGCAAAATCTCAGAGCCTTGAAGGGAAATATCAAGACAGATGCCCTTTGTTCTTATTCTGATTTGCATTCACTTTGCATTTACCTAAATTAATATCCATCTGCCACACTGTGGCTTACATGATGCAGATCTTCCTGATTCCTAGTTATCCTCCTCATTTCAGTCAATGTTGCCATCTGTCTGTTTTGAACAATTAATCTCTGAGCAAATCGCAGCTTCTCAATGACTTTTACCTTAAGGAGAGACATTTGTGTGCACACCAAAAGTAAGGGAGTGTAGTCTTTATGACCAAGGAAGTATGACATAATAGGAGCCCGTCAGTATTAGCTCCTCCAAAAAGCCATCCATCCTAATTTCTACACACCGCAACACACATACACACAAACATGTAAACACAGAAGCAAATATCCATACACACACCAATATACATCCAAGCAACTGATGCTGCAAAGATTTTCACTCTTTGTGAACCTTAGTACTGTAGTGCCTTCATACTAAGTGGGGTTTGCTCTTTCCTGACTGTCAGTGTGAGTCCCCACTCAAAGGCATCTCAACCCAGTCACGATTAGGTACTCATACTGGTATTCCCAAATACTGTACCTCCAATGGCCAGTAACTAAGATGTCTAATTGTGCTTTGCTCGAACTGCCAGAACTGCAATGTCCACAGCTACTCTCTAACTACTTTATTCCTTTTCTTATTTCAGAATATTAGAGACTCGAGGATATATTCAGTAAAAGTGAACTCTTTATCAAGACCTGGCAACCATATGCTATAGTACATGTAAGAAACACAACAATATAAGTTAAGCAACAAATATAACTGATACAAATAACTGTAACAACTAGCAGCACCATTACATTAGCATAAAGAAATTTAAACCAACCCAACATCACAATAATCCTTCAAACATCAGAATGTACTGGATGAAGACCATTAAATAGCAACCATGAGGCGCGCCTGGCATTGCTGTTTATAGATGTGTGGTTCCACACACCATATGATGGAGCTCCTGTAGCTCAGTGGTTAGAGCACTCGCCTTACAAGCGTTCGAATCCAGGCAGATCAGGAACAATGGGTAAGTTTCCTGATTCCATACACCTAACAATAATCTGTCCAAAAAAGCACAATTTCCCTTAAATAAAATATATATATATATTATTTACATGTTACTAGAGATTGCAACAACAGGGTAACCATGACAATGTACACAAAACACGTGAGATCTTTTTAACATCCACTGGAATATGCTGGCAAGATCTCTTTCATCTGAAGCACGACATCTCCGAGAATTCAGTGCCTCGCAAAAACTTTGTTGTAAAGTCAGCCTAGATTGTGATTGTCACACAATTGGCTTACCTGCTACGTGCTTATCTCTCTGGTTACAGGTTGGTTTTCTTATCTGTGAAATATGCCCTTGTTCTTGTAATATGTTCTTGTTTTGTTTCTTACCAGATTACCAACCTATCTCACAATTTGGAGCCGTGTAGTGCAATTTGGCCATTCTTTTGAGATCTTACAGCTGCAGATTTCACAGCTCAAAATACCCACAGGTTAAAAGATTAGTGAGTTCCGCTTGTATTTAGCTGTTGACTGCTTTCAGTTCTTGTCCTTTCTGTTTCTGTCTGTTCAAGTGACATTAATGATCTCATGGCATTATTCGAAAAGAGGAATTTCTCTCTCCCGGTGTCCTGGCTAACAATCCCACAAATAAAACTGCTCACTCATTCCATGGCTGATTGTGGAACATTGTTGTGTGCAAATGGCCATATCTTGCCTACAAAATGCACTTTGAGACGTCTCAACAACCCGATTAGGCACTATATCTAAGCCTTATAAGCGAAGGTGCTGGAATCGATTCCCAGCCGGGCAGGGTAAAACCTTGGGCAAGTTTCCTTACTCCACATACCTGATAATAATCCCTTGAAAAAAAATAATAGATTGGTCATTTCAAGACATGACTGTTTATGGGACACTGCTATGCGCAATTGGCTGCCACGCTTCACCCACAAATATAGTCAATTCACTTTACAGTATATTCTGCGAAGTGCAATGAGACGTCTAGAAGACGTGAAAAGCGCCATATCAAATGCACGGATTGATTGTTATATCAAAATCAACAATTATTATTATTATGTGGGTATGAGAGCACTATTTCCAAGTTTGCAGATGATACAAAGTTAGGTAGGGTAGTAAATAGTGAGGAGGACTGTAACCAACTGCAAGCAGACATACACAGAATGGTGGAATGGGCTGACATGTGGCAGATGGATTTTAATTTGGATAAGTGTGAGGTAATAATACACTTAGGTAGGAAAAATAATAGGAGGCAATATAGACTTTGTAGCTCAATCTTAAAGCGGGTGAACATACAGAGAGATCTGGGTGTTCAAGTAAGCGAATCATTAAAAGGTAGCAGGACAGGTAGATAAGGCAGTAAAAAAGGCATTTGGTGTACTGAGATTTATTAGTAGGGGCATAGAGTATAAGAGTAGGGAGGTTATGGTTAATCTATACAAAACACTGGTTAGGCCTCAGCTGGAATACTGCGTCCAGTTCTGGGCACCTTACTTCAGGAAGGACATTAAGGCACTGGAAAGGGTGCAGAGGTGATTCATGAGAATGATACCAGGAATGGGGAACCTTAGCTATGAGGACAGACTGGAGAAGTTAGGACTTTTCCCATTAGAGCAGAAAAGGTTATGCAGGGACCTGATAGAGGTCTTCAAGATCGTGAAAGGTTTCGACAGGCTAGATAGGGAAAAGCTGTTTTAGGTGTGTCTGTGACCCGTGGTCACAGTCTTAAGATATCTACCAAAAGAAGCAGAGGGGAGGTTAGAATACATTTTTTTACTCAGCGAGTTGTTCGAATTTGGAATGATCTGACTGAAAGGGTAGTGAGGTCCGATTCGATTGCAGCTTATAATTGAGAACTAGATAGGTATCTGGGGAAGACGGGTTTGCAGGATTATGGGGAGAAAGCTGGTGATTGGGGTTAACAAAAGTGACTTGCTTGGTCAAAGAGCCGGCACAGACTCGATGGGCCGAACGGCCTCCTTCTGTGCCGTAACATTCTATGATTCTATGTGGGTGCCTGCATATAATTCTATGAGTCTATTGCCTGTGTGTTTAAGACTGTGTTTAAATCTCTCCTTGCAGCGACTCTGCTCCAGCTCTCTTGAACTCCATCCCAGAGATCCTACCCCCCCACTCCCCACTTTAATAGTGTTTTCAAATGTGTTTTGGGTTATCTTTTTCCTCTTCCAGTTATAACCTTCTCCTATCCAGCTTAGACGCCAGACAGCTGCGTGAAGGGCTTTGAGATAGAGTTTTCTCACTGCATCCAACTAAACAAACAACCAAACTGCAATAAGAAACAGATGCTCAAGGCCCATTCTAATAGGATTAGTGTGATTACATATTCACAGTAATAATAGTCCTTGCATTTGTTACTGCGCCTTCCATGTCAGCAGGACGTCTCAAAAGCGCTTCACAGGATGATATGAATTCAGCAGAAAAATTTTCCTCATTAGAATTCAACCAGGGTTTCCTGTTCCTGGATGTGATCGTGTAGTCCCTGCTGGATAGACAAGGAGCGAGGATAGGATCGAGCTGTCACTTCCAGCGGTCGGGAAGTCTAGCAACAACAAAATTACATTTGTTCACTGCCTTTCACGCCGGGAGGACATTCACAGGAATAATGGCTGCGTGTTTTATTGGCAAGATTACAGAGCGCAACCAACATCCGTGGAACCATAACGAATAAAACAAAAAAAGGGAGTCATATAACTTCTGGAGAGGAAAATTGGCAGGTTACCCTGAGATATGAATGAAAACAGTGACTTGATCACTGTTGCTTATGCAGCGCCAGCATCACAGTTTACTGTGGGAGCGGAGAAGGTGGTGCAGTCCTTTCAACTGTGGAAATTCAAACTGGACCAACAGAACAAAGGTTTCCGATGCATAGCTGACTATTCGCGGAGTCCTGTGCCGTAGTTTTTAAGGGCATTCACCTCACAAGCAAGAGGACCTGGGTTTGATTTCTCAAAAAACCTTAGGCAAATTTCCTTACTCCATATGCCTGTTTACCTAGCAGTAAGTAGGAACCCGGTTGTTAGTCGATTCACGGATCGCTTTCTGGGACTTATTGATCCCTCAAGAAAGAATTTGGTCACTCGATCCACAAATGTTTGTGGGACACAGCTGTACACAATTGGCTGCCGTATTTCTCCCACAAAATGGTCAGACTGCTTTCAAATACATTTGGTGAAGCCCTTTGAGACGTATGAACAATGTGATAAGAACATAAGAATTAGGAGCAGGAGTAGGCCATTCGGCCCCTCGAGCCTGCCCTGCCATTCAATAAGATCATGACTGATCTATTCCAACTCCAACTACCCGCCTTATCCCCATATCCCTTAATCCCATTATCCACAAGAAATCTATCAATCTCAGGCTTGAATGTGTTCAACGATTGAGCATCTACAGCCCTTTGGGATAGAGAATTCCATAAATTCACTACCTTCTGAGTGAAGAAGTTTTTTCTCAACTCAGTGCGAAAGGGCTGGTTATAGTTTCCCCAACCAGGGGAAACAGTCTCTCACTATCTGCTCTGTCATGCCCCTTAATAATCTTATAGGTTTCTATAAGATCACCTCTAATTCTTCTATATTCTTGAGAATATAGGCCTAGATTGCTCAACCTATCCTTACAACTCAACCTCCTCATCCCAGGTACCAACCTAATGAATCTACGGTGTATCCCCTCCAAGGCGAGTACATCCTTTCTTAAATAAGGAGACCAAAACTGGACACAGTATTCCAGGTGTCGTCTCACCAGGGCCCTGTACAGATGCAGCAAGACTTCACTACTCTTATATTCTAACCCTTTTATAACGAATGCCAACATACCGTTAGCCTTCCCAGTTGCTTGTTGTACCTACAGACTAACTTTTTGTGACTGGTGTACAAGGACACTATATCAAATCCCAAGATGAATATTTATTATTATGTTCAATGAAACGAATACTGTCATCTCCTCTCCAGTTATTGTGCATGGCTCAAAGTCCAAAATATCTTGTTTCTGAAGTTGGTGCTAATTTAACAAAATCTCCTCAGAACAGCCACAGGGCAAGAGAGAGCAAGCAGATCATTAATGATGCTCTTTGTCAGATCAGGAACAAAGGGGGAAGAGATATTCTTCAAGACAGCATTCCAGCTGACCCTGGTGCAATTGATTTGGAAACTTATAGTGTTATATAATGTTCTTCACATTGTATTGAATATTTTAGAATATTCAGGTATTGAATTTTTTAGAATATACTGTAAAGTGAATTGACCGTATATTTCTGGGTGAAATGCAGCAGCCAATTGTGCACAGCAGTGTCCCACAACCAGTCTTGAATTGAGTGACCAAATTATTATGTTTTAAGGGATTATTATGCCTGGAAATTATTACTGCTTTTTTTTTCTTGAGGGATTATTATCAGGCTTGTGGAGTAAGCAAATTTGCCCAAGTTTTCAAGCTGCTGGGAATCAAACTCAGTTCTCTTGCTTGCAAGGCAAGTGGCAGTCACTGACAGCCTCGCAGCCTCTCTGACCCCACACTCTGGAACTCCATCCCACAGTCCCTTCGCCCCGGTTCCTCACTTCCCTCCTTCAAGGCTGGTCTCAAGACCCTCTTTTTAGATTGTGCCTTCTGTGGTCCTCCCACCTCTCCCACTATCCTGCTCTTCCCCCATGCTCTCCCATGTCCCAAACCCTGATTATTCAGTGCTTTGGATCGTCCTCCTGACGTGAAAGGCGCTCCGTAAATGTAATTTTATTGTTGTTGTTGAGTGCTCTAACCACTGAGCTACAGGACAACAACATTTGTATAGGGCTTTCACATCAGGACTCCACAATATCTCAACGTAGTTTTTTAAAAAAAATACAGTAGTGTGTCTCAAAGCGCTTCATAGGAAGCTCCTCTAACAATGGAGCTCCATTCTTTGATCACACATATGCTCACGTATACCCATAAGAAATAATTAGTCTTTTTGAAGCAAAGATATTTAAACTTAAAATATTTAAAGTCAATTCACTTTATATTATATTCTGTGAAGTGCTTTGAGACGTCTCAAAGATGTGATAAAGCACTTTATCAAACGCAAGGATTATTATTTATTGTGAACCTAAATATTAAATATTCCTCAATTCGATGTGCACTAAAAACTAGCACCTTCATGGCCTCTCCTCACCCTACCTCCGCGATCTCCTAACCCCCTACCAACCTGCCCGCTTCCTCCGCTCCGGCCTGCTCCATGTCCCCCACCTGCCCCCCCATCGGCAGGCGAGCCTTCAGCCACTCTGCCCCTAACCTTTAAAATTCCATCCTGCCTTGCCCCCTCCCTAGCCTCTCTGAAGTTCCGCCTCAAGCCCCTCCTCTTCGACAGTCCCATCGGTCACCGCAAATCCCCTCCTTTCCCTCCACCCTCCCCCAAGGCGCTCCCGACGTGAGAGGTGCTACACAAATGTAATTTTGTTGTTGTTGTCGGAATGAAGTAGCCCCAAAGTCAGTCTATATGGGGAGAAATTCCATCTTGGTCTAGCATTCACTTGATGTAGTAATCACAATCCTCGCATTTGATTTAGAGCCTTATCACATCCTCAAGATGTCTCAAAGCACTTCAGAGAATACTGTAAAGTGAATTGACAGTATATTTTTATGGGGGAAATTGGCAGCAAATTGCACAAAGCTGTGTGCCACAAACAGTTGTGGATTGAGTGACCAAATTATTTATTTATTTATTTAGAAGGAATTATTATCCCCGGAAAAGTGATCCACCAATTTTAGGTTTGTGGAGTAAAGAAACTTGCCGAACATTTTGTCCTGCCAGGAATCAATTCCAGGTCCTATAAGGCGAGTGCTCTAACCACCAAGCTACAGGACTCCACAAGATGTAGCATTTCAGGATGGAGAATTTGGCATGTCTGGGTTCCCAGTTAGCTGTGTAAATGGCTCCTGCTGTGAAAGGAGCTGCATCAAATTGTAAAAACACTGTTAATTCTGAAGTGGGTATTCAGAACATTTCTTTGAAGAACTGACTGACTGAAAAACACTGTCAAAAGACTGGAATTGACAATTTGCCAAACACTGGATGCTCAAAAACACTATATAAGTGTAAAACCTCAGACTCGGGTAGAATATTCTCCAAAAAATGAGAAAGCAGCCAAAACGAACATAAAAAACACACAGCCTGGCATTTTGTCCCTGACAGCAGCTGAACATTTTATTTTGGGGGAACTGAAAACAATGGAAATTAGCGACTTTGAAACTGGGATAATATTTCTATGTTCTTATTCTAATGTTTCCAAATTATGATTTAAAAAAAAAAAAATCCACAAACACTGTCACACTCCCCCCCCACCCCACCCACCCCCAGATAAACGCCGCTGAACAAATCCACATCTATTTCAGACATACTGAATCAATAACTTGGATTTATGCAACAAGAAGAACCAAATTCCATTTGCATAGAACTATTCACGCCGGGAGGATGTCCCAAGATACTGGAAAATTTGTGTTTAGACCCAAGCTGGTGTCAGGATTGGAAAGGATGGAGGGGAGTGCAAGTGGCTGGGGGGATGACCAAAATAAAAATGAGAGCTTGGGTGGTACAACAAAATTACACTTGTTCAGCACCTTACACGTCAGGAGGACGTCCCAAGGTGTTATATGACATTACAAGCAGACCCTCCTATGTGGTGGTGCCCTCCAACCATCCTGATCCCAACCACCAGCTCAGGTGAAGGATCCCTGACTGTCCAGCACTTTGGGACGTCCTCCTGATGCCAAAATGTAATTTGTTGTTGTCGTTTAGGCACATGGGACTCAGGAGCCCTGTTATTTATAATTGTCGGTCAGTGTTTCCAGTTTATCAGCATTCCCCCGATATTGCACTGACATATTAGTGCAGATTATGAACTCAAGCAAACAATGGAAGTGAATGAACTATTTAATGGAGGCGCACAAAGCACCATTTTATAAAGGACCATTTCACCTTGTTGATGTTACTTGTCCTTATTTCAAACCAACAGAGCAATATTTACAAACTGTTCTCTTGCGGGTTTCAGTAACATTTAATCTGTCTAAAACACAGCGAACTTGTTCCTTAATGAATGCTGGCATTTCTTCATCTCCACTTGTAAACAAATGACTAGTAATAAAACATTTCAAAACATCAACCCATGGCTGCGGTGTATCATTTTTGATGCGGGTGCGTAGGACTGAAGTAATCAAGATGTGCAACAGCCTTCTGGAAGTTAAATTGGGAATTCAAGGAAAGGGACTATAATCATCATGGTAACTTTCAAGTGTTCAGTACAAAGCCCTCCCCATTCTGAGTGAGACGTTTGTGGCTTCAAGCTTCACATCAGGACTTTGAACTTGTATAATCCAGGTTGACACTCCAGCACATTGCTCTGGTAGGCCCCCTGGGGTGGAGGCGCTACATAAATCCAAGTTGTTGTTGGAATGCTGTATTGTTGGAGCCACTGTCCTTTGGGTGAGATGTGGAATTTAAAAATCCCATGATAATCTTTGCAAAGAGAAGAGCGTCTCCCGGTGTCCTAGCCAACAAAAAATTGGTCTTTTTCCATTTCATAGCTGTTAGAGGGATATAGCTGTGTGCAAATTGCCAAGTTCACCCACAAAACAATCAATCAATTTTACAGTATATCCTGTGAAGTGTTTGGAACATCCTTCAACCATGAAAGGTGCTAAAAACAAATGTAAGGATTAGTAATTTTAGAAGTCTGGAGTTCAGTGATTCATGCTGGTTTGTCTTAAGTGAAAGGAAGCACATGATAAAATTCTAATAGAGTAAACGCCCATTTTACGGGTATCAGGAATTTATACACAGTCAGACCAACAACAACAAAATTACAGTTGTATAGCACTTTTCACGTCACGAGGACGTTGCAAGGCACTGGACAGTCTTTGTTTCAGATCCGAGCTGGAGTTGTGGACGGGGAGGGTGGAAGGGGGGATGGAATTAGGGTGACCGATAGAACCATCAAAGAGGAGAAGCTGGATTGAAGAAGGCCAGGGAGGGGACGAGGCAGAGGGACTGCGGGATGGAGTTCCAGAGGTTGGGGGCAGAGTGGCTGAAGGCTCGGCCGCCAATGGGCAGGTGGGTCGGGGGACATGGAGCATGCCGGAACCTGGAGGGAAGGGCAAGGGTTTAGGAGGTTGCAAAGGTAGGGTGGAGTGAGGCTGTGGAGGGCTTTGAAGGTGAGGATCAGGATCTTGAATTGAATCCTCCAGGACTTAAAAATCCATGGGGAGCCAATGGAGTCGGGGGAGATGGGGTCATGAAGCTTGGAGTGGTAGAGGGCATGGGCCGCAGAGTTTTGGATTATCTGCAGCCGATGGGAGGGAAGAATTGACCAGGTCTGAAACAGAATTGTTTTAAAAATCTGCAAGCCCCTGCGTGTCTCGACTCTCATTGTCCCAAACTCCGAGCGCCTGCCTCATCTCCAAGGCCTTGCTGACCTTCAGTGATCAGGCAGGATATCAACTCTGACTTAGTTTGATACACACAAACAGAAGGTAGTTTAATTTCCAAGCCTTAGCTCCCAGGATTCAAATATTTAAAGCATTTTTTGGCATTGAAATAAGCCAGCGCCTTAAAAAGGGGCTGTAAAAAGCTCTTTAATCGGTAAAGATCTGCTTTGGAATTATGCCCAGCTGGTAAATCCTTCTTACCGGATTAACAACAACAAATTACATTTATAGAGCGCCTTTCATGTCGGGAGGACTTCCCAAGGCGCTGGCTTACCCCCCTCCCATCAATTGGTGTGGCAAGCCGGGTGAGCGGGAGGAAGATTTGTTTAGTGCAATAATCAAGCATTTTGGAACTTTGCTAACCATTTATCTCTTCTGGGTACACAAAAGGATTCATTCATCAACAGGCAGGAGACAAAACAGCTGCTGTAGTTTACACACATTCGTTAAAAGAAATTGGGAATAGATATCATTGTTTCTAGTGGCTGCATGCCAGAGCTTCCTGTGAAGCACAGCGACACCCAGTGTACAGAGTGTGTGCAAACACACAGCAGTCTGATATTTGGGCGGCCAACAATAACAACAAAATTACAATTTGTACAGTGTCCTTCACGAATAAGATGCTAGTCCTTGAGACACTTTTTAAAAAAAAAGCTAATTGAGAATTGTCCATTACGGTAACGGACATTTGTCCATTGCTGTTCCTTCCCGCTGCCCTCAGCTTCTGGCTTTCTTGCGTATTTCTCCCTTTCCCGATCCCGGCTGTTTACTGGCTTTCCCAGTCATGCCTCCTCCTCCTCCCCCCGCTCCTCTCCTCTTCTTCCTGCGAGCCTGCGCCTCCTCCTTCAGTGAATGAATCCACAGAGCATCGAAGGACCCCGGTGCTTGGTAACCTGGCTCACTTGGGTCCAGGGTGTCCTTGGATAATAAGACGTTAATGGTGGGGAGGTTTCTCTTCACAGTTAGGCTGTCTAACCCTGCCTCGGTGACGATGGGATGCCACAGCTCCTCGACCTGTTTGTAAGACAGCTTGGTGATCTGCTGGAGTCCCTTCAACCTTCTCTTCATTATCTCCACGCAGGTGATGGCTTTGCTCACCGCTTTGCCGGTGCCAGTGAAAAGCATCATCCTGGTGTCGTCCGATTCCATTTTCCCGATGGCGTAGCCCATCAGGTTTCTGATTTTGCTGCCTTCCTTCACCTTCATTTCAATGATGTCCTTTGGGAGGTTGGTGAATGGCAGTTCTATAGGCAATTCTGTGATTTTGGCTTTCTGGTAGTTTTCCATTTCAAGAGCTTTTCAGGGCTCGCGTCCAAGGCCCTGTTTGAATTCAATGAACAAAAGTGTGTCATCTGTAATGTAAAAGCTACAATAAAAGCCCTTCACATGGGTAGTGTCATGGATGCTTCATAGTGCCAGAGCTTGACGCCAATCTGGGGGGAGAGGGGACGTGACCATAGATGCAGTCAAAGTCTGTAGGTTTGATCAGAAGATGGGCAAAGAGATGGCAATGCAAGGGATTGAGGCAGAGAATTCTGACTGACAGCATGGCCACTGAGGCCATAGCCAGCTGAGCTAAGGGGGCAGTGGTAGTATGGGGTGTAAGTGAATCAGAGAGGTATGAAGGTGCAGGAGTAAGAAGAAATGCAGTAACAGGTCAAGACTTCAATCCCCATGATTCAATGCTAAATACAGCGGTGACAGCAGCAGTGTTACGAGTTAGGAGATGATTTGCAAGAGATTTAGGATTATTTGGGAAAAAGAAGCTGTTACGATTTAGCTGTTTATCTGATTTATAACAAATGACAAGTGTAAAGAAATCAAAGCATTTTGGGGTAGGAAACTGAACGGGATTTGGGTGCATGTATAGCCAGTTCAATTTTATATGTACAGTATATATGTATATACACACACACACACCTTAGATGAGACATTAAACCCAAGACTCGTTTGTTTGTTTGTTCAAGTGGACAGTAAAGTTGCCATGACGCTATTCGAAAAGAGAAGGGAGTTTCTCTCTTCCGAGGTTCCTGGCCAAAAAAATCTGGCGATGAAGACCGTCATTCACTACCATGGCGGTTTGTGGGACATTGCCACGGCGGTGTCTCCGAGCCCCTGACAACGCCCGACTCCGAGCCAGTAGTGGGAGGTGGCTGGCCGTAAGCGCAAAAGGGTTTCAGGCGGGACTTGAAAAAGGGGGGGGGGGGGAGAGAGAGGGGGGGGTGGGGTCAAGGCGAAGGGGTTGAGAGTTTGTGGGCAAAGTACAACAGGAGGGATGGCGGAATGTCACTTTGTCTTGCCAACGGTTTGTAGAGTTGCCAAGTCAGACTTTTTTTTAATATCGATTAATAACAATCCTTGCATTCGATGTAGATCTTCTCACCTCTTCTAGGCGTCTCAAAGCGCTTCACGGAACGTATTGTAAAACGGCATCGACTGTTATGTATCTACGCGGGCGAAACACGGCAGCCAATTGCGCACAGCCGTGTACCCCCCACACACACACAATCATGGGTGGAAATGACCATTGTTTAATCATGGTTTATTGTTTTGAGGGATTATTAGCCGTGTGGAGTAAGGAAACTTCCGCTGAGGTTTCGCCCTGAAAAATCTAAAATCTGCTATAAAGTGACTGGATATTCTGAATACACTTTCCCTTATTTCCTAAAGCCCGGCTAATAATATCCCCCACCCCAATAACAAACTGGTCATTTTCAATCCAATTTATCTTTTTGACCCAAACTACCCTACCAGTTCAATCTCCCGCTCTTTCCATCGGGTTGGCAGTTGGGCGAGAGTCTCGTGCACACAAACCCCTGACCCATGTTTTCTTCTTGTAATCACAGCCTCGTGCGACTCCCTCACTCACTCACCACTCACTCACTCACTCACCTGGCAGTTTCCAAACTCGACCTCCTGCCGCAAAGTGTTCACTCGCAGTCGCAAAATTCTTCCCCTTCCGCCGCCTCACTGCCGTATAAATTGTTTCTCTCCCCGCCCCCCCCCCCCCTCCCCCAACAACAACAACCCGTAAAGGTCGTAAAGTTCCATTGTCGCGTCTCATTCGCTGTCTCGCCGGTTCTCGCGCTCCCACGCGACGTCACGCCCCGGCGCAGACCGGAAGTGGCGGTTGGCGGCGGGCGTCGGCAGCCATGGCGGAGCTGAAGAAGTTGGAGAATCGGCTGCAGGAGCTCGAGAAGCAGCTGTACGGGGAAGCCGGGGCCAAGGGCAAGCCACAGGTACAGCCGGGGGGAGGGGGCGGGAGGAGAGGGAGGGATAGGGTGGAGGATGGGGAGGGAGATGGAGGAAGGGGGAGGGAGAGTGGGGAAGTGGAGTGGGAAAGGGGGAAGGGAGAGAGGGAGAGTGGGGAGGTGGAAAGGGGGAAGGGAGAGTGGGGGGAGAGGGGAAGGGAGAGTGGGGGGAAGGGAGAGTGGAAGTGGGGGGAAGAGGGAGGGTGGGGGAAGGGGGAGAGGGAAGGGGGGGAAAGAGGGAGTGCGGGAGTGGGGGAGGGGGAGGGGGATGTGAGCAGGAGGGAGGGGAGGAGGGGCTTTACATGGAGTTGTTATTGTTGCTGTTGTTGGAAAGGCCCTGTGAGAACATTAGAATTTGAAGGTCCATCCAGTTGACCTTGCGCCAGGGTGGCGCAAGGTCAACTGGATGGACCTTCAAACTCGTAGTATGATCTCGTGGGTACCACAAGATTATTTCAGTTTGGCGCAGTCCTCAGGCTCTCTGGGATGCTGCCCTGTGTGCTGGGCGCCGTATTAAAGTTGGGACGTCCTCCTGACGTGAAAGGCGCTCTATAAATGTAATTTTGTTGTTGGTTTGCGAAAAGGTTATGAGCCACACGGGGACTTGATCTGTCCGGCTTGAGTCGTTTCCCCTGAAGCTCCGCCATCTCTTGAGTCCTTCCATCTCCTTCAAGGCCCATCTCAAAGAGCTTTTCTGTGTTCAGCTGGGTGTCTGGAAAGGATGAAGCGTTTACAGAACAATCGCAAAATGACCTTTGTCCAGCACCGTTCCCGTCGGAAAGACGTCCCATACACTGAACAATCGGTGTTTCTTACCTGAGCCGGAATCGGAGAAGATGTGTGGGGTTGTGGGATCAATCAATCAAAACTTACATTTATATAGCACCTTTCACGTCGAGAGAATGTCCCAAGGCGCTGTACAGTTAGGTAGGGACTAGGGTGGGGGGGGGGTCGGGGCAGGACGAAGGAGAGTAGGAAAATTTACTATATATTTGTGGGCGAAACGCGGCAGCCAAATTTCATACAGCTGTGTTGCACAAACAGTCGCAGAAATGGGGCCAGGGGAGAAAGGGGGTAAAGAGAACAAGTAGGGGGAGGGAGAGTGATCAAGCACAGTTGAGCATGCATGTTGTGAATGTATGTGTGAGGGTCTCAGCAGCCTGCAGTTTGATGCAGTGGCAGAACTGGTTGATGTGGATGTGGGGCAAGGCAGAGCGCATCATAGCACGAGTATTCCACAGAAAGGACTATTGTGTGTCAAACAAAGCCAAAGTTCTGGACTGGCTTAGTGAGATGGAGTGTGTATCCTTGGATGATGATGCTGTCAGTGCTAGAGGTGTGGAGGCGCTGATGGGAATGAGTTAGGAGAGCTTGGTGACTTCAACTGAGAGGTCTTGTTTACATTCAACTGTAGAATGTTAGCTCATGCAGGACTTGATGTCTGACAGACATATTGTCGGGACTGCAGTGGTCCTCGAGTTGAGGGTGGAGGCAGAGAGGTAGTGTTGGGTGTCATCCAAATGTGGAAGTGACCCAATGTCTGTATATGATGTCAGCAAGAAGGAGCATTGAAAAGGAGCAAACCAACGATAGAGCCTTGAGGAATGCTCTACAAAATGTTGCGTGTGCTAGAGGAGAAGGCGTTTGTGGAGAAACACCAGGCTTGGAGACCCCGTTGGGATACTGCTGGAGTCTAATTGTCTAAACTCGCATGGCTCGCGATCCCTGTCATCCTCCCTCCCTTGGCCTCCACACCTCCGGAATCCATCCCCCAGTTCAGGTGCAAACTCAGGACGTCCTTCATATAAATATAATTAATTATTGTTGCTTGCAGTCACAGATTGTAGTTTATCAGGTTAAACTCCATCAGTTACCAGTCCTTCTCTCTTTTCCCCTACCCTGCTACCCAGACTCCGGAGTCCCCAAGCCTTGGTTTATTACGCTTGGAATTGGATAAGCAACAACAACAAAATTACATTTGTAAAGCACCTCACGTCTGAAGGATATCCCAAGGTGTGGTACAGTTGGGGATCAGGATCCAAGTTTGGTGGGGTTAGTTGGTGGGGGCTGCATTTTTAATAGAAAAGACAATCTGTAATGACCGGTAGAGAATTCATGTCTTAAATTTAATCTGTCTTGAATTCTATCAACCTCACCGGCCCTGAGCCAAGTGATGCAATATATTGCCATTTTGCCCTATTATCGTTGAAATCCTTATCTCTGCCTTTATCACCCTGATGAAAGGTCTTTCCCACACTCTCCTAGCTGGTCTCCCTGAAACCTCATGCTTTAGCAGCTTCATCTCATTCGGAGCTCAGAATCCTGTGCTCAGCATGAAGAAAGTAACATCAGTGACACTTCTGGTTAGGTTAGGTCAAAGGACCTAGTGCTATAATCCACGCAGCGCTATTATATGGGATGTTGTAACAAGTTTGCCTTGGCAGCAGCATCTTTCTGGGTTAGGATGTTGAATAGAAGGAAACAAAGTCATGATATGCAAATGCCGAGCGACTGGATAAAACACAGCATCTTAGGTAAATGTACCTGGAATGATCCAGAGATGCAGATTGCAGTAATAATGTACTTTGCTTTGCATTTATCTATCCTGTGTTGTCTTTGCCTTCCAGTGTACTGATGCTCTTGTAAAAATCCAGGCTTCTTTGGGGAATGTTGCCACCAAGAGGGAAAGGATAAAAACTTTGTACAAGAAAAGTAAGTACAGTAACACCCACTTTACACAGTGCAGGTTTGAACTGTGTATGGATTTCACTCTTAAATTGAAAATTTGCCTGATACTTAAATGCTTCTTTTGAGCTCATTTGATTGAGCCACTACTGTTTCAGTTGATTTAGATTGGATTGCCTGTGAAAGTGTGCCAGGTCTAAGATTTTATGCTACTGAAAATATTTTAAATTCCACACCCTACACATTCAATAACTACGTGGCCTTTGATTCCTCGTGTGCTATGATTGTTGTAAAATGAAGCAAACTACAGGGTCCCAGCAGTGAGAGTTCCTCTAGTTTTTTGGCCTCTTTGAAGCACTGTGGTCGTGTGCTTAGTTTTGCAGCACCACTCAACTGCTGTATCTTCACTCAGCTGCAGAACATGTTCATAAGTTAAATATTTAGAAATTTGAAATAGAATTGGGATTTACATCCTGTTATTGCATTTTTCCTCAATCATGCTCCCTTTCAGGGTAAAGTAAGCTGATGGCATACACTCCTTGCATTTGATATACCATTGTAAATGTCATTTAAACATGCTTCACAGGATTTTACTGCAAATTATAGTGATTTGGGTTAATTTTTGTGGGTACAAACATCACCAATTTGCATACAGCAATATCCCACAAATAGCCATGCAGTGAATGACCAATTCTATGGCGGTGGGTGGGGGTGGTTGTTAACCAGGAGCGGCCCCATCCCCAGTCTTTTTGATTTGTGGCACAGGATCTTATCCTGTGAACTAGCAGACAGGCATTTGGTTTTATCGCTTCATCTGAAGGACGAAGCCCTCAAAAAGACAGCTTTCCCCCAAGCACATCATAGGAGTGTCAACATTCCTATCAACTAAGTTGAGCTCCTATGGCTTAGTGGTTAGAGCACTTGTCTTGCAAGCTGGGGAGATCAAGCTGAAACCTGTGTTCGAATCCAGGCAGGTCAGGGCGAAACCTTGGTCTAGTTTCCTTACTCCGCACGCCTAATAATAATCCGTCCAAAAAAATCCACATAATAAAATTGGTTGTTTCAATCCACGACTGTTTGTGGGACACTGCTGTGAGTAATTGGCTGCCGCGATTCGCTCACAAATATAGTCAATTCACTTTACAGTATATTCTGTGAAGTGCTTTGGGACTTCGATAAGATGTGGAAAGCGCTATATCAAATGCAAGATTATTATAAGTTCCTGTTATTTTTATTTTGAAAAAAATGTGCCCTGGAAGGAATTATGCCAATTTAAAAAGGCTCCCAATGTAAACTAAACTGTCTGCAGTTGGAGCTTATGTTTAATATGGAGATAGGTATAACAATGCAATGAAGATGGGTGTTATTGTAGAATACAGTAGAGGGAGCTGTGGAGTTCTATTATGGTGGCGCAGATGACAGATGGGCTTGCTGCAGATGTTGAATGCAAGCTTGCCTGTAAGGTTCTGCTTTCTTCCGCTGTTTACACCCATTCCCTTCCCTGAAATCTCCATTCCACTGGATCATACAGACTGCCTATAAAGTCCGATTACTCCCATATTTTACTTTATACACTGCACTGACCAACAACTGAAACATGTGGAAGAATGGTGATAAATGGATTTAGAAGTATTTGATTGTATTCAGTGTTTATAATAATCCTTGCATTCGACATAGCACTTTTCACATCTTCTAGCCACCTTAAAGAGTTTCACAGAATACACTATAAAGTGAATTGACTATATATTTGTGGGCAAAATGCAGCAGCCAATTGCGCACAGCAGTGTCCCTTAAGTTTTGGATTGACCAATTTATTTTTTCTTGAGGGATTTTTAGCGGGTGTGTGGAGTACGGGAACTTGCCCAAGTTTTCACCTTGTCTGGAATCAAAACCAGGTCTCTTGCTTGTAATGCTGAGCTACAGGAGTCCAAACTGGAGAGGTGTTAATAGGGGTTCTATTAACACCTCTTCCCTCCAGTTTTGTTGTAATTCCCACATACTTTATGTGGGAATTTTGCTTTATGCATTAACACCTCTTTAACCCATCATCTCATGTCCTGTGCCATATTTTCTCCTTTTGTCTTCCTTCCTCGCCCTGCCTCTACCCTCTCTGTTAGTTCTTAAAAGCCTCTCCCTCCCAACATGTTTCAGGTCCAACGAAGAGTTGTGGACCTAAAACATTGACTCACTTTCCTTTCTCCCTGGATGCTGCCTGACCTGTTGAGTATTCCCAGCAATTCCTGCTTTTGTTTTAGACTTCCAGCATCTGTCGTATTTTGCATTGTGTTCTTATTTGCCTGCTCCATCCTGGAATCCCTCCGCCATGCCCCCCTCCCCCCACCTGTAAAGTCCAATTTAGGATCTTCCTTTTTAGGCACCCGTTTGGTCACCTTTACCACGCTGTTTCCTTCCTTCTCCATTTGCAGCTTGGGTTCTAAGTTCACTCTGCAGCACTCCCGAGATGCCCCCCCCCCCCCCCCCTCCCCCCCAGTGAAAGATTTCACAAATTAAATGTGAAACTATTGCTCTTTTTGAATGTGATATTGGAGGTTTTACAAGTGTTTTGAACTCTGCAGTACAATGTAGCAAAGAGCAGGAAGTATAAACAAGTACCAAGTCTCCAACTTGATAGATCAGGCATGAAAAGCTAAAATAATTTTAATGTATGTTATGTAGATCGAAAAACTAACTATCTTAGTTTTCCCAGGTTCTATAAGACTATTTGTATGGAATCTGATTCTGGAGTCGCATCTCATCTGAGCTCCTCCACAAGGTGGCACAAGAGATCTCTTTTCTCTGTCTCTCTACAGTTACTTTCAAATTGAGAGGTATCCGTTTTGGGACTTCGATAAGATGTTCTAGGTATCCGTTTTGAGTTTTGAGGGGACAAGATTGCTTTTAATGCATGACAGTCATGATCTGCAGTGACTGCAGTGCTATATTATCGGGCGACAATCCAGACCTCGCCTTTTTTGACTTGTCCTTTTAAGACATTGAAACAGTAGAACCATTTGCTATGGGGTAAAGAATGCAAACCTTCTCTTGTTAATACTGAGAGGCTCTTGTGCTGGACGTTTGCCTTGCAGCCTTGGTAACAGTGGAAACACAGCATTTAACTTGCATTAAGATGGCAGCTTTTTAAATGGAAGCTGTTTAAATTTTTTTAAACATTTTCCCACTTAGCTGTATTGGCAATACTACACTACAGTACAATACAAATTTACATTGATGTAGCGTCTTTGACGTCAGAAATATGTCCCAAGGCGTTTAACAATACTGTCTGGGCGGCCGAGCTGGGGGAACAGGAAAGATGACCAAAATCAATGCCAACGAGGTCTGTCATGAGCCAGATCTTAAACAAGATGAGAGAAAGAAAGAGCAAGTTGGAGAGACTGCAGGATGAGTTCCAGAGAGTGGGGCAGAGAGCTGAAAGCCCGCCCGCTGATGGCTGGGTGGATAGGATGGAGGACATAAAGCAGGTCATAGATTTGGCACACCCAAGAAGAATTGTCATTCTTTACACATAGATGGATGTACATCACCTTGTAAAGAAATGTTTTATCAGGAACCCTGGACAGTATATTGATTTGTATTTTTTAAATAAGGAACTAATTCCTTTTAAGCTAAAATGTAAGTGTTAGGATGTCACCCCAGCTCAGTTGGTAATGCTCTCAGCTAAGAATCAGAATACAGTGGGTTCCTTGGGATTTTGAACCATAAAGAGTCTAGGCTGATGTTCCAATGCAGTGTTGGGGAAGCATTACATTCCTTGATGTGATATAATTGGGACAAAATGTTGAAACAACTCCTGGCTTTTGGATCCTGGTCAACGATCCTACAGATAAAATTCCTTGATCACTTCATGGCTGTTTGCTGTGTGCAAATTGGATGCTGCCAAATCTACTTTACAATGCTAATGTTTTTGGAGACATTTTTGAGTATGTGTCAAGATGGTACAACCTATTCAAGGATTATTATTTATAAGTGTAATAAATTCCACCAGTGCATCTCAATTGTTCCTCCATAATAGAATTAAATGGGCCTTGGGTGTTGTAAAAGGTACTATACAAATGTAATTTTGCTGATGTTAACAAGTGTTTCTGTTTTGAAATGTTTCACCTTTCAGTTGATGATTTGATAAAGTATTTGGATCCTCTATACATGGATCGCATCGTTATCCCGGACGCCATGAAACTGGAGTTTATTCTGGCAGGCAAGTCCCACTGAACTATTCCTGAGGTCTAACAGAACTAATATTGTCCTAAATTCTGTCAGACCAAAGGATTTTTGGTTTTTGTCTATTTGTTATCTGTTCCCCTTCCACAATGCTCTGATTCGTGGGGGGGATTACAGGACTACTATTGTAACAACAGGTTAGGGAAAACCTAGCCTGTCTCACGATAGTTTATCCCAGCTCACGCTCCCTGCTAGTGGGTGAACAATTCCAATGCACAGTGAATTCCGCAGCAACTGGCAGTACCTTGTTCAAGCTATCATTTTTCACATAAATATGAGCATGACCATGTTGGTGCCTGAGCCCATAAATGAGCTTGATGCTGTCCTCATCCAGTGTTCATGTTTCTGTGCAGATGTCACTGAATAGTCAACGGGAGCAGAAACCAATGTTAATTTCCTCTCCTTATCCCTTGTCTTTAGCCCTGAGACAAACTGTATGCTCCCTACTGCTACTATACTAAAGATACCCAGCTTAGTCCACACCAGTAATTCATCCTATTACCTTCAGATCTGTATGGTTGAATACTGCATTGGGAGTTGGCTTTAACCACCCATTCATTGGGAAGATGAAAACACGGTGATGGATTTCCACATGTACCAGACACCCAGCTGACCCCAAAAAAATTTTGACTGACTGAAGGATTTCTTTAGTGAGAAAATTTTGGTTTACTGTATTCCACTTTCTCTCCCACTCCATTTCCCCTCCTGTACTCCACAGTTCCATGCTTCTTGGTGCATCTGACCTCCTTTAGTAGTAGATTTGACTGCTAGCTGAGTGTGACACCACAGTATGTAGGTTTGTACACTTCTAGCATACACCGCTATTGTCTTCAGATTTCATGACTGCAGTGTAAATCCACTTTTATTGCTGTTTTATGCAGTTGACGTTTTGTTCCATGTCAGTAAAAGTGCGTATAGTTGTCCTCATTGTTGCAGAGAAGCTTTCTAACTTCCAGGTAAATAAATAACTTGTTTCTAACTTGATGCCTTTGATTTGCAGAAGAGCCGTTTATACATTCACAAGTTACCCTTTTAGAGACTGTCGGCAAATTGCAACCATTTCTTGAAAGCGAGCATGTTAAAGGTCAGTGGTGATACTTGCCAGTTTTCTCTTTTAAGTTCTTTGATTTACATTGTCATGCTTTTTTTAAAAAAAATGCTTCAATTCATGGTCTTTGCCCATATCTGTATTTCTCAGCTCTTCAAATCCTTCCCTCCCCTTTCCCTCGAGGTATTAAGGGATACAGGGTGGGTAATTGAACTTGAGATACAGATCAGCCACAATCTTATAGAATGGCAGAACGGGCTCAAGGGGCTGAATGGTTTACTCCTGTTTCTATCTTGTGTGGAGTTCTGTAGCTCAATGGTATTTGCCTTGCAAGTGAGAGACCTGGATTCAATTCCCGGCAGGGCAAATCCTTGGGCAAGTTTCTTTACTCCACACCTAATAATAATCCCTAAGAAAAACAATAATAAATTGGTCATTTCAATCCACGATTATTTGTGGAACACTGCTGTATGCAATTGACTGCCACGTTTCACCCACAAGTATAGTCAATTCACTTTACACTATATTCTGTGAAGCGCTTTTGAGGCATCTAGCAGACATGAAAAGCTTTATATCAAATGATTATTATTATCCTGTGTAAATAGGCAAGTGAGTTGGTTATTTGGCCTGATTGTAACATTACTATAGTTGGCTTATCCAGTTCTACAGATTGAAACAGAGGTGATGCTGAAGTTTTTAGTGTTCTTACGAGAAGAATGTATATCTGCTGTCATCTTGCATGTAAGTAGGCAACTGAGCTGTTGAAATATAATTATCTTCTAAGTGGAAAGGTGAAGCAAGAATATGAATTCCACCGAATGACCGGCTCAGTTGCCTGTTTATCCGTGAATTAACACCAGATACTCATTTATGTCTTAAAAACACTAAAAACTTCAGCATCACCCCCATATTTCACTTGCCTATTGTTCGTGAAGTAGACTTATCTGGTTGCTGAGATAATGCAGTGGGTTATATAAATCGGCTGTTGTGCAGGTAATGTTGCATAAATTATTTTATTTGCCTCCTCTTGTGTTTCTGCAGCGGTTCCAAATTACTCCTCCAAGCTACAATCACTGACCCAGATTCAAATTCAGCAACAGGTACTGTGAGCATTTCTGTATTCAGCATTTCTGTGGCAAAACAGAAATGGCTGAGGCATGCAATGATTTTTGGTTGGTGACCACATCCTCTTTTAAAGCTTGAGTCACCAGTAAAGCCAATGTTCTCATATGTTGTAAATAATGATTGTTATCCTTGCATTTGATATAGAACAATTTGCACGCAGCAATATCCCACAAACAGCCATGAAATGAATGAATAATTTTATCTGGTGGATTGTTGGCCAGGAGAGTGGGAGAATCTCCCTTCTCTTTTCGAGTAGTGCCATTGAATCTAATGTTCACTTGAACAGGGAGGCAGGACATCGGTTCAGCATCTCTTCCAAGGATGGCAACTCCAACTCCATGAGTACTACATCAGAGTGTCAGCCTTGACTCAGCGTGCTCCGATCTGCTCCACGTCACCGATCTGTAACACCATCGGCAGGCGAGCCTTCAGCCACTCTGCCCCTAACCTCTGGAATTTCATCCCGCAGTCCCTCCACCTCGCCCACTCCCTGGCAACCCTCAAGGACTTTCCTCTTCGACGGTCCCATCGGTCACCCCAAATCCCATCTTTTCCCTCCACCTTCCCCAATCCCAACCACAGCTCGGGTCTGAAACATTGACTGTCCAACCCCTCGGGACATCCTTCCGACGTGAAAGGTGCTGTACATAGGTAATTTTGTGGTTGTTGACTATATGAGTTCAAAGGCCTGATGCAGGGTTTGAACTCTCAACCTTCTAACCCAGAAAATCAGCAACAACTTGTAATTGTATAGCACCCTCCATGTAGGGTAGCATCTTAGAGTGCATCACACCAAGGCTGTATATCAAATGCGAGGATTTTTATTGTAATTATTCTCAGAAGGAATATTATTTTATGCAGCCGGCCGGATTGTAAGTAACATAACCTATTCAAATCTTACCTATCACATTGATAGAATGAAGGTTTTTTAAATCCTCTTGTATATTTTTCCATTTTGTGTGCTTTTTCCATATGTGTGTTTGTTGGGGTTATTTGTGCACAGGACCAATGTACAGCAATCACAGAAGATACAAGGACGCTGCTGGATGAATACAACAAGATGGTATCCTTTTTCTTACTCCACGTTCATTCTCTAATTTGCACCAATTGAAAGTTCAATTGAAGAATTATATGTACAGAGAATGGAAGTGTGAAATGGAATATAGTCTAATCCAACTGAGGTCTCTTGTTTCCCCCCCACCCACCCCCCCTTCAGCAAACTGCATGTAAACAATGGTTTATTTGGAAATACCTTTACCTGAGAGGAAACGTTCCCCACTTCATGGAGAAAAAATAGCTTGTAGTGACCTGCGTGTCTAGTGGGCAAACTAGCTGGTGGCATGAAGAAAGCAGTAAGCTGTGTCCTTGACTGATTCTTTAAGGAGCTTCAGTAGCACAGCTCCATGCAATTGGCTGTCACGTTTCGCCCATAAATAAACAGTCAATTCACTTTACAGTATATTCTGTGAAGCTCTTTGAGAAGTCTAGAAGACATCAAATGCAAGGATTATTATTATAGTACTAAACTTGGTTACAATCATTCAGGATCTGGGACCATACGATTTAAAAACAACTGAAACTAGATGGGTTTAAAGGGATACTAAATGCTTAAACAAAAGTTGCTGGGAAAACTCAGCAGGTCAGGCAGCAGCCATGGAGAAAGGAAAGTGAGTGAATGTTTCAGGTCCACGACCCATCGTCAGAACTGGATGCTTACTATTTGCTTATTTAGATGTTCAAACAAGCTTCTTCCAACATAAAAGGCTTCTATCTAATTTGCCAAAAAGTAATAGGAACCTGGGAAGGAAAGTTAAGACTGCAGAACCATAGAAATTTACAGCGCTGAATTAGTCTATTCGGCCCATTGTCTGTTCTGACTATTTTCAGAGCAATCCTTTCAGTCCTGTTTACTTCCCCTTCGCCATTACTCCTGCATTTGACACCTTCTTAGGTATTTGTCTACTTCCCCTTTGAATAGACAAGAAGCTGTTGATAATTAGATTACTCCCGAGAGATGTAAAGTTAGACTTGGGCAATTGTTCCTTCCAGACAAAAAAACGATATGTGTATACAAATCTGCTTGGAAGATTTGTATTCTGGAACGAGCAGTAAGTTGTTCATCTTGTGAGGGAGCAGTGAGACAGTCAATATAGCAGGAGGTTTTCAAAAGGGTTTAGATTTGACAGCATGGTGGCAAATTAAATGTAATGCCGATACACCCAAGTATTTAATCTACACAGGAAAGGAGGACAGGTAAATATCCAATGAATATTATTTCATCCCGGACTTTTGTTTTGAATACTCCACATCTAACAACAACTTGCATTTATGTAGCATCCTTCACGAGGGTAGTGTCTAGAACTCTGCAGATCTACCTTAACCGTGTCATACAGACTCTTCTCCTCTCAAAGCAATTTGTTCAGTGGGAAGAAGCACTAAGCAAGCTGGAGGCTGCCAAGCAAGTAAAGCCACTCCGCGACTGATGTCCCGGCGAGCGAGGACAAAGTATTCCATGGGAAGAGTGTCGGAGGAGCATCCCGCTTACTACCTGTATAGATAGTGTGCCGTACGCGTTGCTTGTAATGTTGGGGAAATGTTGCAACTTGAAAACTAGCGCTTAACAGCCGTGGTAATTATAATTGCAGACTCAGATTTTAAATTTTTTCAAAATAACTTAAGGGGAGAACCACTTGAGGTTTGACGGCCATCAAATTTTGCAAATCAGCGTTTGATTTCTTCCCACATCTTCTTACTCCCGTGTTTTATTGCATGGCAGTATGAGTAGTCTCACTGTCACCACTGCAAATCTGGGATTTTATTTAAAACTCCCTGCCAGCCCACTTCATTTAATTTATTATTCCGTTATCAACAGGACAGATCGCTCGTGTATACAATTTACCGCTCTTGGCTTCATTGCGTCATTCAAAGCCCCAACAGTAAAATAATGGGGAGGGATGAGGGTTATTTTATACATTACAGTGTAATTTTGGACATTACTTTGCATGTCTCTGGGTTGATCTGTCTTGCAGGTTGTACCCTGTGCGATCTCAGTCTGTGGTTTGTTCAATAGCATGCGTGAATGAGTCTTGACGGTTTCCCTCTTTGTCAGTCTTAGGGTTTGCTCTCTCACTGCACTACATGATTAACAGCCTGCTATTGGACCAGTTGACTCAACAGCTGGGATTAGAATAAATGTGATAAAATTGCACTGCTATTAAATCCAATTTTATCATATGAGTTTGAATAAAGTACAGTACTTAGGAGCATAACTTGTGACTGCACCAAGTCTGATGTTTGTACTCTAACTATAACAACAAAATTACATTTGTATAGCACCTTCCATGTTGGGATAGATATCCCAAGGTGCTGGACAGACAGTATTTCGTATCCGAGCTGATGCTAGGGATTGGGCAGAGTGGTGAGCAGTAGGGGGGAGCTTGGTCGAAAGTACGGTCAACAAGGAGGTCCTTGAGGTGGATCTTGAAGGAGGCGAGGATGGCGTGGGGTGTAGGACTGCCAGATGGAGTTCCAGAAGGTGGAAACAGAATGGCTGATGGCTTGCCCTTCGGTGACAGCCGAATGGTGGGGCAGGCGAGGCAAGGAACTCGAAGCAGGCCAGAGCCCGCTGAGTGAAGAGAGCGGGGCAGGTTGTTGGGGGTGGGGGGTTAGGAGATCATAGCAGTAGGGAGAGTGAGATCATCGAGGGCTTTGAAGGTGAGGATCAGGATCTTGCAGTGTATCTTCTATGTGATGGGAAGCCAGTGGATTTAGGTGAGAGTGTGGGTGATTATCGTCATGGAGCCTGGCGTGGGTGAGGACATGGGCTGCAGAGTTTTGGATGATCTGCAGCCTGTGGAGGGAGGAGTTGGTGAGGCTGATGAGCAAGGGGTTTGCATTAGTCAAGGCTGGATTTTATGTATGTATGAGAGTTTTGGCGGCCTATAATGTGAAACAGTGGCAGAGCTGGCCGATGTTGCGGAGATGGGGGAAGGCAGAGCAGGTCATGCCACGAATATTGGGTAGAAAGAATAGTTGAGGGTCAAACAAGACCTCAAGGTTCCGGACTGGCTTAGTGAGATGGAGTGTGCTTCCATGGATGGTGATGCTGTCAATGCTTGAGGTGTGGAGGTGCTTACAGGAGCTAATTAGGAGAACCTTGGTCTTGTTCAAATGTAGAAAGTTAGCTCTCATGCAGAACTTGATGTCTCACAGACATTCTGTCAAACAGCAGTGATCCAGGAGTCTAACTAATGATTACCCTGAGGGGGAAGAGAGTCATTTGAGGGTTGAGCTAGCTCCAAGGTGATATTCCTTGCAATGGAATGAAACATTAAGTCAATCCACTGTGTCAGTCTTGGGAGTTCTTGAGCTACAGCCACCTGCAGGTCTTCAAGCCATTGACCAGCCAGCAAGCCTCAGGCGGACATAGAATGACATATTGGGAGCTGTGGTTCTCCCCACTCAGCATTCCAGCAACCCAAAGTGGACAAGGAGTGGGAAGAAGTGCTAACCACAGGAGCAGTGGGAAGTTTGGCAATGGCCAGTGGCAAGATGTTTTAGCTGGTTAAATTTGAGTGCTACTAATACATATTTCCATGATGAGAAGAACCACTGTTTTCTTCCAGATAAAGTGTGTGCACTCCCTTTCAAATGCTAGAAAAATGTCATACCTTTGTGGAGCTCTTAATAGTTTGGGTTTGGATACTCTAAGCTTGGTGACAGGTTTCTGCATGTGCCAAATACCCACCGTTCTCTATTCTCACGGTAAACATAAGCGATTTGATCTCTTTCAATAACCTTGTGTACTCTTTATATTAAGTCGTTAATATCCCAATTTCCCTCAATGCTTGCCTCTCATCGTTTCATTTGCCAATCAGTGGAAATAGTGATAATTGTTGCATTTGGTGGAGCATCTTTCACATCGGGGGTTATGGCCAAAAAGTCACACTTTACAGTGAATCTTGTGAATTGATTTGAGATATTGAGACTTAACGGGCAGTAATGCCCCGCAAACAGCCAACTGACCAGTCTTATCCTGCGGAATTGTTAGCCAGATCATCGGCAGAAACTCCCTTTTTTGAATAGGGACATAGGATGTTTAACTGAACAGCTACAGACAGAACCATCGTTTAACATCTGATCAAAATGATGCCAGCTCTGTCGATTTAAAAAATCCCACTGCACTGGAGTGTCAGTCTAGTCTATCATCTCACAATCCATCTAGGCTGATATATTGAACACTGGAAAGGCATGACATTGAAATGGAAAGAAATTATTCATCTTTGTAATTCTACGGGAAATTTGCTGGTCATAGAAATTGTTATCGCAGAAGGTAGCCATTGTTTGTTCTTCTGGTGTTACTGCTCCAACGCCTTCCTCGCCAATCTCCCCTCCATCACCATTCACAAAATCCAGCTCATTGAAAATTCTGCCGCCCGCATTCTCACCCGAACCAAACTTCACTCCCCGAATACCCCAGTCCTTGCCAGACTTCACTGGCTTCTTGTCTCAGAGCGGATTGATTTCAAGATCTTCACTCTTGTGTTCAATTCCCTCCACTCCTCTGCACCCCACCTACCTAAACTTCTCTTTCCTCACAACAGTACCGGTTGCCTTGGTTCTGTTAGGTCTGACCTCCTCCTTGTCCCCCAAATCCTCTGTTCCACCATCATGCCTTCAGCCACTAAGCCCCGAAGCTCTGGAACTCGCTCCCTCACTCCCTTCGCCTCACCCTCTCCTTTCCCATTTTCAGGTTGCGCCTGAAGAATTTTCGACTGCGCCTTTGGTCACCTTTCCCCCCCCTCCCCCAGGCTCAGCCTCGGGCTCCGCTTTGTGAAGCGCTCTGAGACACTGTTTGGCGTGGAGTGAGCTATATAAATCCAAGTTGTTGTTGCTGCTGCTCTTGAATGTCAGAGGCTCAGGTGGGAGTTATGGCCTGAATGAGCGAACATTCCATTAGCGCTCGCACCAACTCTCACATTGTGCTGTTCTGTACTGTATATCGTCCCTGCTTCACGTGCCACTTTATTGATGCCTGCCTTTATTACCACCTGATTGTTTTAATCACGTCAGCCTTGGCTATCTGATCAAACTGGTCTGTACAACAGCAATTAATTTCCAACATAGAATACAGCTGCAATAACAAAGTTCCCTTTTTTATTCTGAGCCAACTCTTCATAATACAATCCGCAGCATATTGATGGGAAGGTACTATACAAATGCAATTTTGTTGTTGTCTTCTCATACCATTTATCTCTTGTTATACTGGCTGCCCCGTGACACCTATTATGTTTAAGTTCTGCAACGTGGCGCAGTTTAAATAACATTTTTATCAAAGGTGTAGTTCTGTAAGTTGCCTTGACACCTGCTAACAAGCATGAATAAGTTTCAGTTAATCAAAAGAACATTTTATAAACAAGATCGTAATTTTTGCAGGTTAGCTCAACATTAGCTGATAAGTATAAACATAAATCACTAACGAACGATGCATTTGCGCTTACACCAGTGTTGTGAAATGTGGAGTCCTGTAGTTCAGTGGTTAGACCTTCCAAGCTTTAGACCTGTGTTCGATTCCAGGCAGGTCAGGGCGAAACTTTGGGCACGTTGCCTTACTCCACATGCCTAATAATAATCCCTCCAAAATAAACTATAATAAATTGGTCACTTCAATCACTGCTGTGCACAATTGGCTGCCACGTTTCAGCCACAAAAGATACAGTCAATTCACTTTGCAGTATATTCTATGAAGCGCTTTGAGATGTCTAGAAGACGTGAAAAGCGCTATAACAAATGCAAATATTATTATTATCACTAAAATGATTTTAATAATTCACTTCTGATCTGATCACAACATATGCCACCTGCATATAAACCCCCAAATCCCAGTGTCTAGACTAGAATGCATACTCACTGGAGGGACACACTCTGCTTGCCTAATTCCAGAGAACATTAGGTTTATCTATCTGCTTAGCCTTTAACCCCATACCTTTTTGTTTATTTTTCCTTTTCAGATGTTTGTCTTTTTTAAAACATAACTATGGATTCTGCTTCAACCCTCATTTTTTGTGTTAATGCATTCCATTTGTCCAAACAACCATCTGTGTGTGTGTTTAAAAAAATATATATATATAGTCCTAGTCGCTCCTTTTGTTTTTTTTTGTGTGTGTTGATTTTCAATTCATGTCATTTCGTCATCAGAGTGCAGCCTCACAATTGCCAATCACTCGAGAACAAGTGAAGGGAAGTTGGTGGAGGAGAAAGAGAGTAAGTAGCCTTTGATAGTTAACATTATCTGAAATGCATTGAGTTGTGTTTCTAATCAAGGCTTTCCTATGAGCACAGACATAATATCGTGAATAAAGCTGTTGAGTTAACCCGCATCAATGCCGCCAGATTTGCAGCTGTCAATGTCAAAATAGTTCCCCTTCTGTCGCAAACTCGAAAGCACTTGCTGACGCGTTTCGTTGTGCTTTATGCTTTGAACGCGGATTATGTTTCCGCGGCTATTGACATAGTATCTTCTCGGTGCTTTTCAATTTCTGAACACAAAACAAAATACCCGTACGCATGCCTCAGTCCTGTTGCAGTGATGAGGCGTGAGATAAAATGAATTGGGAAGAAATCTCATTTCGCTACACTTTCTGTTTGAGAGTTTAGGGAGGGAATGCGCATTCCTTTCCAGACGTGGGAATATCACTTTAGTTTGGATACTCTTTGAGTGTGTTGATGGGTTTCTACATGTGTCAAGATACACACTGACCAAAAATAAAACTCTTTATGTTCCTGCAACAGTCCAATTTTTGTTTCACATCACCTTGACAGAACCTTAATAAGACTAACTGTTTGTGGGACACGGCTGTGTGCAATTGGCTACCGCTTTTCACCCACAAAATATACAGTCAATTCATTTTAATGGTACAATTAAAGCATACTGTATTCTGTGAAGCACCTTGCGGCATCTCAATGACGTGATAAGGTGCTTTATCAAATGCAAGGATTATTATTACACATGCATATAATGAAATATTGTCTGTAAGCAGGGTAAATCTCTTAGGCTGAGTGTGTGAGACTGTAACAAAAGCCCAGTGATGGCTCACTTGTCTTGACCCCTTACCCAAGGAGCCGAGTGTGGAAACTAATCAAGGGTAGAAAAGCAACACAAGAATGCTGAAGAGATATCTGTTAGATTGATAATCACACACACACACACAAAAGAATTAGAGAGGAGATTTAAAATAAAATGTCCACATATGGCATGTTTGGAATGTGGAATTTTCTACCACAAGTCAATATTTAAACAAAATCCCTAAAATTTGTTTGAAAGGACATTACTTTTTTTTCAAAAAAATATGGGGTTTTTTTGGTAAGATGAATGGACACTTATACAAGTGTAATTTTATTGTTGTGAAACATGGCAGCCAATCGTGCACAACAATGTCCCACAAATAGTCATGGATTGAAATGATCAAATTATTATAATTTTTATTTTGAGGATTCGAACACAGATCTCACGCCTGTAAAGCGAATGCTCTAACCACTGAGCTACAGAACTCCATATTCCCATGTATTGGAATGGAATGCACACTCTCCCTGGAGGAACGCATCCTGCTTACCTAGTTCTGAAGAGTATTAGGCGGAGGCTGGCAAGGGCAAGGTTTGGGGACCTCAGGGTGCATTCAGGTTAGTGTTGGCGATTAACAAGTTAAAGCCTTGTAGCTTGACATTTATAGCATCGTCCGGCGAGCTTTCCCACTGCTTGTCCACCTAGGACCACCCTATCCATTAGGACTTTGGCTCTCAGGGTTAACATGAGCTAAGTGGGAAGAGTCCCTGCCGCCAGTGACTGATCTGTCCTCCCTAATGATGAGCCAAACTGCCCGTGATCAGCAGTGCCCTGGAGTACTGTGGATCTGCCTGGCTCAGGAACTGGCCTACCGAGACCGCCACAGAGGGTTGACTCAATTCCCAGTAGGTCACATTGTCTGTCACCAGCTCAGCTCCAAGGAGACTCCACTTACATCTCCTCCACCAGCCCACCCTTACCAAGGACGCTAGAAGGATTAACTAAATGGTTAACAAAGAGGAGTATTATAGAGTGCGGGGAACAAGGCAGGAGAGTGGGATTGTATTAAGTAACTTGTGAGGAGAGGAGCAGCTGTAGCAATCTATTTGATGGGTGAATGACTTGTTTATGCGCTCATGTTCTGCAATACTCACTGGACAGCTGTCTAAGTGGGTGATAATCAAGCAATTCCTCTGACAGTGATCTACCTGCGTTATGAGAAATCACAAGAAGGATAGAAGGATTGCGTGCTGCACAGAAGCTGAACAACGGATTGAAACTGATCTGAAAATAATAATCCAATTCAAGATCCTGGTCCTCTCATTGAAAGCCCTCCACCAACTGGCCCCACCCTACATCTGCGAACTCCTAACCCCGTACCAATCGTCCCACCAACTCCGCTCAGCAGACTCCAGCCTGCTCCATGTCCCCAGACCCACCCACCCCACCATCCGCGGACGAGCCTTCAGCCACTCTGCCCCCAACATCTGGAACTGCATCCCACAATCCCTCCGCCTCGCCCCTTTCCTGGCCTCCTTCAAGTCCCGCCTCAAGATCCTCCTCTTCGATGGTCCCATTGGTCACCCCAAAATCCCTCCACCCTCCCCATCCCTGACCGCAGCTCGAGTCTGAAACAATGACTGTCCAGCGCCTTGGGACGTCTTCCTGAAATGAAAGGTGCTCTATAAATTTAATTTTGTTATTATTGTTGTTCTCCTGACGTGAAGGCACTACACAAGTGTAGTTTTGTTGTTTTTGTTGTCATTGAGACATCTCTTCACAGGATTTTCTGTGCATTTTGTGCGTTAAACACAGCATGGATGGCAACCCCGACAGCGCAACACACCCCTAGCTCTAGATCAGATCGTTAACTAGGTCCTTTTGACTCAGAGGTGAGAATGCTACCATTGACACACAATACAGCTTCCTTCATGTGGGATACAGTGACGGGGTTGGATGCCAAGCAAGGGAGATGGGAGAATCTAAGAATTAAATAGGCGCGTAAATTGTAAGGTGGGATTTAAAATGAGATAAAGCAGGGTGAGGCCAAGGGGTTGAGGCAGGGGGTTCGGAAGAGAGAACAACAACAACTTTGATTTATATAGCGCCCTCCACGCCGGACGGCGTCTCAGAGCGCTTCACAATAGCGGATCCCGGGACCGAGCCTGGGGCAGGGGTAGAAAGGTGACCAAAGGCGCGGTCAAAGAGAAGGTGATTTAGATTTGGATTCAACTACATTAAATGTAGACAGCGAGAAATAAATAAATGGAACAGATTAACTAGGAAACAAAGCAGGCAAACTGAAGAGGGAATTGAACAGATTTTTCTGCCATAGCAATCGCAATGATCAAAATAAGGATCAGATGGAGAAGGCCCTTTGACTCATTCGATCTCATCCCTCTAGAATGCCAATGGTACCATTGTGATTCCCACAACAGCATCAAAGGCGTTTCTTAAATGAGTCTCAGCCACACTTCCTCATAAGCAGTTCCAGCTGTTATTGCCCTCTGAGCATTGGAATACTTATTTGTGTCTGGTTCTCCTTCTCATCTGTGAACCTGTGACCCCTCTTGTCCTGCTACTTTGGTGAAATGAAACATATTCTGTTGGGTTTACTTCCTCTATAGTACAGTATTTAATAATAATAAAAATAACCCTTGCATTCCAGCAAAGTGTACCACCCGTGTATTTTGTTTTGCCTGCAAAATGCAGTCATTCGACTTTCTGTAAAGCACTTTGGGATGTCGCAGAGATGTTATATCAAAAGTAAGGAATGTTATTTTTGTTTGTAGACTACTACAGCTGCTAATTTGGGACACAACATGTAAAACTTCTCTTGTTGAATAGAGCCACGGGATCATTAACCTTCACCTGAACAGGCAGACCGAGCCTCGGTTTAACTTCTCATCCAAAGGTTGGCAGCTCTGATAAGCCAGATCCTCACCAAAACTGCATCAGAATGTCACCCTAGACCGGTGGTTTCCATATTGAAGGGCATGCCTCCATTGGGGGGCGCATATCGTTGGCTGGGTGGGCGAGGAGCTTTAGAGACTCGAGCTCCTGAGTGTGTGGAGCTGAGGACCCGAGTGCATGTGGAGCTGAGGCAGAGCCGAGGACCCAAGTGTGCGGACCCGAGTGTGCGGAGCTGAGTGTGAAGTGAGGTGGGGCACCACTATTCAAAGTTTGGAAGCCTAGTGATCTGGCCTAGTCTATGAGCTCAAAGTCTTGAGCAGCTTATACACATATCTCTAAAACCTCCCACTGAGACATTTCCTATCCAGGTTGGAGGAACCTTAGATTATCTGATTGATTCTCAAGGTTCAACACTTTAAAACTGTGTCCTCTCTGCTCGCTGTGGATCCTGGCTGATTTAAACATATAAAAGATAACCGAATCATAGAGTCTTTGAACTTGGAATGGGCCAGATGTTTCACAATAGCCTTTTCCTGGCTGGTACATCTGGCCCGAGGTGGGAAAACAAACAACCTTTTTGAAGCCCTGCTTTATTTTATTTTGATCATAAAAGTTCCTTTCAATCAATAACAATATGTGGAAGGCCCCCTACAATGGGAATATGACACTTGAATGGAAATATTTGAAGGACGTGACTTTAGAAGCTGGAGCTAATTCCGAGCCGGCTACCTGTATCTTGGGGGGGGGAGGGGGGTCAAATATGGAGGTTGAAGGAGTGATTCCGTTGAACATTTATCAAAGACCTGTCAAGCAATTCAGTAGGAAATGGTGTGAGATTCGTTGTTCCCTCTGCCTCTTTCATGTAATGTTTGGATCAGCTCCATCTGGAATGTGCTGCTGTTCTGACCCCATCCAGGATACAGTCACACTTCCTAGTACAGTCTCTAAGGGACAGATCAAACACAGGAGTTTTTTTTAAAAAAATCTTTGCCTTGGAGCCTAATTACTGTATCACCGTATTCTTCGCCACATGTTTGGGGTTTGCTATTCCTCGCTCTCGGGAAATTTCTGTACGAAATTCAACAGGCTGTATGATTATTTTAACTATTTATGTGCAGTCCTGCAGCATATTTGTTAGAGCACTCTCCTCACAATTGAGTAGATCCAGGTTTGATTCCCGAGTAGGATCAAAACTTAGACAACTTTCCTCATTCCACACGACTGTTTACCTAGCAGCAAGTGAGAACCCGGTTGTTATTTGATTGGCAATTCTCTTTCCAGGAGTAATAATCCCTTCAAAAATAAATAGATAAATGAATAGTTTGGTTACTCAATCCACTACTGTTTTTGGGACACCTCTCTGCGCAATTTGCTGTTTGCAAATTAACAAAGCAGTCCATTTGCTTTACAGTTTGTTGTGAATATACTGTAAGTGCTTCAAGCCATCTCAACGTGATATGGCTGTATCAAATGCAATGATTATTATCATTAACTATTAAATCTCCCCACCATCCTGGAACCATTCATTAAATACCCTCTGGCTAAAGAAAAACTTCCATTGTGAAATTACCCTGTGCAGCTTTAAACCTCCACCCTCTTCCTCAACAGTCTTGCTGCACCCTAGAGAATTGATTTGGGTTTACTTTTCCAATCCCATTTAAATTTTATACACCTCTCTAAAGTCTCCCGTGAGATATCTCTCGAGACTGAAAAGCTCTGGTTTGTCTAATGATTTCTCATAGCTCATTTCTCTAACGTTGAAGATCTCAAGGCACTATTTGAACGGAGGAAGGAGTACCTCCCGTGTCCTGAATAATAATAAACAACAAAATTGATTGTTAACTTTGTGGTTGTTTGTTGGACATCGTTGTAGGCAAATTGGCCGCATTTCTTACAAATACAGATTACACTGGATACCAATCTACTGCGAAGCCCTTTGAGACATTTCAACATTATGCGCACTGGAGTAAATTAAGATTATTATTATATTGTGACTATTGACACTCTAAACCTGAGAATAATATTTATATTTAAATCAAGGTGTAATAAACCTCCTTTCTTCCCATATCACAGACGCAGTTGC
Organism: Hydrolagus colliei; assembly: GCA_035084275.1. Taxonomy (NCBI): domain Eukaryota; kingdom Metazoa; phylum Chordata; class Chondrichthyes; order Chimaeriformes; family Chimaeridae; genus Hydrolagus; species Hydrolagus colliei. The sequence goes on from CM068742.1 coordinate 148,900,252, forward strand.
ACCACTTTACGGCAAATACGGTGAAATGTTTTGAAATGTTTCAAGTCGCAATAAAGAATTATATCAGATGCAAGGATTATTATAATAGCTTAATTCCAATGTCGTGGTTTGAAAAGGTAAGTGCAGTGCCTATTAGCTAGACTGGGCATCGATCTGCCTTTGAAAATTCTCTACAGTGCAGAAGTTAACTGCGGACATTAGAAACCTGAAACTAAATAATAATGATCCTTGCATTTGATATAGCGCCTTATGACATCTTTGAGATGACTCAAAGTGCTTCACAGAATGTACTGTAATGTGAATTGACTATATTTTGTGGGCGAAACGCAATTACTGGACATCTAGTACTGTCGACATCTACTGAAAGAGAAAGCAACAACAAATTTTCAGCTAAGATGCGTCTTTCTCTTTCAGAAATTGGTGATATCTCTCACCACCCCCCACCCATCCCTCACTTCCCACCCCCACCAACTGTTCGGTCACCTGCATGTAGCCCAAGGCTTTGTCCTTGACCCCACTCCTGTTCCTCATGTAATCATAAAAATCCTTGCATTTGAGAGAGCGCTTTTCACATCTTATCAACGTCTCAAAGCGCTTCACAGATTATATTGTAAAGTGAATTAACTGTATATTTTGTGGCCGAAACATGCTCCCTCTGAGTAATGTGATCTCCAGACATGGGGCCAACTTCCACATGTGTGCGGATGACACCCAAATCTACTTCTCTTCTAGCTGCCACCACACCTGATCCTAGGTCCACCAATGTCCTATCCACTCGCTCATCAAGACATTCTAGAACTGCATAACTTGCCATTGATATCACTGTCTTTCCAGCTGCTTGTCCAGCTGGGACCATCCTACCTGTGAGGGCTTTGACTTGCTGGGATAACAGGAGCTGTGTGGTGTGATTCCGTGCCCCCAGTGACTGGTCATCTTCACCTTGTAATGTCGATGGTTGTTAGACAGAGAGACTGTCGTGTAGTGCTAGTAATGGATCTGCAGGGGGCTCCAGAGGCTCTCGGATGTAACACAAGGAGGGATCGCCCATTGTAAGGAAGGAGGAGAAAAGACTAATTCGAACCACAGTCTGGACTCTTTGAAAGCAGCTGGAAGAGGAATGCCAAAAATGTCCCTTCGACCAGTACACAAGAGAAATATGTGCGGTGTGTGGTCCTTTGCAGCATAACATAGACCAGGCCACTGACTCAGCTCCTGTATCAGATACTCTAGGCTTGTGTGTGCCAGTGTTCTAGCCATGTGTAGTCCCCTAGTATATTGGTTGGAGCACTCGCCTCGCAAGAAATTCCCAGGCAGGGCAAAACCTTAGACAAGTTTCCTCGCTTCACCTCTGTTTACCCAGCAGTAAATAGGAACCTGGTTGTTAGTCGATTGGTGGATCGCTTTTCTGGGGCTCATATCCCTTGAAAAATAATAATTATTTGGTTACTCAATCCACGGCTATTTGTGGAACACTGCTGTAAGCAAAAATACATAAAACATATGTGAAGTCAATTCACTTTATAACCAAATAGTTATTTGGGAATGACAGGTTTGCAGGGCTATGGGGAGAGAGCGGGGATGTGGGATTCATTTGGACAGCTTATTTCAAAGAGCCGGCACAGACATGATGGGCCAAATAGCCTCCGTCTATGCTGCACAATTCTATGATTCTATGATATATACAGTACAGTGAAGCGCTTTGAGACATCGCAAAGATGTCATAAGGCACTTTATGAATGGATTATTATTATGCTACTATTCTGCTTGTCTCATGGGGTACCAGTCCTGACTGCTGCTAACACAGAGTTCATAGAATAATAATACGTAATAATAATCCTTGCATTTAATTTAGCGCTTTTTCACATCTTCTAGAGTCTCAAAGCGCTTCACAGAATATACTGTAAAGTGAATTGACTGTATATTTTGTGGGCGAAACACGGCAACCAATGGCTCACAGCAGTGTCCCACAAACATAAATTCATAGAATCCTACAACACAGGAGGCTAGTTGATCCATCATGCCAGCCCTTTGAAAAGAACTATTCACTTAGTCCCACTCCCCCCGCTCTTTCCCCATAACCTTGCGATTTATTTTTCTTTCCAAGTAAGAAATATCCAATTCCCTTTTGAAAGTTATTATTGAATCTGCTTCCACCAACCTTTCAGTACAGATCATAACAACTTGCTGAGTATAAAAAAAAATTCTCGTCATCTCCCCTCTGGTGCTTTTGTCAGTGTGATAGTGCCCTATTCTTTCAGGATGTATCTCTTGCACTGACTAGTGTACAACCAAAAGTACTGTAGTTGGTGTCCCAGCAGATGAATTCGTAACAGCATTCAAGCAACCCTTGACATCTAGTACCTGTATATGGGGATAAAATCCTATGAAGTGTTTGGAGATTCTCAACCACATAAAACCGTTCTATATCAAACAAACTATTATTATTTTTATAGGGTCAAAATTTGTGGCTGCTGCTTAATCATGTACCTTGTGCTAATTAGCACATTCCACAGATAGTTAATGATCATTGTGAACTTTGCACCTGAAGGACTCAAAGCGAAAGAAGAGACCAATTTTGTTAATAAACGAGTGCGAGGTGGGGAAGAATGTGGCATATAATAATAATAATAAGATGAAAAAAGAATCCTTGCATTTGATATAGCACCTTATCTGTGGAGCTCCTGTGGCTCAGTGGTTAGAGCACTTGTCTTGCAAGCTAGGGAGACCAAGCTGGGGAGACCTGTGTTCGAATCCAGGCAGGTCAGGGCGAAACCTTGGGCAAGTTTCCTTACTCCACATGCCTAATAATAATCCCTCCAAAAAAATCACAATAATAAAATTGGTCATTTCAATCCATGACTGTGTGGGACACTGCTGTGCGCAATTGGCTGCCGCGATTCGCCCACAAATACATACAGTCAATTCACTTTACAGTATATTCTGTGAAGCGCTTTGGGATGTTGATAAAAAAAAATGTGGAAAGTGCTATATCAAATGCAAGGATTATTATTATTATTATTATCACCTTTGCAAATTGCTGGTTTTCTGTGATAGGGATGGGCTGAGACTTTCTCCCGGTTTCCTGATCAACGATGGCCCCAAATAAAATCAGTCTCTCTCTCCACGTCTGTTTGTGGGACGCTGTTGTGCACAAATCGGCCGCTGCTTTTCCCTGCAAATTCACAGTATTTTGAGATGGCTCGACAATGTGATAAGCACTTATAGACAAGGCTTATTATTTTCAATAATAATATCAGATGCAGATTGTTTCTATAATCAGCAAAACATGGGGCTGAAGAGGCTTTTGATTTGGGGCAGATTGAAGGATTCCTGACCAAGGATACGGTGTTTAGGAGGACTGGCAAAGGGAAGTGTTTCTCTTACTCTCTAATTCTGCTAAGCTTTGACCTTATGATTCTCAAACAGAGAGATTTCAGAGGAACTTCAACAAGTGACCGTAAGCACTACTTGAAATGAACTGTACTCAGGAATCCAGGTCACAGGGAGACTAATCCCTTCTGTGCATAGCTGGACAGGGCTGTGGTGGTACACTTGGAGGGCGGAAAGCCAATTAGACCATGGCAAACAAGGAAATCTAATTGGAAAATGTCCTAAAGGACGAGGCTTGAGACGTTGTCTTTTTATCAAGTTACTTTTATTATGTTTCAAGACCGGCTCAGTTGGTAGCAGTCGCCTCTAATGCAGAATGTCGTGGGTTCGAACCCTACTTGGAACCCATTGCAGACTATGTTGACACCCCAATGCCATGTTGGGGGTTCATGGCATTGTTGGAGGTAAGTGTCCTCCAGATGAGACTTTGACCCAAATGTCCCATCTGAGGTCTTGTTTGCCTGCTCAGATGGACATTAAAGGCACTAGTTAAAAATAAAAGGCTGAGAATTATTTTTTATGAGGGATTATTATCAGGCGTGCCTAAGGAAACTTGCCCAAGTTTTCGCCCTGGCTGGGAATTGAACCCAGGTCTATCGCTTGCGAGGTGAGTGCTCGAACCAGTGAGCTACAGGACTCCACAACAAGACGTTACTCAGAAGACGTGAAAAGCGCTATACGAAATGCAACAATTAGAATGATTATTATAACCAACGGCAACGCTTTGAGGTCCTCCCAACATGAAAGGAGCCATATCAAATGCCAAGAGCTTGCACTTTGACCTTGCTTCGGTCACAATCCTCAATACTGTCATATTACCCCCCTGCTCTTGTCCCTCCTCACCCCACACACACACACTTCACACCAAATTGTTTGAGTAAACCTCTTCATGCTGCTGTTCCACGTGAAAGGCACTAATATAAGATTGACTGGGAAATGAAATTATACAGGTATATATAGACTATCTGTGAAGCTATCCCAGCCTTGCAACATTCCTCACACAATAGGTAGAAATTAGAAATGAAAGAACTGGAGATAAATCTACTTGTGTTTAATATGGAATGTTGCTATTCTACATAGATGAACGATTGCATTATTGAGAGATGGGAAGAGAGATGGGACTGTTCCTTTTTATTGCAGCAAAGCTAATGTATCCAGATTAATTTATACTGGCTAAAACTCAGCACTCCAGATTTGGAGCTCAGAATGTAGGTCAAGGGGAAATTCTGGATCTAGCAGGAGGAACTTTGGAGTTGAAATTAAGACATAAGATCATAAGTCTGTTTTAGCAGGTCTCAACTCTACGAGGACACCTGCTTAGCCTCCTTGGATGGGGGTGGAGGAGAGGGTAGTTGAGAATTTCACCCCCACTCCCCTGGCAGTTTGGTAGCTGTGTGGATCCTGAGCCAGATATGTCCGCGGTCCTTCAGGGCACTACTGATGATAGCACAGCCGCCTGGCTCGCCTGCAGGCAGACGAGGGGCAGACCGGTCACTGAAAGTAGGGTTTCTTTTCACTCAGATCCCTGCATGTGAAACCCCAACAGTTAGCCCAGTGCACACATTCTGGGGTTCCCCCAAGCCTTGGCTCTTGACAACCTGTGGCTAATAATATTCCTTGGAGATAGGTAAGCAGGGGATGTCTGACCAAGGAAAGGATGCATTCCATTCCAGACACGGGGAAATTCCCACGAGTGGGTGGCACACATATGTGGAACTTTCAGTCTGGATTGAATACTGTTTAAGCATGTTTTTTGTTTGGTCAGCTGGGTGTCTGACACAAGCAGAAATCTGAGAAATCTATCACCGTGCTTAAGCGTATCCAAACCAAATGCCATTTATTATTATTATTAATAGTGTGAAAATGTAGAATGAGCTGTCCTGGAAATTTGTAGAAGCAAACAATTGAGAATATTGAAACATAAGAATTAGGATCAGGAGTAGGCCATTCGGCCCCTCGAGCCTGCCCCGTTATTCAATAAAATTATGGCTGATTTTCTAATCTAACTGCACGTACCCACCTTATCCCCATATTCCTTAATCCCCTTATCCCTAAGAAATCTATCAATCTCAGCCTTGAATATGTTCAAGGAAACATACTTGAGAAGTAAGGAATATTGAGGGGTTTGGGGGAAAAGGCAAGGCAATGGGATAAGTGCTTAATGGGTAAGGTGTTGGGCTTTACCAGGGATTGTGGTTTCACTTCCAATCTGGGGTGAGCTGAACCTCAGAGGAGTCAACCTGGTTCACTCTGTTGCACTCTTGCCTCTGAAACTTTGAGCTCAGAATGTACGCTGACACTCAGCTACAATGCTGATGGTGGGTTACGCGTATCGTATATTCCTACATATTGCATGTAAAGTTGCAATATCTAACTGTGATAACAATTCTTGCTTTTGATACAGCACCTTATCATGCCATTGAGACATCTCAAAGCGCTTCATAGAATATATTATAAAGTAGATTGATTGTGTATTTTGTGTGCAGAACGCAGAAGCCGTATCCCACAAACAGTTGCGGAATAAAAAGTAAAATTTGTTTTTTGAGGGATTATTACCCCCTTGAAAGCGACCTGCCAATCGACTAACAACTGGGTTTCTACTTGCTGCTGGGTAAACAGAGGTGTGTGGAGTAACGATTTATCCCAATCGGGAATCGAATCTGGCTCCTCTCGTTTGCAAGGCGAGTGCTCTAAAACATTTTGCTACGGGACTCCCGAGCCAAACCAACAGATGAAGCAGCAGCAAAAGCTGCCTTAGGTGACCAGGGATCAAGAGACACTGCTATTTAAACAATCCGCTGGTAGCAGCCAACACATGACTTGTGCGGATTTTAAGATGTGTGTGTCAGATGCATTTTTTCGTTTGACGGCTCCTTTATCTTAGAATGAACCGAGAGATACAAAGTACCATATTTATTGACTGGGTGCAACAAACAAGTATTTTAAGCCTCAGTAGATTAGTTCGAAGCACAAGGCCATAGACCTTCTGCCCCCGAGGAAACATATTTAATGAGGAGGGGAATCAATATCACTTAATCTGTGTCTAATAAACACCCAGGTGTACTGGAGGGCCATTTATTGGGGTGCGGACTGAATGAAGAAACGCTTTATTATAGCCCTGAATAATAAATACAGGTGGCAAAACTTTACTTTGTCAAATGTCCTTACCTTTTGGTGTGTAATCGATACTTTCCAGTGATTATAGGCCTTGTCACACAGCACATTTTATTTCATGACTGCCTATTGACAAGCCTGCTGGAATCTGGCGGCTTTGATCTCACCTTCAATCAATCAATCGCCCCTGACAGTCTGTATGAAATCGTTGGCTGCCAGGCCAGAGGTCAGACACTTTCGAATCTCTCAGAGATCAGTAGTTAAATGGCTGCGGGTTGCAGCTCTGTGGAATGAAGCCAAGCCAGTCTTGGGTGGGGGGAGTGGGGGGTTGGGGATAAAACATTGTCAGTTTCTACTACTCAAAGTGCAATTTCTTTTTTGAAAAAGTTTGTATTGTGTTGACACAGCCGTGCCAGTACAGATATTATGATGATAATAATCCTTGCATTTGATGTAGCGCCTTTTCGTGTTGTTGAGACGTCTCAAAGCGCTTCACAGAATTTATTGTGAAGAGTATTGATGGTGTATTTTGCGGGAGAAACACAGCAGTCAATTGTGCACATCAGTGTCCCACAAACAGTCATGGATTGAGTGCCCAAATTATTATTAGTATTAATTTTTTGGAGGGATTATTACCCCCAGAGAGTGATCATTTCCTGGGGTAATAATGTCAAGTGAAGAGCATAGGGTCAAACCATAACAAACATGTTGGTGTTTTTTTTTCTCAAGTGTTTTGTAAAATATTATACCTGTAGCATTTTTTTTTGTAATTGTCTGGTTTCTGATTTGCTGAATGAAACATTGAGCAGCTCAAATGGAGTATTTGGCAATCAACTGCCTCTGTTGGCAATACAGCAATCTGACCTCCAGTCAAGGACAACATTTCTTGAGTAAACTAATTGTGAGTTTATCAGGACTCTGTGGCACGGTGCCAGGGAGGGATGGGCCCCATGTCAAGTTCATCTTAACTCGTTTGGGTTCAATCAGGCTGGGGTCAGCCTCCAGAGCTTTATTCAGAGTGGGCTGTAACCTGTTAAGTAATAATATAAAATAATAAATAATAATCCTTGCATTTGATATAGCACTTTTCACATCTTAACAATATCTCAAAACGCTTCACAGAACGTATTGTAAAGTGAATTGACTGTATATTTGTGGGCAAAACGCAGCAGCCAATTGCGCACAGCAGTGTTCCACAAATAGTCGTGGATTAAAAATTAAAATGTTTTTTTGGGACGGATTGTTATTAGACGTGTGGAGTACGGAAACCTGCCCAAGGTTTCGCTCTGATCTGCCTGGATTCGAACACAGGTCTCACACTTGTAAGGCGAGTGCTCTAACCACTGAGCTACAGGAGCTCCAAATGGAGCAGGATCTCCCTCTCCCCTATCTCTCACCCTTCTACACTGCTGCCAAATGACCCGCAGCACCCCCTCCCCCACACCTAGAAACTCCCCAACCCCTACCAACCTGCTTTGAGTCCTCTGTCCTATCCAGCTCACCATTGGCTGAACAAACTTCGACCATTCTGCCCATCTCTTTGACCGTACGTTTGGTCATCTATCTTCCACCCACTTTCACCTCCGACCTTCTTCAGCTCCTCCCCCAATCCTGGCTCGGGTGACCAGCCAACAACAACAACAATATTACATGTCTAGAGTGCCTTTCAAGTTGGGAGGACATCCTAAGGCGCTCAACAGTTTGGGGTTTACACCCCAGCTTGAGGTTGAAATCAGGAAGGGTGGAGGGTAGTGAAGGGGATTCGGGCATGGTGGCTTAAAGCCTGATTAAAGAAGGAAGTCTTCTTGAGAAGGGCCTTGAAGGAGGCAATGGATGGGACAAGGCAGAGGGATTCCAGGCATTGAGTTGAACAACAACAGCTTACATTTATATAACATTCCACTCAGAGCATGCAAACGTTTCGCTCACAAAATATACAGTCAATTCACTTTACAGTATTTTCTGTGAAGCGCACCCAGCTGCCACAAACAAACGCAACCAGTAGAGGGTGCTACAGAGGGACGAGAAGCAGGATTCCTGGCTGTTTCTCCCCTCCCTGACCCAGGAAAGGCTGGGACACTGCTGTGCGCAATTCGCTGTCGCGTTTCGCTCACATGGTCAATTCACTTTACGGTATATTCCATGAAGCGCTTTGAGACGTCTAGAAAACGTGAAAGGCGTTATATCAAATGCAAGGATCATTATTATTCAATTTTTTTATATGGCCTCCTTTAGGTCTACCTTAAAAGGTAAAAACGTGCCCCATAATTCTACATGTTATAATGAGGCAATCCTACACACTTAATAATAATACTGTACTTGCGTTTGATATAGGGTTTTTCATGTCGGGAGGATGTTCTAAACGTTTTACAGGGTATATTTACAAACTGTGGTGACTTCTCTGTTTTTCTAAGAGAACATAGCAGCTCTTTTACTCACAGCCATGTCCCACGAAGAGCCATTGTGGGAGCCACATCTACTCGAATAGGCAGACATGCTCTTGGCCCAACAAATGAGCAGCGCTCCCCCAGTACAGCACTAGAGTGCCAGCCCACACTGTGAACATAAGTCCTGGAAAGGGAGGGAGTTGAATCTATAACTTTCTGACCTGGAGGTGAGAGTGTAACCAATTGAGCGAAACTGATACCGACTGATAACCGCTCCCCCATTGATGTTGTGAAAGGGGAAATGCTGGGGCAAAGGCAGGCAATTTGAATTGAGATACATATCAACCGAGATCTTATAGAATGGTGGAACAGGCTCGAGGAGCTGAAGAGCCTACTCGTGTTCCTATGTTCCTCGCACATGGGTTAGGAGCTGGGCGCCGGGTGGAGAACAGCTGGCAGCTGTGAGTCACACTGTAAGATTTTTTGGGGGTCTCCATGCTTTAAGACTATCCAAACCCAAACTGGGAATTCAATGCTTTCAACCTACTGTACAAATGAATTTTTTTTTAGAAAAGTGGTAAGAGATGCTTAACAAACTTATAATTACAGGGTATGTCAATAAAGAGTCCTTCCGCTTAACATAGCCCAAGTAACAAATGGTGGAACTTCCCATTATTGCCGGTGGGGTGGCGGGGTGTGGGGGGTGGGGTGTGGGGAGGGAGAGGGAAATTCTACATCTTCATTTGGATAATTGCCCTATGACAGCTGTTTTAGTAGATTGGTTCTACCTCTGAAACCAGTTAGTTCAGGTCAGACCAAGCCAAGTGATCATAATTGTTCACCTCTCCACGTAACCAACAAAGGCAACATAACATAGTACTGTACACGTGAAACCAACACCTATAAAACATCAACAATCTGCCAGTGGTCCTCACCTCCCCCAAACCGCATCACAAAACTGTTCTGGAAAATATACAGTCACTACACTTTACAATAAAATCCTGTGAAGCGCTTGGAGCCATCTCAACAATGTGGTAAGGCGCTGTATCAAATGCACGGGCTATTGAATTATCGAGTCTCAGGAACAATTGCTAGACAAAATGTTTTTGCTCTGGACTTTGTCAACTCCTGCCTGAACACATTATTAGGATTAGGAATAATATTAATGATTCTTTCATCTAATATAACAATAATCCTTGCATTTGATATAACAGCCTTACCCGAGATGTTAATCGCTTCACAAAACATAATGTAAAGTGAGTTGACTGTATTTTGTGGGCGAAGTGTACACAGCAGTGTCCCACAAACAATTGTGGATTGAGTGACCACTTTTTTGGAAGGTGGAGGCGGGGGAGGAAAGTAATTTGCCAATGGCCTACCAACCGAGTTCCTACTTAGGTAAGTAGGTAACAGAGGTCTACAGGGTAAGAAAACTTGTCTAAAGTTCAGCCCAGCCAGGGAATCGAACCAAGACGAGCGGGCTAACCACTATGCTATGGGACTCCACAATATGCACATAGAGCCTTTCACGTTAGGGTGGAGCTTTCACAGTGATTCACAGAATATATAGTACTGAGAAATGGAGTGACTGACTTTTGTGTTTCTAAAATGCCTCAACTATGTTGGGTATTTTTAAACCCAATATGGTTGACGCTCTCTTCTTTTTATTTGATATATAAAAGCCGAGTAAGTGTCTGCACAGGACAAAGTAATTGTAGATTGTTTTGCTGAACTCTGGAGATTCAAACACAGTAGCACACACGCACTGTCTAGCCAAGTCTGTTACATAGACGGGCAGGAATGCTTGTTAAACCAACTGTGAGCCTGAAAGGCCAAGTGGGGTAACAAAGTTTCTCGGGCAAGGCAAATCCGCATCACTGTGGTGCTGGAGTGGGTTAGAGGCTGAAACCGCTCTTAAATCCTAGGTTTCAGTCTTAATCTTTATAAACCTCTTGTTGGACTTGGAAACTGATTATTTTGCGTTGTGATTATAGCAGTTGCCCTGCAAGCGAGAGGATCCAGGTTTGATTTGGGTGGGGCAAAACCTTAGGCAAGTTTCCTTACTCCACACACTTCTGTTTACCTTACAGTAAGTAGGAACTTGGTTGTTAATTGATGTTCAGATAGCTTTTTATGGATAATAATCTCTCAAAGAATAATTATTAGTTGGTCACTAAATCCACGACTGTTTGTGGGACACTGCTGTACATAATTGCCCACAAAATGTACGTAAAATATATGTAAAGTCAATTAAATACGTAACTTTATGGATAATTATTTTGGGAGGACAATTTTGCTCAATCCACAACTTTTTGTGGCCACTGCTGTGTGCAATAGTATGCCGCGTTTCACCCACAAAATATACAGTCAATTCACTTTACATTATATATCGTGTGAAGTACTTTGAGACGGCTGAACAATGTGATAAAGCGTTATATCGAATGCAAGGATTGGTATTATTATATTTTAAGATGTGAAAAAAATAGAATCGTAGATTAAGACTGAATATAAGAATTTTCCAAAATGTTGTACGGACTCCGTTCAGAACAAATAACGCTCGGGATTATATGTAGTGGCACTTCTGCACGTAGCCACTAGATAGCGCTAAATGTTTGTTTTGTTTTCTTAGAGGAAAAAACATTGCTCTTAATAAGTCTTTAAAGACCTTGATCAGGCTCATGTTACGTTATGAAGCATGTTATTGCCATGAGTTGCTGGCTTTGGGGGAGAGACGTAAGGAAGAAATCAGGGTGCACTGTGGTGTGGCTCTTCCTGTCTTCCCGACGTGAAGGGCGCTCTATAAATGTACTTTTGTTGTTTTGTTGTTATTCTGGTTGGGTTGGTTTAGAAATTGGATAAGGTTAGGTTATGTTGGGGTGGGTTTAGATGAGCTCAGTCTTGAGAGAAGATGACTCAGAGGGGATCTGATTATAGAGATGCGGAACATTTTTGATGGGATAAAAAAGTAAATCCAGATCATTATTTTAGGAAGCAACAAGACAGTAGAACAAGAGGATGTAGGTTTTGAGTTGCATCAGCCAATTTCAGGACAGACACCAGAATGTTTTTCTTTACCAAGAGGGTAATTAATGGCTGGAACATGTTAAGGGTAAAGGTGGTTGAGGCCAGGACACTGGATACATTTGAAAAATAGCTTGATTCTGTGATGAAAGGGAGTAGGGTGGATATTCTTTAAGGACAAGATAGGATGGACAACTCTCTTCTAGTCTTCCACACCAATTCCTTGCTTGTCAGCCTTCCCACAACAAGCTGCAGATTATCCAGAACTCAGCAGCTCGTGTCCTCTCCCGCAGCAAGCTCCATGACCCCATCGCCCTAACCATCGCCCGGCTCCACCAGTTCTCCAACCCACAGAGGATAGAGTTCAAAATCCTCATCCTCGCATTCAAGGCCCTCGAAACTCTTGCGCCTTCCAAACTCGGTAACCTCTAAACCCATATCAACCTGTCCGTTCCCTTCTGCTCCATGTCCCTCGCCTAGTCTGGCCTGTCCCACCATCAGTAGTCGTGCCTTCAGCCTCTCTGCCCCCACCCTTTGCAACTCCATCCACATTCTCTTTGCCTCTCCCACTCCCTTTCCTCCTTTAAGGCACATTTCAAGACCCGCCTCTTTGACTTTCCCTTTGGCCACCCTCCTACCCTCCCAGCTATGTTCTCTTGTTCCCCTGTCTAGGTGCAACCTAAAGTAATAATAATAATAATCCTTGCATTTGATATAGCACTTTTCACGTCTTCTAGACGTCTCAAAGTGCTTCACAGAATATATTGTAAAGTGAATTGACTATATTTGTGGGCGAAATGCGGCATCCAATTATGCATAGCAATGTCCCACAAACAGTCGTGGGATTGATATGAACAATTTTTATTATTGTGGTTTTTTGTAGGTATTATTAGGCGTGTGGAGTAAGAAAACTTGCCCAAGGTTTCTCTCTGACCTGTATTCGAACACAGGTCTCATGCTTGTAAGGCGAGTCCACTAACTATTGAACTACAGGACTCTTAATCTCCCCATTTTCACTTTTGAGCTACAGGACGGTCTGTGAGGTCTTCTCTGAGTCATCTTCTCTCAAGCCTGAAGAGCCCAAGGTTGTTAAATTGTTTCTGATAACTTATTCGTCTAACACTGGGGATGAGTCTCGTTGCTCTCCTCTGCACTATCTCTAGACTCTGGGCAGCCATGTTACATTGCGGTGAACAGAACGTAATGCCATTTGCCTGCCTTTTCTCCACATCCCCTGAAACTCTTATGCGCTAAAAAGTATTGTACTTCCTTCTTAATCATTCCCACTGATTCCGCATTAAGTGTGCTGTGAGGAAGTGAATTCCACAGCCCTAAAACTCTGAGTGAAGAAATATATCCCCTGTTTCGATCTCTCTGTTGGCACTTATGACTCTCCAGCCAGAGAGACCCAGAGTTGCTCCTCGGCTTCTGTCAGTGATATGCTGGAATCACTTTCTGAGATTTACACAAAAACTTTGTGTTTCTCCCTCAATATCAAAAAGAATAAAGTTTAACAGTGTGGCTGGGGCCAAGCATTTGGATACTCCAATGCTTATTCATTTCTATTAATTGGTCCCATTTATTTAATTATATTAACAATTTCAGATTCTAGTAGCATAGTGGTTAGCGCACATTCCTTGCAAACGAGAGGATCTGGGTTCGATTCCTAGGCAGGGCGGCACCTTGGGCGAGTTTCCTTACCCCACACGCCTCTGTTTACCTAGCAGCAAGCGGGAACCTTTGATCGATTTACAGATCGCTTTCCGAGGGTAATAAAAATTATTTCCTCACTCAATCCATGACCGTTTTGGGGAAGCCGTTGTACTCAATTGGCTGCTGCATTTCACCCTACCTGGGAATCAAACCCAGGTCACTTTCGCAAAGCGAGCACACTAACCACTAAGATACAGGGCTCCAAATATATCCAATGAAGAGCTTCAGGTTTGCTTCCTGAAGTGAAAGGAGCTTTAACAAAATACAGTATAAGAATTATTATTACTATAACATTGATATATGTTCATGTGTGGGCAGCATCTCTCGAGCCTGGAGTACTACCGACTGCAGCTTCCGAACATAGCTTTGAGCTTACAACCTCCCCCAGGATTTGAGAGAAATTGCTGGAGAGATTACTAACAGCCAGAACATTTGTTAAAGAATTGATTGGCAAAGTGCAATTGGGTTTCGTAGCACCTTGAGTACAGAAATATTATTTCAGTAATTACTCAACTAAGTACATAAGGTTAGCGATCTGTGTGTTATTGATATACTATAATACCGGTTTAATAGCTCAGTGCAGAAATAAGTCAATGATGCCCTATTCCCTGGGTGAACGTCAGGAATATATTTCAATATACTGTACTCTTTTGCTGCAAAAAATGCTATTTTCAAAATAGCAAGTAAACCGGGATAAATTATCTGGAAAGGTAACATGTGCAACTCAGAGCGAATATTCCTTGTTAATGTGGAGTCCTGCAGCACACTGGCTCGACCATGTGCCTCACAAATGAGAGGACCTGTGTTTGAGTCCCCGGCAGAGTGAAATGGTAGGCAAGTTTCACATGCCGCTGTTTACCTAGCAGGAAGTAGGAACCCGATTGTTAGTCGATGGGCAGATCTCTTTCCCCGGGGCATTAATCGCCCTTCGAAAAATAAATAAATGCATAATAATTCAGTCACTCAATCCACGACTGTTTGTGGGACACAGCTGTGAGAATTGGCTGCCACGTTTCACGCACCAAATGTACAGTCAATTCACTTTACAGTTTATTCTGTGAAGCGCATGGAGAAGTTTTGAGGGTGTGATATATCGAATCCAACAATAATAATCCTGGCATTTGGTCAAACATTTTTCACGTCTTCTAGAGATCTCAAAGCGTTTCACAGAATATACTGTGAAGTGAATTGACTGTATATTTGTGAGTGAAGAGCAGGAGCCAACTGCGCACAGCAGTGTCCCACAGACAGTGGAGAAAAATTACAAGTTTATTATTGTTTTCTTTTAGAGGGTTTATTATCAGGCATGTGGTGCAGGGAAACTTGCCCAAGGTTTCGTCCTGCCTGGAATCAAACCCAGGTCTCTCTCTTGTAAGGCGAGTGCTCTAATCACTGAGCCGGAGGACCAACACAATGAGTATCATTACAATCATTATCTGGCACATTTGGTAGCGTTCTTGTCTCTCTGTGTTAGTTATTATATGAACAGTTCCTTTCCACTCAGCTCTTGTTAACCCTGGAAACCAAACCCCTACAGGGTAGGGATGTTCCAAGTAGCAGGAAGCTTGCCAGACACTCAATAATAATAATAATCCTTGCATTTGATATAGTGTTTTCCACATCTTTTTGTAGACGTCTCAACGCGCTTCACAGAATCTGCTGTAAAGTGAATTGACTGTGGGCGAAACGCGGCAGCCAATTGGTCACAGCAGTGCCCCACAAACAGTCGTGGATTAAAATGGCTAATTTATTATTGTTTTATTTTGAGGGATTATGATTAGGCGTGTGGAGTAAAGAAACTCGCCCAAGGTGCAACCCACTAGGGAGGGAGTGTACATTCCAGACACAGGAAAATTCCCGTGTATAGGTAGCTCAAATACGTGGAGCTCTCAGTCTGATTCACATACTCTGAAGTGTGGTGATAGATTTCTGCATGTGTCAGACACCTGACTGATCAGATAAAAATGCTGTCTCTCTCTTTCTGTCTCCCTCGCTATCTTCACTCTCTCTTTTATGTCTTCTCTCTTTTGCTCTCTTTCTTTCTTTGTCCTGTCGCCCTCTTTCTCTCTCTCTCTCTCTGTCCTCCCTCTCTACCTTTCCTCTCTCTCCTTCTCCTTATTCCCTCTCTCTGTTCTCTCTTGGTTTCTCTCTCTCCCCCTATCTGTCCTGTCTCTTTTGTGCCTTCTCTCTCTTTGTTGTTTACCTTGTTCTCTCTCTCTCACTGTCCTCTCACTCTCTACCTTTGTTGGTTCTCTCATTCCTTCATCCTCCCTCTCTCTCTCTCTCTCTCGCTGTCCTCTCCCTTTTCAGTTGTCTATCTCTACTGCTCTTTCTCGCTATCCCTCTCTCTCCATTTCTCTCTCTCATTCTATCTTGCTGACCAGACTAAAATGTTAGGAATGAACCACTCCTTGATGTTTGTTTTACAGGAACGTTCTTTTGGAAAGAAAGTGTATTTGGTGTAGCTGGGTCTTGATAATGATAAGATAATGGTGAAGCCAATCCATTTACACACTAAAACAACACAGCTTGAGAAAGGCTTGACTTATCTTCCCCACAGAAGTGTATGAGGACAACACCAAGACGAAACATCTTACCTCTCCCACCAACCCTCCCCACCCGCCCCATGCACACTTTTGAAGTTGACAGACATCTGATTCAAACACAAGATAGGTGAGGAAGATCAATTAAGCTTAATATTTTTGGGCGGAAAACTTGCCAAAACAAGATAGTTCAAGACTTGTTCAGTTTCAAGCTTTCGCAAAGCTTCGCATTTTCAAGATAGATTTCAGGATCTTCACACTCACGAATGCTCACTCACACTTGTGGAGTCCTGTGGTTTAGTGGTTAGAGCACTCACCTTACAAGAAAGAGAGCTGGGTTCAATTCCAGGCAGGGTGAAACCTTGGGCAAGTTTCCTTACTCCACACGCCTGATAATAATCCCTCAAAAATTGGTCATTTTCAACCCACGACTGTTTGTGAGACACTGCTGTGCGCAATTGGCTGCCGCTTTTCGCCCACGTATATACAATCAACTCACTTTATAGTATATTCTGTGAAGCGCTTTGAGACGTCTAGAAGACATGAAAAGCGCTATATCAAATGCAAGTATTATTAGTATTATTATTAACAAATCACTTAATGCCCTGATACCTCCTCTATCCGTCTAACCTGCCCCCTTGCTCTGCTGGCTCCAGCGTCTTGCATGCCCTCTGCTCCACCACCGACAGTCCACTAACAACAACAAAATTACATTTGGATAGAGCTGGACATGCCTTGTGAGGGGTGCTAGACAAATATAAATTGTTGTTCTAGTGGTTGTTACTCATATGCTTTTATTTGGCCTGGAGATGAAACTCTTCAGACCTGCAGTAAACCCTGTTTAAGGAGCTATGAGATGCCCTCCTGATGTAAAAGCCAAGGTTTTCCCACATAATATATGGTCGATCCAATTTACAAAATATTCTCTGAAGTACCTTGAGACATTTCAACAGCGTGAAAAAAGCGTGATATCAAATGCAAGGATTATTATTAATATTTAGTTTAAGAAAGACAAATTGGCTCTTTGATAAAGGGCCTCTGGTTTTTCAGGTGTGAGAGAGCCAAAGCTCTTTAATACAGTGTCTCTGGAACACACCAAGCCTTTGTTTTCCTCGGCTAATAGACGTCAGTGGAGCTCTGCAGCTCTGTTAACCTTCGACCTCCCTTGGTGTCCGAGCAGCACGCTGGATGTGACACCTGGTTTGTGTACATTCCATGAGCACCGGTTTTGCTCACAGTTGGAAAATATGCTAGAAAAGCTTTCATCTGTCTTTGTGTGCTCAGTCAATACCACTCTGGCCTCTGACTCAAACTCTGTGGGTTCAAGTTCTGTGTCAGACCTTGAACGCAAAGTCTAGGCTAACATTAAGGGTGCGTTGCATTGTCAGAGTTGCTGTCCTTAGGGTGAGAGTTAAACCAAGGTCCTATCTGCCTGTTCAGCTGGATGGTACTAATTCAAATGAGAAGGGAGTTCCTCCCAATGTCCTGGCTAATATTTCACCTAAATAAAATAATTTCATGGCCGTTTGTGGTATGTTTGTGGCACAATACCACAGAGCCAGTATACTTTACAGTAAAATCCTGTGAGATGTTTTGAGACATTCTCCCAATGTGAAGGGTGCTACATGAAATGGCAAGGACAATTTATTATTTAATTATGCAATGAATATACTGTGTGTATATACTGTGTACATATATATATATAGATATATAGAGAGAGAGATATATAGATATAGATATATGTATATATAGCATGTTTTACATCAGGGGGATGTCCTAACGCGCTTTATAATCTAGGGCACCCGAGCTGGGGGGTGGAAGACACAGTGAGTGGGGAAGTACAAAGATGATTGTGAGTGTGGTCAAAGAAGAAGGTCTTTAGATGGATCTTCAACAACGTGGGGAAGAGCACAAGTCAAAGAGGCTCTGGAATGGAGTTCCAGAGAATGGGGGAGAGATAGCCTGAAACCCTGACCACTGATAGTGGAGTGAATGGGGTGGTGGGTTCGAGAGGGGTGATTGGGGGGCAGAGAGTAGAGGGGAAATAAGCTGAGCAAAGGGAGTTGCCAGGTTGGTAGGGTTTGAGGAGGTCACAGAAGTGGCTTGAGGCAAGACCACATTTGACAGAAAAGTGGGCAATTCAGCCCAACCATTGTGTGGCAGTGTTTCTCACATCTGGTAATGAGAGCCGAACTTGTTGTGAGGCAGAAATTGACAAATCAGTGATAAATGTTAGTTTTTTTTTACTGTTTTCCACCCTTTTGCTGTTTGTGAGTGTGTAATAACGAGCCAGTCAGTAGGGCAAATGGAATTGAATCCTCGGGACCACAACTCTATTATATTTTTTGACATCTTGATGGAGTTGTGTTTTTATCTGCAGGGAAATTCGGGCGGTATCTCGCGGCACCACTTCCACCTTTGAACCTACCCTGAATGAACAGCTTAGATCATGAAATCGGGTCCTGTTGAGAGCAGGTGGGCAGATGGTGTGTGTGGCGGGTGGGGAGGTGAGAAACAAGAGAGGGAGAGAAGAACAAGCAGTGGGAAAGCTTGCCAGACAGTTTGTTCAGTTGCAAGCTATGGAACGATTATGTCTCAAGGATTGGCTACCCATGTGAAGGGCACTGTGTAAATGCAAGTTTTTTATGTCACCCCGGTTCCTACAACAACAACAAATTACATTTATATAGCGCCTTTCATGTCGGGAGGACGTCCCAAAGCGCTACACAGGAGGCGTGTGACCCGAGCTGGGAGGGGAGTGTTTGGGAAGGGGTGAGACACGAAGGGGAGGTTGAAAAATTCGGGGTGGAACAAAAGGCACAATCGAAGAGGAAAGTCTTCAAACTGGCCTTGAAAGAGGAAAGGGAAGAAACGAGACGGAGGGATTGGGGGATGGTATTCCATAGGGTGGGAGCAGAGAAACTGAAGGCCCGGCCTCCGATGGTGGGGCGGTTCGGGCGGGGGGCTTGGAGCAGGCCAAGTCCTGTTGAACGGAGGGTCCGGGTGGGCTTGTAGGGGGAAAGTAAATTGGTTAAATAGGGCGGGGCAAGGCCGTGTAAGGCCTTGAAGGTGAGGACGAGGATCTTGAACTCGATCCTCTGGAGAATGGGGAGCCAATGGAGACGGGCGAGGGTGGGGGTTATATGGTCGCGGAGGCGGGTGCGGGATAATACACGGGCTGCAGAGTTTTGGATGACCTGCAGCCTGTGAATGGAGGAACTGGGGAGGCCGACGAGGAGAGAGTTCCTAGCCTTTACCACTCTTCAGCAACAATAACTTGCATTTATATAGCGCCCTCCGTTCTGCGTAGTGTCTCAGAGTGCTTGCTCTTCCTGATAACCCAGATCTGCTGTACTGTAGAACCGTAATAACTTTCAGCACAGAAGAAGGCCATTTGGCCCATCATGTTTGTGCTTTCTCAAAGCAATCCTTTCAGTCCCATTTATCTACCCTATCCCCCAAACCGCTGAAGTTTATTCCTTTTGACGTGTTTATCTGGTTCCTTTCTAAAAATTAATGTTCTGCCTCAACCACCATTCCCAGAAGCGCATTCCATATTTTACTCACTTTGTGTGGAAAATATAATAATCCTTGCATTTGATATAGCACTTCTAGAAGTCTCAAAGCGCTTCACAGAATACACTGAAATTACTGTATATTTCTGGGCTAAAAGCAGTAGCCAAGTGCAAGGTTTTGCCCTTCCTGGATTCGAACACAGGTCTCATGCTTATAAGGCGAGTGCTCTAACTACTGAACTACAGGACTCCTAAACTCTCCATTTTCTCTTTTGCTAACCATGTTAAATTGATATCCTTGAATGACTCAGTTAATAATAATAATAAATCTTGCATTAGATATCACGTTGTTCAGACGTTCCAAAGTGCTTTACAGAATAGATATTTCCTGGGCGAAACGCAGCAGCCAATTGTGAACAGAAATGTCCCACAAACATGGGTGGCGATTGAGTGACCAAATTATAATTCATTTTTTTTTAACTTAAATTAAGTCAACAATAATTTAAATTATTACCCTTGGAGATAGTTCTGCCAATCAACTAACAATGGGGTTCATTCTTAATGCTAGGTAAACAGAGATGTGTGAAATAAAGAAACTTGCCTGAAGTTTCGCCCTGTCAATGTCCAGTGTAAATAATTTCTCCCTATTGACTATATCAAAACCCCTCAAATTTTTAAGGACCTCTATGAATTCACCCCTAACACTAGATTAACATCTATGTAAGTGATGACTTTCCGGTGCCTGATTTAAAATAGTGCTTCTCCAAACAAGCGCCTCTTGTCCTATGAGGTAGAAATCTGGGAACCAGTCATTTTCCTGCCAGATATTGAACTGAATGCAAATCATTAGTTTACAATCAACCAGATTATGCCAATCACTGGATGGAAAAAATACACCCACTGAAAAAAAGAACACTGTTCGTGACACAGTAAAGATCATTTTGGCTTTTCATACAAACCTACATTAAAGTATAGAGTAAAATGACATTTTTTATTGCTTTGGGTCCCAGAAGGGATATTTATAATGGTGAATCGATGATTGTATCATAGCTTGCTGTGCTTCGTGAATCACCCGACATAAATCTCTGCGGTTGATCAATTCCTGCTCTTTAAGGAATCGGAGAGTGTTCAGCACTGAAAGAGGTCATTGGAGTCCAGGCAGTCTCTTTGGTCATCTTTCCCCTCTGCACCCCACCTCGGTTCCCATTCCCAGCTCAGATGCTGAGCCAGCAGTCGCAAACGCTTTGGGATGTCCTCCTGACGTGAACGATAAATAAATGTAAATTATTATCATATTATCATCTATCAAGCCTAGGTTACCGAGAATAATCTTAAAATTCGAGGAAGGTCGCTTAGGCTATTTTCATACAAAGGGTAGTGGAAAACTGGAACTCTCTCTTCCAAAAGGATGCTGGATTAATTGAAATTTTCCAGACTGAGATGGATAGATTTTTGTTAGGTCAGGGTGTCAAGGCATATGGAGCAAAGGTGGGTAAATGGAGTTGAAGTGCAGATCAGCCATGATCTAATAGAATAATAATAGTCATCCTTGCATTTGATAGAGTGCTTTTCTCGTCTTCTAGGCATCACAAAGAGCTTCACAGAAAATACTGTAAAGTGAATTGCCTGTATATTTGTAGGTGAAACACGGCAGCCAATTGTGCACAGCAGTGTCCCACAAATAGCCATGGATTGAAATGACCAATTTATTATAGTTTTTTTTTGGAGGCATTATTAATAGATGTGTGAAGTAAGGAAACTTGCCCAAGGTTTCACCCTGACCTGCCTGGATTCGAACACAGGTCTCACCCTTGTAAGGCGAGTGGTCTAACCATTGTGCTACAGGAATCCACGAATACCCACCTTTCTACTACTCAGGCTGTTTAGTGATCTAGATCCTGGAACGGAACAGGCTAGAGGGACTGGATGGCCTACTCTTGTTCCTGTGCTCCTATGTTCCTGTGTTCCTTATGTCGCGATGAGCACTACTTAAGATGTAGCCTGACCGGAGCAATGTACTGCCTGAGTATAACCACTGAGGATCTCAACTCCAGTGATTTTGCAAAGAGGCCCAGCTTTCTGTTTGCCTTGTTTCTTCAGCTTCATTCACACATTTTGACAAAGTGAGCAACTGTTAACCATTCCTATTACAGCGTATCTGCATTTACCTTCTGTGCCCAATTGGCTGCCGCGTTTCACCCACAAAATATACGATCAATTTACTTTCAGTATGTCTGCTCCATCCACCAAGCAGGCTCTGGCCTGCTCCATGTCTCCCGACCCACCTGCCCCACCATCGGCGAGCGAGCCTTCAGTCACTCTGCCCCCAACCTCTGGAATTCCACCCTGTAATCCATTCGCCTCCCTCCTTCCTGGCCTCCTTCAAATCCTGCCTCAAGACTCTCTTCTTCGACGGTACCATCGGCGAATCTTTCCCCCTTCCCTCCACCCTTCCCGATCCCAACCTCAGCTCGGGTCTGAAACACTGCCTCGAGACGTCCTCCCCACATAAAAGGCGCAATACAAGTGTAATTTTGTTGTTGTGGTTGCATTCTGTGAAACTCTTTGAGATGTCTAGACGACATGAAAAGCACAGTATAAACAGCAAGGATTATTATTCTGTGGCATTGTTGGATTAACATTAATACTGTAATAATCCTTTCATTTGATATCATGCCTTATCATGTCTTTGAGACATCTCAAAATGCTTCACAGAATATATTCTAAATTGGACTGACCTCATTTTGTTAGCGAAATGCAGCAGTCAATTGCGCTTAGCAATGACCCACAAACAAGTATGCGGAGTAAGGAAACTTGCCTAATGTTTCGCTCAGAAATCAAACCAGGGTCTTAGATTCATAGATTCATAGATTCATAGAATTTTACGGCACAAAAGGAGGCCATTCGGCCCATCTAGTCTGTGCCGGCTCTTTGAAAAGAGCGATTCAATCCCACTGCCCTGCCCGCTCCCCATAGCCTATTAGACCTGTTCTCCCTAAATAAAGATCTAATTCCCTTTTAAAAGTTGTTATTGAATCAGCCTCCACCACCTTTTCAGGCAATGCATTCCAGATTCGAACAACTCGCTGAGTGAAAAAATTTCTCCTCAGCTCCCCTCTACTTCGCTTTGAAACTATTTTAAATCTGTGACCACGAGTCACAGATTCGCCCACGAGTGGAAATAGGTTTTCTCTATTTGCCCTGTCGAAACCCCTCATGATCTTATAAACCTCTATTAGGTCTCCCCTCAATCTTCTCTGCTCCAGAGAGAATAACCCTAGCCTATCTAGCCTCTCCTCATAGCTGAAGTCCCTCAATCCTGGCACCATCCTAGTAAATCTTCGTTGTACCCTTTCCAATGCCTTCACATCCTTTCTGTAGTGTGGTGACCAGAATTGAACACAGTATTCCAGCTGAGGCCTCACCAAAGTCTTATAGAGGTTAGTCAGCACTTCCTGACTTTTGTACTCTATCGCTTGTGAGGCAAGTGCTCTAACCAATACGCTACTGGACCCTGTAATCAAGCAAACTTTAACACTGCAGAAGAACAGGATTTTGCCTGAGCTGAGGTTTAGTGATAGTTTTTAATTGTTTGCGCAAGGCAATAGCAATACTCATTATTCAATGTCTATCGTCTGAGATTACTCAGTCTTTTCCCTTGTTTAGAATCATGCAGCAGACAGTATGACAAACAAGTAGTTATGGTTAACTAATGCCGAGAATTGACTGCTGAATGAATTCAGCTCGCTCTTGCCAATTGTGTCTTGTCCTCTATTGTTTTGACATAAGATTTATTGAACTGCAGAAAGATCCAAAGGCAATCATCAAGCTAATTTAAACATTCACAGCAGTATCCAACTAAAAGTGTCCCACTTACAATTCTGTGGATTGGCAACCGACTTCACCCTTCCTATTAGGGCACTGGCTTGTAGAGGTAACACGAGCTGAGTATATATAATCTAAAAAAATATGGTCACTCAATCATGACTTGTGCAATTGGCTACCACAAAATACATTGTGAAGTCAATCACAATATATTCTCTGAAGCCCTTTGAGATGTCTCAACCACGTGATAAGGTGCTATATATCAAATGTAAGGATTATTATAATTAGATCAGTACATGACAGTGTATGAATGTGTGTATCAGTGTCACCAGGAAAGACCAATTGAGTCTGTTTTAGCTAAAGTATAGTCGGAAACCTGAGATCAAAGGAACTGAAGCCACTTGTACTCGATGGCTAACATCTCATTTAACTACTGAGGCAAAGAGATATATAACTTCACACTGATTCAGCAAACAGGGCTCCAATCAGTAGTGTTACAATAAGCAATTTTGTGCTTTTATGCTCACGTATAATATATCACAGTGATGACAATATCAAAGTTCATAGGCAGCTGACAATATTCTCTTGGTTTAAAAATCTGAGATAGTGGGCGTTGAATCTTTTGCAACTGTGTTCTTGTATCATCAACGTCCATTCTTCTTTCTTCTTCTGATGTTATTTTGATGTACAGTACAGTGTAGTGGTTAGGACGCTCATCTCGCAAGTGAGAGGACCCACGTTCGATTCCCAGGGCAGGGCGCAACCTTAGGCAAGTTTCCTTACTCCACATGCCTCTGTTGCCCGAGCAGTAAGTGGGAACCCGGTTGTTATTAGTTGATTGATGGCAGTGTTTACCAGAGGTGATAATCCCTAAAACACTCAATCCACAACTGTTTGTGGTTCACTGCTGTGCATAATTGGCTGCCGTGTTTCGCCCACAAAAATGCAGTCAATCCACTCCACAATATCTTCTGTGAAGCTCTTTGAGATATCTAAATGATGTTGCCAAGGCTCTATATCAAATGCAAGGATTATTATTAGTAGTAGTATTATTATTACGACTTGAATCTTGGAGACTGAGGTGGGACTTCTTCCTTCCTGGATGAACAAACAATGCACTCGATCTCACACCAACACTAATTCCTCTGAACTACTGAAGCGGATCTCAGCGATGCTTCTCTATATCACGCTTCCCTACATGACTGCGTGTCAGCACTTTTTCACCCACCTGATTATTTTAATCACATTGGCCTTGAGCTGACTCTAATTAAACTGACTGTACAGCAGCAATTAATTTGCCAAACAACAGATGCAACAAACTACAGCTGCAATAATAAAGTCACCTTTTTTTTTCTTAGCCAATTTAACTCCTCATTATATAATACACAGCTTATCGACCTCTTCCCATACCATTTAGTCTAATGTTGTTCCAGCTAACCCATCACACTTGTTACGCTTAGATAAATGTTCTGTAACTCAGCTCAGTTTCATTTAAACATTTATAATCAAGAATGCAGTTTCTGTAAGTCATCTTGACATCTGCTAACAAGCATAAACGTGCTTTGTTTGATCAAAACAACATTTTAAAATCCATATTATCATTCTGCAGGTCAACTCGACATTAGTTAATAAGCTTAAACATACCTGTTTAAGCATAAGCATTACTTCACTAAAACATTTTTTACTGATTCACTTCTGAGCTGGTCTCATTTTAATAATTTACTTCTGATCGCAGCAATGTGAATATCAGTGAGGGGCATTGCCATTGAGTGTCAGTGTGTGGGTGCGAGTGCCTGTGCATCATTGTGTGTGTCAGTGAATGTGTGTATGTGGAACCTAGGCGTCTTGTTCGACCCCGAACTATCCTTCCTGCCCCACATCCGCTTCATGACCGGCACAGCCTTCCACCACCTCCGCAATGTTGCCACTACCTCACCCCCCACTCTGCCGAAACTCTCATCCACGCTTTTATCACTTCCAGGCTCGACTACAGGAACTCTCTCCTCGTCGGCCTTCCCAGCTCCTTGCTTCACGGGCTGCAGATCACTCAGAATTCTGCAGCTCGTGTACTCTCCCATACCAGGCTTCGCGACCACATCACTCCCACCCTCACTTGTCTCCACTGGCTCCCCGTCACCCAGAGGATTGAATTCAAGATCCTCGTCCTCACTATCAAGGCCAATCACGCCCTTGCCCTATCTCTCTGACCTACTATCTCCCTATCAGCCTGCCCACACCCTCTGTTCAGCAGACTCAGGCCTGCTCCACGTCCACCACCCCAACCGCCCAACCATCGGCGGCCGGGCTTTCAGCCTCTCTACTCCCACACTGTGGAACTCCACCCTGCAGTCCCTTCGCCTTGCTTCCTCCCTTTCCTCCTTCAAGGCCGGTCTCAAGACCTTCCTCTTCGATCGCGTTTTCGGCTGCCCCCCTAACTCTTCCCCCTCTTCCACTCTCCTTCCCTTTCCCCTGACCCTGCCTCCCACTGTTTGGGTCCCGACCTGACTGTTCAGCGTTTTGGGATGTCCTCCTGACGTGAAAGGCAGTGTAATTTTGTTGTTGTTGTATGTGAGTGAGTGTGTCGGTGTGAGTGAGTGATTGAGCGAGCAAGCGAGGGAGGGAGCGAGGGAGCGAGGGTGGAACCAATGGACAGATGGACAGATGGACGAACAGACAATTTCTATTTCCTGAGCTTTGTTGCTGTCTTTTTTTTTTGCACCTTATGACTTCAGTAGAAAAGTTGCAGCAAACAAAAGAAAATAACATTACCACCATCTTCCTGTCTGCAGCTTAAACATACATCCAACTGAGCAACAACGATGACTTCATATGCCCTGGGTGCAAGGCAAACCAGCATCCTAGTCACTCACTCGAGGACGGTTTGTGGGTCATTGCTCTGCGCAAATTCACTGCTGCATTTGCCCACGCAATATACAGTCACTACACTGCACAATATTGTCTTGTGAAGTGCTTTAGGACAATAAGAAAAGTGATGTATATCAAATCCAAGGATTGTTCTTATTATTATGATAAACTTTACTTTAATGACCACCAGACTTTATTCCCTAAATCTGATCTTTAGGTGAATGGGTTAGTTTGGAATTGTGAACTAGTCTTATTGCGTTCCCCCTCTCCATTGCTATCTTTCACAAGTTCCCAGGATCAGTTTGGATGAAGAAGATCTTTTGGCCCATCTGATCTCATCCCCTCAGCACACCCACCACCCTATCACCCTCCCATCACAGCATCAAGCTGCTTGTTAAAGGAGTTCCAGTGTCTGGCTTCTATCACCCTTCTAGTTCTTGATAACCCTCTGAGTAAAGTAAAACTTATAATAATAACAATCCTTGCATTTGATCTAATGCCTTTGAGTCATCTCAAAGCACTTTACAGAATAAAGTGATTTGACTGTGAATTTTGTGGGTGAAACGCAGCAGCCAATTGCGCACAGCAGTGTCTCCCAAACACTTGTGGATTGAGTGACCCAAGTTTTTTTTAGGGATTATTATGCCCGGAAAAGCAATCTGTCAATTGACTAAGAAATGGGTTCTTGCTTATTGCCAAGTAATCAGAGGCGTGTGGAGTAAAGGACTTCACAACTCTATAATGGTGTCCTCCTGTTCTACTGTCCAGATGCATCCTAAAATATTTTTCTTGGTTTACTTTTTCAATCCTGTTTAAAGTGTCATCCGCATCTATATCGTGGAATCCTGTAGCTACAACAACAACAACAACAACAACAACAAATTACACTTATAGAGCGCCTTTCACGTCGGGAGGACGTCCCAAGGCGCTGCACAGGAGGTGTGTGACCCGAGCTGGGAGGGGACTGTTTGGGAAGGGGTGAGACACGAAGGGGAGGTCAAAATATTCTGGGTGGAACAAAAGGCATGGTCGAAGAGGAAAGTCTTCAAACCGGCCTTGAAAGAGGAAAGGGAAGAAACGAGACGGAGGGATTGGGGGATGGCATTCCATAGGGTGGGAGCGGAGAAACTGAAGGCCCGGCCTCCGATGGTGGAGCGGTTCGGGCGCTGGGCTTGGAGCAGGCCAAGTCCTGTTGAACGGAGGGTCCGGGTGGGCTTGTAGGGGGAAAGTAGATTGGTTAAATAGGGCGGGGCAAGGCCGTGTAAGGCCTTGAAAGTGAGGACGAGGATCTTGAATACGATCCTCTGGAGAATGGGGAGCCAATGGAGACAGGCGAGGGTCGGGGTTATATGGTCGCGGAGGCGGGTGCGGGATAATACACGGGCTGCAGAGTTTTGGATGACCTGCAGCCTGTGAATAGAGGAACTGGGGAGGCCGACGAGGAGAGAGCTTCCATAGTCCAGGCTTGAGGTGATGTATGCGTGCACGAGTGTTTCGGCAGCGCGGGGGGTAAGATAGTTGCGGAGCCTGGCAATGTTGCGCAGGTGGAAATAAGCGGTGCCGGTCAAGGCGCGGATGTGGGGGAGGAAGGAGAGTTTTTGATCGAACATGATGCCGAGGTTCCTGATTGGCTTTGTGAGGTGGAGAGTGCAGCCTTGGATGTTGAGGCTGGCAGCGCCCGATGTGCGAAGACGCTGGCTTGAGCCGATCAGGAGGGCCTCGGTCTTACTCACGTTCAATTGCAGGAAGTTGTCCCTCGTCAGTGGTTAGAGCACTCACCTTACAAATGTGAGACCTGTGTTTTGAATCCAGGCAGGTGAGGACTAAACATTGGGCAAGTTTCCTTACTCCACACGCCTAATAATAATCCGTCCAAAAAAAATTATTGTAAATTGGTAATTTCAATCCATAACTGTTTGTGGGACACTGATGTGCACAATTGGCTGCTATGTTTCGCCCACAAATATACAGTCCATTCACTTTACAGTAATGTATATTCTGTGAAGCAGTCTAGAAAGCAGTCTTTGAGATGTCTAGAAGACGTGGAAAGCGCTATATCAGAAAATGCAGGGATTATTATTGTACAATCCTTGCTGAGTCATCTTTTCTCAAGACTGAAGAGCCTCTAGCTTGTCTAATTTTTGCTTTCCTTTAAATATGAAATTGGCTGCCCATTTTACCCACAATATGTGACCTTCACAATTTATTCCGTAAAGTGTTTTGTGATGTCTCAATGACATGATAAAGTGCTACATCAAAAACAGGATTATTATTCTCATCATGGCTGGATTTAAAGATGGTGTGAGCATATGTGGAGGGAGAGACAGAGAGAGAGAGAGAGAGCCAGAGAGTGGGAGAGAGAAGTGGGTCTGGTTTTAATGTTTGGAAAAGGTGATTAAAGGGCACAAAGCTACATCCATCATCATTCCAAAGGTTGTCAGAGCAGGCGACAACTTTCCAGAGGGCAAAGACTTCTGAGCTAAAAAGCTTCGTAAAACACAAAGAGTGGTCACTCATGATCGGGCTTGTTAGGCTATCTCAGGCAGCAATCCCAGGTGGATTAAGTTACATCCCAATTATCTCAGCTCCTCTTGCCCCATTTTATCATCAACAGTTCATTCTTTCGTTTGTTTATTGGCTGCAATTTAAACCAATATCTCCAGTGGTTAACAACAACAGCAAAATTACATTTGTATAACGCCTTTCAAGTGGTTGATTTCTGATCACTCTCTTTGTCTCTCTTGTCTTTTTAAAAAAAATTATTCCACCCCCACTTCCCAATGTCCCTCCTTCATAATAATCATTGCATTTGATATAGCGCATCATCACATTATTGAGACGTCTCAAAGTGCTTCACAGAATACACTGCAAAGTAAATTGGCTATATATTTTGTGGACAAAACTAAGGCTTCACCCCACCCGGGTATTGAACTTGTGTCGTCTCACTTGCGAGGCGAGCATGTTAACCACTATGCTATACAACAGGACTCCTTCCTTTCCATCTCCGCCATCTGTTCCCCTCTCCATCTCCCTCCTATCCTTCCCTCTCCAACCAAAAGAAACACTTTTGTTTGTTTCGCACAACATCTTCGAAGCAAAGTTAACAAAAAATTCCGTCCTCAAGGCCATTGTGGTATGCCCACAACAACATCAACAAAATTACATTTATAGAACGCCTTTTACGTCGGGAGGACCAAGGCTATAACAACCACTCTCTCCATATGCACACAAAACTCGAGTCAAATGTTTATTTGAAGACAGCTACTAGTGCATAAATCCCCTTAATACTGTATTAGAAGAAAGATCGCAGATAATGAGGAAAACTGCAGAGAAAAATATAACCCCTTTAGCTCCCGCTTCCTTCCTCCCCACTGTTATTATATCCTTGAAACATATGTCAATGTCCTTATTTTGAGTTTAACGCTGTTTCACTCTCACCTCCACCCATCATCATTTGCCACATAAAAAATGTGACCCACCATAGTTAGATTTGATAACCACAAACATCCCTAAAATAAAACTCGGTTACTTACTTTACGGCTGTTTGTGGGACATTGCTGGCTGCAAATGGGCTGCTGTGTTGGTCTACAAAATACACGGTCACCACACTTCACAGTAAATTCCGTGAATGATAATAATAATAATTCTTGACAGAATATATTGTAAAGTGGGTTGGCTATGTATTTTGTGCGTGAAACCCGGTATCCAGTTGCACACAGCAAGTCTCCGAAACAGCCATGGAGTGAGTGACAAATTTTACTTGGGGGATTGTTGGCCTGGACACTGGGAGAGAGAAACTCCCTTTTCTTTTCAAATAGCATCATGAGGATCCTTAACCTCCACCCGAACAGGCAGATGGGACCTCGGTTTAACGTCTCAACCAAAGGACAGGTGTAGCGTCCTCCTGATGTGAAAGGCGCTGTATTTAACGTGTCTATTATAGTATCAAAGTCCCATTTGCCGAGCAGTAAAAATGTTGGCACATCAATCACCATGGCTGTCCCAGTTATGCTGCCGTGACTCATTTTGCACTAAAACTATGTGAGTATTAAAAAGAATTGAACAAAGGTTTAGTATTTCCCAGGCACTTTGGGAAAAAGTGCTTTTCAGTTGAGGATTCTGGATATCCCCTCTCCTGTGGGTGGGGGAAAAATGTTCAAAAAACATCACCAGGCATTGTTAAAGGGTTTGGAAGCTTTGAAGCTTTCTCTGATTTCAGTAGAATTGCTACAGTCCATGATACTGCTAACTTGTCAATTCTATTCCAGCAATGGATACTTCACTCAAGAATGGTGATGAATTGTCCTGCATAACCACAAAAACAACTTCTTGTCGTTCCCTCCACAGAGCGAGATCCGGCCTGCTTTACGTCCCCTGACCCACCCGCCCCAATTGGCAGGTGAGCCTTCAGCCATTCTGCCTCCAACCTTTGGAAATCCGACCTGCAGTCCCCCTGCCTTGCCCCCTCCCTAGCCTCCTCAGGTCCTGCCTCAAGATACTCCTCTTCGATCGTGCCATTGGTCACCTCCCTTCCCCCCCTTCTGACGTGAGGTTTAGAACCCACAACCTTCAGAGTGCTACCGACTGAGCCGGGCTGACACACTAAAGAGGGGGCAAAGTGGAGGGATTGAGGGAGGGAGTTCCAGAGGTTCAGGGCATAGTGACTGAAGGCACGGACCCCAATGGTGGACCAGTTTGGTCCGGAGACGTGCAAAAAGCCTGAGGCATCCAAACTAACGGAGCGGAGTTTGAACAGGTGGGACAGGCAAAACTTCTATGTTTCTATGAGCAGCGGAAGTTTGTGCCACACTCTCTAGGCCACTCCTGGGGCAACATACCTTATTTATGTTGGAGTCCTGTCACTCAGTGGTTAGAGCAATCACCTTACATGTGAGAGACCTAGGTACACTACCAGACTTGGGCAAGTTTTCTTACTCCATACGCCTGATAATAATTTCTAAAAAAATAAGTAATAAATTGGTCATTTCAATCCATGACCATTTGTGGGTCACAGCTGTGTGCAATTGGCTGCTGCATGTATACTCTAAAGTCAATTCACTTTAGAGTATATTCTGTGAAGCGCTTTGAGAGGTCTAGAAGACGTGAAAAGTGCTATATCAAATGCAAGGATGATTATTATCAGTAACATATTAAAAAGAGGAACAACAATCCTCCGTAAATGTATCTTCTCAAACTAAAATTAGTTTCTGTCTCTGAAGATGAAAAGACACCCCTTTTTGCCACTGAGATTTTAACGACATTTGTCCTATTTGGAATAAATTCGCTATGTGATTCAAATGAAACTTCTAGGCGTTCGTCTCGGGCTGTTACAGCGTAATGGAATTTTCCCGGCAGCTGCTTTATATCACTTTAGATTTGGAAGACTGTCATCCCTTGAGCCAGGCGGAATCTAAATAAATGCACCCACCTCCAACATACACACAGACACACACATACACACATTCTCACACACATATATACAAACACACACACACATAGAATTGGGACAAAAAAATCTAGAAATAAATTTTGAATATAACAATGCAAATTACAGTCACTCCACTTTATAATATATTCTGTGAAGCACATCTGAACAATGTGATAAGTAGCTATATCAAATGCAAGGATTATTATTACTGTATCATTATTATTATCCTCGTGGATAATAATATCCCATAGTCCCTTCTCTTCCCCTTCCCTTTCCTTTCCTCCTTCAAGGCCTGTCTCAAGATCTTCCTCATCGACTATGCCTTTGCTCACCCTATTCGCCTCATCCCCTTGCCCTCCACCCCCTTCAGATGCCAACCCTCAGCTCGGGTGCAGTCCAGCACCTCAGGACATCCTCCCAACCTGAAAGACGCTGGTCAAATATCACCTGTTGTGATATTTGTGGTTAGAGCACTTGTCTTGCAAGCTGGGGAAACCAAGCTGGGGAGACCTGTGTTCGAATCCAGGCAGGTCAGGACGAAACCTTGGGCAAGTTTCCTTACTCCACATGCCTAATAATAATCCCTCCAAAAAAAACCACAATAATAAAATTGGTCATTTCAATCCACGACTGTGTTTGGGACACTGCTGTGCACAATTGGCTGCTGTGATTCGCCCACAAATATATACAGTCAATTCACTTTACAGTATATTCTGTGAAGCGCTTTGGGACGTTGATAAGATATGGAAAGCGCTATATCAAATGCAAGGATTATTATTATTATGTTAAACTGAGGTCACGACTGCCTGGCTAGGATACCATGGCACTATTTGAAAGAAGAAGGGAGTTTCTGCTGATGTCCTGGCCAACAGATAAAGTGGCCATTTACTTCATGACTGTTTGTGGGACCCTGTGGTATGCGAAATATACTTTTCGTACCATAATTTTATACAGTCAATTGATTTTATAGTGTAACAAACCTTGCATTTGATACTGCGCTTTTAATGTCTTTGAAACGTCTCAAAGCGTTTCTCACACTCAGTTGTGGATTGAGTGCCCAAATTACTATTATTTTTTTTTCTCTTGAGGGATTATTATCAGGCGTGTGGAGTAGGGAAACTTGCCTATTCTGTGAGGTGCTTTGTCATCTCAACAAAGTGATAAATCACTGTATCAAATGCAAGTATTATTATCATTACACAGTTACTACACTGCACAGTAAATCACATGAAAGTACTTGAGACACCCCAGTCTACTGTGTCCCCTCATGTATAAGGGAATAGGTGAATGAGGGAGAGGGTAGAGGGCTTTTTGGAAGGATAATAATAATAATTGTTGTGTTTGAGATAGCAGCATTCACATCAGCAGGTCCCCTCAAAGCGCTTCACAGGATTGAAAGCAAATTGTAGTGACTGTGTACTTTGAAGACGAATGCAGCAGTCACATCTCCACTGACAGCCATGGATTGAGCAAGCAGCTTTACCTGCGAGATTATTAGAGGATGGCATTGATTGGTTCGAAGAGGTTTCCTTGCTATAAATCTCAGTTTAATTTCACTGTCTCAAATGCAACAATTATTGCTATAAATCTGCAGTGACCATACTCTGCAGTTAACTACTCTTTTTAACTGTGCAATTTATCTGAGATAATCGCTGAGAAATGGATGGGGCTTTTAAAATGTGACACAAACCTTTACGTGGTTCTGTGACCAAGTAAAATGGATAAAGCGACATCATGCACAGTTGATGGGAAAACCCATTAATGGCCCAAACTGAGAGATTCTTTACACCTTGACTGTGACAAATACCAATTCTTGGGTCAGCAACCTTTACACAAACCTGCCTCTTTGTGAGAAGTAAAACAATTTAAAAATCTAACTCTAGCTATTTGACCAAGTGTGTGTGAAACAGGCGATCAAACTCTTCTAGAGCAGGGAAAATTGGCCTCCAATTTAAGGCTGGATTTAAGGCTCTTCTGCAATATCGTACACTTGTGACACTGAATTTCAAGGCAGTGTTGTTAAACCTATGATCAAACAAACCTATGAGTCCCAGTTGCGTTGATTGCCTGGTTTCAGTTGGTAGGAGGCAGTAGTTTGTGGGTTCAAGTCTCAAATTGGGACTTTGAGCTCCCAGCGCACTCGCCTCAAGTGTGAGAGGATCCAGGTTCGATTCCCGGGTGGAACAAAACCTTTGGCAAGTTTCCTTAATCCACCCACCTCTGCTTATCTGGCAGTAAGTAGGAACCTGGTTATTAGTCGATCGGCAGATCACTGTTGGGGTTAATAATCACTTCAAAAAATTATATATTTTTCTCACTCAATCCATGACTGTTTATGGGACACTGCTGTGCAGAATAGGCTGCCATATTTTGTTCCACAAAAATGCGCAGTCAATGCACTTTACAATCTATTCTGTGAAGCTCTTTGAGATATCTCAACGACATGATAGAGTGCGAAATTCAGCGCAATAATAATAATTATTATTATCCTTTCATTTTTAGTATTTATTACTATAGGCTAACACTGCAGTGCAGTGGTGGAGGTTAGCCTTGCATTGTAGGAGGTGCTGTACTATCTTTTGGCGAGAAGGAGAGGGTACATAAGGAGGGAGGGAGGTGGGAGAAGTGAGAGGGAGTGGGGCGAGAAAGGTTGAGATCCAGAGAGCAAGGGCTTTAGTTAATGCAAATTTGGATGAGACTTTAAACTGAGGTCAGGTCAAGGTCTACCTGTTTGGGTGGAGGCTAAAGACCCCACGGCACAATTCAGAAAAAGTAGGGAGTTCCTCCAGGTGACCTGCCCAACAATGGTCCAGATAAAACTGGTCAAAGCCACCACGAGTCGCTACACTTCACGGAAACTCTGTCAGGTGCTTGGAGACATTGCTGGCTATATATCAAACACACAATTTTTTCCGATGAGAAACATTTCCATATCCGTGCCCAAGTCTCCTTCATGAGATGATTGATATCTACTCTCATAAACGATTGAAATGCTCTGGGCGCTTCACTGTTCAAAACCTGGAGCGGATTTGTACATATTGTTACAAAGGGCAGAGCTTGAAGCTTTGGAGTCGTCAGAAATTAAAAGGAGTGTGGGTAATCCCAGAATATCAACCTGGCTCTATTGGGAGCACATTCAGAGTCAGGAAGTTAGAACTATTGAAACACAGAAAATTGATGGCACAGAAGAAGGCCATTTGACCCATTGTGTCTGTGCCGGCTAGTTCAAGAACAATGCTTTCAAGGACTATGTGATACAAATTCTCCTCACCTTCTCATTTGTTTGTTTAGTCCTGTCGATCAGTGGTTAGAGCACTCGCCTTGCAAGTGAGAGACCTGAGTTGGTCACTTAATCCACAGCTGTTTGTGGGACACTGCTGTGTGCAATTGACTGTCGCGTTGTGCCCACAAATATACAGTCAATTCACTTTACAGTATATTCTGTGAAGCGTTTTGAGATATCTAGAAGACATGAAAAGTGCTATATCTGGTGTCCTGACCAACAATCTCCCAAATTTTTTGAATTGTTCACTTCATGGCTGTTTGTGAGACATTCCTGTGTGTAAATTAGCTGCCACATTTGCCCACAAAATACATCGTCGCTATGCTTTAGAGTATTTACTGTAAAACGCTTTGAGATGATTTCATATTATGGGTACTATTCAAATGCAAGCATAATTATCATTATTAAAGGAATATACATGAGTATTAACAAGGGATAATAGGTCTTGGAACTGATAAGTGTCACGTCAGCTGAAAGAGCGTGTAGTTTAAGATCAGGGGAGATTCTGCAGTCATCTGATGTGAATTGTGTGCCCACATATATTTAACATGTATGTAAACAACAATTTACATTTGCCACAGCACCTTTCACATTGGGAGGACATCTCAAATCGCTTCGCACAGCTGAATGGGAAACTCTTCTGACGGGGAAGCAGAAGAGGATGGAGGAGGAGTGTAGTAAAGGTAACTGAAAGCCCAGTTTAAAGGTGGAGGGGGCTGGGGTGAGGGCGGAGGCGAGATGGACGGACTCCGGGATTGAAATCAGATCGGCTTTGAGATGTTTTCTCGATGTGAGAAGGTTCAGTAACTGTGTATTTTGCTGGTGGACACAGCAGCCAATTTTGCTGAATGGCTGAAAGTCCACAAGATGATGGAGGGCTGGGGTGAGTGGGGAGGACATGAAGCCTGCTAAGCGAAGGGAGTAGCCAGGTGGGTAGGGTTTAAAGAGATCTCAGAGGTAGGGTGTAGGGTGGGGCAAGACCATTATGTAATTTAAATGGTAAAACAAAGATCTCAAACTCAATGCGCTGGGGGGATGTGGATCAAAGTTAATACTGTTCTGGAAACGTCTCTACTTATTATTGTAACCGGAGGTAGTGAATCTGTTACAGCAATAATGAAAATCTTTTGCATTAGACATACTCGGGAGGACATCTTAAAGCCAATCTGAATGAAGTAACGACAAATAAGGTAATACATATTCACTCTCTGAAATCTTTTGGTCATCGGTCTCCATGGAATAACTCCAGAATGATTTAACGTCCACTTCTGCCACATTCCCATACTGTTGTTCTGCAACTTTTAAGAAACGTTGTCTCCAAATATTTTCTTTCCTGCCCGACTCCAGGTTCCCCAGGGCTCAATGGACAGCCTCAGTACAGTATAGTAAAGGGAAGCAGCTCAGTTCCCAGTAATAAACTGAAGAAAATTGGTCGCTCCCTTCATTGCTGTTTGTGAGACATTGCCGTGTGTAAAATTGGTAGCTGTATTCACTGGCGAAATATCGAGTCGCTGCACCTCCTCATGTCAGGAGGACGTCTCAAAGCCAATCTGAATTAACTAGGGAAAAAATCCAGTATTCAACTACATCTCTACTCTAAAGCTCAAGTCTGGCTTTCAGTTATGATGTGAAGGTTAGAGTAATGCTATTTGTTCTTTATGTTGTGCCCTACGGTCTATTAAATCCATACGGTTTGAGATGCCAAACTCGAGGTTAAAGATCCCTCGACGCTATTCGGAAAGAGAAGGGAGGTTTTCCAGATAACTTGATCATTGCTTTGTTGGCTGTTCGTGGAACTTTTTGCTGTGCACAAATTGGTCGCTGTTCGTTTCCCTACAAATAATATAGTACATAGTACAGTACTTAGGTGAACAGAGCCTAAGTGAATAGCAGAAAAGAGATGCAATTTGCTTCTTCGTGGCTCCTGTTGGTCATTGTAACCTCGGAATTGGGATATTCAGAATACGTCCCACAGATGGTAATTACATTATACCATGTGTAATATCTATACTCCTCTGTCTCTGGGAAAACTCTGGAATCTTGCTGACAGATTTAGTAATCTGCCTTGCTTTTCACCAAATGACATTTGACCCTTTGACTACTGAATGCCTTTTGCAGCTTTCAAAACACACGTCAGCCAACATCTGCAGAAGGGATGTGCTTCCATCGTTTAATAACACATGCAGACAGGGTAGGGAGGGGAAGGACATTCGCAAATAAAACTTTAGAACCAACAGCAGCTAGAATGAACTTGCACTTTTATAGTTCCTATAAGGTCGAACCATGTTTCACAGTGATTGCCATCGCACAAAGTGACTGTTTTTGCAGGTTAACTCAGCAGCCGATTTCCACACAGCAAAGTACCATGAACAGCCATGAAAGAGCAGTCATTTTATCTAGAAAACCTCCCTTCTCTTTTCAAATAGCATTGAGGGAGCGTTAAATGCCACTTGAATACACGGAGATCCCTCAGCCACTGTATCGGAACCCCAGCCTAGACAATGAGCTCAAAGTGGTGGGGGCTTGAACCTACAACCTTCTTAACCAGAGGCAAGCGTGCTGTTAGCTGAACCAACCTGATTGTTCCAGTTCCTCGGCTGGAGACATTAGGGATTAAGGGGTATGGGGACAAGGCAGGTAGC
The DNA here is from genome assembly GCA_035084275.1 of Hydrolagus colliei. Taxonomy (NCBI): domain Eukaryota; kingdom Metazoa; phylum Chordata; class Chondrichthyes; order Chimaeriformes; family Chimaeridae; genus Hydrolagus; species Hydrolagus colliei. The sequence continues at coordinate 148,937,978 of CM068742.1, forward strand.
TGGAGTTAGAGTAGAATATCAGCCATGATTGAATGGCGGGGCAGGCTCGATGGGCTGAATGGCCTACTCCTGTTCCTATTTCTTATGTTCTTATGTTCCTATCAATAATTTACCCAGTTGAGGAAAGCTTTTTGAATTGTTGCAAACTTGACCCCCACCAAAAAAATCCTGCACTTTGATTTGCTATGATGAAATAATGACACCCCTGGCCTCAAAGGGTTAATTCGGAGTTAACATTTTTTGGGAGCCAAGGACCTTCTCCATTTGCAATGCCTCTTAGTTAAATAATCAAAAATAATATGTAATACTAATAATAATCATTGTCTTAGGGTTTGGGACGCAAGGAGGTCAGTATTGACAGCTGGTGATTTCTCCCCTACCTCATTCTCTCTGACCCGCCTCTCCACTCCACTCCTCTCCTCTCTGCTCACACACTGCTCCATTCAGGTTTACAAGTTGCTAGTGGTCATTGTTGTCCATTATCGAGCCCCTGCATAATGTAATATTTGTGAACTCTCTACCTTTGCTCTTCCCCCATCCATTCAAACCCTCCACCACTACCCCCACCCCCCCCACCCCCCCCACCTCCCACACTCACAAACCATCAGAGGCCTTGGGGCTTTCCAGCCAGTGACATAGGAACATAGGAAGAGCAGTAGGTCATACAGCCCCTTGAGCCTGTTCTGTCATTCTATTAGATCTCTACCTCAACTCCAATTCCCTGCCTTTGCCCCATATCCCTTGATACCCTTATCTAACAAAAATCCATTGACCTCAGTCTTGAAAATGTGAACAGATCCAACAACTACAGCTTTCTGGGGAAGAGAGTTCCAGATTTCCACTACCCTTTGGGTGAATAAAATGCTTCCTGAGCGACCTAAGGAAACGTAAGGCAAAATATTCTCATTAGACGACCAGGCAGTACTTCCTGATCAGCTGTAACCCTCTGCCTTTGTGTCTCAGTCAAAAGTCTCAGAGGTATTCATTAAGGTGGAGTTGACAAAAATAATTAAGACGTTGATTAAATAAACACGAATGTCAGATTCATTTAAAAAAAACGCAATTGAAAAATTAATTGCAAAATTCAATAATAGGTTACTGAAGTCGCCCACTCAACCAATTTGCCAACACATCCTAGTTTACCTTGATTATTGCTACTATTTGACATAGTGGGTGATAAACCAGCTCACACACCTGGATCTCTGTCAGTTTCTACCTAAGCAAGTTCCGTGTTGAACATATGTTTATAATCACTTCACTTTACAATGTATTCTGTGAAGCACTTTGAGACTTCTCAACAACGCGATAAGGCGTTGGAGCTCCTGTGGCTCAGTGGTTAGAGCACTTGTATTGCAAGCTGGGGAGACCAAGCTGGGGAGACCTGTTTTAGAATCCAGGCAGGTCAGGGCGTAAACCTTGGGCAAGTTTCCTTACTTACACACATCAAATAATAATCCCTCCAAAAAAACCTACAATAATAAAAATTGTTTATTATTTCAATCATTTCAATTCACGACTGTGTGTGGGACATTGCTGTGCGCAATTGGCTGCCGCGATTCGCCCACAAATATATACAGTCAATTCACTTTACAGTATATTCTGTGAAGCGCTTTGGGACGTCGATAAGATGTGAAAAGTGCTATATCAAATGCAAGGATTATTATTAAGGTTCCATATCAAATGAAACGGTTGTTATTATTATTGTCCACTGCACACAAATTAGTTGCTGCATTTGCCCACAAAAACACAGTGTTTACTATATTGTAAAATCCTGTGAGGTACTTTGGGATGTCTCAATAACGTGATAAGGCGCTGCATCAACTAGAAATGATTATTAAAATCATAACGCATTCAAAAAATAAAAGATAAAAATGAGCAACGCGTTGATAAAATCACGAGGTAATGAGAAAAAGGAGAAATTACCAAAATACAAAGTTAATGAATGACAAATAGATGAAATAATACTTTAAATTTCTGACAGGGGTAGAGTTTCATTAAAAAAAGTTTTAAAGCGATTAACATTATAATCAAGAATAGTTTTGACCATCGTTGCTCTGCCCAGTGGAACGTTAACTTAACGTCATACTTTGTGGACAGATGCAGCATTGTGGCCTCCATCTCTTGAGACAATGCTTTTGAAAGCAGTCGTGGCCACCCTGAACCTGTGGTAGGGAGCTGTTCACTCTCATAAAGCACATAGAATATATCACTGCTGACAGTGGGTTCCTGGCATTCATTCACTTGATGTCAGAGGCTGTCCTAACCCCGTGACTCTCACCGATTAATCTTCGGCCGTTTGTGGTGATATGTTGGCCAATGCAGTTTAATACAGACAAATGTGAGGTTCCTCCATATAAGTGAGAGGATCCAGATTCGAATCCTGAGCCGGAAGAAACCCTAGGCAAGTTTTGTTACTCCACACATGTCTTTTTACCTGGTGGTAAGTTGGAACCCAGTTTGTTATTGGCAGATTGCTTTCCGGGGTTAATGATCTCTCCAAAAATAAAACATTTGGTCACTCAATCCATGACTGTTTGTTCCCACTGCTGTGCTTAATTGAATGCCACGTTTCGCCCACAAAATATACAGTCAATCCACTTTACAATATGTTCTGTGAAGCTCTTTCAGATTTCTGATTGACATGATAAGACACTATATCGAATGCCTTAAATTAATTTAAGAGTGTTGTTATGAGCTGGAAATGCACTGCTTGAAAGGGTGGTGGAAGCTGATTCGATAGTAGCTTTCAAAAGGGAATTGGATAGGTATTTGAAAAGAGAAATATTGCAGGGTTGAGGATAAGAGCAGGGGATTGGGACTAGTTGGAAAGCTCTTTCAAAGTGCTGACACAGGACGATAGGCCGAATGACCTCCTTTTGTGCTGTAAGATTCTATGATTCCATGGCACACAAATTGGTTTCTCTCTAACAATACTTGCCTCAGATTTCTTCCTTCCCGGGAATCAAATCTGGGTCCTCTTGGTTATATGAGGTACCCCTCTACCATGAATGGGCTAATGCAATAACAATCCCCACAATTGGTGCAGTGCTTCTCATGCTTTAGTGCAGTATACTTCTCAGGGTATTCTGTAAAGCGGAGTGACTGTGTGTTTTTGTGGGTGAACACGGCAGCCAATTTGCACAGATAAAAGTTGCTAAGAGACAAGCTGAAAGAGGCGTCTAGGGATAAACAAAATGCAAAATACTGCAGATGCTGGAAATCTGAAACCAAAACAGAAGTCGCTGGGAACACCTCAGCAGGTCAGGCAGCATCTATGGAGAAAGAAAAGTGAGTCAACATTCCGGGTCCACGAGTTCTGACGCAGGATCCATGGACACGAAATGTTGACTCACTTTCCATTCTTCATAGATGCTGCCTGACCTGCTGAGTGTTCCCAGCAACTTCTGTTTGTGTTTCAGAGGCCTAGGGATGTTTGGGGACTCCAAACAAACTGTGTCAAAACAATGTGAGGCAGAAATAAACAAGGCAAACAGGATGCTCGGATGAATTTAGATCTCCAGATATTACACTCACACTGTATTAGGCCATTTGATCTCATCCCTTCAGAACACTGATCCTACTGTCCTCCCACCACCACATCAAGCTGCTTTGTAAATGAACGTCCTGCCTTCCCTGCCCTTCCTGGCAACCCTCTCTGTCCAGCCCCTTAGGACATCCTCCTGACATGAAAGGCGCTATACAAGTGTAATTTTGTTGTTGTTATTACAGTGATTAAATACCCCCTACGTAAAGAAAATCTTTTTGTTGTCTGTCCTGAAATTGCCCTTTGCAACCAAACCTGTCCTCTTGTTATAATAATATAATAATAACCCTTGCATTTGTTATAGTGCCTTATCACTTTGTTGAGATTTCTCGAAGAGCACCACAGGAATGTATTGTAAAGTGAATGGACTATATATTTTGAGGGAAAAGCAGCAGCAAATTGTGTACAGCAGTGTCGCACAAAACAGCCATGGTTGGAGTGACCAAATTATTATTTTTTTTTTGAAGGGATTATTACACTCTGAAAAGCAATCCACAATCAAGGTGTGTGGACAAAGGAAACTTGCCTAAGGTTTTGCCTTGCCCAGGAATTGAACCTGGGTCTTCAACAACAACTTTGATTTATATAGCGCCCTCCATGCTGGACGGTGTCTCAGAGCGCTTCACAATAGGGGATCCCGGGACCGGGGCAGGGGTAGAAAGGTGACCAAAAGCGCAGTCAAAGAGAAAGGTCTTCAGCTGGGACCTGAAACTGGGAAAAGAGGGGGCGAGACAAAGGTAGTGAAGAAGGGAATTCCAGCCTCGGGGCATAGTGGCTGAAGGCACAGCCACCGAGGGTGGAGCGGAGGATTCGGGGGACAAGGAGGAGGCCAGACCCGATGGAGCAAAGGCAATGGGTGCTGGTTTGAGAAGCAAGGAGATCAGAGAGGTAGGGGGTGCAGAGGAGTGGACGGATTTGAAAACAAGGATGCGGATCTTGAAATCGATCCTCTCGGGGACAGGGAGCCAGTGGAGGCTTGCAAGGCAAGCCTGCTAACCACTACGTTATGGGACCCCATAGTGAGGGGGGAATCTTATCGATGGGAACCTTATATAGATGTTTAACATTTTAAAACATAAACCAAGGTTAACCCTTTACTTGGGAACAAGACAAATACAAAAACACCTTCCCCACCAACAACCGCAAAAATAAATCAGTGAATCAATGTAAAATTATCTCTGACAATGATCACTTTACCAGAATGTCTTATTTTGACAGGAGCCATTGATCTGCTCTGACTGAGCCTGTTAAACCAGTCTAACACACCCCTCCACTCCCAACCCCACACCCAACCCAACCCCCTCTCCACCGCGCCCCCATCCTCTTCCCATACAGCCCATCATCATTATTTTAAGATAATTGCTTTAAAACCATGGGACAAAAGCTGCAAGTTAGCAGAATTTTGTTACAGGAGGAAATGAAGACTCTCTTTTCAAACAAAAAGTTAGAGACTGACGCACGCAGAGCCACGCGTTACTCAGCAAAAGATCAACTGTTGCACACCAGAGATTGAGACCCTAGTGATCCTGACTTGCCCATCTGTGCCATTTGAGGAATAAGTCAAACTACAGTGGGGAAGGATTCTCACACACATACACACACACACAGAATACACCAGTGTTGGCCAAGGAATGACTTTAACCCTTTCAGACTGGTTCTCAGCACCCTCCTCCGCTCCCCCCCACCCCATCGCACCCCACCCATCTACACCATATTCTGTGGCCGTGCATTAGGCAATATGCTCCCCTGGACCACCTCGCTGCCTCCAATACCTTCAGGTCTCCCCCCTCCCACCGCCTATTATCTAGCTTTTAGGGAAAAAATTAGGTCCCTCAATCCACGACTGTTTGTGGGACACTGCTGTGTGAAATTGGCTGCCCAGTTTCGTCCATAAAGTACAGTCAATTCACAATTCACAGTATATCCTGTGAAGCACTTTGGGTCATTTCAAAGACGTGTTGAGGCGCTACATCAAATACAAGGATTATTACTGTGTTGTGGAGTGTCAACTTGGTTTGCGAGCTGGAGTCCTGATGTTGAGGATTGCGCCCACACGCTTTGGTCCCAGACTCAAGAGAATTATCAACAGAGCCAGCCTGATGGCAAAGTATTTACATGTTGGAGACAAGACTCCCAGAGCACGTCTTGTGTTTACAAGCGGCACTGACCTTTGCCCTGGGGTCGTGAGGAATGAGCGAGCGTCAGAGAAGAGGAAAAATAAACCGATATATATAAAAAACACAAGGTCAAGGCAGTTCCCTGAGCACAATTAACAATTTCTAAAACTCCTTTGCTTTAGGCTCCAAAGTGATACTTTTAAGTTTAGAAAAATATTATTTTGACTAAGATGACAGAGCAACTGTGAATGCAATAATAATAATAATAAGCTTCACATTTTACATCAAGGGTGGGTCTCAAAGCAAAGCACTTCAACAGGATTCATTATAATGTGATTTAACTACCGGTACATATTTTGTAAGTGAACTCGGCAGCCAATTTGCACACAGCAGTGTCCCGCAAACAGCCCATGAACTGAATGATTAATATTATTTAGGGCCAGAAATTCCCTTGTGGTTTTGAATAGTATCACAGGATCATTAACATTCATCCGAACAGTCAGACAGGACATCAGATTAACGTCTCACCCAAACGACGGCGCCCCCAACAAGACTTCTTCCAACAGCACTGTATTGAACCGTCCGTCATTATGAATTCAAAGACCTCACCCGGAGATTTTAGATTTTGTTTGGGGGATAAAGGCCTTCAACTTATCTGACCTCACTCTGTGGAACTTCACGGAGTCCCTCTGCCTCACTCCCTCTCTCAGTTTGTTCAAAATCCATCTCAAGATGTTTCTCTTTGATTGACATGAAAGGCGCTATATGAATGTGAATTTATATTGTATTCTGTTCGAAAACAAATTAAACAATCTTGTGCAAAGAAAGGATATTAGAAAGTGCAGGGAAAGAGCATTGAATTGGGGTAGCATTTGTCTACATAAATCATAGTCTACAATTTGCAGTTAAAATCCTGCAAAGAGATATTTTGACAACTTGATAAGATACTATATCAAATGCTAGGATTGTTATTCTAGTTATGATGAAGGGCTTCTTGGAGGAACAAGCACAGTCACAGAAAAATTTACCAAATGGCCTCCTAACAGGCTGTAACTCCTCCATGATTGTATTGCAAGCATGATGTAAATCATAGTGGCTTATAGAGTACTTTCTTTTAGTTAAGACTTGATTTCCAGGAATGATCTGCCGAGGAAAGGCAAAATTTGTGCACTCCGCAACCAAATGTTAACTTTTTGGAGTCCTGGAGCTCAGTGGTTAGACACTCGCCTTACGAATGAGAGACCTGGGTTCAATTCCAGGCAGGACAAAACCTTGGGTAAGTTTCTTTACTCCACATGCCTAATAATAATCCCTCAAAAAACAAAAATTGGTCACTTCATTCCACGACTGTTTGTGGGACTTTGCTGTGAGCAATTGGCTGTCATGTTTCGCCCACATATATACAGTCAATTCACGATACAGTATATCTTGTGAAGTGCTTTGAGATGTCTAGAAGATGTGAAGCGCATTATATCAAATGCAAGAATTACTATTACTTTTTTCTATCAGGCCCAGTCTAATAGGTTCAATGGCCTCAACAACCTAGGCCTGTTGGAGCCTTTGGCAACCTTGCATCAATAGGACCTAACTCTCTTGGCTTGATCTCTCTTTGTAACCTAAGCAATTCTGTGGTTAAAGAGGCCTATCTTGTTACTCATCAAACCCCACACTTTCTTTTTTATGTAGCAGGCTACGCCTCACACCAAACATCAACTCGTCCTATGGCTGGAATATCCAATTAAAATTAAGCTAAATGGAATGATACTGGGTTGTGTTTCTCGCCCGCAGTAAATCTAACCCCATCATCAAAAACAAAGGTCCAACCTATAGTTGCAAAATTAATGTGCAGCAAATTAAAGACAGACAGGGCAAGCCAATGCCTGAGGGCGATTAGTGAAACGAAAATTTCACACAAAGTGACAAAATCCAGACATGTATTATCTTAATCTAAAGATTGTAACATTTAATTAGCTCCTAATGTTCCTCAGCCTGATATTTACTTGGTGGGTGTTTCTTACAATGTAAGTGTTCAATTAAACTTTCGCAATATATTTATTACAAATAGTAATTTTGTTCCTCCACCTCACATCTTCTGAACAAATTTGATCCTGCCCCTCACACCCTCTGAACAAATAAAATAAAACTTTGTCACAATTACAATAATAATCCTTGCGTTTGATATAGCGCCTTATCATCATATTGTCAAGGCATCTCAAAGTGCTTCATGATATAAACTTAACAATTAACTGTTAAGTTAATTGACTGCATATTTTGTGGGTGAAATGCAGCAGCCAATTGTGCAAAGCTGCGTCCTCCAAACAGTCATAGATTGAGTGACCACATTTCGATAAAGGGATTATTATACCTGTAAGACGATAGACAATTGACTACCAATACTACTCGCTGCAATGTAAACAGAGAAGTGTGGAGTAAGGAACCTTCCCTTAGGTTTCACCCTGCCCGGGAATCAAACCCAGGTACTCATGATTGCAAGGCGACAATTGCAGAACTTTAAAGGTTAATGGCTTTGCTCAGGTTTTTTTAGATCTAACTGTTTCGCAACATTTTGTGTGTAACTCACGGCTTCTTGGTGCTGTGATGAGAAGACGATAGGGTGGATGGGTTAAGATCCTATGGACTTAAAGGCTTTCTTCATTTGAACTAATCTTGTGATCTTCTGATATCCTTGGAGTAGATACCACAAGATCACAAGATACCACAAAGTGGTATCCACCGGGTCTGGTCTCCACCTTGTCCCCCGAAGCCTCCACTCGGCAGCCGTGCCTTCAGCCACTACGCCCCGAGGCTCTGGAACTCCTTTCACCTCTCCCCCTCTCTTCCCAGTTTCAGGTCTCAACTAAAGACCTTTCTCTTCGACCACGACTTTGGTCACCTTTCTACGCCTGGCTCGGTCCTGGGATCTGTTATTGTGAAGCGCTCCGAGATACTGTCCAGCATGGAAGGCACTAAATAAATCAAAGTTGTTGTTGTTGTATGTCATGGAAGCATCCATTCCCCAACTCATCCGCATTGGTCATTATCTTATTGGGTGGACTGAGGATATTGGGAGAAACTCCCTTCTCATTTCGAATGGTTCTAAAGGGTTTCAACGTCCACAGGAACATGCAGAGTGGGCCTTGGTTTAACATCTCATCTGAAGGATGGCATCATTGACAATGTAGCACATCCTGAAACAGTTGCATATATCTAAATTTGAGTAGTTTAACTTTTTGGACTCTTATGCATGGTGATGGGATTCCTTGTGTTTCCGATGTCCGGTTGACTAACTAGTGAGTTTAATTAAACCATGGACCCTTTTGCAGAGAATATATTAAAAACCGTGCTCTAATGAATACAACACTACAACAACACAATTACATTTGTAGAGTGCCTTTTGCGTCGGGAGGATGTCCTAAGGTGCTGAACAGTCAGGGATCAGGACCCAAGCATGGTGGGTTGGGGGGGTGGTGGGGTGGGGGATGGGGGAGGGTTAGCAGGGTTGAGATAAGGGAGATTAGAGAAGGTCAAAAAAGAAGGTCTTGAGACCGGCCTTGAAGGAGGCAAGTTGGGAACAAGGCGAACGGATTGGGGATGGAGTTCTAAAGTTGAAAGCCCGGCCACTAATGGTGGGCCGGTTCGGGCGGGAAACGGGGAGCAAGGCAGAGCTTGCTGAATGGAGGGAGTGGACAGGCTGAGAGGGGGGTCCACGGGTCAGAGAGGTGGGAGGGGGCAAGTTCGTGAAGGGCCTTGAAGGTGAATAGTTTTAACGCTGTGTTTAATTTTCTGGTAGAGCATCACTGGTCTACATTCTCAGCCTTGTGCGTTTGGAACTAAGCCAGTTTGTGTGATGAGATCATGTGTTTACTACTCTCTGCCCATCACACCCGGTTTCTGTGGAAACATGTTCTCAATAAATCTCAGTGACTTACCTGTCCCCGTATCACTCGAGTGCGCTTTGGTCACTGAAACCAGACATTTCTTTTCAGTGTTTTTTTTACACAAATTCTTTTCAATTTGAGGAATAAATCAAAGGCACCAAACAGAGGGGGCATAAATCATACTCTTGCCAGACATGTGGTAATACAGGCACATTCACACAGATAGACAGACACACAGACAGACATGAATAGATCACAGATAGATGGCTCGTGGCAACACGAACAGGAGACACACATGCAGACTTGATGACCACATAATAATGATCCTTACATGAGGTAATGCACATTTGCATGTCAGGACGACATCTCAAACACTTCACAGGATATACTGTAAGGTGGAGTGACTGTGGTTTGGATGTGAATCCACCAGCCAATATGTGCACAGCAGTGTCCCACAAAAAGTCACCACTTCTATCTGGGGAATTGTTGGTCTGGACACTGGAAGCAAATCTCTCCACTTTTTGAATAGTTCCACAGGATTTGTAATCTGGACAGGCAGACAGGACCTCTGATGAATGTCTCATCCGATGGATAGAACTGTACAATGCACCATAGCCCCAGCCTTGCACTTGATGATCAGCCTGGACTGTATGAGTTTAAAGGTAGAGAAGGGCAAGTTTAAAAGTGAGGATGAGGATCTTTAGATCTAACTCAATCTCGATCCTCTGGGAGTTGGGGAGCCATGGAGCTGGCTCACGAGGATGGGTGTGATAGGCCGACAGAGCTTGGTGTGGGAAAGCACGAGTTGCAAATTTCTGGATAATCTTGTGGAAGGAAGAGTTGTGAATTACGGCAAACAGGAAGTTAGCATAGTCAAGCCTGGATATGTTGAAGGCATGGATAAGGGTTTTGATAGCATCAGGGGAGAGGTAGTAACAGAGGCAGGCAATCTTGTACAAGTGGGAAAGGCAGAAAGAGTCACGACACAGATGTGGGGTTTCATAACATTAATAATAATAATCCTTGCATTTGATAACAAAAACAACAACTTGAACATGTAAAGCGCCTTTCACGTTGGGAGGATGTCCCAAGGCGCTGCACAGGAGGCGTGTGACCCGAGCTGGGAAGGGGGTGTTCGGGAAGGGGTGAAACACGTAGGGGAGGTCGAAAAATTCGGGGGGGAACAAAAGGCACGGTTGAAGAGGAAAGTCTTCAAACCGGCCTTGAAAGAGGAAAGGGAAGAAACAAGACGGAGGGATTGAGGGATGGAATTCCATAGGGTGGGAGCGGAAAAACTGAAAGTCCAATGGTGGGGCGGTTTGGGCGGGGGGCTTGGAGCAGGCCAAGACCTGCTGAACGGAGGGTCCGGGTGGGCTTATAGGGGGAAAGTAAGTCGGTTAAGTAGGGCGGGGCAAGGCCGTGTATGGCCTTGAAGGTGAGGACGAGGATCTTGAACTCGATCCTCTGGAGGATGGGGAGCCAGTGGAGATGGGTGAGGGTGGGGGTTATGTGGTCGCGGAGGCGGGTGCGGGATAGTACAGGTTGCAGAGTGCACGAGTGTTTCGGCAGCGTGGGGGTTGAGGTAGTTGCGGAGCCTGGCAATGTTGCGCAGGTGGAAATAAATGGTGCTGGTCAAGGCACGGATGTGGGGGAGGAAGGAGAGTTTATGGTCGAACGTGATGACTGTTCCTGACTGGCTTTGTGAGGTGGAGAGTACAGCCTTGGATGTTGAGGCTGGCAGCGCCCGATGTGCGAAGGCGCTGGCTTGAGCCAATCAGGAGGGCCTCGGTCTTGCTCACGTTTAATTGGAGGAAGTTGTCCCTCGTCCAGGACTCAATGTCGGACAGACATGCTGTCAGAACATCGATGGTCTGGGGGTTGAGGGATGAGGCAGAAAGGTACAGCTGGGTGTCGTCCGCATACATGTGGAAATTTACCCCATGTTTGCGGATGACATCGCCCAGAGGGAGCGTGTAAATGGTGAAAAGGAGGGGGCCGAGGACAGAGCCCTGGGGGACGCCGTGAGAAACTGTGCGGGGATTAGAGGAGAAACCGTTGGAAGAAACAAAATGTAAGCGATGGGTCAGGAAGGAATGGAACCAGTCAAGGACTGTGCCTTGAAGGTTGAGGTGGGAGGAAAGACGTTGGAGGAGGATGGTGTGATTGACTGTGTTGAACGCAGCAGACAGGTCAAGGAGGACGAGGAGGCAGAGGGAGCCTGGTCGCAGGCGGTTAGGATGTCATTAGTGACCTTGACCAGGGCAGTTTCTGTGCTGTGTGCAGGGTGGAAAGCTGATTGGAGGGGTTCAAGGAGTGAGTGAATTGAGAGGAAAGAGCGGAGCTGGGAGGCAACCACTCTTTCAAGGACCTTAGATATAAACGGGAGGTTGGAGATGGGTCGGTAGCTTGATGGCCGCGACACATCAAGGGAGGGTTTTTTCAGGATAGGATAAAATGCCTTATCTTGTCTTCGAGACGTTTCAAACCACTTCACGGAATATACTGTAAAGTACATAGTGCTTTTTTGTTTCAGATTTCCAACATCTGTAGTATTTTGTGTTTCGTATACTCTAAAGCGAATTTACTGTATATTTTGTGGTATTATAGAAAAGTTGAGGGTTGAAAGGACACCAAGGTTCTGTATTGGCTCTATGAGGTGTAGAGTGCATCCATCAATAGTGATTCTGTCAATGCCCAAGGTGTTGAGGCGCTGATGGGAGCCAAACAGGAGGGCCTCAGTCATGTCAACATACAACTGGAGAAGTTTGGCTCTCATCCAGGAATTGATGTCTAACAGGCATTCCGTCAGGACAGCAGTGGTCCTGGAGTCGAGGGTGGAGACAGAAAGATTGAGTTGAGTGTCATTCGCATACATGTGGAAGTTAACACTGGGCTAGTTGATTATATCTCCGAGCAGAAGCATGTAAATATTAATGAGGAGAGGAATAAGGACAGAGCCCTTCGGAAGGTCGCACGTGATGTTCCGAGGTGGAGAAGAAACCTTTAGCTGGTACAAAGTGGAGACGATGGGAAAGGAAAGAGTGAAACCAGGAAGGGACAGAACCATAAGGTACAACTGAGAGGACAGTTGGTGGAGAAGGCTACAACTACGTAAAATTTGGGGACTGCAACGGTCTCGCTAAACAAAACTTGCATTTTTCACTGTTCTAAGTACTGTGTGTAATAATAATCCCTATATTTTGGAAAGTGCCTTTCACGTCAGGAGGACGTCCCAAAACACTTCATAAGATAAATACCACAAAGTGGAGCGACTGTGTTTTGTGGATGAAAACCAACAAAATTGTTATTTGTGTAAAAAATTGTTGCTCCTAATGCATTGACAGCGCCAAACACCAAAAAATGCAACACACCAGCATTTGATATACAGCGTCCAGCTCACATATTAATTCAGCGTAATTGAATAAATGTGTGTACAAATGTAATCCTGTCAAAATAAGCAATAATGAAAGTGAAAGTTGCAAATGTATGATTGCTGAAATTCTTTATGGCAGAATTTAACAGCGCCCCAGGGAAGCTTAATGCCCTAAATAAAACACACTTTGTGAGTTTAATGCTCGGCCAGTAACATTAATTCATGTCTGGAGACATTCAATGCAGGTTAGTGAAATAGCAATAAATGGGATTTGATTAAAATGGCATAGCTATGTTGCCTTGTGGAAAATCCCAGCAGATAGCATTCGCAGATGGTTGGTATCAATGCATTGCATTATGCTGTCAAACGGTGGATATCAAACAGTCCGTCACACTGCCCAACAGCATGGTTCTGCATTGTTCATCGACTTCAAGAGATGGGTGCAACTTGTCAAGAGGTCTTGTTTTTTTCCCCAATTGTGCATTATTAGTAACATAGTACATACTGTATTAAAAATAATTCAGTGACAGCCTGGCTCGGTTGGTAGCACTCTTGTCACTGAATAATAATAATACTACTACTGATAATAATCCTTGCATTTGATAATATAGCGCCTCATCACATATTCAAGATATCTCAAAGTGCTTTACAGAATATACTGAAAAGTGATCGACCATATATATTGTGGGCGAAACAATAAATTTTGGAATCTTATGAGCTTGCAGGTTCAAGCCTCACGTCAGTACTTTGAGCGCATGAAGACTAGGCTGACACTCCAAAGCCGTTCTGGGGTGCGCTAACATTGTTGGATGTGCCTGTTCTTCAAAGTCCTGTCTTCCTGTTCAGGCAGGTGGATATTAAAGATCCCATGGCACAATTCAAGAGAAGAGAGTTTCTCCCGGTTGCTGTTGTCCTGGCCAACAATCCCTCACAGATAACAATGTGGAGAGGGAGGGGAGGAGCGAGAAACAACTAAGTCAAACCAAGTCAAACAGATCCGTTATCAGATTTATTTGTTTTCCTCTCTGTGCTGCGAAAATAAAGAAAAGAATCATGAGTAATTGTTGACTGAAGGATATATAATGTGAACAACCTTTACTTATAACTCAAATCACTTAAAATCCCTCCATGGTCTTGCTCCTCCCTACCCCTGTAACGTATTAAAAGCTTACCAACCTGTCCTTCTGCTCTGCAGGCATTTGCCTGCTCCACTATTGGTAGTTAGGCCTTCAAATTTTCTGCTCCCACCCTCTGGAGTTCCATACCAGAGCCCCTCCACTTTGCCCCCTCCCTTGCCTCCTTCAAGGGCCATCTCAAGACCTTTGTTTTCAACTGTGCCTTTGGTCATCTTCCCTCCTCCAACCCCCTTTGCCCTCCAGACCTCACTGATCCCAACCCGCAACTTGAATTGTTCAGCGCCATGGGATGTCCTCCCGACGTGACAGGCATTATATAAATAATAATTATATATAACAATAATAATCCTTACATTTGATATAGCGCTTCATCACGTCGTTGGGACATCCCAAAGCAACAACAATGACAACTTTGATTTTATATATTTATATATTGTGGAGTGACTATATATTGTGGAGGAAAAATGGCAGCCAATTGTGAACAGAAGTAATGTAATTTGTTATTGTTAAAGGTCTTTAAGACCGAGTAGGAAATGGGGACAAAGAAAAGTACAAAAAAAGCCACCCACCTTTTAAATATGCCTGTGCTCTACAAAAGGCAAAGCAAAGGCATCTTTGTATGTAGAGTTGGAAAAAGTTGCGGACATCATCAGGAGTGTAGAGAAATACATAGGGTGAAAGTTTTTTGCCCCCAAGATTTTTTTTCCCCATTTCATTAGGCTACCTGTCGGACAAAAAGGGACGGTGATTGATGAAGTGCTGCCATGGTGTTTGACTCTGTCTGAAAGCTGTGCTGTTGCAGGGTTTAGTGCCTTGAGGTTGGTGCTATTAATTAATCTTTGAGGAGCCAGTTTACTCCCCCTGTGCTAGGCTCAGTGCTCAAAGCACACACCTGAGGCTCTGGAGTTTATTAACCCTGCCAAGATCTGAATCGCAATAATGGGCCGAGGTGAGACCCCAATTACATCAGCGATCAATCTCAAGCAATCTATACTGTTTCTCTCTCTCTCTCTCTCTCACATGAACAGGGAGAGTGTAGGGAACTGCAGTATAGACAGCCTGGCTTGTTAGGCTGCTGATTCACACTACATGAGAATGTGTAAGGATTTTTTTTCTCTCTCTCTCTCTCTCTCACTTTCTCTCTCTCTTTCTCTCTCTCCCTCTCTCTTCCTCCCTCGTTTGTTAATCTTAGAACTTGGGAAGGGTGGAGAAGAGAGAGAATGAGAGAGAGAGAAAGATAGAGAGAAATTTAAGTATGGCCTACAACTCGCTTGTTTCCTGTAAAACATCCTGAAACAATTCGTTTGGATGTATTTGGGGTTGTTTTCAGTCAGTTGTCAGCCGGGCTCAGTCGGTAGTACTCTCACCTCTGAGCCAGCAAACCCACGTAGGGAGTCTACTCTGATGCACCAATGCAGTGCTGGGGATTGTCTGCATTGGCGGAGTTACTGTCGTTCGGATGAGACGCGTTTCCGTCTGCCTATTCAGGGGGATGTTAAAGATCCCGTGTCATGATTCGAACAGAGAAGAAAGTTTCTTCTGGTGTCCTGGCCAACTATCCACTGGATTACACCAGGAGTCCTGTAGCTCAGTGGTTAGAGCACCCGCCTCACAAGGGAGTGACATGGGGTCGATTCCTGGCAGGAACTTGGGAAACATGGAAACATGCCTTGGGCATGTTTCTTTACTCAACATGCCTAATAATAATGCCTAAAAAAACCAATAATAAATTGGTCATTTCGATCTACGATTGTTTGTGGGACACTGCTGTGCAATTAGCTGCATTTGTCTATTGATCACTACATTTCACAGTAAAATACTGTAAGTCATTTTGATGATGAGATAAAATGATGTATCAAATTCTACGATGATCATTTCCTCTGCCTTTTACTTTTGCTTACAAAATACACAGTCACTACATACTACAGTATATCCTGTAGAGTGCTTACAAAGTGAAATAATCTAAATCAAATCAATCGTTTTACTTCAATTCATTTTCTCCAACTTAAGCCACAAAATGTTGTCTTAAAATCTTAGGTGGTGCAGAATTGTGGAAAATTCAACTATAATTTTTCCCCCGCCTTTATTTTTTAAAATTACTTCCAAATTAAGGATGAATTTTCTAGAACTGTCCACTATTCACTGCCAATCTTAAATTCTAAGACAAAATGGTCTTAAGGTCCACAATGAGTGAAATTCATGGCCTCAGGTTCTATTTGTTCATCCAACTTTCCCAAATATCTTTTTGCCAAACTTCAGATAATAATAATAATTCTTGCATTTGATATGCCAACTTAGTACGTCTTCGAGACATCGGAAAGTGAATTGATGGTACATTTTCTGGGCGAAACACACACAGTAGTGTCCCACATCTGGTAAAGCAATTTTATGTTGCGAGGACATCTCTAAGTGTACCACAGGATACACTGTAAAGTAAACTTCTTAATCTTCAATTGTAGAAAGTTAGCTCTTATTCAGGACTTGATCAGTGGTCCTGGAATCGAGGGTAGAGGAAGAAAGATAGAGTTGGGTGTCATCCACATACATGTGGAAATTGACCCTGTGTCTGCGGATGATGTCACCAAGGGGGAGCATGTAGATATTGAAAAGTAGTGGGCCAAGGACAGCACTGGGGAACGCCACAGGTGACAGGGCTGGAAGATAAGCCATTGGTGCCAACAAAGTGGAGATGATGGGAGAGGTTAGAATCGAACCAGGTGAGGGATGATCTGTGAAGATTAAGCTGGGAGGAGTGGCAGTGTAGGAGGATGGAGTGACAGTGTCGAAGGCACCAGAGGTCAAGAAGGACAAGGAGGCAGAGAGGGCCCTGATCACAGATGTTTAGAGTGTTGTTAAGAGACTTGCGCACATACACACAAAAGCACACACTAATACACACAGACGCACGCACGCACACACGCATGCACACACGCACACACGCATACACATACAAACACACACATACACACATTTACTCATACACACACACAGAATACACACCTACATAAACACACATCCAAACATATATACACACACTCTCACACACACAAACACACCCAACAACAAATTACATTTGTATAGTGCCTATCACATCAGGAGGGCGTAATACACACATAGACACGCACACACTACATACATACACACACACACACACACACAGACACAAACATACACACACAAATAAACATACACACAGCTGCGCAGGCAGCAGATGCAATCCCGCTTGGTGCTGCTTACATTGATGGAAGATCAAAAGGCAGCGGCTTATTTTAATAAACCAATTCTGAATTGTGCAATTGATTGATCCAGCTGTCACACAACACACGTGTTCAGCCTCCCCTGGACCAATGCCAAGGTACACGATCAATTGTGATACTTGTATCTCAGCTCAGCTCGCTTGTCGGGTCAATACATCTAAATCGTAACTGGACAATCCCATTTTTGTTTTTTCCCTAATCCCTTTCCTCCATCCTCCCCCCCTGTTCCCCCCCCCCCCCCGCCCCCGCCTCCTCCGTACCCCCAGACAAACACACACCTGTTAATGTGATAAGATGCACTAATGGCTGAATATTCCTTTACTGATGTCACAGAGAGAATATGTACGATTTCCTTCAATTTACGCTTCTATAAATTGCAGATCGAGAATTGTATTCCGTGGCTCAAGCTGAGGAAGGGGGGGCTCCTGTAGAGTCGTGGCTAGAGCGCTCGCCTCATAAGTAAGAGTTTGAATCTAAGGCAGAGCGAAACCTTAGGCAAATTTCCTTATTGCACACACCTCTTTATACCTCAGAGTAAAATAGGAACCTAGTTGTTTGTTGATTATCGGATTACTTTCCAGCGAGAATAATCCCTTGAAATAAATCAGGTCACTCAATTCACAACTCTTTGTGGGACACTGCTGTGTGCACTTGTCTGCTGTGCTTCCCCCACAAAATACACAGTCACCCACTGTACACTATACTCAATGGTGTGATAAGGTGCTATATCAACCGCGAGAATCATCTTAATTATTATTACTACAACTGATCATCATCTCAAACCTCCTTCCTTCTCCCTCTAACTTCCTCTCCCTCTAACTTCCTCTCCCTACACTCCCCCTCCTTCCCCTCCCCCACTAGTAGGAGCACATGTTTGGCATTGTGACAGGACAAAAATAATAATAATAATAATCCTTGCATTTGATTCAGCGCTTTTCACGTCTTCTAGACGTCTCAAAGCGCTTCACAGAATATACTGTGAAGTGAATTGACTGTATATTTGTGGGCGAAATGCGGCAGCCAATTGCACACATCAGTGTCCCACAAACAGACGTGGATTGAAATGACCAATTTTATTATTGTGTTTATTTTTTGGAGGGACCCCCTTCTCTCCACCATCAGTGGCCGTGTTTTCAGCCACTATGCATCAAACCTCTGGAACACTCTACCTAAACCCTCCCCCACCTTGCCCTCTCTTTGCCCATCTTCAGATCACACTTGATGGCTTCCCTCTTTTACCACTGCCTTGGTCACATCCCAGGCTTCAGTCTACAGCTTTGTTAAACGCTCTGATGCTACCTACTCAGCAGGAACGGCTTTATACCAATGCAAGTTGTTGTTGTTGTTAAATACAATTCAATTTACATGTATTTAGCGCTAGTCACTTTTGGCTGGGAAACCGAGATGGAGAGGATAGCTGGGTAGATAGATAGCACTTCAGATACTCAACACATCTCAAAGCGCTTCACAGAATATACTGTAAAGTGAATTGACTTTATTTTGTTGGCGAAACGCGGCAGCTGATGGCGCATTTGCAGTATCTCACTAACATCTGTGGATTGAACTGTGGACAAATTATTATTTTTTTAAAAGGCATTATTACTCCCGGAAAAGCGATCCTCCAATCGACTACCGCAGTCAGAGAGGTGGGATGCTAACCGAGGTAATGAAGAGGCAGACTGTGCTGTAGTTGGTGTAAAAAGAAAATTAATCTTCAATTTTCCGTCCTTCCGTCCTTCGTGCACTTAAAACTCTGAGAAGCTGGCCGCCAACTTGCTAATTAAAGTCAGAGTGGAGTAGCAATTAATGAGGGAAAATTGAAATGGAAATTATTTTCATAAAAACAGCTATCATCATTAAAGTATGGTGAAATTTAAACGTCCTTTTAGCATTCTCTCTCTGTCTCTCATACACACACAAACACACACACAGATACCCTTTCTGCGAGCTTAAATTGATCTTAGTTAAACAGTGAACATTAATGGCATCCTTGGAGTACTGGGGCAGGCTGACGAAAGTCAGTGACCTCGGCTGTGGGAGGGAAATGAATTAGCGCACACAGTTGAAATTACCAAATCGATTAAAGCCCTTGGGTTAATTACTGCATGTTAATACAGCTTCTGTTACACTGATGTGCTCAGTAAACATTCCAGGCCAGTTGCCCCCAATGCTGTCACAAGTTGTTAAAGTATATGCACAGTCTCATGATAGTAACAGTTATAATAATAATCTTTGAGCACCTCTCAGGTCAGTAGGGCATCTCAAAGCACTTGACAGGATTCACTGTAAAGTATAGTGAGTATAATTTTGTAGGCAAACTCAGCAACCAATTTGTACACAGCAATATCCCTCAAACAGCTGGGAAGTGAATGATCAATTTTACCTGGGGGATGGTTAGTCAGGAGAAACTCCATTCACTTTTCAGATAGTGCTATGGGATCTTTAACGTTCACCTGAACAGGGGTGTGTTGCATTGGTGCCGTCCTTCAGATGAGACATTAAACTAAGCTCTCGTCTGCCTATATTGGTGGAAGTTAAAGATACCATGGTATTATTCAAAAAGAGACGGGAATTTCTCCCAATGTCCTGGCCAACATATCCCCCAAATAAAATTGTTCACTCAATGGCTATTTGTAAGATATTGCTGTGTGCAACTCACTGCGTGTTTTGCCCACAAATGCACAGTCAGCCCACTTTATATGTGAATGACATGATAAGGTGGAGTCCTGTAGCTCAGTGGTTAGAGCACTCGCCTTGCAAGAATGGGACCTGTGTTCGAATCCACACAGGTCAGGGTGAATCCTCAGGGCAAGCTTCCTTACTCCACATGCTTAATAATAATCGATTGAAATAGCAATAATTTTTAAAAAATTGGTCATTTGAATCCACGACTCTTTTGGGGACATTGCTGTGCGCAATTGGCTACCGCGTTTCGCCTACAAATATGCAGTCAATTCACTTTACAGCACATTCTGTGAAGCGCTTTGAGACGCCTAGAAGACGCAGTAAGTGTTATATCAAATGCAAGGGTGATTATTATTAATATTAGTATTTCTATTGAGTAATCTTTAATGGAAAACTGTCAGAAATTGGCAAAGTGCACAGAATACTGTGAGCATGTGTTGCTGGAGCCGAACATATTGTGTTGAACAAGATGGATTATGCTTTAGACTCCAATATAATCTGTTCAAACAGTTACTGATGGTTGCTTTCAATATACTCAGTTTAATGTGTCAGCTCCCCTCAGCTGGTAGTTCTCTCATTTTCCGGTCAGGAGCTTGGGAGTTTCAAGCCACACATCGGGAGCTTTGACTCACACCACAGTGCAATGGTTTGAGTGGGAGCACTGCACTGTTGGAAGGAGGTTGTTCAAGAAAATACGTTAATTAAGTACAGCGCAGTCTGCCTGCTCAGGTGCAAACCAAAACCCTACTCATTAGGGCTTTGGCTTTCAGAGTTAACAGGAGCTGAGTGGGATGACTCCCTGGCCCCAGTGACTGGTCTGCCCTTCCAATGAGCCAGGATGAGCCATGCCCTGGAGTACTGTGAACCCACCTGTCTCAGGAACCAGACGATACAGAGACCGCCATAGATGGCTCGGTTCGATTCTGACATTCCTTTGCCAAACATGTCACCTTGGAGCCATAATTCTGAGTGTTGCCTTGTATTACATAGAGTACATTGAGTGTCTTATCTAACAATCACCTAAGTTATTCCTTCTAAACAACTCTGGTTGACGTTTCTCAAAAAATGATTTATAAATAGATAATTGACATTTACCTCCTCCCCCAGTCGTGCACATAAATAACGGGATAATTACTTACACTGTCTGCCATTTGTTTTCAGATACATTTTAATCTAATCCAGCAAGATCCTAAGAGCAAATTACTTTAATTTTAAAGGTCACAAATCAGCAACGACCACTAACATTTTATAATTAATATAATTGTATTAACTAATATACTTAATTAATATTATTTTTTACAATTTATATAATTTTAGGAATTATCCTCTAGACTTGCTTGGGCCAGGGGTAATTACAATAATAAGAAGAGGAATTATCGCGTTTGATATATCGTGGAATCCTGTAGTTCAGTGGTCAGAGCACTCACCTTACAAGACTTGTATTCGAATCTAGGCAGCTCAGGGTGAAATCTTGGGCAAGTTTCCTTATTCCACATGCCTACTAATAATCTCTCAAAAAAACCCACAATAATAAAATTCGTCATTTCAATCCATGAGTGTTTGCGGGCCACTGCTGTGCTCAATTGGATGCCGCGTTTCGCCCACGAATATACAGTCAATTCACTTTCCAATACATTCTTTGAAGCGGTTTGAGCCATCTAGAAGACGTGAAAAGCGCTATATCAAAGAATGATTATTATTATTAGTACTGTGTATTTGTAGGCAAACGTGACAACACAATTTCCACGCAGCAGTATCTCACAAAGAGCCATGAAATGAATGACCGATTTTATTTCGGTGATTGTTGGCCAGGACACCGGGGAGACAGAATCTCCTTTCTCTTTTCGAACAACACCCACCACAACAGGCGGTTGAGAACTCAGTTTAATATCTCGTCTGAAGGAGGGGATCTGAGTGGGAAAGAATCCCTTCTTCCAGTTTAAATAATACTGCGATTCAGAAGGGAAAAATAAAGGTCTGCGGTACTTAGCAACGGTATGCAACAAGTATGCAAACTGCAACTAGCCAATTTTCAAATACACTGTGGGCATTTCATCATCTGCAACTAACGTCTGATGCAGAATCCCTGGTATAATTGCTCTTTAGGGAGAATGACTAACTCAGCTTTATCTTTCCGCCTGCCAGCCATTCACACAAAGGTCAGTGACCTGAAATCCAGCCAATAAAATCCCACTCGTTGTTAGCTTTCAACTGCTGGCAGGGTATGAGCTTGCGAAATGAGCGGGATTTTTCTTTTCCTTCCCCTCCCCCTGCCTTCCCCTTATACGCGCCCCGCACTCCCCCCACCCCCCCACCCCCCCACACTCACCCTTTTCTTCCCTATAATAATACTCCTTGCATTTGATATAGGGCCTTGCCATGTCGTTAAGACGTCACAAAGCTCTACAAAAATATTGTAAAGTGTATTTTGTGATTTTTTTGTGTGGATTGTGTGTCTTTTGCGGATGAAATGCAGCAGCCAATTGACTGACCATTTTAATTAAGGTGTTATTCCCCACCCCGAGGTAATAATAATGTGTGAGGTATTATTACCTGTTAGTTAAACAGAGGCATGCCGAGTAAGGAAACTTGCCTAAGGTCTCGTCCCGTCCGGGAATCGAACTCGGATCCTCTCATTTGCTAGGCGGATGCTCCAACCACCAAGTTAGGGACCACCTCCCCCCACTCCAAAAATATAAAAGACATCACTGCTAAATTCAACCAAATGGATGGAATGATAAAATGACGCAGAGGAGAAAGTACAGTATAGTTTGAAACAGAGAACACACCATAAATAACACTCACAGCCCGAAGGTCACTATTTATTGCTGCGCTATAATGGGACCCTTCACGGTCTTTGAATCCCACGATTTCTGTCTCTCTCTCTCTCCTCTGAGCCGAGTTGATGTAATAAGCATTCTGACATCTTATTGATCAGGTCGCTCGTCCAGATGCTTGCCTCGAACCCAGCCTTCAATTATATTTTTCTCTGTTTAAAACCCCACCCAAATAAAATGCTGGTTTAACACTACTAACCTTTCCCGAATTATGGATAATTTGCTGCTTAACTCCTTGAGCGCCACAACGGTGCCAAGGCCAACCAAACCAGATTGCGAGAGTCATAAATGCAACCTTCCTTCCGAACAGTCCCTGTTACCCCAAAACTGATGGTTGTTTCAATCTGTTTTTTGTAATATTCAAACGCGTCAAAGAAAATTTAGCAAAATATACATCAAATCATGGAGCTCCTGTAGCTCAGTGGTTAGAGCACTTGCCTTACAAACGTGAGACCTGTGTTCGAATCCAGGCAGATCAGGGTGAAACTTTGTGTAGATTTCCTTACTCCACACGCCTAATAATAATCCGTCCAAAAAATCACAATAATAAAAATTGGTCATTTCAATCCACGACTGTTTGTGGAATTGGCGTAATTGGCTGCCGCGTTTCACCCACAAATATACAGTATATTCTGTGAAGCACTTTGAGACGTCGATAAAATGTGAAAAAGCACTATATCAAATGCAAGGATTATTATTATCAAATAATTGCTAAGGCCTTGACTCGGTTGGTCATGCTCTCTTCTCTGAGTCAGAAGGCTATGTGTTCAAGATCCACATCAGGTATTGGTTCTCCTATAGTCTATGTACTGATGCTCCAGTGCAGAGCTGGGTGGGGTATCACATTGCTGGAGGTGTCATACCTTGGATAAGAGATCAAACCAAAATGCAGATGGACATTAAAATCAGATGACACCATTTGAAAAGGAGAAGGGAGTTTTTCCCAGTGTCCTGGCCAACAATCCCCATGACCACTCAACTTTACAATACAACCCCTAAGGTGCTTTTGGATGTCCTGCTGATGTGAAAGACGCTGAACTAAATGTAAGGATTATTATTTTCTCGTCAGAGTTCCTACCCTTTCCGGTGAAACGTTATCTGTTATGCTGTGATGATGAGAGCAGTGGTTTGGTTCAACAATAATGAGTCCTATTTTAGGGTTCCTACATCAAAATCAAACACTCCCTGAGCACAAACTAGGAGGGGTGAAAAATGACACGTTTGATGATTTTCACAATTGATTTTATCACATCATTGGTATTTCAACCAAACTAAACAACAACAGCATCAAGTACAACATAAGAGAGAGAGACAACACATTACATTTATATAGTGCCTTTCATGCCGGTGAGACATCCCAAGTTGCTGGACAGTCAGTGTTTCAGAGCTGGGATCGGGGAGGGTGAGGGAAGGGAGGGGAAGGTGGGTGACTGATGGCACGATCGAAGAGGCCGATCATGAGGCAGGACTTGAAGGAGGCCAGGATGGGGGTGAGCCGGAGGGATCATGAGATGAAATTCCAAAGGTTGGGGGCAGAGTGGCTAAAGGCTTGTCTGCTGATGGTGGGCTAGTGGATCGGGGCATGTGGAGCAGGCTGGAGCCTGCTGAGCGGAGGGAGCAAACAGGTTGGTAGGGGGTTAGGAGGTCACAGAGGTAGGGTAAGGTAAGGCATGGAGGGCTTTAAAGGTGAGGGTCAGGATCAGGATATTGAATTGAATTCTCTGAGTGATGGGAAGCCAGTGAAGTTGGGCAAGAAAGGGAGGTGAAAGGTTTGTAGAGCATGATGCGGGAGAGGCTGAAGGCTGTAGAGTTCTGGATGATCTGCAGCCTATGGAGGGGAGGAATTGGGGAGGCTGGCAACCAGGGCATTGGCATAGTTGAGTCTGGACGTAATCATTAGAAGCAACAACAACAAAGACAATAACAACAGCAGCATTTATATAGAGCTTATGCAATTAAACAGAGACTAGCAACCATAGACAGTGGATGAAAATATTTGCGAGACGAGGTGCATGGGGCTGGGCTGTCTGAGCCATGGTCTCCTCGTACATCCTGACATTAAGATTGTTTAGTGCATGTGTGTGTGTCTCTATTTGTGTGTGAGTGAGTGTGTATCTCAGCAATTCCCGCTCACTCATTCCAACACTCACTTTACTTCACACCCCATTACCCTCTCCCCCACAACATCTGGAGAAAAGTTGGATTGGGTGTGGGGAGGTCTAAGACCCCCCTAACCACCCACCACCCATTCTAGTAACTAACAATTACAGTATATAAACCTGGAACCTTAAGACAGCACTCATTATGCAATCAAAGGCCTTGGTAAACATAATGATATATCATTTAGGCTTTCATGTGGTGATAAAGTCTCAGGATTGCTTATACCTTGAGATGACTGTGTCAGGGTTTGTGTTATTGTAACTCTGCCCTTTAAATCCTGATCATCATATGCTCATTCTCAAGGGAATGAGCCCTGGATGAAGATGAACCCTTGCCTCGCAAGCGAGATAACCCAGGTTTGATCTCGAACAGGACGAAACCTTAGGCAAGTTTCTTCCCTCCACACCATAAGCTCTGTTTACCCAGCAGTACAATACAATGCAAAATTACATTTGGATAGTGCCTTTCACATCAGGAGGACATGCCAAGTCCAATGGCAGTCAGTAAGTAAGAAACCAGTTGTTAATCAATTGGCAGATCGCTAACTGGGAGTAATAATCTCTGAAAAGAAGATAAATTGGTCACTCAATCCATGATTGTTTGTTGGACATAGCTGTGCGCAATTGACTGCTACGTTTTACCCACAAAATATACAGTCAATTCACTTTACAGTATATTCTGTGAAGCGATTTGAGACGTCACAAAGATGTGATGAGGGGCTATATCAAATGTAAGAATTATTATTATTATTCTTGTATATATTACCTTCCCACACCACTAACCTGACAGGGTGAAGGTTAGTCAGCTAATGGAACACCTTTTGTCATCATTGTTCCCTGGACTTTAACAGAAAACATGTGTTCTGTGTTAACATTCTGTTTTAGGTGCATGCTGATTTAATTTCCGAAGCAGCCTAGCTCAGCGAGTATCACTCTCGCCTCTGAGACAGAAGCGTGTGGCTTCACGTACCGATGTCGGATCTATGAACTTACACTCCACAGTGACACTCCAGTGCAGTACTGTGTTGATGGAGATGTCATCATCCAGTGCCTTCAATCAATCAAATCAAAACTTACATTTATATAGTGCCTTTCACATCGAAAAGACGTCCCAAGGCTCGCTACAGTCTGGTAGGGACAAATGCAGTGGGGAGGGGTCGGGGCAGGATGAAGGAGAGTAGGAGAATTGACTGTATATTTGTGGGTGAAACGCGGCAGCCAAATTGCGCACAGCGGTGTTCCACAAACAGTCGCAGAAATGGGGCCGGGGAGAAAGGGGGCAAAGAGGGAAGAGGAGGGAAAGGGGAACATGGGGAGAGAAAGTGGGGAAAGGGAGGGAAAGGGAAAATGGGGAAAGGGAAAGCCGTGGGATGTCCTCCTGATGTGAAAGGCGCTTTACAAATGTAATTTTCTTGTTGTTGTTGATATGGAGCCAGGGAGAGGAAATGCAGTTGAGATACAGCTCAGCCATGAAAAAGGTTACAAAAACAGAAGTGGCTGGGAACACACAGCAGGTCAGACAGCATCTATGGAGAGGAAAGTGAGTTAATGTTTCAGATTCTGCCAGTTCTGACATAAGGTCATCGACCTGAAACGTTAATTCACTCTCCATAGATGCTGCCTGACCTGCTGAGTGCTCCCAGTGACTTCTGTTTTGATTTCAGATTTGCAGCATCATCTGCAGTATTTTTCCTTTTTGAGTTTAGACATGAGGGGGTTGGAATTTCACCGTGAAGGCCAATAGAAACAGAATGGTGGGGAGGCTAACCCTTAGCTCATTCTCAGTCTCCCGGCGATCAAGGCGTTCTTCCTGTTACACACTCACTTACAGCTTTAAGTATCGTTGAGCCATTCCCTGCTTTGAAGCCGCAATTTAAAGATTAGCGCAGATGCCCTACACAAAGGCTTGGAGTATCACTGTGGCTCTGTCACTTTAATCTGCCTCTTGGACACCCGCAGACTGCATCCCTGCATTGCCACGCGGGGAGTTAAGAGGATAAATAAGGTTATGGATTAAACTTTGCGCTGGATCAATTCAGAAGTGGCTTTTCCAAAAAATCCTTCTGCAAAATTATGGGGTAGCCGGAGGGCTTTCAGGTGCTGGTGGGCAGGAGTTAGGGGTGGGGAGGGGTGGTCACTCTCCACGCTGGCTATTAGCTGTGCAAATACATTTCCTTTCTTCTCAAAGCCGCACCACAGACCCGTTGGCAACAAGCAGATTAGTCCCCAGGCCAGCCTGGATCCAGCTGAAGACCCTCGAACAACTGAGGATTATTTCCACCTTCTCCCGTCCCTGACTAAACACATTGGCTTAAACACAGGCTTTAGCAGAGGCTTAAACTCTTTCAAGATCCACCTGTAGCCACTGGCTTTAATTGCTGCACTTTTTTGCCCACGTAATATACAGTCAATTCACTTTACAGTATATTCTGTGAACCTCTTTGAGACACCTAGAAGATATGATTAGGCATTATATCAAATGCAAGGATTATTATTATTGACGTTTCTGTTATTATTGTTTTGGGAGCCCAGCTAGCGCATGTGAAGCTCATGGAGATGTGTGCTCCAAAGAGAAAGAAGCTGTAGAAATGTAAATTGTACTGCATTATGTGTGTTTTGCAACATCTCCTTTCAATCCATCTTTGCCGTGAGCTATGATTATACACAACCACAACAGTAATTCACCCACAAAAATACAATCACGGAACATTAGATTATATAATAATAATAATAATCTTTGAATTTGATATGACGCTTTAATATACTGTAAAGTGAATTGACTGTATATTTGTGGGCGATACGTGGCAACCAATTGCGCACAGCAGTGTCCCATAAACAGTTGTGGATTGAAATGATCTATTTTATTATTGTGGGTTTTTTTTGGGGAGGGATTAATATTAGGCGTGTGGAGTAAGGAAACTTGCCCAAGGCTTCACCCTGACCTGCCTGCATTCGAACACAGGTCTCATGCTTATAAGGCGAGTGTGCTCTAACCACTGAGCTACAGGACTCCACGATATATCCTGTAAAGCGCTTGGGTGCGAAAGGCACTATAGCAAA
Organism: Hydrolagus colliei; assembly: GCA_035084275.1. Classification (NCBI taxonomy): domain Eukaryota; kingdom Metazoa; phylum Chordata; class Chondrichthyes; order Chimaeriformes; family Chimaeridae; genus Hydrolagus; species Hydrolagus colliei. Next base: position 148,966,024 of record CM068742.1, read on the forward strand.
AGCAAGGATTATTATTACTATTATTAAGATGATCAAGTGCTACATCAAATGTAAGTCTAATTGGTGTTATTGAACACAATAAAGAATGTGGGAGGTGGGGGATGGGAGGAAGTGCGATTACACAAAGAACACAGATGAGCCTGGATGAAAGGCTGGGTTTGAATTGAGGGGTTTGAATTGAGGGGTTTGACTGCAGTAAGATTACAGGCATGCGCTGGGAGAAGTCTCGTTAACTTCTGTTTCATTGATTAGTTCTGCCTAAGGACACGTTGCCTATTCACAGGCATGGCATGTAATATTAATAATAATCCTTACGTTTGATGTAGTCATTTTGTTGTTATTGTTCTTACCCCTTTCATGTCAGGAGCAAAGTGCTTCACAGGATATATTTTAGAGACGAAGACGACAGCGAATTCGCTCAAAGCAATGACTCACAAACAACAACAACAACAAATTACATTTGTACAGCACTTTCACATCGGGAGGATGTCTCAAGGTGGTGGACGGTCAATGTTTAAGACACAATCTAAGGGTTGGGATAGGGGAGGGTGGAGGGAAAGGAAGGGATTTGGGGTGACCGATAGAACCGTCGAAGAGAAGGGTTTTGAGGTGGGAGAAGAAGGCTAGGGAGGGGGCGAGGCGGAAGGACTGTGGGATAGAATTCCAGAGGTTAGGGGCAGAGTGGCTGAAGGATGCTACAAAGGTTGGGTGGGGCGAGGCCGTGGAGGGCTTTGAAGGCAAGGGCCAGGATCTTGAATTGAATCCTCTGGGTGATGGGGAGCTAATGGAGTCAGGCGAGAATGGGAGAGATGGGTGTCACACAACTTGGAGCGGCAGAGGACTTAGGCCGCAGTGTTCTGGATTACCTGCAACCTATGGAGGGAGGACTTGTAAGGGCAGAAATGCATACCATTGGCATAGTCGAGTCTGGATGTGATAACGGCATGAATGAAGGTTTCAGCCGCCTGAGGGTTGAGGTAGTGGCAGAGTTCGGCAATGTTGCGGAGGTGAGAGAAGGCAGAGCGGGTCATGCCTTGGATGTGGGGGAGGAAAGACAGTTGAGGATCGAACAAGACATCTGGGTCATAGCTACAAAGTGAACGACCAATTTTTAGCTGGGAGGTTGCTAGGCAGGGGGAAACTCCCATCTATTTTCAAATTAGCACCGTGGGATCTTTAATGTCTGCCTAAACAGTGGAGTCCTGTAGCTCAGTGGTTAGCGTACTCACCTTGCAATCATGAGACCTGTACTCGAATCCAGGCAGAGCGAAACCTTCAGCAAGTTTCCTTACTGCACATGCCTAATAATAATCCCTCAAGAAAACAATAATAAATTGGCCATTTCAATCTACAACTGTTTGTGGGACACTGCTGTGAACACTTGGCTGCCACATTTAGCCCACAAAGTATATGGTCAATTCACTTCACACACAGTATATTCTATGAAGCACTTTGAGACGTCTAGAAGACATGAAAAGTGCTATATAAAATGCAAGGATTATTATATTATTATTAAACAGGCATCAAAGTCCTCGGTTTTAACATCTTATCTGAAGGATGGCGTCACACATCTGCGAGTGGTATTTCAGTGAGTGAGTAGTAAATGTGTGGAACAGACGATAGAAGCAGTAAGTGTTGATTCTTTCGAAAGAAAACTAGATAGATTTCTTTTAGGAAATAATATCTCAGGACACAGTATATAGTTTGAAACATGACATGTCATGCAACTGTAATGAAGGTGGAAGGCGAACTTGATGAACTTTTGTCTTCTTTTGTCAAGCAAATTCTTATGTTCTCAATGCAACGCACACCCGAAATTGCATTGGAATATCAGCCTAGCCTACAATAATAACCCTTGCATTTTGATATAGTGCTATTTACATCTTATCGACGTCACAAAGTGCTTCACAGAATATACCCTAAAGTGAATTGACAATACATTTGTGTTATGAGTTTAAAGTCCCAATGTGAGGTTTGAAGCCATAATCTTCTGACTCATAGGTGAGAGTGTTACTCACTGAGCCATGTTGATACCTACACCAGTGGAGGTGAAAGTAATTTGATGAGCACTTTCGTCTGCAGTGAGAAGTTAGGTTTAGTGGTTCAGGCCTGAGGCCAAATGGTTCCTTACTCAATAGAATATCATAGGTCAAACAGATTGGATGCCTATCATAAGGTAACATGTCGCTTAAACGCAATTGACTTCCAGTTCAAAAAGGGATAGCATCAGTGAACTTCTCTAGCCTTAACAACAACCACAACGAAATTACACTTCTGGAGCGCCTTTCATGTCGGGAGGAAGTCCCAAGGCACTGAGCAGTGTGGGACACTGCTGGGCACAATTGGCTGCAGCTTTTCACCCTCCAAATAATCAGTCAATTCACTTTACAGTATATTTTGTGAAGTGTTTTGAGACATCTCAATGATATGATGAGGCGCCATATCAAATGAAAGAGATCAAATGCTCAAACAGTGAATTTATTATAGATAGATAGATTGATAGATTGATAGATTGATAGATTGATTGATTGATTCCGGTGGGAGAGCCATTGTTTCTTGTTTTCATTCTGAGTCTATCCATCCCGTGGTCATACCATAGAATAACAATAATCCTTGCGTTTGAGCATTTGATCTCTTTATCCATATATCTCAGCTTAACTAAAGCAAGCCGTGCAATGAGGGTGTTAGATGCAATGTTCTACTCACCATTAGTAATTAATATTGACAGGCTAGTTTGATTCCCCTGTAGAACAGTGCAAGAAGCCTGCACTGTGACATATGGATGTTTTGGGAGGGGAGGCAGTATGAGCATTTGCTCTAGAGGTCAGAAGTCAGTGAATCAATGATCATTGAATAGGGAAGCTGTCAAAAGAGCAGTGTTCATGCTGCTGTTGTTACACGTCCGATTAGACATAAATAGATACGTAACTGGAGTCACTCGGGTGAATTGCATTCAAAAAACAAGATGTCATTTGCAAGCGTTATTAGGTGTCAGCCCGGTTCAGTTGGTTACACTCTTACCCACCTCTGAGTCACAAGGTTGTAGGTTCAAGCTTTGCAAAGGGACTTTCGAGTCTAAATTGACACTCGCAAGCCCAGGGCTCGGGGGAAGGGCTACATTGTTGGAGGTGCCATCCTTCCAATGAGATGTTAAAATTAGGTCCTGTCTTCCCATTCAGGTGGATTTTAAAGAACCCATGGCTCTACGTGAGAAGAGAAGTTTCTCTCTCCTGGTGTCCTGGCCAACAGTTCCCCTAAATAAAAATTGGCCACTCAGCCCACAACTGTTTGTGGGACATTTAAAACATTTCCACAATTCCACGATTTGTTACGATCTGAAATGCACTGCCTGAAAGGCTGGTGTAAGCAGATTGTATAATAACTTTCAAAAGAGAATTGGATATTTACTTGAAAAGGAAAAAATTGCAAGGGTATGGGGAAAGAGCGGGGGAGTGGGACAGATTTGGGTAGCTCTTTAAAAGACCAAGCACAGGCATGATGGGCTGAATGGCCTTCTCTGTACTGTAGGATTCTATGATTCTACAGATTCTGCGTCTCCGTAAATTTTCAGATGAAACCATTTGACAGGCGAAGACTAGGTGGAAGTTAAGGACTCCAAAGTGCAATTGCTGTAAAGACTGACATAGCTAATTGAGGTCGGCAGTCACTGGGGATCAGCCACAAATCAAATTCAGGATTAGAATAGGGTTACCTCAAATAGAGAAAGCCAAAGGATTATTCTGGGGGCAGTACAATTCAGTTCAATAGGTTACATTTATTTGGCACCTTTCACATCGGGAGGATGTCTCATAGCGGTTGATACCACTGGCTGGATACCTGAATGGGGGGGGGGGGGGGGGGCGGGGGAGGTGTTGAAGCCATGGGGAGGTGGGAAGAGGGAAGATTACCTATCAAAGTAGTAAATCTTGAACGAGATGAGGAGGGGGCATGGGTGGGTGGATTGTGGGGAGTTGACAAGTCCCTGTAATTCCACTCAGAGATCTTAATTGTCACCTAGCCTTACACTATAAAACCATTTAGAATTAAAAATGATGATCTCATTGTGGGCTGTGCATTGGGAAATTCCTAATTCTGATTTCTGAGGCAGTAAGCATTCCACTGTCATAAAAGTAATAAATTATAATCCTTCCATTTGAATAAGCGCCTTTTACATCAGGGAATGCCCCAAAGCATTTCACAACATTCATTGTAAAATGAAGTCAACATAGTTTTGTAGGCAAATGCAACAACAAATAATGGCAGTATCCACCCACTATTTGAATACAATGTGGAGGGAATGTTGCATTGTCAGAGGTATCGTCCTTGAGATGTCAGTTGAGATGTTAATAATAATTATAATATAATAATCCTTAAGTATAAATAGCACTTTCCACGTCTTATCGACGTCTCAAAGCGCTTCACTGAATACGACAATGTCCCAAGCTAGGGACCGGAGCAGTGGGGGAGGAGACGTGATTGGGCGACGGAAAGTAGGAAAATTGACTGTATATTTGTGGGCAAAATATTAAACTGTGGAATTCTGTGGGATTGTTCAGGTGAACGTTAAAGATCTTGTGGCACTATTTGAAAATCAAAGGGGATTTCTCCTGGGGATGTGGCCAACAATTCCCCAGATAAAACCAGCCATTTACTTTGTGGCTGTTAATGACCTCAGGGTCTGTATATTAAATAATCCAAATGGACTTGGCAGTCTTGTATTGCAGACACTTTTGGGTCTTTCAACATCGAGCAAATGTAAAGGATATAGAATGTCAACAGAGGAGATTCACTATAATAATAATCATCTTTGCATTTGATATAGCGCCTTATGATGTCTTCGATACGTCTCAAAGCGCTTCATAGAATATACTATAAAGTGAATGGATTGTGTATTTTGTGGGTGAGATGAGGCAGCCAATTGCGCACAACAGTGTCCCGCAAACAAGTCATGGATTGAGTGACCAATGTATTATTGTTATTATTTTTTGGAGATATCATTACCACCCGAAAGTGATCTGCCAATCGACTAAGCAGGTTTCTACTTACTGCTAGGTAAAATGAGGTGTGTGCAGTAAGGAAACTTGCCTAACGTTTCGCTCTGAAAGGAGCAATTCAAATGTAATTTTATCATTGTTGTTATTGCCTGGGAATCGAACCCAGGTCCCGTCACTTGTGTAGCAAGTGCTCTCTCTAACCATTGAGCTACAGGATTCCCAAGACAGAGAAAAAAACAGAGCGAGAGAGAGAAACAGAGAGAGAGAGAGAAAATAGAGAGGAAAAAACTCCTAACACTGTAGAAGGGATCTTCTGGTTGAGGCATATCAAGAACAATAAGAATCTCTGTTGGCAAGGTAAACATGAGGTGTGTGAAATAAGGAAACTCGCCCAAGATTTCACGCTGCCTCTGAATTGAGAACCTCGGGTTCTCTCGCTAGAGAGATACTGCCGCAGCCAGGATACACCAGGAGATACTGCCGCAGCCTGTTCCCAAGCCTGAACCCACTGTAAATGCTTTAGGCTGTTAATCATACCGATGCGGGTAGACACACCATTTGAGGATATGATATTCATTCGAATGAATGGCAGGACGTGTGTATAATAAAGGCGAGTTGTTGAAAGGTTATTTGGATGATAACTGTGCATTAACCACCAGCAAATCCCAGCAACCTGTTAATTTGGCATTTTCTGTGACTCAGGCGCTAACAGTAAGTGAAAACGTCAAATGAAGGTCACGTTTTGAAATATTCAGTTTAACCTGTTTAACCAGCCAAACATTAGGACCTGCCCTGTAAACGTTATCAAGCTATTATACTGAGCCAGCAAGAGACAATGTGCTTCAGGGCACTAACAACATTTTGGGATACTTTTCAGACTGGCTTCAACATGTTTCCTAGGGATAGTATATTGTTGGTTTACAGTGTGTAAAATAGGCTGGAGACAGGGAAGTAGACAGTTTGGTTTTGCCACGATTTGCCAACTTGGCTCATTGCAGCTCAGGACTATCCTCCTTGGGCAGGTCTCCTTTGGGCTGAGTTAGCTCCGGACTGAATGTCCAGCAACAGAAAATCGGAATCAAGTCTATCTTCTCCAAAGGTTCTAGGTCATTGGGTTCATGAGTCAGGATGTTCTGTGGTATTCCAAGGCATGTATTGATGATAGACCATCCAGCCTGGCTCGTCAGTTGAACTTAAAGGAGCAGAGCAGATACAAGAGCACAGATTTTTCTCTTGTTAACCCTGCAAGCCCAAATCCTAATTAGTGTGGTGGTCCTACCTGGATAAACAGAGGGAATCTTGCCAGACAGTGCTAGTGCTCTATGCAGTTGTAGCTGTTAGACTCTAGCAGTACCCAAACTCACATTCTGATGATCTCAAACCTTGGCTCTTACTGACCTGTGCCTAAAAATAGCTGAGATTAGGCAAGCATCCCTCTGGGGAGAAAGCATGGACACTCCAAACCACAGAGCAGCAACTTGCGTTAACATAGGATAAAGTATCAGACCACTTCACAAGTCAGTGTGAACTCTCCACATGGAAGGAAGAGGAGATTGCCTTAGGTGAGGTTGAAAATGTATTTTTTGGCAGAATTTAAAGACAGATAGATCCCTTCTTTCCCATGGGCAAATTTTAGGAAGATAATAATAATACTAATCCTGGTATTGAAAATATATAATAATCCTTGCATTTGATATAGCGCTTTCCACATTTTATCAACGTCCCAAAGCGCTTCACAGAATATACTGTAAAGTGAATTGACTGTATATATTTGTGGGTGAATCGCGGCAGCCAATTGCGCACAGCAGTGTCCTACACACAGTTGTGGATTGAAATAACCAATTTTATTATTGTGTTTTTTTGGAGGGATTATTATTAGGTGTAAATAGTACCTGTCACATCAGGAGGATGTCTCAAAAGGGCTTCACATGATGGTAGAGACTGTAGATGTTCCACAAACAGTCATATTCAAGTGACCTGTTTTGTTTGGAGGATTATTAGCCAGGTCACCGTCCAATTTGAACCCAAGACCTTCTGAGTCAGAGACGAGGGCGCTACCAACCAATCCAGGCCAACATTTCTTTTTCAATGGGCTGCCTCGAAACTGGGATACAATAAAGCTGTTTGTGCTAATCCTATCGAATTAAATCTTGAATTGTTTTGTTTCCATTCTACCCCAAAACTCTGGTACATTCTGCCTCGATCCCTTCACCTTTCACGCCTGAAGACCTTCCACAAACATGCCTATAGGCACCTCCCGCTTCCCCCTAGTTCAGCATCGTGCTCTGCCACTGTCAAGCGCTCTGAGACGCTACACTGGTGAGGGGTGCAATGTAAGTGCAAGATGTTGTTTTCCTTCATTTTTATCGAAGTTAAAAATCTACCTTTTTTGAAAATCACTTACCAGAGCTGCGAAGCAAGCAACCTTCCATTAGTAATAATAATAATAATAATCCTTGCATTTGATATAGCTCTTTTCATGTCTTCCAGACATCTCAAAGCATTTCACAGAATATACTGTAAAGTGAATTGACTGTATATATGTGGGTGAAACGCAGCAGCCGATTGTGCACAGCAGTGTCCCACAAACAGTCGTCAATGTTTCCCAGCTGCAGAGTTTCCCCTGTGGCTCTGTCCCTCACTTGCTCACTCTCTTGCTGTTTTTAACCCAAGGCACAACCTAACAGACATGCTCCGGTCAGCGAAGTCCCAAAGTCCCTGCTTCCAGTGCGAGTGACCTCTAAAAACACTTCATGTATTTCCATAAAGAACTATAAGAGCTTTGGATATAAGGTCGGCTGACGTTTTGCTAGCTATTCAGTGTGGGACATTGAAATTCATTGCACCGCGATACACATTTGAATTCAGCAGGGAGCGAATCCGGAGATATTTTGTGCAATGGAAATGCACTGTTGACAGGCAGACAGGTGCAGGGGAGAACCATTAAGTTGCTATTGTAAGGCTTTCTGAACAGCTGTGGCCGAGCAGATTGAAGAGTGTGTCAGGGTATAATTTAATTTCGGCCCAATTATTGGTGGTGAAATTCCACCTGGGTCTATATTTACTCTATTTATGCAGCTTTTTGTAGCGTCCAGAATTTGGCAAATTGTTGAATTGAGCTTCAGCTTTGTTGTCAGTCACCTGCAAGTTCTTGAAAGAAATGTACAAAAACATAGGCATTGTGTGTCAGGCATTGAGTGGCGGCTCAGTTTATAGCATTCTCAACTCTAAAGTGAGAAGGATGCAGGTTCAAGTCCCAGCATTGGAACATTGGACTCACATGGTCTCAGCTGACATTCCAGTGCAACACTGGGGAGCAGTGCATTGTTGAAGGCACCGTCCTTTGGTTGAAATGTTAAATTGAGGCCCAGTCTGCCTGTTCAGGTGGGCGTCAAAAGTCCCATGGCACTATTCTAAAAGAGAAAGGAGTTTCTCCCAGTGTCTTGGCTCATAATCCCTCAAACAGATTGGTTATTCATTTTGTGGCTAGTTCTGGGACCTTGGTGTGTGCAAAATTGCCTCCCGACATGAAAGGCGCTTTATAGATGTATTTTTGTTGTTGCTGTTGTTTGCCTTGTTGGCCTTCAAAATACACAGCTACTACTACACTTCACAAAAAATCCTGCGAAGCGCTTCAAAACCTTGCCCATTTTTCTCCCCACCCCGCCCACCCTGGCATCATATGAAATGTAAGTAATTTATTAAAAAACCAAGGCTATAATTATGATCCAGACCAATTCTGGACTCTCTAAAATGCTGCCTAATGATGTCCTCCTGACATGAAAGGCACCATACAAGTTTCATTTGTTGTTGTTGTTCAGGTGGGCGTCAAAAGTCCCAATATTTCCCTGTAAGATGCTCACAAAGCCTCACTGGTAATTGGATGCAATTGTTTCGGTCCATAGCTTAATGGTTTCTTTTAGAATCAACGCAGTAAAAGTTAGGGAACATTTGATAGCTACCAGCAGGTGGTGCACACTCTTCTCCAGGCAACTGGAATCATCGCCTTCCGCATTGCCCGACATCATTTAAATTCAGTCGAGCAATTTTTGAAATATATTTGTAGTTGCTGGGGCAACTTGTAATTGTTCTTTTCAGATATATATATATGGAATATCTTCTGAGTATATATAAATATGTATGAAATGTCTTCTGAGGTTTAATCAACCAAAGAGGAGTGAAATCCGCACTCTCCCTGTCCCTGAAATAGCTTTTCAATGATCTTGATGCTTGTCCCAGACCTAAGCATTTATCCCAATGTGGAATGCTGTAGAGCTCAGTGGTTGGAGCACTCACCTGACAAGTCAGCCACTGTGCCCTGAAACTATGGAACTCCCTCCCTCCCTCCCTCAACCCGTTTGCCTATCCCCCTCCTTCCCCATCTTCAGGTCGCACCTGAAGACCTTCCTCTTTTACTGTGCCTACGGTCACATTCCTCCTTGCCGTAGCTCTGCCTCGGGTTCTGCCATGTCAAGCGCCTTGAGGCACCACCCAGCATGGAGGAAGCTATATAAATGCAAGCTGTTGTTGTTGTCTTTCTTTGGTGTTGATAGACCTGGGTTTGATTCCTAGCAGGGCAAAACATGGACAAATGTTATAACTCCAAACACCTAATAATAATAATCCTTGCATTTGATAATAATCCCTCAAGAGTAATTTGATCACTTATAAATGAAATTAGGTTGGAAGATCACCCATGACCTTATTGAATGGCAGGGGAGGCTAGAGGGGCCAAATGGCCTACTCCTGCTCCTATTTCTTATGTTCTTACTTAATTCACGACTGTTTGAGAATACTGCAGTGTGCAATTGGCTGCCGTGTTTCGCCCACAAATTCACTTTACGGTATATTCTGTGAAGCGCTTTAAGAAGTCTCAAAGACATGAATAGTGCTATATCAAATGTAGGGATTATTATTCTTTATGTCTTTTGTAATACTGTTAACAATAATAATAGAAACAATCTGTAAAAAGCTTTGAGATGTCCTTGTGACTTGAAAGATGCTATATGAATGTAAAATTGTTGTTATAATAATATTGTTGTTACGGTACTTATTACCAACTCTTGTACCCCACTCCGCTGCCTGCCCTCCCACTTCGCTAAGTTAGCACAAGTCTCCTCTGTGTCCATTGAAGCCTCTGTTAATCCAATTGATGGCTGCACCTTTCGTTATTTATGCGCTTAATCTCTGGAAAATCCTGCCACACTCCTCTTAATCTTTAAATTCCACCTGAATATCTCTTCGAGCACATGTATGGACAACTCCCACTCCCTCTATTCCCTTGCTCAGTATTCAACCCTTACCTCAGGGTCGTACCACATAAAAACCCTACAACCCCTACCAAAGTGGAGCTAACCAAGATGCTATCCTATGTGAAGGCTGCTCTGTAAATGCAAGTAGTTCTTTTTGTTGTTATAAAATTTAAATGTCTCAATGCACTTCACTGGTAATTGCACTCAAGTGCAGTCACTACGTATTTGTAAGTAAACACATCAGTTGATTTGCGCACAGCAAGGCTCCATTAATAGTCATATAGTGGATGACCAATTTATCTGGAGAATGATTAACCAGGATATTTAATGTCCATCTGAACAAACAGATGGGGTCTTTGTTTCATTGGTTTAATGTCTTATCTGAAAGACAGTATCTCCGACAATGCAATGCTCTCTCACAACTGCCTTACAGCATTCATTCTAGACGATGTATTTACTCCCAACAAGGGCTTGAACGGGTAATTGCAAATCTGCACATTGCAATCTCCCACAAACAGCCAGGAAGTGAACAAACAATTATACCATGGGATTGTTTGCCAGTACACTTATTTTCTTACTCTTTTCAAGTAGTTTAACATCTACCTGAACAGACAGATGAGAACCTTGGCTTCACATCTCATCCGAAAGACAGACAGATCAAAAGAAAGCGATCAGCAAGACTTTGAACACCATGAAGCAAAAGATACAGAACATAATTTAATTCTTGAGATTTTCATTTAACTACCCTGTATATTCAAATGGAAATGGAACTAAGCACTCACCTTACAAGTGTGAGACCTGTGTTCGAATCCAGGCAGTGCGAAATCTTGCGCAAGTTTCCTTACTCCACAAGCCTAATAATAATCCATTAAAAAAACTGTACTAAATTGGTCATTTCAATCCACAACTGTTTGTGAGACACTACTGTGTGCAATTGGCTGCCACGTATCGCAGTCAATGTACAGGCAATTCACAGTATATTAGAACATAAGAACATAAGAATTAGGAGCAGGAGTAGGCCATTCGGCCCTTCGAGCCTGCTCTGCCATTCAATAAGATCATGTCTGATCTTCTCACCTAACTCTGATTACCTGCCCTATCCCCATATGCCCTAACCCTTCTATTCTGTGAAGTGTTTTGAGATGCCTGCATTTTGGGGTGAGGACTACGGTGGGACAGTGACCAGATGGTGTCCACCTCCATTTAACTTTCAACTTTGGAAAAAACCCAAACCCAACTACTGTATCCTGTTTATTCCTGTCATCTGATTCAGGAAGGCATGAGGAAATCAGTGCCAATCCACTTGATGGCCTTGGCTTTGAACTATGTTCAACAGATCATATTTTAATAACTTCAGACCAAATTGGCTACTATCTGCCTGACTCCCAACTGTGACCAGCATTTGATTTGGAGCCAGTGGAGGGGTATAATTTACTGGATGTTCTACCTTACATGTAAAACAGGGCAGAGGAGAACATCGTAATCCTTCACTATCAACACATCATTCTTTCCCGTTTAATTTTCATTTAATGTCAGTTGGCATCACTATCATTCCCGAGTCAGATGTTTGTGGGTTCAAGCTCCATGTCAGGACTTTTAACTCACTCAGTCTAGGCTGAGGCACCAATGCATTGTTAGGGAAAGTGTTACATTGTCACCGGTGCAGGCCAATAGATAAGACATTAAACCAAGGTACTGTTTGTGCCTGTTCGGGTTGCCTGTTAAAGATCGCAGGGCACTACTCGACATGAGAAGAGAGTTTCTCCCGGTACCTTAGCCAACAACCCCCCACACGTAATATTTATCACTCATTTCATGGCTGTTTGTGGGGCATTGCTGTACACAAATTGGCTGCTGAGTTTGCCTTCAAAATATACAGTCACACTTCACAGGAACTCCAACGAAGTGCTTTGAGACGTTTCAACAATGTGACGAGGCGCTATATCAAAGGCAAGGTTTATTATTAACACTTGTACACATTATTGTCGGGATTAGGAGTTGGGGGTGGTTTACAGTTTATGCCACCAATTCAGTGGCCAAGATAATGTAATAAAAATAATAATCCTTGCACTTTTCACACAAACAGTCATGAATTGAATGATGTAATTCCTTTTTGGCGGGTTTATTACTCACAGAAAGAAATCCGCCAATTGGCTAACAACCAAGTTCCTACTTGTGGAGTGTGGAAACTTGACAATGATGTTGCCCCATTTAGGAATTGAACCCAGGTCTGCTCACAAATCAGGCGAGTGCTCTAATCACTGCGCTACAGCACTCAAGATAACAATGTTGAGGGAACAGTGGAACCACTCTGTTTTCGCTGAACAATCTCCATCACAAACGCCAGCCTTAAAGCGATGGCTACAGAACATTGGTTACTGAGCAGCAAGGCATCCCTTAGCAACCGCCCAGCCTGCCACCCAATGACAAGCTGAAGGCAGAAGACCTAATGCCTCTGCCCACGGTGTGTGAGCGAATCAATATTCTTAGCAGCTCAATCTGAATTAAGACACAAAACTGATCCTCATTATCCTGTTTTGATATTGACGTCCTAACAGTTCTGGACTTTTGGATCGATCCCTTCTAATGGAGCTGAGCCACTGTGACAATTACTGAACGTCCCACCTCACCTGCTAACAGGGGAGCGAAGAAGCTCTCAGTTCTATTAGTGTTTGTTCCCCTAAAGCATATATTTATCTTCATATATTATTTATATAAGTGGTATAACTGATTTCGCCCACAAAATACACAATCAAATCACTTTGCAGTATATTCTGTGAAGCTCTTTGAGACGTCTCAAAGGTGTGATAACAACAACAACAACAACAACTTGGATTTATATAGCCCCCTCCACATCGAAAGGCGTCTCAGAGCATTATATCAAATGCAAGGATTATTACTATAACCGCAACACAAACCCAATAGCCCCCCACTCCACCCCCAAAATAGGAGTGGAGTCCAGTAGCCGTATTGGTTAGAGCACTCGCCTTGCATGTGAGAAGACTCGGGTTTGATTTCCAGGTGAGGTGAAACCTTGTCGGATCACTTTCCGACGACTGTTTGTTATGCACAATTGGTTGCTGAGTTTTGCGCCTCAATTGCATGATAAGGCACCATATCAAATACAAAGATTATTATTATTTTTCTTCATTTACAGTACTGTTTATAATCATAAAGCAAACCCAACAATTCCCACCTGACCTATATAAAGTGAACTATTCATTTTATGGCTGTTTGTGTGTTGTGACTGTTCGCAACTGGCTGCTGCATTCACTTACAAAATGCAGTTACTACACTTCACAGTAGAAAAAAAGCATCTGAGACTTCTTGACAACATGTTAAGGGACTAATGACATACAACATTGCCAGGCTCCGCAACTATCTTACCCCCCGCGCTGCCAAAACACTCGTGCATGCATACATCACCTCACGGCTGGACTACGGAAACTCTCTCCTCGTCGGCCTCCCAGTTCCTCCATTCACAGGCTGCAGGTCATCCAAAACTCTGCAGCCCATGTACTATCCCGCACCCGCCTCCGGACCACATAACCTCCACCCTCGCCCGTCTCCACTGGCTCCCCATCCTCCAGAGGATCGAGTTCAAGATCCTCGTCCTCACATACAAGGCCTTACACGGCCTTGCCCCGCCCTATTTAACCGATCTACTCTCCCCATACATGCCCACCCGGACCCTCCGTTCAACAGGACTTGGCCTGCTCCAAGCCCCCCGCCCGAACCGCCCCACCATCAGAGGCCGGGCCTTCAGTTTCTCCGCTCCCACCCTATGGAATGCCATCCCTCAATCCCTCCGTTACGTTTCTTCCCTTTCCTCTTTCAAGGCCGGTTTGAAGACTTTCCTCTTCGATCGTGCCTTTTGTTCCACCCCAAACTCTTCTACCTCCCCTTCGTGTTTCACCCCTTCCCAAACACTCCCCTCTCAGCTCGGGTCACACGCCTCCTGTGCAGCGCCTTGGGACGTCCTCCCGATGTGAAAGGCACTCTATAAATGTAATTTGTTGTTGTTGTTGTTGTAGCAACAAAATTATATTTGTATAGTGTCTTTAACATCAGGAGGATGTGATAAGTCGCTGGACAGTTAATGTTTCAGGTCTGAGCTGGAGGTTGGGATCGGGGAGCGTGGAGGTCAGTCGGGGAGGAGGGTCTTGAGGTGGGTCTCGAAGGAGGAAAGGGAGGGAGGCGAAGGTGGAGGGACTGTGGGATGGTGTTTCCAGCGGGGAAGAGTGGCCAAAGACCAGTCCACCAATGGTAGCGTGGGCGAGATGGGGAATGTGAAGCCAGCCAGAGCCTGCTGTGCAGAGGTAGTGTGTAGGTTGGTAGGGTGTTAGGAGGTCGCAGCAGTAGGGTGGGGCAAGGCCATGAAGGACTTTGAAAGTGAATACCAGGATCTTGAACTGTATCCTTTGTGTGATGGGAAGCCAGTGGAGTTGGGTGAGGATAGGAATGATAAGGTCGTGGAGCCTGATGTGGGAGAGGACATGGGCTGCAGAGTTCTGGATGATCTACAGCCTACGGAGGGAGGACTTAGGGAGGCTGACAAGCAAGAAGTTTGGATGTTATGAATGCATGTAGGACGGTCTTGGCAACCTGCTAACCTGATCGCAGGCAGTATACTGCAGTATTATGTAAAACCTAGGGTTTAATTGGAAAGGTTGCGATATTTGCTAAGGGAGTCAGTGTTCTTATGTTGCTCTGGAGGAATACTTTACTGTAGTGGACAGAAAGCCAAAACTGAATAATCAGCCTATCATTTTTATGGCACTTCTAATGCCCAAATGAATCAAAACACTTCATATTTGCTGCCAAATATAGTGACTGTGTTTGCCGGTGAATGTGGCAGATATTTGGCAGGTGGCAATGTCTCACAAACAGCCATGAAGTGAATGAACAATTTTTAACTGGGGAGAAGGTTGGCCAGGACAGGAGACAGTTAGAAGGGGAGGGAGAGAGTTGGGAGTGCAGCAGAAGCCACGGTCGAAGAGGAGGGTCTTGACACTGGCCTTGAAGGAGTTGATGGAAAAAGTGAGGCGAACGGACTGTGGGATGGCGGTCCAGAATGTGGGGGCAGAGAGGCTGACCAACAATAACAACAAAACTACATTTGTATAGCACCTATCACATCGGGAGGACACCCCAAGGTGCAGAACAGTCAATGTTTCAGGCTCAAGCTGGGGTCGGGATTGGAAAGGATGGAGGGGGAGGAGGGGATTTGGGGACCGTCAATGAGGAGGAACTTGAGGCGAGAATTGAAGGAGGTTAGAGAGGGGACAAGGCAGAGGGACTGCGGGATGGACTCCCAGCCTGCCCCTAAAACTCACTGAACCTGTGCGCAACCTTGGCATCAGGTTCCACCCCCAACTGTCCTTCCTCCCCCACATCCGGTCCGTCACCAGCACTGCCTTCTACCAACTCCGACGGATCACCTCACCTTAAATACCTCACCTTAAAAGCCGCCGAAACCTTGGTCCACGCCTTTGTCACCTCTCGGCTGGACTATTGCAACGCCCTCCACGCCGGTCTCCCCTCCACCACAATCCACAAAATCCAGCTTATCCAGAACTCTGCCGCCCGCATACTCACCCGCTCTAAGCTTCGCTCCCCCATTACCCCAGTCCTTGCCAGACTTCACTGGCTCCCTATCCCAGAGAGGATCGACTTCAAGATCCTCACCCTTGTTTTCAAATCCGTCCACTCCTCTGCACCCCTCTACCTCTCTGATCTTCTCTCCCCACAACCCAGCACCCGCTGCCTTCGTTCCTCTGGGTCTGGCCTCCTCCATGTCCCCCGAGTCCTCCGCTCCACCTCGGCGGCTGTGCCTTTAGCCACTACGCCCCGAGGCTCTGGAACTCCCTTCCTCACTCGCTTCACCTGCCCCCTCTCTTCCCAGTTTCAGGTCACAGCTGAAGACCTTTCTCTTCGACCGAGCCTTTGGTCACCTTCCTGCCCCTGCTCCTGGCTCGGTCCCGGGATCCGCTACTGTGAAGCGCTCTGAGACGCCTTCTGGCGTGGAGGGTGCTATATAAATCGAAGTTGTTGTTGTTGTTGTTGATTTCCAGAGGTTAGGGGCAGAGTGGCTAAAGGCTCGGCCGCTGATGGTGGGGCAGGTGGGTCGGGCGACAAGGAGCAAGCTGGAGCCTGTTGAATGGAGGGAGTTGACAGGTTAGTAGGGGTTACGAGGTCGCAGAGGTAGAGTGAGGCAAGGCCATGGAGGCCAATTCCATCCTGCTTTTTTACACCCCTCACCACTACCTTCTTCCCCAGTACAACCCCACTTTGAGACGTCCTCCCGACATATAAGCCACTATGCTTTAGGTTCAGGTTATTGATGCACACTGCAGAGCATTCTCTGTGTAGCAACTTATGAACTGTCTTAATTCCCAGCTCAGAGACTCAAGGGTCAATTCCTCAGTGACACGGTGACTGACGCACACAGACACCATCCAAGCGCTTTGGAGGCTGCCACCAAAGTTCACACCAATTAATGTTCCATTTCACGGTAGCTTTACACGTGAATGTGCTGGGAGCTGGGTTGAGACTTCTTAAGGCCATTTCCATCATAGCCCATTATTTTAAGACATCACGCAGAGAGAGGGAGAGAAAGAGAGAGAGAGTGATAGAGAGAGAGGAGATAATCAGCTCCCTTTAAATCTGGATCTGATTCAAAATCCACATGTGGCTCGTTTTCTGTGCTATCTCTGAATCCCTATTTCCAAGTGTGCATGCCACACACAGGCATGTATACACGCAGGTATGTATACACACACACATATATAAACATAGAGAGAAAGATACACGCACAATCATTCCAATGGGACTCAAGTCTGTGTGCATTCTCTCTGCAGCTGCTGTGTTCACCTACAAAATACACAGTCACTGACACTTTGAAGTAAAACCCTGTGAAAGAGCTTTGAGATTTCTCAATGACGTGATAAGGCGCCAGTCACATTGCAATGCAAGGATTACTTTACTTGCTGGCATAGGGGATTTGCTGTGAATGCAGAGTCATCAAGAATTTTTCGGATACAGTATATATATATATATATATATATATATATATATATATATATACCGGTATGTATTATATAAAGCAGTGCTCAAAATAACTTATTTTTCCTGACGTAACACCAATTGAAAGGCGAGATGTGGCAGAGGATTTTGATCACCGGCTTTTCACAACTTCAACCTGTTGAAGTCAGATAGCCTGGCAAGCTGGTCACACAGAACCCAAATTCATCCATAGGCGAACACCAATGGAGAGGGTTTGTGCCTGTGGGAGGGGAGCCCAGCAATGGAAGGGCAGGTGAGGAGAATTTGCCTACTTTGCAAGTTCAAGTTTAGTCACTTGGCCGGAACCATCTTTGGATGTTTATTCACTGTTTGGGGATAAAGGAATAAAAATAATAATCCCTGCGTTTGATACAATGCCTTTCACATCAGGGCATGTCTCAAAAGCGCTTCACAGGATTGACTGTTAAAAAGTATAGTGACTGGGTATTTTTACATGATCTAAATTGACATTCCAATGCAGTGCAGTTGCATTGTTAGAGATGCTGTTCTTTGGATGAGACATTAAACCGAAGTCCCTTCTGCCTCTTCAGGTGGGTATTAAGGATCCCAAGGCACTATTTGAAAGAGAAGGGAGTTTCCATCTCTTAGTGTCTTGGACAACAACCCCCCACAAATAAAATGGGTGATTCACTCCTTGACTGTTTGTGGGAAACTGCTGTGCACAACTGGCCAGCGCGCAATTTTGTTGTTGTTGTTGACTGCTGCGTTTTGTCCCCCAAAACACAGTCAATCCACTTTACAGTACATCCTGTGAAGCACTTTGAGACATCTCAACAACCTGATATGGCGCTATATCAAATGTAAGGATTTTATTTGGAGAATTTATTGGCTGGGGCACCAGGAGAGAGAAGCTCCCTTCTTTTTTCGAAATTGTCATGGGAATCTTTAATGTCCATCTAAACAGGTGGATGGGACCTCAGTTTAATGTGAAACTTACTGTGGAAGATGGGTAGGTAAAGGGGATGAGGAGAAGGGGTCAGCGGGAGAAAGAGATGAGAACTGAAGCTTCCGTCGTGTAAATACCGATTCCTGATAGCAACTCAGAGATAGCAAGTGGCAAGAACATTTATTATCTAACCCCAAATTAATCAGTGCAAGATCGAAACCAGTTATTTATTAGTGGAGCAGTAGTGGAGTAAAGCCATTAACAGCTAAACTGTGATTTTCCAAAATAAGCAAATTGATGTTATTTTTTACCACTTTATTGTGGTTCCATTGATTCAGCGGTGATGCATAAAATTAACACTGGGTTTTTCAGGTAGGGATTAATCTATCGGTGGCAGGCCAGCTCATTACGGGAGAACACTGCTAATTTGTTTTTGTTTATTCTGCAATGTAATGTAACAGTCCTTAAACTCAATAATAACTCTATTACTGCAAATCACTAAACAAACTGCCTGGGCCACAAATCTCAGCGGCTCCTAATTAAACCGACCTCTCATCCTTTAATTAAGCAATCTTTTTGGGGGTTTGAGAGGCTTAATACGGTTGCTGGGGTCGACATCGTTGGTTTAATTGCCTGCAGTGCTTTCTGGGATGCTGCCTCTTGTCATGCAAAGCTTTTAACTGTGTTTACACTAATTTGTTCTTTCCATTACCTTCTGTACCCTTGATATCTGCCAGTAGACTGGATGTGCCTCAGTCATTGAGCAACATTGCAGGCTGATCAAGAGTACACATTACTGAATGCAAAGCAATTCGGGGCAAGGCTCTTATCTGTCAACTGATTTACTTATAATCTTACGTTTGCTATAGTGTCTGATCATGGCATTGAGGATTTGCTGTGAAGCGTAGTGACTGTGTATTTTTTGTGGAGTGGAATGCGGTGGCCAATTTGTGCACTGCATGTCCTACAAACAGGGAGCCACTTGAGTAGAGTCCAGCAGAGTGAGGGGGGATCTGGGTGAGTTGGAACAGAGTGAGAAATTGATGTTATCCTTACATTTTTGATACAGTGCTTTTCACGTCTTCTAGACATCTTAAAGTGCTTCACAGAATATACTGTAAAGTGAATTGACTGAATATATATATATATATATGGGCGAAACGTGGCTGATAATTGCGCACAGCAGTGTCCCACAAACAGTCATGGATTGAAATGATCAATTTTTATTATTGTTTTTTTTTGAGGGATTGTTTTTAAGCATATGGAGTAAGGAAACATGCCCAAGGTTTCGCCCTGACCTGCCTGGATTTGAACACAAGTCTCATGCTTTTAAGGCGAATGCTCTAACCACTGAGCTACAGGACTCCACATTTAAATAAAGCATTAAATGACTCACAAAGTGTGTATGTTAATAAAATAATTCCACAGTACAGTTGAGAACAAAGTTTTTTAAAAAACACGTTGTACTGTATTTTGCATACAAATACCTGTACTACTAATCCAGGCAGGTCAGGGCGACACCTTGGGCAAGTTTCCTTACTCCACACGCCTGATAATAATCCCTCCAAAAAAAACACAATAATAAAATTGGTTCTTTCAATCCTCAACTGTTTGTGGGACACTGCTGTGCACAATTGGCTGCCGCGTTTCGCCCACAAATACACAGTGTATTCACTTTACAGTAGATTCTGTGAAGCGCTTTGAGATGTCTAGAAGACGTGAAAAGTGCTATATCAAATGCAAGGATTATTATCATTACTTTATAATATATCCTGTGAAGGGGTTTGAGACAACTTCTGTTGTGAAAGTCGTGAGATCAAATTACAGGAATTGTTATATTATTCTAAGTTTGTCTCAGTCGAAGGTTCAATGATTATTGGACTTAAAGTCAGTGCAGTTGGTCATGTGTGATTAGAATGAGAATACCCACCAATGGCCAACATCATCAAAGATGCTACATGTAATGTAACATCAAGGGGACTTTCAGCCCATATGTGGGAACTTTGAACTTCCAGTCTAGATAAACAGTACAGAGGAGAGCTGCATTGTATCCTTTGGACGAGGCATTAAAGCGAGGTCCGATCTGACCATTTCAGGTAAAAATCCTATGGCATTATTTGAAAAGAAACTGGAGGTTCTCTCTCCCAGTGCCATGGCTAACAATCCCTGCAAACAAAATTGGTGACTTGTTCCATGGCTGTTGGTGGGATGCTGCTGTGTGCAATTTGGCAGCTGCGTTTTGCCCACAAAACACACATTAACTGCACTTTACAGTATATCAATGTAATGCTTTGGAGACCTGCCCTAACGTGAAAGGCAGGGTACAGTATGTAGGGATTATTATTACTATTTTCCAAGATGTCACCCATCAGATAAGTCTTCAAATTGAGGTGCTGTCTCCTTGCTCAGACAGAAGTTAAAGATCCCGTGGGTTAATCAGAAAAGTGAAAGGAGTTTCTCTCGGTGACTCGGCCAGCAATCTAACAGATATTTGGGGTTGATCTCTTTATGTCTGTTCGTGGGACCTCAGTGTGTGCAAGTTGTCTACCGAAACTGACAGCAATTACCAGTGATATGCTTTGAGATGTTTTGACATGATGCAGGCCATATCAAACATAAGGATTATTTTTACTTTCGTTAAGCACTTAGCTGACAAAACCATTCGTAGAATTGCCTGGAGATAAGCCACACTGGCGAGCCTTTAGGAGTGGGAGAAGGGTGGTGAGAATTTGCAAGAGTTGTTAAACAACTGAATTTCTCTTGGCAGCTTTGGGGCAGCTAGGAAATAGTTTTTTGTGAATTTAAAGTGAAACTGAGAAGCGCTCAGTTCTGTAGTTGTTTAAAAAAAGGAGCAGTTACACTGTTAGGGGTATACTATAGACCACCAGATAGTGGGAAGGAGATAGAAGAGGAGATCTGAAAGCAGATTTCGGAAAGATGCAAAGCCGATAGAGTAGTGATAATGGGAGACTTTAATTATTCCAATATCGACTGGCAGAATAGTAGTGTAAAGGGGAAGGATGGAGAAGAATTCCTGAAATGTGTGCAGGACAACTTTCTTGATCAGTATGTTTTCAGTCCAATAAGGAAGGAAGCAGTGCTGGATATAGTTTGGGGGAATGAGGTGGGGCAAGTACAACAGGTTTCTGTAGGTGAGCACCCAAGAAATACTGATCACAATATAATTAGATTCAGAGTAATTATGGAATGGGATAAGGAACACTCAAAGGTGAAGACACTCAACTGGAAGAAGGCTAACTTGAGTTAAAATGGGACCGAGTCGAGGTGGACGGAAAGAACGGTTGGCAGGTAAAACAGCTAATGAGCAGTGGGCAGTCTTCAAGGAAGAGATAGTTCGGGCATGTCAAAAACATTCCAACAAAGATAAAATGTAGACCATCCAAACCTCCCAGGATGACTAGGGCAATTGGGGTTAAAATAAAGCAAAAAAAGGAGGCTTATGTCAGGCCCAAGATACAAAGGTCAATCAAGCAGAATATAGGAATATAGGAATTTGTATTCTGTATTTTGTGTTTTGTTTAGAATATAGGAAGAGCAGGAGAGAACTGAAAAAGGAAATTAGAGGGGCAAAAAGACTGTATGAGAAACAATTAGCAGGTAACATTAAAGGAAACCCTAAGGTATTTTACAAACATATTAAGAGTAAAAGATTGGTCAAGGGTAAGGTGGGGCCAAATTGGGGGCCAAGGAGGAAATCTTATTGTGGAGGCAGAGGGCATGGCTGATGTACTGAATGTTGTACTTTGCCTCTGTCTTCACAAGAGAACAGGATGCAGTCAATGCTACAGTATTGGAGGAGAGGGTAGAAGAAATGGACAGGATTAGTATAAACAGAGAAGAAGAACTTAAAAGGTTGATGGTGCTCAAGGTAGATAAGTCACCTGGTCTGGATGGGATGCATCCTAGGTTATTAAGGGAAGTACGGGAGCAATTACAGGCCAGTCAGTCTAATGTCAGTAGTGGGCAAACTTCTAGAGTCTATAATCAGGGACAAGATACATCTTCACTTAAAAAGATTTAGGCTAATAAAGGACAGTCAGCATGGATTTGTTTAAGGCAAATCTTGCCTTACAAATCTGCTAGAATTTTTCAATGAGGTAATGGAATGGGTGGATGAGGGCAGCGCAGTTGATGTAATTTTCATGGACTTTCAAAAGGCATTTGACAAAGTGCCGTATGAGAGACTTATTAAGAAAGTAGAGGCCCACAGCGTTAAAGGGACAGTGGCAGCATGGATCCACAACTGGCTGCGAGACAGAAAGCGGAGAGTTGTGATGAGCGGCTGCTTTTCAGACTGGAGGGAAGTATGCAGTGGTGTCCCCCGGGGATCAGTATTGGGACCACTGCTCTTTTCAATATATATTAACGATCTGGACTTGGGTGTAGGGAGCACAGTTTCCAAGTTTGCAGATGATACTAAGTTAGGGAGAATAGTAAATAGTGAGGAGGATAGTAACCATCTGCAAGAAGGTATAGATAAAATGGTAAAGTGGGCAGACACATGGCAAATGAAGTTTAGTGCAGAGAAGTGCGAGGTGATACATTTTGGGAGAAGAAATTAGGGGGGGCAATATAGGCTAGATAATACAATTTTAAGGGGTGTGAGGGAACAGAGAGATCTGGGGATTTATGTTAGCGACTCTTTGAAGGTGGCAGGACAGGTAGACAAAGCTGTTAAGAAGGCATATGGGATACTAGGCTTTATAAATAGGGGTATAGACTACAAAAGTCAGGAAATGCTGACTAACCTCTATAAAACTTTGGTTAGGCCTCAGCTGGAGTACTGTGTCCAATTCTGGTCACCACACTGTAGAAAGGATGTTAAAGCATTGGAAAGGGGGCAGAGAAGGTTTACTAGAGTGGTATCAGGATTGAGGGACTTCAGTTATGGGGAAAAGCTAGATAGGCATTATTCTCTTTGGAACAGAGAAGGTTGAGAGGAGACCTAATAAGGGTTTATAAAATCATGAGGGGATTCGAAAGGGTGAATAGAGAGGAACTGTTTCCACTGATGGGTGAATCTGTGACTCATGGTCACAGATTTAAAATAGTTTCAAAACGAAGCAGAGGGGAGCTGAGGAGAAATTGTTTCACTCAGCGGGTTGTGTGAATCTGGAATACATTGCCTGAAAAGGTGGTGGAGGCCGATTCGATAACAGCTTTTGAAAGAGAATTGGATCTTTATTTAGGGAGAACAGGTCTGTTACATTATGGGGAGAGAGCTGGGCAGTGAGATTGAGTTGCTCTTTTCAAAGAGCCGGCACAGACTAGATGGGCCGAATGGTCTCCTTTTGTGCCGTAAATTCTATGATTCTATGATTCTATGATATCTCTCTGGTTAGAATTGAAAAAAATGACATGTATTGCAGTAAATTCCCTGTACATGAAACAAAATTTGCTCACTCAATCCATGACCGTTTGTGGGACACTGCTGTGCGCAATTGGCTGCCACATTTCGCCCACAAAATATATAGTCCATTCATTTAACAATATGCAGTATACTGTGAAGTGCTTTGAGAAGTCTCAACAATGTCAGGAGGTGCTATATCAAATGCAAAGATGATTGTTATTACAGTATAATGATGATAATACATCAACCACAATAGACCTGTATCATCTTCGAATGATTTAGTAATGCTCAGCTCCATGATGTGCTATTGCAATGCAAATTAAAGGATGAAGGCATAATTAGTGGTAAGAATCACGCTCTACCAAAGTGCCTCGCCTTTTGCCACAGAGGAATTACACTGAAGTTGACAATAATAAGTGGAGTCCTGCAGCTTTGTGGTTAGAACATTCGCCTTACAAGCGTGAGACCTGTATTTCGAATCCAGGCAGGTTAGGGCGAAACCTTGCGCAAGTTTCCTTGCTCCACACACCTAATAATAATCCCTCAAAAAAAAACAAGAATAAAATTGGTCATTTCAATCCACATGGGACACTGTTGTGCGTAATTGGCTGCCGATTTCGTCCACAAATATACAGTCAATTCACTTTACGGTATATTTTGTGAAGCACTTTGAGACGAGTGGAAGATGTGAAAAGCACTATATCAAATGCAAGGATCATTATTATTATTATTATTTGGTAGGCTTGGGATATAGTTTTGCCTGTTAACTTAGCTTTCGTGTATTCTATGAAGCATCTTGAAATGTCCTCCCAGTGTAAAATACATTGTATCAAATGCAATGATTCTTATCATCCTTATTACCCTTTTAGCTTCAGTATCTCCCACAAACCAAGTGTTACCTCCCACTTCCCTTTCCACCCACCACTACCCATCTGCTCTCACTGTAAAGATTTTCTGAAATAATCAACTAAAATAGACTGAAAGGAAGCTAGTGTTAATAAGAATTATTTTCCCTGTTAGTTTTTAAAATGGATATTGACAGCAAAATGACCTCTTTAATTGTCGCCGACTTGATGAATGTAGCTCCCTTTGTGCAGCCCATCAGTCATTCCGACAAGGGTGAATATTATTGATCTTGTGGCAAGTGGAAAGTACAATAGGTAGAATAATGGGGAGCTTGGAGGCAGCGAGTGGAGAGTGATACAATCGAGGAGTGTGCAGCACATAACTAGATACGCAAAGCTCACATTCTCTATGCAAGTTATCTGATCCCTCTCCCTGTCATCAATCTTCCCCTGTGAGCTTTCATCCACATAACTTATTTTTATTTTTTATTTCCTTGCATTTGATATCGCGCTTTTCACATCTTCTAGATGCTTCACAGAATACACTGTAAAGTGAATTAACTGTATATTTATGGGCGAAACACAGCCACCAATTGAGCACAGAAGTGTCCCACAAACAGTCGAGGATTGAAATGACCAATCTTTTTTGGGGGGAAGGATTATTATAATAATAACATAATTAGGATTTTAATATGAATAATAACATTGCATTTGATATAGCGCCTAATGATGTTGTTGAGACAACAATAGTAACAAAACTACATTTGTTGAGTACCTTTGTACATCCCAAGGCATCCCAAGGTGCTGAATAGTCAGGGGATAGGACCCGAGCATGCGGAAGTGGGAGGGGTGGGGGGTGGGGGGGAATAGGGTTGGGAGGGCAGAGAGGTAGTAGGGGAGCTGAAGTCATGGTCAAAAAGAAGGGTCTTGAAGGAGGCAAGTGAGGGAGCAAGGCAAAGGGATTGTGGGATTCAGAGTTCCAAAGGGTGGGGGCAGAGAGGCTGAAAGCCTGGTCACCGATTTTAAGGCAGGTCGGATGGGAGACATGGAGCAGGCCGGAATGGAGGGAGTGGACAGGTTGATAGGGGGTCAGCAGGTCAAAGAGGTAGGAGGGGGCAAGGCCATGGAGGACCTTGAAAGTGAGGACAAGTATTTTGAATTCTATCCTCTGAGGAATGGAGAGCCATTGAAGCCGGGTGAAGCTGGGGGTGATGGGATCATGGAGCCTGGTGCGGGAGAGTTTTAGATGATCTGCAGCTTGTGAAGCGAAAACTTGGGGAGGGCGACAAGGAAGGAGTTTCCTTAGTCGAGCTTTGACGTGACAAATGGAGACTTCTCAAAGCGCTTCACAGGATACACTGTAAAGTGGACTGCGTGTGTATTTTATGGCGAACACGGCAGCCAATTTCTGCACAGCAATGCCCCACAAACAACCAAGTGACCAATTTGATGTGGGTGGGAGGTGGGGATTTGTCCAACAGGAATCAGGAGAAACTCTATTCTGTTTTTGAGTAGCACATGGGTTCTTTCATGTCCACTTGAATGAAAGAATTCAGGAAGACGGGACCTCAGTTTAATGTCCCTTCCGAAGTAGAGCAACTCCAATAATGCAATAATGCAGCAACACTCTGGAGGAGTGTAGGATTAGACTATATGGTTGTAAGTCCACAAATGGGGCTTGAATCCACAACCTTTTGAACAAAGAGGGTGTGGGGGAGAGACAGGGAAGAAAATGAGATGGAAAGTAAAAAAAACCTCTGCAAGAATGAAACGTGTAAAAACATGGAGTATACAAGGAGGCTGCAGCATGGATAGGAGGGAATACAGTTTAGACTGATGGAAGTGAGGGTGTTTTTAACTAAGGATCCAAAAGTCAAGCAGTTTGCCAATTATCCGCTGCAAAAAAAATCCAACAAGGCTTACCACTCCGACCTCCCTTGTTCATTTCAGCAGAAGTATTAACAGTTACAAATGCATTTGACAACATGTCTTGTTGACCAGTTAATTCGTTTCTAAGGAACGTTGTCACGAACCAATGTTCCCTCTTCATTAATACTCAGGCACACGGCACAAAACTCAACTCCCCTGGGGGTGAAGTCAGCTGGTTTCCATTTAACCTTTGGGAGGCAAATGGTTGTGTTAAATAATCACAAGTAAGTTGCTGCCTGCCCAGGACCTGAATGACTCTCACACACCACGACTATTATTAACGCTGAGTTTCAATTAGATATTAAAATCTGCAAAAATGGTTGAATGGGATCTAATGATCTTTACAGGGAGGTAAACAAACAGAGGCTTGTGGAATAAAGAAACTTGCCCAATGTTTCGCCATGCCCGGGAATCGAACCCAGGTCCCTTGCTTTGCGAGTGAATACTCTAACCAAAACGTAAATTCAATTAGCCAAAGGGCTTTCTTAACGCACTGCTCTAATGATCTTGAGACATTGCAAAGTGTGAAATGGCCATTCACACATTCTATCCTTTTTATTAATCTAATTTGCAATTGTTTTTTGAATGCAATGGTCTGCTTTCCCATTGATTAGACTTATGAAGGGGAAGTGGAGTGACTGATGGCATGGTCAAAAAGGATGGTCTTGAAATGGGACTTGAAGAAGGCAAAGGAGGAGGTGAGCCAGATGCATTATAGAATGGAATTCAGAAGATTGGGGTCAGAGTGACTGAAGGCTCGCCTGCCGATGGTGGGGTGGGTGAGTCGGGGGTCAGGAAACAGGCTGCAGCCTGCTGAGTGGAGGGAGTGGTCAGGTTGATAGTAGATTAGGAGGTCGCAGAGGTAGGATGGAGCAAGGCCATGGAGGGCTTTAAAGGTGAGGACCAGGATCTTGAATTGAACCTTCTGAGTGATGCAAAGTCAGTGGAGTTGGGCGAGAATGAGGGTGAGAGGGATGCAGAGTTTGGTGCGGGAGAGGACATGGACTGCAGAGTTCTAGATGATCTGCAGCCTATGGAAGGACAAATTGGGGAGGCCAACAAGCAGGGCATTGGCATAGTCAAGGCTGGACATGATGAAGACATGAATGAGAGTTTCAGCAATCCGTGAGGTGAGGTGGTGATGGAGTCCGGCAATGTTCCCAAGGCAGGGGAAGGCAGAGCGGGTCATGACAACAACAACAGCAACAATAACAAAATTGCATTTATATAGCGCCTTTAACGTCGGGAGGACATCCCATGGATTTCGGGAGGACATGACATAGATTTGGGGGAGAAAAGACAGTTAAATATCAAACAAGACAAGACCTAGGTTCCTGACTGGCTTGGTGAAGTGGAGTATGCAACCATGCAAGTTGATGCTGGCTAAAGTGCAGAGGCACTGGTGTGATCCAATCACAAGGGCCTTGGTGTTGTTGACATTCAACTGTAGAAAGTTACCTCTCATCTAGGACTTGATGTCAAACAGGCAGTCTGTCAGGACAGCAGTCCTCCTGGAACCAAGGGTGAAGGCAGAAAGATAGAGTTAGGTGTCATCCACATACATATAGAAGTTGACCCCATGTCTGCAGAAGATATTACCAAGAGGGAGCATATAGATGTAAAAACGGGGAGGGCCAAGGACAGAGCCCTGAGGGATGCCACAGGTGACATTACAGGGGCTGGAGAAGAAGCCATTAATGGTGACAAAGTGGAGATGGTGGGAGATATAAGATTAAAACAGCAGGACCGTGAAGATTGAGCTGAGAGTAGAGGTGGTACAGGAAGATGGAGTGGTCAACAGTGTCGAAGGTGGCAGAGAAGTCAAGGGGGACAAGGAGGCAGAGAGATTCCCAATGGCAGATGTTTAGAATGTCATTAGAGACTTTGACCAGGGCTGTCTCCATGGTATAGGCAGCACGGAAGCCAGAATGGAGGGGTTCAAAGAGGGAATCATAGAATCATAGAATTTTACGGCACAAAAGGAGGCCATTTGGCCCATCTAGTCTGTGAAGGCTCTTTGAAAAGAGCAACTCAATCCCACTGCCCCGCTCTCTCCCCATAACCTAACCGACCTGTTTTCCCTGAATAAAGATCTAATTCTCTTTGAAAAGCTATTATTGAATCAGCCTCCACTTCCTTTTCAGGCAATGCATTCCAGATTTGAACAACCCGCTGAGTGAAAAAAATTCTCCTCAGCTCCCCTCTGCTTTGTTTTGAAACTATTTTAAATCTATGACTACAAGTCACAGATTCGTCCACCAGTGGAAACAGTTCCTCTCTATTCACCCTGTCATATTCACCCCAAAGTTTTACAGAGGTTAGTCACCACTTCCTGACTTTTGTACTCTATACCCCTATTTATAAAGCCTAGTGTCTCATATGCCTTCTTAACGGCTTTGTCTACCTGTCCTGCCACCTTCAAAGAGTCGCTAACACAGATCTTTCTGTTCCCTCACACCCCTTAAAATTGTACTATCTAGCCTATATTGCCTCCCCTCATTTCTTCTCCCAAAATGTATCACCTCATACTTCTCTGCATTAAACTTCATCTGCCTGAAGTGTCTGCCCACTTTTTATCTATATCTTCTTGCAGATGGTTACTATCCTCCTCACGATTTACTATTCTCCCTAACTTAGTATCATCTGCAAACTTGGAAACTGTGCTCCCTACACCCAAGTCCATATCGTTAATATATATTGAAAAGAGCAGTGGTCCCAATACTGATCCCTGGGGGAACACCACTGCATACTTCCCTCCAGTCTGAAAAGCAGCTGCTCATCACAACTCTCCGCTTTCTGTCTCGCAGCCAGTTGTGGATCCATGCTGCCACTGTCCCTTTAACGCTGTGGGCCTCTACTTTCTTAATAAATCTCTCATGCGGAACTTTGTCAAATGCCGTTTGAAAAATTGAAAAATTCTATCAGATTTGTAAGGCAAGATTTGCCTTAAACAAATCCATGCTGGCTGTCCTTTATTAGCCTAAATCTTTTTAAGTGAAGGGCAAGAATTCACGTAACTCAAGTTGTCCTTCATCCAGGACTCAATGTCAGACAGGCAGGCAGTCCTGGAGTTGAGGGTGGAAGCGGAGAGATAGAGTTGGGTTTCATCTGCATACATGTGGAAATTTACCCCATGTCTACAGATGATGTTACTAAGCAGGACCAAGTAGATGGTGAAGAGGAGGGGATCAAGGACAGAGCCCCGAGGAATGCCACACAAGACGGTATGGGGCCTCGAAGGAAAACCATTGGTGGACACAAAGTGGAGAAAATCTGAAAGATAGGATCTGAACCAGTCAA
Organism: Hydrolagus colliei; assembly: GCA_035084275.1. Classification (NCBI taxonomy): domain Eukaryota; kingdom Metazoa; phylum Chordata; class Chondrichthyes; order Chimaeriformes; family Chimaeridae; genus Hydrolagus; species Hydrolagus colliei. The sequence goes on from CM068742.1 coordinate 148,995,687, forward strand.
GGACAGAACCTTGAAGGTTGAGTTGGGAAAAGCGGTTGTGAAGGATTGAATGGTCCATGGTATCAAAGGCAGTGGATAGTTAAGAGGAAGACACAGAGGCAGAGGGAGCCCTTGTCACAGATGGTCAGGATGTTGTTTGTGACTTTGACCAGAGCGGTTTCTGTGCTGTGGGCAGCATGGAAACCTGATTGATGGCGTCAGTGAGTTGTGTGGCAAGGAGGTGGAGCTGGGAGGTAAGGAGAGGGGTGGGGATGGGGTTCAGGGAGCAGATGGTGAGCTTCATGGTGGATATGGTGGTACTGACAGAGGAGGTGGGGAGACAGGTTTGAAGGTGTGGAAGGAGGAATGGGTAGGAGTGGAGTGTGGGAGGGAGTTGGGGAGGGGGTGGAAGGGCAATGACAGTTGAGTGGATTCCCTTGATTTTGGACTCGAGGAAATCCAGCATTTCTTCACAGTGGGAATTAGAGGAAAGAATCTGCAAGCCTTGGCAGGGAGGACGGAGGAGCCAGTTTATGGTGGAGAGGAGCCAAGGATTGCCCTTCACCTCCAGGCTTATCCTGGAGGTGAAGGGCAATCAGGCGGAGGCCAGAGCGGAGCAGTAAGTTAGATGTGGTCCAGCCAAATATGTTGGAGCAGAGGGAGAGGGAAGATAGGAGCGTGGAGATCAATCGATGGATGGATGGATCGATGGATGGATCGATGGATGGATCGATGGATGGATGGATGGATCGATGGATGGATGGATCAATCAATCAATCAAAACTTACATTTATATAACGTCTTTCACGTCGAGAGGACGTCCCAAGGCACTGTACAGTCAGGTAGGGACAAGAGCAGTGGGGGAAGGATCAGGGTAGGATGAAGGAGAGTAGGAAAATTGACTGTATATTTGTGGGTGAAATGCAGCAGCCAAATTACACACAGCAGTGTCCCACAAAGTCATGGAAGTGGGATTACGGGATGTCTGAGAGGAAGATGCGGGAGGACTTGGGGGAATGGTAGAAAAGGAGGATTTTGATGGGGGTGATTGCAGGGCTTGCCTAACATTTTGCCCTGCAGGTAATCAAACCCAGGTCCTCTCACTTGTGGGGAGAGTGCTCTAACCGCTAAGCTACAGGATTCCAGTGAACATCCCATGGCATTATTTTGAAAGATGAGTTTTTCGCAGAGCCCTGGACATCAATTCCCCCAGATAAAATCAGTCTTTGACTTCATGGCTGTTTATGGGATGTTGCTATGTGCAAATTGTCTCCCATGTTAGCCGATAAGTGCGGAATCATTGCACTTTACAATGAATCACCTCTGAATCACTTTGAGGCATCTCGATTATGTTAAAAGCTCCTTTTCAAAGGTAAGGATTATTATGATTAATAATACATCTGATTAATTATTAGAATCTTATTGCCTTTATAATGTACCAGCAAACAACAACTTGCACCTTTACATGTGTAGTGTGAAAAATGGCAGATTTATACCAAGCTGGGGAGAAGTGGAAGGTGATAGTAGATATATTTGAAGAGGAAAGTCTTCAGATGTGAATTGAAGATGGTCAAATAGCAATGCACACCCAACACATACCACAAAACGCTGTTGAAACAAATTATTTTTACAAATGATTGGTCAAATACCCAAGGAAAAATATTGAAGCTTATGGGAAACAATTACACAATGGGTCAAGTGACATACACATTCTAGGATTCCTTGATAATTCTGGAAGGCAGTGGGAAAGCTTAACGAATATTAAGCAGTGTTTTAAAACTTATTGGGTAATAATTCACAAATCATTTTTTCAAATTCATTTTGAAAACTTCTATAAAGGTTCCTCTTCTCCAATTTCCTTTTGATCTGTAGTGAAGCACAAAAAATGCCCATTGAGGGTCTCTCTATCTCTGCCTTTTAATAAAACTGGATCTATGGCACATAGAGCAAGGCTCTTAATCTCCTAATAACATTTCTCTATCTCTTATATATTTGTTAGTTGCTCGTTTGGTGACCCCCGAGAATCTGGGCAAATTGTTACATATTTCTCTTGTGAATATGATGAGACAATATCATTGTTTAAGTGCCAACATAGAGTACTCTCTTGTACTGACCACCTCATCGTTTGCCATTTTGTTCTTTAATGTGTTACAGGCACTAAACTCCCTCACTGTTGTCCAGGAGGACATTATCAAAATTGGTTTGGAGCAGAACCAGTTGAATATTAATAATAATGTTGATATAATGCTTGATCATGATATTGATCAAATATATACTACAATGTGCAGCGTATTTCTTTAAGCGAAAGCAACAACAAAATTGCAAAATTGGGGAAGAGTTAGTTGGGGAGCCGAAGGCGCGGTCGAAGAGGCTTGAGACCAGCCTTGAAGGAGGAAGGGGAGGAAGCGAGGCAGAGGGGCTGCGGATGGAGTTCCACAGTGTGGGAACAGAGAAGCTGAAAGCCTGGCCGCCGATGGTTGGGCACTTTAGGCGGTGGACGAGGAGCAGGCCTGAGTCTGGAGGGTGTGGGCCGGCTGATAGGGAGACAGTATGTCAGATAGGCGGGGGCAAGGCCTTGAAAGTGAGGACGAGGATCTTGAATTTGAATGCAGCAGCCAATTTGCATGCGGCAATGTCCCTCAGAGTCATGAATATAATAATCCTTGCATTTGATATAGCGCTTTTCAAGTCTTCTAGATGTCTCAAAGCGCTTCAAGAATATACTGTAAATTGAATTGACTGTATATTTATGAGTGAAACGGCCATGCAATGAGTAACCAATTTCACCCACAGAATGCATGGTCACTTCCCTTTACAGTATATTCTGAGAAGTGTTTTGAGATGTCTCAAAGACATGACAAGGTACTATGTATATCAAATGCAAGGATTATTATTATTAATACCAGTCCAATAATTGGCACTTGGTATCTTACGTGATCACATGTAAATAAATTTGACGCATTAAAAAAAGGAATATCTTTCAATTTACTGTTTAATTTCTGACCGGTTTACAAAGAGTTAACTCCATAGCAAAAAAAGCAGAACACCATTTTTTTTAAACACAAACATACTCTCGACACTGCTTCTGTTTTATTGAGGCGTCTCTTGCGTTCTAAAAGGGTGGACGAAGCTAAGCTCGGAAGGCGGTTCCAGCAAAACATTCGGGGGGGTGAGGAACAAAACTGTGCCGTGACCAAAAAGAGCATCAACAGAGACACAGACATAGTCCCGTCCGAGAAAGTCGGGGGGTGGTGGGGGCTTGAGAGCAAAGCGGATGTCTCATTAACGACTCCGTCTCTCTCTCTTTTAATAATAATAATGCTCGCCTTTGATCTAGCGCCTTATCAAGTCTTTGAGACATCTCAAAGCGCTTCACAGAATATGTTGCATGATTGTGTATTTTGTGGGGGAAACGCGGCAAGCGATTATATACAGCAGTGTCCGTCCCACAAACACTGGTGGATTGAGTGACCAATTTATTACTTTAATTTTTTTTTAAGGGATTATTACCATCATTGACAGGTTCTCAAACAGTTGGAAACAATCCCGGTTTCAAAATCTGCTCTGATTGCAAATAATACCTTTTTTTTCTGCGAGCAGATAAAGTGAGAGAAGAGAGAGAGAGAGTGGAAAAAAATCTCTGATGGGTCGGATTTTCTCTTGAAAGAAAAAAATGCTGCTGGTCAAGAGGATTAAATAGAGTTGTTTAGTGACCACGTGTTTGACGGGTGGTGCACCTGAAGAAGCCATAAACTGGCTGGCTAAAGCTTTAGCGGTCTTCTAAAAAACATTGTGCATAATTCTCACAGAAAAGGAGAGCTGGGAGACAGAGAATGTGGTCTCCAGGATATGTAGGAATTCGAAATAAATTTTGCCGCCTTTTTCTTTGTGTTTGTTCTAACCCCTGAGCACCGCAATCCAGCTTTCACTTTAACGCACTGGATTAAGTTGAGAAAAAAAGAAAAAGAAAGTCAATGTTCGAGAGAGGTGGGGAGGGGTTGGGGAGAGACAGAGAGAGTTCGATAGAGAGAGGGAGGGAAAAAAACAACAACAAACGAACAAATTAAAAGTTTTCATTCACGGCTTGCTAAGCCATTTATAATAAGATTCAAGCGAAAGTCAAGTCTACCGCGTTAGCAATTCCAAAAGGGGGGAAACGGTAGGGGGTGGGGGGAAGGAATATAGTCTAAACAAAGTAAACAACACATTCTTTTTTTCCCCCTGGACAAGAGTAAGTAAGCAATATCGTTCAACAAATGCTCTCGACAGAAAAATATTAATTATGAAATGTGTTGTTTTGATCTTTGGTACAATGTGTAAAGAAGCCACCGTTTAACTGGTTCACAGTCAGTCAAGACTTGTTAGCCCATTTGGTAATGTGTTCCCTTCCTTAACACCCTGCAAAAAAAAAGATCCTTATAGTACAGTTGGGAGTTGAAAGTCCGCCATTCGGAATAATGAGGTAGGTGTACGATAGAATATATTCCCTTTCTTTGGTATGACAATATCAAATAAAAAAAAATAACAACAGTGATCGATGAATATAAACGCTTCTTCACAAGTGGCTTTACAATAAAATACAAATTAAATAAAATGAACTTCTATGAGGTATATTCTGAGCTCTCTTTTTTTTCCTTCTTCTTCTTCTTCTTCTTCGTCTTCTTCTTCTCCTTTCATTCAAAGTTGATTCGGAAGGAGGTAATTTCCTCCGAGAGAAGGAGCGAGAGAGAGAGAGAGACAGAACAAGCGAGCAAGTGAGAGAGGGGGCTGAGGTAGAGCTGGGAGGGTATGGGAATTGGGGAAGAAATCAACATGGCAGCAAGGTGCTTCCTATCAGATGAGAATTCAATGCACTTGACAAGCTTTTGCCTTACGCTGCTACATTCTGACAGCAATAATTTGCCCCCTGGACACACACACACATACAAGCACGCACACAAACAAACAATCACACGCATACACCTCTGTATTTCCCCCTCCTATTGACTCTATTCATCAGCCCAGGTTAGTGTATCACTATCAAACATGATCATCTGCCCTATTCAATACAGCCACCTTAATTGATAAAACTGCCCTCACTTTCCTTCCCCTTCCCCCACTCCGCTCACACACAGACACACACTGCTCTTTTTGTGTGTGTGTGTGTGTGTGTGTATGTGTGTGTGCGAGCACTTAATCATAAATCTCTGTATTATCGCTGCACAGGGACAGACATCATTGTGAGCACCAGGACATGCCTGAGAAGACAGAATTGATCCCCCGTATAACACAGCTGTAGCTCTGTGAAAGGTCACAACCCATCTGTATTCCCATAAGATTTGTGCCTGATACAATCATTTCCATCCTGGTGCCTCCTTCCTCCGCCACCCCCCACTATCACATTAACGATCCCTCAAATGCTCGCTCTAATCAGATTGGGGGGAGTCCGGGGCGGTGGGAGGGAGAAGCAAAGGAGAATAATCCCTCTTCATAGCACTTCTGTATCATCAGCACTGATTCCTACATAAATATACAGTGTTAAAATCCATCCATTTAAAAACTGTTCCCTTTTTCTTCAATATTATAACGCATTCAATTTTATTTATTACTTTAAAAAAAAACTGTTTATTTCTTTTCTTACTTGCCTCAGAATTTAGCCCTGTGAGAAACGATGCCTTATATCCTGATGTATATATCTTTGGTTAAAAGCTGACTTTACAGTATAATAGAATCTTCCCTCTACCCCTCGCACCTCATACTCTTTCCTATCTCTTTCTGATCACATTTGATTGTTGAAAGAAAAGATAAATCAATCCCGACTCTGTCTCTCCCCACCGTCCCTCCCACCCCAACCCATTTGATTGTGGAATAATATTTATTATTAATTAAGTGAGTTTTATCAATTGAAACACATTTTTGGAAAGGTTTATGTGTGTCGGTGAGTGGACTCTGTATGTGTGTGTGTGTGTGTGTGTGTTATATAGTGCTGTGTCAGTGGTTAGTTCTGTGTTTGGTGTGTGTGTCGCTGTGGTTTGAGTGAATGTGTATGTGAGTGTGTGTATGTGCATCTGCGTGTGCTGTGCATGTATGTAGGCGTGGTGTGTGTGTGTTTGTGTATGGATGTGTGTGTGTTTATGTGGATGTATATGGTTGTAAGACAATGTGTATATGAGTAAGTGATAGGCACAACCTGAACTAAAACCACTTTGTAGAACACAACAATTAAAAAAAAAAACGTGGACAGCTGAAGACTATCGAAGAGGCAATGAGTAAAAACATTGTCACAATCTTCACTGACTATGGATGCCCGGCTGTGTGTCTCTGGGTATGATTATCTGAGTGTTATTAACCCACTTACAGTAAGCAAAAGATTTGCAACATAAAAATATCACCCATCTTTTGCTTTGTTTATGTCGCACAACATGATTGGCGTTCAACAGTGCTCGACTACGCAATAACATGACACTCTCTCACTCTCCCCTCCCTCACTCTCCCCTCTCTCGCTTGGAGTTTTGGAGTTTGTCTCCATCGCTTCACCTTGCAAAGTTACCAAATTCCTCATTGGCCAAAACAAAAACCCACACACGTTCGCTAAAAAAACAAAACACCACAATCTGTGTGGGGGTGAGGGCGGAGGGGCGAGTTGTTGGTTGCTGGCAGTGGTGGTGTTGGTTGGGGGTGAGATGGGAGCAAGAGGGAGCAGAAAGGGGTGAGCGTTGTAGCCTTGGGGAGGGAATTGGGTGGGGCGGGCGGGCGGGTGGGGGGTGGGTGGGAGGAGATCTGGCAGCGGGGCAAATGTCTCGTGTGGTCTCCGTGTGTGTGGGCGAGGCTTCAAGGTGCTGAGCTGGTTGGAGTGTGACAGTGGGATGAAGACGAGGGAGGCTGGGGCTGTGCTGTTGATGCCGGGCTGGGCGTATCCTGAGAATTGCTACTGTTTCCGTTGCTGCCAGGCATCACGGGGACGACCGGCCTTCGAGCAAACAGGACCCCTGTGGGAGGGAGAGCAACAACAACACAATGTAAATGGGAAGCCATGTAAATTCCCTTTCGCCTGGTAATGTTTCTCACTGTCTGCCAAGCTTTCCCACTCATGTTAAAAGCAATAATAAATGGGGTCATTTCAATTTCAATCCACGATTCTTTGTGGGACATGGCTTTGCGCAATTGTCAGCCGCGTTTCGCCCACAAATATACAGTCAATTCACTTTATTGTATCAAAACACAAAATACTACAGATGCTGGGAATCTGAAACACAAACAAAAGTTGCTGGGGAAACTCAGCAGGTCAGGCAGCATCCATGGAGAAAGGAAAAAGAGTCAACGTTTCGGGTCTACAACGAAGGGTTGTAGACCTGAAACGTTGACTCTTTTTCCTTTCTCCATGGATGCTGGAGTTTCCCCAGCAACTTTTGTTTTTGTTTCACTTTACGGTATATTCTGTGAAGCACTTCGAGACACGTTGAGCACTTCTTGAGTCTAGAAGATGTGAGAAGTGCAATATCAAATGTAAATATTATTATTATATTGAGACTCCTTGACAGGTGGAGTGCTGTAGCCTACTGGTTAGAGCACGTGGTTTGATTCCGGGGCAGGGTGAGGATGTAGGCAAGTTTCCTTATTCCATAGGCTTTTACATGTGTGGTGAGTAGGAACCTAGTTGTTAGTAAATTGGATCGCTTTCTGGGTGTAATAATCCCTTTAAAACAAACAATAATTTAGTCCCTGTATTTGATATAGCACCTTATCATGTAATTGAGATTCTCACAATGCTTTTAAAGTGGATTGACTGTGTATTTTGTGGCTGAAACCTGGCAGCCAATTGCGCACAGCAGTATTGCATAAACAGACAAGGATTAAGTGACCAATTTGTTTTGAAGGATTATTATCCCCGGAAAGCGATCCGCCAATCAACTAACAACCCAGTTCCTACTTACTGCTAGATCAACAGAAGTGCATGGAGTAAGGAAACTTGCCTAAGGTTTCACTCTGTCTGGAAATTGAACCCGGGTCCTCTCGCTTGCGAGGCGAGTGCGCTAACCACTATGATAGAGATTCTGATAGGATAAGAACTTTAAACAAAGTAGAAGCACTGAAAGGGGAAAGTGTATCTTCAGGGATAGAGCAACTATCTCAGAATGATTGTTATGTATGCAGTCTTATTTTTCGCTGAAGCCATGACCTTCCTAGCTGTCAACAGTTGTTAACAGAAAGCGTACCGCTCATTTCAAAACTTTGTGGGAGCCTTTCGAAGCTTGCTGAAGCGACACTGAAAGACAAACTCCGTGCTTGCCAAAAGTGAATCACAATGTAGCATAGCGGATTCTAAGAGGAGCTCCGACCCATCGAGGTTGTAGATTTAATCCCACGTTAGGCCTTTGAACTCATTGAACTCTGAATTAGGCTGAACTTTCAAGTTGCAGGACTGGGGGTTTGCTACAGTGTCTCTCAATGCACGACTACTATGCACAATTGGCTGCGTGTTTAGCCACAACATACAGAGTGAATCCACTTCACAGTGTATTCGGCAAAGCGTCTTGAGAGGGCGCTATGTCAAATGCAAGGATTATTATTATTAGTAGTATTATTATTGTTGGACTCAATACAACAAAATCCAATTTATTTAATAATAATCCTTGCATTTGATATAGCGCTTTTCATGTCTTCTAGACATCTAAAAGCACTTAAATATACAGTATATATAAAAATATGGTGACTTTCGTGTTGCGGAGAAGTCTTAAAAAGTTTGTTATCACAAAATCGATACTGATGAAGAAGGCCCTTTGGCCCATCTGACCTCATACTTCCTGAATACCCGTCCTACCGCCTCCAATCACTGTATTGAGTTGTGTTTTTTAAACGTGTCCTTGCCTAATCCATGCTTCCTGGTAATCCCATTCCAGTTGTAGTGTCTGTCCTGAAATTTTAGCCCTCACAACTCAAACCCTGCGTCCTTGTTGTTCTACTGTCTTGGATTATCTTGAGATCGGTAGCACTGATCCGGAGTGTATTCATATGTGATCTAGTGGAGACGGTGGGAGAGGAGTGGAGAGGACATGCGAGGAGGGGAAGGAGCAGGAAGGAGAGGTTTGAGTCTGTATTATTAATAATAATTCATGGAGAAATACATGACATAAGGCATTTACTTCTCCCCTGTATTAAAGTTCAAATGGCTCCATTTGTCAGTTGTATTTTCCCCAAATTCTCTGAGATTACAGCCATCACTCAGTGCATGCACTGTAACATCCCCTGTAATCTCCCACTGTAATGACTGTATCTGGAAAATCTCTCACTGAGGCACTCCTTTTAAACTGCACTGACATACATGTGTGAGTGTAAAACATATCAAAATGGATTTGGTACTCAGGCAGGGCAAAACCTTAGGCAAGTTGCTTGACTCCTCACGCCTCTGTTTGTCTAGCAGTAAATAGGAACCCGATTGTTAAATCAATTGATGAATCGCTTTCCGGGCTTAATCCCATCTCAAAACGAACTGGTCACTCAATCTGCTGTGTGCAATTGGCAGTCACGTTTTCCTCACAAAGTATACAGTCAATTCACTTTACATTATACCGTAAAAGCCCGTATATCCGGCACGCGATCAATCGTAACTTCTGTATAAACGGCACAGCAAAAAAAAAGTCTGCATTTGATTAACCAGAATTTATCCGGAAAAATGCATTATTAATTTTCTTTGGTGTGTGTTTTCAGCCGAACATCTGGCATGCACTTTAACCGGCATTGGCCAGGTCCTGAGCGTGCCAGATAAATGGGCTTTTACTGTATTATATGAAGCATTTGAAACAACTCCATGACGTGATAAGGCGCTATATCAAATGTAAAGATTATGTTGTTAACACAAGACCACCACTGCTTCCATCTCAACACAGAAATAATTTACTTGCGAGCTGCAAATTTCCAATACATGACACACAGGAACATGAAGGAAATAGAGAGTTAGAGAAAGTAAAAAAAAAAGGATGATTGCTGGCAATTTGAAGGGTCCCAAAGTAAAAGAAATAAATGAAATGATTCTGGGTGACTGAAACGTTCATATTCCTAAATCGATTTCTGGGCCAAATAACTCTTTAATTCCCTCTTGAATGTACTGACACACAATCAGGCTCCTGGGTTTGTTCATTCCACAAATTCACCACTCTCTGTGCAATGTAATTAAATCTAGAACCATTCCTAGCACAGGTTTTGAACCTCATGAGGCATAAGGGTAGACGGATACTACTGCTACTAATAATAATAATCCTTGCCTTTGATATAGCGAGTTATCACATCGAGATGTCTCAAAGCACTTCACTTCACACTATAAAGTGAATTGACTATATTTTTGTGGGTGAAATGTTTTTTTTTTCTTTTTGCTCCTTTCGATTGTCAACGATTTAGGTTTTTGGAACTGAACTACTGGGAGTGGTAGCTTGTGGCTTGTCTGTCCCTCCCTCCCTTCCCTTTCCACCTACTCTCCCTCCCTCCCACCTCTCCCATCTGCTCTCCCCCATGAGTAATGTAGCAGCGGAGGATTGGTGGCTATGATGCCTTCAAAGAATAATTTATACACAGTACTGACCCAACTAACTACGAAAGGTGGCTTCATCTAAATTCAGCCTGGGATACTATTATTAATAATACTAACTATCCTTGTATTTGCTAGAGCACCGTATCACATCACCGAGTCGTCTCAAAGTGCTTCACAAGATTTTCTGCAAATGCAGTGACTGTATTTTTATAAACCTTCGCAGCAGCTAATTTGCCCAAAGCAACAATGTCCCACAACCAGTCAGGAAGTGAATGACAACAACAACAACAAAATTACACTTGTGTAGTACCTTTCGCATCAGGAGGATGTCCCAAGGCGTCCTAATGACCAATCTTATCTGAGGGGGGGGGGGGGGGGGGGGGAATGAGCTTGCTTACCAGGAAACTCACCTCTCATTTCAAGTAGTGCCATGGAATCTTTCATGTCCATCTGGCACAGGCGGGGCCACAATTTATCCTCTCATCTGAAGGACAACTTGTCTGATAAGGCAATGCATCCCCTAGTACTGACTGCGAGCTCCAAGTCCTGACGTGGATCTTAAACCCTTCCTATTTCCCTCATAGACCCCTCTATTCACTTCTTCCTCATCTATTCTTCAAGATTAATACAAATGTATGCACCTCCTCTAAGATGTCTACTTTTGCTGGTTGAAGAGCCAACCCTAGTTTGACTGTAGGAATTTAACAGTGGGAATCATCCTCAATCCTCTACACTGCCTCTCGGGTCCACTGGGGGCCTTGGTTCCATGTCAAATACTCCTTTCCTCACCGTGTTTCCATCTGTCTTAACTTATTATTAACATAAAGGATAGTGGAAATCTGTAATTGTCTCCCACAAAAAGGCTGTGGATGCTGGAACCACTCATATTTTCAAGACTGAGGTGGATAAATTTTTGTGAAGTCAGGGTGTCAGTAATATGGGGGTGAAAGTGGTTAATTGGCGATGAGGTACAGATTAGTCATGATCTAATGGAATGACGGAATAGGCTTGAGGATTTGAATGGCCTATCCCTGGTCCTATATTCTGATTCCTTTATTCCTTTGTGCGTGTAACTAGTTGCTGGCTGGGGTTAAGGGGCAAGCAAAATTAGCAGAGGTGGACTGTGAGTGAGCCGGGAAAGACAGGGGATGGGGACGGGGCAGGCGTGAGGAGGTCTGAACTCACAAGGTAGTAATTAAACTCTGAATTCAGCTGCAACGCAAGCTGGCTCGTGCAATCGGCGTCTGAGCACAAGACAATGGTCGTCATCGACTGCAAATCTACAAGGGCAATTTCAAGATGCTTAACTTTTTTAACTGCATTGGACAGGCACTTCATAGGAATGGATTTTATAGTAAAGACATCAAATTGTGTATAGAACTTAACGCCACAGCACTCCTATTAGTTATTGGATTTCCTGCTTGCAATTACATTGGAAAACAGCCTTCTATTTACCTGTGTAGACAACTCCATTTATTTCTATCGACATGTTGATGCTGCTAATGTCATTTCTAGACAGGTTCAATGCAGTTTCTTGTCTGTCATCTGCTGGGAAAAAGAAAAAGGGGGAAAAAAACACACCAATATGAGTCTCAAAAAAAAAGCAAGCTGCCTGTTAGAGTAAACTGCACATGATAAGACAGCTCCAGGGACCTGGCTGCTTGTTCACACAGTTGCTCTTACCAAACGGCACAGTTACTCTGCGCTTTATCCTCCTCTGCATTTCCTTCAAGTTGCTCTTCATTAGACAGACCCGAATAATTAAACGTATTACTAATATTTCACCCACAAAATATACAGCCAATTCACTTTAAAATGTACTCTGTGAAGTGCTCTCGAAGACATGATAAAGTGCTATATCAAGTGCAAGTATTATAATAATAATACTGTAATAATAATCCTTGCATTTGTTATAGCGCTTTTCACATCTTCTAGATGTCCCAAAGCGCTTCAGAGAATATACTGTAAAGTGAATTGACTGGATATTTGTGGGGGAAATGCGACAGCCAATTGCGCACAGCAGCGTCCCACCAACAGTTGTGGATTGAAATGACCAATTTATTATTGGGTTTTTTCTGGACCGATTATTATCAGGCGTGTGGAGTAAGGAAACGTGACCAAGGTTTCACCCTGACCTGCCTAGTTTTGAAAGGTCTCACGCTTGGAAGGCGAACGCTCTAACCACTGAGCTACAGCCCTCCACATTAATAATTATCATTATTAATAATCCTTGCATTTGGTAGAGCGCCTTTCAGGTCAGGAGGAAACAGTTTCAAAGAGTCTCGAAACACTGGGAAGCCCTGCAGACTTGAAAGGCGCTCTATAAATGTAATTTTGTTGTTGTTAATAGGATTAATGTGAAGGATTTGTGGGCATTCACGGCTGCCAATTTGCACACAGCAATGTCCCATAAACAGCTGTGAAGTAAATGACCAATCTTTTATTTGGAGGATTGTTGAACAGGACTCCAGGAGAAACACCCTTCTCTTTTTGAATAGTACCATAGGTTCCCTAATGGCCACCTGAACAGGCAGATGGTTTAACATCTCATCTGAAGGACAGCACCTCCGACAATGCAACACATTCCCAGCACTGCGTTGGGAGTATCATCTTAGACTACATGAGTTCCAAATCTTGATGTGGGACTTGTACCCACGCCTTTTAATTCAGAGGCAAAAGTGTAACTAACTGAGTCAGCCTGACACATGATTAGTTCCTGTCTATTTTGTTGGTCAGCCAGATGTCTGACACATGTAGAAACCCACCATCATGCTTGAGTATCCAAACTGAGACTTCCGTGCATCCCACCTACACATGGAAATTCCCAAGATATGTATTGAAATGTAATGCGCATTCCCTCCCTGGAGGGAAGCACACTACATCTCTAATTCCAGAAAGTAATGGGTGCAGGTTGGCAAGAGGAATTCTCAGTTTGGTGTGGATAATCGTAAGCATGGTTATCATGTATCAGACACCCAGCTGACCAAAATAACAACAACAACTTTGGATTTATATAGCACCCTCCACGCTGGACGGCGTCTCGGAGCACTTTAAGTAAAACATCTTTGCCTCAAACATCCTTCATGGCAACCAGTTCCTATCGTTATTAACTCTGGGTACAAAAATGTCCTGATGGCTGTCAGGAAATTGAGCAGCGGAACAGTGAGTAAACATAATATCCCAGTTTAGAGCTTAATCCCTTTGAGGAATCAAAATCCATTCTGTTCTGACTTTCTGTCACAGCAGAGTTTCTTTTATGATTTGATGCATTTCCAATGGGGTTATTGTGAGATGTGCAATCCCAGGGATCCATCAGACCACAGTAATAACAGCAGTAATAACAGCAATCATTTTGGAAAAATTGGTCACTCACTCCATGGCTGTTGGCGACACAACTGGCTGTCGTGTATCGCCCTCAGAATATACAGTCAAACCACTTATACAGTATATCCCATGAAATGCTTTGAAATGGCTCATTGGCTTTGAGATAAGGAACTACATCAAGTGCAAGGATTATTGGTTTTATTGATAACATTAGTGACTCAGGGGTGTTGTTGAGGATCAGTGTGGAGCCTTGCATCACCTCGGTTGTTGATCTTGATGTTCATGGGGATCTGGGTGGCCATGGTGAGGAGGTTCTGCTGTAGCGTTTGCTGCATGAGTCTCTGCTGCTCTTCTAATCCCAGCGACATCCTCTTCCCGGGAGGCTCCCCTGCCTCGAGCTTCTCCCGGAGTTGATCCATGGCTGCCTGTGCCACCGCAGCTTGCACCGCAGGTACGTGATGGCTGGCGATGCTGAGCGGGATCGCTATTCGGCTCCCTGCGATTCCCATCGACAGTGAGGAGTCTTCTGAAGAAAGCGGGGAGAGGAAAGGAGAAACGAAGAAGAAAAAACAAAGATAAAATTAAGCCACTAGTCCTAACATGATTCCCCCACCATCTGCCAATTCTTACAGATCAGTAGGAATAATATTACCTCTGGGTAATAATTACCACTGGCGATATTTTAGAAACGCCACAGATATAACCCCACTCAATATTTTTGCAATTTAGTATTTAGTGATCCTTCAATGTAAATTCAATATCACATTTATAAAACACCCTTCATGTCAATGGGAAGGGACTATTCAAAAAGAGGAGGGACTTTCTCCTGGTGTCCTGCTCAACAATCCACCAAATAAAAAACTGGTCATTCTCTTCACTGTTATGTGTGGATATGGCTGAGTGCATATTGGTGACACAGTCAATACGCTTTCGGATGATGTTATATGAAAAGTGCTGTATCAAAGTGTAAGGATTATCATTTATTTAATTCTTGCAAGAGACTTTCCAATGTGTTATGAGCACCAGTTCACAAATTAATAATAATAATAATCCTTGCATTTGGTAAAGCACTTTTCATGTCTTCTAGATGTCTCAAAGTGCTTCACAGAATATACTGTAAAGTGAATTGACTGTATATATGTGGGCGAAATTGCACGGATTGCTGTTGGAATACCTTTCTTTATGTGGCTTATATGGGTGCCGTTAGGTGTTGATATCGCAATGGTTGGCATCTGTATTTTTGGTGAAGACAGGACACTTGGGGTCCCCACAGGGGAGTAGTTAAATATGGTGGATCCGTAGCTCTGCCTTCGACCCTCTCTCCGGTTACTATCGATCGCTGCCTGCAGTTCGCCGGGAGAGCTCAGACCCTGCTTTTCACATTCATAGGGGTACAGGTACTTCATATATCTGGAAGGCAAAAAAAACATATCACAGGATCAATTTGGGAGGCAAGGCAACAACAACAACAACAAATTACATAGTGTTGTTATGCAGATGATTTTAAATGTTATAGCCTGAGACTGTTATGTATTATAGCCTGAGACTGTTATGTATAACATCTATAACAAATTACATTTGCATAGCGCCTTTCACATCGGGAGGACAACAACAAGAAATTAAATTTGCATAGCGTCCTTATGTAAGAACATAAGAATTAGGAGCAGGAGTAGGCCATTCGGCCCCTTGAGCCTGCCCCGCCATTTGATAAGATCATGGCTGATCTTCTGACCTAACTCTAATTACCTGCCCTAACCCCATATCCCCTAATCCCTCTACATTTGAAAAATCTATCTCAGCCTTGAAATCGTTTAAGGACTGAGCATCTACAGCCTTTCAGGGGTAGTGAATTCCATAAATTCACTACCCTCTGAGTGAAGAAATGTTTCCTCAACTCTGTTCTAAAAGGTTGACCCATAATTTTAAGATTATGACCCTTGGTTATAGATTCTCCTACCAGGCGAACCAGTCCCTCAATATCTACTTTATCCACCCCTTTAAGAATCTTATATGTTTCAATAAGATCTCCCCTAATTCTTCTTTACTCCAGAGAGTACAGCCCTAGTCTATTCAACCTCATAGGTCAGTCCCCTCATCCCAGGAACTAACCTCGTGAATCTACGCCGCACCCCCTCTAAGGCAACTATGTCCTTTATTAAGTAAGGAGACCAAAACTGCGCACCCTAGGTGCGGTCTCACCAAGGCCCTATACAGTTGCAGCAAGACTTCCCTACTCTTGTACTCTAAACATTTTGCGCTGAATGCTAACATGTCCTTCATGTAGGGAGGACGTCCGAAGGCACTAGCCAGTCAAGGATTTGGACCCGAGTGGGGGGCAGGGGTAGAGGTGTCTGTCCTATAGCTCTATGTTTAGAGCACTCATCTTGTAAGCGAGCGACCTGGGTTCAATTCCCAGCAGGGCAAATCCCTTGGGCTAGTTTCCTTATTCCACACACCTGGTAATAATCCTTCAAGAAAACCCCCCAATAATAAATTGGTCACTTCAATCCATGACTGTTTTATGGGACATGCAGTGTGGAAATGTGTGTCACGCTTCGCCCACAAAACATCCAGTCAATTTACTTTACAGTATATTCTGTGAAGCACTTTGAGACGTCTAGAAGATGTGAAAAGCGCTGTATCAAATACAAGGATTGTTATTATTTATTACTATTATAAGTGACTAAACTTGGATTTCAAACACCTTTGTAGTTTGTAAGAAGGAAAAAGTGAAAACAGAAAGTTGTTGGCAAAATGAGCTGCCAAGTAAGATACCAGAGGCAGAGTCCATTGTGTGTTTCAAGGGGCATGTAGACAGATTTATGAAAGATTGAGGCTTGAAAGGGTATACGGATAAGGCAAAGACAGTGGAATTTAATAGACAGCTTTTCTTTCTTTTTGGTTGGTCAGCTGGGTGACTGAGACATGTGGAAACCCATCAACAGGCTTAGGAATATCCAAACCAGACTGAGAATTCCATGCATCCCACCTACACATGGAAATTCCAGAGAGAGATTGTTGGAATGGAATATGCACTCTTTCACTGGAAGGACATATCCTGCTTATCTAATACCGGAATGTATTAGGCGCGGTTTGGCAAGAGCTAAGGCTTGGGGATCCCAGAGTGTGAGTTGGGGTAACTGCTGGAGTCTGACCAGCTAAACAACAACAAAAATTTACATTTATAGAGCGCTTTTCATGTCGGGAGGATGTCCCAAGGCAAGCTCAAGTCCCACCGCTTAGCTTGCCATTAATATTGCTGTCTGGCAAGCTTTCCTGCTGCTTGTCCAGCTAAAATGACCCTATCTGTTAGGGCTTTGGCTTAGAGGGTTAAAAAGGAGCTGAATGGGATGATTCCCTGCTCCCAGTCATTGGTCGTCTCTTGCAATTCATACTATTGAGCCAAGCTAACTGTGCTGTCAATAGCAGTACTCTGGAATTCTATAAGTTCACTTCACAAGCGAGAGGACCTGGGTTTATTCCCAAACAGGACACAACCTTCGGCAAGTTTCCTTACTCTACGTGCCTCTGTTTAGCAGCAGTACAAATTAATTTGTTTGTTAGTTGACTGATAGATTGCATTCTGGTGGTAATAATGCCTCCAAAAAAAATTGGTCACTCAATCTACGACTGTTTGTGGGACTTAACGATGTGATAAGGCGCTATACCAATGCAAGGATTATTATTATTTTTAGTATGTACAAGCAACTCTCTTGTTTGGTACTCATAAGCATGGCTGATGGGTTTCTGCATGGCTGATCCTTCCCCACCCCAAACAAATGCAGGATGTTAACCAATAAGAGGTCCGTTAACCCATACAGCATGTGTACTCACTGGGTTCTCAAGGTGAAAGCAGCGCTGGTAATAGAGGTAGGGAGGTTGAGGCCTTTGGTGATTTCTCGCCAGATCTTCTTATTGATGACTTCTACTAAACCGCCCTTTTCAGTGACAAGCTTGTACAGACTGTACAGATCTAACACCTGCTTGGCCATGATGGGAATCCGATTCACTGGAGTCCCTGTGCAAATGAAAAAAAATATCCGCAATCAATTCCATTAGCCTCAACAAATCGACAGACATCTTGCAGTTATAGGACAATTAATTTGACAAACTAAAACACCTAATTGCTCACTTTCTGTCAGAAAGCAAAAAATATTTACTCCCAGATCAACCTGTGTATTGATATTACAAAGATTATGAACCCAACATTTTTGGCCAGGTCCAGTCCCAGTTGTTTTTTTGGGGTGTTGGGGGTTTAATGCAGGAATTCTCTTATCCACTGTGCTCCACAGCTAGCTCTTTACTCCCTCCAGCTGGGTTCAAACCCCTACTTTGAGACTTTGAGACCTGGAATTCACAATCTAGGTTGACACTCCAACCTAGGGGAGTGTGTTGCATTGTGTTGGGGTGTGTTGCATTGTTGGAAATGTCATCCTTCGGATTAGAAGTTCAATTCCTCCAAGTGTCCTGGTTAATTTTATTTTTCTGGAGGTGTCCATAAAAATAAAATTGGTCAATTACTTCATGGCCACGAGCATATTTGGCTGCCAAGTTTGTCGACAAATACCCAGTCACCAAACTTAATAATAATAATTCTTCCATTTGATATTGCGCCTTACAATATCATTGAGACACCTTAAAGCACTTCACAGAATATGGTATGAACCGAATTGACTCTATATTTTATAGGTGAACTTCATAGTAACATCTTGGAGCACTTTGAGACATCTTGACAATGTGATAATCCCACCACTAATAGCCTTTAAGGTTTATCCAGTTCAGATAATCTCTGTTTGCGACACGCCTTGGTTAACGTCCCATCTGAAGAAGGTCACCTTCAACAATGTTACTGCATTGGAGTGTCAGCCTAGATTATATGAGTTGAACATCCAAATGTCTTGATTCCACAACATTTTGACTTAGAGGAGACAGTGCTACCAACCGAGCCAGGCTGACACAAAATCCTAGTGTTTTCTGTGACATTCTCTTTCCTCTCTCCTCCACCCTGCATTGCAGTAACTATCACAAATAGTTCCCTGGCATCTAACTCTTCAGCTTTGTAGTTAAATACAAATCTTTACATTCGCTGGAATCATAAATACCCAAATTGTAGTGCAGCTCTCATATAAAGTATAGGATGAAACATCAATAAAGTCCGCAGATTATTGAGCCTGATAATGTGTGTGTAAGTGGTTCTTTTGTGCATTTGGCCTTTCCAATTAACCCAAGTTTAGCTGAGAAAGTCCTATTGTAATCAGTGGATTTATGATAATAGCATAAAGACTAGTTCATTAAATATCTGTCTGGCTCTGTAATTACTCACACCCACACAAACACGTACCCACCCCACACACACAAACCCATTTCCCACATACACACACGTACAAACACACCCTACAAACACACCCACACAAAACAATCTACCAATACACATACACACAACTGCCCCCATTACACACATAAATACACCTACATTCAATCCCTCAACATCCACCCCCCATCCCACTCAACACAACAGCAACAAAATTACGTTCGTATGGTGCCTTTCCCATCGAGAGGACGTCCCAAGGTGCTGGACAGTTAGTCTCAGACCCGAGCTGGGGTCGGAATCGGGGAGGGTGCAGGGGGTGACCGAGGGTCTTGAGGCAGGACTTCAAGGAGGCTAGGGAGGGCGGTGAGGTAGAGGGCTCAAGGCTCGCCCACCAATGGTGGGGCGGATGGGTTGGGGGACATAGGTCAGAGTCCACTGAGCAGAGGGAGTGGAAAGGTTAGTAAGGGGTTAGGAGGTCACACGAGTAGGGTGGGTCAAGGTCATGGAGGGCTTTAAATGTGAGTACCAGGATCTTGAATTGAATCCTCTGAATGATAGGGAGCCAATGGAGTTGGGTGAGAATAGGGGAGCTGGGGTCACTCACACACACACACACACATTTGGGACACAAAAAAGTGTTGGGGGTAACTACTGGTGTTTAGCAGCTAAAACCACATAGCTTGCCATTGAAAGCACTGTCCAGCAAACTTCCTTCCCACTATTTGTTCAGCTAGGCCCACCTTTCATGTGAGGATTTAGCTTGCAGGACTAACAGCGATAAACTCAGAAGAACCCTATGTACCAGTGACTGGTCTACCCCTCCAAGTGCTGCCAACAAGCCAACCTGGCTGGTGCTCTGGGGTACTGTGGACCCGCCTGCACTTGAATCGAACATCCTGTTGCCAAACGTGTCACTTTGGAGCCTCAGAAGCCTTAGCACAGACCTCAGGGGAACCGGCTAACCTCCCCGCCTCCAGTTAGTTATATCAATTATGAAACGTCATCAACCTCTCGAATGTCATAGCACATGTTATGCTGCCAAATCAAGTGCCATTGTTTCCTTCACATAGGCGACCGAATCTGATTTTGCTCTCGCTCTCCATACCTTCTAATAATCCGCTATTTTTCAAACTGTCATCAAATTCACATTTACAGGATCTAGATCAACATAGGTTTGTGACAAACAATTCCACGTTCCATCTACTCTTTTTTTCCGCTTTTCGTCTTTCAGAAAAAGATTTGGTCGCTCACAGATATACAGTCCATTCACTTTACAGTATATTCCGTGAAGTGCTTTGAGACATCTAGAAGACCATGAAAAGCACTATATCAAAGATGCAAGGATTATTATTATAATTAGCCTCACATTTAGAATAGTTCCTTTCACATCGGGAGGATGCCTCAGGACAGATGGTAAAGTGGAGTGACTGCGTTTTTGTGGATGAAGGTGGAAGCCAATTTGTGCATAGTAATATTCCACTTACAACCATTAAGTGAATGACCAATTTTTTATCAATACAAATATATACTGTAGTTTCGCCCACAAATATACAGTCATTTCACTTTACAGGATATTCTGTGAAGATTTTGAGACATCTAGAAGATGTGAAAAGCACTACATCAAATACAAGGATTATTATTATATTATTATACTCTTCAGGGCTCTATATGAATTCCAAGTCCCATGATCAGGTGTGTCCCCACAACCTTCTGACTTAGAAGTTGACCCTTCCAACTTAGCCAGGCTGATGCACATTAATACATGCTATATGCCCTCTGAATATACTGATACACGATATAGGACAGATCAAATATGGGACCTCCCTAGGTTGCTTGTCCTATATTTTGCCTGTTTAAACATTATCTCTCTCGAAAAAGAAAATATCAGAGCTGATTTTCTTTTGCCTCTTACAAACTTTCGTCCTCCAGAAACGAAACTTTCCAAATCAATCCAAAGTATTTAATTAGAAATCGCTCTATAATTGAGGGCCAGTTAATGAAACTAATTTACATTAGCAGAGCCGCGAGGGAGATATGCAAACGGTATCATATCCAAATGTGTTTTGAATGCACACGTTGATGCCTTGATAGAAATCCTCAGATGTCATTCCAGTAATGTAAAACCAGACAATTTGTGTTGTAATTTAAAGAATTCTCTTTTAGTCCATTGGAAAGATATTGGTCGGAGACAACCATCTACATGTGTGAATGAGCAAGGGACTGAGCCGGAAATCCCATGCATACATAGTCTTGTTTAACTTGTGCGCCTTTATTGGCTTCAGTGTAAATGCATTAGATAAATCCCGTTCAACGCAAGAGAGGCAAGTGGCAATAAAATCAATAATCCTGGCTGAAATTGATGTATTTTCACTCGTGGCAATGCATCTTACCCTGAAACAATGCTTTTTACTCAAACTGACACCTACCCATTGAAAGCAATACATTTTTTTACGTCAACCATTATATTTTCATTGAGGCAGCTGTGTGGAAAATTTTTGTTTCTTAAAAAAATTCTGCTGCTAAAGATTTTTGGGTGGTTTAATTGAAACTCGATCCGCAGCATCCAAATTGTATCTATTGCTGAAGCAATTATGCACATCTTAGGTACTGGAACTCATTCAGCATAAAATCGGCAGATCCGTAATACAATTACTCAGCGACTGAGGGATAAGACACTTCACAAGTACATTTTTGACTGGTGATAACAGCTGTGGAACACAAACTCAACACCCCACTCTTCTACCCACCCCCTTCGTTCAGCTGGATCCAGCCCTCCAGCACACTCCTCATCCCATTCGCTTTGCCATTGGCAGCCGTGATTTCAGTTTCTAGGCCCCGAGACACTGGACCTCTCTGCCTCAATCCCTCCGCACACTCCAATCAGTCTTCAGATCACACCTGAAGACCGTCCTCTTCAACCGTGTCTATGAACATTTCCCTTCCCTGCCTGGCTTGGAATCAAGCTCCACAACTGTTAAGTACTCTGAGACGCAGACACCCCCATGTGAAGTCTGTGATATAAATCCAAGTTGTTGTTGTTGAACATGCAGAAGTGCCTCTTGTAAATGTAATAATCTTTGCCTTTGATACAATGCTTTATTATATCGTTGAAATACTTTGTGTGACGTACTGCGTATTTTGTAGGCTATCAATTTTCCTGCAAGTAGCCATGAAGTGATGACCAATTTTACCAGGGGAATTGTTGGCCAGGATCCTTCTCTTTTCAAGTAGTGCCTTGGGACATCCTCCTAATGTGAAAGTCGCTATACAAATGTAATTTAGTTGCTGTTCTTACCATAACATTTTAATGTTCACCTGGACAAGAAGACCAAGACTTCTAACTGTTTAACATCTCATTAAAAACCAATCCAGCATTTCCCCTGTGTTGGCCTGCCCTAGATTATATAATAATAATCCTT
This sequence comes from Hydrolagus colliei, assembly GCA_035084275.1. Taxonomy (NCBI): domain Eukaryota; kingdom Metazoa; phylum Chordata; class Chondrichthyes; order Chimaeriformes; family Chimaeridae; genus Hydrolagus; species Hydrolagus colliei. The sequence continues at coordinate 149,018,224 of CM068742.1, forward strand.
GATATACTGCCGAGTCTGATAACTTCACAATTCTCCTTATTAAACTGCATCTGCCACTTTTCTGCTCACACCCTGGGCTTCTCCAGATCCTGCAGAACTTGTGTGCATCGCTTCTCATCACTTTCCCACCGATGTCAACCTGAAGTTAGACCAGCTAACACATGATATACCTGTGACTTCAGCCACTACACCATGGAACTCCCTGCCTCAATCCCTCCACCTTGCCCTCCCCTTGAATCTATATTTAAATCCCATTTTAAGTTCTACAACAACAACCACAAAATTATATTTGTATAGCGCCTTTCACATTGGGAGGACGTACCAATTGCCTATGTTCAACTCCCACCTTTTGTCTCTTGCTCAGTGTCAATCTTTGGCGCTGACCGAGGCTCCAAGACGCTGCTACCCTCAGTGAACTGTGTTACATATGAACACATGTTGCTCTTGTATGAGACGCAATCCATGAAAATCACAAAAAACTAAGCTCCCTATGTTTTGCATGGCCAGAATGTACCAAATGCAAATTGTAAACAGCTGCTTCCTTTTCACCTGCACACATAAGTAGCTTGTGAGCTAAACAATCCAACGTTCTCCCTAGCAACCATCCATCAACAATGAATAAGAGATCAACGCTATCAAATAAAATGATTCCTGAATTCACAGCACAGAACTTTGACCTTATGAGGACCCCTCCAACGATATATCAGCTATTTTGAAATTAGGTCACGTCTTCTTTGAATTTATCTGCTCCATAAACTCGTTCATTTTTAGTCCTGTACGAAGACCAACTCACAGAGCACCAAAGATTCACAATTCCACCTGCTTTTAGCCAGGAGACCAATATATGCCCTGAGTGTCAGTGTCAGTCTGGCTCAGTCGGTAGCACTCTCATCTCTGAGTCAAAAGGTTGTGGGTTGAAGTCCCAATATCAGGACTTTCAGACTGACACTCCAATGCAGTACTGGGGCAGGGGGAAACGCTACATTGTTGGCAGGTGCTGGCTTTTGGATGTGACATAAACCCAAGGTCTTGTCTGCCTGTTCAGTTGGATGACAAAGAAGTCATGGGAAGGAATTTAAAAATAATTTAGTTACTCAATTTGCTTCTGTTGTGGGACACTACTGCCGCATTTTACCCACAAAAATACATAGTCTGGTGTCCACTTTGCTTCCGTGAAGTACTTTGAAACGCTTCAACGACTTGACAAGGTGCTGTATCAAATGCGAGGATTCTTATTATTATTATCATCATCGCACCTGTTCCACCAGTTTGTTAGATGTTGGCAAATCTTTCAATGCCAATGCCTTACCCTTTCACCATACCCCTAAGAACTAGGTTACCCCAAGATCAGAACACTACAACAAAAAAATTACATTTGTATAGCGCCTTTCACGTCAGGGGGATGTCCCAAAGCACTGGACTGACACTATTCTGGACCTGAACTGGAGGTAGGGACTGGGGAGGGTGGACAGCAATAACAAGGACAACAAAATTACACTTGTATAATGCCATTGTTTCGGACCTGAGCTGTGGACAGGGAGGGTGGTAAGGGAGAAATTTGGAGTGACCGATGGGACCATTAAAGAGGAGGGTCTTGAGGCGGGACTTGAAGGAGGCCAGGGAGAGGGCAAGGCAGAGGGACTGTGGGATGTCAGGGGGAGGGAAGAAGTTGGTCGAAAGCACGGTTGGTGAGGAGGATCTTGAGGTGAGTCTTGAAGGAGGTGAGGGTTGGGACGAGGTAAGGGATGGGACGAGACGGAGGAATTGCAGAGTATTACCCACTGAGCCTGGCTGACACTGGCACTTGGTTAGTTGTTGTTAATGCCTCTTGTCCCTTGTGCTCTCTGTTCCACAATCGGTGGCCATGCTTTCAGCAACTCTGCCCAAAGCTTTGGAACAAGCTAGCTATATCCCTCCGTCTTACCCCCCACTTCCCCTTCTTCAAGTCATGCCTGAAAATCTTTTTCGACTGTGCGTAAATTCAACTCCCCTTCCCCACCGGCTTGGAGTTGTCCTCAGCCACTGTCAATCGCTCTGAGACGCCGTCCGGCGTGGAGACCGCTATATAAATCAATGTTGTTGTTGGACACTACCCTGTGTGAGGGGCGCTGTATAAATGCAAGTTGTTATTGTTGTGAAATGGATTTTGCCGTTTGAGATTGGCACGTGGTGGGCTTTTATAGAAACATGAAATAGATCTATTGTAAATAGTGATTTCACATGATTTTACGAGCTCCTGAGCCTCACTCTATAACACTGACACGCCCGTGTTCAAACTCATTTGTTTCCAGCGAAACCAATCCACATTGTAGCCTTAATTCAATACACTTTAGTGGAGGTCACTAATTTGATCAAACTAACAGTTTTAATAAAACTGACAATCTCCATTCAACTAATGCCATTAACAAATCAATATTTTATTAAAACCCACAGTAACTCGGTCGATACATTTTAGCTTGGCCAAGTATGATTCCCAGTCAGCAAATGAATTAGTACAATAGTGGTTAGTTCCTGATGTGAAAGGTGCTGTACAAGGTGTTGTTGTTTTTCTAAGTCCTGTGGTGTAGTGGGCAACATGCTCGCTTTGCAAGCCAGAGGTTGAATCCTGGGACAACAGCAAAATTGCATTGATAGAACGCCTTTCATGTCGAGAGGTCATCCCAAGGCGTTGAAAAGTTAGATCGGGACCGAAGCAAGGGGGAGGGGCAAGGTAGGGGGGAGGGGAGGGATAGAGATAGGGGAGGCAGAGAGTTGGGTAATTTCCTTACTCCACATGCCTAACAGTAAGTAGGAACCCGATTGTTAGGCGCTAGGCAGTTCGCTTTCCATGGCTAATAATGCCTCCAAAAAAATTATAATCATTTGGTCACTCAATGCTTGTGGGACACTGCTGTGCATAATGGGCTCCCGCATTTCGCTGACAAAGTATTAAATCTGTTCACTTTGTAACTTTACTTCATCCAAAATGCAATGTAGATTCACCCGGATCTTTAATTCCAACTTTACAAATCAACCTGTTTCAAATTTGCTCATCCACCTTCCCAGAATCCTTTAATCTTTGCATCATCCAAATTCAATTGCCATTTAGGTTCTTGAAGCAACATGCAACATCTTCCTTCTTTTACTTTTCTCTCTTCTTGCTTTCAATCTTGTTCTCTCATTCTTTGTGGTCTCTTTATTTATCTTCCGTATCTGTTTGTTCTCACAGTTTCTAGCACTCCTCGCTGTTTCACTCACTCAGCTTTTCGTTTTCCTCCAATATTTTCATTATTGTTCTCTGTTTGATTTCCCATGATTTTCGTCTATATATATGTATAAGTATGACATTCTGCACTGTTATAGCTGACGAAATAGCTGTTTGTAAATTGGTCATTTCAATTCACGACTGTTTGTGGGACACTGCTGCGTGCAATTGACAGCGTTTCACCCATAAATATACAGTCAATCCACTTTACATCATGTTCTGTGAAGCACTTTGAGACGCCTAGAAGATGTGAAAAGCCCTATGTCAAATGCAAGGATTATTATTGTTATTATTATTCTATAACTTTTCTTTCTTATCTTTTACCCAATAGGATCTAGAGTTCTTATCTTTCCCCCCAAAAAAATTATTTCGATCCAGCCTTCTGTTTTCAAGTTTTTCATCCCAAACCGTATGGTTTCTCCTTTTTTGAAAGTTTTTTTTTCTTTTTGTGGCTCTTATTTTTTTTTCAGTCTTTCGTCAAAGCCTCTGGTACCTGAATTACTGGTGGTACAGCCGATGTGAAAAGCACTCTATAAATGTAACTTTGTTGTTTTGGTATTGTCTCTTTTAATCATACTGTATGCTCTCCTTTCATTAATCCTCCCTTTCCGAACACCTGTTTATATTGTCCTACTATTTCTTCCGTCTCACTTGGTTCACTTTTCTCTATTCTCACATTCCCAATTCTTTTTAACATTTCCATTTATATTATATCTTCCAATCCTAATAAAGTGTAGCTTTTATTATTACAATGTAGAATTGTATTCTACATTGTCACACTTTGTATATCACATCTATCTCTAATTTGCCCACGTTTCAAGTTTTCCTTTATACTGGTTATACACCAGTAGTTTAACTTTTCTTGTCTCCATTTTTCCCTCATTTGGTTCTCCCAATTTTATATATTCTTCCTATGCCATTACACTGCCCGACTGCCCAGTGCTCCCGCATCTAAGGAATTACTTTCCTTAGTTTGTTTACACAATAAAAATACCATCCACTCATTTTTTTCTTTTGTGTGTACTCTCATTATAAGTTTCACTGCTTCAATGTTCTACATATTCCTCTTCTTGTTCACTTTCTCTGGATTCTATATCTGAGTTGCCTCTCCTTTCATATTCCCCTTATTGAATTTACCAAATTCTGGTTTTCCTCAGGTTATTTGACCTCTAGTACTTTCTTCTTTCTGTTTGACTTTGCTCCTGTGCTTTATATCTGCTATATCTCCCTACAGTTTCTTGTCTATTCCTGCATAATCTTGCATAATGCCCATATCTTTTGCATTGATAGCATTCTTTTCCTACCGCAGGACATCTCCTCATATGATATTCTAATCTCCATTTGTCACATCTGTCCATTCTGTTTAGCCTCCATCTTGACCTGTATATTCTCTGCACTCCATACTCTTTATCTGTATCATCCCAACTCTGCCTATTGGCTAGTTCATCTATTTCTATTTCTGTTTCTCTCTCCATGTCTCCCGTATTTATTTTGTTACCTCTTCAATCCTTATTATCTCCATTACCGGTTCTAATGTCAGATCCGCTTTTGTCAAAATCTTTCTTCTTAATCTAGTATCTTTAATGCCAACTATAATCTGGTCATGTATCATTTCACCCCTTCATGTTCCGTAGTTGCAATTTTTACTTTGGGATCTCAGTATCACACAGTACTGATTGAATAATTCTGTGGGTCCCTGTTTTCTTGTTCCAAACTTAAATCGGCCAATTATCGCATTATTTTTTCCACAGCATCTTTCCATCAGAATATGCATCATCTCCTTCAATGTCCACCTCTCTTTCTAAGGTTGCAAAATATTCCTTTGCTTCCTCGCCTGCCACATTCAAAAACATCACAGATTGCTGTTCCTGTGGAAGTTTCATCATGGTTGCTATAAAAATGTTCGAGTCTCTTTCAAACCATCGCCAATTGTACCTTAAACTTCCAACCAACTTCAGTGGTCTTGGTATCTGCATATACCTTGGCACTGCATTTAATTTCAGTTTCTCTCTGCATTTTGCTTTTCAATCCATATTCCCTCTCATAGTCAGTTTCACTCCAGGTACAGTTTTCACTTCTGACACCATGTAATGTTATTGAATCCAAACACAATGTAGACACACTCTGTCCTAAAATTCCAACAATTTGCTCAGTCACTTTTTCAGAATCCTTTTATCCTTGCTTCATCCATATTCAATTGCCACTTAGATCCTTAAACCAATATACAACACACTTTACAGTATATTCTGTGAAGCACCTTGCGATGTGTCAATGACCTAATAATATGGGTGCTATATCAAATGCAAGGATCATTACTATTATTATTAAATGTCCTCCTGACGTGAAGGATCGTATATCAAAGGTAAGGCTAATTTTTTTCATCAAACCCAGAGACGAAACTGCTACCAGCTGATCCAAGCTGTCACCTCTGTGTCATCTACATCTAAACATTAACCTAAGCATCGAAGAGCCCTGCATCACTGGACACCCCTCCAGGAGGTGACATTTTCCTTATTAATTACATTATCCTCAATTATTGAGAGTGGCACCGGGCAGGTTTCACACTAAAGGTCGGTGCTGATTCTTTCTGGTTTGCAGATGCAAGTTCCATTCTCTCACCTGCAGAGATTAACCTTCGGAACAAAGCAGTTGACAATTTAAAATGAATGAGTGCAAAACCCCAGATTAATGAGTTAAAGAGCGCGGGCCTTATAATGCACAGCAATCTTTCCCCTCTTACTCGAACGAGAAAGAGCTGGAACAAAAGGCAGGGCAGCGAAATCAGTAGCTCGAAAGGTGGCTCTGGCCAACATTACTCAAAAATACAAAGCATCCTGATGGGACATTTTGTCTTGTTGCAATCGAACAGATTCCAATTGGCATCCTTTTGGGAGTGTGTATGAAGTGTGTGCATGTGTTGTGACTGTATGGAGGAATGGGGAATGAATTATCTATCCAGGTCTTAACAAAAGCTCGGAGAGTAGACAAGAGCAAAGTAACTGCAACTTCAATATATATCTAATATATAAGAAAGTTTTTTTTTGTTTTAAATTACTGAGCGCTTTTGTCCAGTTGTAAAATATACTAGATGCCCGACCAGGTTTCTTGCCTCTTAAAACGAGAGATTTATCTGTTTTCAATATTCCTCTTAATGGATTTTACCTGAAACACACTGACAATAAACACAGCCAGAGGACCGAGTACTGCACCTTTTGTCAGCAGAAGCAGCCATAGACGGGCCATGCATCATTCTAACAGAGAGTAATCGCGGGTAACGACAAAACGCTCACGTCAGCATAAAGAGATGTCAGCCTGGCTTGGTCGGTAGCGCTCTGGCCTCAGAATAATAATAATTATAATCCTTGTATCTGACAAGAGCATCTTATCACGCTGTTGAGATAAGGTGCCTGCCTGCTTCATTCGCTCGGTGGACACCGGCCTGCTTCAGGTCCACTGCACTTCCAGCCTCAACATTGGCGGACGGGCATTCAGCGTTTCTACCCCCACACTCAAAAATTCTATCCGGCAATCCCCACCTCACCCCCTCTCTTGCCCACTTCAATTCCCATCTAAAGACCCTCCTCTTCGACCCTGCCTTCCGCCACCCTCCCACCCACACTCCAGCTGACCCCACCTCACATCTCGGATCCAAACCCTGATTGCCCAGCGCTCTGGTGTGTCTTTCCGACGTAAAGTGTGCTGCACAGGTGTAACTTGTTGTTGTTGTTGTCTCAAAGCACTTCACAGAATATATTATAAAGTGGATTGACTGGTTATTGGTGGGAAGAATGCGGCGGCCAATTGCGCACAGCAGTGTCCCACAAACTATTGTGGACTGAGTGACCAAATTATTATTATTTTAATATATTATATTTAATAATAATCCTTGCATTTGATATAGCTCTTCACATCTTCTAAATAATAAAAATCCTTGCATTTGATATTGTGCTTTTTACATCTTCTCGATGTCTCAAAGTGCTTTACAGAATATACTGTAAAAAATGAATCGACTATGTATATGTGGGTGAAAAGCGGCAGCCAATTGCACACAGCAGTGTCCCACAAACAGTCGTGGACTGAAGTGAACAATTTTTTTTTTTCTCTGGAGGGGATTATTATCAGGCTTGAGGAATAAGGAAACTTGTCCATGTTTCACCCTGCCGGGAATCAAACCCAGGTCTCTTGTTTGCAAGGCAGGTGCTCCAACAACTGAGCTACAGGACTCCAAAGAAAAGCCACAGAAAAACGAAAAGGCGAATCAACCAACCACCAGTTTCTACTTACTGCTCGGTAAATAGAGTGATGTGGAGCAAGGAAACTTGCTTGAGGTTTCGCCTGCCTGGGCTAAAAATCATTCACTTCACAGTTGTTTCAGTGGGGCATTATGTGTGCATATGGCTGCTGGATTCATCCACAAAATGTGGTCACTGAGATTTACACTACTGTCGTTCTGTCGGTCTGTGTTACTGAGTGAATAGAATCTCTCTCCAGCTGCAAGGTGCTGAGTGAAATGTGCCTCAATCCTGATAGATTTTGAAAATCGAATGTTCCTGCTGCTAATCCAATTCAGATCCTCTGACAGGGGTGAACTGCTTTATTCAATGATCAGAGCGGCAGCTTTCACTGTCAGTGTCCCTGCAACACAGTTCCATTCACTGAACTCCAGTGAATGTTGACTGCTGCTGAGGCTTGTAAAGTCAAACCGATAAACAAACATAATGTCCTGACATTACAAAGGAACATGCTGTTTACCCACCAAATGCCCCTAACCCTGGTTATAGTTCACACATCCACATTAACACCACCTCTCATTTGTTTTCCACACCACAGCCTGTTCTGTTGCCTTATACCCCCTGCTCGTTGTAATCTTCCCCCTTTCTATAAGTCATTGGGTTTCTCAAGAAGGTGTGGGGGGGGGGGGGGGGGGGGGGGTGATGTAAGTAGGATCTCCATGGAATTGAGCTTGCTCCACGGTGATGTTCTTGGTAATGGAATGAAAGAATTAAGTCAACACTCTGTGGGGATCTCAATACTCTGGTTCCTGAGCCAGGCTGGTCTGTAGTATTCCAGGGCATTGCTGATAACAGCAAAGCCAGCCTTACTCATTGGTACATCTTAGCACAAATCAGTCACTTGGAACTGGGATTCCTCCCACGCAGGGCTTGCTAACCCTGGAAGTCAAAGCCCAAATTGGTAGAGGTGGTCCTAACTGGAAAAACAGCGGAAAGTTTGCCAGACCGTGGTTTTGATGCCATTATAATAACAACAACAACAACTTAAACTTATAAAGCGCCTTTCACGTCGGGAGAATGTCCAAAGGCACTGCACAGGAGGCATGTGACCCGAGCTGGGAGGGGAGTGTTCGGGAAGGGATGAAACACGTAGGGGAGGTTGAGAAATTCGGGGGGGAACAAAAGGCACGGTCGAAGAGGAAAGTCTTCAAACTGGCCTTGAAAGAGGAAAGGGAAGAAACAAGGTGGAGGGATTGGGGGATGGAATTCCACAGGGTGGGAGCGGAAAAACTGAAGGCCCGGCCTCCGATGGTGGGGTGGTTCGGGCGGGGGGCTTGGAGCAGGCCAATTCCTGCTGAACGGAGGGTCCGGGTAGGCTTATAGGGGGAAAGTAAATCTGTTAAGTAGGGCGGGGCAAGGCCGTGTAAGGCCTTGAAGGTGAGGACGAGGATCTTGAACTCGATCCTCTGGAGAATAGGGAGCCAGTGGAGACGGGCGAGGGTGGGGGTTATATGGTCGCGGAGGCGGGTGCGGGATAGTATAGGCTGCAGAGTTTTGGATGACCTGCAGCCTGTGAATGGAGGAACTGGGGAGGCCGACGAGGAGAGAGTTTCCATAGTCCAGCTGTGAGGTGATGTACGCGTGCACGAGTGTTTCGGCAGCGTGGGGGGTGAGATAGTTGCGGAGCCTGGCAATGTTGCGTAGGTGGAAATAAGCGGTGCCGGTCAAGGCACGGATGTGGGGGAGGAAGGAGAGTTTATGGTCGAACGTGATGCTGAGATTCCTGACTGGCTTTGTGAGGTGGAGAGTACAGCCTTGGATGTTGAGGCTGGCAGCGCCCGATGTGCGGAGGTGCTGGCTTGAGCCAATCAGGAGGGCCTCGGTCTTGCTCACGTTCAATTGGAAGAAGTTGTCCCTCGTCCATGACTCAATGTCGGACAGACATGCTGTCAGAACATCGATGGTCTGGGGGTTGAGGGATGAGGCAGAAAGGTACAGCTGGGTGTCTTCCGCATACATGCGGAAATTTACCCCATGTTTACGGATGACATCGCCCAGAGGGAGCGTGTAAATGGTGAAAAGGAGGGGGCCGAGGACAGAGCCCTGGGGGACGCCATGAGAAACTGTGCGGGGGTTTGAGAAGAAACCGTTGGAAGATACAAAATGTAGGCGGTGGGTCAGGTAGGAATGGAACCAGTCAAGGACTGTGCCTTGAAGGTTGAGGTGGGGGGAAAGACGTTGGAGGAGGACTCTGTCGAACGCAGCAGACAGGTCAAGGAGGACGAGGAGGCAGAGGGAGCCCTGGTCGCAGGCGGTTAGGATGTCATTAGTGACCTTGACCAGGGCAGTTTCCATGCTGTGAGCACGGCGGAAGCCTGATTGGATGGGTTCAAGGAGTGAGTGAGTTGAGAGGAAAGAGTGGAGCTGGGAGGCAACCACTCTTTCAAGGACCTTAGATAAAAATGGGAGGTTATAATAATAATCATCTTCAACATCCACCTGGTCGGGCAAATGGCACCTTACACCAACCACAACACTACAACAACAACAAAATTATATTGATAGAGCACCTTTCACGTCGGGAGGACATGAGTTAAACCTTAGCTTAACGTCTCATCCAAAAGACAGCACTTCCATCAACACAGCTCTGCATTGGAATCTTGCCCCGGCCTGTGAGTTCAAAGACCTGATGTGGGGATGTGAATGAACACACTTCTGACTCAGAGGTGAGAGTGATACTGACAGAGCCAGGTTTATTTGAAAATAAAACAATCAGCGTGTACCTGAAACAGAACGTTAACACAGAACAAACGTTTTCTGTTAAAATTCTGGGATCAATGATGACAGAGGGTGTTCCAAGGGAAGCATCTGCTGACTAATCTTGGCTCTGTCAGGTTGGTAGTGTGAGAAGATACAGCAACAATAATAATAATAATCATAACATTTGATATAGCGCCTGCCTTATCACGTCTTTGAGATGCCTCAGAATACTACTGTCAAGTGAATTCATTGAATATTTTGTGGGCAAAATACACACAGCTAATTACACACAGCAGTGCCCCACAAACAGTGTGGATTAGTGACCATATTTTTAAAAAATGTATTACCACTGATCCTACTTATTGCTAGGTAAACTGAGTCGTGCAAAGCAATGAAACGTGCCCAACGTTTTGCCCTGCCCGAGAATTGAACCCAGGTTTTTTCGCTTGTGAGGTGAGTGCTTTTAACTCTTGCCAACCTGAGCCTAAAAATCTCTGGGTGCGTCCTTACAGGGAGAGAGTACGTACTCCATTATAACAATAAAATAATATTAATCTTTGCATTCGATCCGGAAACTCATCTCAGAGTAAGACACAGTTTAGTCGAACTGCATAAGAGTGTAAACATGCATGACAAATGAAGCATAGTTAATGGCTGCAGTTAATGTCTCTGAAAGTTAACCTAATTTCATTAGTGCTGACAGCAGCTGCATCAGTTAGTGTTGTTCATCGTTTGTAAGTCTGCGAAAGATATATCTCCTCACACAGACAAAGGGACAAACCGCAGAGGCCATTTTTCGTGCGTTTTAGGAACTAACAATTGAACGATGAGTGAAACAAGCCAAAGGTGGTTTTCTTTGGAAGTCGTTGTGAAATGCTTTATTGTACTGGCATTTCGGGCAATTATAAGGAAACAAAACCAGGTTAATTCAAAGGAAAAATGCTGATCTTGACAGAAGCTGTAATCAATTTATACTAATAGCCAGAAGAAGTCGATTCATCACAAGCTATTCTTTGCTTGCTAATGTGGCCTGCGTGTCTCTGCCCTCGGTCTAACACATCGTGGACTTTCTCTTTGGAAAGAAAAACTCGTCTCTCAAAACTTCTAAATAGTTACCCGAAGGTAAAGACAATTTCGTAGCCAAGTCTCACTCGCCAGGAGTCTGTCCACTCGGCCTACATTTAACACCCCGAAGCTTGTGTGACAAATCATTGCCATTTGCAATGGCTATGATTAACGAGCAATCTGGTCAGAGGGCATGGTAGAGGTCACTGACCCCTTCAGTGAGCGCTGTCTAATGGGATTCGGAATCATACAACACAAATTCACTTTTAAGCTGTACACAGCTGGATGCTTCAATGACACATTGATCTCAGTCCTGATGTGACACATAATTATTCAGCGTAATTTCTGCTAAGTAACTCCCACTTTAATTATAAATACATTATGGAGCACCTTCATTGCTGGAGCCCACTGAGATTTCATTGCACTTTCCTGCTCCTCTTTCCAAATCTTTTACTAAATAGAGTCATCTGTTTGAATTGAAAGGTCTGTTTCACGTAGACTTTGTCAAAGTCTGCACGCTTCTAAAGTGCTTTGTAAATGGAGTAACGATAATCAAAATAATAATACTTGCATTTGACGTAGCCTTTTTCACAGAGGGAGGACACCTAATAATAGATAATAATGATCCTTGCTTTCTCATAGCACTTTTCATGTGTTCTAGATGTCTCAAAACGCTTCACAGAAAGTACTATAAAGTGAATTGACTATAGTTACGGGAGAAAAAGCACTTCACTGAATTTAATAATAATGCTTGCATTTGGCACAGTGCCTTTCACATCAGAAAGATGTCCCAAAGCAGTTCACGGCATTTAGTGTGATGTGTAGTGACTGTGTATTTTGTGGGCAGCCCATTTGCGCACAGCAATGTCCCATAAATGGCTAAAAAAACAAATGATTACTGTTATTTGGGGTAATTGTTGGCCAGGACTCTGGGAGGAACTCCCTTATGTTTTAAAATAGCGCTTTAAGATCTCTTAATGTCCATCTGAACAGACAGACGTGAACTCGGTTTTAATGTCTCATGTGAAAGGCAGCATCTCCGACAATGCAGCACATCCCCAGCACTGCATTGGAGTATCAGCTTAGACTATGTGTAGATAGCAATTAGTCTATCAAGGCTTTTCTAAAACAAATTGGTTCAGATTTATTACATAGATTTACACAGAACAAAACAGCACAGAAACAAGTGCTCCTCCCTCCCACGGGGATCCTCATGCCCGACAACAACAAATTTGTACATTTGTACAGCACCTCTCACATCAGGAGGATGTCCCAAGGTGCTGATAAGTTAGGGATTTGGATCTGAGTTGGGAGTTTAGGATCAGGAGGGTTGGAGGGAAGGCAGGGAGGGTAGGGGTATGACCGAAGAAGAGGGTCTTGAGACAGGCCTCTGTGGAGTCCTGTAGCTCAGTGGTTAGGGCACTCACCTTACAAGTGTGAGACCTATATTCGAATCCAGGCAGATCAGGGTGAAACCTTGGGCAAGTTTCCTTACTCCACATGGCTAATAATAATCCATCGAAAAAAAACCCAACAGTGATAAAAATTAGTCATTTCAGTCTATGACTGTTTGTGGGACACTGCTGTGCACAATTGGCTGCCACATTTTGCCCACAAAAATACAGTCAATTCACTTTACAGTATATTTCGTGAAGCACTTTGAGACGTCAATAAAATGTGAAAAGCGTTATATCAAATGCAAGGATTATTATTTTTAAGGAGGTAAGGGAAGGAGTGAGGCATAAAGGACTATTGGATAGAGTTCCAAAGGGTGGGGGCAGAGAGGCTGAAAGGCAGGGGACATGGAGCAGGCTGGAGCGGAGGGAGTGAAAGGTCGATAATGGAGTGAGCAGGTCACAGAATTAGGGAGGAGCAAGACCTTGGAGGGCTTTGAAGGCAAGGACGAGAATTTTTAAGTGTCATCTGAAAAATGTGATCACCTTGGGAATCCAAGTCATTTAAGTATTAAAGACATGTTACAAACGGAACTGCACTCAGTATTCCAAATGTGGCTTCACCACTAATCCATATCAACTTCTTTCAGTTTATAATCAAATGCCTTTGAGATTCTTTTATAGTATTGATTGCCTTTTGTGGACAACATTTTAACACTGGTTGGAAACATTCAGTGAATGATCAATTATCATATCGAAAATCCTTCCATTATTTCCTGAAGGATATCTCCCTTTATCATTTGGTAGTTGTTTAATTGTTCCCCAACCTCTTCCCCCACTCCCCCCACCACACCACTCCTGCCTTTACCCACCTCCCCCTCCCCCTAGCTCGGTGTCATGCTTCACCATTGTCAAGCGCTCTGGGGTGCTACCATGTGTGAGGAGCGCAATATCAATCCAGGTTGTTATTGGGACATGATACAGTTATTCTGACTGGCTACACCACATCCGAGAGAGACGTTGCAAGCATGTGTGGAACTTTACACATGCACACAATGGGACTTTCATGTTTTCCTATGTTCCATAGAGATAGAGACAAAGAAGTGCAAAGACTCTTAAGTGACATGCGATATATTAATTATGTACTTTAATACAGGTATGGCTAACATCATTTGGGGACTTATAATGAATAGTAATAATAATAATCCTTGATGGTGATATAATGTTTTCCAGACTTCTCAAAGCGCTTCACAGAGTATACTGTAAAAAGGTCTCTTGTAGGCGAAATAATACAGTACTAATAACCCTTGTATTTGATATATTAGCTCATTATGAAAAAATAATAATAATTTGGTCACACAATTCACGACTGTTTGTGAGACACTGCTGTGCGCAAAATGGCAGTCGCGTTTTGCCCACAAATATACAACAACAACAACTTCGATTTATATAGAGCCCTCCACGTCGAACGGCGTCTCAGAGCGCTTCAAATATACAGTCAATGCACTTTATAGTATATTCTATGAAGCGCTTTAAGACGTCTAGAAGACGTGAAAAGCACTATATCAAATGTAAGGATGATTATTATTATATTATTATATTTATGCACATAGCAACGTCCCACAAACAGCCTTGCAGTGAATGCTCAATTTTATCTGGAGGATTATTAGCCAGGACAATGGGAGAAATTTCTTTAACTTTTCAGATAGTGCCCTTTCTTTCCCTCACTGTTCTCCCCATCAGCTCCGCATTTTGGACTCGGCAACAAGTGGGAAAAGACCATCGACGTCGACCTTATCAAATCCTTTCATAATCTTAAACCCCTTTATCAAGCCTCCTTTCAATCATCTCATCTCCAGAGAGCCATGCTCTAACTCGTCCAATCTTTTCTTGACAGATGGATGCACTGATCCGTGTAACATCCGTGTAAATCTGCTCCTCGCTCACTCCAACGTTATAATATCTTTCCTGTAGCACACAGACCAGACCCATCCTTTCTAATTCTAGATGTCTTTATCCTATCTGTCTATCATTACTTCGGGATCTTCTGTAATCGCAAAATGGAATTAGCTTTTACTCAAAGAGTTCTCAGAGGAGGTGGAGACACTCTGTGTAGGTCACAGGGTAGATAAGGACCACTGCCAGTAATTACTGCTGTTTGAACTCAGGCAGCACAATCCTGACTTTCAGCCCATCAAGCAAAGCAGAGCTTGGTGGCAACACGGTGATCGATATTAATAATAACGGTTAAAAACTAATTCTCACTGGCTGGTTGAGTAAATATACTACCTTTGACACACTCCATAGCAGTGCCGGGGTGTTTGGTGGGTGGAGGGAGGGAGGGGGGGGGGTTAGTGCTTCATTGGCAGAGGTAGCATTCTTTGGTTGAAGCATTAAACTGAAATCCCATCTGTCTGTTCATATGTACGTTAAGGATCGCACAGCACTATTCAACAAGCGAAAGGAATTCCTCCTCTTGTCAGCAGAACATAAGAAATGCTAGACGAAAAACAGACAACAACAACAAAATTACATTTATAACGCGCCTTTCATGTCGGAAGGACGTCCCAAGGCATTGAATAGCCAGGTCGGGACCCCCGAGCAAGGGAGAGGGGCAGGGGAGGGGCAGGAGGGAATTAGGAGGGGAGGGAGAGAGTTAGGAGGGCAGCAGAAGGCATTGTCGAGGAGGAGGGTCTTGAGAAGGGTCTTGAGGGAGGCGAGGGTGGGAGCGAGGAGAAGGGACTGTGAGACAGAGTTCCAGAGTGTGGGGGCACAGAGGCTGAAAGCACGTCTGCCGATGGTAGGGCAGGTCAGGCGGGGGACATGGAGCAGGCCGAAGCCCGCAGAAAGTAGAGATGGTGTGAAAGGTAGGACCAGAACCAGTCGAGCACAGAACCTTGAAGGTTGAGGTGGTAGAGGAGGATTGTGTGGTACACGGTATCGAACACGGTAGATAGGTCGAGGATGATGAGGAGGCAGAGGTTCAGTTCTGGGGACCGTACTTCAGGAAGGATGTCAAGGGTGCAAAGGAGATTTACCAGGATGGTACCAGGAATGAGAGACTTCAGTTATCAGGTGAGGCAAGTGAATCTAGGATTATTCTCCTTGGAGCAGAGGTTAAGAGGAGACTTAATAGAAGTTTTCAAAATTATCAGGGGATTCAATAGGGTGAAGAAGGAAAAACTATTTCCACTGGCGAGTAGATTGGTAACTCGAGGACACCGATTTAAAATAGTTGTTAAAACAGAGAGGTAAGGAGAAATTTTTCATGCAGTTTGGATCTCAAAGGCATTGTCTGAAGGGAAGCCAATTTGATAACAACTATTAAGAGAGAAGTACAGTAGATAGTTATTTGGGGAGGACAGTTTTACTGGGCTATGGGGAGAGAGTCGAGGAGGTGCGATTGATTTGAATAGCTCTTTTCAAAAAGCCAGCACAGACATAATGGGCTGAATGGCATCCTTCTGTGCTGCATAATTCTATGATACTGTGGGAAGGGATCTTATAAAGGTTGACAACATTTTACATGGGAATGAAATGGTAAATCCTTAGATTGCAGCAAGACAGTAGAACAAAAGGGACCCAGGCTGACTGGGAAGAATCGGTGCTCACTGCCCCTTCATGTCCTGCTGATGAGCCAGGCTGGCTGTGCTGTCATCAGTTGAGCCCTGGAATCCTGAGGACCCGTCTGGCTCAGGAACTGGAATCCACAGAGAGTTGACTCGGATTCTGACTTTCAGTTGCCAAGCACGTAACCTTACAGCCATCTCAGTTCAAACAGACCCGCTGCCTGCACCCCATTCCTCCACCACATTTTCAACAACCACAACAACAACAAAATTACATTTGTCGGGAGGACATCCCAAGGCGCTGAATTTTTAATTTTCAATCCCATTTTCAAATTTTCAATCCTACGAGCACACACATTTATGCTTCTAAGCCCTGCCTCACCTAGACTGGGGGCTGCCGACAAAGACACCAATAATAGTCTTTGCATTTGGTATAACACTTTATCACGTCTTCAAGATGTGTTATTGAAACATTGATTGACCAGCGCCTTGGGACGTCATCTGGACATGATAGGCGCTATACAAATGTAATTTTGTTGTTGTTGTCTCAAAGCATGTCACAGAATATACTGTAAAGTGAATTAACTGAATATTTAATTCTATTGACGTTCTATGATTCTATGATTTCATGGGCAAAACGCGGCAGCCAATAGCACACAGTAAGTGACCAATTTTTTTTTTAAGGCATTAGTACTTCTAGAAAAGTGATCTGCCAATCGACTAACAACCGGGTTCCTACATACTGCTAGGTAAACATAGGAGTGTGGAGTAAGGAAACCTGCCCAACGTTTTGCCCTGCTGGGGAATCGAAACCAGGTCTCTCACTTGTGAGGTGAGTGCTCTAACCATTGAGCTACAGGACTCCACTGTACAGACTAGACCTGCAAAGCACCACGCTTGCTACCCTGAATGACTTCATGTCCTCGCCTGGACCCTGACAATGTTAACTTAATTACCGGGCCAGGAGGCCCTCCCAACGACAGAGTCATTAAGCGCCAGAGGAATTAGAGGCTTATTTGGCTACTGCAGAATCAGTTTTTATCTTGATCCACATTCAATCAAGCCCCAGCAAATAATCAGCTCAGCAGGCTTCAGCAAAATCACTTTACTTCACGTCTTATCTCTCCATCTTTCCACTTCATGAATTTATAGAGTCCAATTTTCTTCCATGAGCGCAGCACAAAGAGCTTCGATCTTTCTTCTAGTGGTGGGTTCGGGGGGGTGGAGAGGTGGGGGGATGGCGAGGGGGGATTGGAGTGGTGGGGGTTGGGGGTGCAAAAACGTAAGAGAGGGAGAGGGTGGTGCATTGGCAAAGAGCTTAGCTGCTGGGTTGTTTTGTGGCTTGTCTCGCACAAATTGGGAATAAGATATACGTCAATACGAGTGTCTAATTAGCTACCGTGGTCCTGTCTCTTCCTGAGTGACGACTCTCTTCATCAGCCCTGGAGACACAAGCAACAGCTACGAGTGTCAAGCTCTCAGCGCCCTCCTTGTCGTTTCTCTTTTCAAATAGCGCCACGGGATCCTTAACGTCCAACCTGAACAGGCACAGACAGGTCTCTCGGCTTAGCTTCCTATTCAAAGGAAAGCACCTCTGGCAATACAGCATTATCCACCCACGCCACCTCAGTCCACCTCAGCCCCCCCCCAGCCCTGGACAGGGGTGTTAACTTCCTATGTGAGTTTAAAGCCTTCACAGGAACAACTAATCATGGGATCACAAAATCGGTTGGGATGAAGAATGCCCTTCAGCCATTTGATCCCATTCCTCCAGAATAACCACTCACCGACCTCCCACCACAACATCAAGCTACTATCTAAATGAGTCACAGTGTCTCGGCCTCACATTCCTAATGTGGATATGGAAACAGTGCTGACATCCGGTCTGTGTTTGTGCCTGTTTGTGTGTGTCTCTAACTGTGTGTATGTGTGTTTGTCTCTCTCTCTCTCTCTTTCTCTGTCATTCTAAACGTTCTACGCTGACACTCCCAACACATTGCTAGGGACGTGCTGCATTGTCGGAGACGCCATCCTTTTGATAAGACGTTAAAATAACACCAATAAAATTACATTTGTGGGAAACCTTTCACGTTGGGAGGACGTCCCAAGGAGCTGGAGGCGCTAAGTCCCAAGGAACTAAACCAGGGACCTGTCTGCCTGTTCAGATGGAGTTTCATGTGAAATGCTCCCAGAACTTTACATTGCACTACATTGTCAACCTAGAATAACAGTGTCTTAGACTAGACATAATAATTTTCCTCGCCTCCTGAGTCATTTTACGTTTTAGCCCTTAAGTGATTTGGTGTCTTAGGCTTAATGTCTCCACTTTTTCATAATTAAATTGAGGTAAGAGCTCGGCAGGTTGCAATATGCAAACCCACCTCAACCACACCTCAGCCCAAGGAGTGGATTAACTAAATTAGCCTCATAAATACTTCAGCGCCTGTGGGGAAACTAGGTGTGAATGAATGTGACCGCCCACCCACCCAACCTATTCAAGAGCAAGTCTTCCCTCCCTCATTCCCTCCCTCCTCCGTCAGGATTTTGTGCTCATAGAAACCTTAGGCAAGTTCCCTTCCTCTACATGTCTCTGTTTACCTAGCAGGAAGTCAAAACCAAATTGTTAGTCGATTGGCAGATCGCTTTCTGGCGATAACAAAAAGTGGTCACTTCAATTCCCAAATGTATGTGGGACACTGCTGTGTGCAATTGGCTGCCATGTTCTGCCCGTAAATGTACAGTTATTTCATTTGACAGTATATTCAGTGTTCAGAGATCTCAATGACATGATAAAGCTATATCAAATGCAAGGATTACTATTATTATTATTAATTCCAGAGAGCCCATCTATCTGGAGTCTTGCAGCTCACTGGTTAGAGCACTCGCCTTGCAAGCAAGAGGGCTGGATTTGATTCCCGGCAGGATGAAATGTTGGGCAGGTCGCTTACTCCACATGCCTGTTAACCTAACTGTTGTTAGTCGATTGGTGGGAATGATCTCTCGAGATATTAAACCTTTAAGAAATATTAGGTCACTCAGTCCATGACTGTGGAACTCTGTTGGGTGCAATTGGTTGTCGTGTTTAAATATCCAGATATTTCACTGCATAGTGTATTTTGTGAAGCAGTTTAAGATGTCTCAACAATTTGATAAGGCTATATCAAGTGTAAGGATTATTATTATTCATTCCCTAGATCCCATCTGTCTGCCAGTTCAGGAGAACGTTAAAGATCCCATGGCACTATTCTAAGAGAAAGGGAAATTTCGCCCACAAATACGCAGTCACTGCACTTTACAATAAATCCTGTGAAGCTCTTCGAGACATGGTCCTTACGTGAAATGCAAGGATCATTATTGTTATTTGCAGTGTTTATTGACCTATTTATGTGCTAATTAGCACAAGGTTAAAGAAAGAGAGCAATTTTTACCCCAGTAATTTTTTTATTAACTTGACAAATTATTAAAAGTAACCTGTGAATGTGAGTTGGTTCTGCTACCATCATGTCCTAAGGGAAGCAACTGCGTCCTCAAATCGATGGTATTTTTTTTATGGGAAGGAATATCAGTTCTATAATCAATACATGATTTTGTCAAGGTAACACAAGCAATAAAGTCATGGCCTTTGAAATTATGCGCAGACACATATTGTACCATCCAAGACCTTGGTAAAACAAACAGAAAGGATTCAAAATGCAAAATACTGCAGATGCTGGAAGTCAGAACCGAAAATAGAAATCACTGGGAACACTCAGCAGGTCAGGCAGCATCTATGAAGAGGGGAAAGTGAAAAGTAAAGTATTCTGACGAAGGATCGTGGACTCGAAACTTTGACTCACTTTCCTTTCTCCATGGATGCTGCTTGACTTGCTGAGTGTCCCCAACGATTTCTGGTTTTGTTTCCATCAGAAAGGATTGATCAACTACCTCCCGATAAACTGACATCTTATCTGTGCATGTTCAGGTGGATCTTTACAGAATTTATTTTGGTGTCCTGGCCGACAATTCTCTCAGATAAAATTGGCGATTCGCACCATTGGCTGCTTGTCGGAAACTGCTGTAAATTCACTCGCACTAATTCACTGTGTCACTATACTACACAGTAAATCTTGTGAAGTGACTTTAAGACATCTTCCTGACTTGGAAGACACTGTATTGAATACAAAGATTGTAAATTCCTCAGGCTTCAAATTCCATCTACTGTACTCTCAGCCTATAAATCGATAGTGTCTTAAACCTTTTTGGTGGTGTAGAATTGTTCAAATCATCAAATCACAGCAATTTCCAGGCCAGTAGGAGGCCAATCATCGTATTGAGTCTGAGTTGGCTCTCAGAGCAAGGAGAACATTTTTTAATTCAGTCTTAAATTAGAAACTATATTTCCACAGTGGTCAAAAGGAAATCAGCCTGCAAACTGAGATTGAGATGAAGAAATGTCCACAATTTTGTATATTCTTAAACATCAGCAATGTCCCACAAACAACTAGAAGGTGAAAATGATCAATTTATTTAGGAGGAATGTTGGCAAGGACATTGGAAGAAAGACGTTTCTCTTTACAAATAGCATCACGGGTTCTTTAATGTCCACTGGACAGGTAGATGGGACGTTCTCCATAGATGCTGCCTGACCCACTAAGTGTTCCCAGCGATTTCTGTTTTTGTTTCAAATTCTCAATCTTGTATTGTAACCCTCTGGATATAACGCTCAAATCCCTATTGTCCTCTCTATAGCTGAACAACCTGAATTCAGCACCAGGTGTTATATTTGATGTGTATGCCCCTGGGCGAGAGACGCAGAACATTTTTTCCTGATCACTATTCACTGACCCTTAGTTGACAAGAACATGTGTTAGATATCAGATGAGACATTAGATTGTAGACGTACCATAGCATGAACCAAGCCATTCAAGAGGGAGGCTAAAATACCTTCTCATCTAGTTGTAAGCAAATTCTTAAAAATAGCCGTAATTGTAAAGTCAGTTTTCTGTAAGTTAATTTGACAGATTTTCGTGACAATATGGCTGGTGTGTTCAACCAAAAAACACAGTCAATGCCTTTTATATCATGTGAAGCACTCTGGGACACTATCGTGCATGATGGATGGGTACTACTGTTTATAAATTCAAGTTGTTATTCCAAACACGACGATTATTATTAAGAAATAGGAAAAAAATGACTTTGTAGTTGAAACTGAATTCAACAATTTGGACAATTTCCAGATGAACACTTTGAAATGCCAAGAAAATACAGCACAAAGTTTTACATACAATGCACAATTCGAACACAGGCCACCCTAGCAGTCTGTGTTGGTTGGAAATGCAGTGTTGGGGCTGGTGTTAAAGGAGGGGAAGGAACAACAACAATTTACATTTATATAGTGCCCTTCACACCGGACTGTGTCTTGGAGAGCTGAACAGTGGTGGGGCCTGTCACTGGGCTGGGGGTGAGGAAGCAGTAGGTGACCGTAAGCGTGATCAAAGAGGAAGGACTTCAGGTGTGATCTGAAAATGGAGAATGGCTTTGCCTAGGAATTCATATTCGAGCGAATGCTTTGTTAGTTAAAAACTTATTTTAAACAAGTCTTGTGGAGAGAGCACTTTACTTAATGTGTTAATCTATGAAGCTGAACCTGAAGAGATTAACATTTTGCAGTTAATTAACCAAACATTAACCTCTAACCTGAGTCTATTTTCTGTTGAATAGGCACCTGCAACTCGCTTCTATCACTAAATTGTAAGAAAAAATGTATATTGCAACCATACTCCTTGTAAGTGCAGCTGTAAGTTTATAATTTTCTGGGCAGTAATGAGAGAAGGGGGAGGAGTGGGAGGGTCACAGGTTAAAACTGTTGTTGAATAGCCTCAATTCCTGTTATCATTGACTAAGTAATGTCAATTGAAAACTCAGCAAAGGTTTTCTGCATCGATCGCTCGGACTGAGCGATCGCATCTGAATTTAACCCAGGCAGTATACACATATCAGCCTGGCTCGCAATCTAATAATCCCACACAAAAAAATTGGTTATTTCAATCCACAGCAGATTGTGGGACACTGCTGTGCACAATTGGCTGCCGCGTTTTGCCTTGATGTATACAGTCAATTCACTTTACAGTATATTCTGTGAAGCCCTTTGAGACGTCCTCCTGACGTGAAAGGCGCTATACAAATGTAAGTTTGTTGTTGTGGTTGTCTAGAAGACGTGAAAAGCACTATATCAAATGCAAGGATTATTACTATTATCTGAGTCAAAAGATTATGGCTTCAAGCCACACAGAGGACTTTGAGCGCATAATCTAAAATGATGCTCCAGTGCGAGGCTGAGGGAGAGCTGCCTGGACAGAGGTGCTGTCCTTTGGAAGAGACGTTAAAACCTCATTATGTCACTGAGACATCTCAAAGTGCTTCAAGAATATATATATATTGGAGTGTACTGTCTATTTTGTGGGTGAAACACAGCAGCCACTCTGGAGACCCCAAGCCTTGATTCTTGCCAATCTGTGCCAAATACTGTCGGAAATGGGTAAGCAGGATGTGTTCCTACAAGGAGAGAGTGCACGCTCCATTCCATCTAACTCTGGAATTTCCATATGTAGGTGGGGTTCATGGAATTCGCAATTTGGTTTGACTTTTGAGCATGGCGATGGCTTTCCGCATGTGTCAAGACACCCGGCTGACCAAACCAAACAACTGAGTGCAAAATGAAGGCCAACTTCCATGTTGTCAGTTCACCGCTGATGTCACATCCTGCAGGCTGCAGGCATACACCAACGTGGCTTCAATGACACTTCCTATGACAGCAAAGCTGGGGAACGAGCAGGGGAGTGGGATTAGTTGGAGAGCATTCAAAGAGCTGGCACTGGCATGATGGGCCGAATGGCTTCCTTCTGTGTTGACTATGAATCTACAAAGGATGGGGAGTGAAACCAAATAGCCAGTTCTTTCAGAGAGCCAACACCGCCACGTCGGGCTCAATGACTTCCTTCTGTGCTGAATAATTCTGCGATTCTTTGTTCCTAAGTTGAGGAATGTCGTACAGTGAATGTGCAAAAAACGGAATGAAAAATTGCTGTGCGTAGCTGGGTCAACTGAAAGGGAGGTCATGGTTTAAAGGAGCTCGGGGTTGAATTCCCGCTCAGTGTACATGTATAAAAATAATTTGAATTGCCTGTTAACGATTAATTCAGGGTTAGCTCACTTTAAGGCCTTTCTCAGCCGGGTAGTATGTGAGCACACAGAAAGGCCACGTTATACTAAATTATACCAACCAGAACTCCCGGATTCTGCTGTTGACTAGTCAGCTTCCTGCAGTACAAAAAAAAAGATCGACTTCCTGGTCTCCGCTGACGTCACTGGCTGTGGGTTACGCTCTACTCACACACAGGAAATGTGGCTGATGTCACTTGCTGCGCATAGTGTGAATGGGCATGACGTGCAAATTGCTCACAAGTAGAGGGAAGTTTAAAGATGTTGGTTTTTCCTGGCTCGAAGAGTTCGCCAGAGAAGGAGGGTGGGACAGCAAACATGCAGGTGGAAGGGTATTTTGCCCACAAATTGTACAGTCCACTCAACACTTTGAGATGTCTCGAAGACGTGATAAGGCGCGATATCAAATGCAAGGATTATTATTATTATTATTTTTATTATTAACAGTGCTTCCCTTACATCACTTCCAGACAGCAGATATGGGTGCAGTGGAACCGAGGTCAGTCTAGAACGAGTGTTCGGGAAGGAGTCAGAAAAGATATAGATGAATTCTGCTGCCACTGAGCTGTTTTTGTAACTGATGGAGGGAGCTTTGTCCTGGAGACCTTTAAATCATGAAGCAGCCTTCCAAAGGCCTGGATACCTGAGACTCCACAACAACAACTTGCATCTATATATCGCCCTCAATAGCGGACTATGTGGTCATGTTTTATGGAGTCTCTGAATTGCTAAAGTTAAGGATTTTGTCGGGATCGGTATCGTCAGAGGATTCTTTGCTGATTTCTACCATTAAATGCCCAAACAAATAAATACTGCATGCCACGGATTTTTACCCAACAGACAAGACGAAGTTCTGACAAAGGGTTGTGGACCCGAAACGTTGACTCATTTTCCTTTCTCCATCGTTGCTGCCTGACCTGCTGACTTTTCCTAGCTCTGTTTTTGATTCAGATTACCAGTATTTGCAGCAGATTGTGTTTTATTTAGACAAGAAAGTGACTTTACAGGTCCTTCAAGAACCTAGTACAGTCAAGCTAACATAACTCCTCCCTTCTGAGTGGTCCAGTATGACTGCGCAAACTTCCCGCCAGTTAATTTGGGTTGAAAACTGAATACCCTTCGCCTACAAAGTGGCTGTCAGTACGACAGTATTAAAAGGGAGCCTGCCTTCTATTTACACTGATTACTGACTGTGTTTGTATGTGACTGTGTGTGGCCCAGTTAATCCTAATAACGTAAGCTTCTCACAGTGCTGATTTTCCAACATAATCACATCACCAAACTCCGACAATGCAGCACTTCCCCCTCCCAAGCACGGTATTGGAGCGTCAGCCTAGACTGTGTGTTCAATGACTCGACATGGAGCACAACCTGCTGACTAAGAGGCGAGAGTGCTACCAATTGAGCCAGACAGACACTAAACTTGGGAGAAACTCTCAATAAAGGTATCAGCCTGACTTAGTAGATGGCACTCTCACTTCTGAGGCAGAAGATGGGAGAGTGGGGTGGGTTTCAAATCCCACAATTAGGACTTGGAACCATTATAGTCGATGCTAACCTTTTTGGTGGGCCAAGAAAATAATCATAGAAATGTAAAAATCAATAAATATTCAATTAATAAACATTTATTTTGTTGGCCAACCAAAGAGGTCCATGCTGGGGGGTACACTGTGTTGTTGTAGGTACCTACCTATGGATAAGATGTTAAGTGGCTTTCCGGTGGATGTTATTAGATTAGATTATTATTATTGGAAAAGTATACGTCCTAGCCAACAATAACACAGATAAAATTGGTCATTCACCAATTTATTATCATTATTGATTTGTTTTGGAGAGATTATTGCCCCGGAAAGTCATCCTGCTGTGAACAATTGGTTGCCGCGTTTCGCTCACCAATATACAGTCAATTCACTTTATAGTATATTCTGTGAAGCGCTTTGAGACATTGATAAGATGTGAAAAGCGCTACATCAAATGCAAGGATTATTATTATTATTATCTGCCAATTGACAAATATCCAATGTTCCAAGATGCAACCCGGCTTGGAGGGCGCTATATACATGCACACGTTTCTTGTTGTTGTAACCAGGTTCCTACGTAATACTAGGCAAACAGGGCATATGGAGTAAGGAAACTTGCCTAATGTTTCGATCTGGCTGGGAATCAAGCCTGGATCCTCACGCATGCAAGTGGATAGCTCTAACTACTGAGCTACAGGACTGCATGATTATTGCTTGTCTTGATCTGTTTACTGGTGCTCTGCTCTGACGGAATCATATGATTGAGGAATGTTATCTGGATGCAGACTCACTCCATTTCCTTAACATTTTGGAGTATCCGGAATTTGGTAAATTCTTTAAAGCTGCCTTATTTTAGAAGCTGTTTTTCTGCATGTTTCTTTAAAGAGGCTGGAGGAAAAAAAAACTGGCCTCAAAGTTAAGACTGAATTCAACAATTCATGATTTTGTGCAAATTAAGAGCACATTTGAGTTTTTTTTCACAATTCTTACATTTTAATTTTCATATTAAATTTTACAATAGCAACTGGCATTTATATAGCGTCCTTCACATTAGGATACTGTCTTGGGAGTGCTTTACAATGCCATGACATTGTATGCCTGGCAAGGGGGAAGTTGAGGAGAGGAGAGGGAGAAAGGGGATAGAGGTAATAATAATAATAATCAAATTTGCGTTTGATATAGTGCCTTATCACATCGTTAAGATGTCTCAAAATACTTCATGTTAAAGTGTTTTGTGGGTGAAACACAGCAATCACTTCTGCACAAACAGTCGTGGATTAACATATTAAAAACATTTTTGAGGCATTATTACCCCTGGAAAGCAATCCGCCAATCGACTAACAACTGGTTTCCAACGATCATTTAAGTAAATAGATTTGTGTGAAGTAAGGAAACTTGCCTAAGGTCTCGCCCAGATCAGGAATCAAACCCAACTTCTCTCGCTTCTGAGGTGAGCTGGCTAACCACTAAGCTACGGGACTCCTAGCCCAAATTCACCAAGCAGAGCGGGTAAAACAAATGAATAGAGGTAGGAGGAGATTGGGAGAGATAGAGAGACAGGAAGCCGGCAAAGCCTGGTGATTGGGGGTAGTGGGGGAGGTGTGGGGGTTTGTCAACAAACATGCTTTGTATGGGTACAGATGTTGGGTGGCAGAGTTTTGGAATTAGTTGAACCCAAGACAAAACAGTCTTACGAGCAAAAACTAGATGGAATTTCAGATCTCACAAGTACGTACTGCTATTGAGGACATGGGAGTATTAAGTGAAGGCTCCCAACGTTTGATTTTGCTTGTGAAAATACCCCCAGATCACTTCAAAGATTTTCCTGTGTAATGTCAATCCTAGAGGTTTCCTTCATCAAAGCACAGAAACTCTGCAGTTTTTGATGTTCTTTTGCTAAATAATAAATAAATACTCTCTCTTTCCAGACCTTGTGTAAGTCACAGTCAATTAACGGTGAAAAGAGACACCTCCCACACAGACATTGAATAGCCTACCGCTCCCAAATTACCATGTCCTCATCTGACCAAAGATTGTAGAGGGAGGGGAACTGTTCCCCTCTATAACACAGTTAAGGGAAATTCCACCCGTCCAGATATACTGTATTTTTATTTTTTAATTTCTATATTTCCCAAAGGCAAGTTTCCTTACTCCACACTCATGCCTCTGTGTACCTAGCATAAGTAGGAAACTGCTTGTTCATCAGTCAATTGGCGGATTGCTTTTCTGGGGTAATAATCCCTAAAAATAATAGCAATGTGGTCATTCAATCCACGACTGTTTGTGGGACACTGCTGTGTGCAATTGGCTATTCACTGACACTATCAACCTGTCCCTCTCATCCGGGACTGTTCCCAATGCCTTCAAAACTGCCACCGTCACCCCCGTCCTAAAAAAGCCTTCCCTCGAAGCGTCGCAGCTTTCTAGCTACCGGCCCATCTCCAACCTCCTCTTCCTTTCCAAGGTCCTTAAAAGAGTGGTTGCCTCCCAGCTCCGCTCTTTCCTCACACAACACTCACTCCCCGAACCCCTCCAATCGGGTTTCCGTGCCTCCCACAGCATAGAAACTGCCCTGGTCAAGGTCACAAACGACATCCTGACCCTCCGTGACCAGGGCTCCCTCTGCCTTCTTGTCCTCCTCGACCTATCCGCTGCCTTCGATACCATGGACCATGGTATCCTCCTCCACCGCCTCTCCTCCCTCCTCAACCTGCAAGGATCTGTCCTCGAATGGTTCCGGTCCTATCTCTCCCACCGCCTTCACTTCGTCTCTTCCAACGGATTCTCCTCCAGCCCCCTGCACAGTCATATGCGGCGTTCCCCAGGGCTCTGTCCTTGGCCCCCTACTCTTCACCCTCTACACTCTCCCCCTGGGCGACATCATCCGTAGACATGGGGTAAATTTCCACATGTACACGGATGACACCCAACTCTATCTATCCGCGTCAACCCTCAATTCCTGGACCACTGGCGTTCTAACTGTATGCCTGTCCGACATCGAGTCCTGGACGAGGGCAAATTTCCGACAACTCAACGTCAACAAGACGGAAGCCCTTCTGACAACATCAGCATTCAAGGCTGCTCTCTCCACCTCTCAAAGCCAATCAGGAATCTGGGCGTCTTGTTTGACGCCGAACTATCCCTCCTCCCCCCATCCGCTCCAAGACTGGCACAGCCTTCCATCACCGCCGCAATGTTGCCAGGCTCTGCCACTACCTCACCCCCACGTTGCCGAAACCCTCATTCACCCTTTTATCACTTCCAGGCTTGACTACGGGAACTCTCTCGGCCTCCCCAGCTCCTCCCTTCACAGGCTGCAGATCATTCAGAATTCTGCAGCTCGTGTATTCTCCCGTACCAGGCTTCGCGACCACATCACTCCCACCCTCGCCCATCTTCAGTTGCTCCCCGTCACCCAGAGGATCGAATTCAAGATCCTTGTCCTCATTTCAAAGCCATTCACGGCCTTGCCCCTGCCTATCTCTCTGACCTACTATCTCCCTATCAGCCTGCCCGTCGCCTTCGTTCAGCAGACTCAGGCCTGCTCTGCATCCACCACCCTAACCGCCCAACCATCGGCGGCAGGGATTTCAGCCTCTCTGCTCCCACATTGTGGAACTCCATCCCGCAGCCCCTCCACCTTGCTTCCTCCCTTTCCTCCTTCAAGGCCGGTCTCAAGACCTTCTTCTTCGACCACGACTTCAGCTGCCCCACTAACTCTTCCCCCTCTCCCATTCTCCTTCCCCTTCCCTCTACTTCGACCCTCCCACCCCCCACCCCCTCCGCTCGGGTCCCGAACAGACTGTTCAGTGCTTTGGGACATCCTCCCGACATGAAGGGCACTATATAAATGCGATTTTGTTGTTGTTGTACCACAAAATCAACAACAACAAATTACATTGATACACACAGTCCTCCCGCCTTTCACGTCGGGAGGACGTCCCAAGGTGCTGAAAGTGTGAAAAATACACACTTTCCAGTATATTCTGTGCAGCACATTCAATGACACGATAAGGCATTATATCAAATGCAAGGATTGTTATCATTATTTCATTAGCATTTCAGAGTCTCTAGAATTTGGCAAATTCTTAAACCCAGCCTTGATTTGAAGCTTTATTTCTCCCTCTCCACATTTGTCACTTTTAAGAGCTACAGAAAGCTAAGAGCGGCCTTCAAAGTTAAGGCGGGATTGAACAATTTGCTCATTTCTGCACGCAATGAAATGCTACACGAATGGAGTAAATTTCAATCCAAGTAGAATTCTTCTCCCTAAGGGGCTTTTCCTGCATGCATGGGAATTTCTGTGGCTTGGCAGATGGCTAATCATAAGAGAAGATAGGAATATATTCAGACACAGAGGAAAAAGACACAGTGCAACGTAGACACGGATGAATAACAACAACTTGCATTTAAGCAGCACCACTCAAACAGGGTAGCGTCCAGAGCGCTTTACAGTGGCGGAGTACGACATTGAGCTAGAGGGAGGTGGGAGATGACCGTAGGTATGGCCAATGAGGAAGGTCTTCAGGCACGACCGGAAAATGGGGAAGAAGAGGGCAAGGCAGAGGGATTGAGGGAGAGTAGTTCAGAGTTTCGGGGCGTAGTGGCTGACATATATAGAGGAACTGAGAAATGGAGGGAAAACAGTCTGCAGTTGTTTCCCCCATTTTAATAGGAACAATTATCCTGGCATTTGATGTAGCTTCTTATCAAGTCATGAAGATTTCTCAAAGTGGTTCATAGGCTTTTATTGTGAAGTGGAACGATTCTATTTTGTCAGCAAATATAGCAGCCAATTGATGCTTGGCAGCTCACAAACAGCAATGAAATGAATGACCAATTTTATTGGGGGGCGATTGTTGGCCAGGACACAGGGAGAATTTCCTTTCTCTTTTCGAGTAGCGCCACAAAATCTTTGTCATCTGTCCACCTAACAGGTTTAAACATCTCATCCAAAGGTGCAGCACCTCTGTCTCTCCCAGAACTGTGAGTTCAAAGCCTTGACATGGAGCTTGAATGTGCAAACCTGACTCACCATTGAGTGATATCAATCGATCAATCGATCAATCAATCAATCAATCAATCAATCAATCAATCAATCAATCAATCAATCGATCGATCAATTGATCAATCAATCAATCAATCAATCGATCGATCAATTGATCAATCAGTCAAGCGGGTGGTGGTAATACTTGATCCAAACAACAACAACTTTGATTTATATAGCGCCCTCCACGCCGAATGGCGTTTCAGAGCGCTTCACAATAATGGAACCCGGGGCCAAGACAGGGGGAGAGGGAAAAAGGTGACCAAAAGCGCAATCAAAAAGAAAGGTCTTTAGCCGAGACCTGAAAATAGGAAAGGAGGCGGCGAGGCGAAGGGAGTGAGAAGGGAGTTCCAGAGCCTCGGGGCGTAGTGGCTGAAGGCACAGCTGCCGACATTGAGTCCTGGACGAGGGACAACTTCCTCCAATTGAACGTGAGTAAGACCGAGGCCCTCCTGATTGGCTCAAGCCAGCGCCTCTGCACATCGGGCGCTGCCAGCCTCAACATCCAAGGCTGTACTCTCCACCTCACAAAGCCAGTCAGGACCCTTGGCATCACGTTCGACCAAAATCTCTCCTTCCTCCCCCACATCCGTGCCTTGACCGGCACTTCTTACTTCCACCTGCACAACATTGCCAGGCTCCGCAATTATCTTACCCCCCACGCTGCTGAAACACTCGTGCACGCGTACATCACCTCAAGGCTGGACTAAGGAAACTCTCTCCTCGTCGGCCTCCCCAGTTCCTCCATTCACAGGCTGCAGGTCATCCAAAACTCTGCAGCCCGTGTATTATCCCGCACCCGCCTCCGCGATCACATAACCCCCACCCTCGCCCGTCTCCACTGGCTCCCCATCCTCCAGAGGATCGAGTTCAAGATCCTCGTCCTCACCTTCAAGTCCTTACATGGCCTTGCCCCGCCCTATTTAACCAATTTATTCTCCCCCAACAAGCCCACCCGGACCCTCCGTTCAGCAGGACTTGGCCTGCTCCAAGCCCCCCGCCCAAACCGCCCCACCATCGGAGGCCGGGCCTTCAGTTTTTCTGCTCCGACCCTATAGAATTCCATCCCCCAATCCCTCCGTCTCGTTTCTTCCCTTTCCTCTTTCAAGGCCGGTTTGAAGACTTTCCTCTTCGACCGTGCCTTTTGTTCCACCCCGAATTTTTCAACCTCCCCTATTTGTTTCACCCCTTCCCATACACTCCCCTCCCAGCTCGGGTCACACGCCTCCTGTGCAGCGCCTTGGGACGTCCTCCCGACGTGAAAGGCGCTTTATAAATGTAATTTGTTGTTGTTGTTGTTGGCGGAGTGGAGGATTTGAAGAACAAGGAGGAGGCCAGACCCGGTGGAGCGAAGGCAAAGGCAAACACCATGCCCCAGCACCCCCACCTCCTCCATTCCCCACTCACCTCCCACCCCACTCCCCATAAGATTGAGTTTCAAACTGGCATCTGTGGAAAAAGGGGCCAGCATCACCACCTGCGTGAGCAGTCTTCAAAACAACTGCTCCTGTTCCACCAGAAACCCATCATTAATAGCAACCGGAGCAAATTATCAGGCTTGACTCCCGACCATATATCACACTGAGAACAGGCAAGATGTTTATCAGCACCAGCAGCTGTCACAAGTGGCACTTCCCCTCCCCCCCACCTCCCCCCTTTCCCCCTCCGTGCTTGGTTTACATCCTTTAATTATGCCTTAAAACTGCAGAAAGGGCTTTTCACACACACACACAAAAAAAGGACGAAAGAATGGACTAAAGTCTCATTTGAAGTCGTGTCTCACAGTTACATTTATGACTTCCTGTCTTCGCACCACAACGTCATGTCCAGTGGGGCCCTTTCTGTAAGTTTCCTCAGAATTCAGTTGAATCTTGTGTGTGTGTGTGTGTGTTTCTCTCTCTTTCTACGCAAAAAGGCTCCTTTTTATTACATCCTGTGCTCGCTGGTTTGTTATTATATCATGCAACTTTTTTTCTCTCGGGTCTATCCTAGTGATGTATGGGCCTGAGGAATTGACCCAGCAAAATTCCAGGACAAGAAAACAGTCCTCTCTCCTCCCCCCCACCCCACCCCAACCCCCACCCTTCCCGGCCCCCAGTCAGTCTGTGGCAGAATGGACGTCAATTTATGGTTCATTATTGTGCCATTTGCAGGCTTGATAAATGCCACGCACCGACCTCCTTTTAGCTTCTCTTCCCTTTTCCTAGAGAACATTCTCGTGGACACAAGGTTCGGGAACAGGCTTTGTGTCAGAACTGTCAGAGCAACAGACCATACTTTTGCGGTTTTCTGCAGCCGGCCAAGTTTTCAGTTGGGTACCATTGGTGGCCGGGCTTTCAGCCTCTGCCCCCACACTTTGGAACTCCATCCCACAATCCCTTCGTTTTGCTTCCTCCCTTCATTCCTTCAAGGCACGATTCCAGGTACTCTTTTTCGACCATGACTTCAGTGACCCTCATACTTCTCTGCCCTCCCTCAACCTAACCCTATTCCCCTACCCCATGCTCAGGTACTGATCCCTGACTGTTCAGTGCCTTGGGACGTGCTCCCGATTTGAAAGGTGCTCTACAATCATAATTTTATTGTTGTTGACACTGCAATAAGCTTATACAAAGATAATAAGAATAATCCCTGTAATTGATACGGTGTCTTGCACTCGAGGAAAGGGTCTCAAAGCGCTTCACAAGCTTTACTACTGTAAAATGTAGTGACTGCGTTCTGTAGGTCAACGCGGCAGCCAATTTGTGCACAGCAACATCCCACAAACAGCCATGAGTTGAGTGGCCAATTTTATCTGTGGAATTGTTGGCCAGGATACCGGATAGAAGCTCCCTACTCTTTTCAGATCGGCATGGGATCTCTAACACCCAACTGAGCAGGCAGACAGGGAAGTAGTTTAAAGTCTCAAAGAGAACACCTCTGACAATGCAGCTCTCCTAACAGCACAGCACTGGAGCGTAAGCCATGATAAGTGTGAGATCAAAGTCTGGGTGCGGTACTTAAACACGTAACTTGCTGCCTCAAAAGGCAAGATCACTACCAATCTGAGCCAGGCTGATGGACTGAAGCTGATCCCCACCCCACCCTATGTAATAGATTCCTCTACCAGACGGAAGACCGATCCACTACCTTGCATAACAGATTTACGAGCACGCCATTGCTTTGCGAATCAGGTTTCCTGAGCAATGCTGAACTATCGAGTGCAATGGAAGGGTTTGGGTGCCTGTTCATTTTCCCTTGTTGCCAAGTTTTCCTTACGTAACAGCTTGAGAATGTGCACCAATATCTAAACTTCCCCCGGACCGCCCACTACCCCAACCAGACGGAGGTTGGCTTTCAGAGGTTTCACATCTGAGCTGCCATTTGTCCATGTCATGCATTTGATATAAATGCCTTTGGCAACCAAGACAATGAACATTTTGATGTAGGGCTGTAATGAATCAACTACTTGATACCTTCTTTAGATGGATCTCTGGCACCCATTATCTTTTGATCAATATTTCCCCCACTTCCCGTTATCACTTAATTGTTCTCACTCCTTTGTCACTGTCTGTGCAGGTGGGTGTCAAAGATCTCCACTGCACTATTCGAAAAGAGGAGGGAGTTTCTCCCTGAATCCTGGATAACAATCCCCCCAGATACAATTAGTCACTCATTGCATGGGTGTTTGCAGGACATTGCTGTGTGCAAATTCGCCATAAAATACAAAGGCGCACTATTTATAGTAAATCCTGTGAAGCGTTCTTAGGCATCTCGATGATATGATAAAGTGCTGTACCAAATACAATAATTTATTATTACTTATAGATGTTAGGGGGAGTAGCATCTGATTCATGTTGTTCTTACCTGAAGCTCTTAGTAAACATAAACCTTTAATAGGCACTGCTTTAATTTTTAGGGATTTTAAAGCTGCATTACGTTTGACATAAGCAACACCAACAACAACAAAATTACATCTGTATTGTGCCTTTCATGTCGGGAGGATGTCCCAAGGCATTTGGGAACAATCTCACAACTAAGCCAGGGCTGGCTGACAAAGGGACACAAGCTATAACTCTTTCTGAGAGGGAGGTTGGAAGAACCGTTTTCACCCACAGCTTTGTAAGAAAACAAAATTTGGTGTTTACGAACATATGAACATAAGAATTAGGGGCAGGTGTAGGCCATTTGGCTCCTCGAGCCTGCCCCGCCATTCAATAAGATCATGGCTGATCTTCTAATCTAACTCCACCTACCTGCCTTATCCCCTTATCCCTTGATCCCTTTATCCATAAGAAATCTATCAATCTCAGTCTGGAATATGTTCAAGGACTGAACATTTACAGCCCTTTGGGGTAGAGAATTCCATAAATTCACTACCCTCTGAGTGAAGAAGCTTTTCCTCAACTCAGTGCAAAAAGGCTGACCCCTAATCTTAAAACAATGACCCCTAGTTATGATTTTTCCAACCAGGGAAAACAGTCTTCCATTGTCTACTCTGTCATACCTCTTAATAATCTTATAGGTTTCTATAAAATCACCTCTAATTCTTCTATATTCTAGAGAATACATGCCTAGATTACTCAACCGATTCTCATAGCTCAACCGCCTTATCCCAGGAAACAAACTAGTGAATCTACGCTGTACCACCTCTAAGACGAGTATGTCCTTTCTTAAACAAGGAGACCAAAACTGCATACAATACTCTGACACATGCAGCAACCCATCACCAAGCTAAGAGTAAATAAACCAAACTGAGAGTTCCATGCGTCCCACCAATACATGGAAATTCCCGAAATATTTATTGGAATGGAATGTGAGATAAGGCTTGTCAGAACAAGGAGCAATGTGCCACAAGTGGCTAAATGAGACGGAGGAAGCAACAATGTTTTCCAGTGAACTGAATAAAAGCATGAATAGAAGGAATAGGGTTTAAACTCACAACCTTTTGACTCAAAAGGCGAGAGTGCTATCAACTGAGCCAAGTGACACCTTATTTATTCAATCACTTTATTCTACAGCCCAGTGTTGGACCCACAAGGAAACCCATCGCTCTGCTTACATATATCCAAACCAAACTGAGAGCCCCATGCATCCCCCCTACACATTGATATTTTCCAGTGTTTGGCAAGACCATTTTGTGGGCGAAACGCGGCACCCAATTGTGCCTAGCATTGTCCCATAAACAATGGTGGATTGAGTCACCAACGGAGGCGTGTGGAGTAAGGAAACCTGCCTAAGGTTTTCGCCCGGGAATCCAAACTGGGTTCTCTGGCTTGCGAGGCGAGTACTGTAACCAATAGACTACAGAACTCCATAATTTTATCCAAGGAAGAGGAGAACGGTGGGGGTCTAACAGGTAGTTTCTCTTACAGACTCAGTATTCCCAGTCTGCATTCCCTCCTATTCTCAAAGGATCATAAATTAGCATTGTAAAAACACAGGCCCTTTCCACTTTCCAGGACATCTGACATATTCACAATGACCAACCTGTAAATAAGCCTTCATCTGGGTCAAGCACTCAGTACAGCTTTCCCTCATTTTTCAGGCTGCCCGTCATATTTTATGTCTGTTTAGATTTGATCTTATATTTACACCCCCAAAACAATGTAAGCAAACACAGCTGTGGGTTTCTGTATAAATGCTATTTATTCAGGGATGGTTTGGGTGTTGGGGGGAGGTGAGGAGCTGGGTGAGGGAATTGCCTTTGAAGTAGGGTCCGTCGATATGGAAATTTTCCGATTAAATATATCGATGGGCTCATATCGAGATATACCGAAATATCGATATTTTCAGGTTTTTCATACTGCGCATGCGCGCACATTCGGAATGCGCGCGGATTCCAGGTGCGCACGCATTTGGGGCCTATCTTCTCAGGAGGTAAATATCTTTCTCTCTCTGTGTCTCTCACTCTCTCCATCTCTGTGTTTTTCTGTCTGTGTGTCTCTGTGTCTCTCTCCCTCTCTCCTCTCTCACATCCTCCCCATCTCTATCTATCTGTATATTATCACATCCACCCCGTCTCTCCCCCACCCCCTCCTCGCCGTCCCTCTCTTGCACCGCCCACCCCCGTCATCTCTCTCCCCCACCACCCCCCTAGCCATCTCTTTCTCCCTCCCCCCCCGCCGTCTCTCTCTCCCTACCCCCCCAGCCATCTCTCTCCCCCCTCCAGCCGTCTTTCTCCCCCCAGCTGCCTCTCTCCCCCTCCCCCCAGCCATCTCCCTCCCCCTCCCCCCAGCCTTCTCTCTCCCCCTCCCCCCATGCGTCTCTCTCCCCCTCTCCTCCCCCCAGCCGTCTCTCTCCCCCTCCCCCCAGCCGTCTCTCTCCCCCTCTCCCCCCCCCCTCAGCCGTCTCTCTCCCCCTCCCCCCAGCCGTCTCTCTCCCCCTCCCCCCAGCCGTCTCTCTCCCCCTCTCCCCCCAGCCGTCTCTCTCCCCCACCCCCCAGCCGTCTCTCTCCCCCTCACTCTCCCCCAGCCGTCTCCCTCACCCTCACCCCCCACCCCCCACAGCTGTCTCTTTCACCCTTCACCCCCCCCACCCCCAGCCGTCTCTCCCCCCCCACCCCTTGCATACCTGTATATTGTATTCGAGGACTATGAATACAATATGGCGGCTTTGCACCTCGGTCTGTGCATTGTGTATAGAGATAAGCATTCTGGGTATTGTAGTTCAGTGCGCGCGCATTCCAATTTTTTACCTCGATATATTGATTTTTCGATATATCGATATTTTTGAAATGTCTATATCGGCATATCGATATGAAAATTATATCGGGTTTTAGCGATATATCGATATATCGCCGGACCCTACTTTGAAGCGACATTATTTTGAACTCTGCAACTCATGTCCTTTCCCCCAAAACTGATTAGCCCCATACTTGCTCTGCTACACTGGCTCAGAGAAAAGAGTACAAAACCCTCGTTCTCACCTTCAAAGCCTTCCTCAGTTTTGCTGCTGCCCCTTACCTTTCTGATCTCCTAACCTCATACCAGCCTGTCCGCGCTCTCTGCTCAGCAGACACTGACCTGCTTCAGGTCCCCTGCATTTCCTGCCTCACCATTAGTGTTCGGGCATTCAGCATCTCTGCCCCACATTCTGGAACTCTATACTACAATCCCTCCATCTCACCCTCTCTCTCAAGTCGTGTCTAAAATCCTTCCTCTTCGAATCGTGCAATCATCCACCTTTCTACCCCTCCCTCCCTCCCTCCCCTTTACCCCTCCTGACCTCAACTCCCAGCTCGGGTTCAAAACCCTTGATTGTCCAACACCCTGGGATGCCTTTCAGATGTGAGGAGCCTATACTACTGTAATTTGCTATTCGGATTGTGATGGACCGAGCCCAGACACGAAGCAAGTGACCTGACGTAACCTTAATTTAATGTCTAAATTGAACGACGGTATTTCCAACAATGTAGTGTTCCCATCCTCCCTGCCCCATCCTCCACCACTGCACTCGAGTCTCAGCTGAGACTGTCACGATGCAAGGCCTGAACCCACAACCTACTGATTTTTAGGTGAAAGTGCTTCCCAGCTGAGCTAAGCTAACTAGCACTTTCCGATCTCTCCAAGCAAATCAAACGCAAACATGCGTTACTATAACTGTGGTATCACGAGAGCCCAGGCATTCTACTCGTAAGGCTCTGTCTGAGAATTCTGACTTGCGACAGACGAGAATGTAGCTTTAAGAACATTATCTCTGCTAGGTGTCTAAGGTGTGGAAATCAATGACACACTGTGGATAAGTTGACTGCACCCACTCAACTCATGTTTGATCTCCTCTCTACATGTGGTAACTGTCTGAACAATGAGGGTGTTTGCTCTGCGGACAGTCAGCCAGAGGGTGTTCTGTGGGAAAAAGAGTCACTCTTCCCTGTTTCAAGCACCATAAAATTGTAAATGAATTGCACCTTGCCAGCACAGCATAATTCCAGAATGTGACCTTCCTCTCTGATCCGGGCCTAACACTCAGCATAGTTTGCACGAAGAGCGAAGAGAAAATATTGAAACATTCGTGCTTGTGTAGAGTATAAATACCGGCAGGGACTACATGGGCTAAATGGCCTGTTTCCTTGCTTTTTCTATCTTTAAAGCCACCTTAAAGTCAACAACAACAAAATTACACTTCTATAGCGTGTTTCATATCAGGAGGAGGTTCCAAGGTGTCAAAAAACCTTCCTCTTCGACCATGCCAATGGTCACCTAAACCAAACCTCCTTATACCAATCCTACAACTGTGCAGTCTTCCAAGATGCTATCCCCTGTGAAGGGCGCTGTATGAATAAGTTGCATCACTTTTCGTAACTCTATGTAACAAGGAAGAGAGGAAGAGGAAACTTGTTCAATTATGTGATCTGGACCAGTTTTTTTTAAATTACCACCACACGGAAACCCATCACAGTACCTACAGAGTATCCACACCAGACAGAGTTCCACGTATGTGTGTCACCTACACATGGAAATTCTCGTGCCTGCAATAGAATGCACATTCTCTCCCCAGAGGAACGCACGCACACCGTGCATTCCTAATATCTGCGTAGATTGGTGAGCGCCCAGGCTTGGGAGTTGGGGGTGAACTAACAGTGATACCTTGAATTCTACGCCAATCACAATTAATTAGATTGAATCTACAGTGTGTCCAAAAAGCCATGTTATCCCATGTTTTTTATCCCCTCCTACAGTGTATTGACCAACAACTGAAACACATGGAAGAATGATGATAGTTGTATTTAGAAGTACACTTAGTCCTCGCTTAACATCGCAGTTGTGTTCACGAAAAGTGCGAATTTAAGCGAAACGACATTAAGCGAACTCACGCAAGAATGCTGGCCGTTCAGTGTCTATGTACCCCTACGCTACCCAAAGTGGTTTGTTTCCACCTGCGTGAACGACATAATAACGAACGTCACAACATTAAATGAATATATGTTCCCCTGTGTATTAGCAATGTAATAACGAAACAACATTGACCGAAGCAACGTTAAGTGAGGTCTACCTGTACTTCATTGTATTCAGCACAGGGGGTAACAGGACCTGTACAGTATAAGAAACTATAACAGAGTTTTTACTTCACCACAAACCTCCATCCCTCCTAACCTCCTGTATTTCCTTTATCCCTCAAAGGTTTGCACGTTGAGTTTCCTTGTAACACACAGACACACAGAGCTAGTAGCAATCCTACGCTCCACTCACCCCTCTTTTGCATAAAACTGAACAGGTCATCCAGAAATTCTTTCCTCTTTGGATCGTCATCCAGCTCGTACAGCTGAAAGAGAACAGAAGCAAAAAATAGTCATCAGTTTATTATTTAGCGCTTTATCACCTTGTCATTATGACTCAAAGCAATCCACAGGGTTTTACTGTGAAGAGTAGTGACTGTGTATTTGTAGGTGAATACACAGGAAGTATTTCAGGGATTGGTGGCATCAACCCCATTGTTGCCCACTCAACCTCACCAAGCCAGTCAGGAACCTAGGTGTCTTAATCTATACTCAACTGTCTTACCTCCCCCACCTCCAAGCCATGACCCGCTCTGCCTTCCCTCACCTCCGCAATATTACCCGACTCCGCCATTACCTCACCCCTCAGGCTGCTGAAACCATTATTCACGCCTTCATCACATCCAGGCTCGACTACACCAATGCCCTGCTTGTAGACCTTCCCAATTCTTCCCTCCATGGGCTGCAAATAATCCAGAACTCTGCAGCCCATGTCCTCTACCACTCCAAGCTTCATGACCCCATCTCCCCTATCCTCTCCTGACTCCATTGGCTCCCCATCACCCAGAGGATCCAATTCAAGATCGAGGTCCACCATTCAAAGCCCTCCATGGCCTTGCCCCACCCTACATCTGTGACCTCCTAAACCCCACCAACCTGCCCGCTTCTCCGCTCAGCAGGTTCCGGCCTGCTCCATGTCCCCTGACCCACCCACCCCACCACTGGTGGGCGAGCATTCAGCCATTCTGCCCCTAACCTGTGGAACTCCATCCCACAGTCTCTGCCTCCCCTCCTTAGCCTCTTTCAAGTTCCACCTCAAGATCCTCCACCATCCCTGTCCCCGACCCCAGGGAGGGTGGAGGGAAACGGGGGGGGGATTTGGGGTGACCGATGGGACCGTCGAAGAGGGAGATCTTGAGGTGTTATTGTTGAATATGACTGCCAATTTGTGCACAGCAATGGGCCATAACAACAGAGATCAACATAAATAATAAATGAAAATAAAATGAATAAATAATAATATAATAATAAAAATTAATAAATATATAAACAAAGATGAAGTGAGTGACTAGTTTTATTTTAGGGATTGTTGACCAGGACACTGGTTCTTTGAGCCCATGTATTTGGTTCAGTGCTAGGGGAGTGCTACACTGTTGGAGCTGCCATCTTTCGGATGAGACATTAAACACAGGCCTTATCTGCTTGTTCAGGTGGACATTAAAAATCCCACAGTACAATTCAAAAAGAGAGTTTCTTCATGTGTCCTGGTAAACAATCTCCAAGTATGAAATTGGTCATTCACTTCACGGCTGTTTGTAGGACATTGCTATGCACACATTGCTTGCTACATTCACTTACAAAATACACAGTAATTTCATTTAGGACGTTGAGACATCCTCCTGATGTAAAAAACACAATACCAAATGTAAAGATTATTATGATTATTATTTATTCAATTTGGCGTCATAAGCATTGGATCAAAGGATTAATATTTAATAAAATAGTAAGATAAGAATACTGTACTCTTATGTCTTTGAAGTATCCTAGCATTGTATTGTTTCATTTATAAATAAGGAAATGTATAATAAAAATAATACTTCCATTTGACACAGAGCCTTATCAGGTCAAAATGTCTGAAAGCATTTTACTCAGTTAATCACTTTGAAGTGCAGAGACTATTGTCACGTAGGTAAACACAGCTTCTAGTCTTTGTCAGCTATAGACAGCAATGCTATGAAGCACTATATTTAATCACTTGGTGAATTTAGATGAGAGAGCAATTTGGGCAGGACGCTGGGAGAAACTCACTTCTCCTTTTCAAAACGATGCTCTGGGAGCCTTAAATATCCAAAAGAAAATTCAGAAGAGACCTCAGTTTAGTGTCTCAATCAAAAGATAGCCATTCTGACAATGAGCACTCTTTCCGTACTGGACGTCAGTGGATATTAGCTAGGTTTTTAACAACAACAACTACAACAAAATCACATTTGTATAATGCCTTTCGCATCGGGAGAACATTCCAAAGTGCTGAACACTAATTAGTGCAATTGTATTAGGAAATAACAATCCCTGTGTTTGATTTTGCGCCTTATCACTTTGTTGAAATGTCTCAAAGCACTTTGGAGGATTCACCGCACAGGATAACAACTGCTTATTTATATGCCGACCTGGGAAACTATTTGCCCACAACAACATCCAGCCAACAATGAAGTGAGTGAGGAACTTTATCTGGAGGATTGTTGTCCTGGGATTGCAGGAGAAACTCTCTTCTCTTTTTGAAACGTTTCACTAGTATATTTAGAGTCCTGAACTGGCAACAGCTACCGTGGCTTTAACAACTCATCCAAGGGATATATTACAGTGCTTCTCTCACTGGAGTGTCTGCTGGGAGTAGGAATTCTTCTCACCCAGCTCCCATTAACCCTGCAAGCCAAAGCCCTAACTGTAGGATGGTCCAAGCTGGACAACTGATGGGGCTCTTTCCGGGGCAATAGTAAACTGTGCAGTTTTAGTTGGTTAAACTCCAGAAGCACCCCCAACACACACTATAATAATAATAATAATAATAATCCTAGTATTTGACATAGGGCTTTTCACGTCTTTTAGACGTCTCAAAGCACCTCACAGAATATACTTTAAAGTGAATTGACTGTATATTTGTGGGCGAAACGTGGCAGCCAATTGCACACTGCAGTGTCCCACAAACAGTCGTGGATTGAAATGACCAATTTTATTATTGTGTCTTTTTTTGAGGGATTATTATTAGGTGTATGGAGTAAGGAAACTTGCTCAAGGTTTCGCCCTGACCTGCCTGACACTATGGGCTCCCTCAAGCCTTGGATCCTGCCAAGCTGGACCCAGACTTTAAGCTTAAAGTCTTAATGTGGTGTTTGAACCCACAATGAAATAAGATAATTTAAAGGGTCAAAATTTAATCCAGGTGTCAAAAGTTTAGTATAGTACTACATTCAGTAATTACTACCATGACAAGCATCAAGATACACAGTATTGCAAAGTACTATAAATACAGTGATTGACAAGTACTGCGAACAGTAAATAGATTGAATGGCTGGCACTGTTGACGCTAACTACAATATTATGAATGGTCAGAAGTACAAGAGTAAAGCTGTGAATACTGAGCACGATGAGCATAAAGTATTATGAAGTACGTAGCACTATAAATGTTCTGTGGAAAGTACATCCTATGAAAGATAATGCACTGTTACTATAGAAGAGACTTGTATGTATTATTCAACAACTTGCATTTATTATACACCTTTCATGTAGGGTAATGTCTCAGAGATGGTGGTCAGACACGAGGAAGTCGAGAGGAGACGGATAGTGCAGGGAATGGGGGAAGTGACTTTAGGCACATTCAAAGAGCTAGATTTCATGGTGGGTCATGAGTGCAGCTTGAGGGGAATCAGTTTAGTTCACAGTAAATTAGAGTCTCTGAGAGAGAAAAGGTCAGACAGACAATAACAAAGACTATCCTACAGATACTCACTGTCCTCTCGGACAGGAATGAAAATAACATAGTGGGTGGAACAAGATGCGGCAGGGAGAGGGGCAGGCGGGGGCTGAAGGATTGCGCTGTTATGCGAGAGTGCAAATCAAAACTGTTATTGTTAACAGCAAGCGACTGATTATATGACAGCCTGTGAGTCTAACAGCTGTATATACTGGACCTGGCTCACTTCCAGCCACTGGTTCTGAGCCTGTTTTACTGCACTCGTCAATGAGCAAACTAGTGACTATTTTTCTTGTGGGGGAAGGTAAGTGGGGTCTGCTTGGAGCCAATCTGGCTCCCAGGTGACATGTTTGACAACAGCACGTCAGAATCAAGGCAATCTGTGGTGGTCTGTCTTGCTAGTCCGGGCTCTGAGTCATGTGAGTCCGAATTACACCAAGGCACTGCTGATGCTAGCAGAGCCAGACTGG
The DNA here is from genome assembly GCA_035084275.1 of Hydrolagus colliei. Lineage (NCBI taxonomy): Eukaryota > Metazoa > Chordata > Chondrichthyes > Chimaeriformes > Chimaeridae > Hydrolagus > Hydrolagus colliei. The sequence goes on from CM068742.1 coordinate 149,061,393, forward strand.
TTCATCAGCAGGACTTGAGAGAGGAAGACTAGTCACTGTGGACAGGGATTGTTAACCCTACAAGTCAAAGCCCTAATGGGTAGGATGGTCAATCAACAGGAAGCTTGCCAGTTACTGCTCTTAATGAAAAGCTGTGACATTTCAGATGCCACAGACACACACTCTGGGGCCCCCTAAGTCCTGACTCTTGCCAACCTGTGTTCAAATCTGGGGAGAAGGTGCTTATTCCATTCTAGACAGGGAAATTTCTATTTGTAGGTGGCGTTACATATGTGGAACTCTCTGTCTGGTTTGGATACTGTTAAGCACATTAATGCGTTTCCGCATGTGCCAGGTGGGCTGACCAAAAAAAGGCAATGAGCACAGAAATGAACAATTGTTCCGTCTGGGACGTAGCAGAGAGGGCTGTGAAGACCTGCCCCAGTGGAAGGAAACAGGAGTTAAGCACCTTTGGGCGAGAAGAGAATCCTAGAACCATAGAATTCTTCAGCACAAAAGGAGGCCTCAGCTAGAGTACTGTGTTCAGTTCCGGCCACCACACTTTAGGAAGGCTGTTAAGGCATTGGAAAGGGTGCAGAGGAGATTTACCAGGATGGTACCAGGAATGAGGGACTTAGGTTATGAGGAAAGGCTAGAGACACTAGGATTATTCTCATTGGAGCAGAGAAGGTTACACGGAGGCCTAGTAGAGGTTTTCAAATTCATGAGGGGATTCAGGGAAAAACTGTTTTCACAAGTGGGTGTGTCAGTGACTCAAGGTCACAGATTTAAAATAGTTTCTAAAAGAAGCAGAGGGGAGGTGAGGAGAAATGTCTTCATGCAGCGAGTTGTTCGAGTCAGGAATATGTTGCCTGAAAGCACGGTGGAGGCCGATTTGATAACAACTTTTAAAAGAGAGACGGATGGTTATTTGGGGAGGACAAGTTTGTAGGATTATGGGGAGAGAGCCGGAGAGTGGGATTGACTTTGAATAGCTCTTTTCAAAGAGCCTGTATAAAACGCTGGTTAGGCCTCAGATAGAGTACTGAAATAAGTACTCAGGCAATGTATTCCAGATCAAACAACTTGCTGCGTGAAGAAATCTCTCCTCACCTCCTTTCTGCTTCTTTAAGAAACTATTTTAAATCTGTGACCTTGAGGCACTGACACACCCACTAGTGAAAACAGTTTTTCCTTGTTTACCCTATCGAATCCCCTCATGATTTTGAAAACCTCTATTAGGTTTCCTTTTAACCATCTCTGCTCCAATGAGAATAATCCTAGTATCTCTAGCCTTTCCTCATAACTGAAGTCCCTCATTCCTGGTACCATCCTGGTAAATCTCCTCTGCACCCTTTCCAATGCCTTAACAGCCTTCTTAAAGTGTGATGCCCGGAACTGAACACGGGCCTTGAAGGATGCCAGGGAGGGCGTGAGGGGGAGGGACTCTGGGTTGGAGTTCCAGAGGGTGGGGGAGAAAGGCTGTAGACCCGGCAGCCAATTGAGGAACTGGCAGGATGGGGGATGTGCATCAGGTGGAGGAAGTGGGCTGTTTGATGAGGTTTTAGCAGGTTGCAGCGGTAGGGAAAAGCAAAACATTGTAAAGCTTTAAAAGTGATGATGAGAATCTTAAAACTCGATCCTCTGGGGGATGAGGACCCAATGAAGTCATGCAAGGATGTGGGTGATCGGCTTCCAGAGCTTAGTGCAAGAGAGAACGTGAGCTGCTGAGGTCTGAGTAAACTGAAGCTTGTAGAAAGAAGAGTTGAGAAGTCCGACAAGCAGGGTGTGGGGATTGCCAAGCCAGGACATGATGGAAGCGTGGATTAGGGTTTCATCAGCTTAGAGATAATGGTGAAGGTGGACAATGTTGCAGAGGTTGGGGGAAGGCAGAACAGGTAATGGCATAAATATGGAGTTTAAAGGACAGTTGATGATCGAACAAGATATCCAAGTTTCCGATTGACTCTGTGAGGTGGAGAGTGGATCCGGGAATAGTAATGCTGTCAGCGCCTGAGGTGAGGAAGTGATGACAGGAACCAAGCAGGAGGGCCTCAGTCTTATCGACATTGAACTGGAGAAAGTTGGCTCTCATCCAGGACTTGACGTCTGACAGACATTCTGCCAGGATAGCAGTGGCCCTGGAGTTGATGATGGAGGCAGAGAGTTTGGGTGTCATCCACACAAATCTGGTAGTTAAACACATCCCTGAGGATGATTTTTACATGATCCACTGAGCGGAAACATTAAAGAGCCCTGAGGAACACTGCACAAGACGATGTGAATGCTGGAGGAGAAGCCACTAGTTTGAAAGCTGGAGGCCAGATCATCAGTGATGGGGTGAGGACATGGAGCAGGCCACTCAGCGGAGGGAGTGGACAATGCGGTACTGATATACCAGTAAGGGAAAGAATGAGATATCCTACACAGATTCTCATGACAAGAAGATTGTTCAGCGGATTATTGATATCAGGCTGCAAACAAAGGTGATGAAGTGGAGAAACGTCTCAATGGAACAAACATCAGCAGAACATCAGGAACCAGGATGAGATCTCTGAGGAAAGTGGACATATAGGAGAGGGAGACAGAATAGGGTTTAGAATACAAAATGACGTCAAACAGTTGTGGGAAGAAGGAACCATGCGGGAAGAAGGGAACACACCATTACACACAATAAAAGGCACAAAGGGAAAGATATACAACAACAACAAAACAAAATTACATTTATAGAGCGCCTTTCACATCGGGAGGACGTCCTAAGGCGCTAAAATATACAGAAATAACACAAGGAACATAGGGTCAAGAAGTAGAAGGATTGAAAATGAAATTCAGAGCACTGAAGCCCAGCCAAGAAGATTAATTTAGAAGTTTCACTCATACAATATACATTGGAAGATAGCAACTGGAGTAGGTAATACAGTCATGGCAATTTACATTGCAGTATATTCTTTGAGATGTCTCAATGGTGTGACAAGGCGCTATATCAAATACAAGGATTGTTATTATTAGTGGTTGAGGAAAGACTGAGCAGGAAAGCAAGAATGGGACATGGAGCAGGCCAGAAGCCACTGAGCAGAGGGGGTGGGCAAGTTGGTAGGGGGTAGAGGGTTAGGAGGTCTCAGAGGTAGGATGGGGCAAGGACATGGAGGGCTTTGAAGATGAAGACCAGGATCTTGAATTGGAAACTCTGGGTGATGGAGAGCCAATAAAGTCGTGCGAAAAATGGGAATATGGTGTTACATAACTTGGAGCAATAGTGGACACAGGCGACACAGTTCCAAGGAGGAAGAAGGAGCATAAATACTGTAGTTTAAAAAATAGAAGGGACCGAAGATGTTGTAAAAATTTGGATATTAACGGACTGTTCATGACTGAAGACTTTCCTCTTTGACCGTTCTTATGGTCACCTCCTATTAAGCACTCGGAGACTATATAAATGCAAGTTGTTGTTGGTGTTAGTAAGATCCAACGAAAACAACCTGAAAGGTTTAAAGCCACCATAGATTGAGAACAAGCGGAGAGGAGGCTGTGAACTGAGAATAATGTTGAAACCAAGTTTGGAATGGAAAGTGTTGTGTCACACAACAGGCCCCCAAAACATGAGAAACCAAATACTTCTCTCTTTCTGCCCATCTGTTTACAATCCCCACTGACTGAGTAAACAGGAGCATAAACACAGGCTATTGAGGACTTAATTAATTGGAGGGGAAATTGCATGGCGGTGGGGGACGAGAGGTCCAATAAACCTGTGAATATGGTAGAAACGTTAAGACATGTCACCAATCTGGTTGTCTTGGTTGTCTTAACAACAACGACCACTTGCATTTGTATGGCCTTTCACGTGCTTGTGTCAGAGCACTTAACAATGGGAGTTTGACCCCCGAGCTGGGGAGAGAGGCAGTGAGATTCGAAGATGGACAGAGGGGTTAAATTATTGGGATTGAGGCAGAGTTCCAGAGTTCCAGGGCAATGAGGCTGAATGGTGGAGAGGAGGTGGCCGATGGTGGAGAGGAGGTGGAGAGGGTCAAGCAGAAAGCCTGAGCTGGCCAAGGGAAGGGAGTGGGTAGATGAGTGGGATGTGAGTAGGTAGGAGATGTAGGGAAGTGCTAGGTTGAATAAAATAATCTGTGTATTTGATATAATAACAATCTTTGCATTTGATGCAGCACCTTATCGCATCGATGAGATATCTCAAAGTGCTTCATAGAATATACTGTAAAGTCTATTGATGGAGCTGGCTCCTCCCGATGTGAAAGGCGCCTTTTAAATATTTTTTGTTGTTGTTGTTGATTAACTATATTTTGTGGGTGAAACATGGCAGCAAATTGCACAGAGCAGTGACCCATAAACAGTTGTGGATTGAGTGACAAAAAATATTATTATTATTTTGAAGGGATTATTATCCCCGGAAAGTGATCCGCCAATCGCCTAACGACCGGGTTCCTACTCAGTTCTGGGTAAACAACAACAAAATTACACTTGTATAGCGCCTTTCACATCAGGAGGATGTCCCAAGGTGCTGAACAAGTGCGTGGAGCACGAAAACTTGCCTAAAGTTTCGTCCGCCCCGGAATCGAACATGGGTTCCCTCACTTGCGAGGTGAGTGTGCTAACCACTATGCATAACTGACGAGTAGTAATTAACGTACGAGCAGTCGACGAATTCCTATGACTTTTAGTTCCCAATTAGCCCCCTGCAGTTCACACCACATGTATCCTGGCATCTGAGCATCTGCTCTGTTGGGTGGCACACACTGAGACAGCAGGAGATGGCAGACCCTGACACAGAGAGCCTCAATGCAGTGCTGGGTTCTAATTGCTCAGCTTGCGTGCGGCCTTTCAAAATTCCACCGAGACTTCAGAGTTGCACGGCTAAGAGCTCCAGACACCAGCACACCGCTGGGAAGTTGATGTCCTAGGGATGATACATTAAATTGACTTCCCGTCTATCTGCCTGCCTTAAAGGCAGTTCCCACCTGGACTATTCCAATGCCATCCTCGCCGATCTCCCCAGCTCCACTATCCACAAACTACAACTGATTCAGAACTCCACTGTCAATATCCACCTCCACACTGAAATAATAATCCATTTGATATAATGCCTTATCACTATTTTCTGGCTATTCAAAGCACTTCACAGAATATACCAGCTCCCTATCACAGAAAGGATTCATTTCAAGATCCAACAACAACAACAACAGATCCCTTCACCCCCCAGCACCTCCCCACCTTTACAAACTGCTTTTTCCCTACACCACCACCTGCTGCCTCTGTTCAGCTGGCTCTGGTCTTCTGCTTGATCCTTGTCCCTTCCTCTCCATTATAGGCCTCCGTGCTTTCAGCCACTATGGCCCAAAACTTTGGAACTCTCACTCCCAATCTCTCCCATTTGATCCCTCCTCCACCTCTTTTACATCACAACTGAAGACCTTCCATTTCAACTATGTTTGCTGCCACCTCCTCCCTCACCCCAGCTCAGCATCAGGCTCTGGCACTGTTGGGCGCTCCGAGATACTGACCCGCGTGAAGGCTGCTATATAAATGCAATTACTAACCCCGGAAAATGATCGACCAATTGTCTAACAACCTGGTTCCTACACATCGTGGAGTCGTGTCGCAAAGAGACCTGGGTTTGATTCCTGACAGGGCAAAACCGTGGGAAAGTTTCTTCACTCCACGCCTGATAAACAAAAATCCCTCAAAAAAAATTGGTCACTCATTCCAAGACTGTTTATGGGATACTGCCTTGTTCACAAATATACAGTCAATTCACTTTACACTATATTTTGTGAAGCGTTTTGATATGTCTTCTAGACGCATATTTGTGAGCGAAACGCGGCAGCCAATTGCACACAGCAATGTCCCACAAACAGTCGTGGATTGAAATGAACGATTTCTTATAGTTTTGGGGGGACGGATTATTATTAGGCATGTGGAGTAAGGAAAATTGCACAGGGTTCCTCCCTGACCTGCCTGGATTTGAAACACAGGCCTCACGCTTGTAAGGCGAGTGCTCTAATCACTGAGCACAACCACAAGACTCCACAAGTATAGCTGGTGTATGACACAGTGCCCTAAAAAAATATAGTTGCTTACACAAACAGGGTCCTGGTTACACGTTGATTATTATGACTAAAGCGAGACTTAGGTGGACAATGACCGATGGCCTGGCTTACAAACAGAGCCCAGAGTGAAATAGAGACCATCGTCAAGACTACAGATTGCAATCAAGATCAAACCCCATTCTCTACAGGAAGGAGTCGAACACATCTCCTTAGCAGAGGCGAGTAAACTGTATTACTGCAGAACGAGCAGACATCCCGAGCTTTCAGGATTGAACCTAATTAAAAACCTAACCTTCACTAAAGCACAGAGTGCAAAGGGACCGCGTGGCTTACAATAGTAATCATACAAGGTCTAATCGATCTACAATGTGGCAATACAAGCACAAGGCTCTTGATGGGAGCACCTCCACCTAACCCTTTATTCAGTCCTTTCTATTAGGCAACTGCTGGAAGATCGATCGATGGGGATTGAATTGCTGGCTGGGCAAACATCCTCTTTCCACTTGTGCTCATTAATTGCTATGAGCTGGTCTAATCTTAACTCTATTAATCACATCGCATTGGAATCTCGGAATGCGCTGGCAGACTGACACTCAAGGAGATCAACAAGGCTTTCGATCACAGGCAACTTCATGCCCTGAAAGTTGGCGTTGAAACCCACAACAACAATGACAAAAAAAGTGCCTGGAAATATGTGGTATTTCTTAATAAAGAATCACATTCAGAATTAGAGAGCATCTGCTGCTTTAGGCAAGTTTCCTTACTCCGCACGCCTCTGCTTCCCTAGTAGTTAATAGGAACCCGGTTGTTAATCAATTAGCGGATCACTTTCCGGGGGCAATATAGAAATTCTTGAATCAAATTTACAATATATTCTGTGAAGCTCTTTGAGACGTCTTGGGACTGTTATCACAGCTGAATTTCTGTGGCTCAGAAACTGTTTACACTGGCAGGTGGAATGGTAACCAGAAAACAAACAGAATTAAAATAGTTGTCAAAAGTACCAAAGGGGAGATGTCTATACAGGTACCCCGTCCCAACCGCGGTTTTTTCTATATCGTGAATTTCACGTATCCACAGTTGCCTCTCTGCGACAACCTTTGCCAACCGCGGCAGGGAATTTTGCGTATCCACGGGTTTTAACACTAACACTAGCGTTTGGCGCTACGACCAAGTTGCATCAACCAGCCACGATGCCACTTCACGCTAGTGTTTGTCGCTAGGACCCAGTTGTGATGTGGCAATCAACCAGCCACGATGTCGCTTCTCTCTTAGGATTAACAACAACAACAACAAAATTGCACTTATATAGCGCCTTTCACATCGGGAGGACGTCCCCCCAAAGCGCTGAGGATTAAGGTAAATAACATGAATTTATTGTTTTTTATTGTGTTATTTGAACATTTATTGTTTTTGTTAGGTTATTGTGTTTTTTTTGTGTTAGTAAAAGAACAAGCAACTTGCTCTCCCTATCCCCATGTTTCCCATAGGGCCTTGTATTTCCCAACCACAGTTTTACTAACCACGGGGGCTTTCAGGAACGTATCCCCCACGGTTTGGGAGGGGTACCTGTATATCAAAAAAAGCGAATGGGGGAACCTCCTCTAATACTCCAACAACAACAACAAAATTACATTTATAGAGTTCCTTTCATGTTAGGAGGACGTCCCAAGACGCTGAACAGTCAATGTTTCAGATCAAGATAAGAGGTCAATAACAATAATCCTACCATTTGATATAGTGCTTTTCACGTCTTCTAGACTTCTCAAAGCGCTTTACAAAATATACTGTAAAGTGAATTGACTGTATATTTGTGGGCGAAATGCAGCAGCCAATTGCGCACAGTAGTGTCCCACAAACAGTCGTGGATTGAAATGACCAATTTATTATTGTTTTATTTTTTGAAGGATTATTATTAGGCGTGTGGAGTAAGCAAACTGCCCAAGGTTTCGCCCGGCCTGAAAACGCACCCAGGACTCTCACTTGTAAGGCGAGCGCTCTCACCACTGAGCTATTGGACTCCACTGACAGACAGACAGGCGCACGCACACACAGTCACAGAATTCCGATTCCTTGCTTAACAAAATGAAAAGGGGAAAGTAGTTAAGGCTTTTAGAGAAATAATTTCTATTTTCAGATCATTACCACAAGCTGCGGAGGCCTGAACCCACCACCATCTTCTGTCTCAAGAGACCAGCAACCAAGCCAGGCTGATACTTGGTTCTGAGGCAGCCACACAATACTTGCGCAGGCCAATTGAAATGATTTCGAATATTGACGGCTTTATTGAGCTGCCCTTAACACAGGTATGTGCCAGTCAGCGTTTGGGATATTCTCAGAATGAGCCAACACAACCTCAGAGGATATTCAGGAGCATGGAGTTAATTAGAGTACAGGACTCTCACTGGCTGGGGCCAAGCCAAATGGCTGCTTGCCAGAATTTGGTTCGATTCTCAGCCAGGAGCTAGTGTGAGCGAGTGAGCAAGCTGACATAATGAGATGTATAAGCTAACATGAAGCAACACTTGATGAAACAGCTCCAATAATAGGCTTTGTGGGCACTTGAGTTGATAGGCTGGATTAAGTGGCAATGAGTTGACGCTGTATTGGCAGCACTAAGTGTTTTACTGCATTACAACTACAGTCAGGCCCTGGAGGAGCACAAGTCAAATTGTTCACTCAGTTGTGGAACATGGTCCACGAGGTAAGCCATGCAGACAACGTTCAAATCCCACGTCAGGACTTGAACTCACATGGTCTAAGATAACACTCCAATACAGTGCTGGGGGATGATTGCTGCATTGGCAGAGGTGCTGTCCTGCAGATCAGACTTTAAACCGATCTCCTGTCTGGCTGTTCAGGTGGAGGTTAAACATCCCATTGCACTGGAGCACTCGCCTCACAAGCGAGAGACCTGAGTTTGATTCCCTGGCAGGCAGGTGGAATGTTAGGCAAGTTTCCATACTCCACACGCCTCTGTTTACCTTGCAATTCAATTAATGCAAAACTCTGCAGTCCGAATACTGACCCACACAAAACTCCGTACCCCCATCACACCAGTTCTTGCCAGGCTCCAATGTCTCCCATTTACGAAACAGATTGATTTGAAGATCCTCTCACTCGCTTTCAAATCCCTTCATGCCCTCACCACCTCCCTATCTAACCAATTTCTTACTCTCCTCTCCATCAGCCACTGCCTCCACTAGGCTGGTTTCAGCCTCCTGTTTGTTCCTCACCCTCTCTGCTCCAGCGTCGGTGGCCATGCCATCTACTATCCCTGGAAACTCTAGAACTCTCTCCCTTGATCCCTCTGTCTTGCCCCCTCTCCGCACTTTCAAATTCTGTCTAAAGACTTTCCTTTTTAATTGTGTACGGTCACCTCCCCCTCCCTCTTCCACTGGCTCAGTGTCAGACTCCGCCACTGTAAAGCACTCAGGGACGCTATCCCGCGTGAAGGACGTTATATTAATGTTAGTTGTTGTTGCAATAAGTATGAACCCAGTTGTTAATTGATTGGCTTTTCTGGGGGTGATAATCCCTTAAAAAAAATTGGTCAATCAAACCATTCTTGTTTGTGGGACACTGCTGTGCTCAATTGGCTGTCATGTTTTTCTCACAAAATATACGTCAATTCACTTTGCAGTATATTCTGTGAAACGCTTTGAGACATCTAAAATACATTACATAGCGTCTTATCACGTTGTTAAGGTCTCAAAGTGTTACACAGAATATACTCTAAAGTGGACTGACAGTGTATTTTGTGGATGAAACTTAGTCATTGCAGAGTATAATATAATGAAAGTGGCAATCTAATGCAGCATCGACTCAAGGATGAACAATTTATGCATATTCTATGCTTTTCAAATGAGCATCAGGTTAAAGTGCAAAAGGTGCAAATCTGTCACCTGAAACCTGAGCTGGTAACTGCAATGTCTAGCTCCCTGCCAGCACCCTCCTCTGCTGTAGGTTACTGCCAGCTCACATCCCACACGTGTAAACTGGTAAAAAAAAAATATATATCCTTGAATTTGATTTAGTGCCTTATCACGTCTTCAAGACATCCAAAAGCTCTTCACAAATTTTACTTTAAAGTGAATTGACAGTATATTTTGAGGGCAAAATGCAGCAGCTATTTGCGCACAGCAATTGACATGGTACTTAACAAACAGAAATGTTTATGTAAAGCATGCATTCAATATTGTACTTTTTATACCAGTGTACGTCTTGAGGCACTTCACAGGATTTACCGCAAAATGCTGTACAAAGGTTTGTTGTTGTAGTGACTGAGTATTTTGTATAGACAATCTATAATAATAATAATCATTGCATTTGATGTAGCGCTTTTCACATCTTATCAACGTCCCAAAGCGCTTCACAGAATATACTGTAAAGTGAATTGACTGTATATATATTTGTGGGCGAATCGTGGCAGCCAATTGCACACAGCAGTGTCCCACAAACAGTCGTGGATTGAAATGACCAATTTTGTTATTGTGGTTTTTTTTTAGACGGATTATTATTAGGCGTGTGGAGTAAGGAAACTTGCCCAAGGTTTCGCCCTGACCTGCCTGAATTCGAACACAGGTCTCCCCAGCTTGGTCTCCCAGCTTGCAAGACAAGTGCTCTAACCACTGAGCCACAGGAGCTCCACTATGCACAGCGATGATGATAATAATAATAATAATAATAATAATCATAACCCTTGCATTTGATATAGCATTTTTACATTGCCCAGATGTCTCAAAGCGCTTCACATAGTATATTGTAAAGTGAATTGACTATATATATGTGGGTGAAACGCAGCAGCCAATTGCACACAGCTGTGTCCCCATAAACAGTTGTGGATTGAAATGACCAATTTTTTTTTGAGGGATTATTATGAGGGATGCGGAGTAAGGTTTCTTCCTGGCCTGGAATTGAACCCAGGTCTCTCGCTTCTAGGGCGAATGCTCTAACCACTGAGCTACAGGACTCTACTGAGTCCGGTACAGTATATAATTGAATGTGGATTTGTAACTGAGGCTTGTGATTCACTGAAAGATATAGTACTTAACGATGTGCCACAAGCAGCCATAAAGTGAAGTGTCTCCAATTTTACGTGAGGGATTGTTGGCCAGGACATTGGGAGAAACTCCCTTCACTTTACAAATAGTGCCACTAGAGTTTTAGCATTCACCTGAACACGTAGACAGGACATTGCTTTAACTTCTCATCCGAAGCCTGGCCCATGCAATAATAATAATAATAATAAATAATAATCATCATCCTTGCATTTGATATAGCGCTTTTCACGTCTTCTGGACACCTCAAAGTGCATCATAGGATATACTATAACACGGCAGCCAATTGCGCACAGCAGTGTCCCACAACGAGTCATGGATTGAAATGACCAATTTTTATTATTGTGTTTTTTTGGGGAGGGATTATTAGTAGGCTTGTGGCGTAAGGAAGCTTGCCCAAGGTTTCACCCTGACCTGCCTGGATTCGAACATAGCTCCCACGCTTGTAAAGCGAGTGCTCTAACCACTGAGCTACAGGAGTTCTACAATGCAATACTGTATTGTAAGTTCCAGCTCTTACACTATGTGTGTTTAAAGTCCTAACATGGAGCATAAACTTCTGACTCAGCAGCAAGTGCTACCAACTGAACCAGGCTGACAACAGCTGGCTCAGATGAAATTCCAGTTTGTGTGTATTTATCAGCCATCGAGACGTGAGTGAATGCATTGCATGACAAACAGATGGGGGTATTACGAGGTCTGTTTCCAGTGTTCAGGAAGGGATCAGTGAGGAAAATGGTTGACGTAGAAATCTTTACCAATTCACAGTTCACAAATACCACTTTGGCCCTCTCTTGCAGTAAAGCTCCGCTTATTCTGCAGTAAAATACTGAATTGTTTTTCTAACTTGTTTAACGTGAGCCACAAAACCTTTCACTTTTTTTTTGCAACACGAGCAAAACACACCAGTGAGGAGCTATCCTCGCTAACACACACAAAAACATACACACAAAACATATACTGTACAGTCAGTCCACTTTACAATATGTTCTGTGAAGTGCTTTGAGATGTCTTGAAGTGCTATATCCAATGCAAAGATTTTTATGATTTTAGTAATACACACATACACACACGTGCACACGGCTACACCCACGTAGATAATAATATGCACACGAATGCACACAGACTGCTCAATCGCAAACACATGCACACACGTTTATATCATAATAATATGCCTTGCATTTGATATAGCACCTTATCACGACTTCCAGATGTCTCAAACCGCTTCACGGAACATATTGTGAAGTGAATTGACTTTGTTTTGTGGGTGAAACGCAGCCAATTGCAAAGAGCAGTATCCCACAAACAGTAGTGGATGAAGTGATCAAATTATTATGCTTACATTTTAATTAAGGGATTATTACCCTGGAAAAAAGGTGATTCACCGACTGACAAACAACCGGTTTCCTACTTACTGTTAGGTAAACAGAGGCACGTTGAGTAAGAAAATTTGCCGAACTTTTTGCCCTGTCCAGGATTTGAACAAAGCTCTCTCACCTGTGAAGCGAGTGTTCTAACTGTCACGCTACAGGACTCCATATATGTACATACATATGTGCATACAAATGTGTATTCACTCTGACTCTCACACAAACAGACACACAAGTCCTGCCTTTCAAAAATGAGCGTAACCCAGCTGTTGATTCATTTCTTGTTTAATAACCCATTGAGACCCAATCCCATCTCCCGGATCCCTCGCTCAAACAAAACAGGGTTGAGGCTGTTAATTTGACAAATTAAACGTATCATGTTCCTGCCCACACAGCGCTAAATGGATCTCATTTAACAGAATGCAGCTGCCAGCTGAAAGATTATTATTTTGCTGTTCTGCCATTACGCTGTACAGCTATCGGGTCATTTAAGGCAAAGTTGCCTTTTAGCGGTTGTGTTATGGTTGAGCTGAACTGGGATAAACCTGAACTAAACGCTTGAATGTGTGGAAATAGAATTGCATGCCACAATCACCGTACAGATACCCGTACAGACACGTACATATATATGCAAATACACACGCACACACCCACAAAGCCACTGCTGGTGTCCTGGCCAACAATCTCCCAAATAAAAAAGGGGGTCACTCACTTCATGGCTGTTTTGGGGACAATTCTGCGCGCAACTGACTGCCGTACTTTGCACCGCCAGCCACCCCACCCACCCCCACACCCACCCAATCCACCCCTTCAAAATACACAGGCGATCAGGCAATCCACTTGATATCAGTATATCCAGTGTATCCTGTGAAGTGCTTTGAGAATTTTTGACACCGTGATAAGGCATTATGTCAAATGCAAAGATTATTTCCTTCCTGTCCACCCAATTGATTGAATAGCAGAGACATTCTCCAGTGCTCCTTGAGATAATAATAAATAATTCCTGCAATTGATATAACGTAAAAGCGCTCTGAGACGCTAACCTGTATGGAGGGCGCAATACAAGTGCAAGTTGTTGTTGTAGTAGCTACTTATCATGTCATTGAACACCTCAAAGCATTTCACAGGAATACACTATCAAGTGGGTTGGCTGTGTATTTTGTGGGCGAAACACAGCAGCCAGTTGCGCATAGCGATGTCCCTCAAACATCCATGGCATGAGTGACCAATTTTTTATTTGGGGACCAGGTCGTGGGGAGAAAGAATCTCGCTTCTCTTTTCAAACAGTGCCGGGTTTGCAATAAGTCACCGTTTCACTTGTGGGACTGAGTGTTCTGAGAGGGTTGCGCTTTCACCCACTATGCCCCCAAACTCCAGAACTCTCTTCCCCTATCCCTCTGCCTTGCACCCTTCCTCCCCATCTTCAGCTCGTGCCTGAAAACCTTGTGGAGTCCTGCAGCTCAGTGGTTAGAGCACTCACCTCTCAAGCGAGAGACCTGGGTTCGATTCCCGGCAAGGCAAAACTTAGGGCAACTTTCCTTACACCACGTTCCTGATAATAATTCCCTCAAGAAAACAAAACAATAATGAATTGGTCACTTCAATCCATGACTGTTTGTGAGACACTGCTGTGCACAACTAGCCACAGAATTTCGTCCAAAAGTAGACAGTCATTCACTTTACAGTGTATTCTGCAAAGTGCTTTGAAAAGTCTAATAACAATAATAATAATAATCCTTGAATTTGATATAGCACTTTTCACCTCTTCTAGGCATCTCAAAGCGCTTCACAGAATATACTGTAAAGTAAACTGACTGTATATTTGTGGATGAAACACGGTAGACAATTGCGCACAGCAGTGTCCCATAAACAGTCGTGGATTGAAATGACCAATTTGTTTTATTGTTGTGGTTTTTTTGAGGTCTAGGTGCGAAAAGCACTACATCAAATGCAAGAATTATTATTATTTTATTATTATTGTAATACCTTCCTCTTAAGAGGATGATCTTACAATAATGGTCACCCCACGACTTAGAGTCATTCTTCGCCACTGCCAAGCGCTCTGCGTGCCACCCTACAGGATGGGTGGGCTGTATATAAATGCGAGTTGTTTATGTCGTTGATAATCGTTTACTGTAGTCTCCAGTGAATAGAGTCACAGCTGACTCCAGCAACCAGTCAGGGGGGAAATTACTGCCTTTACTTTCTCCCAACTTCTGGAGCAACTAAAGTGCTGACAATGATCACCCCCAAACACAGCTGTCCTCTGACAGATTTGCTGAACTCCTGCTTCGTTCCACTCTTTATCTGCCTGTCCGATTTTGCCAGCCGGTCAGTGTATATATTGGCCACTGTTGAATGCCACAAAGTATCGCAGGATCTTTGCCATAGGACCACGGCCTTCAGCTTCAACACAGTGGTCAGCCTGGCTCAGTTGGTAGCCCGCTCGCCTCTGAAGGCAGAAGATCGTGGAGCTCCTTGAGCTCAGTGGTTGGAGCACTCGCCTTATAAGCATAAGACCTGTGTTTGAATCCAGGCAGATCAGGACGAAACTTTAGGCAAGTACTCCACACGGCTAATAATAATCCGTACAAAAAAACCCACATTAATAAAATTTGTCATTTCAATCCACGACTGTTTGTGGGACACTGCTGTGCGCAATTGGCTGCCGCATTTTGCCCACAAATATACAGTCAATTCACTTTCCAGTAAATTCTGTGAAGCGCTTTGAGACGTTGATAGATGTGAAAAGCACTATATCAAATGCAAGGATTATTATTATTTATTATAAGATTGTGGATTCAAATCCCAGGTCAGAGGATTTTGAATCTCATCATCTAAACTGACACTCCAATGCAGTGCTGGAAATGTGGCTGTATTGTCAGAGGTGTTGTCCTTTGGATGAGATGTTAAACCGAGTTCCAGTCTTGTCTGTTCAGGTGGACGTTAAAGGTTCCATGGCACGATTTGAAAAGAGAAGGGAATTTTCTCCTGGTGTCCTGGCCAACAATCCCCTCCATATAAAATTGATCACTCACTGCTTGGTGGTTTGTGAAGGGACACTATACAAATGCAAGTTGTTATTATTGTTGTTGTTCTGTGCAAGTTAGTGGCATCATTCGCCTACAAACAAACAGTCACGACACAGTCGCAATGAATCCTGTAGAGCACTTTGAGACGTCTGTTGTGAAAGGCGCTGTATGAAATGCGAGGATTAGTATTTTTAATATATTATATGCATTTGGTTATCGTCTCAATGTCCACTCTATTCACTCAACAGGATTGACACAACACCTTTCATATCAGGAGGATTCACCGTGACGTGAAGTGACTGTGGATTTTCAAGGCGAATGCAGCAAATGGTTGCACTTTCTGGGCAGGCTAGCGCAGGCTGAGTTCAGCACAGACTGGGATTCGAGCCAGCGAGCTCCCAGTCTGTACACTTGCCCACTGAGCCTTGGAGCGAACTCCTTTCATACGTTGTTAGTACAGACCCTCAGAAAGCTCCAGCCTCACTCAGTTCAGGGTTGCCAGTGTTTGGGAGAAAAGGGGATGGTGGGAGTGGAAGGGGGGGGGAAGGGTGACCACAAGTCAGTGTTTTGAGTGACTCAGGCAAAAACATTTAGTTGCCATGGCTACTAAAATAATAAGCAGTCTGCGGGCCTGCCAGGTTCCTAAACCGGCTGAGAAATAGAGCAGATTTATTTCACGTCTGTATCTGTGCGTGTATGTTTGTGTGTGAGGTCGTGTATGTGACTGTGCATGCGTGCATGGCTTGTCTTGTGTGTGTTTCTGTATTCTAGTGGTTTGTGCGGTTTGTGTGAGACACGTACGTATGTGTGACATACGCGCATTGCGTATGTCCGTGTGGGGGGCATGTATGCAGTTCTATGTGTATATGTCTGTGTAACCCTCCGTTCAACAGGACTTGGCCTGCTCCAAGCCCCCCGCCCGAACCGCCCCACCATCGGAGGCCGGGCCTTCAGTTTCTCCGCTCCCACCTTATGGAATGCCATCCCTCAATCCCTCCGTTTCGCCTCTTCCCTTTCCTCTTTCAAGGCCGATTTGAAGACTTTCCTCTTCGATCGTGCCTTTTGTTTCAGCCCAAACTCTTTTACCTCCCCTTCGTGTTTCACCCCTTCCCAAACACTCCCCTCCCAGCTCGGGTCACATGCCTCTTGTTCAACGCCTTGGGACGTCCTCCCGACGTGAAAGGCGCTCTATAAATGTAAATTGTTGTTGTTGTTAAGTGTGGCTTGGGGGAGCTTGCATGTGTGTATGTGTGTGTATATGTTGGTTTCTGTGTGAGACGGGGGAATGGGGTGGGGGGTGGGTGCGTGTGTGTGGGGCATGCGTGTATGTATATGTGTGTATGTATGTCCTTATGTGTGTGGTGAAGGGGGATGTTTTGCTTGCCTGACTAGCACAGCCTGTCTCAGCTGCTCTTTCCCCTCCTAAGCTCTGACTACAGCCAGCTCTAATGACAGCTGGTTATAAATAAGCAGGCTAAAGAACGTGCTCAGGCCAACTCACCCAGCTTTATTTATTTATAGTTTCTTTACGAGTCGGTTGTGACCCCCATTTCTGTGTCCTCATCCAGTCTCGAGACCCCTCCCCCACCCATTCTCCCATCCCAGTTCGATGCTGGGCTTGCAAAGAAGAAGCTCTTGGCATTGGTAATAATTCTTGCATTTGTTGGCGCTTTTCACATCATCTAGAGTCTCAAAGCGCTTCACAGAATATACTGTAAAGTGAACTGACTGTATATTTATGGGTGAAAAGCAGCAGCCAATTATATACAGCAGTGTCCTACAAACAGTGGTGGATTGAGGGACCAAATTAAAAGAAAATAAGGATAAGGAGCAAGGGTAGGCCATTCAGCCCCTCGAGCCTGCCCTGCCATTCAGTAAGATCGTGGCTGATCTTCTAATCTTAACTCCACATGGCCGCCTCATCCCTATATCCCTTAATCCCTCTATCCGTAAGAAAGCTATCAATCTATCATTATTATTTTATTTATTTAGTTGAGGGATTATTATCAGCCATGTGATGAAAGGAAACTTGCCCAAGGTTTCGCCTTGCTGGGAATCAAACCCAGGTCTCTAACCACTGAGCTACAGGGCTGATGTAGTGCCTTATCATGTTGTGACAATGTCTCAAAGCGAGTATGGTGATAGTGTAGTTTGCTGGCGAATGTGGCAGCCAATTTTGCACACAGCCATGAAGTGAGTGACCAATTTTTATCCTGGACACTGGGAGACACTCGCTTCTCTTTTCCAAAAGGCCTGCGAGATCTTTATTGTGACCTGAACAGGCCCAGACGGGACCTCAGTTTAACATTCATCAGAAGGACGTCATCTCCAACAATGCAGTGCTTCCCTTACCAGTGAAACACCAGCCTAGACTGTGACGGTTGAGGAGAAAAAAATAGCAGAACTTTTGGTGGAAAAACAAAGCAATAAATTTTCCTGCCATTAAAAACTGACATATAACATTCACTCCTGGGTGATCCTTCAATAAACATTAGCAGAGCTGGGCACAGAATCCATATGTTTAAAAAAAACAAAGAGCTTCTTTAATCTGTACTGAGCCACCCAAAGCCTCAAATTCCTCCTGATCTTAGCCTTAAAACTATCAACGGAAAATGTAACATTGTGATAACCGTTTTTTTTAAAATAATCTCTGCATTGGATAATCCTTGCATTTGATATAGCCTCGCTTGCTTCGCAAGTATCCAATTCCAGGAAGGGTGAAACCTTGGACAAGTTTCCTTACTCCACACGCCTGATACAGTAATAATCCCTCAAAAAACAATAAAGTGGTCATTTCATCCATGGCTATTTGTGGGGCACTGCTGTGAGTTTCGCCTGCAAGCATACAGTCAATTCACTTCACAGTGCAGTAAAAGCCTGTTTATCCGGCACCCGATCAACCATAGCTTCCATATAACTGTCATAGAAAAAAAAAGGCCGCATTCAATTAACTGGAATTTATCTGGAAAAATGCATTAAAATGTTGGGTTTTTTTGCGTTTTCGGCCGAATATCCGGTACGCACTTTAACCGTCATTGGCCAGGTCCCAAGGGTGCAGGATAAACGGGCTTTTACTGTATATATACTGTTCTTTGAAGGGCTTTGAGACGTCTAAAGACATGAAAAGCACTATATCAAATGCAAGGATTATTATTACTATTTAAAAACTGGGTTCCTACGTACTGCTCAGTAAACAGAGTTGTGTGGAGTAAGGATACTTATTTTACATGGCTTTGAACCCGCACTCAAAATAACATTCAAAATTTCAGGGGCGAGCGTGCTACTGGCTGAGCAAGCGAAGCTGATATCAGGCCAGCTGACCTATTAAAGGAGGAATAAATTTGTGTGCAAAAAAACCACAACCCTGACTTATTGTGGAACACAAGGTGCATGGGGACTAGCCTTTTGAAAACAGCGGAAGCGGCTTTAATTCTTACTTTTGAAGGCATGTTGTTTTCCAATCGATAATAAAGACATTGATTTTTTTTGTTACTGGCCCAATCTTTCCCAAAGCCCCAAAGACACCTATCGATCAGCTCAGTGCTCCAGCCCTTCCACCCTCTAATGAGCCCTGATGGACTAAACGGTCAGGACGGCTCACCAAATACCAGGGTCCACAGGGCAATAGCTTCCTGACAGCTAATACAATCAATATTTAATGCAAATTACAGCTGGCAAGAGCGATTAACCTCAAGCAACCTGCGTGAGTCAGTCGACCCCCACATTCAAATAACTAGCAATAAGATCATGCAAATCGAGCAGGAACTTGTAAAGGGTGCTCATTCTGTTTCAACTGCTCCGGTTTCCATGTAAATAAATCTCCGGTCTGTGTCTGACCGTAATGTTGCATAGATGTGATATGGTCATTTATGATAGAATTCCACAGCACAGAAAATCAGCCATACTAGTTGGGAGGCTTCACACGAGCCTACAACAACTACCCCCCCACTACCCTCCCACCCAACTTCCCTAACCCATTCCCCTCTGCAGTCCAGCCGGTGAAATCTGACAAACACTCACAAAATATACAGTTAATTCATTTTACAGTATGTTCTGTGAAGAGCTTTGAGATGTCTAGAAGACGTGAAAAGCGCTATATCAAATGCAAGGATTACTATTATTATATCAAATATAAGGATTATTATTATTACATAGCCAATGAAATGAGTGAATGACCAATATTTTATTAGGGGGTTGTTGGTCAGGACACTGACAGAAACTTCTTCAATTTGGAATAGTGCCACAAGTTCCTTTAACGTCCAGCTGAACAAGCAGATGGGACCCCAATTTAACGTCTTATCCGAAGGATGGCGCCTCTGACATGCATCTCTCCACAGCACATAAGCGTCTGTCTATTTAGATTGCATGATTTCAAACAAGCAAAAAAATTACACTTCTCTAGTGCCTTTCACGTCAGGAAAAGTGCCAGGGTGGCACTTGAACCCACAACCTTCTGATTCAGAGGTGAGTGTTACCAACTGAGACAGGCTGACTTCACAGTGAGGTGGTTCACTTGGCTTCAGCATTCAGGTAATGACAGTTTCTGGGACAAAAATGGCTGTGTGTAACATTGGCTGCTGCTTTTGCCTACACTCAGCATCTAAAGGCATGCAAGGGAGGTTAGTGCTTATGGAGAAACAATACATGTGCATGTACGCATATACAGTAGAAGCCCGTTTATCCGTGACTCGATGAACCGGCACTTCAGTATAACCGGCACGCTAAAAAAATAAGTCCCCATTCGATAAACCGGAACTTATCCAGACAATAGCAGTGGAGTATTTGTAAATGCATAAATAATAACATAATAACAGAATATTGTATTGGTACTTATTATTAAAACTATACTCTCTTGCGCTTTTTACCTTTGCTGGTAGATGCTGCGCTTGAAGCCATGATGCTGCGGTTGAGGTTTATAGTCCAGCGATTCTTTTTTAAATGGAGGACGCCAACCCGGTGAAAAAAAGGAAGCGCGACTTTAAAGCCATAGTAGCGGCAAGCCGATAACGCTAGCCGATAACCCACATTGTCACGCAGGTGCAGTATTTTGGTTTGCTGCTAGTAGAGTCTAGGGCTATCTAGGGCTATCAGCTTGCCACTAGTAAAGTCGTGAGACTTTAAAATCGCTCTGCCGTTTTTTTCACCCACTTGGCGTCCTCCATGTAAAAAAGAATCGCTGGACTGTAAACCTCAATCAGTAAAGTTGAGAAGCGCATTAGAGTAATTTTACAATAAGTACCAATACAATATTCTGTTATTATATATTATTATTTAGTCTGGTGTGTATGGTGTGTGTTAAAAGAACTTTAATTTTTTTGTAGTGGGTTTTTGACCACAGGTTGCCCAAATATCCGGCAGGCGCTTTAACCGGTATTGGCCAGGTCCCGCAGGTGCCGGATAAATGGGCTTTTACTGTACATACACACACATATGAACCACAAGTGTGTGTAAATGTACATCCAAGGTTATCCGGACACATGTACAACACTGACACATACGTGTGCAAGTGTACACAAATGAGCACATGCAAACATGTGTGTACAATAATAATAATACATGCATTCTATATAGCGCTTTTCATGTCTTATAGATGTCTCAAAGTGCTTCACAGAATATACTGTAAAGTAAATTGACTGTATATATGTGGATGAAATGCGGCAGCCAATTGCGCACAGCAGTGTCCCACAAACAGCCGTGGATTGAAAATGACCAATTTCTTATTGTTTATTTTTCAGGCATTATTATTAGGTGTGTGGAGTAAAGAAACTTTCCCAAGATTTCGCCCTGCCTAGAATTGAGCTCAGGTCTCTCGCTTGTAAGGTGAGTGTTCTAACCTTTACATAACCACACTTTGATTGCAGCAGCTCCACCCCCATGTCTTTATTTTTCTCTAGTGGGGAGTGAAGAGGATCCTTCACTTAGCTCTTCTTCCCCCACCACCCCCTGCCACACACATACGATCAACACTCATTCACACAACAACTAAATTTGTAATGTAAGAAGATGTCCTGCAAGTGTCTCTCAAACCCTCAGATTGCAGTTAGCAAAATCTATGGGGCATTAAACTCATCAGGTCAGCACTGGACACAATCATTGGATCAATGTTAATAGTGTGGCCCTCCGTGCCCTCCACCCTTCCGAATCCTAATCGTAATCTTGGATCCAGTTTGGTTCAATCCCTGACTGTCGAGAATCTTGAGATGTCCTCCCAAAGTGAAAGGCGCTGTAGAAATGTAATTTGTTGTTGTTGTAGGAGAGAGCTATATATATATATATAAAACAATGTGGATTATATATAATGCCCTCCAAGCCAGAGGGCATCTCAGAGCGCTTCCCAATAGTGGAGCCCCAGGCCCGAGTCAGGGGGAGGGGGAAGGTGACCAAATGCACGGTCGAACAGAAAGGTCTTCAAACACAAATGGAAAAGGAGGGGGCACGGCGAACGGATTGAGGCAGGGAGTTCTAGAGCTTCGGGGCGTAGTGGCTGAAGGCACGGCCACCGACGGTGGAGTGGAAGATTCGGGCAGACCCATTAGAGTGAGGCAGTGCGTGCAGATGTGAGGAGAGAGGTAGGTTAGAGAGGTAATTGGAGAGGGGATGCAAAGGAGTGGAGGGATTTAAAATTAAAGAATATGACTTCCGTCTTGTTAATGGAATATATTGTATATATCTTGTATATATATATTTCTATAAATATTTTGCATGTATATATATTATATATACATGCAATATTTGGTTTGACCCCGATTTTAGTCAATGTCGAGAGGGAGGAATGAGAGGTGTGCGAGCGAAAGGAAACTCTATGAAATGTCTTAAGCCAGTCAGGAATCTGGGCGACTTGTTCAACTGTCCTTCCTCCCCCAAATCCGTGCCATGACTGGTACAGCCTGCCACCACCTCTGCAAAATTGCCAGTCTCCGCCACTACCTCACCCTCCATGCTACCGAAACACTCATCCACGCATTCATCACATCTAGGCTCGACTACAGGAACTTTCTCCTCGTCGGCCCTCCCTTCACAAGCTGCAGATTATTTAGAACTCTGCAGCTCTTGTACTTTCCTGCCCACCCTCACCCGTCTCCACTGGCTTCCCATCCCCCAGAGGGTCGAATACAAGATCCTCATCATCCCTTTCAAGGCCATTCATGGCCTTGCCTCTGCCTATCTCTCCCTCCGACCCGCTGTCTCCCTATCAGCCTGCCCATCTCTTCCATTCAGCGGACTCCGGCCTTCTCCACGTCCTTTCAGCCTCTCTGCCCCCACACTCTGGAACTTCATCCCGCATTCCCTTCGCCTCGCTTCCTCCCTTTGCTCCTTCAAGGCCGGTCTCAAGACCTTCCTCTTCGGCCGTGCCTTCTGCTCCCCTCCTAACTCTCCCCCCTCTCCTACTCTCCTCCCCCCTACCCCGACAGCTCCCACACCACCCCCACTTGGGTCCCGACTTAACTATTCAGCGCCTTAGGACGTCCTCCTGACGTGAAAGGCGCTCTATAAATGTAATTTTGTTGTTGTTGATTATCTTGGGAGTTTACCGGAGCAAAGCCTTATTGATTGCCAGTGTGTGGTTTATGTTCCAGCAATGTTAGCATTTAGACAGAGGGGAGGGAGGTGGACTGACAATAACATGCTTGAGCGGAATTTGTCACAAAGTCCCCAGAGCTGTTGCCTGAAAGATAAAGAGGCTAAAGTCATACCAGACTATTAGCTCATTGATAGATAATTAAACCTCATTCGGCAGGAGGATCAGATAATAATAATCCTTGCATTTGATATAGTGCCTTATTCGCGTCAAGAGCATGTCTCAAAGCGCTCAGTGACTGGATATTTTGTAGGCGAATGTAGCAGCCAATGTGAGGACAGTGTTGCCCCACAAACAGCCGTGACCCTTTGGACCCTTTGTGCTCCCACCCTTTGGAATTCCATCCCACATTCCCTTCACATCACTACTTCCCTTGCCTCCTTCAAGGTACATCTCAAAACCCTCCTCTTTGATCAGGCTTTCCTCCTCCACTCCCTGCCCTCCACACTACCTAATCCCCAACTCCTACTTGGGTCTAAATCCGTGACTGTCCAGCGCCTTAGGACGTCCTCCTGAAAGTCACTTTACAAATATCATATTGTATTATTAAGATCAATTTTTATCTGGAGAGATTGTTGGCCAGGACACCGGAAGAATCTCCCTCCTCTTTTCTAACGGTGTATTTATATATGGGAGAGGGGCTGAGTGTGGAGAGGAGAGAATGAGAGTCCGGGAGATAGATTAGATAGATAGAAAGAGAGCTGAGGAATGGATGTGGAAGTAGAGAAATCATCAGGTGCCACCATGAATTATGTATAACGATCAAAAGCAATTTCTTTATGTCGCGTTGCCATCAATAATGCATAGTTACAGCTTGTTTCTCACTTTATTGCTGCATGTCAGATAGTTCCTGTCTCCAGTAACCCTCAATTTAGCCGCAGACAGCTGTGCTTAGAAGGTTAGGCTCGTTAACTTTGTAAAATAAATCGTTATCACTGTGATAGCGCCGTCGGTGGCCGAGCCTTCAATCACTTTGCCCCTAAACTCGGGGACACTCTGTCTCTAGCCCTCAGTCTCAACCCCCTGTCTATCTGTCTCTATCCGTCCATTTCAACCACCCTCTCTCTCTCTGTCTTTAACCTGTCCCCGAATCACTGCATTGTCTTTTGAGTCCATCCGATGAGACGTTAAAGTCCTGTCCTTCCATTCAGTTGGATGTTACAGATCCCGATCTCGTGTCACTGCTCGAAATGAGAAGGGGTTTTTTCCTAGTGTCTGGGCTAACAATAGCACAAATAAAATTGGTGAGTCACTGTAAGCACGCTTCACCATTAGCAACCATATTAAACACAATATTATTGATATCATTAATTGTCACATTAACTGAGGCAGCAGGACTAGATTTGGCCACTCCAAATCCCTCCCTTTCCCTCCACTCTCCCTGTCCCCAGCTCGGGTCTGAAACAATGACTGTGCAGCTCCTTGTGATGTCCCCCTGACATGAAAGGCGCGATACAAGTGTAATTTTGTTGTTGTTGTTGTTGTTGTAGTAGAGGATACAGGTTTTAGACTGTGCTATCGGTCAGAGTTCTAGTGCCTGAGCTCTAACATAGCTGGCACTGTCTCTGCCTCTCCCTTGTGAACATGTAAAAAAGACAAAGGTGTTTCTTCTGGTGTCCTGGCCAATGAATTCCCAAGATAAAATTAGGTGTTCACTTTATGGCTGTTTGTGTGACATTGTGACAAGTGTCCCCTAGTAGAGTGGTTAGTGCTCTCGCCTCGTAAGTGAGAGAACCCAGGTTCGATTCCTGTCAGGGAAAAACATCGGGCATGTTTCCTTACTCCACACAGAGGCCTGTTTACTTAGCACTAAGTGGGAACCGGTTGTTAGTCAATTGGTGGATCATTCTTGGGGATAAGAATCCACTCAAACCACAAATGTTTGTGGGACACTGCTGTACGCAATTTACTGCCACGGTATGACACAATATACACAGGCAAACCACTTTCTAATATATCCTGTGAAATGCTTTGTGAGACGTCTCCACAACATGATGAAGCACTATATCCTTTGGCGTCCGTAGCTCAGTGGTTAGAGCATGTGCCTCTCAAGCGAGAGACCTGGGTTCGATTCTCAGTAGGGCAAAACGTTGGGTAAGTTCCCTTACTGCACAGGCCTGATAATAATTTCTCAAGAAGAAAAAATAATCAATTGGTCACTTCAATCCATGGCTGTTTGTGGGACACTGCTGTGTGCGATTGGCTGCTGCATTTTGCCCACAAATATACAGTCAATTCACTTTACAGTATATTCTCTGAAGCACTTTGTGACATCTAGAAAATGGGATTACAAGAATTAATAATATTATATCACATGCAAGGACTATTATTATTATTATTATTGTTGAACACAAATTAACCATCACATTCACTTACAAAGTACACATTCACCACACTTTGCAGCAAATCCAGTGATGGGCCTTGAAATGTTTCAATGACGTGACAAGGCGCTGCATGCAACGCAAGAATTGTTGTTATTCAATAGCAACTTCACGGAGGCACTTCCCAGCTTCATAATCACACAGCGCACGGGGCGTGGAGAGGAATATCAGCAGAAAAGTGTAAGCAATGTCTCTATGTTAGAAAACCACACCTAACAAAATGAGCATCAGAATTTCAACTCCCTCTGGTCAAGGACAGAGCTATTGAATTATCAAATCGCCTTGGACAAAAAGGGCAACATTCTTCAAAATAAGACAAGCAAAAGATCACATTCCTTCGACTCATCATTGGACATACACTTGTGTCTGAGGAAAACAACTCAATGTGATTTCATATTTCACCCCAAGCCCGAATCCCCACCCTCCGCCCCCACTACCACTTGCTCATCACATTTTAAAAATCTTTCATTCTTTGTCCATTTAGTTTCTATATTCAGTTAAAGCTTTGTTATAGGGCACCGTCGGGACCTGACCGGTGCCAGTTTATCAAATATTCCAGATATTCGAGCGTTCAGTAAGTTGAATAAGTGATCATTCGCAAAGTGAGCATACGCGCGGGGAAAACCACGAAAACTCACATTTTACATACGTTCCGCCAAAAAGTGTCGCATTTATAGTCGAATTCACACTCGAAAAGTTGCGTTTGGCAATAGTTGACTGTATTATTACTATACTAAATGCATCACTGGGAGATTGCCGGATGGCTCAGGTATGAGATCTGGTTGCTAGAATGGTAAATTGTATTGGGAGATACTGGTTGGTTGAGCATGCCGGTTGGTTGGTTGCCGGATAACCGAGCTTTTATTGTATTATTAGTTTGATCTAGGTTCTGTTACAGGGCTTTGATATAGCCCCTTATCATGTCATTTGAGAAGTCTAAAAGCGCCTCATAGTATTTACTGTAAAGTGTAGTCGCCAGTATATAGGAGAACGTGACAGCCAATGGCTCACAAACAACTATGAACTGAATGATCAGTTTTAAAATTTTGTAGGTACGATTTAAGAAAAAAAATTTTTTTTCCTGGTATCTTGGCCAACAATCTCCCAGGTTATAATTGGCCATGGCTCTTTGTGGGATATTACTGTGTGCAAATCGGCTCCTGCATTTACCCACAAAACACACAGTAACTACACTTTACAATACATTCCTGTGTTAGAATTCCTGTATATCAAATGCAAGGATTGTTATTATGCTGTGAAGAATTCTCCTGACATGAAAGGGGCTACAGTGTATCAAATGTAAGCATTATTATTGTAATGATTGATGACGATAATAATAACTAAGGTAATACCAAATGACTGTGTGAATGTACATTTCATTTGTATTCAGGGCCTCGTTGGTATGGAACCAATCCGAGATAGAAATCTCTGCTTCAAGTTCACTGAATCGTGTGTAATCACTAACCCATTAACAAGCATATTCGTCATGACAAGGTCGTTTTTCCTTAATCAAACAAGTGAATGAAAGTCTCAGCTATTTACTTCATTGCATTATTCAGGGCACGGCCTCATCCTCTTTACTTGAAAACAAATATCTGAAGCCGAGTTAATCCCGAGGTTGATAATAATAATAATATTCCTTGCATTTCATACAGTACTTTATCATGTCATCGATGTGTCTGGCACATGCTTAAGAGTATCCAACCATGCATCCCACCTACACATGGGAATCCAAGAGACAGATTGTTGGAATGGAATGTGCACACTCTCCCTAGAGGGCTGCATCCTACTTACCTAAAACTGGAAAAAGTGTTAGGTGCAGGTTGGCAAGAGCCAAGTCTAACTGGCTAACATTGCACAGCTTGCTAATAATAGCGCTGCTTGGCAGGTTTTCCTGCTGCTTGTCCAGCTAGGACCACACTACCTGTTAGGGCTTTGTTTCACAAGGAATAAAATATACATCTCTTTTAAGACTATTGCTTTCACCACTTCCCGCCTACCTCTCCCATTTCCATCCCAGCTGGCGCTCTCGCTTTCGATCGATGTAAAGTGTTTTGAAAGATGCTGTGTATGAGTGTAAATTGCTGTTGTTGTTGTTGAATGCAGTTGTGGGACACAGGAGGAGCGAGAAATACTGTTGATGCCTTCTACCCAGAGGGAGTCTGGCTCCCCATTTCCCAGAGGATCGAATTCAAGATCCTCGTCCTCACTTTCAAGGTGCCCTGTCTATCTCTCTGACCTACTGTCTCCCTATCAGCCTGCCCGCAAACTCCGTTCAGCAGACTCAGGCCTGCTCCGTGTCCATCGCCCTAATCGCCCAACCATCAGCAGCCGGGCTTTCAGCCTCTCTGCTCCCACACTGTGGAACTCCATCCCGCAGCCCCTCTGCCTTGCCTCCTCCCTTTCCTCCACACCCCCTCCCTTTCCTCCCCCACCCGCTTTGGGACGTGAAAGGCGCGATACAAGTGCAATTTTGTTGTTTTGTTTTATTGTCTGTGCATCGTGTCTGTCACCTGTGTTTCAAAATCGCATCCTCCTTTGAGATGTTGAACCACTCTCACATCTGACTGTTCAGGTGGACGATAAATTTCTCATTGTACGATTCGAAAAGCGAAGGGAGTTTCTCTCTTGGTGTCCAGGGTGACAATTCTAACTTTGTGGCTGTCTTGTGAATATATATATTATATATGTGTGACAACCTACCCACCCACTCCTCTCTGTAGGCATAGGTTTGCTCCACCTCCACCACCCTGCCTGCTCCACTATGGGTGGTCAGAGCCTTCAACCTTTCTGCCCCCAACATTTGGAACTCCATCCCAGAGCCACTCTTAATCCCCATCCTTTGCCTCCCTCAAAGCCTGCCACGAGTGCACCCTTTACGATCATGCCCTCGGTCATCTTCCCTCCTCCCCTCTCTGATCCCAACCCATAGCTTGAGTGCAAGTCCCACATTGTCCAGCACCTTGGGACCTCATCGTTCCCCCCACCCCGCCTCCCACCATAGATTCATAGATTCATAGAATTTTACGGCACAAAAGGAGGCCATTCGGCCCATCTAGTCTGTGCCGGCTCTTTGAAAAGAGCGATTCAATCCCACTGCCCTGCCCGCTCCCCATAGCCTAATAGACCTGTTCTCCCTAAATAAAGATCTAATTCCCTTTTAAAATTTGTTATCGAATCAGCCTCCACCACCTTTTCAGGCAATGCATTCCAGATTCGAACAACTCGCTGAGTGAAAAAAATTCTCCTCAGCTCCCCTCTACTTCGCCTTGAAACTATTTTAAATCTGTGACCACGAGTCACAGATTCGCCCACGAGTGGAAATAGTTTTTCTCCATTTGCCCTGTCGAAACCCCTCATGATCTTATAAACCTCTATTAGGTCTCCCCTCAATCTTCTCTGCTCCAGAGAGAATATCCCTAGCCTATCTAGCCTCTCCTCATAGCTGAAGTCCCTCAATTCTGGCACCATCCTAGTAAATCTTCGTTGTACCCTTTCCAATGCCTTCACATCCTTTCTGTAGTGTGGTGACCAGAATTGAACACAGTATTCCAGCTGAGGCCTCACCAAAGTCTTATAGAGGTTAGTCAGCACTTCCTGACTTTTGTACTCTATACCCCTATTTATAAAGCCTAGTATCCCATATGCCTTCTTAACAGCCTTGTCTACCTGTCCTGCCACCTTCAACGAGTCACTAACACAAATCCCCAGGTCTCTTTGTTCCTTCACACCATTTAAAACTGTACTATCTAGCCTATATTGCCTCCCTTCATTTCTTCTCCCAAAATGCATCACCTCTCTGCATTAAACTTCATCTGCCATGTGTCTGCCCACTTTACCAATTTGTCTATATCCTCTTGCAGATGGCTACTATCCTCCTCACTATTTACTATTCTCCCTAACTTAGTGTCATCTGCAAACTTGGAAACTGTACTCCGTACACCCAAGTCCAAATCATTGATGTAGATTACAAACAGCAATGGTCCCAAAACTGATCCCTGTGGCACACCACTGCTCACTTCCCTCCAATCTGAAAAACAGCCGCTCACTACAACTCTCTGCTTTCTGTCTCGCAGCCAGTTGTGGATCCACGCTGCCACTGTCCCTTTTACGCCATGGGCCTTTAATTTCATAATAAGTCTCTCATGTGGCACTTTGTCAAATGCCTTTTGAAAGTCCATGTAAACTACATCAACTGCGCTACCATTATCCACCCATTCCGTTACCTCATCAAAAAATTCTATCAGATTTGTAAAGCAAGATTTGCCTTTAACAAATCCATGTTGACTGTCCTTTATTAGCCTATATCTTTCTAAGTGAAGATCTACCTTGTCCCTGATTATGGACTCTAGAAGTTTGCCCACTACCGACGTTAGACTGACTGGTCTGTAGTTACCAGGCTTGTCCTTCTGCCCCTTTTTATACAAGGGAGTAACATTAGCTATCCTCCAGTCCTCTGGCACGACCCCTGTGTCCAAGGAACATTGAAAGATCGTGGCCAGAGTCCCTGCTATTTGCTCCCGTGCCTCCCTTAGTAACCTAGGGTGCATCACATCCAGACCAGGTGACGTATCCACCTTGAGCGACGTCAACCTTTTTAGAACTTCCTCTCTGGTTATAATTATTCTATCCATTTCTCCTACCCTCTCCTCCAATACCATGGCATTGGCTGTATCCTTTTCTTTTGTGAAGACAGAGGCGAAGTACTCATTCAGTACATCAGCCATGCCCTCTGCCTCCACAATTAGATTTCCTCCTAGGTCCCTAATTGGCCCCACCCTATCCTTGACCAACCTTATACTCTTAATATGTTGGTAAAAAACCTTAGGGTTCCCCTTAATCTTACTCGCTAATTGTTTTTCATGCAGTCTCTTTGCCCCTCTAACTTCCTTTTTTAGTTCTATCCTACACTTCCTATATTCTGCTTGGTTCCCTTCTGAATTTTGAGCCTGACACTTATCATAAGCCTCTTTTTTTTGTTTTATTTTGGCCCCGATTTCCTTAGTCATCCAGGGAGGTTTGGATGCCTTACATTTCACCTTTGTGGGGATGCTTTTGACCTGTGCCTGAACTATCTCCTCTTTGAACGCTGCCCACTGCTCGTCAGTTGTCTTACCTGCCAATTTTTCTTTCCAATCCACTTTGGCTAGGTCCCACCTCAACTCATTGAAATTAGCCCTTTTCCAGTTGAGTGTCCTCACCTGTGATCGTTCCTTATCCCTTTCCATAATTATTCTGAATCTAACGATATTGTGGTCACTATTCCCTAGATGCTCACCTACAGAAACCTGTTGAACTTGCCCTACCTCATTTCCCAAAACTAGATCCAGCAATGCTTCTTTCCTCGTTGGACTGGAAACATACTGATCAAGAAAGTTGTCCTGCACACACTTCAGGAATTCTTCTCCCTCCTTGCCCTTTACTCTACTATTCTGCCAGTCTATGTTGGGATAGTTGAAGTCACCCATTATCACTACTCTATTAGCTCTGCATTTCTCCGTGATACGCTTGCAGATCTGCTTGTCTATCTCCTCCCCACTATTTGGTGGTCTATAGTATACCCCTAACAGTGTAACTGCACCTTTTTTATTCCTCATTTCTAACCAGATAACCATCTTGAAACATGATTTTTAAATGTAATTTATTGCTGGAACATCAGTGCGCAAATTGGTTGGCATGTTCGCCAACAAAATACACTATCCATCCACTTTTTAAAGGCGTTTATGAAACACTTTCTAGACATTATAGTTACAAATCATGGATTATTACCGACCTATCCTCCGCCTCCACCGCCGTCCACAACACCCTCTCCACTACCCTTGACACCCTGTCCCCCCTCACCTCCAAAACCGTTTCCCATTCCCGATCATCACCATGGTACACAACTCACCTCCGTTCCCTCAAAAGCCAAGTGAGAGCAGTTTAACGCACCTGGCCTCACGGTCCACCGGCAAATCTGGCTGGACCGCATCAAATTTTACCGCTCCGCCCCAGCCACCGCCAAATCAGCCTTCTACTCCAGGATAATCCTGGAAGCGAAGGACAACCACCGCCTACTCTTCGCCACCACCAACCAGCTCCTCCGCCCCCTCCGCCTCACCTCGCAGATCCTCTCCTCAAACGATCGTTGTGAGGAGATGCTGGATTTCCTCGAGTCCAAAATTGAGAAAATCCGCTCTGCGGTTTCCTCCCCCCACCACTCCTCCACCTCCGCGACCTCATCAGTTACCTCAACACCTACTCACCCCCCATTTCACACTTTCAACCCCACCACCCCGCTTTCAATCACAAAAATAATTACCTCCATGAAACCCACCACGTGCTCATTGGACCCCATCCCCACCCCCCTCCTCCGCACCCAGCTCCATTTGTTAGCCCCGCTCATTTCTGACACCATTAACCTTTCCCTCTCCTCAGGCACCGTCCCTACCTCCCTTAAAACAGCCACCATCACCCCTATCCTGAAGAAACCCTCCCTTGATGCGTCGCAACCATCAAGTTATCGACCCATCTCCAACCTCCCGTTTTTATCCAAGGTCCTTGAAAGAGCGGTTGCCTCCCAGCTCCACTCTTTCCTTTCAACTCATTCACTTTTTGAACCCCTCCAATCAGGTTTCCGCCCAATCCATAGCACAGAAACTGCCCTGGTTAAGGTTACAAATTACATCCTGACCGCCTGTGACCAGGGCTCCCTCTGCCTCCTCGTCCTCCTTGACCTGTCTGCTGCATCCGACACAGTCGATCACACCGTCCTCCTTCAACGTCTTTCCTCCCACCTCAACCTACAAGGCACAGTCCTTGACTGGTTCCACTCTTATTTGACCCACTGTTTACATTTTGTTTCTTCCAACGGTTTTTCTTCAAACCCCCGCACAGTTTCTCACGGCTTCCCTCAGGGCTCTGTTTTAGGCCCCCTTTTTTTCACCCTTTACACGCTCCCTCTGGGCGACGTCATCCGCAAACATGGGGTAAATTTCCACATGTATGCGGACGACACCCAGTTGTACCTTTCTGCCTCATCCCTCAACCCCCAGACCATCGATGTGCTGACAGCATTTTCTGTCCGACATCGAGTCCTGGACGAGGGACAACTTTTTGCAATTGAACGTGAGTAAGACCGAGGCCCTCCTGATTGGCTCAAGCCAGCGCCTCCGCACATCGGGCGCTGCCAGCCTCAACATCCAAGGCTGTACTCTCCACCTCACAAAGCCAATCAGGAACCTCGGCATCATGTTCGATCAAAAACTTTCCTTCCTCCCCCACATCCGCGCCTTGACCGGCACCGCTTATTTCCACCTGCGCAATATTGCCAGGCTCCGCAACTATCTCACCCCCCGTGCTGCCGAAACACTCGTGCACGCACACATCACCTTATGGCTGGACTATGGAAACTCTCTCCTCGTCGGCCTCCCCAGTTCCTCCATTCACAGGCTGCAGGTCATCCAAAACTCTGCAGCCCGTGTACTATCCCGCACCCGCCTCCGCGACCACATAACCCCCACCCTTGCCCGTCTCCATTGGCTCCCCATCCTCCAGAGGATCGAATTCAAGATCCTCGTCCTCACCTACAAGGCCTTACACGGCCTTGCCCCGCCCTATTTAACCGATCTACTCTCCCCATACACGCCCACCCGGACCCTCCGTTCAACAGGACTTGGCCTGCTCCAAGCCCCCCGCCCGAACCGCCCCACCATCGGAGGCCGGGCCTTCAGTTTCTCCGCTCCCACCCTATGGAATGCCATCC
This sequence comes from Hydrolagus colliei, assembly GCA_035084275.1. NCBI lineage: Eukaryota > Metazoa > Chordata > Chondrichthyes > Chimaeriformes > Chimaeridae > Hydrolagus > Hydrolagus colliei. The sequence goes on from CM068742.1 coordinate 149,094,603, forward strand.
CTCAATCCCTCCATTTCGTTTCTTCCCTTTCCTCTTTCAAGGCCGGTTTGAAGACTTTCCTCTTCGATCGTGCCTTTTGTTCCACTCCAAACTCTTCTACCTCCCCTTCGTGTTTCCCAAACACTCCCCTCTCAGCTCGGGTCATACGCCTCCTGTGCAGCGCCTTGGGACGTCCTCCCGACGTGAAAGGCGCTCTATAAATGTAATTTGTTGTTGCTGTTGTTATTATTAATAATTAAGATTTATTATTGTTAATAATAAGAAAGATCAAATCATCCACTTTCCAGCCCGATCCCTGAATGCTTTTCCCACTGCAGAGATAATCCAGGTGCCTTTGGAAGGATTCTATTGACTCCATAGCCACCTGAGGCAATGAATTACACACGCTTTGAGCTCTCCGAGGGAGGAGAGTGAGGATATTAATTAATTTTTTGATACATTCATTTTCACTTTAGACCCAGTCGCTTGGTCTCTTCCGGGCTCGGTACATTCCAATGTTTTTTTGACCTTCAGTCAAGGAAGGAACTTGTGTTTAAAAAATACCCAGCGACCTACTTCTAACAGTGAAATTCCTCTTGTTTTCTCAGCGAGTTTGATGTCATGGAAATCCTTTTACAAGGCTTGCCGTGAGACTAACTACACCCTTGACAAGCGGAATGTCTCGCTCAAGATCATTGCATTAAAAAATCTCACTGAAACCCTGTGTTCAGTTTCAAAAAAAGTGTGCCTTCTTTGTGTCTGTTTGATTGTACTTTCACCACCAGCAAGTGCTTTATTCCCAGTTGTTAAAGGTGGAAAATTAGCATAATATTGTCGGAAAGCAGCACCGAGAGGTTTAAGACATCGACAGTGGCGAAGGATCATGTAACAGTGTGACCTGCTCTTTGTGTGTCAGGCCAGCTCAGTCGGTATCACACTTGTCTCTGTGTCAGAAGGTTGTGAGTTCGAGCCTCCACGTTTAGGAGATTTTGAACTCACAGTCCAAGCTGACACTCCAGTGGGGCGGCTGAGATTGTGCATCGCTGCTGTCAGTGCAATTTCTCTACTTATCCTGGCCAACAATTCCCCCAGATTAAACTGATTATTCACTTCTTGGCTGTTTGTGGGAGAGACAATGTCATGTCCAAATTGGTTGCTGGCAAAATACATCATCAGTCGACTTCACACAAAATCCTGTGAAGCGCTTTGGGATGTCCTCCCTCCCCCCACCACCCCACCACCACAAAGCACTCCACAGGATTCCGTGTGAAGTGGAGTGACTGTGCATTTTGTAAGAGATGTGGGTGAAAGGCTCCATTTCCACTGATTATCTTGCATGAGGTTCTAACCGCAGGATTTACAGCGAGTTTGCTCGCAGATTAACTGCTCCTATTTAGCTTTCAAAGTTACAAGCCGGCTGTCAGTGTAGTCTGATACCAAACCACCCAGATATGAATTATTGGCCCAGCCCAAGTACGTCAAGGCAACCTGTTATTTAACTCTTCAGTTAAAGTGTCAGATAATAGAAAGTGTTGCTTCTGAATAGCATTGATTTCAAGTCTCTTTAACATGAAAAAGGAAATAAAACACAATAGGCAGTGAGAGAACCTGAGGCTTTGGATGTGATCTCAACACAAACTCTCGCTTCAAGTTACCTGTCTGGTGTTTTTTTTTGTAAATTATATACAAGCCTAACTCAATTGCTCACACTCCAATTCCACCCTCCCCAATCCCGACCCCCAACTTGGGTCAGAAATATCGTCTGTCCAGCACCTTGGAACGTAAGAACATAAGGAAGTGGGGGGATTAGAAATTGCGAGGAGATAGTTTACAAAAGACAAATCCCTGACTGCCCAGCGACTTGGGACGTCCTCCCAACATGAAAGGCTGCACAGAAATGTTATTTGTAGTCGTTAAAATAAACACGTGTCTACACAAATGACGCTCGGTAACATGTCAAATCCAATGTGTGTGTGCGTGTTTTTCATGTGTGTGTGTGGATGAGAATATGTGAGCAGGCGAGGGGGAGAGGGTGCTGAATACGAGAAAGACACAAAGACAAATATGGGAAACTGTGCAACATATGTAGTAACTAAGCACAAAAGGGCAGATCAAGCCAAGACACGGTTTTCTCACACGCAGCAGAATGCTGCTATCTCTTTCAAGAATGCAACGTTTCAGGAAAAAAAAAGGCTTTATTAAAAACTCACTCTTTCATAGCCCGGCATTTCTCTCCCCCGCCCTGCCCCACCCTCCCTCACAATAAATGTGGTGTTCATTTGTCTGCCATGTCTGTGGAGGCTACCGACATTCCTCAGTGATTGATAGTCTTCACACACAATCTCAGGGACGTAAGCTCACTCCCTGACTTGCAGAACATGCAAGTCTTTTTGTTCTGCAAATTCTCTTTTTTCATCCACCGCCCTCCCCTTTCCCATCCCCAACCCTCCTTCTGCCCCCAGAAAAATAGCTAACAACCCCTAAGGCACTTATCAGTGTGAGATTGGTTCAATCAAAGGATAGTGGGTGGATTTGTTGACCGTAATATTTGGTTATTACTGCATAAAATGTAACCAGCATTTGAGGAGAGCGGTTGAAGAATTTAGGCTTGTGCTGCTCATCATATATATCATGCAACACATGTGTGCAGAAACATAGTTAACGGGGCATATATACACACACACGCATGCATGCACAAGTGCCTTATATTGTCCGCAAAATACACAAGAATTACATTTTGTAGTAAATTCTGCATAGCTTCTCCTGATATCCTGGCCAACATTCCACCAGATAAAATTGACAATTTATTTCAAGGCTGCTCGTGGAACATTACTGTGTGCAAAATGGCTGCCACACACATTCGCTTACAAAATACACACAGTCACCACACTTTACAGCAAATCCTGTGAAGCACTTGGAGAAATACTTCAGTGCTTGGTTAAAACAACAACAGCAGCAAAATTACACTTGTATAGCGCCTTTCACGTCAGGTGGTTAAGTGAAGGACCCTGTGTCAAACGCAGAGTTGATTATTATTTATTCGCAGTAATTCCTGCAAAGCGCTTTGAGACATCCTCCCGATGTGAAAGTTGCTCGATCAGACGCAAGGCTTTTTACTGTTATTTAAAGTGTCATAATGTTTACAGTGGCCGGAGGCCATTGGTTATTCAGCCCACGTCGAGGGCTGAGAGAGAGAGAAACAATTAAACACAACTGATCAATACCACCACTCATTACAACTGTGGGTCATATCAAATCATGTAAAAATTATATCAATGTCACAGCCAATTTGCCTCCGTATGAATAACTGGCCACTTGGCAGCCCACCAACCTTAGCCTTGGAGTTGGGCCAAAATATATACACACATACTTGCGCACACACTAGCTATACAATGGGGCAAGAGCTGTCAAGGCACACATTGTCTGTTGTTGCGAGAGTATGTGTGTGTGCTGTGTGTTTGTGCGTCAGGGGAAAGAGATAGAGAGAAAGAGACAAAAGAGAGTACAGCAGCTGACAGCAGGTGAGATAAACCACTGGATTGACAGCAAAGTAGAGCCACTGTGTATTTTGCGGGCAAACGCGTCAGTCTATTTGCCACAGCAATGCCTCTCGACCAGACATGAAGGGAATGACCTGTGTTTTTTTTTCTCTGGGGGGACTGTTGGCCAGGACACCATGAGAAACTCCCACGTGGAGTCCTGCAGCTCAGTGGTTAGAGACCTCGCCTTGCAAGCGTGAGACCTGTGTTCGAATCCAGGCAGGTCCGGACGAAACTTTAGTCAAGTTTCCTTACTCCACACGCCTAATAATAATTCCTCCCAAAAAAAAACTATAATAAAAATTGGTCATTTCAATCCACGACTATTTGTGGGATACTGCTGTGCACAATTGCCTCCCGCGTTTCACCCACAACTATACGGTCAATTCACTTTACAGTATATTCTGTGAAGCGCTTTGAGACGTCCAGAAGACATGAAAAGCGCTATATCAAATGCAAGGATTATTATTATTATTATTTATTTTCAATTAGCGCCATGGGATCTTTAATGTCCACCTGAACAGGCAGTTGGGACTTCGGTTTGATGTCCCATCCGAATGACCAGAACCTCCAAAAATGCAGTGCGCTAATGTGTGAGACTAATCATGAGCCCCATCCAAGTCTTGAACCTAGAATATATTGTAAAGTGGATTGACTGTGCATTTTGTGGGCAAAACGTTCAATGGTGACAATACAGACTAACAAATAGAGTTAAATGGCCTGTTAGGAAATGATTGTCTATTTGTACTTATTAGCGAAGGCAGTGTATTACCTCCTGGTATTTAGTTACAAAAGAGAAACAGATAAGCCTTGCACTAACCTACAAGCTGTACTGGCAGGTTGCCAGGTGAAGTGTGAGACTTGTGTCTGGCTGCCAGCAAAACCCAATTTGTGTCGAGGTGGTTTGTCTATAAAGAGCTTCAATCTGCTGAGATAAACACAGCTCCGAGACAATAACACAGCACTCTCCGCTTCACATTTCAAGGAGTCTATTAACACAGCAAGTCACAACCACTGCCCTGATCCACCCTCCTCTCTCAGGATTGTGCCACAGCAGAATTATTGCCCACGCCTGCTGCCAAACAATAATATATCACAACAATTGTGGATAATTAATAATGTTATCAATAAATATCAACGATCAACTCGGGTGTAAATCTTTGACTGCCCGACACCTTGGAATGCCCCCCCGCCATGAAAGACGCTAGCTACACAAATGTAATTTGTTGCTGCAATCAATACAGCACCATCCACATCAGCAATACGTTTCAAAGTGTTTCACAGGCTTAATAATAAACCTTACATGTGCCTTTCACATTGGAAGATATTGTAAAGTGCAGTGATAGTGGATTTCTAGGTGAACGTGGCAGTCAACTTGCGCATAGAAACGTCCCGCAAACAGCCATGAGAACAATTTTAATACAGTTCTGCTCCCTCCCCTCACCTCGACTGGTGAATGACGGAAGTACACACGTAAAAGGAAACTCAGAATTCTCAAAGGCCACATTATTATAATGATATAATAATCCTTCCATTTGATACAGCGTCTTGTCATGCTGTCAAGGTGTCTCAAAAGTATTTTGCGGGATTTACTTTAAGGTGGTGTGACTTTGTGTTATGTAGTAATTCAAAGAATAATCCCGATATTCGATATAACGCTTTTCACGTCCATAAAGTGAATTGGCTGTATACATGTGGCTGAACGCGGCAGCCAATTTTCACGCAATATGGCCCACCATGGAGTGAGTGAAAGACCAATTTTATCGGTATTCTGTTTGTACTCCTTCCAGAGGTGGTGGGATTATACGATATACACTGAGACTCAGGTGGGTGTGATACTCTGCATCAAGATCTTGACACTCCATTCCTGCGTGATCGAGAACCCTGTATTTTAGGAGACACCGAGTTTCGGATGAAACATGAAAATACAAATCTCGTCTGCCTGTTCAGGTGGATGGTAAAGATCCCCACAGCACTATTCGAAAAGAGAAGGGGAGTTTCTCACAGTGTCCCGCAAGCAAACGCCCCAGAAAAAACTGGTCGATCGCTTACTTCATGGCTGTTTGTGGGATGTTGCTCTGTCTGTGCAAATGGGCGGCTGGGCTCTCCCACAAACACACACAGTCAGGAGGGATGAGATTAAAAATGGCAAATCAAGATGTGGTGCCTCTCGTCTGGTTATTTAGTGTTTGATAAAGTCAGCACCTGCGGCTCTCAACCTTGAACTATTGAAACCCCACAAAACCCTGTAGACTCACTGACCCCTCTGTTGCATGCTGTTCTTTTATTAACCCTTTAACCACCAGCTAGGCCAGGCAAACATCCTTGCGTTTGATGTAGCGCCTTGTCACTTCAGGATGACGGACATCTCAAAGAGCATTGTGGGATTTGACAGTAAATTCTAGTGCACAGCAATGCCCTACAATATAACAACGACAACAACAACAACAAAATTGCACGTATATAACGCCTTTCACGTCGGGAGGACGTCCCAAAGCGCTGAATAACAATAATAATGTAACAACAATAATAATAATAATCCTTGTATTTGATATAGCGCTTTTCACATTTTATCAACGTCTCAAAGCGCTTCACAAAATAGACTGTAAAGTGAATTGACTGTATATATTTGTGGGTGAAACGCGACAGGCAATTGAGCACAGCAGTGTCCCACACACTGTTGGGGATTGAAAATGACCAATTTTCTTATTGTGGTTTCTTTTGGACGGATTATTATTAGGCGTGTGGAGTAAGGAAACTTGCCCAAGGTTTTGCCCTGAGCTGCCTGGATTCGAACACAAGTCTCGCGCTTTTAAGGCGAGTGCTCTAACCACTGAGCTACAGGAGCTTGCATTTGTTGTGACGCCCACCTGTAACATTGCACCTCAAGGTGTTTCACAGTTGATTGCTGTCAAGTGACTGTCTGTCATAGTAATCAGTGCAAGTTATGATGCAGAACCTTATCACATGATCGAAATGTCTCACAGCACATCATGGTAAATAGTAGTGACTGTCTATTTTGTAGAGAAACACAACATTGAATCTGCGAGATCCAGTGTCTCGCAAACAGCCATGAAATGAGTGACTAATTTTACTCGGGGGTATTGTTGGCCAGGACACTGGGAGAGAGAAACTTCCTTCCCTTTTCAAATAATCCCTTTGGGATCTTTAAAGTCTATCTGAACAGGTAAAATGCGATTTTGATTTATCGTCTCATCTGACAGACGGCAATGCAGACAACGCACTATTCACCCCCATCTTCGCACTGCACTGAAATGTTAGCCTAGATTATGTGAGTTCTGAGTCTAACTTGGGCGTTGAACCCACAACCTTCTGATTGGAGGCGAGATTGCTACCACTGCGCTAATAATAATAATCATAATAATAATAAATAAATAATCCTTGCATTTTGATATAGCGCTTTTCACGTCTTCTAGCCCATTATTGTGAACCGCTCTGAGACGCGTCCAGCATGGAGGACGCTATATACATCAAAGTTGTTGTTGTTGTAAACGTCTCAAAGCGCTTCACAGAATATACTGTAAAGTGAATTGACTATATTTGTGGGCAAAACGCGGCAGCCAATGGCGCACAGCAGCGTCCCCACAAACAGCCGTGGGTTGAAACGACCAATTTATTATAGGTTTTGTTTTGGACGGATTATTACTAGGCATGTGGAGTAAGGAAACTTGCCCAAGGTTCTGCCCTGAATGACCTGTCTGGATTCGAAACACAGGTCTCACGCTTGTAAAGGCGAGTGCTCTAACCACTGAGCCACAGGACTCTGTAAACACCAAGTCCGGAGCCAAGCTGCACCAATCAGTCACATATTCCCTTCACGCGCCACTTTTCAGAATTAATTTTACACACAAAGGCAAAATGGGTGCAAGTTTGTGCGGTGAGCCAGATCAAATTCCACAGTAACATTTAACTGGTGACTACTTCATATAGCGTTCCACAGGATATTTTTTATTCATGTGAACTTAATGACTGAGGCTTTATGTATTCAGGCCACCATGTCAGCAGACCGTTTAATGTGTAAAGAATGTTTAACGAAAGTCGAATGTGTTCAGTATTATTCCTTCGCGATTCATAATTTCTGCTTGTGCGGTTTCATTCACAAACTTCATTAAACCATGACACGCTCACATCCTCGTGACTCTTTTTATTGCGATACAGAATCTCACAAGCGGAACTGGAAATGAGAATGATGACAACGATATAAAAACAACCCTTCTATTTAGTACAACCCCTTTCATGTCATGAGGATGTCTGAACGCACACCACAGGAATTTATAATAATAATCACAAAGCCAATCAAATAACAATAGTAATAATCTTTACATTTGATATTGCATTGAAGTCCTGTAGCTCAGAGGTTAGAGCACTCGGCTTACAAGCGAGAGACCTGGGTTCAATTCCAGGCAGGGCAAAAGTATAAAAATTATAGTATATTCTGTGAAGCGCTTTGAGACGTCTATATAAAACCGCTATATCAAATGCAAGGATTATTATTATTATAGCACCTTATCACATCACTGAGATGTCTCAAAGCTCTTCACAGAATGTATTGCAAAGCAGAACGACTATGTATTCTATGGGTGAAATTTTGTGTATTTTATTGTAAAAGGTACTAAAATATATTCCCGAAAATATATTTTGTAGGGGAATACGACAGTCAATTTGCACACAGCAGCGTCCCATAAACCGCTATGAAGTGAGTGACCAATTTTATTTGGGATGATTGTTGGCCAAGACATTGAGAGAAACTCAAGATTAATTAACTTTCATATGACGTATAGAACATGGAAGGAGACCATTCAACCCATTGAGTGTCAGCTTAAACTATGTGAGTTTGAGTTGTGACATGTTGCTTGTACCCACAACCTTCTGACTCAGGGACGAGAGTGATACCATTGAGCTAGGCTTACAAATGCAAGGATAATAATAACAGCAACAACAACTCGCATTTATATAGTGAGGGTAGCGTCCCTGAGCGCTTGACAGTGGTGGAGTGCAACGCCGAGCAGGAGGGAGAGGAGGCACCGTAGGCACAGTTGAAGAAGAAGGTCTTCAAACGTGATCTGAAGATAGAGAGTGAAGGGTCAAGGCGGAGGGAATGAAGAAGGGAGTTCCAGAGTTTGGGGCATAGTGGCTGAAAGCCCGGCGCAATGGAGACCATGAGGGACATGCAGTAGGCCGGAGCCAGTTAAGCAGAGGAAGTAGCGGATAGTGGGTTGTGGGGTAAGCAAGTTGGAGAGGTAGAGAGCCAGGACACGGAGGGATAATTATTCACAAGCCTCTTGAAGTTTGCGCTCAACTGACAGACAGAGAGACCTAGTTACATTCTAATTTCAGACAGGAACCATGACCTGATTTGCACCCGGTTTGGGAGAGGGAGGTGTGGTGGGGAAAGGGAAGGAGGGGGTGAGGGGGATTTGGCAGGAGAAAGAAAGAAAATACTCTTGATCACAAAATTCAGCAGAAGATAAGAGGGACTTTTTCAAAGTACACAGGACCTGAAAGTCTTTCGTTTTTAAAAAAAAACGATGGAAGAGGGAGAGAGAACGTGAAGAAGAAAGAAAAAAAAGTATTTGATCTTCAGAATGTGCAAAATTTACAAAACACAGGAAAAGATTAATCAGGCACTACAGGTCAGCTATTTTGCTCTTTTAAAAGATGCTGATCCCACATAGCAAAAGATATCTGACACCAAACAGTAAGCTCTGGGTCTCCCAATAGAAATCCTTTGAACAGTGCTGCTTAATATAACCAGAGGAGAGCAGAGCAATGGTCTCCCATTATTATCACATAATCTTTCAAATACCATGTTGTTTGGATGTAGCAGCCCGGCTCAGTTGTTAGCCCTCTCTCCTTCAAGTCAGAAGGTTGTGGGTTCAAGCCTCGACAAGGGATTTTGAACTCATAAACCAATTGATTATAATAAAATAATCCTTTCATTGGATATAGCCGCTTTTCACATCGTCAAGACATCTGAAAGCACTTCACAGTACAAACACTTTAAAGTGGATTGGCTGTATGTATTGCGTGAATGGCGGCAGCCAGTTCACGCACAGCGGTGTTCCACAAACAGCCATGGAGCAAGTGGACCAATTTTATTTGAGGGATTGTTAGCCAGGACACCAGGAGAAATTCCTTTCTATAGTCTAGAATAGCCAATCAAATATACAATCAAAATACTGAATAGCACTAAAATGGAGCAACAACAACAACAAAATGACATTTGTATACAGCCTTTCACATCAGGAGAACTTCCCAAGGCACTGCACAGTCAATGTTTCAGACCCGAGCTGGAGCCGGGAACGGTGAGGGTGGAGAGAAAGGAGGGGATTTGGGGTGACCGATGGGACAGTCAAAGAGGAGGGTCTTGAGGCAGGACTTGAAGAAGATCAGGGAGGGGGTGAGACGGAGGCACTGTGGAATGGAATTCCAGAGGTTAGGAGCAGAGTGGCTGAATGCTCGTCTGTCGATAGTGGGGCGAGTGGGTTGGGGGACATGGAGCAGGCGGGAGCCCGCTGAGTGGAGGGAGTGGGCAGGTTGGTAGTGGGTTAGGAGGTCAGAGAGGTAGGCTGGGTCGAGGCCTAGGAGAACTTTGAAGATGAGGACCAGGATATTGAATTGAATCCTCTGGGTGATAGGGAGCCAATGGAGTCGGGGGAGAATGGGAGAGATAAGGAAATGGTGCTTGGAGCAGTAGAGGCCACAGTCCACAGAGTTCTGGATTATCTGCAGTCTATGGAGGGAGGAATTCGGAAGGCTGACAAGCAGAGCGTTGGTGTAGTCGAGCCTGGATATGATGAAGGTATGAATGATGGTTCCAGCGTCCTGAGGGGCAAGGTAGTGGTTAAGTCGGGCAATTTTGCGGAGGTGAGGGAAGTCAGAGCGGGTCATGGCTTGGATGTAGGGGAGGAAAAACAGTTGAAGGTCGAACAATACACCTAGGTTCCTGACTTGCTTGGTGAGGTTGCATCTGCAACCATGGAAGTTGATGCTGCCAGTACCTTATGTGTGAAGGCGCTGGCGAGAGCCAATCAAGAATTGTTGACATTCAACTGTAGAAAACGTTAGCTCTCATCCAGGACTAGATGTCTGACAGGCAGTCTGTCAGGACAGCAGTTGTCCTGGAATCAATGGTAGAGGCAGAAAGATAGTTGGGTGTCATCCAACTCTGCCTTGTCAGGGGTCCTTGTTCTTCTGATTACATTAAAGTGAGGTTAAACAGTAATTTAACAGTTAAGTGACTACTGTATATGTTTTTTAGGCCATCACGGCAGACATTATATAAGTAACATTATCCCACAAACAGTTTTGAAATCGATGATCACATTTTCATAAGGTGGATTTTTGGCTAGGACACAGAAGAGAAATTCCTTTCAGTTTTCAAATGGATCTCCAGGATCTTTCACATCCACTTGAACAGTCAGAATCTTAGTTTCTCGTTTCATCTGAAGGACGGCATCTCAGACAATGCAGAGCACCCAGCACTGCATTGGAGTCTCACCTACACTACGTGAGTTTCAAAGTCCTGCCATGGGGCTATAACCTTCTTATTCAAGAGCAAAGAATGCTCCCATTTGAGCCAAGTTGACACTGTTCCAGAGACCAGTGGGTGAAAATAGTTGGCGCTAATTAACATTGGTTTGAACATGCTGGCAAAAGGTTTATGAATTTGTCCAGACTCCCGGGTAATCACAAAAAAAAATGGTCAGCCTCACCACTGATGTCCAAGTAATAGAGTGCATGCAAAGACAAACAACCTCATATGTAGGCAGCTCTGATCAGAGCAAGATATTTAATGCACTTTGAACGCAGCTTGAATGATGGCTGTGATTATCTGATCAGTCTCAGCTTTTATTAGTGTTGAGACACTTCCATGTTTGGGAGTGTACAGAGAACACCTGCGTCCGTGGAAGGTGCTGCAACCTGGCCGCTGCGTCACATAGTCACTACACTTCACAGTGACTCCTGTGAAGCGCTTTGAGACATCTCCCTGATGTGAAAGTGTGCTATATTAAATCCGAGAATTATTATTATTATTATTACAAGAGGAAAGGGATAGAGCCAGGTACTCCACATGGCTCGTAAGTATTTCCTTAGAAGAAAGGCAGGGGAACAGGTGGGGAAGAGAAAGCTCTCTTCGATTTCATAGCTGATTTGCAAATTCTATTGGAAAAGAGAAAAGTTATGGATTAGTAAGCAAAAGCCCTCTGGAGATAAAATCAGGGCTCAGTATTGACAGACACGAGAGAAAATAACACTGGAGAAAGGCACCAATACATGATAGGAGCACAATGGGCGTCAGTGGATGATCGATCCGAGGTTATGTAAACTGTGGGCCAAGGCAGCAATTAAAGGAAAATTTAATTAGCGTCTCCAAAACGACGTCAGCTTTCCCAGGTCTACAGGTTTTCAACTTAAAGCAGAGATTGTGCAACTTTTGAGTCAGACAAAACTAGCAAAGTATTGGAGTAACTATTGGAGGATGGAGCCGCCCTCCCTATCACCCCTCCTCATGCTCTCTGTCCTTCTCCAGCCTCACCTCATTCTCCCACAATAAACTCCAGGACCTCACCAGACTTTGCTTCTTCTCAAAGAGCACGTGCGCCCATCTCTCTCTATGAGTTAATGTAACTCCCCCCACTCCCACCCCCACCGACCTGTCTCTTCGCCCCAACCGAGATTCGAACTTGATGAACCTCTCTTGTTTGCTTGTACAAACATCATATCTCACAACTTCAATGATAAACCCAGGGCACTGACCTTGTGGGCCCTTGTAGTTAAACCAGGCAAGAAGTGCAATCCCCGGCATAAATTATTCTATTCGACAAGCTAATCAAAGTTACCAGTTTTATGACTTTCTACTCAGTTCCACTTTTTCCGTCCACGATGATTTGTAAGGCCAGCTCTTGCTAACTAATGCACCGAGTGCTTTTGGATGTCCTCCCGAAGTGAAAAGCGCTACACAAAAGTTATTTGTTATTGTTGTTGTCTGCTCTCTCTCCGCTCCCCATCATTGGCGGTTGGACCTTCAGCCTCTCTGCCCCCCTTCCTTTGGAAATCCATGCCACATTCCCTTCACCTCCCACCCTCCCTTCGCCTCCCTCCTTCGCCTCCCTCCTTCGCCTCCCTCCTTCGCCTCCCTCCTTCGCCTCCCTCCTTCGCCTCCCTCCTTCGCCTCCCTCCCTCCCTCCCTCCCTCCCTCCCTCCCTCCCTCCCTCCCTCCCTCCCTCCCTCCCTCCCTCCCTCCCTCCCTCCCTCCCTCCCTCCCTCCCTCCCTCCCTCCCTCCCTCCCTCCCTCCCTCCCTCCCTCCCTCCCTCCAAGGCACATCTTAATACCCTCCTCTTCAACTGTGACTTCAGCTACCCCTTGTGACTCCATGTCGGGACCTGATGCTTGAACCCACGACTTTGTGACTCAGATGCGAGTGTGATACCAATGTGCCAGGCTAACACATACCACATTGTACAGTACAATACAATTCATATTTATAGTGTCTTTCATATCGACAGGACACAAAGTCTATTTAGCCTGCTGTCTGGGCCCCCAAACTAGTGGTGGAGACAAGGGGAGTGGGGAAGGGAAAGATGACCAAGAGGGCAATGGAAGACTACAGTAACAACCTGCATTTACAAAGCGCCTTTCACAAGGGTAGCATCTCGGAGCACTTAAAAGACGTGCCTTAGTTGAAGGGAGGGAGGGAGGGAGGGGGGGGAAGGAGGGAAGGAGGGTGGCTTCAGGATGGAGGAGCAGGGATGGAATGGCAGAAAGTAACGAGTGGAGAGACTATGTATTTTGTAGGCAAAGGCGGCAACTTACTTGCACGCAAACAGTTATGTACGACTGACCAATTTTTATCTGGGGGATTGTTGGCCAGGTCACCAGAAGAAATTCCTTTCTCTTTTCAAATAGTGTCACAAGATCTTTAATGTTCACCCGAACTGGGGCTCGGTTTAACGTCTCACCCAAAGGACGGCACCGCAAACAATACACCGCACCCCCACCATTGCATCGGAGCGTCAGCCAAGAATATATTAGTTCAAGTCCGACATGGAGCTGGAATCCACAACCTTCTCAATCAGGGACAAGAGTGAATCCAACCGAGCTAGAATGACACACATATTGAACTCAAGACTGCAGTGATACAACAGGGTTGCTCTGCTTGCACTGACATTAGTTTAACTCATCACAGAGCAGGACCTTCCCAATCAGTCTGCGTGGATCCGACACACACTGGACAGCCTCAATGAGCCATCGGCTGATATTCACATCGTTTCTAATGCGTGCAAATGTGCTGACAGCCATTTATCTCAGAAACAAATGCAATCTACGCAAGAGAGGCCTGTATTAAATATTCACCGCAACCCAGACAGGAAGAGCAGGTAAATTCAGCAAATTCTTTCCCCCAAAAAATGCCCAAAGGTAAAATTCCTTAAACTTTATCATCCATCATTTTATTCCTTGTGTTTGCCCAGATTATAAACCTGCTGATACCCCCGGCCGCAGCATAGCTTAATGCAGCAATCATTAACTTTTATAACTGATGATTATATGGCCGTGAAATATTGTTTGTTACCAATAAATCTGAGTAAATGAACAAACCACACAGATAAACTGGTTGTAGGCTTTTCTTAAAGGGCTACGCACTGTTGTCATGGGATCTTCGTCAAGGGTACGTGAGCCACTGTGTAACCTTGGCGTTTTGTTCGACTCTCACCTCAGCTACCAAATCTACATCAACCCACGTCACTGCTGCTCAGCCTGGTTCAGCTGGCAGCATGCACTCTCGCCTTCTTAATCCGAAGGTGGTTGGGTTCAAGCCCTCATGTTGGGACTTTGAAATAATGAATCAAAGCCGATACCTTGTCAGAGGTGCTTTACCTCATAGGATGAGACATTAATCCGAGGCCCCTTCTATTTCCATTGAGGTTGGCGTTAAACATGAAAATAATAATAGAAATAATGTCCAGGATATTTTGCAAAGTGGATTAACTATGTATTTTGTGGGCTAAACACGGCATCCAATTACACACAGCAATGTCTCACTAACAGCCATGAAATGAATGACCAAATCTTTTTCATTATCTCGCAACATGGTTCTAAAAGAGGAGAGAGTTTCTACTGATGTCCTGGCCAACAAACCACCTGAGAAATCTCATCATTCACTTTACAGATGTTTGTGGATCCGTAAAGTGATTCACTTACAAAATGCAGTCACTCCACTTCACCGTAAATCCTGTGATGCACTTTGAAATGTCCTCCCAATGCAAAAACTGTGGGACGCTCCTTACTCATCCCCAACTGACCAAATGTCCCTACCCATGCTCTCACCTCCTAAGTGAACATGACAGCCAATGTGCACACAGCAATGTCCTATGGCACTTCTGACAACACAGCGCTCCTCCAGCTCAGCATAGAATTGCCCTCAGCCGCCTTGATATCTTTCCTCATCCCCCCCCCCCACACACACACACATATCCACCACCACCTCCCACAGTGTGACAGCCAGTAACGCTCACTGCTAAGGCTCACGTGTAAATAACACTGACAGGCTACAATGCAAACCATACCTTTAATAGAAGGCAATAAAGAAAATGAGCCAAAATGCCTTAAAGAGAGATGGGGGAGGGGAGATAAAATAACCTTTTTATCCCCACAAATGCCTTCTTCAAGTTTTGATTTGTTGTCACACGTCAGAAAGATTGCCTCCAGGAGTAGTTAAAAACAGGATTGTTTGCCCCTCCTCAATAGAACCTCTCCATCCATATTGTTTGTGGGACTTTGCTGTGTGCAAACTGGCTGCCACATTCCCCACAAAATAATATTAATAATACTACCAATCCTTACAGTTGATATAGCGCCTTATTATATCGTTGAGATGTCTCAAAGCGCTTCACAGAATATACTATAAAGTGAATTGACTGTATTTTTTTTGAGAGAAACACAATGACATCCTCTGTAAAGTCTGTAATCACAACGCTGAGACGTCTCCAAACACTTTGTTTTGGAAGGATTGTTACTCCCTGGAAAGCAATCCGCCAATCGACTAACAACCAGGTTGTTACTCACTGCTAGGTGAACAGAGCCGTGTGGAGTACGGAAACATGCCACATTTCACCCTGCCCGGGAATCAAACCCGGCTGCCCTCGCTTGCGAGCGAGTGCTCTAACCACTATACCTGCGGAAATCTGTAGTGTACATGGTTAGCTTTGTGTGATAATATTGATAACGATCTTTGTATTTACAAATGTAATTTTGTTGTTGCATTTGATATAGTGCTTTTCACGTCTTCTAGACATCTCAACGAGCTTCACAGAATATACTTTAACGTGAATTGAAGGTATATTTGTGGGAAAAATGCAGCAGCCAACTGCGCACAGCAGTGTCCCACAAACAGTTGTGGATTGAAGTGACCAATTTTATCAATTTTTTTTCTTGAGAGATTCTTATCAGGCATGTGGGAATAAGGAAACTTGCTTAAAGATTCGCCCTGCCAGGAATTGAACTGAGTCTCTCACTTGCGAGTCGAGTGCTCTAACCACTGAGCTAAAGAACAGCTGGTTGAGGGACCGTGGGGTTGGTGGGGAGGGGGGTTGGGGGATATCTGAATAGAGTGGGGAGGAGAAAGGTGACCGAAAACACATTCTAATACGAGGTAGCAAGTCTGTAAAATTGGGGAGGAGGGAGAATGCTCAGATCTGTGTGAAAATTCTTAGGTTCAGTCTTAATTTGGAAGCTAGTTCCTTATTACGGTTAAAAACAGGCATGTGAACTAAGCCAGAGCTGAAGAATTTTCCACAATTCTGTGCGATATTATATTTGATGACAATAATGAGGCGCTAAAGGCTAGGTCTAGGAGGAAATTCACAAGCATCAATTAATCCACGGCCTTCCTTTCAGATGCTGACTGACCTGCATAAAGTTTTCTTCATTGTTGCTACTCCTTTCCTTTTCTTGTCTTTCGTCCTCTTGTTTTTTGACGACAATTTTTTAAATTCCTTCCTTCAGGTGATGGGAACATAGGAACAGGAGTTCCTTACATGTCGAGGCATGAACAGGGAAGAGAACAGGGAAGGAGGACAGACACCTGGCCCCAGGCCACCAGCAGATTAGTGTGTGAGCAGCCACAGTGTTAATGTGGCTCCATTGGTAGTTACTGGTAGTTATCTTGTGTTGGTATACTTGTGGGTTCAAGCTATGTCTCAGGGAGAGAGAGCAGCAGGTCTACTGATGCTAGATGTCATCCTGATTCTTGCCTCTGAGTAAGGACAACAGGACTTTGAGCTTAATGTCCAGGGTGACACGCCAATGTATTGTTGAGAAGAGCTGCATTGTCAGAGATGCTGTCCTTCAGATGAGACGTAGACTGTCTCTGCCCGTTCAGTTGGATGGTATATATTATATGATAATAATAATAATAATAATAATCCTTGCATTTGATATAGCGCTTTCCACATCTTATCAACGTCCCAAAGCGCTTCACAGAATATACTGTAAAGTGAATTGACTGTATAGTGCCTTGGGACGACCTCCCAACATGTCAGGCGCTCTATAAATGTACTTTTGTTGTTGTTGTGTGTTAAGAAAGATCCCATGGCACTATTCAAAAGGAGAAGGGAGTTTCTCCCAGGAACCTGGCCAATAATCCTTTGGATAAAACTGTCCATTTGTTTCCTAGTTGTTTGTGGGCCATTGCTCTGGGCAAATTGGATGATTACCAACAAAATACACATTGATTACACAGTCAGACTAAATTCTGGGAACCTCTTTGAGGTATTCAACGATAACAAGAACAAAATTACATTTGTATGGCACCTTTCACATCGGAATGACATCCCAAGTCGCTGGACTGTCAGTGTTTCAGACGAGGAGGTGACAAGGTGCTGCATCAAAAGCAAAGGACTGCCGACTCCCTCCGTTGTTTGATTATACTTTCGGTCTCCATCACCCTACCCTTCACCGCTCGATTCCAACTCCCAGCTCGGGAGCAAACCCCTAACTGTTCAGTGCCTTGGGACACTCTTCTGATGTGCAGAGGCACTAGGTAAATACAATTTTGCTGTTGTTGTTGATTACTGATTATTACTATCTTTATCATATAGTGGAGCTCCTGTAGCTCAGTGGTTAGAGCGCTCGCCTTACAAGCGAGTTTGAATCCAGGCAGGTCAGGGCGAATCCTTGGGCAAGTTTCCTTTCTCCACATGCCTAATAATAATCCGTCCAAAAAAAACCCCCACAATAATAAAAATTGGTCTTTTCAATCCACGACTGTTTGTAGGACACAGCTGTGCACAATTAGCTGCCATGTTTCGCCCCAAATATACAGTCAATTCACTTTACAGTATATTCTGTGAAGCGCTTTGAGACGTCGATAAGATGTGAAAAGTGCTATATCAAATGCAAGGATTATTATTATTATAAGCTGCTGTTTCATTTCTGTTCTTTAACTGTTTCCCTTGTCTTCTACATTTAAACCTATTCCCCTAGTGTGCATTCCCATCCACTTCCATTTGGTGTATTTAGCTGCAGGAAAGGCACAAACCCAACTGTTGAGTAAAAATGATGTGTGTTTGCGTGTGTATGGGGCTGGGAGGAAGAGGAATCAGATGCCAGTGCTTGTAACTTTATACATAACTCAATCCTCTCTCTCTCTCCTTGGAGATCGCTGTGCGAATGTAGATGACTCCCACACCACACTCCTCCCCCATCAACATCTCCCTCCACACCCAATAACCTCAAACGTTGTATTGTGTTTGTGTTGTCGATGTTGGGGGGAAAAAAACACAGCAAACTGCAGCACATCAAAGGACTAAAGGGTTAATGTTTAAACCCAGCTGATCCTCTACTCTCAGCGCACGCTCGTGTTACAGTGGGGCTCAGTACAGAGCATCACTCACAAAGTGCTGCCTCGGTCCAAACTGTCCTTTGTCCACAAAGGTGTCAACTTTCCCCCTTAAAAGCATCGTTTGTTAAAGAGACACAGGTTATCAGGTGACTGGGGGCTGGTAGTCAGTCTCTCTCTATCTCTCGCGCCCCCTCACAGTCCCCCACCATTAGCCATGCTCACTGACTTGCATGAATGTCAAACAATAGTCAGATGTCACTGATCGTTAAACCGATGACTGGTTTAATTCCAGCACCCAATGGCCTGGGAATCGCAGTCCTACTCAGCAGTCAAGCGACCGGACAAAACGCTGATGCCTTAAACAAAATATACACTGAGCAGATTATAGTGCAAAATAAGGTTATTGGCCAGTACATTGCATCACATCACATCATATCACATGCTGATGTCTGATTGACAGTGGGCACTGGAGGGGGATTATTTTTTGCAAGAGGAAAGGTTTTCAAACTCAAAACCTTCTAAGGTCATTGCTTGCCAGTGGACATAAAGTGTCCACACTCATGCCACAACAAAACTTTACCTGATGGAATAGGAATCCTCTCC
Source organism: Hydrolagus colliei (assembly GCA_035084275.1). Taxonomy (NCBI): domain Eukaryota; kingdom Metazoa; phylum Chordata; class Chondrichthyes; order Chimaeriformes; family Chimaeridae; genus Hydrolagus; species Hydrolagus colliei. The sequence continues at coordinate 149,113,588 of CM068742.1, forward strand.
CAACATGTGTGCCTTTCACATTTATTATAATAATAATCCTTGCATTTGATATAGCGCTTTTCACATCTTATCGACGTCTCAATGCGCTTCACAGGATATCCTATACAGTGAATCAACTGTATATTTGTGGGAGAGCAAATTATTACATAAAATCATGCGGGGGTGAGAATGGACCAAGGGAACGGGCAATGGGGTCATAGCCCAAGTTGATGATAGGTGTCATTCTGACTTTTGCTTCGGAGTCAGTGTATCGGGATTTTGAGCTCACAGTCTAGGATGACAGTACTCACAGCGCTGCATTGTCGAAAATGCCGATCTTCGAATGAGATATTAAAGCGAGGTCTCATCTGCCCGTTCAGGTAGATGATGAAGATCCCATAACGTTATTCGAAAAGAGAAGGTAGTTTCTCTCTCCCAGTGTCTTAGCCAACAGCCCCCCCCCTCCCCCCCCCCCCACCCACTCCCCCCTTCTCCCCTCAAATAAAAATGTTCACTCAATCTTTGGCTGTTTGTGAGACATTGCTATGTGAAACTGGATACCATCCACATATTGCCCACAAAATATACAGTCAAACTACTTTACAGTAAATGAAGCGCTTTGAGGCGATAAGAGGTTATATCAAAGGCCAGGATTGTTTGAATTTTATTATTATTATAAGGCTATCCTTCAAAATACCCAACCTACCATCCTCCCAATGCAGTGTCTACACTGGCCTCCAGCATTCATCTCCGGTTAATTGTTCCATTTGGTGAGTATCTAGCAATACCTGGGCATCTTCCTGAAGTCGCCCTCCAGGTTCACGAATTAGTGCTAATTTAGACAATGCTCCCACAATTCTGGAAATTATCCTCTGAAGCGTCAGGGTAAAGCGTTCTTTCAGGATAAGACTGGGTGGAATTTAAGGCCTCCAATATGGGGAGGCTATCGCAGTTGAGCTTAAATGATCATTTTTAAACCCCAAACCTATGACAATAATAATAATAATGATAAAGCTTGAATTTTATATAGTGCCTCATCATGACTTTTTGACGTCTCAAAGAGCTTCACAGTATATACTGTAAAGTGAATTAACTGTATATTTGTGGGTAAAATGCAGCAGTTCATTGCATACTGTGGTGTCCCACAAACAATCGTGGATTGAAGTGACAATTTTTTTTGAGGGATTATTATCTGATGTGCAGAGTAAGGAGACTTGCCCAAGGTTCGCCCTGCCTGAAATCGAACCCAGTTCTCTCGCTTGTAAGGCAAGTCCTCTAACCACTCAGCTACAGGACTCAACAACAACAACTTGCATTTATACAGCGTACTTTACATAGGATACAACCTCAGAGAGCTGCACAGTGGCAGGGTTGAATGGCAAGCAAGGGAGGAGGGTAAGGTGACCATGGGTACAGTCAAAATCTTAAGACAGTCCTTAAGTTTTCAATTTTAATGATGGATACAAGACCTGAGAGGTAAAAAAAACACATCTAACCCTTGCATTCGACATAGCTCCTTTCATGTTGTAAGCACATCTCCAAGCACTTCGCAGCAACCACTCTAACATGCACTGACTGTGTGCCTTGCGGGCAAACGTGGCAGCCGATTTGCACGCAACTATGTCCCACAAAACAGCCGAATCCGAGGCAAACGGTCAAGGTACATGATTGCAGCAATCAATGGGTTAATGTCACACCCGCACGTGCTGGAGCAGAACGGATCACTGCAGACCATCTGGGCTGGTCCCAGAGTCAAAAGAAATAAAAGGGAATAAAACAATCTTCACTCTATCTTGTGTACACATCAATCAGTTGCTTTGGCAAGCAGCTGCCTAATTCCTCCTCGCTGAAAGCTGGCCCGCTGATATTGTGGTGGATTAAGCAGGGGACATGAAGCAGGGCTGTGTTTGCTGAGCGGAGGGAGTGGTCATAGAGACAGAAAGACTGTGGGTGGCATTGGCACTATGGAGATACAGTATTGGAATAATATAATAGTCTTTGCATTTGTTATTGGGCCTTATCACGTTGTTGAGATGTCACAGAATATATTGTAAAGTGGAATGACTGTGCAATTGTGGATGAAACGTGGCAGCAAACTGCACACAGATGTGTCCCATAAACAGTTATTTATTGGGAATATTATCTCCACAAAGCGATCAGGCAATCGACCAACAACTGGGTTCCTACCTACTGCTAAGTTGCCTAGGATTTTGCCCTGCCTGGGAACCAAACCCAGGTCCTCTCGCTTGCGAGGCCAGCACTCTAACCTCTATGCTGCAGGACTCCACCAGAAAGTGAGGAGGAAAACCTTGAACTCAATCCACCATGGGAAAAAGGGAACCAGTAAAGCTGAGTGAGGAGGGGTCGGGAGGGAGGGGGCAAGGCTGAGGTCTAGAGAAGGAGTGTTCCAGAGGTTTGGGGCGCAGCCACTGATGGTAGAACAGAGAGGCTAGGGACAAGTAGAGTTCTGAATGGTCTGGTGCAGTCCAGTGTGGCTAGGAATTATACAACAGGCAAAACCCAATGACCAGCGGTCACTAGCTCTCTCGGCATACAGCGATCTCACCCAGAGCCATGTTATTATTCGCACCATTAAGATCCTTCCAGAACTGCACGTTTATTCAGATGGTAGCTTATTATTGGTTTAATCTCACTGACTAACACTGTTTCTGCGCAGTATCAGAACAGCAGGTCCCTTTATCTGGTCACAAAGCACGCGTGGTATTATTACAATATGCTTTTGTGGGGAACAAAGGAAGGTAATTTTGATCAAACAAGGATTATACGGGGCATCAGTGGAAGGGCTGGATTGAAAAAAAAAAGCCTGTGAAGATTGGAAAATATTGAGTAAGCACAACAGAACAATAGGTCTTTCGAACCTTTTGCTCGCAAAGCCGTGGTGATGGGCCCTCCCTTCCTCCCACCCATCCACCCAGCCATCCACCCACCGGCTTATCAAGAAATCATTACACAACACTTTTCCGCAACATTATCAGCTGTCAGATGTTTCGTCCGGTGAAACTTTATACATATCTGTATATACAATAAAATGTATTTCTGTGGTTTCCACCACTCCACCCACCCCGGCACACACACACACACACACACACAAGTACATGCACAAAAACATTGACTGTGCTAAAACTGGTAGTTGGAATATTAGGAAAAACGCCACCTATCCACACGCGCACACACATGCCCTCACACACATTCACACACACACAAACACTTACTCACACATAGCAAAACATCTCAAAGCGCATCAATGAGTTGTTGTGAAGTGTAGCGACTGTGCATTTGCAGGCAAACGTGGCGGCCAATTTACGCACATCAGAAAGAGGCTTTTTTTCATCTCTTAGCGGGATTGTGAGCCAGGACAGAGGGACAAAGGGATTTGCAATGTCCACCTGAACAGCCAGGCGGGACTTCGGCTTATTGTTTAATTCCCAAGAGTGGCACCACAGATATTGTGTCGCTAACGTCCACCAACATTCACCCACCCACCCCTCACTCCAACCCAGTACTGGAGCAGCAGTCGAGGGAGTTAGAGCTGGAGAAGACAGCTCTGGCAGAAACACTAGCAATAGCACAAATACAATGACGTGACCCAAAAACCTGGGATAATTATTGTAATAATAATCCTTACATTTGATAATAGTACTTGATGATCAGGTTGGTAATAAGTCTCGAACAGCTTCACGGGATACACTGTATAGTGCGGAGACTTTTTATTTTGTGGGTGAATGAGACAGCCAATTTATCCACAACAATGTTCCACAAGCAACCATGGAGTGAAAACCACTGTGTGTTCTTCATAAACATTATTTTGCCTTCATTTAGCTGCTTGATATTGGAATACTGTTCCAATGTCTTTACAGAATGTGAAGTGCTGTTTATGCCAGTACATTGCAAAAGTGTCAGAGACAGACAGGCCTATCAAAATGACAGACACACAAACAGTTATATTTAAGAACTGACCACACAGCATGTTATCCTGCAGCTCACCATTTTCCTACAGTTTCTAAAATTGGCTCTTGTTAATAATAATAATCCTTGCATTTGATACAGCACCTTACAAGTCAGGATTACGTCTCAAAGTGCTTCACGAGAGATACGGTGAAGTGTAGTGACTGTATTTTATAGGCAAAGACGGCAGCCAATTTTTTGCACTACAATCCTCCTACAAACATCTATGATGCGAATGACCGATTATGCTCCAAAATAAATTTTGATTTGCGCCAAATTTATTCGCAAAAAGGATGTGGTGTGGGTGGGGGGAGGGGGACAGGAGATTGTATTAAATTCTCTTCCTCTATATCCATCTAATTTTGTCCCCGTTTGCCAGAAGAAAACAGGCGCAGACAAAGCAATGAAACAAAAGCTTAAAGGAGGGGGTGGGGGTGGGGGTTGGAGAAGGTTACTTTGTGAATTAAATAAATGACTTTAATGATCCTAATCTACAATAAGCAGGAAAATCTGTCTGTGTATTGTGGCTGTTGCTGGCTTCACAAAGCACGTAGGCAAAGGGAGTGTTGAGATCAGCTTGCTATCATTGTTGAAAGACCAACAACAAACCCACAACACAGAAGCTCCCATCTACAAATACGCACACACACTCCCCAGTTACATTGCACATTCCCTGGGCAGGGCATGTTTTATTTGCAAACAAACCATGTCCAGAGGAAGCATCCACCTAAAACAAGACGGAATATCAAACGGAGCCCTCATTATAACCCACAAACACCCTTTCAACGCGCATGATAAAGCACTATATCAAATTATCAAAAAGCTGCCTCCCGCTCTCCACTCCCTCCCTTCCCCACCCCCACGCATGTCCTCTCCCACCAGCAGACATTACTATTTATGAACCCTGCTGGACTGAAATCCAATATTTAATATGCTTTGAGATGTCCTCCCAATGTTAAAGCTGTTACACAAATGTAATTTAATTTGAATAATCCTTGCATTTCATATAATATGGTGGAGTGTTGTAACTCAGTGGTTAGAGCACTTGCCTTACAAGCAAGAGACCCGGGTTTAATTCCAGGCAGGGTGAAACCTTGGGCAGGTTTCCTTACTCCACACGCCTGATAATAATCCCTCAAAAAAAACAATGATACAGTAAAAGCCCGTTTATCTGGCACCCTGTGGTGATCGAGTGCCGGATAAATGGGCTTTTCTGTGACTATATTTCATGAGCAAATGCAGCAGCCAATTTGCCTACAGCAAATTCCCACAAACAGCCATGAAATGAATGACCAATTGTATTTGAGGGATTGTTGGCCAGGATATTGGGGGAAACTCCTTTCTCTTTTCATTCAATAGTGTCACAGGATCCTCAACATCCACCTGAACAGGCAGACAGGACCTCGGTTCAACATTGCATCTGGAAGACAGCACTTCCAACAATGCAGCAAATGTCAAAACATCAAGCGCATTCACTGGAATTACTGTGAAATGTAGTGACTGTATCATTCGCAGGCAAGGTTATTGGTCGATCAATTCAGGTCACGACCCTGTAAAATAACAACAACAAATGTTGAGTTTATTATAGCGCCTTTCACATCAGGTGGATGTCCTAAGTGGCCACCGTTTAAATTGCATCTTTACATTGACGTGTTGCATTTCTGTGTGGGATAACAGTGTGAAGTTACCATGCAGGTTAATATATGAGTTCGGGACAGGAACTGTAACAGATAAGACAGATTTAACCAATTCTCTGACAGCATGTGGGAAGTGTTAAAATCCCTCTCGGAGACACTGGTTTTAGCCAACGATCCCTAGCGACCCGGCTGCCTGTCTGTTGAGATCGTGATGCTAAGTCTCTATTTGTTTGCAGTCATTTCCAAGTCCATATTGTAGCAAAAAAAGGCTCTCTGATTCTTAGCCCAGAGTCAGATGCTCAACAATTGCGCAGAGAAAAAGACACTTGGTGGGAGGTCTGGCTTAGAAATGTGTCCCATCCCCCCTCTCCACTCCTTCACTTCTTCCTCGCTTACGCCTTTCCCTCCCCCTCTCCACTCCCTCCCCTCCCCACCCCCCACCCCTGTGTCCTCTCCCACCAGCAGACAAGCACTGAGCTTGCGGTTCTCCTGTTCTGAGGATAATGATATTAGTCGGAGGTGGAGAAGACAGAAAGTCAATGACCGGATTTGTTCAATTTAACCTCTTGACCTGCCAGCTTCTTCACTCTGACACTCCTGCTCCCCTCGCAACGGGGAGAACAGGAGCCAGCAGACATCAAGGCACAGTGGGTGCTTCCAGCCTCCGAGCCAGACCAGTCCAGGCCAGAAAGATACCCCACCCAATGACCCTGTCGCCTGTCACAACAAATTACACAAGATGTCATCGCGTTTCACCCACAACATATACAGTCAATTCACTTTACGGTATATTCTGTGAGGCTCTTTTGAGACGTCTCAATCATGTGATAAGGCAGTATATCAAATGCAAGGATCGCTTTATTTTTATCAGCACAGCGCCCTTCCCATCATCTTCACCCCTAGGTGTACGTGTGTGTGTGTGTGTGTGTGCCACTTTTCTCAACCTGCTTTGTTAATGTCACCTTCACGGAGCTTTGACAACATTTGAAATTCATCTAAATTCTCATTTTGATAATACCTGCCTATTTGCAAGATGCTGTTGTGTGCAAATTGGGTGTTTCCATCGCCTACAAAATACACCACCTTTACAGCAAAAATCTAGTGAAGCACTCTTGACTTGAACGCTGACATGATGAGGAAGCCCATCCATAGCAAAGGTTCTTATTATATGTAATGATTTTTATATTTGCTATCGTGTCTTTCATATCAAAAGGATGTCTGTGTAAACTGGAGTGACTGTGTATTTTGTGTCTTACAAACGTGAGAACCCTGTTCGAATCTGGGAAGGTCAGGGCGAAACCTTGGGCAAGTTTCCTTATTCCACATGCCTAATAATAATCCCTCAAGAAAAAAACAATAATACAATTGGTCAATTCAATCCACAACTCTTTGTCGGACACTGCTGTGCACAATTGGCTGCTGCGTTTCACCCACAAATGTACAGTCAATTCACTTTACAATATATTCTGTGAAGTGCTTTGAGATGTCTAGAAGTCATGAGAAACTCTATATCAAATACAAGGATTATTAATACTATGAACAGGCCGACCTCAGTATAACATTTCATCTGAATGACCTTTGTGTCGGGAGTATCTTGACTTTCAATTCAAAGTCACCATAGGGTTTGAACTCACAACCTTTTGACTCAGAAGTGAGAGTGCTAATGACTCAGCCAGGTGGTTTAGCAATTTAATTTCCATTATTAATATTACTTCCATTGAGTATTGTTATTGTATTAAACTATTTTTTGCATCCACAGAAATTTACAGCACAGAAAAAGGCCATTCGGCCCATCTTGCCTTGAGCTGTGCCGTTAGTTTTAAAGAGAAATCCTTTGAGTCTCATTTATCTGCTTTTCTCCTGTAAATACCCGTATCATTTATAATAATAAAATAATTATAACTCTTGCATGTGATGTAATGCTTTTCACGTCTCCTAGACATCTCAAATCGCTTCACAGAACATACTGGAATGAGAATTGCCTGTATATTTGTAGGCGAAATGTGTACTTTTAGATCTATCTAGTTCTACAGTAGAAGCCCGTTCATCCGTAACTCGATGCACCGGCACTTCCATGTAACTGGCATGCCATAAAACAGTCCCCATTCGATAAACTGGAACTTGCATTGGCACTCACTGTCAAAACCACTCTCCTGCGCCCTCCACCCCCGCTGGTAGATGCTGCTCTTGAAGCCATGATGCTGCGGTTGAGGTTTACGGTTTAGCGACCTCTCCCAAAATGGAGCACGCCAAGCGGACGAAAATAACGGAGCGCGTATGACTTCAAAGTCATACTAGCGGCAAGCCAATAACGCTAACCGATAACCCACATTGTCGCGCAGGTGCAGTATTTTGGTTTGCCACTAGTAGAGTCTAGGGCTTCGGCTTCCAGCTAGTAAAGTCGCGCGACTTTAAAATCACGCTGCCGCTTCTTTCAACCGCCTGGCATCCCCCATTCAGAAAATAATTGCTGGACTGCAAACCCCAATCAGTAAAGGTGAGAAGCGCAAGAGAGAAGCCCCAACAACAAGCACCAACACAATACTCTGCCACTATCTGCTATTACCTTGTCAGGTGTGTACGGTGTGTGTTAAAATAACTTTAATTATCTTGTAGTGGGTTTTCGGCCGTGGGCCGCCCAAATATCCGGCAGGCGCTTTAACCGGCATTGGCCAGGTCCCATGGGTGCTGGATGAACGGGCTTCTACTGTATTTTGAAAGCTAATAAGGATTCTAAGGCTACCACACAAACAGAGCACTATATAAATGTAATTTGTTCTCGTCGATCTTGTCATCTTAACCACAGCTATCATCAGGGCATTCCAAGGCATTGTTGGGGTCTAATAGGTGACATTTGATGTGATAATAATCATCCATCCAATAGAATTATTTCATCTCATTTTACATCTCATTGTCTAATAACTAGATCAAATCACAAGCTTGCCTTGAGCTGACTTATTTTGCAGCTGCATTTTAAATCTGGGTTATTATTAAAGAGATGTTCTCATTGTGCAACATTAATTTGCCATGCAAATCTTCCTCCAAACACAGCATCATAGCAATCAGATTTGTCTAATGAGCTATTCGAAACAGTAATCTTTTCTTGGATGCTGTTCAAGCTAAGTGACAGCCTGCTTCAGTAGATAGCACTCCTGTCTCTGAGCCAGAGGGCTGTGGGTCCCCAAATAAAATTGGTTATCCACTTAATGGCTGCTCGTGGGACATTTCTCTGTGTGTATTGGCTGTCAATAAAATACACAGTCATTGCTTGGGGAGCAATTTGAGACTTCTTCCTGACGTGAAAGGCAGTGGATCAAATACAAGGGTAATCATTACAATTATTATCGGGGGGAGGAGGGAAAAAAAATTTAGAAGGGCGGTGTTGGGGGATTCTGTTCTAACTGCAGAATGGTAGGAACCTATCCTCTATAAAAGTCTGACTTGAACAATAAAGGCATATTTCTCTCCTTGCTGTTCACTACGCATGCAAAACACTTTTTTTTGTGTTAATGTGTTGAGCGGCTGCCAAGCTTACAGATTGTTTGGCACTGTAACGTCTCCCACTCTCGCTGTCAAGTCAAGGGAAATACACACCTTCGCCAACTCTTGGAGAGAGGCCCAGGGATTACACCAACACTAGGAGGTTGGATCCAGTCCAACAAATAGTAGGTTTGCAATTCACAGATTAGCCTTCACGCAGTCTATTATCTTGTTGTCTTAATGCTAGCAGGGCTGATGTGCTTACTATTGCAGTTAAGGCTCAGTGTTTTATACCCACTCGCTCTACTGACCTCTACTGACCCCCGGTCATTAAATTCACACTTGACCTCCTGAACTCCTTTTGAAAATAATAATGCTTTAATTTGATATAATAATAATCCTTGCATTTATCACGTTACTGTATTAAGTTTCTTGAGACGTTTCAAAGGGCTTCACAGAATACACTGTAAAGTTGTTTGACTGTATGTTTTATATGTTCTGTACTATTTCAATTCATTTTTTGGGAGTCAGCCGGGTGTTTGAAACACTTGGACTTCCATCACCATGCTTAAGAGTATCTAAATCAAACTGAGAATTCCATGCATCCCACTTATGCATCACTGAGCAGTGCTACAGAATAGCATTTAGAGAGAGACCAATCTCTAGTGGGCAGGTATTCTTCCCACTCAGCTCCTATAAACCCTGCAAGTCAAAGTCCTAACAGTTAGGTTGGTTCACCCCCACCCCCTGGCTTGATGTCAAATTCACCACTGTTAAGCACTCTGAGCTACTATGCCATGTGAAGAACGCTATATAAATGCAAGTCATCATTGAAATTTCCGAGATATTTATCAGAATACAATGCGGACTCTCTCCCTGAGTCAATCATCCTGTTTACCTAATTCCAGAGTATTACAACAACAACATTTATATAGCACCCTCCATACCAGGTGGCGTCTCAGAATGCTTCACAATAGCAGAGCCCGAGGCCGAGCCAGGGGGAGGTGACTATACACACAGTCGAAGAGGTCTTGAGGCATGTCATGATGATGGGAATGGAGGGGGTCAGATGGGAAAAGAGGGGCTGAACCTATTAGGTGCAGGTTGGCAAGAGCCAAGGTTTGGGGAACCCAAAGTTTGCATTGAGGTAACTTCTGGAGTTTAATCAGCTAAAACCACAGAGCTTGTCATTGAGAGCACTGCCTAGAAAAATTCCTACTGCTTGATGAGGCAAGGACCCCCTACTCGTTGGTTAGCAAATTGAGTGGTCAACCAACGTTCAAGTCTCAGGAACGGCACGAAGACACACTTGGGCTCAGTCCAGAATGGTGTGCTACACAGTCGCACAGAGTTTCACACAATGGCAACCTGGCACCACCCCACCTATTCCCCCTCCCCCCACCCATACCCCTCCATTCCCTTCTCCTTCATGTACACCATGGATCGAGCAATATAAAAACCAGTGGTTGGAAGAGTGGCAGTCAATATCAGCACCACCCAGCTGCAGTGGAATGCACTTGTGTATAATGTGGCAGGATGAGCAGAAACGCTGCTAACAGCAGATTAGATAAGAAAAGCTGCTAACAATGCAGGGTGAGTGGGAAATCAGGGCATTTCCTGCACCAACTTTCATTAGCTTTAGACAGTTGGATTCGGCTGCGGATTGGGAAACCTCTGCTGATATTATGAGCACCTATCTGAAGAGGAACGCGTCCTCCCCCGGCCACTTTGATCGCAACTTTATTCCCCGAGTTACTTCTTTTATTCCTCCAAGGTTTCTCAAAAAAAACAGATGCAACATCATATCAGTTGCAGTGTTTATAGACTGCACACTGTATTGTATGTAGCTTACAAGCGGTATTGGACAAGCAGTGGGAAGCTTGCCAGACAGTGCTGTCAATGGCGAGCGATGTGTTTTATAGCTGTGTAAACTCCAGCAGTTACCTCGAACGCACAGCCCAAGCCTTGGCCAATCTGCGCTTAATGCTCTCTGGAATTAAGACAGCCAGTGTGCTTCCCTGTGTGGAATTCTTAGTCTGGTTTATATACTTGTAAGCACATCGACAGGTTTCTGATTCTATCAGCCTCGATCGAAACAAGTACTGTAAAACTTGATTTTCTTTCTGAAGGTACAGGGCTAGGCTTTTGCTTGGAATCTGTCATAGGATTCTAACAGAGGGAAGGAACGTAGAGGGAGCAAGGTTTGTAGAGTACAAGACTAAATGGGCTTGATTGCCCTGATAAAGGGTCAGTGTGAGAACAAATTAACCCACAAATTTAAACATCGACTTTGCTGGATCGGCAGGAGAAACACAGAAACGTTCGATCCCAGTTGGAACATAAACAGCCATTAAGAGAACGACCAATTTTATCTGCGGTGTTGTAGGCCACGTCACGGAGAGAGAGAGAGAGAGAGAGAGAGAGAGAGAAACTCCATTCTCTTTTCAAATAGTGCCACAGGGATCTATAGCATCCACCTGAAAGGGCAGGTGAGACCCCAGTTTAGTGTCTTATCCGAATGATGGCGATCTCTGACAATGGAACACTCCCCCGCAGCACTGCACCGGAACGTCAGCCTGGACTGTTGAGACTGACATGGGGCTTAAACCCACAACTTTCTCCCTCAGGGGCTGGAGCACTACCAACTGAACTAGGCTGACACCCAGTTTGTTAATGGTTCACATTTCTACTGCAACTATTGTTTTGGCCTGGATTTGACGATATCCCATTGAAGAGATGAGATTCGAGATGAGATTCCACACCCCTTTTGTGCACTTGGGATCACACGATACTTATCCAGCCTCAGTCAATGTCAGTGACTGGTGGTGGGAGGTTTGATGCTTTCATGAGAATCAAACCTGTGCAACAGTATCTAGCTACAGGAAAACAGGAGGGGATGAGTGATATATAGTACTGTGATTCTTCTCCAGCTATAAATCCAGAAGGCCCAGTCACTGTTGCTGACTCCATGCCATTAGCTCTCAGAACAACTCTCATTAAACGGGGTGTACATCAGCGTTCAGTTGTGAAATTGGGACTGTTTTCAGCCAAACATGTGAGGCAGTGATGTTAACCCTTGGAGCGCCGAGCGAAGCCAAGTGTGAGGAGAAGCCAGGCCTCGGAGTAAAGAGTGAGAAAAAAAAGTAAAAAACACTGGTTTGTCCTCAGAATCATAGAATTTTGCAGCACGAAAGGAGGCCATTTGGCCTATCGTGTCTGTGCCGCTCTTTGAAAGCTATTCAAAGTCAATCCCATTCTCCGGCTCTCTCGCCATAACCCAAACTTGTCCTGTTCCCTCTACTTCCAGACAGATCGCTTACCAGCACGGGGACATGCGGCCAAGGGTTGGGACAGGACCGTAGCCCCTCCCCCCTCCTCCCGGGCAGCACATAAACATGGCATTTTCTAGAACGGTGGATCTCATAGGACAATAATGTCCCAAAACATTTGAAAACTGCTGGCCTAGGCTGATAAAACAGTGCCGTGATGGGGAGGTCCTATAGTGTCAGAAGCAACATCCTTTGGCTGAGACGTTATGACAATGTCCCTAGGAAGAGGCGTTAAATATCCCATGGCTCCCGCGTTTTGCCCACAAAATACAGTCACGACACTTTACAGTATGTCTTGTGAAGTGCTTTGAAACATCTCAAAGACATGATAGGGTGCTATGTTGAATGCACAGATTATTATTGTTATGGAACTACTCAGAAAGAGAAGGGAGTTTCTCCCCCGGTGTACTGAACAACAGTCCTCCAGAAAAATAAATTATTCACTTACTTCATGGCTGTTTGTGGGACATTATTGTGCGCAAATGTCCCGATGCATTTGCCTACAAAAACACTAGATTTTTATACTTGACAAAATGTTTTAACCGTATGTTACAGAGCTATATCAAGTACAAGTGGATTTTTATTACACAAAATATGTTTTCCCTTTTAATACAGGAGAGATTTTCTTCCAAAGTTTCCCTCCCCGTCATTTAATATTTGTTTCCCAGTGTTTCATTTTCCAGTGTGAAACCAATACTATTAACACATGATGACCTTGAAGGATGTGTGTGGTGTGTGTGTGTGTGTGTGGGGGGGGGGGGGGGGGTGTTGTGGGGGGAGGAAAAAGAGCACAGAGATTGGTCACTCAGAGCCTTGTGACCTGTCATCTTTTTTACACGATAAAGTCCTGGACATGTTCGATGGGTTGTGCCACACTGTAGTACTGATTCATTCATCAGTATTATTTATTCAGCTTAGACAGAATCGCTGACAGTGGAGCATGCGATCCACTGTCCACCCACCCCCCGCCAGCCCCACTTCTCATAACAACCTCTTTCCCCTCTACCCACCGGCACAATAGTTACATAATAATGATCCTTGTATTTTATATACCGCCTGATCGTCTAGACATCTCAAAGCACTTGGCAGGATATACTGTAAAATGGATTGATTGTGCATTTTGTAGGTAAACGCAACAGCCAATTTGAGTGAGTGACAAATTTTATTTGGGAGATTGATGGGCAGGGCACCAGAAGAAACTCCGTTCTCCTTTCAAATAGTGCCACGGGCTCTTTAACTCCCACCTGAACTGGCACAGAACCTTGGTTTAATGCCTCGTCCGTAGAATGGCACCCCCATTGGAGCGTCAGCTTAGACTATATGATTCAAAGACCCGACGTGGGACATTTTTATGAGGTTCAATGATGGGTTCCATTTGTAACAGGGTCATCGGCTGAACCTGAAAGGCTGGGGTTCTTTCCCCTTAGCTCCTGTTAACCTTGCAAGCCAAAGTCCTAACAGGGAAGGTGAGGTTAACTGGACAAGCAGCGGCAAGCTAGCCAGTGTTTGGAGGTTTTGCTGGTGCCAAACTCCCAATCACACACTCTAAGGTCCCCAAGCCTTGGTACCCGTGCCTTACTCTTTTGGGGAATAAGAGCTCTGGGACCCTACCCTGCGTGAAGGGCATTACATAAATGCAAGTTGTTGTTATTCTCTTTGTGAATGGATAAGCAGAGTGGAGTCCTTCCAGGGAAAGCGCATGCGCCATGTCGAATAATCACTGCCTTAGTGAATCAGTGGTTTGGCTCAGAGGCTCTTAAACAGGGTGATATACAAAGTTCCTGCAGCTCAGTGGTTAGAGCACTCGCCTTACAAGCACGAGACTTGTGTTCGAATCTAGGCAGATCAGGGTGAAAAGTTGGGCAAGTTTCCTTCCTCCACACGCCTAATAATAATCGTTCCAAAAAAACACAATAATAAAATTGGTAATTTCAATCCATGACTGTTTGTGGGACACAGCTGTGCGCAATTGGCTGCTGCCTTTTGGCGCATAAATATACAGTCAATTCACTTTACAGTATGTTCTGTAAAGCTCTTTGAAACATTGATAAGATGTGAAAAGCGCGATATCAAATGCAAGGATTATTATTATTTCTACCTGTGTCATGGCACTCAGCTGACCCCCCAAAATGATGTAGTATACCGATGTATCTGATCGCTCCCTCCCTCGTCCCTCTCTCCCTCCCTCACGCACTCACTGACTGTCAGGTGTTGCTGCCCTTGTCGCTCTGAGACGCCAGTGGCTCTAAGCGCTCTGAGATGGAGGGCGCTATATAAATCGAAGTTGTTATTGGTCATATCCAAAGCTAAGGAATGATCTGAATCAGCAAAACAGGAAGTATCCAAGTGGGGCTTAATTGTCCCAATTTGGATCAGCCAGAGTCTATAAATGCACTGGGAGCTGATTCCTGCCAGTCTCACATTCCACTGTTTTGAGCCGGATTCCCCTCCCCCCAACCCTAACCAAACCCCTCCCCAGCATTAGCTTGAAATTAACCATTTTTTCAGGCCAAAGTGATCACAATTGCTTAGGAAACCTGTAATATTTAACAGAGATACTATTACTAATAATAATGATTTTTTGCATTTGATACAATGTCCTACATGGCAAGAGGAATTCCAAAGTAATTCACTATAACATGTAGAGACTGTATTTTGCAGGTGAATGTGGAATCTAATTTGCGCATAGCTAGGAAATAATATTATGGGATATAGTACCTAGGTAGTTTGAGATATAGGTGCATGCGACCGCCAGGAAGGCGAGCTAGATGGATCCTGGTCTTTTTTCTTCTAGCATTTCTTATGTGCTTATGTTCAACAAACAGCTATGAAGTGAATGACTAATATTATCCTGTTGCTCAGTGGTTTAGCCTGTAGTTCAGTGGAGTTGTGTAGCTCAGCGGTTGGAGCACTCGCCTCGCAAACAAGCAACTTAGGTTCGATTCCCAGCTGGGTAAAATGTTGGGCAAGTTTCCTTACTCAATACGCCCAGTTTATCTAGCATTAAGTAGGAACTGGTTGTTAAGTCGATTGACAAATCACTTTCCCAGAGTAAATAGGTCACTTTAGTCCACGACTGTTTGTGGGACACTGCTGTGCGCAATTGGCTGCCATGTTCCACCCACAAAATACAGTCAATTCACTTTACACTTTGCTGTGAAGCGCTTGGAGATGTCTCGAAGATGTGATAAGGCGCTATATCAAATGCAAGGATTATTATTATTATCATTATTATCCATGCGATTGAAGGCCGAGAAGCCAGGAGAAACTCCCTTTCCATTTCGAAACAGGATGGGATCTTTTAACATCCACCTGAACAGGCAGACTGGAACTTTGTTTAATGTATCATCTAAATGAAGGCACGCTGGACAATACTGTAAATTAATGACTAAAACATCCAGGTAGTAACAAGAATGGTTCTATTTGCTAAATGGTTAGAATATGGAACCATCTCGAAGCATGGCAAATAGCTGATTGCTTTCCTGGGATAAATAATCCATCACCTGAAAAATATATGTGGTCACTCACTCCACGACTGTTTGTGGGCTACACCGCGGTGTGCGCAATTGACTGCCACTTTTCGCCCAGAAAATACAGTCAATTCATTTTGCAGCATATCCTGTGAAACACTTTGAGATGTCTCAACGGAGTGATAAAGTGCTACTATTTCAATTGCAAGGATTATTAGTATTATTAGTAATGACTGTGTATTTGTAAGCACATTATGTGTAACTCAAAGTCCTAAAAAACACAGTTTCTTGAAACAGCCAGCTTTGAAATAAAATTAATAAAATAAAATCACACATGAATAATGGTCGAATGGAGCAAGGGACAGGTGACCTTTGAACATTGGCCCTGCAGAGATATAGAATTCGAAGACCCTCCTCTTCGACCATCCTATTGGTCACGCAATTTCCCCTTCCTTCCCTCGACCCTCCCCGATCCTGACCCTGGGTGAGGTATGGAACACTGACCGTCCAGCTCCTTGGGATGTCCTCCCGACGTGAAAGGCACTGTACAAATGTAATTTT
This sequence comes from Hydrolagus colliei, assembly GCA_035084275.1. Classification (NCBI taxonomy): domain Eukaryota; kingdom Metazoa; phylum Chordata; class Chondrichthyes; order Chimaeriformes; family Chimaeridae; genus Hydrolagus; species Hydrolagus colliei. The sequence goes on from CM068742.1 coordinate 149,130,010, forward strand.
GTTGTTGTTGTTTAGGATGGGAGGGTGGGATTGGGAGGAAATTTGGGTGGGATGTGGGGGTGGAGTAAAAAAATATATATTTATAGAGAACTGAAACTTCAAACATGCCATCAATTATCCGAGAGACTTATTTGGCACCTTAAATGCAGACCTGCTATTTGCACAAGATACTTTGCATAGTTCAAGACCGGCCAAGTGATTTCGACTATGAACAAGCGATGTTTGTCATTACTTAAAACTTGCTGGACCAACGCATGCGAGGAAGGCAATAGCAGCCAAGCTGGAGAATCCATCCCCTTGATTCCAATTAGCTGCTCGGTTGAAAACTTTAACTCACGTCCTCCTACTCACCTACCCCACCACTGGTGGGTGGGCCTTCAGTCATTCTGCCCCCACCCTCTGGAACACCATCATGATAAGGGGCTCTATATCAAATGTAAGGATATTATGAAAAACCATAATGTATTACAACTCTGAGAAATGCTCTAAAGATATTTTAAAAAAAACTCCTCCACAGTCTCCAGTGAGGCAAGGGTTAACCCCGACCAACTCTCCTTTTGTTTGAGCTTTCCCAGCCCCAGTTACAAGCTGCCAGTCTCGGCTAATTTAAGGCCACAGTTCCCATGGTGGAAGGAAATTAAAGGTGCTTTTCTTTGCCGTACGGAACAATGATCTCTGAGTTACGAGGCGCAGGCAGATTTCCTACACATGACAACGCGGGGATCAAGAATCTGAAGGCTGGAAATCGGATCTTAACGCTAAATGCACATGTGTACATCTGTGAATTAAATTATACATGACATGCTCTGATACTTTTCAATCCTCTCCTAAATAGAAACTGTCAACTGGAAGCACTGAGGCTTTGTATAACCCGGGAGTCTCTAAATATAGGGACACAGCCAACATTAAGTCTCTTCATGAAAGTGTGTAGCTTACTGAACGCTTCCAGTTCAGACCTGGTAAAACCAATCCATTGGTAACAGAGCCTTCAGTTCATTTCACTCCCCATCCTCGGAAGCTCCCTCATCAAACCCCAATATCCACTACACTCCCCCATCTACTGTGAACTCTCCCCAAATCCTTTCACCTGTCTCATCTGTGCTCTGCTCCACAGGCTTCCCAACCCTCAACCCCTCCGAGCCTTCCTCGAGCTGCCTCCAAGCTGGGGCTTCAGATCACCAGGGGTGGAGGGCAGGGATGGTATGGGTAGGAAGGTGATCAAAGGCACGGTCTAAGAGGAGGGTTTTGAGATGGACCTTGAAGGAAGGGGCGAGGTGAAGTAACTATGGAATGGAGTTCCAAAGGGTGTGGGCAGAAAGGCTGATGGCCCGGTCACCGAAGGTAGGGCGAGTTGGGTGGGAGATGTGGACGAGGCCAGAGCCCGATGAGCGGGGGCAACGGATAAATGGGGTTCCTAAACAGAAACTGCCGATTGCAACCCATTTGTGGTGGAACGACTCGTGTTCCCTCCCTTCCCGTTTAGATACAGCCACATAACGTGTTCATTCTGCCGGGGAGAGAGAGAAAGAGGGAGAGAAAGGGAGCGAGAATGTGAGGACACGATGATGATAAAGATAAATGAAACTTTAGTTATAAGATGTTGGGAGGGAGCTCATAACCTACTTCACCAGGGCCTGCTGAGGTTTTGTTATGTCATTGCTAACCCTCACCCCATACACCCGTGACCTATTCCAAACACAACGCTCCCCCTACCTCAAGCTTATGAAACACCAGCTGTTTCATGTCACCCGCCTGACCCTCCCCGGCTATGCTTTCAGCCTCTCTCTGACTTCCATAATGGAGACCCTCTAACTTGCTCACCTTTCACCAAGTTCGAAGCCCATCTCAAGACTTAATCCATTGACCATGATTTGGAATATCTATCCCTTCCCAATTCATTTTACCTCCAACTCCAGCTCAGCTGAATAGCCCGCAGTGTAAATTGCTTTGAGAGTGAAAGGCACTTTATAAATGTAAATTGTGTAACTCCATTCTGAAGTCCCTCCAATTCATTTGTTCCTTCCCCACCATTGAAACCCACCTTAAGATCTATGTTTTCTAACACACTTTCTGTCTGTCATCTTTCCCCCATCCCCTCAAGACCTCCTCGCTCCCCGACTCCACCGCCATTCAGACAGTCAGTTTTGCAAAGCTCTTTGAAACATTCTCCTGACGTGAAAGACAGTGTATAAATGTAAATTTTTGCTGCTGTAGGAATAAAAATGAATGACTCGTTTTGAGCAGCAAGAGGAGAAAAATTGGCAGGAAATATATAATTCATAAATAAAACAATTACACAACATGGAAAAAAAAACTAGTCAAACCAATTGGTTGTTTACAAGGAGGCTTTGTCAGTGATTAACTGTAGAAAACCAAAATATGAATTGAAGGTGAAGTAGAATGTGCAATATACAAGTTCAGCCAAGTCCATTTTGATCTGTGAGATTGTAGAAGGCTGTACAGATTGTGGATTGTGAAACTACTTCCTCAAACTCTACTGACCCAACATCTCCCTGACACATTCGGCTTGCTTCATGCCACCCGCCTTATCCATCCCCACCATTGACTGGTGAGCTTTCAGCCTACCTACTCTCTAGCACTCCATCTCAAAATCTGGATGGATGACACTGGATGAAACTCCCTTCTCTTTTTGAGAAGTGCTATGAGACCTTCAGCACCTTGGGACGTCCTCCTGACATGAAAGGCGCTATACAACAGTAATGTTTTTTTGTTTGTTTAATATCCACCTAAACACGCATCATCCTCACAAACCTACTTTGTAAAGGAAACGTTCCGTCCTCTTTTTAAATAGAGTCATTAAGATCCACCCGAGGAAAGGCAAACAACATCTGATCCAGCAATCAGTCTGCATTACAAGGCTAAACCCCAACAAGGGCTTGAACCCCTAACTTTATGACCAGGAGATAACAGTGCCATTATGCCAAGACAGCCTACAACAATCATGAAGGATAAATTTATTCAGGGGTATAATTTGCTTGTTTCTTAACCCTTATGTGTCTTGGCGTCAGTCTTGCTGAGTTTTATATCTCTTTTGTCTCTAAGTCAGAAGTTTATGGTTTCAAACCCCTCGTGGCTTTGAACTTGAAGTCCATTCCTATGCTCCAATAGTGGGCAGGGGAGCACTGTATTGTATGTTCTGCCCTTCAGATGACATGTTAAACCAAGGTCTCATCTGCCTGTCCAGGTGAGGCTTAAAGATACCAAGGCACTACTTGAAAAGAGAGAGTTTCTCTCAGTGTCCACTGAGATAATCCCGCAGATAAAAAGACATTGGGCAAAGACCTCATGGCTGTGTTTAGGACATTGCCTCTCATAGATTGGCCGAAACTTTTGCCTACAGTCAAAGCACTTTAAGCTAAATCCTATGTCACACTTTGAAACGTACTCCTGGAATAAAGGGCACTGTAAAAATCACAACATTATTATTTTGCCCACAAAAATAGTCAAATCTACTTTATAGTATATCCTGTGAAGTGCTAGGATGCATCTCAGTGACATGATAAGGTGCTATATCAATTGCACAGATTATTATTGCTATTTAATCCATTTGTTATGTCAATTCCGTCATAGAGTTAAACACACACGTATACATTACACATATACACACTCATGCACACAGGTACACTTGCTCACGTGCGCGAGCATGTACACACGCACTCAAAACTTGCGAGTCATGGGATTACTCTGCATTATTGCTTCATTCGGTCTGTGATCAGGTCCCTGTATTTTTTGCTTCTCGCTGGGTGTGCTGGGGAGTGCTGTATTCGGGTGAAGATGGGGAGATATTAGACACCGGCAGGCATCTGGCATTTAACAGATGTCTGGAGTATCGGGTGATATCACATACTGACTGTCATAAGCATTCAGATGCTGTGTCCAGTTTGAAGTTCTATTGCACATTGCAGCATTAAGTTACAATCAGCCCTTGATTAGATTAACTATGCTGACACATTAAGCAATATGAAACCACCCCTTGCAATACTGAAACACTCAGAGAGACGGGAGATGAGGAGTGGGAGGAGAGAGGTAGTGGTCCAATTCTACGTCCCTTCCCCTATCGACAGCACTGTACCTCAAGACCACTCAATGACTTCACATTAGCTGGGAATCGGAAAGCTAGTAAGGTTTTTAAATGGGAGCTTTTAAAACACATACTCCCTGCAATTTAATTAATATCACAGTTGGATTATATCCATATCTCACTCCTCCAAAAGGGTAATTTTATCCACGGCTTTTTATAGGGGGTCAGAATATGGAAAGTGTTCCTTCCAACATGGTTCAGTTGGTGAAAGACGCAGCTTGTTGTGAAACTGAAGCACCTGCTTAATTAACCTCCCCTTGACCTGCCCTTAATCGCTTCAAGAAGTTGTCCCTCATGAAGGGCGTTATATAAATGCAAGTTGTTGTTGACCTCCGCCACACATACCCAATGTGTCGCTCCACGCACCCACCACTGTTTAGATTATCCAATTCACACAAACCCGGGGCGCTTTAGTCCCATATCACTTAAAGAGTGCATTTCCAGTGAGCGCCTCAGTTGAAAGGCAGTACTGTGGCTCAATTAATAGCACTCTCTCCACTGGGCCTAAGAGTTGTGGGTTTTAAGACCCAGGTAGGACTCGAGTTCCCAGTCCACTATAACACACCACAGGATTGGTACAAAGTTAGATGCAATCCCCCAGGTGAGATGTTCCAATTGCTTATTGAGGCAGGTGTTCAAGTTTCTTCAGACACAATTCAAATTTCTCCCAGTGTCCTGGCCAAAACTCCTCAAGGTAAATTGCTTTAGTAATTATCCTTCCACTTGATACAGTGCTTATCGCATAGTCCAAGATGTCTCAAGTCACTTTACTGGATTTCATTGTGAAGTACAATGACCCTGTATTTTGTAGGTGAACACAGAGGACAATATGCACACAGCAATGCTCCACAACAGGCAAGACACAAATTACCAATTTTATCTGGGAGTTTTCTTGCTCGGTTCTTTTTCTGTTTACTGCTGTAGGATCTTCAATATCCAATTGAACCATCAAACAAGATTTCAGCTTAACATCTTTCCAAAAGGACGGCACTTTAAACATATATGCCCAACACTGCATTGCTGCGTTGAGAGGATTTATGCAATGTAATTTTGTTGTTGTTGTCATCTGTCTAGCCTAGGAGTTCAAAGTTCCGATATGGGCCTTGAACCCACAACCTTTGGACTCTGCTGTGGGAGTCCTGCCAACTCAGCCAGGTTGACACCCGATCTGAGCCGTATTTTTGTGTTTCCTAAAATGACTTCCTTAACAAGAGAGGATTGACTGTATTTCTCGCACAAAATATCCAGTCAATTAACTTTACAGTATACTTTATGAAGTGCTTTAGACGTCTTGGAAGGCTTGATAAAGTGTTATATCAAATCTAGTGAGAGTTCAACAAACTAAGCCAGGCTGACACCTTTTTGTTGCTGTGGAACACTGCTGTACAGAAATTGGTTGCCTGGTACACAGTCACCACAGTCAATTTACCTCTGAAACGCTGTCAACATTTTTTAAAAATAAAGTAGGCACTACATCCTATGCGTGGATTATTACAAGAGTCTCAAAAATAAAGCTTCATCACATATGGCTGAATGGGTGAATTTAGTGAGATTTCCTCATGAAGAAATCTGCCAGATTTGGGAACGTCACTCTGAAACTCCCATCGATTTTCAGTCTGAGGTTCCTGGAGTTGGGGTGGCAATCTTCCCGGAAGGAGTTCCCTTTCAGATTCCCGAATTAAGAAACCAGTTAAGAAATACCACAAATTAGAGCCTACCAGTGCACCTTACATCAACCTACAGGAATGCATGAATTGGAACTCTCAGTTTCCCTTCAACTGACGGTTCTGTACTGTAAATAGATTGAGACAGATTAAATGACTGTTACAAGAAGTTTTTTTCTTAATTATTACCCCCGCAAAAGCAATCTGCCAATCAACTAACTAACGGCTACAAGAAGGGACTCCGCCCGTACTGACACACCACAAAATATTACTTCATAGTATTTAATCGTAGCAATTATGCACAGATGGTTCTTTCAAAAGATTATTGAACTATGTGGTGAACAGCCTTGTTGTGCACAATTAAAACTAAAATGCTGTTGCGACCTGTTGCAATTAAGTGTGGGCAAGGAAAAGAGTTAATAATAATAATAATCCTTGCATTTGGAGGCTTTCATCGGGAGGACATCTCAAAGCACTTCAGAGGATAATGACTGTATTTCATAGGCGAACACAACAGCCACTTTGTGTAGAGCAAATAGCATAAGGTCAGGAAAAAGTCCTTAAAAGTCAATCCTTTAAGCCAGCGAGGCCTGGTGAGGATGGGGGATGGTGGTGAGGGAGTGGGAGAGGATAAGCAACAGGAGATGCCCAGAAATTCCAGGTTCAAATATTTATTTTACTTCCACACAGAGTGCACAAACTCTCCCTTCCTGCTGGACTGTCTACAAAGGAACCAGACTCCCCTCTATTCAAAGAGCTGCTGTTCTTGCAAAAATAAATCAAAAGAGATAGCTTAAGATTTGAAAACACAAAAATACTCAATGCCTGGGCTCAGATCAGGTGTCAGCCCGACTCAGTCGGTAGCACTCTTGCCTCGAAGTCAGAGGGTCATGGGTTCAAGCCCCCCACCTCGGGTCTTTGAACCTCACACTGTAGGCTGACAGCGAAGTAAAGTGTTGGTAGCTGGATTGAGAAAAGTGCTGTGCTTCAGGTGAGATTTTAAACCAAGGTCCCATCTGCCACTCCAGGTGAAAGTTTCAGAAAAGAGAAGGGAGTTTCTCCGGATGTCTTGGCCCACAACGACAATAATAATCCTTGCATTTGATATACCACTTTATCACATCTTCAACATGTCTCAAAGCACTTCACAGAAGTGATTGTATATTTTGTGGGCGAAATGCCACCGTCAATTGCACACAGAAGTGTCCCACAAACAGTCGTAGAGTGAGTGACCAATTTATTCAATTGTTTCTTTTTTTAAAATAAGAATTATTACCCCTGCAAAAGCAATCCGCCAATCAACTAACAACAGGGTTCCTACTAACTGCGAGGTAAACAGAGGCATGTGGAGTAAGGAAACTTCCCCAGAGTTTCGACAATCCTCCAGATAAATCTGGTTGTTCACTTCATGACTGTTTGTGGGACTTTGTTGTGCACAAATTGGCTGCTGCCTCTGACTACAAAATACTGTACACAGTGACTACACAGTAAATCCGGAACAATATTTTAGAAGAACCAAGACAACAGAACACAAGAACACAAAGAGCAATGCGCCCGATAACAGCCATGGAGCAAATGACCAATTTTATTTGGGGGGATTTATTGGTCAAGATACCGGGAAAGAGGAATTCCCTTCTCTTTGCAAATAGTGCCATGGGATCGGTAAGCTATTGTTCTTCAGAGAAATTCCCATGAATTGGGGCCGCAAAAGAGAAAATAGGAAATTATTTCTAGTCTCCTCTATGCTGTTAAAAAAAATGAACTACTGTAGTTTAGTCCTCCCGCCTGGTTTTGCAGTGAGCCCCTCCCCCTTCCTCCCCCACCCATCATCCTCCTACCCTTGTTTCCTCTACGAAATCTCACTCTGGGATCTGACCTTGTCAACCCTATCCCCCACTCTGCGCACTGTGCATGAGAAAAATATCAGCCAACTGCATGTGGGGTAGGGATTAATCTTCCTCACTAATCGTGACACGCGAGAAAGTATTATCTTCACCACATGCACCAAAACAACACTCTTCCCCTGCTTGATACTGAAGAGAGAGATGAGTGAGGACCTGTGCTGGAACCGACCACCCCTCCCCCCCTCCAGCCCCCCGCACCAACATTTTGGTTTAAATAGCAGCAAACATCCCCAGGACCTATCCTTGCAGCTCAGGGTTAATCGCTCCTGACAAAAAAGAACCTTACTCTGCCACTCCGACAGCATTCAAATACAGCACAAGAGAGATTAATAATAATCCTCGTGTTTGATACGGGGCCAACGATCTCATAACTTTCCCTCAGAGAACTTCACACAGGCTCTGGAAGCAGCCAATGCGCAAACGGTGAGGTCCCAAACAAAGTTCCTGAGCAGCAGGGAAAACCATAAACAAGTTTCCTTACTCCACACTCCTCCGTTTATCTAGCAGTAAGTGGAACCTGCCTGTTAGTCGATTGGCAGGTCATGTTGTTGGGGTATTAATCCCTTCCAAAAATGTGGTTACTTAATAGACAGTCAATCAACTTTCCAATATATAATGTGAAGTGCTTTCAGACATCTCAACAACATAATAAGGCACTGTATCAAATATAGGTACAAAGATTATTATTATTATTATTAGTAATCAACAAGCAACCGTGAGTTGAATGACCCAACTTGATCTAGGATGATTGTTGGCCAGCGCACTGAGAGAAACTCTCTCTTTTCAATCAGCACTGTGGGTTCTTTAAAATCCACTTAAACAGGCATGGGGGGGCAACCTCGGTTTAATGTCAATGCCTTGGGACGTCAGCGCAGACTCATGAGCTCAAAGTGCTGACATGAATCCACAGCATTCAAATTTAGAGGCGAGAGACTGCCAACTAAGCAAGGCACGACAACTCCGATATCAAACAGTGGTTGCACATGACAAAAACTATTAAGGGCACCTTTAGAGAACATCCAACTTAACATTTCTCTTTCTTACTCACTGCCAAAGGCACCACTGCCCGTGGACCCTCTATTATCTTATTGAAAAACAATGAATGGTCAAATGAAAGCTGCAGTGTTTGTCCTATTGTTGGGCGGGTGCCAAGCTCTATTTCCTTGCTATTTCCTCCATTCTCTTCTCACCACAGAGAGGCTTCACTCACAATGTGTTATGAGGTGTGCGGGGAGGAGGGGTGAGAATCAATCAAGATTGTTTATCCAATATTTAACATTCCTCGTTCTCACAGCAGTTAACCCATTGAGGGCACTTCAGACACCATTATAAGCCTGCATATTACGGAGTCGCTACAACAACAACAAAATTACACTTGTATAGCGCCTTTCATGTCGGGAGGACCAAGGAGCTGAAAAGTTAGTTTGGAACCCGGGGAGGGGGTGGGGGGGTGGGGGGTCAGGGTAGGGGGAAGGAGAGTAGAGGAGGGGGAAGAGTTAGGAGGGGAGCCGAAGGCGCGGTCAAAGAGGAAGGTCTTGAGACTGGCTTTGAAGGAGAAAAGGGAGGAAGCAAGGCGGAGGGGCTGCGGGATGGATGTAGAGCATAGTGTGTTCCTTTGTTCCACACTATGCTCTACAGCAAATCCTGTGAAGCTCTTAATGTCAAATGCAAAGATTATTATTTCTGATTAATAAAAATTAATTCACCAAATCCAATCTGGATCTAATCCGAATTCCATTATCTGTGTTGTTATTCGAAGCGCTCTGAGATGCTGTCTGGCATGGAGCTATATAAATCCAATTTGTTGTTGTCCCTTTTCAGCAGTTTCAGGATGGCTTAAAAATCCTACTGAACACAACCAAAGTTCAGGTAGAATTAAAGATCTAATAATGGCACTGTCAAAAAGAGAATTCCTTCCTGCGTCCTGGCCAACAGTAACTCCTAGTTAAATCTAGTAATTCACTTCACAGCTGTTTGTTGGCTGTCTGCAAATCAGCCGCTGTGTGTGCCTGCAAATATAGAATCACTGCATTTAACAGTGTATCCTATGAAGCTCTGAGATGTCCACCCAATGTAAAAGACACTGTATCAACAAATAAGGGCATTGTGGAGTTCCGTAGCATACTGGTTAAAACACTTGCCTCGCAAGCGAGAGAACCCGGGTTTGATTCCTGGGGAGGCAAAGCATTAGGCAAGTTTCCTTACTCCATATGCCTCTGTTCAGCTAGCAGTAAGTGCGATTTATACAAGCACTTTTATTGCTTCATCATTTATCCTGCCTTAAACAGCTGTGTGATGCATATTCAGCTGATTGAACCACACTGTGAGGTGAACAGAACATATACAGTGGAGCGCAATCCATTGCCTTTTTACTGCTGCACTTTTCTGAAAACTTTCTTGCTTCACCTCGTGACTTCTCCAGCTCCTTACTAGGGTAATACCTCATCCTAGCATTCAGTATTCATGTGTAAGCTTGAATAGAGCATGTTGACACGGCAATTAAACACAGGGGAGGGGTGTCTTAGTTGAGCCCAATTATGTCCTCATCTGACCTCTAAACAAGATCTGCTTTTAGCTGAAACAAACCTGTCTATCAGGAAGAAGATAAATCAGGTTCTTTTACCTATTTGCCATCCAGTGGATCCTCTGTGAAATGTTCATCTGGAGATGACACTGGAGAACAATTTGGCTCTGTCGCTAACTGTACCCCAGCTGAAATCAGCCTGTCTGATAGTGCTCTATCCTCTAAGGTTCAATGCAATAATAATCCTTTCACTTAATATAGTGCCTTATTTGTACAGCACACACAGCTAATTACGTATAGCAGTGTTCCACAAACAGTCATGGATTGAATGACCAATTTTTTATAAAAACAGATTGTTATTCCTGGAAATGCAATCCGCCGATCGACTAACAAACTGCTAGGTGAAAGAGGCATGTGGATTAAGGAAACTTAGTTTCACCCCACCAGGAATCAAACCCGGGTCCTCTTGCTTGCGAGGTGAGAGCGCTAACCAATATGCTACAAAACCCACACTCGACAGAATGCATGTATTATTTTTCTGAGTTCCTAATCTAGGTTGGTATGCCTGCAAATGCAATACAGTACAAACTTGAATCGAAAGCAAACTCTGTACATGGTGAGTTATAATTAGGCCTCCATTGATTAAGTGAGAACTTAATAATAATAACAATGATAACAATGATAATCCTTGCATTTGATAGAGCGCCTTATCAATATCACACAAATAGCTGTGAAATATTAATAATTCTTGCATTTGATATAGTGCGTTTCACATCTTCTAGGCGTCCCAAAGTGCTTCACAGAATATACTGTAAATTTAATTGACTGTATATTTGTGGATAAAACGCAGCAGCCAATTATGCACAGTAGTGTCCCACAAACAGTCATGGATTGAAATGACCAATTTATTAATGAATATTTTTGTGGGATTATTATTAGGCGTGTGGCGTAAGAAAACTTGCCCAAGGTGTTGCCCTGCTGAGAATTAAACCTAGGTCTCTCTCTTGTAAGGCGAGTGATCTAACAACTGAGCTACGGGATTCTAAATGATTGTATATATCTGAGGGAAGTTTTGGCCCAGGCACTGGGAGAAACTCCCTTCTCTTTTCGAATAGCATCAAGGGATCTTTAACACTCATCTTGAATGGGCAGTCAATGTCTCAGTTTAAAGTCTCACCCAGAGGACACTCCCTCCAATAATGCAGCGTAGCCCCCCCCCCCCCAGGACTGCACTGGAGCTTCAGCTCACACTATCAGCTCATGTACCAATGTGAGGCTTGAACTCACAACTTTCTAATTCAGAGAGAAGTGTGCTACCAACTGAACCATGCCTAGCAGCTAACGGAGTGCACTTCAAAGCTGCGTATTGCATGAAGCACTTTGAGACATCTCAACGTAATAGGAGTTTAAACAAATCCAGGGATTATTTGCTTCCCAGTTATCTTGTGTTATATATATATATATATTCCTTCCCTAAAACCATTCACTCGAAAAATTAATTAGTTAATTTACTACTCTGCTTAACACTGTGTGTGAGTTGTCACAGTGCAAATTAACTGCCCATGTTTGTCTCCGTTAACAACATGTACTTTATTCCTAAGTACTCTCATTCTGTAAAACGCTTTGAGATGTTTTTCATGTATGTTGATTTCTATCTCCCCAACCACCCACCCTCCTTCCCTCCTCCACTCCCTTCCACTCCCTCTGCCTCTCCCTCTACCGGGCCAACGAGTCTTCTAACCAATAGCCTGAGGTTCATGTAAGACACCGTTCATTGCCTGACACCCGTGGCTTACGTCAGTGTCTTGGGCGCAGGAGGAGAAATAAACTGAAGCACAAAGGTTTCACCGCACTGACATACTGCGTGTGTGCTCCTCACACGGGCATTGATCCAGCTTGTGGGTATCTGCTCTCCTCCCCGCGAGATCAAAAACAACCGATATCTCAGAGCCAAGACAATCAAAAGGCAATTAATAGTTTTCAGATCAATTCACCACCCGTCGCTACTTCCCTCTTTTTGTGCATCCGAGTCAATTATACACAGAGTACAATTCACAAACTCTCCTTATCTAGTGCTGTGCAGATTCACCACAGCTACAGCCCATGGATACTGTCCTCCCAGTGAGGAGATGGGAGACACAAGCTTCTCTTGACTTAAACGATCACCTCTTTGTAAACACCCACAGTTGAAGTAATACCAATCCTTGCATTGAACAAGAACAATTGCGCACAGCAATGTCCAACAAACAGTTGTATATTGAGTGACCAAATTTTGAGAGATTATTACCCCCGAGAGGGCCTGGTGTTTGATTCCCGGTACATCCTAACGGAGTGGTTACGCTACGCTAAGGAGTCCTGTGTGAAATGTAGTGGCTGTGTATTTGTAGAACGTGGTAGTTAATCGCCCACAAAGTTGAGCAACCAATTTTAATCTGGAGTTTTGTTACTCATGACTGGGGAGGAGCAGTTTATTTGCTGCGCTCAGCAATGCTTAACAGGCCTGACACTCAGTGAGGAGAGGTCAAAGGGGTGGAAAAGAGTGCAAAAATAATCCTAATGATCAGGGAGGTTGTTAGTGCTCGCATTTTCCATATCAAATTAAACTCGCACCATAATTGATATCTGGTACTTTGCAAATTATAACCAGATGGCGAGGCAGCCGAAGACTGCTGGGAAACATTTCTATCTGAATAGCTGCAGTTAGCAGTTCATGTCGCCTAGTATAACAAGATGAATTAAGCATTTATATGTTTCTTTTAATTCTCACGCCTGGAAATTTTTTTCATGTTTCCTTTGCTAAATGATTGCTTCTCCTTTTTTTAAACTCAGCTCTACCCACCCCATGACACAAACTCACACTTACTCAGCGAGACTGACAGGATATTTTTTTCTAGGCGAAATGTGGCAGCCAATTGCACACAAGCAGTCACTACTGAGATTTAATTTTTTTTAAATAGTTTAGAGTTTTGTTCATCCAGATTTAGGAAGCCAGAGCTTTAGAGAGTGCAAAAGAGATTTACTCAAATGATTCCAGTAAATCATGAGTGGTCTGATCTATAAGCAGACACGGCAGGAATTGTGCGTATTTGTAACTGAGAGAGTTGAAGGGAGACCTGATAGACGTCTTTAATATTACGAGGGGTTTTGATAAAACCGATAGGGAGAAATTACTTCCATTGGTTGGTGAGTCCGTGACTACAGGGCATCAATTTAAGATCATTAAGCAAGGAAGGAAAAGGGAGACATTAGGAGGAATTTTGTTTTACACAGAGAGAGAGTTGTTAAAAGATGTGGAATGACCTACCGGGTGTGGTGGTTGAAGCAAAATCCATCTTAGCTTTCAAGAGAAAGCTAAATAGGTAACAAAAGAGGAATAATTTACAGGAGGTAAATTCAGCCCTATACTTAAACTACGGTTCTAAACTTAATTTGGGGCAAAGCTTTAATTTGGAGTGTTACATTGTCAGAGGTGCTGTTCTCTCAGTGAGATAATAATATTAAATAATAGTTATGAAATAGTAAATAAATAATAATCCTTGCATTTGAAATAGCACCTAATGAAAACTTCAAGACCACTCGAAACGCCTCACAGAGTGACTTCACCGTAATGTAAATTGATTGCATATTTTGAAGGCGAAATCCAGGTTCCGTCTGCATATTCAGATAGACATTAAAAATCTCACGGCATTATTCACCGGGGAAAATACCTTTCTCTTTTTGAATAGAGCCATGGGATCTTTAACGTCTATCTCAAATAGGACCTTAGTTTAACTTTTTTTTCTGAAAGATGGTATTTCTGACAATGCAGTGTATTGGACTAATGTAGTGGAGCTGAGACTCTATGAGTTTAAAGTCTCGATGTGGAGCTTTGGCGGGAGTTACACAAACTGTCATTGCAATTGTCTGGCCACGTAACAGGCTAAGTAAAGCTGCACCTTCGTATCAGAAGGCTTCAACGCACAAATTTAAAGAAGTCAGGAAATGGGAAAAACCCTAGGCACAGCAGGGACTTGTACACATCAACGGCTACACACAGTAGGCTACACTGTGTCCCCACTCTGAACCTGATACATTAACACATACTGGTTTACCTTTTCAACACTTGAACTTTAATACGTAGATAAACATGCGAATAATTGGGATCACTGAGGTCCAGTTAATTTGGCAGCATATACTGAACATTCCATCATCAGCCTTCAAGCTTTCTGCTCCCACTCTCTGGAAGTCCATTCCAAAGCCACTTCACCTCACCCCTTCCCATTGCCTCCTTCAAGGTCCATCTCAGGAACAACCTTTATGACCAAGCTTTTGGTCATTTTCCCCACCCACAGAATCCAACCCCCAGCTCAGGTACAAACCCTTGACTGTCTAGTGCCTTAGGACATCGTCCAGACGTGAAAGGCGTTATATTAATGTAATGTGTTGTTGTATAAACAATAGACAAGTAACCTAAAGGACAACATTGAATTGGCATTGCACTGAATCATTCCTGATTTACCATACGACTTCCAGACGGAAAGGGTGCTGGATTCAGAGAATCAGAGATTGTGAAACCAATGGAAAGCCAGGCATTTAACTTTCTCTTTTAAACAGCGGAGATTAATTGGGCAGTGATGGTCACTATAGGTAAAGGGAGCTTTCCGCTTCCTAAACCGAGTGAATTTCTTTCTGAGAGAGGGTCACACATCCAGTGCTATATTATCCACATAAATAAATAATTACAAACAGAGCAAAAGAAAAATCTGTCCTGGATTTTCTGTATAGAAAGTCATCATAATCCTTACATTTGTGTAGTGCGTTTCACAATGAGAATGCACTGATTGTGTGTTTAACGCAGCATCCAATTTGTGCACAGTAATGTCCCACAGATAGTCATTGAAGCGAATGACTAGATTCATCTGCGTGATCGTTGGCCAGAACACTGGGAGAAACTCCCTTCTCTTTTCGAATAGCGCTACGGGATCTTTTAATGTCCACCCGAACAGTCAAGACCGGACCCAAGTTTAACATCACACCCGAGGGACGGCACCTCCAACAAACACACACATTGTACTCATGCGCCATATCCGATTAGAGCAATGGTACATTTCAATTATAATCACTGCCCACAAATATTGCCTTGTCTGATGTTTTATTAAGATTATTATTATTTGTCATTGGTTTTCGGGACGCTGCTGAGCACAATTGGCTGTCGCATTTCACCCACAAAACACGCAGCCAATTCACTTTAAAATATATTATATTTGAGACGTCTCAATGACGTGATAATAATACTTGCATTTGATATCACGCTTTTCACGTCTTCTGGACGTCTCAAAGCGCTTCACAGAATTCACCGCAGAGCGAACTGACTGTAGATTTGTGAGGAAACGCGGCAGCCAATTGCTCACAGCAATGTCTCACAAATGGTCGTGGATTGAAGTGATGACCAATTTTTTTTCTCTCTCGTTGGCTTATTACGGGAGCTTATTGTGGGCTTATTCAAGACTGAACATGATAAGTTGCTATATCAAATGCAGTGATGATTATTATCATCATCATCATCATCACTCCGCTGTCAAAGCAGTGCAAACACAACTTAATCCTGCTGATAGAAGTACTGTGCAGGAATACAATGTGCGATTCAAGTCTGCAGTAGAGGTCAGGAAGCCAGGTGTTTACTCAAAGGTTGCCCAAGTCAAAAACCACGACTGCGCTCAACATGTTACGTGATAGCTGAGTGACACAGACACAAATTTGATTGGTGACCACTCACTCATCTTCAACACACTCGTCTTTCCCCCACATTGCCAGAGCATGGTTTTATTGACGGGAGCAGGGAGCGAGTGTTCAATCCTGAACATGACGTCTTTCCCCATATCCCTCCACCCCTACCCACCCCCTCCATCCACTTCCAACCCGGAGTCCATCGGACTCCTTTCCTCATTCAAGGTCTGTCTCAAAGGTCCTACCTCTTCGACTGTGCTTTCTGTCATCTTTCTGCTCCCCACCCCTTTCGTCTCCCACCCCCAGCTCGGGTGCCCAGCCAGCTGTGTTGACTGCTTTGAGACGTCCTCCCGATGTGAAACGCACTGTGTAAATGTAAATTATACTGTAATTTTGAAGCCACACCGCGTATATTTGTGTATAAACCATTCATAAGGCTTACTTCTAAACATTTCCAACTTTCACGGCTTTATTACAGTGGTGTAACCTACTGAACTTCAAAGTAATAATAAGAAGGGAAAATCTAAATTAAGTTGCACATTTAATATAAGTAGTTTTGATACATTCGCTGGTTTAATGTACTTTTAAGCTCTCAGGTGGCAGGAAAGGTGACTTTAAAAAAAGACAAGAGGACAGTAAGATCAAGGCGCAAGTTATGTATTTTAACTTTACAAAACATTAAATATAAATCAGCTCCAAATGCTCAATAAACTGAGACGATTGGTCAGAAATGCAACTCAAAAGAGCTCATCCCTTCGACAAGTCGGTGCCTTCACCCCCCTAACCCACCCAGATATGTGAGATACCAAGCCAACCACCCAAAAACCCACCCAGACACCCAAACACTCAGTACAGCCAACCACTCACACACTCAACCCAGCCACCCATGTGCACACACAACCCAGCCACCCATGTGCACACACAACCCAGCCACCCATGCAAACACTCCAACCACAACTCACCCAAACACCCCACCCAGACACTCTCACACTCAACCCAGCCGTCCATCCCAGACACCTACCCCAGCCAGACACCAACCCACCCAGCCAGATACCCAACCCAGACACTCACTCGCTCACTCAACCCACACCCAACACAGACACCCAACCAATTCACCCACCCAACTATACATGTCAGACACGTAGAAACTCATCCAGCCAGCCACCCATCTCATCCACCCAGATACACACCCAACCCATCCAGACAACTAGACATGCCAACCACCCAGGAGACCATACGCTTGGACGTGTTGGAGCCTTGGGGCCAGCATTTGGAAAGGCCAAGCGATCACAAGAGTATTATTTCTTTGTCTCTCTGTCTGTCTGTCTGCCTGTCTGCCTCTCTCAGTCTGCTTGTAGCTGGCAGGTTGATTCAATTGCAAAGAGAGCGACAGACAGACTGACAGACAAGACAGCCAGACAAGACTGATAGACAAGACTGATAGACAGACAGCTTGAAAGAGAGGAGGAAAGGGGATGATGGGGGGGGGGGGGGGGGGGGGAGGAGGTAGAGGGGGGAGAGAGAGAGAGAGAGAGAGAGAGAGAATACAAATTGGCACAAAAGGGGGAAAAGGGGATAATAAAAAGAAGAAAATGATGGCTTTTTTTATTAAAAAGCAATTAATAGTTATTTTTTCCTCTCTCCTTACCTGTTTGAACTGTTCCTCGTAGGTCCACTCGTGTTGCTGTGACTGTGACTGAGGCTGGGGCTGGGGCTGGTGGGGGACAGAGAGTGGGGAGAGTGGCTGTCCAGCCACACGGTAATGTTGTTGCCCAAACCTGGACAGCTGGACTGGGGTCCTTTTGGGAGAGTGTCCGGGGAGATGGTTCAGCCTCTGACCCTCTCCCTCCGCCTCTGCCTCTCCATCCTCATCTCCCTCCTCCTCCTCCTCCACCTCATCCTCCTCTCCCTGTCCCTCCACCGCCTCCTCCTCCTCCTCCTCTCCCAGCTCTTCCTCGTCCTCTCCCAGCTCAGGGTCTCGCTCCATCTCGTCCCCCTCAGACTCTGACAGCTCCCCTGGCTGGGGGGAGAGCAGGAGGCGGTGGGGGGTCCCACTAGAGCCCAGCCCGGCTTGGGCTGCAGCTCTGACTGCGGCTGGTTGAGCAGCTGCTAGATGTTGATGGAGGGAGGCTGTGCTCGTGTGTTGCTGTGGCTTCTGTTGTTGGCCGTGGGGGGGGTCCCTGCTCCTCTCCCTCTCCCTCTCCCTCCTCTCCCTCTCCTCCAGCAGCAGCCTGGCCTGTTGCTGCCTCTGTAGATTTTCCATCACCGCCTCCAGCCTCATGCCGTGAGCAGTTTGCTGCTGGGAGCCGCCGGCTGCAGAGATCAGGCTCACTCCATTAGCCGCTGTTAAACCTTGCTGTGGTGGGGGGGGGGGGGGGGGGTTTGCAGGAGGGAGAGAGAGAGAGAAGAGAGAGACAGGGACAGACACACACACACACACAGAGAGAGAGAGAGAGAGATAAACCTAAATATATATAAATGCACACGTGTATATAAGTACAGTATATTCACACACACACACACACAAATATACACACATATGAACACGCACAATTACACATAGACAGACAATTGCAAACACAATTGAACACACGCATAATTCCACACATACACACACACACATACACACACACATATACACACACACACACACTTGCACACATACTCACAATTGCATATACATACCATAGACACACACACACACATCTACACACTTACAATTAAACTGAGCAAAAGTGCAAAGCAACTCACTCAACTTCCCGACCCCCTCCCTCACTCTCTCTCTCTCTCTCCTGTGTGTCTGTGTCTGTCTGTGTGTCTGTGTCTGTGTGTGTGTGTCGTGTTGTTGTTTTTGCTCAGCTTCTGTCTGTGATCGATAAACACACCGCGTTTATTCTCAGCCCCGATTTGAGTGCGCGTTGAGCGAGGGTGAGGCGAAGGGAAAAAAGGGGGAGGATTTTTGCAAACAGCGTTACATTCACACACACACACACACAGCAAACAGCGTTACATTCACACACACACAGAGAGAGAGAGAGGGTGGGTGGGGGGTTAGCCTTTGTGGGTGTGTTTTTTGGTGGTGGGTGAGGGTGTGGAAAGTGGGAGATAACCTTTAACTAAACTTTTAGCAGTTTGCGACACCTTTTCTCCTTCCCCCCACAATTTCTATTCTACCCCCCCCCCCCCCACACACACATACATACACACACACATACAAACACCCAGAAAACAATCATTGCGAAAAAAAAAACTTTAAATTCACATTATTGCAGGAACGGGGAGGCATTTAAAACCATGAAACAGCTGTATTTTCAGCCCTTAAATAACACATCGAATCCGTTAAACGTTTTTCGCCGAGATTTATTGTTAAAAAAACATTGGTTCAATAAGCTTTTATTCAAATTAATATCCCTTCCCTCCTCACCCCCCCCCCCCCCTCCCCTCCTCCTCACCCCCTCCTCAACCCCCTCCCTCCCTCCTCACCCCCTCCTCAACCCCCCCCCCCCTCCCCTCCCTCCCTCCCTCCCTCCCTCACCCCCTCCTCAACCCCCTCCCTCCTCACCCCCTCCTCACCCCCTCCCTCACCCCCCCTCACTCCTCACCCCCCTCACCTCGAAAGAATAAAACTTCGAAAAATATACATATTGTGAGGGCGAAAAAGCGTTGCCTCTGCGGGGAGTTCTGCGGCTTTCTGTCTCTTGCGCCTCTTTCGGTCGCACAGAAATCACTCTTTTCCGCCGCTTTTTCCCCGTTTTGTTTAAAAGAAAAAAGGCACAAAAAACGGCAGGAAAATGAGAAGTTTGTGGAGTGGAATTTGGAGAGTCACAGGCACAGATAGATGTCACACACACACACACACACACACGGCAGCCTTAGCCTTATTTACACAATATAGAATTAAATTTCATTCTAATCCATTAAATATAGATATTAAATATATATATGCAAGTTTACCACGTTTTGCCAACAACAAAAAATACTGACCATCCTCTATGACTGATTCAAAGTTGCTCAAAATCTCACTATCTTGGCCCAAATCGTACAGTGTTTAAGGCAAACGAACGATAAATGTTTTCTTGTTGAAATGAGAATATATTTTTTTGGGCTCGCCAAAACACCTCCCCCAAAACCAAGTTTAACCCCCCCTCCCCTCACCTCACCCCTCCTCTCACTCTCCCCTCCCAAACACACACACTCCCCCCTCACCTCACCCCTCCTCTCACTCTCCCCTCCCAAACATACACACTCCCCCTCTCAAACACACACTCCCCCTCCCAAACACACACACTCCCCCTCCCTACACACACACACTCCCCCTCCCTACACACACTCCCCCCTCACCTCACCCCTCCTCTCACTCTCCCCTCCCAAACATACACACTCCCCCTCTCAAACACACACAGACTCCCCTCCCTCACACACACAACACATACACACTCCCCTCCCTCACACACACAAACACATACACACTCCCCTCCCTCACACACACTCCCCCCCTAAACACACACACACACTCCCCCCCTAAACACACACACACACATACACTCCCCCCCTAAACACACACACACAGACTCCCCTCCGCAACTCATAACCCACTTCAGGAATTAACATCAACTCTTATCTGACTGACCAGTAGGGTCTCATACACTGTCTTATCTTTGGAAATATCGACACGTACACAAACTTACTCCCTCCCTCCCTCTCCCTCCCTCCCCTCCCTCTCCCTCACTCCCCCCACCCACCCCCAAAAAAAACAATACTTTTAAGAGGTGGGATGTTTGGAGAGAGAGGAAACTTCACAACCAATGCCTTACTGTTTCCAAAGCGACATGTCCTAGCCATGTATCACAGACAGCCAACACCACACAGCAGCCAGCGCCCTGGTGTGGAGATTTATACCTGGGGGGTCCAAGAGAATGGCTTTGCCCTGATTATCTGCTGTCTGTCTGTCTGTCCATCCATCCACATACATCCACAGCCATCCATCCAATCCTTGGCAAGTTGCTTATCCAGGCTCACGCACTCTCACACACATATACATACATGTATACACATATAGTACATATATATACATACACATATACATACACACACATATACATACACACACATATACATACACACACATACATACATATATACACATACAGTACATATATACACACATAAACATATATACATACACAGTGCACACATATACATACAAATATACACATACAGGACGTATATATATACACACACACATAAATATATATACATACACACACATATGCATATATACACACAAGCATATAAACACATATATGTATACACACACATGTACACACATATACACACTATATATATACTGTATATACATATACACACACATACATACATACATTAACATACACACCAACAAAATTACATTTGTATTGCAGCCTTCGCGTCGGAGGACGTTCCAGGGCGCTAAAGATATTTATATACATATATATATATATATACATACACACATGCACACACACACACATACATACATACATACATAGGAAGAGCGCTTTAATACACAATTAACAACCATAGTTGCTCGATCACATTTGGTTAATTTTTTTTGTAAAATCTGCATGTTAATAATATTTCGATTGCAATTTTTGATTTCTCTCTCTCTCTCTCTCTCTCACACACACACACACACACACAAGGCGCTTTAAAGGCGACATTTCCTGCCCGCCTTTGGCCAGATCACATTTGGGTATTTTTTTTCACATGTGCAGTCAAATTAAGTAAATAACTTTAAACAAATATTTCGTTTGCAATGTACGATCCCTCCCTCCCCCTCTTATATATATCTCTCTCTCTCCCGTTTCATTGTACGATTTAGTTTTTAACCTTAAGTGACCTACGACTTTATCAAACTATTTTCCAAACATATACATGTATGTGTTAATCCGGGAAAATAAACGAATTCGGTCGCAATTCTTTCGAAACAAGTTCTTTTTTGTTTCATTTCAATGAGCGATCTGTACTTATTGGCAATCTTGTGTATTGCTATCTCTCTTTCTCTCTCTCCCCCCTCTCTCTATCTCTCCCTTCCCTCTGTCTGTCTGTCTCTCTCTCTCCTTGTTTTCAGATCTCTGCAATGAAACTATTTCGACTCTTTTAAAACTCCTGGTGATCTGTGATTCCAACATGTCGATCTTTGTGTCTGTGATCAAACATTTATTTTTCTCCCCTGTCTGTGTGTGGGTGTGTCTGTAACTGTGTGTGTGTGTGTATCTGTGAGTTTATGTGTGTGTATCTTTAAGTGTGTGTATATGTGCTGTGTGCGTGGCTATAAGTCTGTGTGTGTATCGTGACTGTGTGTGTGTGTGTGTGTAAGTGCCTGTGTGTGTCTGTATGTAAGGGTGTGTGTGTAACTGTGTGTGTTTGTGAGTGTGTGCATCTGTAAGTGCGTGTGTGTGTGTCTGTGAGGGTTTGTGTGTGTATCTGTGAGTGTGGTGTCTGGTGTGTGTTTGGCTGGAAGTGTATGTGTGTGTGTGTGTGGCGATAAATGTGAGTGTGTCTGTGAACGTGTGTGTGTGTGTGTGTGTGGGGGGGGGGGGGGGGGGGGGGGTTGCAAATGTGACTCTGCGAATGTGTGTGTGTGTGTGTGTGTTTTGCAAACTCAAAACGATTGCCCTAAAATATAAACTCTCTCTCTCTCTCAAAAACGAAATAAAGAAATTCCAACGCTACAGATCCCCGCAAAAGTCGACTTTAAATCTATATAAAATACATAAAACACACACACACACACACAGAGAGAGAGACACACCAAACAGGATTAAAATATTTGCACAGATGAAGCTCAGAGAAAGAGAGAAACACACACACAGACAGACAGAAACACACACACACAAGACAGATAGACCTACAGACAAGAGCTCCCGGGTTAGTTCTCTGCTTTCCCATTGTAACTTAAACTGGGAAACCAGAGAGAGAGACACACACACAGACAGACACAGGGACACACAAAGACACAACTAGAGATAGACACACACGCACAGACACAGGGACACACAAAGACACAACTAGAGATAGACACACACACACACACACAGAGAGAGAGACACATACACACAGAGAGACAAACGCACACACACACACAGGGAGAGAAACACACAGACAGACAGACAGACAGACAGACACAGACAGACAGAGTTTTGAATGATTGCACACACAGTAAATAATACAGAAATCGCACCCTCACCAAAGCTGTCTTAGTCACTACACTTGCGTGGTCAACCATGATCCGTTGTAGATCTCTCTCTCTCTCTCTCTGTGTCTCTCTCTGTTTCTCTCTCTCTGTGTGTGTGTGTGTGTTTCTGTCGCTTATTGTTGTTTGGTTTACTTTCCTGCCCACACTCCACACATCCATACACTTTACTCTGTCTACCCCCCTCTGTACAGTGTACTGCAGGGGGAGAGAGAGAGAGAGAGGGAGAGAGAGAGAGCCTCTGTGGGACAATCCGGGTTTGCGTTTTATTTCCACATCCAGTGTCTTGATCGCCTGGTGAAGAAATTGCACCCCATCACCCCCCCCCCCCCACCCCAACATAAATCACCCCCTCTCAGCCAACCCACACACCCCCCCCACCCACCCACCCACTACCTGGTTCCTCTCACCCCCTACAAGATACACACGAACACATATACACAGCCATCGTTGCTGTGGCCAAATGCTGAAAGCAACAAGTGTGTGTGTGTGTCTGTGGGTGGGTGATAGATTGATGTGTGTGTGTGTGTGTGTAAGGGGTAGGGGGAGGGGGTGAGGGGGCTATATGACAGACAGACCGCTACTCCCATTTGCTAAATAGATGTCAATTTGTTGACAAATGGAGGAGACTGCCATCAGTCCAAAAAAAATCACACACACACACAAGATCTTTCTCTCACTCTCTCTTTCTCACCCAGGTCCTTTCGTTCATACATTCATCCCTTCCTTCCTTCCTTCCTTCCTTCCTTCCCCCTTCATTCCTTGCAAGACACACACACACATATATATATATATCTACACACTATATTTATCTATCCTCCCACTCTCCTCATCTCCACCAACACATTGAAACATTGGATCTGTATTTTTATAGATTTGGGTTTCTCGCTGATTAATGTGTGTTTTTTTCTCTCTCTCTCTCTTCTCGCTCTTTCTCTCTCTCTCTCTGCAAGACCAGGGGAACGAGTTTCGAGTTGACTCCGGGGTGAAAAGGAAGAGAGAGAGAGAGAGAGAGGGAGTTTCGACAAAGTGATGAGCAGAGGCACTATATCAAAAGTATCACACAAACACCCCCCCCCAACACACACACACACAGATCAGCCTGTCATCCTTCACTCACAAAATACACAGCGAAAACATTTTGCCAAACATAGAGTCCGTAGAATAGTGGTTAGAGCGCTCGCCTTGCAAGCGAAAGAAGTGAGAGGATCCGGGTTCGATTCCCAGACAGGGCAAAACCGTAGGCAAATTTCCTGAGTCCGCACACCTCTGTCTTCCTAGCAGTAAGGAGAAACCCAGTCGTCCGTTCGGTGGATCGCTTTCTTCCGGTGATGATTCCCTTCCGAAAGGAAAATCTCACCGAATCCACGACTGTTTGTGGGACACTGCTGTGCGCAATCGATGGGTTGCCGCGTTTCACTTTGGAATAATAATAATAATAATAATAAGCCTTGCATTTGATATAGCGCTTTCCACATCTTATCAACGTCCCAAAGCGCTTCACAGAATATACTGTAAAGTGAATTGACTGTATATATTTGTGGGCGAATCGCGGCAGCCAATTGCGCACAGCAGCGTCCCACACACAGTCGTGGAATGAAATGACCAATTTTATTTTATTATTGTGTTTTTTTGGAGGAATATATTCAATTACGTGATAAGGCGCTATAACAAATGCAAGGGGTATTATTAAATGCCCCCGTCCACAGATCAACCGGGCAAACAGCCATTTGTACATTACTGGGGTGGCAATCAGTGTGTGTGCATGTGCATTGGGGTTATGGGCCGAGATTGACACCACGTGGAAGATTTTTTTTGAAGCAGAAGGATCTGGGTGGGGTTGGAACTAGAGCTTGTAGAAGTGCTGGGTATCAGAGGTGGGGATGGCGGGTGGGGGTGGAGTGAATGTTTAAACATTAAACACGCAAGCGAGCTTCTCAATGGATTAAACAGATGTTCATGACAGCAAACCGACGTAGAGCGAGGGAGGGCTGGGGGAGGAGGGAGAAGGCGAGAGAGAGACAGAGAGAGAGAGAGAGAGAATTAAAAGCCAGTGCGATGGTGGGAAAGGTTCCCCCACCCCCCTGCAAACAAACATAAATGTCCTGCGAACCCCTTGCCTTTCACTGTAATGTGTACATATAAATGTTTAGAAGCAAAACAAATGGGATGAATAAGCAGAAGGGAAAGGAGTGTGGGGGGGGGAGAGAGAGAACCATCAGCATGGTAAAAGGGATTGTGCAACAGGTTCCCAGACGAGCTGAGTGATTGACACAACCAGCTACGCCTCGGTTTACATCTGTGCTGAGCGCAGGTTTGCCTTTTACCTCAGTGTCGGCTCCGATCGGCTGCGTGCGCTCACTCTCGCCTATGGGTTGGGCGGTGGGTTCGAAGCTGGCGGTCGGAACTGCAAAGTTCCTTGTCTTAGACAATCGCAGCGTAAAGCACTTTCAGACGCGATGCATTGTCGCCTCGGATGCGTTGGTCAAGTCGAAAGTCCCAGGTGACAAATTTTGCGATCTATGTAGTGCAAAGCGATGTTCTGACCAACAATCCAGATAAAACTGTCTGTTTACTTAAAGGCTGTTTGTGGGATCTTGCTGAGCGCTGGTGTTTTGAGGTATCCTAACGTATGCAGGTATGTGTTCTGTATCAAATGCTTTCATTAATCCGCTTCAAAATACACAGTGAATTAACTTTGCAATGTATTCTGTGAAGCGCTTCGAGAGGTCTGAATGACGTGATAAGGCTCTAAGTCAAATATAATGGTGATTATTATTATTAGCCTACAGCAACAACAATGAAAAATTGCATATAGACAGAGCCCTTCAAGTTGTCTCAGAGGACTTTACAGACTTTACAGAGACAGCTTAGATGATGAGTAAGGGAAAAGGGGGGAGATGGGCTATAAGCACTTTCAAAGAGGTAGAGGTAGGACTTAAATTCAGAAAGAGAGGGCAAGACAGAGTGGCAAAGGGGAACGAGTTGTAGGGTGTTATAATAATGATCCTTGAATTTGATATAACACTTTTCACGTCTTCTAGACGGCTCAAAACGCTTCACAGAATATTACTCTAAAGTGAATTGACGATATATTTGTGGGCGAAATGCGGTATAGTTTCGCCCTGACCTGCCGGGATTCGAACACAGGTCTCACGCTTTTAAGTCGAGTACTCTAACCACTGAGCTACAGGACTCCAATATACAGTATAATAATGCTTGTATTATCGCAGTGTTGAGATGCCTCAAAGCGCTTCACAGCAAAATATACTGTATATTTTGTGGGCAAAACATGCCAATTGCACACAGCAGTGTCCCTCAAACAGTTTCTGAAGTGAGTGACCAAATTCTTCTTATTTTTTTGAAGGGCTTGGCTACCCCACGAACGTGATCTGGCAATCGACTAACAACCGGGTTCCAACTTACTGCTAGAGGTGAACAGAGGTGCCTAACAGTGTAAGGGAACTTCCCTAAGGTTTACGCGC
Source organism: Hydrolagus colliei (assembly GCA_035084275.1). Classification (NCBI taxonomy): domain Eukaryota; kingdom Metazoa; phylum Chordata; class Chondrichthyes; order Chimaeriformes; family Chimaeridae; genus Hydrolagus; species Hydrolagus colliei. Next base: position 149,156,629 of record CM068742.1, read on the forward strand.
TGCCCGTAAATGGCTTGCGAGGCGAGGCAAGTGTGCTCACTGCTGCACTGTAGGACCTCACAAGATGAGAGAGATAAGGAGGTGCCAGGGAGTAGACCTAATTTATGGCTGCACTGGGGTGTGACATTTAACTCAAACGGTAACTGGACATTTGAGACGTGTCCGGGGCTGATGCACAGCGGCACTAGGTAACAATAGCTCTGTGTTGTATGGCTGCTGTTGAATGGATGTTGCTTTAAGAGGTTTGCACATCAGATTACAGGATGTTTAATATTTTGCACAGATTTCAGAGGAAGCCGCATTTCTTTATGTTATTCAAGCAAGGTAATGTTTGGTTTGACCGACAACAACAACAACAACATCAAAAACTTGCCTTTATACAAACGAGCTTCACGTAGGATATCACAGAACAGATCGATGTCGAGGTCCTCTCACTCGTCTACAAATCCCTTCATGCCCTGGCACCTCCCTGCTTTCTGACCTGCTTTCTCCCCACTCCACTGCCCACTGCGTCCGCTCGGCTGGCTCCGGCTTCCTGTTGTCCCTCATACAATAATAACCCATCCGTCCCCAAAAAACACAATAATAAAAATTGCTCATTTTAATCCACGACTGTTTGTGGGACACTGCTGTGCGCAATTGGCTGCCATGTTTCGCCCACAAATATATAGTCAATTCACTTTACAGTATATACGGTGAAGTGCTTTGAGATGTCCCTAAGATGTGAAAAGCGCTATATCAAATGCAAGGATTATTATATTATCTTATCTTATATTATATTATATTATACCCTTCGCTTCACTGTTGGCGGCTGTGCTTTCAGCTACTCTGCTGCAAAGTTTTGAAAGTCTTTCCCTCAATCCCTTCACCTTGCCCAATTCTTCCCCTCTTTCAGATCTCAATTAAAGACATTCCTCTTCCACCGTGCTTATCTCTATCCCCCCAGCTCTGTACCTGTTTCCACCATGTTAGCGCTCCGAGACAGTCATAACTTTTCACAGCAAAATTCTGTAAAATCCTATGAATGGTATGACTCATAGTTGTGTTGAGGTGTTAGGCAAATGCAAGGATTATTATTTTTAAATGCAAGGTCATGTTCTGGTCAGCTAGTGTGTGAAAATATAGCTCTTCCAGTGACAATCTGTGCTCATTAACCCAGTGACCTTGGTTCAGGTATCACCTTTGCTTAGTTGTTCTTATACCACTCTCGAGTCTGGCTGAGAATAATAATAATAATAATAATAATAATAATCATCCTTGCATTTCATATAGCGCTTTTCACATCTTATCCACGTCTCAAAGCGCTTCACAGAAAATACTGTAACGTGAATTGACTGTATATTTGTTGGCGAAATGCGACAGCCAATAGCGCACAGCAGTGTCCCACAAACAGTCGTGGATTGAAATGACCAATTTTATTGTTGTGTGTTTTTTGGACAGATTATTATTAGGCGTGTAGATAAAGGAAACTTGCCCATGGTTTCGCCCTGATCTGCCTGGATTCGACCACAGGTCTCACGCTTGTAAGGGGGATGCTCTAATCACTGAGCTACAGGAGCTCCACTTGGATGTGGGATTATTATTACTAATGATCTGCCATGTCATGATTTGAGCTCCCAGTCTATTCTGCCCCACTCCAGAACTACATTTTGGAATCTCCAAACCTTCTCCCCCTCCCTCGTCTCCCTCAAGGTCCATCTCGAGACCTACCTCTTTGACCATGACTTTGATCGTCTTCCTTCCCTCCCACTCCCAACCCCATGTCCCTTGTCCATTACCCCCAGCTCGCTTTGGGATGTCCTCCCAACATGAAAGGTACTACAGTATATCAATTTAAATCTGTTGTTAATAATAACAATCCTTGCATTGGATAGAGTGCCTTATCAGGTTATTGCGTCATAGGCTTATATTGTAAAGCGTATAGTATGTATCTGTGGACGAAAGAAGGCAGGCAATTATTGTTGCTGTTGGGCAAACTGGAATCCATATTTGCTTAAAATCATGCATGATAGCAATTTCCCCCAACGCAATAGGAGCTATATTCAGTGCAAGTATTGTTACTGTATTAGTTTGTGATGTGAAGCTGGAGGTTCCATATTTAGCATTATTTGTTTCAGCTTGTGAATTCCAGTTAAATTCCATTCATGAATTCAGTTTTAAGTAGAGATCAATTCATTGGGACAGTAAATGTGATCCAGAATCTGTAAAGCATGGATGGGATGGTGTGGGTGGGTGGGGGGGGGGAGGGGGTGGGAAGATAGGGTTGAAGGAACTTGTTTAAGTTTGCAATGGCTATGGTTGCCGGTAGGACAGTTTTAGGCTTGGTATATGATATACACACACAGATGATCGCTTGCTGTGTGAAGGAAGGACCCTGTAATTGATGATATAGTGAGGCCGGAAATAGAGGTCAGCTTTGCTGCAAATTATGGTTGAGAGGGAGAAAGTCAAGCACCAGCTTAAGAAAGCAGAACATCAATGATAACAAACGTCTTGATATCATACTCTATCATGTCGTTAAAGCACCTTAAAGCTCCTCACAGGATTTAATATAAAGTATCTCACTGGGACCTCAGTTTCATGTCTCATTTGAAGGATGGCACCATTGACAATACAACACAGCCCCAGCACTACAATGGAGTGTCCGTTTAGACTATGTGGGTTCAAAGTCCTGACGTGGGGCTTGAACCTACAATATTCTGACTCAGAGTTGACAGTGCTACCAACTGGGCCAGACTGACAACTATATTGGTATGTGAGCAGACAGAGGACAAACGCAGAGAATAGTCATGAAAGTCCACTGGAGAGAATAAAGTTCACAAGCACTAGTTTTCTGTTACTTTTGACTTTCCCCCTCAACCTGCCCACTCACCTCCCCTTCCGTTGACAGACATATTGATAGGGTAAAATGTATAGCATTCCCTTAAGGTGCTCCTGCCTTAATTAACACAAGGAACGCTTTAAGGAATGCCCACACATTTTCCACAATAGTTCATAGATCAAGTGTCAATGATGTGCAATTGCAACAATCCATGAATCTCACCAGAAAACTGCAAGAAATCGGGGAGGTCATTCGTAAGACAACAACAACTTGCATTCCTATTCTTCGCATCACATGGAACAGTGCAGCTGAGGGTGGATGGGTGGGTGGGAGTGGGAGGTTGGGGTGGGGAGGGATGGACGAAGGTGTTGAGAGGGAGGAGATGACCTTGAGCACAGTTGAAAAGGAAGGTCTTCAGCCGTGATCCGAAAGGAAAGAGGGGGCAAAGCGGAGGGAGAGAGTGTCAAAAGCAAGCTTACAGAAAATATTTATGAAGTGTCTTTTGGGTCAGCGCCTTGGGACGTCCTCCCGATTTGAAAGGCATTCTATAAATGTTGTTGTTGTTGTAGGAACCAGCTTCTGAATAAGGATTTGGTTCAGTTGGTCAGAATGGAGTCAGAAAATTGTGGGTTCAAGCCCTAGGTCGGGACCTGGAACCTATATGTTCTATGCTGACACTCCAATGTGGTGGCGGAGGTATGTCTCAGTTGGATAGTAATGAGTACCTTGGGCAATTAGAGCATTGGGACGTCCTCCCGACATGAAAGGCACTCTATGAATGTAATTTTGTTGTTATTGTAGTGATCCCAAGGCACTGATTGAAAAGAAGTGGAAGACATTCCTGATGACCTTGGACACCGATCCCCAGATAAAAATTATTATTCACTCACCTACTGCGTGTGGGATATTGCCGTTCACAAATCGTCTCCCCTTTCGCCCACAAATGCAAGCAGTCACACCTCTTTCCAGCAAATCACTCAAAGTGCTTTGAGACGTCACGACGAAGAGAAAAAGTAAGGATTATTATCATAAAGCTCGGATGAGCCGAGCAAACAAAACTAGTTTGGATTTTAATTCATGACTTTGCAAGGCCCCACAATTCAAACCACGCCAGCAATTCCAGGAGGAAATCCAATCAAGTGTTATGAACCGTCACCTGAACTGTGAGATAAAGTTACCGCCTTCAAATCACTCCTGGGCATTTCGGTTCTTTAAAAACAAAGCACGGGAAGTGCTTTGTGTTCAAAGTGCACCCCCTAGCTATCACAGCAAAAAACACAGTTAGATAGTCATTCTGTGCCCGTCACTAACAATAATAATAATAATAATCCTTGTAATATAGCTCTTTATCACATTGTTGAGATGTCCCAAAGCGCTTCACAGGATTGACTGTCTAAAGTGGATTGACTGTGTATTCTGTTCACTCCCCAAACTATTGAAACTAACCGATATGGACACATTTTAACACTTGTCATTCAAACACTCTGTAATTTAGGAAACGTCGATAATTAAGAAACATATTAAGAGAAATTCTACTTGGGGTCTGGATTGATTCTGTTTGTGTAGCATTTGGATGCATCCGGAATTCATAATCAGCCTTAAGTTTGAAATCAGTTCTGACAGTTTCTTGAATGAAACGGAGAGAAAGCAAGCTTCCGAATTTGTCCTGTAGTTCAGTGGTTAGAGAATTTGTCTTGCAAGTGAGAGACCTGGGTTTGATTCCAGGCAGGGTGAAATCTTGGGCAAGTTTCCTTACTCCACATGCCTGATAATAACCACTCAAAAAAAATAATTAATCCACGACTGTTTGTGGGACACTGCTGTGCACAATTGGCTGCCGCATTTCACCCACAAATATACAGTCAATTCACTTTACAGTATATTCTGTGAAGCATTTTGAGATGTTTAGAAGACGTGAAATGTGCCATATCAAATGCAAGGATTATTATACAGTATGTCAAACGTTGGATGCTCTGAGATGTACATAAATTGAGTGTCTCAGGTGGGATTTTCCCCACCAGGTAAATTTTTGTCCCTTGATGTTTCTAAGAAATCAGGAGCCAGTCATAAGCCATTCACTAGTTATTCAATCCAATTATTTGTTAAGTGGGTACCTATCCAATGGGAGATTAAACTCTGTGACTACTGCATTCATCACATACCGATTCAATGAAAAAGCATTTCTACAGCAATAGAAGAGAACAAGAGACAGAAGGTAGAAATGCATTAGTCTCCACTTAGGAAAGGCAACTCAAGTGCCAACTCACAGGTTCCCAGTGCAAGCATTAAATCACAAATAATATAAGAATAATAATCCTTACATTCGACATACGGCTTTTCACGTCTTCTAGACGTTTGAAAGCACTTCACAGAATATACTGTGAAGTTAATTGATTGTAAATCTGTGGGCAAAATGCAGCAGCCAATTGTGCACAGCAGCGTCCCACAAACAGTTGTAGATTGAAATGACCAATTTATTATTGTTTTTCTTCTTGAGGGATTATTGTCAGGCATGTGGAGTAAGCAAACTTGTCCAGGGTTTTGCCCTGCCGGGAATCGAATCCAGGTCCCTCGCTTGCGAGGCGAGTGCTTTAACCACTGAGCTACAGGACTCCATGAAATAGTATCTGGTGCACTCTCAATGCAATGTTTTAATCCTGGTTCAAATCCTTCTCGTTGGTGTTGAAAGTTGGATGATGTGTCCTGCATTTCCCGACTGGAACTGAGCCATCCCAGAGACTTGTTGAACAAGCTTTTAAATAAGTGCCATTTAAAAAAGAAATTGGCAATGGATTTGCAGAGGAACAATTTCAAACAACTTGCCTCGATACAGCATTTTTCAAGTGGGTGGAATCCCGGAGCATTTCAAATTGGTGTGGCTTGATGCCAAGTTGGAAAGGGAGAGGAGGTGACTTAAGGCACGATTGAAGAGGAAAGAAAGTTGACCATTTCAAACAGTATATAGAAAGAACAGAAGAGTTGAGATTAGGGTATCTAGCTCCAATACATGAACAAGCACCAGCCCAAGATTAATGGGCTTCCCCAAACAATTCTGCGCAGGAATTTATACAATTTTATCATTCCAATAAATGTAGATGAGTTGGGCGGGGGTGGGGGTGGGATGCACGGGGGAATTCAATGTAAAAAGATATCTCTATAGAAGTGAAGTATTGAAAATAATCAGGTACATTAAATGGAATGTACCTGTCTTTATTAACTGGAAATATATAAGAATCATTATCATTATCACTGCGTTTGATACGGTACCCTGGCACGTAGTTGTGAAGTTTTGCCCATGAAATATAGTCAATTCATTTAACAGTATACTCCGTGAAGCACTTGCAAGGTGCAAGGTTTTGGTGTTATTGCTGCAAAGAACTTTACAGGATATACTAAAAGATGGTGTGACTGTGTGTTATCTTTGCGGATATGCAACTCAGAATACAGAGCAGATTTACTCATTCCTGAGCTTTGAAAGATAATAAAATAATAATAATAATCCTTGCATTTGATATTGCACTTTATTAGGTTGCTGAGACATCTCAACACGCTTCACAGAATAAAGTTGATTTACTGTATAATTTGTGGGTGAGCCAATTGTGCATAGTAGTGTTCCACAGTCATGGATTGAGTGACCAAATTTGTTTTTTTGAGGGATTATTACCCCTGGAATGCGATCCAACATTCGATTAACAACCGGGTTACTGCTTGTTAAACAGAGGCATGTGGAGTAAGGAAACTTGCCTAAGCCCGGGACTCGAACCTGTGTCTTTTTATTTGTGAGTCGAGTGCTCCAACCAATAAGTTGCAGGATTCCACAACATAATAAAAATTGCATCTGATACGTTGACCTGTCACGTTGTCAAGATGTCTCAAGGAGCTCCACAGGCTATACTGGAAAGTGGTGTGAATGTGTGCAACTCACTCTACAGAGCAGGTTTTGTGAGCTTTGAAAGGTACAATCAGATGGAACAACATTTCACTTTCGTCATTGTTTTCTGCCCAAAACTTGTTCTCGAGAGGTGCTGACAGAGTAAGACTCCCACCTGCTGGTTGAAATGAAGCTAAGCACACGCACAGAGATGATTTAAAAAAAGCTCCTTGCATGTGGTACAGTGCCTTTCACGTCAGGAGGATGTCTCTGAGTGTTTCACATGATGCGCTATAATACGTAGTGACTGTGTATTCTTGTTTGTGAATGTGGCAGCCAATTTGCGCATCGCAATGAAACAGCTGTGGTCTTAGCTTGACAAGCAGCGGGAAATCATGTCCGACAGTGACATCAATGGCAAGCTATGGGATTTTAGCTGGTTAGACTCCAGCAGTTATCCCAAAGCACACTCTGGGGTCCCCTTGCCGACCTGCCTTAACACTTTCCCGCTTCAGGTAAGCAGGATGTGTCCCTCCAGGGAGAGAAAGCACATCCCATTCCAACAATTTATCTCTGGGATTGATTTCTACGTGTAATTGGGATACATGGAATTCTCAGTTTGGTTTGGAGACACTAAGGGCTGTAATGAGTTTTTGCATGTGTCAGTCACCCAGTTGACCCAAGAAACAGACAATGAAGTGAATGACCAATTTTGTTTGGGGGAGTAGTTGATGTCTCATCCGAAGGAAGGCATCTCTGGCAACACAGCCCTCCTCCAGCATTGCATTGGGAGTATCTATAATAAGACAACAGTCCAGAAACTGGTGGGTGGGGGGTCTATCTTACTCATCGCTAATGATTGAAATATTTTGGCTAAGACTTTGTACTGAATGGGATGTATAATGGAGGTGGACCCAGCTGATAACAGACAAGAATTACAAGTCATTAATTCCCTGGCGTGGGGAGAAAGAGTCAATCAACCATTATTACTCCAAACTGAATAATATATTGTACTACTTCATTGTGCTGGAGAGAAAGAGCAGGCTTTAAAATGCAATAAGTCACCCTTGTTTCCACTGCGCCTTCCCCCGCGGCCTTGCAACGCACAATAGTGAGAGGCTTAAGAGACAAAAAAAATGATCAACGATGTGCTCAGAGGGAATAAAGAATGGCCACCAGGGAACGGGAGGCAGTAACTCTGCTCTCCCGGTGGCATTCATGAACTGTCCTGGCTTCATTCTTGTGGACCGAGGACAAATATTGGACTTGGTCGATTTACTTGTTGCTACAGCTCACCGTCCACTGTCTGCATTTTTGGCATTTCATTTGTTGTGTTTGAAGATGCCCGCCGGTGAAATAAAGATACAAATAGCTCAAACTCAGGCCTGTTTCACATTGCCTGTACACCTCTCCCCTCCCACACACACACACACAATCACATACACACACCCCACATGTATACACACACTTCACCTCCCCTCACCACCACATATGCACACAATCGCTCCACACATGTACTCATACCCACACACAAACTCACTTACAGACGCCCAACATACCCATCACACACGCACACACACACTCAACTCCCACACACGCACTCACACCAACATGCATAACCTAGACATACCACACATATACACACACGTGCACAGACATGCATACCCTACATACACACTCACCCAAACACACCTCACCAACACACACAACTCACAAATATCATTCCCCACCATTTCCCCCTCACACACTCATTTCTAGAATCTCTGCCTTGCTTTCCAAACACTATAGTAATAATCTTTGCATTTGAAATAGCGCTTTTCATGTCTTCTAGACGTTAGACGTCTCAAAGTGCTTCACAGAATATACTGTAAAGAGAATTGACTATATATTTGTGGGCGAAATGAGGCAGCCAATTGCGCACATCAGTATCCCACAAACAGCTGTGGATTAAAATGACCAAATTATTATTATTTTATTTTTTGAGGGATTATTATCAGGAGTGTGGAGTAAGGAAACTTGCCCAAGGTTTAACCCTGCCTTGAATCAAACCCAGGTCTCTCGTTTGTAAGGCGAGTGCTCCAACAACCGAGCTACAGGACTCCACGACATCACTTTGGGAGGAAAGCTTGTCTCATTCGGCTTTGCACAGCTGGCTGCACACCCGATCCGTTGGTGGGGTGGGGGAAGATAATGATAAGCTTTGCATTTGCCCCGAAGCACAGCCAAAAGGGTTAAGTCGTGAAGTGTGTTTTAAAAGTAAGGGATGGAGGGAGAGAGGTGGAGGGAATCCTAAAGAGTGAGGGCAGAATGACTGAAAGCTCGTCTGCTGATGGTGGAGCGGAATGAATCTTGGGTGGGAGACGTGAAGTAGGTTTGTTTTTCAAATCCCTGCTAAAAACTCCCGCTTTATGACAACACTTTAAGTGAACCTCTCTCACTCCCACCCCCAGCCCATTCCAACATCACCTTGCTCTGCATTTCCCAGTCTCTGTAGGGACTCTGAGACCTTATGTAAAAGGTAGCATGTGAAGTGCAAGGGGTTGAGTCACAATAACCCCCAAAAGAGTAAAGATTGTGCTGAAGCCACTGAGACAAACTCTCTCAAGTCACAGAGAGAGCTTCCCTTGATTTGTTTGTGTGTGTCATCAGTGAGACCTGTGTTCAAATCCAGGCAGGTCAGGGCGAAACCTTGGGCAAGTTTCCTTACTCCACACGCCTAATAATAATCCCTCCATAAAAACACAATAAGTGTTCATTTCAATCCTCGACTGTTTGTGGGACACTGCTGTGCGCAATTGGCTGCTGCGTTTCACCCACAAATATACAGTCAATTCACTTTATAGCATTTTCTGTGGAGCACTTTGAGCCATCTGGAAGACGTGAAAAGAGCAAGATCAAATGCAAGTATTATTATATTATCTGTGTGTGATAATAATCTATTATATATTATATTATTATATTATTATCTGCGTGTGTTTTGGTTGGGGGTAGAAGTGACCAACTAAGATGTAGGCTGGTGGGTGAATGGATGGTGGGTAATTCTCCCATTGGAATTTGGACTTGCTCTCTCTGACCAAACAACCCTTTGCTCTGTAAATATAACCAGAGGGTAAACGCCAAATGATTAATGCTACAACAGCACTAATCCACACGGACCAGATCTGCTGCGGATCTCTAGGTATCACCAACATCAACAACAACTTGCATTTATATAAAACCTTGTTACTCGGGTAGCGTCTCAGAGCACTTAACAGTATCGGAGCCTGATTCCGAGGTGCGGGGAGTGGCTGTAAGTATGGTCGAAGAGGAAGGTTTTCAGGCAGGCAGGACTTGAAATGAGGGAGGGGGCAAGGTGGAGGGATTGAGGGAGAGTGTTCCAGACTTTTGGGGCGTAGTGGCTGAACGTGCGACCTCCGATGGCAGGGCAGAGAGTGAGAACGACGAGCCAGTCGGGGATTGAGGAAGTCGGAGAGGTAGAGGTGTGGGAGAGAAGAACAGAATGGGAGTAGCGGATAGAGGGGGGCGAGGAGGAGCATTTCCAGTGGGGCAGCCAAAACGCGTATGCAGAAACAGGGAACGAGTGATCAGCCGGACAGCATCAGTCCACAGGCTACAGAAGAGTGAGGGGTGGAGGGGGGAGAGGTGGGATGGCTTAGGTGCCAGAGTCCAGCAGGAGAGGGAGGACAAGGTAGCAGAAGGATCATGGAGAATACTTACCCTACCTTGGCAAATTTGAAACTGGCACCTCAACAATTGCGTATCCCCTTCCCCCCAAATCAATACCCGAGCCCTCCCTCCATCTCTGATCCCAACTCGCAGCTCAGGTGCCAACTCCCACACTGACCAGCATCTTGGGATATCTTCCCGACGTTATACCATAAGGGTGATATACCATTGCAATTTGTTGTATTCATACAGGGGGCAGGGAATCCTCCAACAAAGCTCCTGTTAACCCTACATGCCAAAGCCTTACTGGTGAGTTAGTATTCACTGGAAAGCTTGCCAGGCATTTATGTCAATGGCAAGCTATACAGTGTTAGCTAGTCAGACTCTAGCAGTAGGCTACTCCCAACGCACATTCTGGGGTCCCCAAGCTTTGGCTCTTGCCATCCAGCACACAATACTTTCCGGAATCAGGTTTGCGGAATGCGTCCCTTCAGGGAGATAGTGCGCAATCAATCTCTGGGATTTCCATGTGTTGGTGCGATGCATCGAATGCTCAGTTTGACTGACTTCAATCCTATGGCTAAGACTCTAAGCTTCTGATTTCCATCCTGGGATTACCCCCTGCTGAAAGGTATTCACATGTAATAATCCTTGCATTTTGATAATAGTGCTTTTCATGTCTTCTAGACGTTTTAAAGTGTTTCAAAGAATCTACTGTAAAGTGAATTGACTGTATATTTGTGGGCAAAATGCGGCAGCCAATTGCGCACAGCAGTGTCGTATATACAGTCGTGGATTGAAATGACCAATTTTATTATTGTTTTTTTTTTGGAGCGATTATTATTAGGCATGTGGAGTAAGGAAACTTGCACAAGGTTTCGCCCTGACCTGCCTGGATATACATATCACATGAGAAGCTTGAATCAGTAGCATGGATAGGCTCTCAATTTGGTTAGTGACCTTGCTGCCACGGCTCACTTACATTTGTTATTCAAAAAGTTGCTTAAAAATTCCAAATACAGTAAAAGCCAGTTTATCCGGCACCCTTGGGACCTGGCCAATGCCAGTTAAAAGCGCGTGCCAGATATTCGGCCGAAAACACACAAAAAAAATCCCCCCCAAAAATGCATTTTTCCGGATAAATTCCGGTTAATCAAATGTGGACTTTTTTTTTGAGGTGCCGGTTATATAGAAGTTACGGATGCCAGATAAACGGGCTTTTACTGTACTGCGGATACTGGAAATCTGAAAGGCAACTAGATGGATATCTATCTACCATAGGAACATGGGAGAAAAAAGGCAGGTCAATGGGACCTTTGATGGACCCATTGGCAACTCCTAATCCCCACTTCCCTCTCCCCCTCCACCCCGTCCTCAGCTCAGATCTGAAGCATTGAATGTCCAGCGCCTTGAGACATCCTCCTGATGTGAAAGGCGCTATACAAGTGTAATTTTGTTGTTGAAACGATCACTCTTTCAAAGAGCCAGCGGACATGATGGCCCGAATGGCCTTCTTATCCACATTTCACCAGTTCTGAACAGGCTCCACATCACCAAACGGATCAACTTCAAGATCCTCACATTCGTGTTTAAATCCACCCACTCCCTGACACCCTCCAACCTCTTCACTCCCCAAACCACCAACCGGCACCTTCGCTCGACTGGCCTCCTGCTTGTCCCTCCACCCCATAATTGGAGGTCGTGCATTCAGCCACTATGCCCCAAATCTATGGAACACTCTCCCTCATTCCCTCCAACTTGCTTCCATCATCCCATCTTTCACGTCCTGCCTGAAAAACCTTCCTCTTCAACCGTGCTTATGTCCATCTCCCCTCCTCCACTCAGTCAGTCTCCAGCACTGTTAAGTGCTCTGACACGTTACCTGCGTGAAGGGCGCTATCTAAGTGTAAGTTGTTGTTCTTCTGTGCTGTAAATATACTTAACCCTCTCCACATACCTTCAGTGGAATACTTTTCTATAATGCTCTCAGCATAGAACCTAATTCAAGGTCCTAGTACAGACTCAATTACAAGACACTCTTTCAAATTCAAGAACTGTGCACTGTTTAAATATATTTAATTTAATTTTTCAGGACATCAGATACATTTTAAGACAAGTTGCTTTAGGGTATAATTATCCATTGATTCACGTGTAAGGCTGTTGGTGGCACTTTTCAGACCAGTAACCAGACATTCAGCTTTGATATTGCTCAATACACAAGGTTTGTTTATGGAGCGGACGTCTCAAAGCTTCAATCGAAACACAATGGGACATAACACACCTTTGCAGAAAACTGCTGACGAGAGTCAGAAGGCAAGCATCACACACCTAGCGTTAAAATACAACTTGGAAGAAAGAGTCATGTAAAATGTTATGGCAATTTCTGTCTTTTAAGAAAAACAATGAATGGATTCCGTTTGTACGTTCATTGCGACGTTGTAAAATAACAATCATTTTTATTTGAAAGCAAAATCATTTTTGCTTTCAAATAAAAATCACAAGTTTTTCTTTACTTAAGAGGGCAATCAATGACTGGAACAAGTTGGCAGGCAAGGTGGTTGAGGCCAGGTCACTGTGACTCATTTAACAGCAGCTTCATGCTATGATCACAGAATCACACAGTAAAGAAGGAGGCCATTCAATCCATTGCGTCTGTGCTAACTCTTTGAAAAGAGCTGTCCAAATCAATCTCCTGCTCTTTCCCCATAACCCTGCAAACTTCTCCTCCCCAATGATTGATGATTGGGTGGTACGGAAGTAGGATGGGGATGTGTTTTGGAAGGATGAGATTGGATGGGCCCCAGGGACTTCTTCAATGTTAACTGTTCTTGTGAAAACTGCTGGATAGTGTTTAGTAGAATAGTGTGGAAAGAGATTACTCTCTGAAGCATTTTTGTTTACAAAAATCAGTTTCCTTACCTCATTAGAATCTAAATAAGACAAATAAAAACAAAGTGATTAGATGCTAAATACAAGCGCCCAATATGCACTTAAAATAAAATCTCCTCTCCACTAGCTTCCGTAGCTCAGGATCAGCCAGGATTATTTGTGTCTTTGGGAGAGCAGATGAGAAGGAAGATCATGCAACTTTATTTGACTGTGATTACAGAGAATGGGCACTGGGCAGAAGGAGCAAGATTGGATGGAGATGTCAATATTTTTTTGGGTCAGCCCGTTCTGACACCAGCGAAAACCCTTTACCAAAGCTTAACAGCATTCAAACCAGACAGAATTCCATCCATGTCAGCCACTTTAATTTCTACAACAAAGCAACATAGACCACATTGCCTTGTTAGAATATGCACAAGCATTGCACACAACAGCAACAGAAGTAAAATTTATATCTTGATCGTAATAAAATAGAATTTGGGAAACATGTAGTAAATTTATTCATTTGACAGCTGAATCTTTGAAACAATCTGATTTCTGACATGATCTAGATTATAGCGACTTTACTGCTGGTCTCAAAGTAACCCTGAATCACAGTTCACCTGAAAGGTTGGTTAGCAATGAAATGCGTTGGGTTATTAGAAGTTGACTACATGGTCAAGGATATCAGTGTAACCTTCAGATGTGGCCTTGCACCCCTTGGACTTAAAACATGACAATTCAGCTACAAGTCTATTAGGAAAGGAATCTTGATCACTACATCTGGGGGATAGTAAGACAGATGTACAGGGTGGGTGGAGGAGGGCGGCAGAGAGATCCTTCATCCCTCTGCTCCCGCTCCACCACCCACCCCCAAACATATCAAAGAGTTAGATGTCCTGCTCCTGAATGAAGTTGTTCACTGTATTCTAAATGTGATCTAACTTGTCTTTGTATAGCTCCATTTGCCACAGGACAGTGCCCCAGAGCATTTATTATATTCCTGATACATACTTAGATTGCCATTCTAATCTTTTGTGAACATATGTCATTCACCAAACATATAGTGCAATAAAATCCATGATGACTGTGTTCTGCTTTACATTAAATTTGTTTCCTTCCACAAGAATCTATGTACATCAAGAAGAGTACATTGATTTTACAATAATAATCCTTACATTTGATATAGCGATTTTAGGTTAGTGGAACATCCTGAAGCACATCACAGGAATTAATGTAAAATTGAGTGATTATGTATTTTTCATGCAAATTTAGGCATAACAAGGCCCCATAGACAACCATTAAGTGAGCAATCAATTTTTAGTATGGGGTGGGGGTGCATTTATTTGCTATAATTCTGTCCCCTTTTCAAATGGAGCATTTGTGAACTTTTACCGACCAGCCACAAGGCTCGTTGGGAAAGAACGTGAGGACAAAGCGAGGTGAGAAGAGTTGTACAGACAGCAAACTGGTCAAACTAAAACGTCCATTCCTGGTTGAAATTGTTCTCGGTCAGTTTCATTTCTCTCCAGTGTCAGCTCATTTTGGGGTTTTGTCCAATGGTCAGGGCATAGACAAACACAAACAACCATGTTAAGGTCGGAATAACCCTGCACTGACTGCCAGATCTTATCTTACAACCAAACAAAAACTTGCAACTAAGTCATTAATACAGCAGGGTTTCCACATAAAAATAATATTAAATTCTGTGAAGTGCTCTGAGACGTCTAGACCTCTTCGACCGTGCCTTTTGTTCCACCCCGAATTTTTCGATCTCCACTTCGTGTCTCACCCCTTCCCAAACACTCCCCTCCCAGCTCGGGTCACACGCATCCTGTGCAGCGCCTTGGGACGTCCTCCCGACGTGAAAGGCGCTCTATAAGTGTAATTTGTTGTTGTAGAAGCCATGAAAAGCGTTGTATCAAATGCAAGGATTAATTATTATTATAAGAATCCTTGCATTTGATATATTGCATTTTTCCCGTCTTCTAGAAATCTTCACAGAATATTTTGTAAAGTGAATTGATTGTACTTGTGAGCAAATTTATATAGTGCTTTCTGGTAGTCAATTGCAATCAGCAGTGTCCCACAAACAGTTGTGAATCGATTGATTTTTTGGAGGGATTATGCATTACAGTACTCTACTTTGGGCATCAGCTGTTTGAAAGACACCAAAAACACAGCGGTTTGAAAGTCACCAAAAACACAGCAGGGGTCAGAAATAACCCTAGTGATTTAAAGTTTCTCTTAAACAAAATGTTCTACATGACTTCAGCAAAAGTGTTACAAGATTAAGTTATGGCTTTGGTACTGTAGAACTCTTTTTTGGAAAGATCTGCTGAGTTTTACGACTACATTAAATCTTGTGAATGTCTACTTAATATTTTATTTGAAATATTAATACATTTTGGCTGATGCTTAACATTTTTTAACAAAGTTAGGTATCCAGAAGAGCATCAGATTTACTGGCCACTGAATCTTTAGTTTATATGCCATTTTGAAGAATGTACTGCTAAACACTACTCCTTGCGCAGCTTGCTATAAAACGGCAAGTTGTTGAATGAACCATTTGGAAAAATTGTGACCGATTCTTGGCAAAAATATTGATGTAGGTTTGAAAGCTGTTTCAGTAATTGCCACACATCACATGTCAACATCTCCTATTTCAGATTGTCTACAAAAAAAGTACTTGATGCACCGTATTCAGAAAAACAACTTGCTAAATTTGTTTTAAAATGTTAGTTCAACCTTCAAACTCAGTAGCTTTGGTTTGTTGGTAACTCCAGTTAGAACACAAGTCACGCGAAAATGTTGCGTTGCATCCGAAGGCAGTTTCTTGTAAAATTATATAAAGGTCAAGCCGTTCCTTGTAAATGTTACAGAATTTGGGAGTTCTGAAAGAGATGTCTGCGTTTCGAATCCAGGCAGGGCCAAACCTTGGGTAAATTTCCCTACGCCTAATAATAATCCCTTCAAAAACACACACAATAATAAATCATATCAATCCACTACTGTTTGTGACACTGCTGTGCGCAATTGGCTGCCGAGTTTCACTCACAAATGTACAGTCAATTCACTTTACAGCATATTCTGTGAAGTGCTTTGAGACGTTTAGAAGATATGAAAAGCACCATTTCAAATGCAAAGATTATTATTATTACATTGGGCTGCAGTTCTTGTGTCTAAACACAAATGACAAAAAAAGGGAGGGTGAAAGAGTTACAATAGCTTTATAATCAATGCATTCGACTTCAAGATTCACACATTTGTGTTCAAATTCACTCACTCACTGGCACCTCCTCACCTCTCTGAAAACCTCACTCCCCAAACTACCATCCAGAGCCTCCGCTCAACTGGCACTGACCCTCAGACCCTTTGCCCCACCATCAGAGGTCATGTTTTCAGCCACAACACCCCCAAACTCTGGAACACTTTACCTCAATTCCCCCCACCTCACCCCTTTTCAAGTCCCACCTTGAAAACCTGGGATACTAGGCTTTATAAATAGGGGTATAGAGTACAAAAGTCAGGAAGTGCTGACTAACCTCTATAGGACTTTGGTGAGGCCTCAGCTGGAATACTGTGTTCAATTCTGGTCACCACACTACAGAAAGGATGTGAAGGCATTGGAAAGGGTACAACGAAGATTTACTAGGATGGTGCCAGGATTGAGGGACTTCAGCTATGAGGAGAGGCTAGATAGGCTAGGGTTATTCTCTCTGGAGCAGAGAAGATTGAGGGGAGACCTAATAGAGGTTTATAAGATCATGAGGGGTTTCGACAGGGCAAATAGAGAAAAACTATTTCCACTCGTGGGTGAATCTGTGACTCGTGGTCACAGATTTAAAATAGTTTCAAGGCGCAGTAGAGGGGAGCTGAGGAGAAATTTTTTCACTCAGCGAGTTGTTCGAATCTGGAATGCATTGCCTGAAAAGGTGGTGGAGGCTGATTCGATAACAACTTTTAAAAGGGAATTAGATCTTTATTTAGGGAGAACGGGTCTATTAGGCTATGGGGAGCGGGCAGGGCAGTGGGATTGAATCGCTCTTTTCAAAGAGCCGGCACAGACTAGATGGGCCGAATGGCCTCCTTTTGTGCCGTAAAATTCTATGATTCTATGATTCTAACCTCTTCAACCAGACAATTATTAGTGCAATTATTGTTCTGTACAATTACCATGGAGATCTCAAGTGTAATGACTGTGTGTTTTTAGAGGCATATTTGAAGCCAATTACATCTTAAATACATCAACTGGCCTTCCTGGTTCAGTTATTAACTGAGAATCAAACAATTAGAAAGGGGTCAGAACATATAAGAACAAGGAGCAGGAGTAGGCCATTTGGCCCCTGGAGCCTGCCCCGCCAATCAATAAGATCATGGCTGATCTTCTAATCTAACTACCTACCTGCCTTATCCCCATATCCTTTAATCCCTCTAGTGTCATTGCAGTAATAAATTGGTTGAGGATTGATTTGGTGAGAAACATGATTTTGCTTGTTATTTCTCTCACCCATTTCCTTACTGGGGTTTGCGCGGGTCTACAGCAGGCAGTTTCCCTTTGATATCTCACTCACTGACCATCCTTGGTCATTCACTTCATGGCTATTCATGGAGTATCACTGTGCTGTGGTGAGACTACAAAAATACACAGTCACTATACTTTGCAGTAAAATTCTGAGAAGTGCTTTGAGACATTGAGCAGCTGAAATGGCAACATATTAAACGCAAAGATTATTCATTGTATTTTTATTCTGCACTTGCCTGCCCAGGCAGATGGCATCAGTCAGTTGTTCCAAGTCAGACCCTGACGCCCGCTTCATGGCCACATGCACACTAACAATGATCAGAGGCCTTGTTCGATCTCCCTCAAACCATGGGACATTACTACATGCAAATGGGCTGTTGCATCTGGTGACAAATACACACGTCACTACAATTGATGGCAGATCTTGCAAAGCGTTTTGAAACTCCCTTCTTCTACCATGAAAGGCGTTATGTCTATTGCCAAAATTATTACTATATTCACCCTAGCCCCCGGGTCAATTGTAGGAGTCTTAGGCAGCTTAGCACTACTAAGTCAGTCAAGAGTCAGTTAAACTCACAGCTTAATGGTCTATATGGCTCAGTGCTGCAATTGGCAGTGTTTTTCCCTAATAACAGCATGGGGTGCAAGGGAGGGAGAAGGAGAAAGAATGGAAACGCATCTTCATTTAAGTGCATTTGGAATATTTAACCCAGCAAATGGGAAAAAGTAATGTATTTGCATGGCTTTGGATTTACTTGTCCAAACAGTTCATTATTAAAGTTTCAATTGGTTCTAATCCTGGCAATTAATAGATGCAGATCAAAGCACTTCGCAGACCTCACTGTGACGTGTAGTGACTGTGCATTAGTAGGCAAACATGATAATAATGCCCCACAAACTGCCATGAAGTGAACAACCATTTTTATCTGAGAAATTGATGGCCAGCACACTGGAAGCAACTCCCTTCTTTTTTTTCCAGTACTCACAGGATCATTAACATCCACCTGAACAGGCAGACGGAACTTCGGATTAACATCTCATCTGAAGGACGGCATCTCTGACAATACAGTACACCCACAGCATTGCACTATTAACCTAGGTTCAACGCAATGGGGAAGATCCTCAGTAATCAGGTTAGATGGTAACAGAATATAATGACAAAATAAAGGAACAGAAAATGCATAGATTCCTGAACAGCTTAAAACTAAAACAACTCTGGTTTGAAGTCCGTGGCTTTATAATTTCAATGCCTTGGGACCAAACCACAAATTGCAATCCTTGGGTCAAAGATCTATCGTGCATTTCCTAACGTATCTTTTCCCTTCACACCAGCTCACGCTCAGTTCAAAAGTGGTTTCAGGAGCTGCATTTTGGTTCTGAATTCTAGCGGAACAGAAAACAGAAAGAGCTTCCCACACCCGAGCACCAAAAACAAAACAAAACAAAAAACTTCCAACCCCCTCCCCACTCCCCACTCTTTGCCCACAACCTCCAACATCAGGTAAAATGTCAAATACCAAACAATAAAAGTTATCAGTGACAAAGAGGATCTCCCCGCTCGGCATCAAACAATCCCCGTGCCTGTGAGGTATGTGCCAGCCTCCAACATCAGTGCCTTTGTGTAGACCATCATGGTGTAGTAGAGGGTGACGTAATCATGGGTGCTGAAGATTGTGTCGGAGAGTGCAAACCCCAACATGGATGGAATGAACCCACGCCCATACTCCACCATCCAGGTCCCTGAGCTCCAGCGAATGGAAGTGGCTTCACCGGCGGAAAGGACAACAGTGTCGCCTGTGAAAATCAATCACACAGCAGTGTCACAGGAACACAAAAACAGCAGTAGCCCATTCAGCCATTCGAGCCTCTTCTGCAATTGAATTAGATAATTGCTGAAGCTCTTTGAGACAACAACCACAATAAAATTATACTTGTATAGCGCCATTCACATCAGGACGACGTCCCAAAGTGCTGGGCAGTCACTGTTTCAGACCCAAGCTGGGGATGGGGTAGGGAGGGAAGAGGGGGATTAGGAGTTGCCTATGGGTCCATCGAAGTGGAGAGTTTTGAGGCAAGACTTGAAAGAGGCCAGGGAGGGGGCAAGGCGGAGGGATTGCTGGATGGAGTTCCAGTGGTTGTGGGCAGAGTGGCTAAAGGCTCGCCCACCAATGGTGGGACGCGTGAGTCGGGGGACATGGAGCAGGTCAGAGCCTGCTGAGTGAAAGGGGCGGGCAGTTTGGTAAAGCGGTTAGGAGGTCACGGATGTAGGGTGGGGCGAGGTTGTGGAGGGCTTTAAATGTGAGGACCAGGATCTTGAATTGGATGCTCTGGATGACGGGGAACCAATGGAGTTAGTTGAGGATGGGGAGATGGGGTCAGAGTTTGGAATGGTTGAGGACAAGGGCCGCAGAGTTCTGGATTATCTGCAACCTGTGGAGGGAGGAATTGGGAAGCCAGACGAGGGGGAATCTGCATAGTTGAGCCGGGATGTAATGAAGGCCTGGATGAGGGTTTTGGTGGCTTTGTAGGTGAGGTAGTACCAGAGTCAGGCAATGTTGTGGAGATGGGGAAAGGTAGAGGGAGTCATTGCTTGGATGTGGGGGAAGACAGCTGAGGGTCGCACAACACACCTAGGTTCCTGACTGGCTTGGTGAGGTCAAGTGAGCAACCATGGAGGTTGATGCTGCCAGTGCCTGATGCATGAAGGCACTGGCACAAGCCAATCAGTTTGTCTTGTTGACATTCAACTGTAGAAAATTAGCTCTCATCTAGGACTTGATGTCAGACACAGTCTATCAAGACAATGGTAGTCCTGGAGTCGAGCAAACAATGTCACCAAATGGGAGCATGTAGATGTTGAAAAGGGGCCAAGGACAGAGCCTTGGGGGACGCCACAGGTGACAGTGCGGGGGCTGGAAGAGAAACCGTTGATGGCGACAAACTGTGGATGAAGGGAGAGGTAGGAGTCGAACCAGGCAAGTGCAGGTCCGAGGAGAGGGAGGAGGGAGGAGAGGCGGCGTAGGAGGATGGAATGTTTGAGTGTCGAAAGTAGCGTCTAGAAGACATGAAAAGCACTATATCAAATGCAAGGATTATTATTATTATCATCTATAACTTAATTAATCCTTTCCATTCCAATTTCCCACTTTCTCCCCATAACCCTCAATACCCTGATGTACCAAAAATGTCCCATAAACAGTCGTCGATCTGTTTACCTAGCAGTAGGTATTTTGTTGTTGTTGAAAGTATGAACCTGGTTGTTAGTCGAATGGCAAATCACTTTTCCCAGGGTAATAATAATAATCCTTGCATTTGATATAGTGCTTTTCATGTCTTCTAGATGTCTGAAAGCACTTCACAGAACATACTGTAAAGTGAATTGACTGTATATTTGTGGGTGAAACGCTGCAGCCAATTGCGCACAATATCCCACTCAGTCGTGGTTTGAAATGACCAATTTTATTATTGTGTTTGGGGGGGGGGTGGGGGGGATTATTATTAGGTGAGTGGAGGAAGGAAATTTGCTCTAGGTTTCGCCCTGACCTGCCTGATTCGAACACAGATATCTCTTTATCAGAACTCCAAAATATCTGTGACATTTACAAGGAACAGTTTGACCTTTATATAATTTTACAAGAAACTACCTTTGGATACAATCATCATTTCCACGTGACTTGTGTTCAAACTGTCCAAGTTTTGTTTTTTAAGATGGATTATTATTAGGCGCGTTGAGTAAAGAAACTTGCCCAAGGTTTCGCCGTGACCTGCCTGGATTCAAAATTGATTTAGCACGACCGTGGAGGGCTTTAAAGACAAGGATCTTGAACTCGATCCTCTGCGGGATGGGGAGACAGTGAAGCCAGGTAAGGAAGGGGTAATCGGCTCACGAAGCTTAATGCAGGAAAGGAAACTTCGGAAACGTAGAAGTATACTAACCTGGGTAAAATATTTCGCTTTTAGTCGTCCCTTCTTTCCACTGCTGAAAGGTTCCCGATATAATAGTGTCAGTCACGTCAGCCCAATACCGACCTGTGATTTCCAATAAATACAATTGATAGAATTAGACTGGCACGAGAAATCATCCTTACATTTTACTGCCCCATAAATTATCGTCAAACATATTACTAAACAATAAGCCTTTCACATCAGGCCTCTTCAAAGCACTTTACAGAGTTTTACTGTGTGACATGGAGTGACAGTGCAACTTATAGATAAACTCAGCACCAATTTGTGCACAGCAACGTCCCACAACAAGCCATGGAGAGAATGATCAATTTTATTTGGGGGAAATTGGATACTGGAAGAAACTCCCTTCTCTTAACAAATAACTCCACTGGATCCTTAGGATCCACCTGAAAAGGCAGACAGGCACAAGACGTCTGAAGGACGACGAGTCTAGTGCTACAGCAAACTCTCAGCACTGTATTGGGAGCATCAGCCGAAACAAAAAAACACCTGAACATGTTCTAAATATATTAAGCCCTGACGTGGGACTTAAACTCATGTCCCTTGAACCCGTATCACTTGAACTCACAAATTCTATGTCAGATGCGAGAATGCTATAATGTAGCTAGACTGACATAGAAGATCTTTCTTTCAGAAAATAAATTATGATCCAGTTATCAAGGATCCTTTGCATGTGAGAAACGTGTTGCTGTTCAGTTCTGGTACCTCCATCAGCTCAAACAGGACTGAAATAGCCAAAAGGATGACAGTGGGAAGTAATGATCAGGAAACGATGGACCTGATACAATACCGTCAGTTTATAGACAGACATTTTACTTCATTTGGCAGTGAGTTATTGCCTGGCAAATTCTCTAGATCAGTGGTTCCCAACCTTTTTTTTGCTGCGATCCAAATTAGCCACCAACAGGTCCTCCCGACCCTCAGGGAGCGACATCGTGAATGAAGCAAAGCTCAGCCAAGACGATATCTCCGTCTTTTTTTTGCGGACTCAACGCAAATGGTCTTTCATACAAATTGATCAGTGGTGTCGCCTCGGGCACTTTTAGCATTAAAAAAGTACTAAAGAAAAGCAACAAAAAAAATTTATGATGTCCCTTCGCGACCCAACTGAGGACCCCCACAACCCTGATTTTGATCAGGACCTGAGGTTGGGAACCACTGCTCTAGATGCTTTATGGGAACCTTGGTTTGCACAATATACCTGTCACATCTGCCTACAAATCACTACACTTGGCACCAATTACCTATGAATTGCTTTGACATATTTCAATGTTTTAGTTTCAAGCCATTTGCCCCAACTTGTCCAATCCAGTGTTTGTTTTCTATCCCTCCCTTTGGAATGCCTCATGTTTTCTCTTCAATTACTTTTTGCATGGGACATTGCTGTGCACAAACTGGATACCAAGTTCACCCATAATACACAGTTACTGCACTTTACAATGTATCCTTTGAAGCGCTTTGCAACATCCTCCTGAAATGAAAGGTGCTATACATACGAAATGTAAGGAATATTATTATGATGCTTTTCATTTCAACCACAGCTTTTTACAGCGAATTCCACATTCTCACCACCCTCTCTATGAAGAACTTCCTCCTAAACTCCCTGAGATCTACCACTGACCATTTTATATTTGTATTGGACTCACCAACAAATGGAAACAGCCCATTAATCTCCACTTCATCAAATCCCTCTTTAATCTTAAATACCTCAATCCCTTCACAATTTACTCAATTGAAGTTTACAGAGCATCTTTCACATCAGGACATCTCAAAAGGCATAGCTGATTATGTGAAGCGTTTCCAACGATGACCAAAAAGTATGATTTACAAAATAGTTCTTAAGACTGCCTTTAAATGTTGTACTATCAAATGTAAAGATTATTAAAATGAGCACTCACAGACGGACGCACAATGCAGAATAACAGTGAAGGGCGTGAAGGAATTCGTTTTTTTTAATTGCTAATAAGATTTTTAATTTAAAAGTACTGTCTGCCCAAGGCTGAGACAATGCCATCTTCTGATAGAGCTTCTTTGTCTCTAGAGAAAAATAGGAAACTGCGGTGGTTCCTGGCACCAGCAGTCTTTGGCAGGAAGTTAATTTGCATTGGAGTAAAAGGAAGAGAGAGGAAGCAAGCAAACAGCAAATAAGGAGAATGATAATAATAATTCTTGCATTTGATATAGCGCTTTTCACGTCTTCTAGACGTCTCAAAGCGCTTCACAGAATATACTGTAAAGTGAATTGACTGTATATTTGTGGGCGAAACGATAGCCTGTAGAGAGAGGGAGCCTGAAGGGAAGAGACTGATTCAAAGAGAATACAACAATTTAACATGCTGTGCATTGTACCGTTCAGATAAGACAAAGGTCTCAGAGTTTCACAAATTTGCAGGTGCTGAACAAAGATATGGTCGTGTTTGTCAGGAAGGTTTGAAAGCAGGAAGAGAAGATGGAAAACATTTTGGGAGAACTACAACAACTGGCATTTACTGTATATAGCACCCTTCACCAGTGTTAGTGTTTCTGAACACTTGAATTATTAATACTGTGTTTATGTACATGATATATATGAGGGAGGAAATAGAATGCAGGAATTAAGAAATGGATAGATACTGGGTCTAAAAACTCGTTGGGCCGAAGGGCCCATTTTCTTATTGTCAGTATTTTGGGATGTCCTTTCAATGTGAAAGGCGCAATACAAAATGTCATTTTGTATTGTACGCTCTGTGGAGGATTCACAACACAACCAGTATTTATAAAGTGCCCTTCAGGAAGTTCCAGGATTTGGGGCAAGGCGACTGATCGCTGGCGGAAGTGGGGGCGATGAGGGACAAGGATCTATGGAGATCATCCTTGAAATGAATACGGCGTGTCATCAGGAAACGGAAGCGTCTCAAAAGTGCTTCACGAGATTCATGATAAAGTGTACTGCCTGACCATGTGTATGTGAGCGTGGCTCTGTGACGAATCACACCATACCTGAATGACCCCCGGTATCCAATGCGGTCCCGAAAAGCAGCACATATTCGGTCAAGGACGCGTGTAGGAGACATATTGAGCCCATCCACCCCCCAGCGTTGATAAAGATCCACTGCAGGTCCTCATCAGGGAGGATGTGGCCGGGGTACCTGTTTCTCAGCTCCACCACCACCTTTGTGAACGCCTGATCATGATCCAGACCTGAAATACACGGTTTGATGATGACCATACTTAGACTCCACCTTTGTTTACACCTGTGCATACAGAATCACAAGCAATACACCACACAACAGGCTGTTCTGCCCATCAAACTTAAACTGGCACTCTCTCACTCACTGGAGCTAACTCTAATCTAAACCTAATTTCCGGCTATACACTATGTATATATATATGGCTACCTTACTCTGGAGGGAAGGAACGTATTAGATAAGTGTTAACAATAGCCAAGGCTTGGTGGGGAGGGGGGGTCCAATATGCGCTAGGGAAACTGCTGAAGTCTTAAAGCTCCGAATGTTGACCATGTCTGTTTAACAGCCTTAAAATATAAACAGCCGTACAGACGAGTCAGGGTTGTTTTCACGCTGCAACATTCAGTGCGATTCTCTGCAACATGGAACTTCACAGTTCCACAAGATAAAGTTGCTAAAAAATTAAGTCATTCGTGTTCTCTGGCTTCAAACGATGATGACTTAACAAAAAACGTCCAAATTGAATATGTGTTTCCCGATAAGTACTATGGCCCCTGGATTAAATGGTTACAAATTAAAGGAATTAAGCACAATAGATTTTCTGTGTCATTTATCCTAAGTAACTACCAGTCATAAAATGCCAAGCTTTATACAAAACATTAGCGCAAAGGTTTTTCTTATTAGCAATCCTCACTTATAAAAATGTTGTTGGCCAGGACTCTGAGAAACTCTTCTCTTTTCCAAAAATACAATGGGGTATTCAACATTCACCTAATAAAGACGTGGTCAACACCTGATACAAAAAAAATGCTGTATAGTACACTTATAGTAAATTCTGAAACCACTCAAGATTACAAGATACTGTACGCTTATTGATTGTTGTAATATGAACCCTCTGGTTTTATTGACCAAATAAAGAGCCATGTTTTGCTCTTGCGTATCTGGAAATCACTGGAAATCTGTCTAAGCCTGTTAAATTCTGAGTGTATTGTAGCATATTAAGCAGAGTCCCATAGCGTAGTGATTAGCGTGTTCGCCTCGTAAGCAAGAGGACCCAGTTTCCTCGGCGGAGCGAAATGTTACTCAAGTTTCCTTACTCCATACTCTTTCGGTAAGTCGGAACCCTTTTAGTTGATTAGCACTTCCAAGTAAACCCTCCAAAAAAATGTTACTCAATCCACAACTGTTTCAGACATCCTCCCGATGTGACAGGTGCTAAACAAATTTAATTTTGTTGTTATTGTTTGTGCGACAATGCTGGATGCAACTGACTGCCCCATTTTGCTCACATACTAATCCTTGCATTTGAAATAGCACTTTTCACGTCTTCGAGACATATCAAAGCGCTTCACAGAATATACTGAAAAGTGAATCTACTGTATATTTGTGGGTGAAACGGGGTAGTCAATTGCGCACAGCAGTGTCCTAGAAACAGTCATAGATTGACTGTCACTCCCATTATGAAGCACTTTGAGACATCTCAAAGACATGATAAGGCACTCTATCAAATGGAAGCATTATTACTAAGTACAACAACTTTGATTTATATAGCGCCCTCCACGCCGGACGGCATATGAAGTAGCCTTCATAGCAGGTGAATTAAAAGCCTGGACGCGTATCGCTAAACACAGGGTATATTACTGGATATGAAGCACATTTTAAACTCTGGGCGTGTTGCAGACTGTTAAATAAATTCTAAACCCTGGGGGTGCAATGGTCTAAACTTCAGAAGCTGTTGCAATCACCTTGCAAGCGAGCAACGTGGGTTGAATTCCATGACGTGATAAGACACTATATAAAACGATGGTTAATTCACATTAATAATTAATAATATTGTGAATAATAGCTCTGCTCTATCAACCACAGGAGGGTTTAGGGTGGGGGGGGGGGAATCAGTGTTGGGGGTGAAGAACTATCTTGCAGTTCAGTTAGGGCCAGTGAGAATCTGTGTGTGTATGTGGGGGGGTGAAGCTAAACCCCAGGTCTCTGGTTGGATCAGTGTGTATGTTGGAGCAAGGGGGGGGTCAGTCAGTCAGTCTGTGTGTGTGTGTGTGTGTGTGTGGGGGGGGTTCAGTCAGTGTGTGTGTGTGGGGGGTTCAGTCAGTCAGTGTGTGTGTGTGTGTGGTGGGGGGGGGGGTTCAGTCAGTGTGTGTGTGTGTGTGGGGGGGGGGGGGGGTCAGTCAGGCTGTGTGTGTGGGTTCAGTCAGTCAGTGCGTGTGTGTGTGGGGGGGGTAAGTCAGTCAGTCAGTGTGTGTGTGTGGGGGGGGGGGGTTCAGTCTGTGTGTGTGTGGGGGGGGGTTCAGTCAGTCAGTGTGTGTGTGTGGAGGGGGGGGTTCAGTCTGTGTGTGTGGGGGGGGGTTCAGTCAGTCAGTGTGTGTGTGGGGGGGTCAGTCAGTCAGTGTGTGTGTGTGGGGGTGGGGGGTCAGTCTGTGTGTGTGTGTGGGGGGGGGGGGTCAGTCAGTGTGTGTGTGTGTGGGGGGGGGGGGGTCAGTCTGTGTGTGTGTGTGTGGGGGGGGGGGGTCAGTCAGGCTGTGTGTGTGGGTTCAGTCAGTCAGTGTGTGTGTGGGGGGGGGGGGGTCAGTCAGTCAGTGTGTGTGTGTGTGTGGGGGGTGGGGGGGTCAGTCTGTGTGTGTGTGTGTGGGGGGGGGTGTTCAGTCAGTGTGTGTGTGTGTGGGGGGGGGGGGTTCAGTCAGTGTGTGTGTGTGTGTGTGGCGGGGGGGGGGGGGGTCAGTCAGTGTGTGTGTGTGGGGGGGGGGGTCAGTCTGTGTGTGTGTGTGTGTGTGGGGGGGGTCAGTCAGTCTGTGTGTGTATGTGTGTGTGGGGGGGGGGTCAGTCAGTGTGTGTGTGTGGGGGGGGGGGTCAGTCTGTGTGTGTGTGTGTGTGTGTGTGTGTGTGTGGGGGGGGTCAGTCAGTCTGTGTGTGTATGTGTGTGGGGGGGGGGGGTCAGTCAGTGTGTGTGTGTGGGGGGGGGGGTCAGTCTGTGTGTGTGTGTGTGTGTGTGGGGGGGGGGGGGGGGGTCAGTCAGTCAGTGTGTCTCTCTCTCCCTCCCCACCCCTCTCTGTTTCTCTCTCCCTCCTCTTCTTCTCTTCCTCTCCCCCCCCCCCCCCCCTAGTTACCTGCATACTGTTTGGCCAGCCCGGCCACCTCGGTGCCGCTCAGCAGATAGTGTTTGTTGGTCAGCCACAGGCGGATCAGCAGCACCGCCAGCCCGGCCAGGAGGCCCAGAGACAGAGCCTTGAACAGCAGCGCCATCACCCCGGGGAGGGGGGGTATCAGCGGCCTCTCCTCACACACACACACACACCCCGGGGAGGGGGGGGTATCAGCGGCCTCTCCTCACACACACCCCGGGGAGGGGGGGGTATCAGCGGCCTCTCCTCACACACACCCCGGGGAGGGGGGGGGGTATCAGCGGCCTCTCCTCACACACACACCCCGGGGAGAGGGGGGTATCAGCGGCCTCTCCTCACACACACACCCCGGGGAGGGGGGGGGGTATCAGCGGCCTCTCCTCACACACACACCCCGGGGAGGGGGGGGGGGTATCAGCGGCCTCTCCTCACACACACACCCCGGAGATATTAACGGCTCCTCGTGCTGCTGGCTGGTGTCAACCTAACTTTACTGCTTCCCCCGCCTCTGATCCAACCGCTGACTGACAACACCAATCGGCGTTCGCGGCCGCCTCGCCTTGAGCCAATCAACGCCTGGGATTCTACTCGTCCCGCCTTTCTCCCCCCACCCCGCACTGAGTTTGGTTGAGAGCTCGTCACTGCCTCTAAACGGGGCCGACCGGCTGCTGACCCTGTGGTTATTGAATGAACAGCACTGAGCAGGGAGGGGGGGAGTGAGTGAGTGAGTGAGATGGGGGACATTGTGGGGAGTGAGCAGGGCTGGGTATCACACAGGGATTGTCTGGGGTGAGAAGGGGGTGGAGATGGTACTGCGGAGTAAATTCACCCACAAATATATACGGTCAATTCACTTTACAGTATATTCTGTGAAGCGCTTTGAGAACGTCTTCTAGACGTTCTCAAAGCGCTTCACAGAATATACTGTAAAGTGAAGTGACTGTATATATTTGTGGGCGAATTGCGGCAGCCAATTGCGCACAGCAGTGTCCCACACACAGTCGTGGATTTAAATTACCAATTTTATTATTGTGTTTTTTTTTGGAGGGATTATTATTAGGCGTGTGGAGTAAGGAAACTTGCCCAAGGTTTCGCCCTGACCTGCCTGGATTCAAACACATGTCTCCCCAGCTTGGTCTCCCCAGCTTGCAAGACAAGTGGTCTAACCACTGAGCCACAGGAGCTCCACAAACGTTGGGGTGGGATGGAGATAATGTGGGAATGATACGGGGTGCAGATGATATAGGGAATGTGTTGTGTACATATTTTCGAGCAAGTTTTAAAAAAAACATATACTGTATTATGTTGAGTAAAAATGCTGCCAATGGGATCTTTTTAACACCACTTTTCAGTATATTCTGTGCAGTGATTTGGGACGTCCTCCCGATGTGAAGGAAACTGATAAGCGTAAGAATTATTGTAGACAATAAGAAAACATGTCCATAATAAATGTAACCAATCTTATCCTTGGCAACAACGTTTCAAGGGTATAAGTTAATATAGTACAGTCAGCCTGTAGATACATTTAAGAAATCTCTGAACAGATTTATGAACAGATGTGAACTATGTGTACATTGAGAGAGAACTGAATCAAATATTGCTTGCTCCCTCGTATGTATGACACTGCATTTTTTTTTGTGTGTATGTGTGGCCCCCTCTCTCTGTATAATAATCCTCGTATTTGATATAGCGCTTTTCACGTCTTTTTAGACGCTTCAAAGCGCTTCCCAGAAATACACCGCAAAGGGAATTGGCTGTATATTTGTGGGCGAAACGCGGCAGCCAATCGCGCACAGCGGCGTCCCCACAAACGGTCGTGGATTGAAAATGACCAATTCATTACGGCTTCTTTTTCTCTAAGCGAATGAGTAAGGAAACTTGCCCGACATATCATAAATTATATATAATAAGAATTCATCGCATTGCCTATATATATATATATATTTGTATAGAAATATTGATTTTTAAAATGACAAGGAAATGCAACCAGTGGAGTTGTTTTTTTTGCACCCAATGATGTTGCATAAGCTGTTGAACAGCCAATAGCCTCTAGTGAATGAATCATTTCCAAGGCTGGAGGCTGCAAGTTAGAGTGAGAAGAGCCATGGATCCACACACTACTGAATTACAGCTGCACTCCTTCGACCCCAGTGGTAAAGCTGCACTAGGCGTTGCAAACACACTGTAGAAGTATTATTAGTATTATTATTATTGTTACAATGGCATTAAGTTTATACTGTAAATGAGAATAACCAGCCCTGGAGTCTTTACACTCAGTGCATCCCACAAATAATTTTGTTTTGGGGGGGGGGAATTTCTTGTTAATAATGATTTTTTTTGTGTGACCTCTAATGCCTTGAATTTGTAACATATTTGGAGTTTGTGTGTGTGTGTGCGGGGGGGGTGGGGGGGGGGGTGCATTCGCTAGGATATTTCCTTGTTGCAGGAAACTTTCCCTTGCAGGCTACATTTGTAGCCACTGCTTTTTTTTTGTCTGTTCTTCAGCAAAGCAGGAAGGAAGCTCACATCACTTCTTGTATGTATGTGTGTGTGTGTGTTTGATGGTGTGTGGGTGTGGGGAGTATTTGTGCTTCTCTGTTGGTGTGACCTCTTGTTCACTGATGCTGCCAATGATTCACTAGAGATTTTATATTTAAAAAAATAATAATATCACTTGCGTTTGATAAATAATAATTTTGCAGTCCTGCAGTTGAGTGGTTAGAGCACTCGCCTGGCACGCGACAATCCACGACTGTTTGTGGGATACTGCTGTGCGCAATTGGCTGTCGCGTTTCGCCCACAAGTATACAGTCAATTCACTTTACACTATATTCTGCAAAGCGCTTTGAGACGTCTCAAAGATGTGATCCAGTGAAAAGTAGTATATCAAAACTCAAATGCTAGGATTGTTATAATATTATTATAATGAGTTTAACATAGACTGTTATCACGTCGCTTGCAGAATATACAGTAAAGTGAGTTGACAAAACGTGGCAGCCAATTGTGCGCAGCAGTGTCCCACAAAGTTCCATGCAGTGAATGACCAATTTTATCTGGGAGATTGTTTGCCAAGACAGTGCGAGAGAGAAATTTACTTCTCTTTCTGAATAGTGCCATGGGATCTTGGTATCCCCCACTTAATGAAAGGGTTAGGGACTTGAAAACCCCTCGTTAAGCGAAAATTGCGTTAAGCGGTGGTGGGGAGACTCAAACAAAGAGAGAGAGACACAGAAAGAGAGAGAGGGACAGAGAGAGAGAGAGAAAGAGAGCACGACCCAGACAGACAGAGACAGGGGAAGAGACACGGAGAGAGAGAGAGATTCAGAGAGAGACAGAGAGAGGGAAAGAGACATGGAGAGAGAGAGGGAAAGAGACACAGAGAGAGAGAGAGAGAGACAGAGAAAGGGAAAGAGACACAGAAAGAGAGAGAGAGACAGAGAGAGGGAAAGAGACACAGAGAGAGAGAGAGAGAGAGAGAGACAGAGAGAGGGAAAGAGACACAGAGAGAGAGAGAGACAGAGTGAGACAGAGAGGGAGAAAGAGACACAGAGAGACAGTGAGGGAAAGAGATACGGAGAGAGAGGGAGAGAAAGAGACAGAAGGAGACTGAGAAAGAGAGAGAGAGAGACTGAGAAAGAGAGACAGAGAGAAGGAGAGAAAGACAGAGCATCCTAACGCTTAAGATCATCCCATACTGTAGGGCTTTCTCTTGGGTGAGGTGGCGCTGAAGTTAGTGTGTGTATGTCTGTGCGCTTGTGTCGCGGAGGCTGCCGGGAGACAAGAAGCGCGCGAGATTTAAACTTTCGTTATAGCGAGCGCAGCCTTCACTAAGCACATGGGGGGGGGGGGGGGGGTACAAATAGAAACCCTCGTTATAGTGAAGTTTTGTTAATGGGGGCTACCTGTACTTGTTTAATGTCTCATCTGAATACCTTGGCCCTCTCTTACCGACCTTCAAAACAACAAATGACATTTGCGTGGCTCCTTTTACGTCGGGAGGACGTCCCAAGGTGCTGGAATAATAATCCTTGCATTCGATATAGAAATGTTTATGTCTTCTAGAGTCTCAAGGTGCTTCATGAAATATACTGTAAAGTGAATTGACAGTGAATTGAGTCCTGCAACTCAGTGGTTAGAGCGGTCACCTCAGAAGAGTGAGAACTTTGTTCGAATCCAGGCAGGTCAGGGCGAAACCTTGCGCAAGTTTCCTTACTCCACACGCCTGATAATAATCCCTCCAAAAAAAACACAATAATAAAATTGGTCATTTCAATCCACGACTGTTTGTGGGACACTGCTGTGCACTATTGGCTGCCGCATTTCGCCCACAAATATACAGTCAATTCACTTTACAGTATATTCTACGCAGCGCTTTGAGATGCCTAGAAGACGTGAAAAGTGCTATATCAAATGCAAGGATTATTATTATATTTGTTGGCGAAATGTGGCTGCCAATTGCACACAGCAGTGTTTCACGAACAGTTGTGGATTGAAATGGCCAAATCATTATTTGATTTATTTTGTTGAGGGAATTATTATCAGGCGTATGAAGTAAGGAAACTTGACCAAAGTTTTGCCTGGTGGGAATCGAACCCGGGTCTC
The DNA here is from genome assembly GCA_035084275.1 of Hydrolagus colliei. Lineage (NCBI taxonomy): Eukaryota > Metazoa > Chordata > Chondrichthyes > Chimaeriformes > Chimaeridae > Hydrolagus > Hydrolagus colliei. Next base: position 149,189,246 of record CM068742.1, read on the forward strand.
TCGTTTGTGAGGCGAGTGCTCTAACCACTGAGAATTGCACAAAGCCTCCTAAAAACAACTTTGACCATGTTTATGGTCACTTGTCCCCACCCCCCTACTCAGTGTTCAGCACACTGAGTGAAAAGTGCTTTACGATGATAACTCTATATGAAAGTTGTTGTAACTGGTAATGATGATGAGCATAACCTTTGTTAAGGGTGGTGTGATGGTACAGTTTATCCAAACACGGCCTAATCTGATCAAATAGGTAACTGAACTGGCTGTACTCCCAGCAGATTGCGTGTACATCCGTGTGTGTAAAGACACAGTTGTACTGTATGTTGTTATGCATAATTTTTTGTGTATGCAGGTGACTGTGTGTGTGTGTCTGTGTGTGTGTGTGTGTGCATGTATGTGTGTAATAATAATAATCATAATCCTTGCATTTGATTTAGTACCTCATCACGTCGTTGAAATGTCTCAAACCTCTTCACAAAACATATTGTAAAAGTGGATTGATTGTGTACTTGATGAACATAATGTGACAGCCAATTGGGTACAGCAGTGTCCCCCAAATGGTCATGGATTGAGTGATCAATTTTTTTGGGGAAGGGTTTAGTATCCCTGGCAAATTGTCCACCAATCGACTAACAACCAGGATCCTACCTCCTGCTAGAAAAACAGAGGCAGTTGGAGTAAAGGAATTTGCCTAAGGTTGCACCCTGCCTGGGATTTGAACCTGGGTCCTCTTGCTTACAAGGCAAGTGCACTAAGCAGGAAGACTGCCAAGACTACGGATTCCACAGACTTCGCTAGAGGTCGTTGTGTATGTTTCTTTGTGTGAGTGTGTTTGTGGTATGTGTCTTCCATGTACAGGAAATCCTTGTCAAGTCTGTGAGTCTATTTCTAGTTTCCGAAGTAAGGAGGACATCTGTCACAAAGTGGTTTATCCAGTCGGTATTGTGCACTTTGCAGTTCATTTGAAGAGAAATCAGGTTTAATCTCTCCGCCTCCCCCACTAACTCCCTACCCTCCTTCAAGTACCCCCTTACCCTTCATTCCCTCCAGCCTCCTCAATGCTGACCACAGCTCGGGCCTGAAACACTGACTGTCCAGAACCTTAGGATGTCCTCCTGACGCAAAAGGCAGTGTACAAATTTAATTTTGTTCTTGTTATTATGCATGAGAGCAGAGCACTAAAAAAGCTATTATTTTAATATCACTATTACATGTGTTCTGCTTTTGACTCTAGAACATCAGCACATTCGCTACAACCCACTCCGCGATGAGTGGGTGCTGGTGTCCGCACACAGGATGAAGCGCCCGTGGAAGGGGCAGGTTGAGAAGCCGGCTGAGGAGAACATCCCTCGTCACGATCCGGAGAACCCGCTCTGCCCTGGGGTAACCAGGGAAAATGGTGAGGTGAGAAAGGAACAACAATTAAATTAAACTGAGATCTCAAAAGCCAGACGTTAAAGATGCCTTGGCTCTATTCAAAAAGAGATGGGCATTTCTTCCCACGTCCTGGACAAGAATTCCACCGGATAAAACAAGTACTGCATAAATAATAATAATAATAATCATCCTTGCATTTGATATAGCGCTTCTAAACATCTTCTAAACATCTCAAAGCGTTTCACTGAATATACTGTAAAGTGAATTGACTCTATGCTTGTGGGCGAAACGCGGCAGCCAATTGCGCACAGCAGCGTCCCCACAGTCGGAGATTGAAATGACCAATTTACTGTTTATTTGTAGTACATTCTGTGAAGCGCTTTGAGACATCTAGAAAATGTGATGAGGCGCTATATCAAATGCAAGGATTAATATTGGTATTAGTATTATTGCTGAGGCTTCCGTTTTCTGTTATTTTTTAAGGTGAATCCAGATTATGACAGTACCTTCATCTTCGGTAATGACTTCCCAAGTCTGCAGCCTGATGCCCCAGAACCAGGTATGTCTAAGACAGCACCGTGCAGTGATCCACAGGAGCTGTTCACACAATACATCACTTAACGCAGCACATTTCACGTCGTAGGGACATCAGAGATCTTGGCTGCGCCCCAAATAGCACCCATGTGAAGGATGGGAAAGATGATCAAAGGCACAGTCGAGAGTTAATAATAATAATAAATAATAATAATCCTTGCATTGACATAGCGCTTTTTACGTCTTCTAGATGTCTCAAAGCGCTTCACAGAGTATACTGTAAAAGTGCGCAATTGGCTGCCGCGTTTCGCCCACATATATACAGTCAATTAAATTTACAGTGCATACTATAAAGTGCTTTGAGACGTCTAGAAGACGTGCAAAGCGCTGTATCAAATGCAAGGATTATTATTGTTATCAAGTGAATTGATTGTATATTTGTGGGCCAAACGCAGCAGCCAATTCCAAACAGCAGTGTCCCACAAACAGTCATGGATTGAAAATACCAATTTTTTTTTAGGGATTATTATCCTTGCAAAACCAATAGCATAGTGCCCTGGTAATCTTATTTTCTTTACTTGTTTTTCCCTCCTCATTCTGTGACCACACACACCTCTTGTCCTCACTTAATTTACAAATCCAGATCGGCACATAATTAAATAAGCTGTGGCAACTAGTGTTGAAATGTCCTTGAAAGGTACATCTTGAGATGGAAATTGAAGGAAGTGAGGGAGCAGGTTGGTGGGATTCTGTGATGGAGTTCCAGCAAGCAAGGGAATATCTCAAAGGGGTTGCGGAGATTTCTGAACAGTGTAGTGACTGCGTGCTGGGTTTCTACATTTGTTGGACACCTAGCTGACCAAAGTACAAAATACTGAGATCATAATAAATAATAATAATCCTCGCGTTTGATGTAGCACTTTTCATATCTTCTAGATGTCTCAAAGCGCTCCACAGAATATACTGTAAAGTGAGTTGACTGTTTGTTTGTGAGTGAAACGCCACAGCCAATTGCACACAGCAGTGTCCCACAACCAGCCATGGATTGAAATGACCAATTTTATTATTGTGTTTTTTTTGGAGGGATTATTATTAGGCGTGTGGAGTAAGGAAACTTGCCCAAGGTTTTGCCCTGACCTGCCTGCATTCAAATACAGGTCTCACACCTGTAAGGCGATTGCTCTAACCACTGAGCTACAGGACTTCACCTACCCCAGCCCATACTGGGAGGAGAACCTGCAGCTGTCTGTCCGTGTGACCCTTAACCTGTTTAGGTAATAGAGCGAATGAAGCTATGGGAAGTTAAAGACCGAGTTAAAGTCTTTTCTTTGGGAATTCACTATGTAAATGGTGAAAATTTTCCTTTGAACATGTAGGTCCCAGTGAACATCCACTGCTGCAAGCAAGAGCTGCCAGAGGAGTTTGGTAAATATTCACTTTAATAGGCTCAATAAATATGAGAATAATAATAAATATAATATTAATAAAACTTACATTTGATATAATAATAATCCTTGCATTTGATATAGCGCTTTTCATGTCTTCTAGACGCCTCAAAGCGCTTCACAGAATATACTGTAAAGTGAATTGACTATACAATTGTGAGTGAAACACGGCAGCTAATTGTGCACAACAACAACAACAACAACAACTTCGATTTATATAACGCCGGACGGCGTCTCAGAGCACTTCACAATAACGGATACCAGGACCAAGCCAGGGGCAGGGGCAGAAAGGTGACCAAAGGCACGGTCAAAGAGAAAGGTCTTCAGCTGGGACTTGAAGCTGTGAAAAGAGGGGGCGAGGAGAAGGTAGTGAGGAAGGGAATTCCAGAGCCTCGGGGTGTAGTGGCTGAAGGCACAGCCAACGAGGGTGGAGCGGAGGATTCGGGGACATGGAGGAGGCCAGACCCAGAGGAGCGAAGGCAGCGGGTGCTGGGTTAGGGGGAGAGGAAATCAGAGAGATAGTGGGGTGCAGATGAATGGAGGGATTTGAAAACAAGGGTGAGGATCTTGAAGTCGATCCTCTCGGGGATAGGGAGCTAGTGAAGTCTGGCAAGGTCTGGGGTAATGGGGGAGCGAAGTTTGGTGCGGATGAGTATGCAGGTGGCAGAGTTTTGGATGAGTTGGATTTTATGGATTGTGGTGGAGGGGAGACCAGTGAGGAGGGCATTTGAATAGTCCAGCCGTGAGGTGACGAAGACGTGGACCAAGGTTTCAGCGGCTTTTGGGGTGAGGTATTGCACAAACAATCGTGGGTTGAAATGACCAATTTTTATTCTAGTTTTTTTTGGACAGATTATTATTAGGCATGTGGAGTAAGGAAACTTATCCACAGTTTCGCCCTGACCTGCCTGGATTCGAACACAGGTCTCACGCTTGTAAGGCGAGTGCTCTAACCACTGAGCTACAGGACCTTATCACGTCATAGTGACACCTCAACGTGCAGTTGTGGATTGGGACAACAAATTATTATTTATTTTCTGTGAATTATTACTATTAAAAGCTGTTCACCAATTGACTAACAAAAATCCTCATACTTACGGCTGGGTAAACAGAGGCAAGTGAAGTAAGGAAATTTCCCTCAGGTTTTATTCAGCCTGGAAATCGAACACGAGTCCTCTTGTTTGCGAGGCAAGAGCGCTAAAGATTATATTACAGAATTCTGTGGTAAACAAAAACAACACCACCACTAATGTTAACAAAATACAAAATACCTTGACAAAATAACCTGGTGAATAAAATATCAACCTCCTACAAAAGAGAAGCTATTTTAGGAAGCTGAAATACAATATATTTAGAAAAGTAACACCCATTCATATGTAACGTGGCAGTGTTATTGGTATGGCTGACCCATCACTGAAATCACTTAGGAATTACTTCTATAGAGTGATTCGAACTATAGTAACTTAATAATAAACATGTTGTCAACAAACAGGAGACCACATATTGTCTGTCCAGCCTAGCACAGAATATCTGATTAATAATAATCCTTGCATTTGATATAGTGCTTTTCACATCTTCTAGATGTCTCATAGCGCTTCACAGAATATACTGTGAAGTGAATTGCCTCTATATTTGTGTGTAAAACGCAGCAGCCAATTGCGCACAGGAGTGTCCCACAAACAGTCGTGGATTGAAAATGACCAATTTATTGTAGTTTTTTGGGGGATAGATTATTACTAGGCATGCGGAGTAAGGAAACTTGCCAAAGATTTTAGCTTGACCTGCCTGGATTCGAAACATACTTGTAAGGCGAGTGCTCTAACCACTGAGTTACAGGACTCCTTAGATGTAATAATGTAGCTAAATATATTCACTAGACAATTTGTAAACTCTGATGTTGATGTAAAACCGACTGGTATGAACCAGCGAAAGTGATATCGAACAACAACTTTTCAATTATCTGAGGCTCACAAGCATATACAGATAGAACAATATGTGGAGCTCCTGTGGCTTAGTGGTTAGAGCACTTGTCTTGCAAGCTGGGGAGACCAAGCTGGGGAGACTTGTGTTTGAATCCAGGCAGGTCAGGGCGAAACCTTGGGCAAGTTTCCTTACTCCACACCCCTAATAATAAGCCATCCAAAAAAACCACGATAATAAAATTAGTCATTTCAATCCACGACTGTTTGTGGGACACTGCTGTGCGCAATTGGCTGCTGTGATTCGCCCACAAATATACAGTCAATTCACTTTACAGTATATTCTGTGAAGCGCTTTGAGATGTCGTTAAGATGTGAAAAGGCACTATATCAAACGCAAGGATTTTTAAAAATGTTTTATAATAATCTGCAACTAACCAGATATTATTCTAAAGAACCAAATAGATTGTATATGTAATATTGATCTGGCTACCACAAGTGATTACAAGGTAAGAAATAAAGAACTGGAGAAGATCCATTTATATGCAACATATCAGTATTAATGGTCTGGTTCGCCATCACTGAAAACCACTTAGAAATGACCTCCGTCTTTCCCCCTCCCTCCCCACTTTCAAATCCCTCCCAAACACCTTCCGTTTTGGTCGTGCATCTCTCCCCTCCCCCAGTTCAATGTCAGACTCCATCTCTGTCAGGTAGGCCAGGTCTCTATCTTGTGTAAAGGGAGCTATATAAATGCTAGTTATTGTTGTTATTGTTGATTTACCTGTAATGGTAATGATAGTCCTTGCATTCAATACAGCACCTTCTCACAGTGTCAAGACATCTCAAAGCTCTTCACGGGAAAGTATGTAGACTGTGTATTTTATACAGGGAATGCAGCAGCCCACATCCTACAAACAACGATACAATGAATGGCAATTATGGCACTGGAAGAAACTCCCTTCTCTCTTCCACTATTGTGGTGGGATCTTTAATGTCCACCTGAACAGAGAGATGGGACCTTGGTTTAACATCTCACCTCCCTCCCACCCACCCACCCACCCTTCCCACCAGTTCCCAGGAGTGTCAGCCGAGAAAGGAGATGGAATTAGCATTCATCGCAAAAGGTTTAGAATACAAAAGTAGGGAAGTCTTGCTGCAACTGTATCGGGCCTTGGTGAGACCGCACCTAGAGTATTGTGTGCAATTTTGGTCTCCTTCTTTAATAAAGGACATACTTGCCTTAGGGGGGTGCAGCGTAGATTCACTAGGTTAGTTCTTGGGATGAGGGGACTGACCTATGAGGATAGGTTGAATAAACGAGGGCTGTATTCTCTAGAGTACAGAAGAATTTGGGGAGATCTTATTGAAACATATAAGATTCTTAAAGGGCTGGATAAAGTAGACAATGAGTGACTGATTCCCCTGGTAGGAGAATCTATAACCAGGGGTCACAATCTTAAAATTAAGGGTCAGCCTTTTAGAACAGAGTTGAGGAAACAGAAGGCTGTAGATGCTCAGTCCTTGAATATTTTCAAGGCTGAGACTGATAGATTTTTGAAAAATAGAGGGATTAAAGGATATGGGGATAGGGCAGATAATTAGAGTTAGGTCAGAAGATCATCCATGATCTTATCAAATGGTGGGGCAGGCTCGAGGGGCCGAATGGCCTACTCCTCCTATTTCTTATATTCTTAAAAGTTATTTGTTCTGATTGCAACCTCTGTGGGGGGACGGAGACAGTGGATTTCATCAGGTGTCTGAATCATGCAGGAAAACCCTAATTGTGCCTGACAAATCTTCAGTTGTCTCTACTGAGCACACAGTTTGCAAGTCCTGGACTGTGAAATCTCCCGAGCGGAGGGGGAGTGTGGTTGGGGGTGGTGGGGATTGGCGGGGAGTGTGGGCGGGGGAATGATGTAGGGGGTAACGGGATGAAAAACAACCTCTTGCTTTTGTATATGCTTATTGTGGAGTCCTGTAGCTCAGTGTAACTAACTACATGTTAGAGCACTTGCTTTACAAGCATGATACCTGTGTTTGAATCCAGGCAGGTCAGGGCAAAACCTTGGGCAAGCTTCCTTACTCCACATGCCTAATAATAATCCCTCCAATAAAAAACACAATAATAAAATTGGTCATTTAAATCCACAACCGTTTGTGGGACACTGCTGTGCGCAATTGGCTGCCGCGTTTCGCCCACAAATATACAGGCAATTCACTTTACAATATACTCTGTGAAGCACTTTGAGACGTCTAGAAGACGTGAAAAGTGCTATATCAAATGCAAGGATTATTATTATTATTATTATAACGAACAGTTGCTTGTAGCCAAAATGCTGAGCTGTTGCTTGAATTATAGAAATTTACAGCACAGGAAGCCATTCAGCTTACATGACCTCTATAATAATAATAATCCTTGCATTTGATATAGCACTTTTTACGTCTTCTAGACATCTCAATGTGCTTCACACAATACATTGTAAAGTGAATTGACTATATTTGGCACAGCAGTATCCCACAAACAGCTGTGGGTTCCCCTACAGCCTCTCGTCTTTTAACACACTCGCTGACACGTAAAGAGACGGAAGTTGGAGGAAAATAAATAATACAATATTTGGTGCAGTTTTATGAAGAGAGTTGAATTACACATTGGGCCTCTCTCCCACTCGCTCCCACTCTCTCTCTTTTTCACCTTATACACACATGGTGTTTCACAATGAAGTGGTTGGAAATTATCCAATTTCACAGGAATAGGAAGTGTCACCAGGATCAGAGACTGAGAACAGAGAGAAAAATAAATCACTGGTTACAGAGGGAGAGAGAGAGAGAGAGACTGAGAGAGCAGTGTGGCGTTGATGGGCGCTCAACAACAACTTGCATTTATATAGCGCCCTCCATGCTGGCCAGTGCTTCAGAGCGCTTCGCAATGGCGAAGATGAGCCAGTGGGTGGTGGAGGTGGTGGATGGTGGAGGAGGGGAGACCGGCGAGGAGGACATTAGAGTAGTCCAGCTGAGAGATGACAGAGGCGTGGACCAGGGTTTCAGCAGCTGTTGGGGTGAGGTATTGATGGGAGACAGGCAATGTGGCGTAGGTTGGAAGGAAACAGTGCAGGTGAGAGACTGGATGTGAGGGAGGAAGGATAACTGCGGATCAAACCTGATGCCTAAATTGTGCAAGGGTTCGGAGGGTTTTAAGAAAACTCAACTAAAACTCTCCCACCTCCTCTCTTCTAGTAAAGTCATGTGCTTCCACCCTTGGTCTGATGTCACTCTGTCGTTGATGTCCATCCCGGAGATTAGGATTGTGATTGACAAGTGGACGGAGGTGATGGTGGAGCTGGGATCAACGCACCAATGGGTGCAGGTAACTTACAATAACACTGAATTCACCATTAAACTCCTTGACACCTTCAAATGGCCCCTGTGTCAGCCTAGCTCATTTGGTTGCCTTCTCGCCTCTGGGTCATTCGGAAAGCCATGGGTTTGCGCTCTGTATGTTGGAGCAGCCTGGGCTGACACCCCAGTGCACTACCGGGGAGTGGCGGGGGGTGGGGGGGTGGGGGGGGTGGTAAGGGGCGCTGCTTTGTCAAAGACTGCCCTCTGGATGGGAAGTTCAACCCAGGTCACACCTGCCTGTTTAGGTGTCCTATGTGTAGCTCAGTGGTTGGAGTACTCGCCTTACAAGCTTGAGACATGTGTTCGAATCCAGGCGGGGCAGGGCAAGTTTCCTTACTCCACACGCCTAATAATAATCCCTCAAAAAAAACCTCACAATAATAAAATTGGTCATTTCAAACCATGACTGTTTGTGGGACGCTGCTGTGCGCAATTGGCTCCTGCATTTTGCCCACAAATATACAGTCAATTCACTTTACAGTATATTCTGTGAAGCTTTTTGAGACGTCTGCCTAGAAGACGTGAAAAGCGCTATATCAATTGCAAGGATTATTATTATCATATTATATGACACAATTAAAAAGTGAGGTGAGTTTCTCCCAGTGTCCTAACCAACAACCCCAAACCCTATCCCCTCCCCATATTAATTGGCCGTTTGTGGGACCTTTCTGTGAGCAAGTTGGCAGCTGTGTTTCCCACTGCACTTGTCAGCAATGCCCTGTCAAGCACTTTTGAGACATCTTGACATGAAAGGCACAGTAACGAATGGAATGATCTTACTACGTGTGCAATGAAACACTTGAATAATGATAATCTTTGCATTAATAGGAGATGAGAAGATTATTGGTCATTTTCCCATTATAAATGCATAGATAACAGTGTAACTCATACATTTGATACAGCATATTGTTACCATCATAAAGATACCTCAAAGCACGTCACAAGATTTAACTGCAAAGTGCAGTGACTGTGTATTTTGAATAATAAAAATCCTTTCATTTGATATAGCGCTTTTCTCGTATTCTAGACACCTCAATATGCTTCACAGAAAATACTGTAAAAAGGAATTGACTGTATATTTGGCACAGCAGTATCCCACAAACAGACGTGGATTGAAAGTGACCATTTTTTTAAAGGTTTTATTACCCCCTGAAAAACAGTCTGCCAAATGGACTAATATCTACACACTGCTTGGTAAAAATATTTACTTTTAACGCCTTTTAACAGCCTGATTTGTTCTGTGTTTACAGATTTTTGAAAACAAAGGAGCTATGATGGGCTGCTCAAATCCACACCCTCACTGTCAGGTAGGACTATATTAATGTACTTTGTGAGTTACAGGTAGTAATGTGCTATGTGGCTGTGGGCGTTTGCAACAAGGAGAGATAGTGAGAAAACGAACCATTTACACCTTAAAATAACAATCCTTGGATTTGATTCAACCTGTTATCACATTGTTGAGATGCATCAAGGCGCTTCACAGAATACATTGAAATAATTCCTTCCTTCCTTCCTTCCTTCCTTCCTTCCTTCCTTCCTTTCTGACGGATACTAGGTATTGCTTGTGTAGCCTGACTGTATCATGGGTTTATACACTGTTTTGGTGGGAGGTGGGGTGGGGTGGGAGAAGGAGAGAGAGTGAGGGAGAGAGACGGTGGAGGGGGGAGGGGGGGGGAAAGAGAGGGAAAGAGAGGGGGGAGAAATAGAGAGGTGGGGGAGGGGGAGAGAGGTGGGGGAGAGGAGGGGAGAGAGAGAGGGGGTGCGTTGATTAATTCAGATGGAAAATGAGAGGAGTGGAGGTGGGTTGGGTTTGGAGCCATTGAGATGCCAGACTGACTGAGTGTGTGTGGGAGAGAGAGAGGGAGGGAAGGAGGGAGATAAAGAAAGAAAAAAAAGAGGAAAAACCGATAGTACCGCTTTAAGAGGAAAAAACATTGTAGAAGTTTGCTTTGTGATTGTGTGCTGTATTTATACACTCTAATTGATATTTATTGCTTTATTGGTAAGTATCCATACAATATTCTGATATTATTTAGTCATTATTAATACGTTATGTTTAAAAATTGTGTTAGGTTTTCGGCAAATTGCCGCCCGAATATCCGGCATGCCGTTTAACTGGCATTGGCCAGGTCCCGAAGGTGCCGGATAAACGAAATTTTACTGTAAAACAATTGGTCATTTCAGTCCATGACTGTTAAATACAGAGGGGGTTGAATATTTGGAACAGAACTTTCAAGGTGAATAGGGTCAGCATATTTAATGGTGATATGGCGAGATTGGAAAGGGGATATGAAGGTGAGCTGGATGAGGATATGAATTTAATATGACTATGATATGAATATAATATTAATGTAATACGAATATAATATTCCTATTATATCATAGGATATGAAGGAATGGCATCAGACTGACTGTAATTTTTTTTTCCGGCCTTGGACCTTCCTTTGTTCCTGTGTATTACATTACGTGAAACAGGGACGTGGAGCTTTGTTATGTGATTGAGCTGAGGAAACATGACTGAGAGATCATGAGTGCATTGTCTTGATCCCATTCACCAGGTCTAACAAGTACCTGACCTGAACATTCTTAACACTGGCACCAAAGGTGGAGATTATTACATTCATTCTGTAGAGGGCCCGGAGACATTGAGACCTGTAGCATATTAGTTACAGTGCTCGCCTCGCAAGAGACGACCTGGGTTTGATTCTCAGGCAGGGCGATACCTTAGGCAAGTTTCCTTACTCCACATAAAACAACAACAAGCAACAACAAAATTACATTTATAGTGCGCCTTTCACGTTGTGAGGACACACCCCTGTTTACCTAATAGTAAGCGGACATCATTCCAGGGATAATAATCCCTTAAAAAAATCTCACTCAAACCACGACTGTCTGTGAGACACTGCTGTGTGCCATTGACTGCCACGTTTCTCCCATAAAATGATGTGATAGGACACCAAAAGAAATGCAAAATCATTCAATCCACCACTGTTTGAGGGATATTGGCCGCTGTGTTTTGCCCACAAAAAGCTACAAACGAATCACTTTACAGTATATCCTGTGAAGCATTTTGAAACTTCTCGAAGACGTGAAAGGCACTATATCAAATGCAAGGGTGATTATTAGGATGCAAGGATTTTCTTATATGTCAAAATGCATTTCCGTAGCGCTCTTCAACATAGGATCGCCTACACTTTCTGTATGTTGATTCCAAAATAAACCTGAAGGTTATTAAACCCTGTATCTTTCAGAGATGGCAAAACTCTAAGCCAGTGGGAAACATCAAAGTTATTTCTTCATTTTGCTCTAATGGTTGCAGTCCCAAAAGTGTAATTCTCACAAAGTCAAATCCACAAAGGGAAGGCAAGTAAACAATAGAAACCTTCAACAGGGTCTCCAGTCGTAATGTCTTGTTATTGGCATTAAATCAACACACGTCAAGTGCTGTGTTCTCTATCAGTAAAATATGGCAGGAACAAGATCAACGTATCCTCAAGCCTGTGAACCCAACTCCCTGAGGGAGCGCAGGAATGTTCAGGACAGGAAAAGACCATTACACACCATCTGGCTCACTCCCAAAGTAAACATCAATAAATATTCCTACACAACTCTATCTTTCATGCCTCGCAATGTGTGTGTCTTGACCAAATAGCTATCTAATCCCCTCCTGAATAATCTGATACAATCCGTCTTCACTTCCTCGGGAGACAGGCTTGTCCAAATGTTCACCGTTGTCTGTGTGAAGTCATTAAATTCGAATGACCTCCTCACCTTCGATCTTCTGAGCTGGAGCCCCACACCAGGCCTATTACACTGGCTCTGTCTCACATCTTATCCAAAAGACGGCACCTCTTGGCTCTGAATTGGAAGGTTGTGGGTTCAATTGCTGTGTCCGTGGACTGCAGTGTCAGAGACGGCATCCTTCGGCTTAGACATTAAACCGAGATCCCGTCTGCCAGTTTGGGTGGACGTTAAAGATCCCCATGGCACTATTTGGAAAGAGAAGGGAGTTTTTCCCAGTGTGCTGGCCAAAAATCCCCTAAATAAAATTGCTTACTCACTCCTTTGCTATTTATGGGACACTACTGTGAGGTAACTGGATGCCGCGTTTTGCTCATAATAAAGTGTGGGGTATTATTATCCTTTAAACATCTGCCCACTAAATGTCCCTCCAAGTTGTCTCTCATCCAGGACTTGGTGTCTGACTGGCAATCAGGATGCCAGTAGTCCTGGAGTTAAGGGTAGAAGCGAAGAGATAGAGTTTGGTATCATCCAAATACATGTGGAAATTTACCCCATGTCTGTGGATGATGTCACTGACGGGGAGCATGTAGAGGGTGAAGTGGAGGGGACTCAGAGCCCTGAGGAACACCGCACGAGATGGTGCGGAGGCTGGAGGAAAAGCCGTTGTCTGAGACGAAGTGGAGACAGTTTGAAAGATAGCACCTGAACCAACCAAGGATGGAACCTTGAAGGTTGAGGTGGGAGGAGCAGCAGTGGAGGAGGATTGAATGGTCCACGGTGTCAAAGGCAGCAGAGAGGTCGAGGAAGACAAGGAGACAAAGGGAGCCCTGGTCACAGATGGTCAGGATAACATTTGTGACCTTGACCAGAGCAGTTTCTGTGCTGTGGGCAGCACGGAAACGCAATTGGAGGGGCTCGTGGAGGGAGTGGGATGAGAGAAAGAGCGAAGCTGGGAGGGAACGGCTCTTTCAAGGAACTTGGACAGAAAAGGGAGGTTGGAGATGAGCCGGTAGTTGGAGAGTTGTGATGCATCAAGGGAGGGTTTCTTCAGGGTGAGGTGATAGTGGCTGTTTTGAGGGGCATGGGAATGGTGCTGGATGTTTAGGAGAGGTACACATTTTATAATATTCACTTCACGGCTGTTTGCAGGAAATTGCTGTTCACAAATTGGCTGCTGTGTGCACTTACAAAATAAAATACAAAGTAACTAGACTTTATAGTAGTGTATATCATATGAAGCCCTTTCAGACATCCTTCCAACATGAAACCCACTACAGTATATTTAATGTTAAAATTATGATATCTGCAATTATTTGCAGTTCTTAGGGTGACCACAGGATGTCAGTATCTATCCAAGTGTTTGCAGACAATCCAAGAAAGGGAGAAGCTTATTTTGCCTGGCATCAGGATTGGAAGTGGAACCAATAGAAAGTTATTGTTCTCCGTCTTTAGGATAAATATAACAGAGTAAATGCAACAATGCGTTCACTACAACATACACAGTTCTTTGAGGAGAAGTGCAACTGGATTAAGAGTGTGGAGTCTTACAGCTCAGTCATTAGAGCACTCGCCTTACAAGTGTGAGACTTGGGTTCGAATCCAGGCCGGTCAGGGCATAACCTTGGCCAAGTTTCCTTGCTCCACGTGCCTAATAATAATCTCTAAAAAAAAAATTAATTGGTCATTTCAATCCACGACTGTTTGTGGGAGGCTGCTGTTCGCAATTAGCTACCGTGTTTCGCTCACAAGTGTGCAGTCAATACATTTTACAGTATATTCTGTGAAGCGCTTTGAGAAGTCTAGAAGACATGAAAAGCACTATATCAAATGCAAGGATAATTATTATTTTTTATTATAAAAGCTGGAGAGCTCTCTGAGATGCTACCCTATTGAAGTATGCTATCCAAATGCAAGTTGTTGTTGAAGTGCAGGCAATCACATTCGCCATCAAAGTACACTTTACAGTAAATCCTGTGAAGCCCGTTAAGACATCCTCCTGACGTGAAAGGCGCCATATGAAATGCAATAAAGAATAATTCATTGTCACAATAAAGGATAAGAAGATGTTGCTGAAAATATTGAAATTATGAAAATAACTTGTGTTTGATATTGGGCCTGTAATGTCATCCTTTCACAACACTCTGTGGGGAATCTGCCTTCTGTTCATTTCTATGCCTTCATTACGTCCAGGCTCGACTATGTCCTGTTTGTCGGCCTCCCCAATTCCCCCCTCCCTCCGTAGGCTGCAGATCATTAAGAACTCTGCAGCCCGTGTCCTCTCCCGCACTATGCTCAGAGGATTCAATTCAAGATCCTGGTCCTCACCTTCAACACCCTCCATTATCTTACCCCATCCTACCTCTGCGATCTCCTAAACCCCTACCAACCTGCCCACTCAGCCGTCTCTGGCCTACTCCACATCCCCCAACCTACATGCCCAACCATTAGCGGGTGAGCCTTCAGCCACTCTGCCCCCAACCTTTGGAATTCCATCCAGCGGTCCCTCCGACTTGCCCCCTCCCTAGCCTCCTTCAAGTCCCACCTCAAGTCCCTCCTCTTTGACCATACCATCAGTCACCCCCATCCTTCCTTCCACCTTCCCCGATCCCAACCCCAGCTTGGATCCAAAACATTGACTGTCGAGCGCCTTGGGACATCCTCCCAACTTGAAAAGCGCAATACAAATGTAATTTTGTTGTTGTTGTATGTGAATAAAATGGGTCTGAACAGGCAAAGTGATGTCTACCTGAACAGGATGTGACATCCTTCAGATGACATGTGAGACTGAAGTCCCATATGTCTGTTCTGGTGTGTACATTTACACTGGACACAGGCTGCAGAGTTCTGAATGATCTTTCCCATTGGGATGGTATCTCAAAGCACTTCCCACTGCTGGATGGTAACCTGAGCTAGGGTTTGGAGCTTGAAATGGGGGGGAAAGTAGAAGGATGATCAATGCATGATGGGTGAGGTATGTTTAGAGTCAGTGCCATGGTGCTATGTTGAAGAAGAGCAGAGCATTTGGACAGTCTCCTTGGCCAATGTTTCTCTTGGTCCAAAATCAATCAATCAATCAATCAATCAATCAATCAATCAAAACTTACATTATATAGCGCCTTTCACAGCTGTTCAATTCAGTCATTTACAGTATATTCTGGGAAGCACTTTGAGACGTCTAGAAGACACGATAAGGTGCTATATCAAATGAAAGGATTATTATTATTCATCTCATGGTTTTATGAGACAATTATAATACAATTTATATGGAGCTTTATATATCAAATGGACATCTCAAAGTGCCTCACACTGGTCGCTGGGCTAGCCAATTGTGACTAGTTGGAATGTTTGCCCTCAATGTCATAGCCCTTCAAATGAACTCCTTGCAGCATGAAGAGATTTGAAGCATTTTGATGCGATAAGACATTGTATCTAGTGGTGTAATTACTATGTTTCCAGCACTGCATCAAAGTAGGGAATGCACAATGTCTATCTGCACACTAGGAGGAGATAGTGAGCTGTTCTTGGAAAGTCTCTTTTGGGTACTTTGGCAAGCTAATGGTCACTACGAAACACAGCGGAGAGAGGAGAAAGGGCGAGAAGATAGCATAAGAATGTGGGAAGAACGAGGCGGAGAGGAGGGTGAGAGGCACATAGAGAGGAGAGAGCAAGAGAGACAGAGCGAGAGAGCAGAAGAGAACAGTTAGAGAGAATACGAGTGAGAAAGAGAGAAGAGTGGGAAACAGAGAGGAGAGACAGACATAAAGGAAATACTGAGGGAGAGAGAGATGTGTTGAGGAGGGATATTGAGAGAAAGGGAATGAGAGAGGGAGGGAGGAGAAAGACTGGATTCAAGGACATGGAGTAAAAGCAAAAAGGAGGAAAGAGAACAAGGGAGATGCATGTGTCAGAACACAAAAAATAAACCTGGAAGACAGTTTGGCAACTAAAAAATTCAGGCAAAGACAAAGAGTTATCCAATGTTATCCAAGGCATTGTCAACCAGACACCAAAGGAGGGTCCATGATGTCTGACTCAAAAGGTAGAAGGCTCAATGTCTCCTCTGAAGAACACACCTCATGACCAACACCCCCACTCCCCCTCCACCCGGCACTGTGATCTCAGAGAAAGTGTGCACAAAGGGGGTTGATCCCACAGCTTTCTGACCAGGACACCAGAGTCCGCTCCACTGAATCCGTCTGTATCTCCTCACTGTAGAATATTGTCCTCTTCCCTGCTGGATTGACATTCCTGCCTCCTGTTCCCCTACTCCGCCCGACCCATCATCAGCATTCGGGAAAGGGGCTATCCAAATGCAATTTTGTTGTTGTTGGTGCTGTGTCTTAGAGTCCCTCCAGCTTGTTACCTCCCTCCCTCCCTCCCTCCCTCCCCTGTTGAAGGTTTGTCTCAAAGCCTACTTCTCTGACAGAGGCAAATTGTTGTTGATAGAGGCCTTGGGTGGTCTCCCAATTTGAAATGCACCAAAGATAAAAATATAATATCATTTATATAAATATAAATTACGACAATAATAATCCAGGCATTTGATATAGCGCTTTTCAAGTCTTCTAGACGTTTCAAAGCGCTTCACAAAGCGCTGTATATTTGTGGGAAAAATGCGGCAGCCAATTGCACAGCAGAGTCCTACAAACCGTTGGGGATTGAAGCGACCAATTTATTATTTGGGTTTTTTCTTGATGGATTATTATCAAGCGTGTGGAGTAAGGAAACTTGCCCAAGATTTTGGGCAGCTGGGAATCGGGCTCTCATGCAAGGCATGTGCTCTAATTACTAAGCTACAGGACTTCTCTATGCTGTAAAGTGAATTGACTGTAGGTTTTGTGGGCAAAATGTGGCAGCTAACAACAGATATCTATTTATATTTGTTTTTTCTGCCAACGAGAGAGGGCCCAGGTCACTGTTCCTCAGAGCTTAAACAATAAATAATGATAATAATGTTGCATTTGATATGGTGCCTTATCACGTCTTTCAGACAACAAGAACAACAAAATTACACTTGTACAGTGCCTGTCACATAAGGAGGACGTCTCAAAGCGCTTCACAGAATCTATTGTAAAGTGGATTGCCTGTGTATTTTCTGGATGAAACAAGGTGAGGGAGTAAGAAGAGTTGGATGGACTACAGGATGGAGTTCCAGAAAGTTGGGGCAAAGAGGCTGAAGGGCTAGACTGCTGATGGTGGGACGGGCAGCGTAGGGCATGGCAGGGCAGGGCTAGGGGGATCAGCCTTCTGAAAGGAGACTTGCCTGAGGTTTGATTGTAGATACACCTGGTTAGTGTCAGGCTGGATGCCTGGCCCACTGGCTAGTGTCACATGTGGGTCATTTACCAGCTTCAAAGTCTCTAATTGAGCAGCTCTGTGCTCTTGTGGTCGAGGAATGCATCTTGGGTTTCGGAAGGCGCACTTGCAAAGGAATGGAAAGGAATGTTTAGCTTCACCAGAAGAAAATTGAAGAGGACATTGAGGAATATAAAATTACCCAAAGCAATGAAGCATTTAGTTTTCTTTTCCAGATGAAATGTGTTCTCTCTTTCCCTGTATCCTCTCCAACTCCCCCTTATCCCCCCCCCCCCCTCCCATCCCCCACCATTTAGTTTAGTTCTAGAATAGTATAATAATCCTTGCATTTAATATAGCACCTCATTAACAGTATTGACAAAAATAATAATAATAATAAATTGAACTTTAGGAAGCTCAAATATATTAAGAAAAGCAACATAATAATAATCCTTGGATTTGATACAGAGATGTCTCAACGTGCTCCAGGGTATACCATAAAATGGATCGACTGTGTATTTTTGGGGCGAAGCATGGCAGCCAACTGCCCACATCAATTGTGTGCAATGTGAAACTCCCGTCTCTATCCGAGCAGTGCCACAGGATGTTTAATGTACGAGATGAGGAGACGGAGGAGCCTCGGTTGTCAGTTGTAATGAAAATGCTCTGGTTCTTTGGGCAATTATCGTAACTCTATGTGCCCTGATTACCGACCCTCCTGCCAGTGGAAGCATTTTCTCCCTATCTACTCTTATCAAAACAACGCGATAATTTTGAACTCCGCTATTAAATCTCCCCTTAACTTTCTCTGCTGGTGCAGCTCGTCCAAAGATCCGACACTGACACGATGGGCTGAATGGCCTCCTTCTGTACTGTACGATTCTATGATTCTATATGGTTCACAATATGTTACTCTATCTGGTCTTTTCCAGGTCTGGGCGAGCAACTTTCTTCCCAACGAACCCAGGATGGCTGATCGCACTCAGAGAGAGTATTTCGGTGACCACAGGGTACCCCTGCTGCTGGATTACGGCAATTTGGAGTCCAAGAAGAAGGTCCCGTTCACTGCTTAACCTCATATAAAGAAAATTATGGTGATTCAATCCAAGACTGTTTGTGAGACACTGCTGTGCGCCATTGGCTGCCACGTTTCGCCCACAAAACTACACAGTCAATCCACTTTGCGATCCATTCTGTGCAGCACTTTGAGATGTCTCACTGAGGCTCTATATTAAATGCAGGGTTATTATTATTATTGTAGATTGTAGCATTAGCAACTGGCTTCCGTTTTACTGCAGAGGAGCTTGATGTGGGAAGTGAGGCCAGGAAAGAATGTGGCTTCCGGCCAGTGAGGAGGCCAGGTGTCTAGCGCTTCACGGTGATTCGTCACGTGAACCGTGCCAGTAAGGTACTGCGTTGTGGTCGGTTGCATCCCTCTCTGTGCGTTTAGGTCACTTAGATCTGACTGGTAGACATGTTCCAGCTGTTACACCAACGCTTGTTTTTATTAGGTTACATTTCTGTCACTTTTAAGAAAAGTAAGGGCTTCAATTTGTTTTGGGGACCAGTGCGTGGTTTGAAGGAAGTTTGTTTCCTCTGTATATCAGTACTTGGCTCACTCCTCTGTATGTCAGTAACTAGTTCACTTATTATCTTCTGACTTACTACCTTTTCTTGTGTCCACTCGTTCACCTAGCTGGGTTTCCAGCTAGCTGTGTGAATTTGTTGTATCAAAATCCAACTATTAATATTATTCTTATAATGGGAGGCACTCTGTGTCATTCAGACAGTGTGGAATCCCGTAACTTAGTGGTTGGCATGCTCGTCTTGTAAATGAGAGGACCCAGGTTTAGTTCCTGGCAGAGCGAAACCTTAGGCACATTTCCTTACTCCACACGCCTCTGTTTACCTAGCAGTAAGTAGGAACTGGTTGTTAGTCGATTGGCAGATCACTTTTCTGGCGATAATAATCCCTCCAAAAAAAATAAGTGGTCACTCAATCCACCACTGTTTGTGGGACACTGCTGTGTGTAATTGGCTGGCATGTTTTGCCCACAAAGTTCACGGTCCAATCCACTATAATAATAAATTCTGTAAAGCGCTTTGAGACGTCTCAATGATGTGACAAGGCGCTATATCGTCAAATGCAAGGATTATTGTTACCATCTCGGAGGGTTAAACCCATAGAGGTTTACAAGATGCTCGACAGGAATAGAGAGAGTAACCTCAGAACATTATTTTCAGGTCAGACAAGGCAGAGGGATGAGAGGTCAGAGAGTCAAGTTTGCACAGGGCATAGTTTTAGGACAGTCACCGGGAGATATTACTTCATGCAGAGGGCAGTCAACAGCTGGAATGGGTTACCAGGAAGAGTGGTTGAGGTCAGCACACATGGAATTGTTTAAGAAACAGCTTGACATTGCAATAGGAAGACAGCGGTAGGATTGGGATTTGGGAAGGATCAGATCAAATGGACCGAAGAGCTTTTGACTGCTGTACCTCTTTCTTTCTCTCTCTTTCTCTCTCTTTCTCTCTCTCTCTCTCTCTCTCTCTCTCTCTCTCTCATGATCCCTTGATTCCCAGTTCTGGAGAAACATATCATCAAATTCCTGCCGGCAACAAAAGAGTCCAGAAATATCACTTAAGTCGTTTTAGTTTTCCGAGCGATACAAAATGCATCTTTCAAATCAGGAGGACATCTCAAAGTGCTTCACAGGATTTACTGTAAAATGTATTGACTCTGTATTTTGTAGGACAACATCCAATTTACCCACAACAACGTCCCCAAAAGCAGCCATGGAGTGAGTCACTAATTTTATTTGGGAGATTCTTAGCCAAGATACCAGAAGAAACTCCCTTCTCTTTTTGAATAGTGCCATGGGATTTTTAAAATCCACCTGAGCAGACACTCCAGGTTTGATGTCTCATCCAAACGACAAGACTCCCAACAACGCAATGCATGCAGTCCCCCAGCATGGTGTTGGAATGTCAGCCTAGACCTCATGGTGTAAACTGTTTAGTCAGCAGAGAACCCTCACTCCTGACTTTGCGTTAGAAACCATGAACACTACAGCTTTCAACAGCAATCGAGGCGCTTTCAACAACACAGCAGAATAAGTAGACATAGGTTTAGAGTTGCAAATGGCAATTTCAGCGCAGACTGCAGAAAGCTTTACTTTTTGCAAAGGGTGGGCAAAGACAGGAAAATGTTTGCCAGGAAAGGTGATTGAGGCTAGGACACTGAGACTCATTTAAAAAGCAGCTTGATGCAGTGATAGTAGAGGGAGTTCAGGGGGTTCTGGAGGGAAGAGATCAGACACAGCTGAAGGACCAAGCCAAATCTTGCGAACCCAAAGGATAAATTGGTACAAAAATATTTTAGCTTCTGGATCGGAAGTGTTGTGCGCTCAACTCCCGGAGTCAGGACGTCTAATTAAACATCCGAGACTCTACCTCAGTGCTAGGGGACCGCTGGCTTGTCAGAGGAGGTTCGCTTGTGGATGGGAAGCTAAAACCTGTTGTGGTGGATGTCAAGGATCCTACATCTCCCGGTCTCAAAACATTCCTCTTCGATCGTGCCTTCAGTCGCCCTCCTACCTCTCTGCCCTCCCTCATCCCAACCCCTCATTCCAATTTTGTTGCAGTGTAGAGCAGTCAGTGGGTTTTTGTGGGAAACTGAATGGGACTCGAGTGCATGTATGACTCAGGCGATTAGAAGAATTATAAAGATAAGATGTAAGCGAGTTGTACGGTATTATTTATTATTATAAGTAGAGAATTGAACTTCTCCAAAATAGACAGGCAGGAGCAGATATCCTGGATTACATCAGCTGCAGCTGGGAGAAAGGCAGAATTCAATTGTACATATTTTCTATCCACTGAAATTAGCAATGTATGTCGTGATACAAGACAGTTCTCTGATAGAAAGTCCTTTGGGCTCTAACCCCCGAGGAGCACAATAGCAATGAACTAATTTATTGTGAAAGAAGTTTAAGTCAAATTATCTCCGGATTTCAGAGCAAAATAAAATGGTATAAAAATGCTTACGAAAAAAACATCATAATAATAATCCTCGCACTTGATATAGTGCTTTTC
Source organism: Hydrolagus colliei (assembly GCA_035084275.1). Classification (NCBI taxonomy): domain Eukaryota; kingdom Metazoa; phylum Chordata; class Chondrichthyes; order Chimaeriformes; family Chimaeridae; genus Hydrolagus; species Hydrolagus colliei. Next base: position 149,211,051 of record CM068742.1, read on the forward strand.
ACGTCTTCTAGATGACTCAAAACGCTTCACAGAATATACTGTAAACTAAATTGACTGTATATTTGTGGGTGAAATGTGTCAGCCAATTGCACACGGCAGTGTCCCACAAACAGTTGTGGACTGAGTGACTAAATTATTATTGTGTTTTTTTCTTGTGGGATTATTATCAGGCATGAGGAGTAATAAACTTGCCCAAGGTTTCAGCCTGGAATCGAATCCAGGTATCTTGCTTGTGAGGCTAGTGCTCTAACCACTGAGCTACAGGACTCACAGGACTACAGCCAAGATATGTTTTTCACAAAAAAATCAAACCAATTCACTAGTACAGGGTGACCAAAAACTCGTGAGAACTACCCGATTGTCTAAAATGACATTTTGGTCCCCTTTAGTTTCTCCTCCAATGGTTTAGAGCAGTGGTTCCCAACCTCGGGTCCTGACCCAAATCATGGTCATGGGTGTCCTCAGTTGGGTCACGAAGGGTCATCAGAATTTTTTTTTGTTGCTTTATTTAAATGTTGAAAATGCTGTTTTAACGCTAAAAAATGTGCCCGAAGCAACACCGCCTACCAATTTGTGTGAAAGAGCGTACTTACGAGTTGCGCTGAGTCCACAAAAGAAATAGAGATAACGTTTTGGGTTGAGCTACAGCTTCAGTCGCGATGTCGCCCCCTATGGGTGGGAGGACCTGTTGGAGGCTAATTTGGGTTGCAGCAACCAAAATTTGGGTTGCGAGGAACCAAATTTGGGTCGCAGCAACAAAAGGTTGGTTTAGAGAGTAAAGGAGGTGCAATTCTAAGGAAGATCGGGCACTCAGGTCAATAATAATAACCCTTTTTATACCCTGTTTTTCGGGTCAATGATTAGTCTCACAGGAGTTTACTGGAAAGTGTATGCCGTGACTTTCTATTTTGTAGGTGAATGTGGCAGCCAATTTCCACACTTTTGTGTTCTCACAAACAGCCATGAAGTGAATGAATGTCAATTTTGTTGGTCAAGACACCGGGAGAAACTCCTTTCTCTTTTCAATTGGTGCTTGGGATCCTTAACATCTGTCTGAATAGCCACATGGGATCTTGGTTTAAAATTATATCCGAAGGATATCATCCTTTAAAACAGTGCTCCCAATGTACTGGATTGGAGTCAGCCGAGACCAAAATGGGATTTGAACCCCAAACCTTCTGATTTAGAAGTGAATGTGCTGAGCCACGCTGACACTTGATCATCTGTTAAGCAGTGTGCTAACATACAACTTGAGTGAGCCAATTACACAATATACTGATGTACTGAGCGAGACAGTTATACAGTAACAAAATAATAATCCTATAATCCTTGGATTTGCATTTGATATTGCTCGTTATCATGTCAAAATGCCTCAAAGTGCTTCACAGAATTTAAAGTTCTTTTTAGGCAGTCACGGAAATCAATTTGTGCACAACAATGTCACACAAAAGAAGCGAGTGAGCACTTTACCTCCCATAGCAGTAACCTCTCCAGTGCAGTGCTGGGGGAAATATTCTTGCTGGAAATGCCGTCTTTCAGAAGAGCTGTCAAACCGGTGTCCCATCTGCTGTTCTGGTGGGCGTTAAAGATCCCGTGACCCTATTCTAAAAGAGAAGGGAGTTTCTCTCCTACATGCCTGATAATAATCCCCCAAATAAAAAAACCTGGGCTGTTCGTCGGACATGACTGTACGCAAATTGACTGCCGCACTTGCTCACCAAATACAATCATTCCACTTTACAGTAAAATCACGTGATCCGTTTGAGATATCATCTTGACATTATGTTAAATGCAAGGAATATTGTTTTCAATAAAGTGTCTGTGGTTTTGGCCTCTTTAGGAGCGGATTGTGGTTGAGAATGAAGACTGGTTGGTAGTGGTTCCATATTGGGCGACATGGCCTTTCCAGACTTTGCTTCTTCCGAGAAGGCACGTCCTCCGTCTGCAAGACTTGTCCGAGAAAGAAAGGAACAGTAAGGAAACTGGTTTTGCTGAAGCTCATTTACTCTGATAATGAGAATTTCTCACACAAAAGGAAACATTAAGTCTCGCTGCCTTTCTAGGGTGGGGGAGGGAAACAATGACCCAAAACAAGTTAAAGACATGCGTTAAAGCGGGCTTCAAAAGTGGGCAGGGAGGGAGGGAGGGAGGGAGGGAGGGAGGGAGGGAGGGAGGGAGGGAGGGAGGGAGGGAGGGAGGGAGGGAGGGAGGGAGGGAGGGAGGGAGGGAGGGAGGGAGGGAGGGAGGGAGGGAGGGAGGGAGGGAGGGAGGGAGGGAGGGAGGGAGGGAGGGAGGGAGGGAGGGAGGGAGGGAGGGAGGGAGGGAGGGAGGGAGGGAGGGAGGGAGGGAGGGAATCTGGGATGGGAGTTCCAGAGAGCGGGATAGAATTGCTGAAAACTTGCATGATGATGGTGGGGGACATGATACAAACCAGCAGTCGCCGAGGTGATGATCCAGTGCAGTGCTGGGGATACACTGCATTGCCAGCGGTGCTGTCCTTTGGAGTTGCCGTCTGCCCTGTTCAGGTGCACGTCAAGGATCCCATGGCACTCCCCGGAAAAACAAGGGAGTTTCCTCCTGGCCAACAATCCCGCAGATAAAATAAAAATTGGTCATTCGTTGCATTGGCTGTTTGTGAGATGTTGCTTGTGCGCAGATCGGCTGCTGTGTTCACCTACAAAATACACACCGAACTGCAACACTTCAGAGTAAACTCCTGAGAAGCACTTTGAGGCATATTGACGATGCTACATGAAATGCAAGAATTATTGTCAGCATGATTCAATGAGCTAATCTATGAGCTGGATTATCGGACAGCTAGGCTTTTCTTGTGTGCTCTAGCCAATTTAAGATGGTTGCAACATTTGGGCTTGTAGTTTTTAATAAAAGCCTCCACTTTCCTTTCTTCTCTCGTTGTCTGTTTTCCAGGCCTGGCTTCTATAATGAAAAGGCTCTTGACAAAGTACGACAATCTATTTGAAGTCTCATTTCCCTACTCCATGGGGTGGCACGGTAAGTCTTTCATGTGCTGCCAGGATCTGCGCTGTGCTAAAGTACTTAGTTTCCTTTTATTCGCTTGCCTTTTATTAGACGAGCATAATTTTTAAAAAGAAAAAAAATTCTGGTCTGCCGGGTGTCTGACACATGCATCAACCTTCTTAAGACTATCCACAACAGGCTTGAGAGTTGGATGCGTGTCACCTACTCGTAGACATTTTCCCAGTGTCTGGAATGCGCACAGGCTCCCTGAAGGGATGCACTCTGCTTACCTGATTTCCGAGAGCATCAGGCACAGGTCGGCCAGAGCCAAAGCTTGGGGTTTGTGTGTTGGGGTAACTGCTGGAGTCTTGAAACCCCAAAACTTGCCATCGATATTGCTGTCTGGCAAGCTTTCCCACTGCTTGGCCAGCAATGACCACCCTACACATTAGGGCTTTCGTTTGCAGGGTTAACGAGTTGAGTGGGAAGAATCCCTGTCCCCAGTGACTGATCTGCCCTTCCACGTTCTGTTGATGAGCCAGGTTGGCTGTGGTGTCATCAGCAGTGCTCTGGATACTGTACTATAAACCCGCCGGACTGAACAACTGGGTTAAATATCAGTTTAGCTCCAAGGAGACCCCCCACCCCCCCCTCGCTTAGCTCCACTTTCAAAGAGGATAGTGGAAGGATGGAGCATGTCTGGGAGACCTGGGAATGGAGTTCCAGAGCGCAGATGCTGAGTATCAGAGCAACTCCTCCTTGTCCTGTGTCCGTGATCTTAGCCAAAAGGTCAAGAAATAATACCATAAAATGCTACATTTCAACAGGAGCCCCCACGGGGGAGTCACTGAACCAGGACAACAGACATTGGCAGCTTCACGCCCACTACTACCCACCTCTGTTGCGGTCTGCCACCATCAGGAAGTTCATGGTAGGGTATGAACTGTTGGCTCAGGCCCAGAGAGATCTCACACCTGAACAGGTGAGCCCAACCGCAGCACCTCCACAGTCACTAGACTTGACAGTAAATTCCTACACTACAACAATAATAATCTTTACAACAACAACAACAACTTCTATCCACAACAACAACTTTGATTTATATAGCGCCCTCCATGCCGGACGGCGTCTCAGAGCGCTCTATGTTGCGCCCCTCATGCCTGGTAGCATCCCGAAGCACTTACAAAGGCTACAGAGCACGGAAGCAGGCCTTTCACCCCAACCAGTCTGTGTCGGTGTCCACACTCCACACAAATCTTCACCCATTCTTTACTCCCTCCTATACAATGGAAGACGTGAAACGCTCTATATCAAATGCAAGGATTATTATTATTACAATTGGCTCCCACATTTTGCCCACAAAATGCACTGTCAATCCTCTTTACCATATGCCCTATTAAGTGGTTTGAGATGCCTTGATGACATGATGAGGCATTATATCAAATGCAAGGGTCGCTATTATTACATGTTTGTTCTACTCTCCCTCATATGAAGGGCGAGCTTCCTCTTGAATGCGTTTAAATTGTCTGCTTCAGGCAGCGAGTTCCACAATCTCACTACCCTTTGTGTGAAGTACTTCCTCCTCAAATACAACAAGTTTACATTTACATAATGGCTTTCACGTCGGGAGGACAGCTCAAAGCTCTTGACACTTGTTGGCTGGGGACCCGAGATACGGTGGGAGCCTAAGGGGATGGGGAGCGGTAACAATTACGGAAAATGCAGTCTTAAGGTGGATATTGATCGAGGGGAGTGAGCAAGTAGGAGGGACTCTAAGATGGAGTTCCAGCTTTGAGGCATCTCGACAATGTGATAAGCTGCTATGTCAAGTGGAACGATTATTGTTTGCAAACTGAGTGTGTGTGTGAAAGAGAGAGACAATCCTACAGCTACATAAATAAATGGGGACATAGCTTATAAATGCTCATTCACCTACAAAACACACAGTCACCACACTATACAATAAATCCTTTAAAGACAGATGAACGATGCAATGATTATTCTTATTATTTTAATCGCCAATCTTTGCCTTGTAGGCTGCTGAGCGCTTGCGGAATCTATCAGAAGATCATTACAAACTGAGAGAGAAACCTTCAGAGAAATAAAACAAACCTCTCCCACCCCCCCGAAAAAATATCTGGTAACATATTGCTGCTTATATTGATCAGTTTTCTTTTGATTGAATGACCTACAATAAAAGAACATTGACATCCTCCATATTCTGTTGTGGTATCTTTATTGAGGGGTCAGTCGGGTGTCTTGATAAATGCAGAAAGCCATCACCATGTTCATGAGTATCCAAACTAGACTGAGAATTCCATGCATCTCACCTTTACATGGATATTCAGAGAAATTTCTTTGAATAGAATGCACACTCTCTCCCTTGAAGGATGCATCCTGCTTACCTCATTCTGGAAAGTATTAGGTGCAGGTTGGCAAGAGCCAAGGCTTGGGGAGTGTATGTTGGGGTAACTGCTGATGTTTAACCAGCTAAAACCTCAAAGCTTGCCATTGAGCCTGGCTAGGCTTTCCCATTGCTTGTCTAGCTAGAACCTCAATCTGTCAGGACTTTGACCTGCAGTGTTAACAGGAGCTGAGCGGGAGAATTTTCTGTCCCAGTGACAGGGCTGCCTTTTCAAAGCCTGCCACTGACCCAGGCTGGCGGTGCTGTCATCAGCAGTGCCCTGGAATACAGCGGACCTGGCTGGCTCAGGGCTAGCGACTAGAAAGTTCCAGAGTTTCGGGGCATAGTGGCTGAAAGCACTGCAGTTGCAGTGGAACGGAGAGGAATAATAATAATAATGATAATAATAATCATTGCATTTGATATAGTGCTTTTCACGTCTTGTAGACGTCTCAATGCACTTCACAAAATATACTATAAAGTGAATTGACTGTATATTTGTGGGTGAAAAGCGGCAGCCAATTGCGCACAGCAGTGTCCCACAAACAGTCGATTGTGGGTTGAAATGACCAATGGTTGTGTTTTTTTTTTTGAGGGACTATTATTAGGCGTGTGGTGTAAAGAAACTTGCCCAAGGTTTCGCCCTGACCTGCCTGGATTCGAACACAAGCCTCACGCTTGTCAGGCGAGTGCTCTAACCACTCAGCTACAGGACTCCACAAGGAAGAGGGACATGCAGAAGGCTGGAGCCAGCTGAACAAAGGGGATGCGTTGAGGGGTTGGAGTGTAAGCAGGTCAGAGAGCTAGGGAGATACAGGGGCATGAATTGATTTGTAAGCAAGAGTGAGGATCTTGAAATCGATTCACTTTGCTACAGGGAACTTGGTTGATGGAGATGTGGCGCTCGGTATGGCCTCTTCAGAAACTAATGGCCAGACCTCAGTAATGGGGAAACCTTGTGGAATTAGTTAGAAGATGCTGAATGGAAGATTACCTCTATTATGTTATTTAATAAATGACAGCCAGCAGGACTCCAGCCCCTGTACAAACTCCAGGCCTGGCTCTTATACAATCTCTGGCTTATTTTTAACGTAATTATCCTTGCGCTTGATATAGCGCCGATAACATAGAAACATCTCAATGCACTTCCCGGGGAATTAGAACCATAGAAGTATACAGCACAGCAGAAGGTCACCATGTCTGTGCTAGCTCTTTTAAATAACAATCCTTTCAGCCCTTTAAGTGGAATCCTGTAACGTAGTGGTTAGAGCACTCGCTTCGCAAGCGAGAGGACCCGGGTTCAATTCCTGGGCAGGGCTACACAATAGGTAAGTTTCCTTATTCCACTTGCTTTGCAGTACGTAGGAACATGTTTAGTCAGTTTCTGGATTGCTTTTTCTGATGTAATAATCTCTTAAAAATAATAATTTGGTGACCTAATCTACGATTGTTTGTGGGACACTGCTGTGTGCAATTGGCTGTTTCGTTTCACCAACAAAATATACAGTCACTACATTTTACAGTATATTCTGTGAAGTGTTTGGAGATGTCTCAAAGATTATTATTATTCAGTCCCATTTAATAATAATAATACTTGCATTTGATTCAGTGCTTACCACATAATTGAGACGACTCTTAAGAGCTTCACATAATACTGTATATTGTAAAGTAAATTGTTTGTGTATATTCTGGGCAAAATGCGGCAGCCGGTTGTACACAGCAGTGTCCCACGAACAGCTGTGGAGTGAACAACCAATTTTATTTGTGGGATTATTGGCCAGGACACCGGGAGAAACTCCCTACTCTTTTCAAATAGTGCCGAGGGATCTTTAACACCCACCTGAAGAAGCAGAAAGGACCTTGGTTTAACATCTCATCCGAAGGATGGCACCTCCATTACTGCATTGGAGTGAGTGTCAGTTTACACTATGTCCAAGTCCTGAAGTGAGGCTTGAACCCACAACCTTTTGATTCAGAGGTGAGAGTGCTTATCACTGAGCCAGGCTGACACATAATTTACCTGTTCTTTACCCATTCCCCCAGAGTCCTGTAGCTCAGCGGTTAGAGCACTTGCCTTACAAGCAAGAGACCTGGGTTCAATTCTAGGCCGGGCAAAGCTTGGGCAAGTTTCCTGACTCCACACTCCTAATAATAATCCCTCAAAAAATAAACAACAATAAATTGGACATTTAAATCCATGGCTGTTTGTGGGACATTGCTGTGCGCAATTGGCTGCCACGTTTCACCCACATATATACAGTCAATTCATTTCACAGTATATTCTGTGAAGCACTTAGGGACATTTAGAAGATGTGATAAGGCACTATATGAAATGCAAGATTATTATTATTATTAAATGACGCCTTCTTAGATATCTAGCTAATGAAAGGTAAGCTCTCTGAGACGTTGTCTGGCGTGGAGGGCGCTATATAAATCAAAGTTGTTGTTGTGGTAATGTCTTAACCACTACAATAGGAGGGTATTCCATATCCTACCCAACAACAACAAAATTGCACTTGTATTACGCTTTTCACGTCAGGAGGACATCCCAAGGCGCTGGACAGTCACTCACTCTGTGTGTGGACAAAGTTCTTCTAACCCCCACACTTGTTTGTTTGAAAGCATTGTTTAAATCGATGCCCTGCAGTTCCTGACTATTTTTAGGCAAATGTTCCAGCCAACTTGTTACATATACAGCACAGCAGTGAGATGAAAGCCCATTTTATCCAAAGGGTTGATGGCCAGGACACAGGGATTTGAGTGGGGGAGGGTGGGGGAGTGGTGGCTGGGAACTACATACCCTGTTTGAGAAGCATCACAAGATCTTTCATGTCCACTTGAAGAGGCAGACGGCACCTGGGAATTGACCGAATGAACAGCAAGTCCAACAGGCCAGTGCTTCAGCCATGTGTTGCTATGGACTGACTCAAAGATTGGACATGAACCTTTTTCGTGCTGACTGTCAAGCTACCCCGCTGCTTGTCCAGCTAGGACCACGTTACCAATTAGGGCATTGGCTTTTGCATGGTTAACAGGAGCTGAGTGGGATGATTCATGACCCCATCTCCCCCATTCTCGCCCGACTCCATTGGCTCCCCATAACCCAAAGGATCCAATTCAAGATCCTGGTCCTCACATTCAAAGCCCTCCATGACCTTGCCCCACCCTACATCCTCAACCTCCTAACCCCCTACTAACGTGTCCGCCCCCTCCGCTCAGCAGGCTCTGTCGTGCTCCATGTCCCCCAACCCATCCATCGCACCATTAGCAGGAAAGCCTTTAGTCATTCTTCCTCTGGAACTCCATCTCACCGTCCCTCCACTGCGCCCCCTCTATGGCCTCCTTTAAGTTCTGCTTCAAGACCCTCTTCATCGATGGTCCTATCGGTCACTCCAAATCTTCCCCTTTCCCTCCACCCTCCCCGTCCCCAACTTGGGTCTGAAACAATGACTGTTCAATGCCTTGGGACGTCATCCTGATGTGAAAGGCACTATACAAGTGTAATTTTGTTGTTGTTGTTGATGATTCCATGTCCCCAGTTACTGGTTCTGCCAATGAGCCAGGCTGGCTGAGCTGTTGTTAACTGTGCCCTTGAATACTGCGGATCCAGCTCAGTGACTGGACTACCAAGACCTCCACAGGCAGCTGGCTCGATTCCGACATTCAACATGGAGCTTGAACCCATGACGGTCTGACCCTGAGATGAGAGCGCTACCAACTGAGGCAGAGACCGATCAACTCAAACCACGGCAGTGTTATGTTTTTTCTTTTCATGGGGGGTCTTTCAGAAAACTTCTGTCTACACCCCTGGGCATATATACCTTCTCATGTCAACTCTAACTCTTTAAAAACTCTTTGAGGTATCACTTTCTTTACTTCAAAAGAGCTGCAGGCTGCCTGGCCGATTAGTCCAGGAGCTTTGATACGCTTTGAGGATATATATATACATATATATGTTTTGTTCCAGACAGTGGATTGTACAAACATGGCTGAAATCCGTGACATACACCTCAAAAGCAAAACAGACACTAGAGATGAATCCATTTGTGTGTCTACCAAACATCCAGATTCTGAAGGGCACCAATTTTTTACCTTTGAGTCACCACGATCTGCCTTTGTCACTAAAACAAACTTTGATCTATCTGTACATTTGTGGACCTCTGCAAAACACAGCACCTGGGCACCCAATGCTGTTAGTAAAGCTGCTGAAGGCTGGATTTAATCCTCTCTTCCACATGTAGTATTTAACCCTTTCTGAAGACTCATAATCCACGATATTATGATCAGGTTTGGATGAGTTGTAAAAAAGGAAGAACCTATTTCTACTGTTTGAGTCGGTAACTGGAGGCCATCATTTAAGGTAATCACTGAAAAATACCAAACAAAACAACACAAGGAGCGAGGTCATTTTACACACAGGGGATTATTGGGACGTGAAACGCCCATTGGATGATAATAACAATAATCTTTGCCTTTGAAACAGCGCCTTATTTTATAAGGTTATTTAAATGTCTCAAAGCACTTCATAGAGTATATTGTAAAGTGAATTGACGGTGTTTTGTGGCTGATTCGTGGCAGTCAATGTGCCCAAACATTTGTGGATTGAATGAGGGATTATTAGTCTTAGAAAGCCATCCGCCAATCAACTAACAACCAGGTTCTTATTTATTGCTAGGTAAACAGAGGCGTGTGGAGTAAGGAAACTTGCTCAAGGTTTCAACCCATCTGGAAATTGAACCTGGGTCCTCTCGTTTCCGAGGCGAGTGCTCCAACCACTGTGCTATGGGACTCCACCATAATCCAGTGTCGAAATAAAATCCAACATTTTTTAAAATAAGAGAGGAAACTTTAAAAAGAAAAATCTAAATGACAGGAGAGTGCGTAAGAAGTAGCTATTTTAGAGATACTGGAATGATGATCCCAAATGGCCTCCGTTGGTGCTGTAAAACTGCTTGACTTGACAACCTTTAACTAGCCCTCCATAACCGGGTCATTACATATTGTTTAGCGGTGGGGGTTGAGGGTGAGGAGGGCCGCAAAGATGCATCTCAAAGCTCCCAAAGAATAACGTTGAGAAGAACAAATTCTATGCACACAAATGTACCTTTCTGAGAGTCGTCCAAACAGACGCAATCTCAAGATCGTGAGTGGCAGATCGTTTGGGGGATTTGAGTCAGCCAGCTGTCTGAGACACGCGTTTGGAATGGACCGTGCACGCTCTCTCCCTAGAGCAACGCACCTTGCTCACCTAAATCCAGATATTGTTAGGCATAGGTTAGCGAAAGCCAAGGCTTGTGGGTTCCACGATGTGCATTGGGAGCACTGTTGGAGTTGAACCAGCTGTAAACCCATAGAGTGGTACGGTTAATACTTAAGGATTACTTACTTACTTACTTACGGTTGAAGAAAGCCATTGATTCACTGCATTTTATCCTTGCGTCTGATTCTAGTCTCTTGCAGACAGAAGCATCTTAACAACTCAAATTTAACAATAATAATCCTTGCAATAAAGATAAAGCTTCTTTCAAGTTGGCAGGACCTGACAATGTATTTCACAAGATTTACTGTTCGAAAAGCAATCGGGACTTGGAATCACATAATAATAATAGCGTGAGATGACATTCCAGTGCAGTGCAGGTGAGATGTTTAGGTGGACGTTAAAAATCCTACGTACCATTTGAAAAGTGGAGGGAGTTTCTCCCTGTCTCCTGGCCAACAATCCACTAAATAAAATGGATCACTCAATCCATGGTTGTTTGCGGGACACTGCTGTGCGTGCACAGCTGGCTGCCGTGTTTTGCCCACAAATTACACAGTCAATACACTTTACTGAATATCCTGCAAAGCAGTTTGATGTCTCTCGATGGTGTGATAAGGCACAATATCAAATGAAAGGGTTCATATTACGTAAAGCGTAGAGTATGGTTATTCGGTAGGCAAATGTGATACCGAATTTGCCCACAGCCATATCTCACAAACAGCTGTGAAGGGAGTGACAGATTTTATGACAAATTCAACAGATAACTATTGAATCGTGTAATTATTCATAATTCCAACCAAAACGGGGAGCAAGCTCATTAATCTGAGCTCATTAAAGAGAATTAGTTGAGAAAAATAATTAACTTTATCTCGACATAACTACATTAGCGAGGGGTTTGTAATCCATGGCTGAATGGCTATCCCTGCCAGAGTCCTTTTTTGCTATTTCCTAATGCTAATGAGAATTTCATGCTATTTATTGTATCAGTAATCCGCATGCATTAGGTTATTTTAAAAAGAACGTGTTGCTGCAGCTAAGGGTTGCTTGAAACATTTATATAATAATCCTTGCATTTGATATAGCGCCTTTCATGTCTGGAGGATGCCTCTAAGCACTTCAGAATTCACTATGAAGTGTTGTGATTGTGTGTTGTTTTAGGTGAACACGACACCCACTTTGCACAAAGCAATGTCACACAAACAGCCATGAAGTGAATGAACAATTTTTATATATTTTTTTACGATTGCTGGCCAAAACCCCCGAGAGAAACTCCCTTCTCTTTTACAAAAATGCCATGGAACTTTTTAACATCCAACTAAACAGGCAGTCAGGACTTTGGTTTAAATTCTCGAAACCCCAAATGTTTTCTGTGAGATCTTCATACCTTGAAAAACTGCACTAATGATTTAGGTTAAAAAATATTCGTTACAGTATTTAGTGCTAAAACTGTATTAAAAAGCAGTGCCACGGGAAAAGAAAAATATCTGCTACCAGTTTTAGCTGCAGGAAACAGTAAGTCATTCATTTCCAATACTGTGCTTGTTTACTTTGGCATATTTTGCTATTTTAACATCCTAAAATAGAGGAAAGAAGAACTTGCATTTAATATATGCCTATAACATTGAAACATCTTAGTGTTTTCCAATAATTAATGTAATAATAATAATCCTTACATTTGTTAAACTGACTTTCACATCAAGGGAATGTTTCAAAGTGTTCCACAGGGTATAATGTGAAGTATAATGAGATGTCCTCCTGACAGGAAAGACACTATACAAATGTAATTTGCTTTTGTTGTTGTAAAAGGTGCTATACAAATGTAATTTTGTTGTTGTTATCGTTTTGTATGCAGGAATCAATTTGCACCCAGCAATGTCCCTGAAACAAACATGAAGAGAATAACTAATTTTACTTGGGGAGTTGTTGGCAACGACACTGGGAGAAACTCTCTTTTCATTTCAAATAGGGCCTTGGGATAAGGGTACGTCAGCCTGGCTATGTGTTAACACTCTTGCTTCTGAGTCACAAGGTTGTGCATTCAAGCCCCCAAATAAAATTGGTCATTCACTCCATGGCTGTTTATGGGACATTGCTGCATGCAATTGACTGCTGAGTTTTGCCCACAGAATATAATATCAATACATTTTGTAGTATATCCTCTGAAGTGCTTTCAAACATTTCAATTACGTGATAAGGTGCTATTTGGAGTCCTGTGAGTGCTCTACCTCCAGTGGGTAGAGCATTCACCTTGCAAGCAAGAGACCTGGGTTTGATTCCAGGCAGAAAAAAACCTTGGGTAAGTTTCCTTACACGCCTTATAATAATCTCTCAAACAACACAATAATAAATTGGTCATTTCAATCCACAACTGTTTGTGGAACACTGCTGTTACAATTGTCTGTGGCGTTTCGCCCGCAAAATATACAGTCAATTCACTTTATATTCTGCAAAGCGTTTTGAGATGTCTAGAAGACGTGGAAACACTATATCAAATGCAAGGATTATTATTACAGTATATCGAGTGCAAAGATTATTTTTATTATTCATAAATCCACAGTTCTCCTTGTCTTCAGATGTAGATTTAATTGGGAAATTTGAAAAGAGACAGGATAACTACATAAATATATATTTCAGAATATTGAGGACTAGGTGTAAAGGTGGGAAAAAGTTCTAAAAGATCATACCACAATCTAATAAACCATAGGAATGGGCTGAATGGACCTCTTGTTCCTATCTTACTTTATGTCAATAAATAATCTTTGAAGGGTTTTGTGCTGAACACAGGTAGTTTGTTCAAAGTAAATTGATACTGTAGTTGTACACTTCAGTGCCATTTAGTGTGTCTTTCTTTGCCTGAATGCCTGTCCCAATGAGAACCAGATGCAATGTAATCCAACCTCACTGGTTTGAATTTGTTGACTAAGGTTTGTTGTACCTTCCCTCTGTGAGGTGTCAATAACATTAGATGCAGCTGGAGACAAGGGTAACAAGGGTATATGTCTCGCAACATTGATCCTGTTGTTGCTGGGAGCACGGGAAGCAATACAGAGCCTGCACACAATACCAGCGGCTATACTCGATGGAATACAAATTATTAATAATGATAAAAATAATTCATTTTTTGGTTAGCTGAGTATTTGACATAGGCCGGAACCCCTCACTATGCTTTAGAGTATCCAAACCAGACTGAAAATTCCATGCTTCCCATCTACACATGAAAATTCCCCATGTCTGGAATTGGAATGGAATGCGCACTCTCTCTCTCTCTCCTGCTTTTGATACTGTGTCTATAACGTCCATTCGTGCCTCACAGGGAATTACTATCAAGTGTGGTGACTGTACATTTGCAGCCAGTTTGCACTCAGCCAGGTCCTGCAAATAGCCACAATGTGAATTAACAAATCATCCGGTGGATTTTCCAAACAGAATAATGCCATTCAGCCCATCAAGTCTAATGCTCATTGCTAGCTTCTCTATTGGTACTGTACACCCTAATCCCTGCTAAGGGCCCAATGATTGAGTCATCAGTCCTCTTGATGTAAAATGCGATACACAAATGTAATTTTGTTGTTGTTGATGTTGTTGCCTCCACCTTACCCCCTTTCCTCCCCACCTTTGAAGCACATTTTAAAAGCTTTTTTCCTCTCTCTTTCATCACTCTCCTGTTTTTGTCGCTTTTCTTTTCCTCTAACTTTTTCTATCCTTTCCGCCCACTTTTCTCTTTCATTTTCTCACTCACAATATCTTCCTTGATCAGGAGGACAGAATATTACAGCACATGAAGGCCTCCACTGTTCGTTAATCAACACAGCTTGAGGTGCACAAAAGTCCCTCCTTTCTTCCTTCCTACATTTCCCCTTTGCCTCGGATATCTTGGCAGACTGGCTCCTTGAATCAGTGACCTCCCGAGTCCCGTGCTTGCTTTGAAAGTGTTGCACAGAGGAACATACTGGTTCATTCAATTACAAAAAGATGACTGAGTCAGACACTCTGTTTGGACAGTTGAATTACTATTGGGCTGCTGTGAATTGAACCCATGTGCTGCTGATCAGGTAGGTTTACAATCACCTAGTTGAGCGACTCCTGACTGGATCAGACATCTCATCTCATCTTTCACAAGGAACGCAACTCCTGTGTTATGACTGGAAGCTAGAATACAATCCCAAGAGCTTCCAATTCAGATTGGAAAGGCTCGCTGTTCATGAAGGAGCGGGTTATTTGATGTGTTTTCCGATAAAAGAGAATTCTTTACAATTACAAGAGCATGAGGATTTTGCTTTAAAGTCGAGCTAAAGCATTACTCAAAGAGGAAGAAAAAGAAACTTTGTGGTCACCTGAAAATCTAACTTTCCTTGTTCTGCGAATCCAGGTCATGTTGTATATGGCAGTAGGTGGAGGCTTCAGGACACATGGCTTTACTGGATCAAATGGTGGATCAAATCCCCGAGCAGCAAGCCAGAGTCAGAAGTGCTATTGAAGATTACACTGAAAGGCTCCAGTGAAATATGGGTCAGACTTGAGATCAAGGAGCTGAAAATCACCCACTTTATAGGACTTTAGGGCCAGTGGAGCACAGGGATATTTGGGGGTTGCACAGAAATTTCCAAGATAGATAGTTGGAATGGTTAGGAATTCCAGGAAGGATGGCAGAGCGGGAGCTCGTGGGGGAAAGAACTCGAGAACCTGAATTGTTTTTTTATTAGTTGAAATTTGAGATGTGTGAAACCGCAGAGGTGTGCAGAGTTTGCAGAGAACGTAGAGGTCACAAAGCCAAAAGAAAATATTTTTAGTTTATTACAATAAAACTCTCGACACATCAATCTGACACAGAGTAATGCTGGGCGAGGGGAAGAGGAGAGCAATGTTGGTGGTGCCGTCCTTCAGATAATGATAATCATTGCATTTGATATAGAGCCCTGAAGTTAAGACCTTAAACTTCAGGTGGAATTTGAAGAACCTGGGACACTTGGAAAAGAGAAGGGAATTTCTCCAAGCATTGTGGCCAACAATCATCGAGGTTGATTATTCACGTTTTGGGTAATAATGATATTTTTGTTTGATGTAGTGCCTTTTACAATAGGAGCACTTCGCAGCATACATCGTAAGTTGTAGTGACTGTGTATTTAATGGGGGATTGTCGCAACTAATTTGCAATGTCCCACGAACAGCCTTGAAGTGAATGACCAATTTATATGCGAGAGACTCTTAGTCAGACCATCAGGAAAAAACTATTTCTCTGATACTGTATACCATGGGACCTTTAATGTCCACCTGAACAGGCAGATTGGACTTTGGTTTAATGTTTCATACAGAGGATGTCACCTCTCAAGTTGCAGTACTCCACCCCCACCCCCACCCCAGCACTGCATTGGGGTGTCAGGGGTGGAGGGAGGTATGGGGGGAGGTATTCAATGGTCTGTGTCAGGATCTGTGCTGGGATCCTTCCTGTTCCTTATACACATTAAGGCCCTTGATTCACAGCTCCAGTGTAAGGTGCACAAACTTGCTGAATTGCGGAATAATAAAAATGTTTGCATTTGATATAGCACATTATCACGTCTTTGAGACACTTAAAAGCACTTCACGGAATATGCTGTGAAGAGAATCGACTGTATATTTTGTTCGCAAAAGGCAGGTGTCAATTGCGCGCAGCAGTGTCCCACAAATAGTCATGGATTCAGTGGAGACAGCAATGGTCTTACAAAGAGAGTTTGAAAGGTTATGCACTTGTGCTGTTAACTGGCAAATTGAATGCAATACAGGTAGACCCCGCTTACCAAACGCACGGTTAACAAAACTTCACTATAACGAGGGTTTCTATTTGTACCACTTCTCCGCTTAACAAAGGCTGCTTTCGCTATAACAAATGTTTACACAAACTTTAAAACTCGCAAGCTTCTCGTGCGCAGCTTCTCTCTGGTTGCCCCAGCAATGCACACTCAGTCTTTAGCGTGCCTCAGTTAAGCAGTGCAGTGCAGTCCCTCCCATAAGGAAGGAGCTTAAGCGGCAGGATTCATCGTGGCTTCAATAATAGTAAGTCAAGATATGGGATGGGGGGATAGAGAGAGAAGAGCGGGGTGGGTAGAGAGATGGGGGGGGGAGGATAGAGAGGGAGGGGAAGGGGGATATAGGGGAGGGGGAGATAGAGAGGAGGGATGGATAGAGAGGAGGGAGGGTTAGAGAGGAGGGGGGTTATGGAGAGATAGAGAGGAGGGCAGGATAGAGAGGGAGGGGAGGGGGGCATAGAGAGATAGAGATGGAGGGGGGGATAGAGAGATAGAGAGTGGGGGATAGAGAGATAGAGAGGGGGGGGGGGGGGTAGAGAGAAAGAGAGGAGGGAGGGAGGGAGGGAGTAGAGAGAAGGAGGGGAGGGTGGGGTAGAGAGAAAGAGAGGAGAGGGGGGGAAGAAAGAAGTGTGTCCCAAGTCCGGAAATGCCTGGGCCCAGGTTGTGATATTTCAGTGCTGTGACTGTGCAGACCAGACCCAGATTCTGGAACTCCGGACTTTTGTCTATTCAACCTGTACACCGAAAATGTTAGCGCTAGGAACCGCTAGGAACTAAACTGATGTTAGCTGGCAGGCTCGGGTTGCGGCGGCGTTTTGGCTACCGCCAAATTCAGTTAAATTCTCGCTTAACAAAATTTTTGCTTAACGAAGGGTTTTAAACTCCCTAACCCCTCCGTTAAACGGGGTCTACCTGTACATATAAATGTAAGATACTGCATAAAAGAACAGCAACAAAACTACATTTGCATAATGCCTTTCACTGAGCGAGGGCGTGACAAGGCACTCTAGACAGGCTGCACCTGGAGTACTGTGTATAGTTCTGGTTGTTGCAACATAAGGCCAGAGAGGCTGTGCAGAGGGAGGCAACAAGGATGATCCTTGTGAGAGGAATGAGCTATGGCTCTGAGGAATAGTTAGACAAGCTAGGGGCTCTTCTGTCTTGCGAAGAGAGTCTCAGAGTGAAACAATAGAGTGTCCAACATTTTAACCGTGGTTGAGAAAGGAAACACAGAACAATACTTTCAGACACACCAAGACCAGAGGACGCAGTTCAGGGTTGCAGGACGGATTCCAAAAGCTGTTTCCAAAATGATAATACTCGTTGCATTTCATAACAACACGTTTCACATCAGCATGATGTCTCAAAGTGCTTTTTTGCTTGGATTTTGCTCTGAAGTGTAGTGCCCATGTATTTGTAGGTGAATAATAATAACCCTTGCATTTGATACAGCACCTTATAACTTGATTGAGTCATCTCAATGTGTTTCACAGAACATACTGTAAAATGGATTGACTGTGTATTTTCTGGGCGAAACACTGCAGCCAATTCCGGCCAGCAGCAATCCCATAAACAGTTGTGGACTGAGTGACCATTTTTTGAAAGGATTATTACCCTGGAAAAACAATCCACCAATTCACTAACAACCGGGTTCTTACTTTTCGCTAGGTAAACAGAGGTGGAATCAAAGTCCAGTCCGTCTGCTTTGCGAAGCGAGTGCGCTAATCACTGCAGTACAATACAGGAAATTAAAATGCAAGTATTATTTATTTATGATAACTTCCAAAGAGATGCCATCTCATAAACTGTGTGCGTCATCTCATAAACTATTTTACAATAGTTATCTTGTAGTGTTAGAAGTAACAAGTTATTCTCTTTACACCCATGTGAATTGTTGGTTCCTTGCCCTCCTATACCCTGTCTCCTTGTTTCACTGGTGTTGGTGTTTGGGTGGGGAGGGGGGTGGGGTGGGTGGCAGGGGGGTAGGGTGGGGGGGGTTGGTGGTGGGGATGGGGTTCGCAGCTGGTGTGTGTGGGAGGGGGATCATAGCACAGCTGGTCATTTTCAAACAGTTCAACACCTCTGACAGCTAACATCTGGCAACTGACAAACTCATTATACTAATACTGGCCAGCCAGTGAACTGATGGGCTCATTATACACATGGCTGCACTCAGAGTTTATGAAGAGGATTGGAGTGGGGGGGTGGGGAGAAAACACATCCTGGGGTAGTGGGGGAAGTGGTGCGGAGAACATAGCCTTTTGAGATGCAAGATGAAAATGTTAAATATCAAATGCAGGAACATTGAACGCTTCCACTATTTCTAAACCAGCAGCAAGGCCTGAAATCTGCTTCCAAACTTCTACCAATATTTCTTTGTTCCTCTTAGTCAACCAACAAAGCTAAGAAGCTGAACCAAAAGCAGCAGCGTTCGTTAGTTACACGGCTTGCTGGAATCATGTAATTCTGTGGAATCTGATCTATTGGCACTTATTAAAATGATTTTATGGGGGAATAGAGTCTAAACAAACTCAGATGCCAGAAGAATCTTTCCCTTGCGCTGTATCGCTTTTCAAGTAATTGCCTACTTAATACGCTTTGAGGAAATGCATGATTATGGAGGTGGCTTTAGAAGCAGAGTAGCATGAACTTTCTCTTTAATGAATTACAAGCCATGTTTTAATAATAAAGTCATTTTATTGTCCCCCGTAGGTGATGTACAGCTGATGTTGCATTAAACGCTGCATTTATGGGAGCTCTGCTTCTATTTCCCTGCGGGCGATAGCCTTTTATATGCTCTCTCCTTTCCCCCTCTCTCAATCTGCTGTGCTGTTCAATTTCCTGTTGTTGCAGAAATTGTCCGCAGTTTCTCTAGCTGCCAGATCTGACCCAAGCTTATAGCTTTTTATGGTTCTGAATGAGTTGGCGTTAACTTAGAATCATTTACTTAATATTAATAAATAATAATACTTCTTGCAGTTGGTATAGCTGCTTATCAAGTTGGAAGGAAGTCTCATAGCGCTTTACAGGATATACTGTAAAGTGGATTGACTGTGTATTTGTAGGCAAACGCAAAAACAAAATTGCACAGAGCACTGTCCCCCAAACAGCCATGGAGCACAGAAGGTAGCCATTCGGCCCATTGTGCCTGTGCCGGCTCTTTGAAAGAGCTTCCTAATCAGCCACACTCTTACCCCATAGCCCTGCAAATTTTTCCTTTTCAATTATATATAATAATAATCCTTGCATTGATATAGCACTTTCCATGTCTTCTAGATGTCTCAAAGCGCTCACAGAATATACTGTAAAGTGAATTGACTGTATATTTGTAGGCGAAACGCAGCAGTGACTTGCGGTTGCAGTGTCCCACAAACAGTTGTGGATTGAAAATGACCAATGTATTATGGGTTTTGTTTGGAGGGATTATTATTAGGCGTGTAGAGTAAGGAACCTTGCCCAAGGATTTGCCCTGACCTGCCTGGATTCAAAACACAGGTCTCATGCTTATAAGGTGAGTGCTCTAACCACTGAGCTAAAAGGACTGCACGATATATCCAATTCCCTTTTCAAAGTTATTATTGAATCTGCTTCCATCACCCTTTCAGGCAATGCATTCCAGATCGTGATAACTTGCTATGTGAAAAAAAATCTCCCTTATGATACTTTTGGCGTCTAAAATCTGTGTCCTCTGGTTACTGGCCCACGCACCAGTGGAAACAGTTTCTCTTTATTTACTCTAACATAACCCCTCATAATTTTAAACACCTCTATTAAATCTCCGCTTAACCTTCTCTGCTCTGAGGAGAACAATCCCAGCCTCTTTAGTTCCACAAAACTGAAGTCCCTAATCACTTGTAAATCTCCCTTGTAACTTCTCCAAGGCCTTGCCATTCCTTCAAAGACTTGACTCAAAGACTTCAGGACTGAGATCTGGGTGTCCCTCAGCAAAAAAATAAGTGTTTGTTTATATAGCGTGAATAATTTTTTTAAACAAGTAACGAGTTGGAGTTAAGCAATTTGTCCTCTTGCCCAGTTTCTATTCTTCCTCTGCTGGACTCTCAAGGAGATGTTTGTGGGTTTTACTCCAACTCACCCGGGATGAAATTGGATTACATTTCTTTCAGGTGGTGGCTTGATTTCGCTGGTAGCACTCCAGTAACTGAGTCACAAAGCTGAGGGTTCAAGCCCCATATCAGGACTTTGATCTCACATTTCAAGCTGACACACTTCAGTATAATGCTGGAGACAGCATTGCGTTATTGGAAGTGTTGTTCCCACTGTTCAACCCTGCCTGTTAAGATTAACATTTGAAGTCCTGTAGCATAGTGGTTAGCGTGCTCGCCTCGTAAGCAAGAGGACCAGGGTTCAGTTCCTGGGCATAATTTTTGGCAAGTTTCCTTATTCCACACTCCTAGTTACCAGCAGTAAGTAGGAACCCAGTTGTTAGTCATTTGCCTGATCACTTTCTGGGGGTAATATTCCCTCTAACAATAGGTAACTTGGTCTCTCAATCCATGACGGTTTGTGGGGCAATGATGTGCGCAATTGGCTGCTGTGTTTAGCCCACAGAATATACAGTCAATCCACTATGTAATGACTTCCATGAAACTCTTTGAGACACCTCGACCACAGCATTATATCAAATGCAAGGATTACTGTTATTATTAACATTAGAAAATTCCATCAATATTAGAAAGGAGAAGGTAATTTCTCTCTGGGTCTTGGCTAACAATCCCTCAGATATAATTGGCTGTTCACTTCCCGTCCACTCGTGAGACCTTGCCAAGTGCAAAGTGGCTGCTGGCTTCACCTGGAAACATGTAGGACCTACATATGACAGCAATTAGCTCTGAAGTGCTTGGAGATGTTAAACATTAAGGGCGCCGTGTGAAAAAGCTGAAGTAACAATCCTGAAACACTGCAAAATTCATCCCGGGGTTTCAAAGGCTTTACAAGATTACAGGATTGCTTTGGGTGAAGAAGGTCCTTTGGTCCATTTGATCTCATCTCAGAACACCCACCCTACCGTCCACCCCTCCACCCCCATCACAGCATCAAGCTCAGAGGTCAGAGGTCTAGTTGCCATCAAGCAACATGCAAATAAGATAACTAGAAGCAGATCTAACAGGGAGTTAAGGAGAAACTTCTTCCCACAGAGGGGGGGATGAGAATGTGCAACTCACTACCAAAAGCGGTAGTTGAAACAAAAAACATCAACATATTTATGAGAAACCTTTTGATCCAAACATGAGGAAATAGGGAATGGAGGACTGTGTGAGAGGGGAATAGAAGTGGAGATTCACCTACAAATAATGATAATACTGTAATAATATTCCTTGCATTTGATATATCCTGTCTTTGAGATGTCTCAAAGCGGTTCACAGGTTGTAGTGTAAAGTGAATTGACTGTATATTTTGTGGGCAACATGAGGCAGTCAATTACGCAGAGCAGTGTCCCACAAACTGTAATGGATCGAAGTGACCAATTAATTTTTTTTGGGAAGGATTTATTAACCCCCGGAAAAGTAATCCTCCAATCGACTAACAATGGAGTAAGGAAACTTGCCCAACATTTCATCTTGCAGGGAATCAAACCCAGATCCCTTCGCTTGCAAGGCAAGTGCTGTATCCACTAAGCTACAGGACTCCACACTGTCCCTAAACTTTACAGTAAAGGCTTAGAAGTTTCAACTACATCATAATGTTCCAGATCAAATGAACCATGGAATCTTGTAGCACAGAAGGAAGCCATTCTGCCCATTGAGCCTGTACTGGCTCTTAGAACGAGCTATGCTACCAGTTTCACCATAGCCTTGCAATTTTTTTATTTGCAACTGTATATTCAATTCCCTTTTGAAAGTTATTATTAAATCTGATTCCACAACCCTTTCAGGCAGTGCACTCCAGATAGTAACATTTCGCTGCGTTAAAAAAAATCTCATCTCGTCTCTGGATCTTTTGCCAGAAAGACTATTACAAATATTAATTAATCCTTACATTTGATATAGAGCCTTTTACGTTGGGAGGATGACTCAAAGCACTTTGCAGAGAAAACTGTATGAAAACCATCCCTTCCCTTGGCTCACCAAGGGGGAATATACCAACATTTAAAAATAATCATCAGAAAGGAAAAAAAATATATACAATAATAAATAGCAAATGTATGGACTTAGAAAATACAGTTCAACTCCATTAGAATAATAATACTAAAACTAATGCTTCTTTTGATATAACACCTTTCACATGCGGATAACATCTCAAAGTGCTTCACAGGATTCAGTTCATGTAAAATGCAGTGACTGTATTTTGGAGACCAACCTGGCTGCTAATTTATACACAGCAATGTACCACAAACAGCCATGAAGTGAATGGGGGATATGGGGGATTGTTAGCAGGAGAAACTCTCTTCTCTTTTCAAATGGTGATCTTTAGTGTCCACCAGAATATATCGTTTTGCCCACATCTATACAATCAATTCACTTTACAGTATATTCTGTGAAGCGCTTTGAGACGTCTAGCAGATGTGAAAAGTGCTATATCAAATGCAAGGATTATTATTATATTTATATGACAGCTGTTTAGCATCTCAACGAAAGGATGGCATGTCTGACAATGCAATGCTCGCCCAGCGTTGGGGGGAATCCCATAACATTCTGGCTCTAAAACCAGACTGTTACCAACTGCGCTGGGCTAACAAGCAAACTGCATGTGATGTGGTTCTTTATAGCACAAATTTGGTTATAGCGAGGTAGCAGTGTGGACATTGTTTATCGTGCTTGAGTAGAGCTGGGTTGTTATTGCCTTGGGCATCCTCCCGACATGAAAGGCGCTTTATAGATGTAATTTTGTTGTTGTTTTGCCCTAAAATACAACAACAACTTGCATTCATCTAGTTGCATTCATGCGGGGTACTGTCCCGGAGTGCTTAAAATGGTCGACTTGCGGGGCCTTGTTGCCAATGTCACTTCCTAAGTGATGATCTGAAAGTTGTCCTTTTTATACATATGCAGAAACAAGACGGCCTTGGAGAGAGCTGAGGGGGAACGCTCTGAGACGCTGCCCGGCATAGAGTGCGCTGTATAAACGCAAGTTGTTGTTGTTGTTGTTGTTGTTGTTGTTGTCGTCCAGCGCCTTGGGACGTCCTTCTGATGTGAAAGGTGCTATAACAAATGTAACTTTGTGGAGCTCCTGTGGCTCAGTGGTTAGAGCACTTGTCTTGCAAGCCGGGGAGACCTGTGTTCGAATCCAGGCAGGTCAGGGCGAAACCTTGGGCAAGTTTCCTTACTCCACACGCCTAATAATAATCCCTCCAAAAAAACCACAATAATAAAATTTATCATTTCAATCCACGACTGTGTGTGGGACACTGCTGTGCGCAATTGGCTGCCGCGATTCGCCCACAAATATATACAGTCAATTCACTTTACAGTATATTCTGTGAAGCGCTTTGGGATGTTGATAAGATGTGGAAAGCGCTATATCAAATGCAAGGATTATTATTACTATAACTTCGTTCTTGTTTATTGTTGATTGTTGCATTCACAGGCAACAAAAAACGACTATTGCGCCTGTCTTGTGGGTCCCAACCTTCGCTTTATAACAGAGCTTCTCTCTGCAGTCGGCGGGCACAGAGCGATGAATAAAAAGAGGACTTTGAGGAAAAGTGTCACGCTTCTCAGCTGACCACTGGACATTCATAACTGCTCAAAGCAGTTTGTTATTCCCCACTGAATAAACAACACTGCAGTTGACTCCAGGTAAACAGATACAGTAACTCACTTTATCGAGTGTTATGCTTGGGAGTGTGTGCAGAGGGGAGGGGATGAGGAGGTTACACTGACATTTTTGCTGAGGAAAGGGGCCATACCTAGGCATTTTAAGGTGAGCGTCATTGCAATTATAACTCACATCTGGGGAGTTGGTCGTGGAAAGAAAATGGAAACAGGTTTTCGGTAGTTTTAACCAGAGCGAAATATCAGTCGTAAATTGCTACATGACTAGTCAGGAGTCTGGAGCTTTTAGATAATAACATAGCTATTTTGCCAACAAGGTTTCTGACTGATTAAATAATGTTCCATCAGCAATGTGTCAATACTTTTATCTTGTTGGTTGAATTACTTATTCTTGCATTTATCATTCCCAGTTTAGTTTCGATTTACTCTTTGTCTTCCCCACTCCACGCCTCCCCATTTCCCGCTCTCTCCACGCCCCTCCCTCACCGCACGCACGATTGCACAAAACAAAACGCACAGTCACTGCACTTTGCAGCAAATTCCGTTCAAGCGCTTTGGGGACATCCTCCTGACGTGAAAGGCGCTGCAGCAAAAGCAGGCCTGGTGATTATTCCCACGCTGGTTAGCAGAATGTTGCCCTATGCCCGGCCCCCTTGTGACTGACCACCGGGAGCTGTGTGGCGTATGGTCCGCGGTTTTCCATTCCTCCCTGTGGGAAATGTGTCTGGGCCACGTCTAGGATTTTCCCCGATGTTCTGGCCAAAGGCGGACTGTGTCTCCAGAGCACATCAGCCTCGTCAGCCTGAAAAACAAGTTAACGCCATGTGAATGCTCAGCAGCCTGGGTTCTGTACTTGATTCTCAACGGGAAGATTGTGAATCTGTGTCAATAAAATGAACCACTGCTTCTTAAAATAAAAAATAGCCTTGTTTCTGCAGTTTGGGTCTCCGGGGGATTGAAGCAACGGCACTGACTTAACACTAACTCCGTTGTTGATGGTGCATCATGTGTGGCTCATCGATGGGCCTTGAAAGTGAGTTTGTGTTTCACCCCTGTAAGACACCAGGGGTGAAATAATAATCCTTGAGTTTGATTTAGCGGCCTTATCAAATTGTTGCAAAGTCATGGAATATAAATAATAATCCTTGCATTTGATATAGCGCTTTCCACATCTTATCAACGTCCCAAAGCACTTCACAGAATACACTGTAAAGTGAATTGACTGTATTTGTGGGCGAATCGCGGCAGCCAATTGCGTACAGTAGTGTCCCACACACAGTCATAGATTGAAATGATCAATTTTATTATTGTGGGTTTTTTGGAGGGATTATTTAATAATAATGGCGTGTGGAGTAAGGAAACTTGCCGAAGGTTTCGCCCTGATCTGCCTGGATTCGAACACAGGTCTCCCCAGCTTGGTCTCCCCAGCTTGCAAGACAAGTGCTCTAACCACTGAGCCACAGAGCTCCAATATACTGCAAAGTGGATTCACTGTGTATTATGCGGGTGAAATGTGGCAGCCAACTGCGCACAACAGTGTCCCATAAACAGTCGTGGGTTGAATGAATATATATTTTTTAGAGGGATTGTTACCTGCACCGGCAAGCGATCCGCCAATCCAAAAAAATGGACTTTGCCGTGAGTGTGTGTTTCACCGCTGCACGTCAGGTAAATATGGGAATCCTCGTCAAACGGGCTGATGGTAAATTGTTGGTATGTGTAAAATTGGCTCAGTTGTTAGCACTTTTAACTCTGGGGCAGAAGGTTGTTGGTTCAAGGCCTACATTGAGCAAACTTAATTTACATGGCATCAAGCGCAGTTCTGACTGAGTGCTGTTCAGGATCCCATGGATACAGGTTTCTCCCAGGGTCCCAGCTAACAATCCTACAGATTAACAAAACAAAAATGCTACAGATTAATACA
Source organism: Hydrolagus colliei (assembly GCA_035084275.1). Taxonomy (NCBI): domain Eukaryota; kingdom Metazoa; phylum Chordata; class Chondrichthyes; order Chimaeriformes; family Chimaeridae; genus Hydrolagus; species Hydrolagus colliei. The sequence continues at coordinate 149,237,137 of CM068742.1, forward strand.
AAATATAATCCCGTATAGTTTGTTTTGCTCACAAAAATTATGCAGTCAATTCACTTTACAGTATATTCTACTGTGTTTTGAGATGTCACTTTGAAACAGCTCTTCATAATAATTTTCTTTCCTTACCTTCCTCCTTCCCTACCTCCCTCCCTAGCCTACCTCTTCCCCCCCCTCCCTTTCTTTCTCGTTCATAAGAATTAACGACTTAACGTGTTGATGAAGTGGGCACAAAGGCAGCATTTTTCTGCTCATTGCCAATGAGCACACCAATGGGTTGGATTTCATCTGACTCACATTCAGCCAACACATCAGGACTTGCCATACATTTTGACCCGCTCGTGTATCTGCAAATATATGTACAGCAAATAGTTGACTCAGACCAGCTGACGGCTGCTACTCTTCACTAGGTGTATACGTTCAATAGACTGGGTATGTGGGACCTGCTTAACGTCTGGTCAATTTACCGGCAGAAATCATCACCCGGGAGTGACAGAGTCAAATGAATGGTGAGTGACAATGCAGAAGTAATTGGTTCTCCCACTAGGGGCATCTGTGCCATTTAGACAGCTTGTTAGTGATAAAAAAATCAAAATGCAGGAAAGTATATTTGACACAGCGTCTTGCACGTCGGGAGGACATCCCAAAATGCTTCACAGGACGTACTGTAAAGTAAACTGCGCGCTTTGTGGGTGAAGCACATGACTGACTGGAGCAAATTATTATTATTGTTTTTATTATTTTCCCCTCAAAATCATCAATGCGCGTTACTGGGATCTAAGACGAGTGGTTTGCAAACGGTGGCGATCGTTCTGTTACCTGTTTGAGGGAGTCTCTCTATCCTCTAAATCGTATGGATCGCGAGCCAAAGCTGCAGAACAAATATCTGCTTTGGCAGCTCAATCCGCAAAACAAACACCGCTCTTGGAAGATTTTGGGGGTTGGTTTGTATTTTCAGAAGGAGAGAGAGAGAGAGAGAGAGATTAATTTTTGTTCAGCCTTTCAGTGGCTGAAATATAATAATCCTTGCACTTGATATATCACCTGGTCATGTCTTTGAGACATCTCAAAGCGCTTCACAGAATATACTGTAAAGTGAACTGACTGTATATTTTTTGGGTGAAACATGGCAGTCAATTGCACACAGCAGTGACTCACAAACAGCCGTGGATTGAGTAAGCAAATTACTATTAAAAAAAATTTGGGGAGGGGATTATTAACCTCGGAAAAGCGATCCACCAATTGACTAACAATTGGGTTCCTATTTATGGCTAGGAAAACAGAGCATGGATTAAGGAAACTTGCCTAACATATCGTCGCTCTGCCGAGGAATCAAACCCAGTTCCTCCACGAGTCCACAAATATTCTTTCGTACAGAGGCTAAAAATCCCTTCATTCTGCTTCTGCACATTGCTTTCATCCTGGGTACTGTGGGGTGAGGGGTTGGAGTGGGGGAGAGAGAGAAAAATGGGGAAAGCAAGCCTGCTTTAAGTGCTGCTGGGGAGAGGGTGGGGGAGGAGGGAGGGCTTTCCTACCATCTCCTCAAGGGATAGAATTACTGAAATTACCCTGTCAGATTAGTGTCAGAGAAAAGAAACTGCTCTGCTTATAATTATCCAACCTCACAGCGCAATATATATTATCCAACCTCACAACATGGGGAAAATGCATAGCCGCAAAGGATTCAGCTGAAATAATTCTAGGGTAACAGAGTTAATGCGGGAATTGGTGTACTAATTTAAGATCTTTCTGTCTCGCTGGGTGACAGATTGCTGTTCCGCACAGTCATTTTTGATGCTGGGATTTGCGCGGCGATTTAAAAGAAGCCGACAAGTTATTTCAGCGGAAGGGAGAAAGTCGCTGGTATTTTTACAGCATATTTTCTGGTCGAAATGGGTCGATGAGCTTATGCAGGAATCGCTGTCAAGTGCAGTGACTGTTTTCTCTTGGCAAACGTGGCAGCCATTTTTCGCACAGCCAGGTCTCACAAACAGCCACGAGGTTTCCCCCTCTCCACCACCCACACTGCACAGTCCGACTGTGATCTGAAAATCCTCACATAATAGTAAATAATCATCCGTGCATTGGATACAGCCCCTTATCATGTCTTCGAAACGTCTCAAAGCGCTTCACATATACAGTAAAGTGAATTGACTGTATATTTTGTGGGTGAAAACATGGGATTCGAACCCACAACATTCTATTTCAGAGGCTTGAATGCTATGCACTGAGCCAGACTGAGACTGTGACTTTATACCTGATAAATAGGCAGGTTCTAAGCACAAGAGAGATTTTGAATGTCATTTAAGGTACCATTTGGTCTCAGTAGTTTGGGAGAACCTCAGTTCAGATATTTATTTCCTGACAATATAGGCCTCAAATCAACTGCAAGTCAGACATAAGGAGAATATTATGACCCTTTCAGTAAGTAAAGGGAATTATTCAATGAACGTTTCCAATCGGAAATCCTATTATAAACTCAGAGTGAACAATTCATTTCACTTAATGGTTTTTTTTTTAGTCAGCCGGATGTCTGACACATACGGAAACCCATCCAATGCTTAAAAGTCACATTACCGATCACCAGACTTCTTTCACTTAATGACCCATTTTTGTAACATTAACTGTGTTGCTTGCATTCACTTAATGAACGGAGCACAGTTAATGCTACAGAAATGGATCAATTGGGCCATCAAGTTTGTTCTGTTGTTTCTCACACACAAAATCACATGTATAGTTCCTATTCTACTCCTCACCTTTCAATATATCTTGTATATTGGCAGGTATCGGTGTCTATTTTAAAATCGTTGATGGACCCTACCTCCAGAATAGTATGTGGCAGAGAATTCCACATTACAATGAATATTATTTTTATTAATGATATTCCTTTCATTTTGTAAAGTGCATTTTGCTTCGGGAGTCCATCTCAATGCACTTCAAAGGATTTAGCGCAAAGTGCAGTGACTATTATTAGGCAAATGAGGCAGCCAGTTTGTGCACAGTAAAGTCCCATAAACAGTTTTGAAATGACCGACCAATTTTAACTGGGGAATTGTTGGCCCTTGTCTTTTCGAGAAGTGCCACAGGATCCAGGCAAGACAGGGCGAAACCTTGGGCAAGTTTCCTTACTCCACACACCTAATAATCCCTCCAAAAAAACACAATAATAAAATTGGTCATTTCAATCCACGACTGTTTGTGGGACACTGCTGTGCACAATTGGCTGTCGTGTTTCGCCCACAAATATACAGTCAATTCACTTTACAGTATATTCTGTGAAGAGCTTTGAGACATTTAGAAGACACGAAAAGAGCTATATCAAATGCCAGGATTATTATTATTATTATAAAGTCCATCTGGAGAGTCAGACTGGAACTCAGTTTCATGCCTCAACCAAAAGACAGACATCTCAACCACTCACTGTGTAAGGAGATTTTTTCTAATCGCCCCTTTAAATCTTTTTCTCATTGTCTTCAATTTGTTAAAAATTCACCATTCAGTGCATATAATCAATCTATTACGTTTTACATCATCCAAACTTTTTGTGGTCTTGAAGGTTATCCAGTCACCCTTAACCTTCTTTTCTGTAGAGGAGATAAAAAACACTAATTTCAGAGATTTCCATAGATGCTGCCTGACTGTATGAGTTTTCCCAGCAACCTGTGGAGCTCCTGTAGCTCAGTGGTTAGAGCGCTTGCCTTACAAGCATGAGACCTGTGTTCAAATCCAGGCAGATCAGGGCAAAACTTTGGGCAAGTTTCCTTACTCCACACGCCTAATAATAATCCCTCCAAAAAAAACCACAATAATAAAAATTGGTCATTTTCAATCCCCGACTGTATGTGGGACACTGCTGTGGGCAATTGGCTGCCGCATTTCACCCACAAATATACAGTCAATTCACTTTACAGTATGTTCTGTGAAGAGCTTTGAGATGTCGATAAGATGTGAAAAGCGCTGTATGAAGTGCAAGGATTATTCATATTATTATTCACCTCTGGTTTTGTTTCAGACTCCCAGCATCTACAGTATTCAGCGTTTTGTTACTAATTTCAGTGCAGTATTGTTGGGGAGAACCTTGTTGTTGGAGGTACATAGTTTTTAATTCAGAACAAAGATGGTTATATAATAATACACTGATAACCTTTGCAGTTATAGCGACTTCTTATCACATCTTCAAGACATCTCAAAGCACTTCACAGAATATACTGTAAAGTTAATTAACTGTATATTTTATGGGTGAAACTCAGCAGCCAATTGCGCACAGCAGTGTTCTACAAACAGTCATGGATTAAGTGACCAAATTATTATTATTTTATAAAAATGCAAAATACCGCAGGTGAAAAGAGGCGTGTGGGGAAGTAAAGAAGCAATTTCCTCCTGCCGGGAATAGAACCCAGGTCATCTCGCTTGCAAGGTGAATGCTCTAACCACTAAGCTACAGGAATCAATAGGGAAGAGAGAGATAGACAGGTACCAGGGTATTAGAAGTATTAAGGGATATGGCAGAAAGGCGAGGAATTAGGATTAAAGGACAGGCTGGATGGGCAAATGGCCTCCTTCTGTTTTCTTATATTGCTGATCTCAGCATTGTATATTATTCTAGGCCTTGATGGGTTCTCTCACTTGTCTCACACAACTAGCCTGGTTTGCTTCAGCATCTCAGTATAGGTTGCTCAGGCTTGTGGAAGCCTTGCATTTCCTCATACAGGACACTCCTGCAGAAACTCACAACCACATCACTTGATGTCGCTTGACACTGCTTGGCAGAATGCTTACCATTGTGAAGGAATTCAGCCCTGGCTCACAGACGCTGACTCACTCCCAGCAATCAAAACCCATAATTACAGCAGTGTCAATGCAACGTCCCAGCAATTAAACCAGACATTACTTTTCTTGCCTCTTGTTGTTTTCAAAGGAAGTAAAAAAAATAGCATTTGAATCTATTGAGGTGCTACCTTGGCTCAGTTGACTCTCACCTCTGAGTCAAAAATTTAATAATAGCAATTCATTCTACAGAACATTCTGTGAAGCGCATTGAGACATCTCATCAACGTGATCAGGTGCTACAACAAATGCAAAAATTATTATTATTTTTATTGTGTATTATTATTTCCTGTGAAGCGGTTTGCAACATTTTTTGATAGGACAACAACAATAGAATAACATTTGTACAGCACATTTCACGTCGGCAGGACGTCCCAAAGTGCCGCATAGACAGTCGTTCAGACCCGAGGATAGGGATTAGGCGGGATGGAAGGCAGAGGTGCAAGGGGGTTAATCGAAAGCTTTGTTGAAGGCGAGGGCCTTGAGTTGGATCTTGCATTTATTAAGGCCCTTCATGCGAGGTTCTGACCGCCTCAACCTACCTAGTTTTAAAACTCTCCAAACCCGTATGCAACTTAGGCGTTGGGTTCGATCCCCAGGTATCTCTCCTCCCCCACATCCGGTCCCTCACCAGCACCGCTTTCTTCCATCTCTGCCACATTGCCTCACCCCAACGGCTGCCGAACCCCTGATCCATGCCTTTGTTACCTCTCGGCTGGACTACTCTAACCCCCTAACTACCCTCCTCACCAATCTCCCCTCCTCCACCATCCACAAACTTCAGCTCATACAAAAATCCATCACCTGCATTCTCATCCTTGCCAAACTTTGCACCCCGGTTACTCCAGTCCTTGTCAAACTGCACTGGCTCCAAGTCACAGAGCGGATCGCCTTCAAGGTCCTCACTCTTGTGTTTAAGTCCCTCCACTCCTCTGCACTCCGCTACTTCTCTAACCTCTTGTCTCCTCACGGCAGTACCCGCTGCCTCTGATCTACTGGGTCCGGCCTCCCCCTTGTCCCCCGAATCCTCCACCATTGGCAGCCGTGCTTTTAGCCATCAGTCCCCGAAACTTTAGAACTCCCTGATTCAATCCCTTCATCATGTCCCCTCCTTTTCCATCTACAGGTCACGCCTCAAGACTTTTCTCTTCAAGTGCGCTTGCAGTCATCTTGCCCCTCCCCCTGGCTCGGGCTCCACCATTGCGAAGCACTCTGAGACACCGCCTAACATAGAGGACGCTATAAAAACTCAAGTTGTTGTTGTTGAAGGAGGCAAGGGATGGAGCGAGGAGGATGAACTGTGGGATGGAGTTCCACAGGGTGGGGGCAGAGTGGCTGAAGGCTCACCCGCAGGGAGAATGGTGGAGTCTGACAATGAGGCAAGGGGAGAGGGTGGAGTGTATCAAATGCAAGTACAGTAATGTAATATTATTGGCAATCTAAAATATTTGCTGATAGACAATTCAAGGTGCTTATATAGCAACTCCTGGTTACAATAACTTCAATAACTTGCACTTCTTTATTGCCCCGTCACATCGGGCGGCGGCTCACAATGCTTTGAAACCAAATTACTTTAAAATTGTTTCAAAACCCGTAACCAAATTGCAACACTGATCTGTGGGTTGTTTGATCCGAGATCATAGTCTTTCAAAGTGTCAGGAAAGTCCCATGTTGCTGTAGTGACGGCACCACCATTTACCAGCAAGGGTCGCTACTTGAAACTCTAATTCCAAATAGCGCAGTTTACATCCCATGGTTGGAGCCATTTCATTACCATTTACCCCTGGAGAGGTCTGGAGAGTGTGGGTCACAACATATGATTTCAGTTCAGGGCGCTGACCTTCAAGTGTCATGTCTTACTCTTAGGAATAATACTTTGGGGAGAAATGTGAGCGCTTTGGAGATTTTTCACGTCCCCCCAACGTGAAAGGCACTTTATAAATGTAAGGTTGGTGTTGTTGTTGTATATATGGAAGTTGACCCCATGTGGAGTCCTGTAGCTCAGTGGTTAGAGCAATTGCCTTATAAGTGAGAGATCTGGGTTCAATTCCAAGCAGGGCGAAACCTTGGGTAAATTTCCTTACTCCAAACACCTAATAAGAATCCCTCAAAAAACCTAATAATAAATTGGTCATTTCAATCCACGACTGGTTGTGGGACATTGCTGTATTGCCCACATATATATAGTCAGTTCAATTTACTGTATATTCTGTGAAGCGCTTTGAGACGCCTAGAAGATGTGAAAAGCGCTATATCAAATGCAAGCATCATTATTATTATTAGTTTAACCAACAGTATAACTTGCATCTGAAGCAAAATAGAAAACAGGCATTGTAGAGCAAGCACAAGCTTTATAATAATAATATATAATTAATGTAGAGCACTGAGCACAACTTTCATAATAATAATTAATAATGACATGGCTGCTTGTGGGATGTTGCTCTGGCTGGAAATATACAGTTGCTTCACTTTACAGTAAAATCCTGCAATGCGCTTTGAGACATCTTGAAGCTATGGTCAGGTGCTTTACCAAAAATGCAAGGATTTCACATAAGACACATGTTTCGAACCTTCAAGTTGTGACTAATTGTGTGCTGTTAGCATTGTGACTGAGCTGAAGGGTGATTTTTTCCCAAAAAAATTCCATCGTTTGTTCCACAGACATTGTTTGCCCTCCAGCGGCCAGAGATAATTCCCATTATTATGGGAATAATTCACCAAAATATAAAGTTTGTGCTGTTGAGCATAAACATCACGATACAAAGTTTTGCCCCTTCAAAGTCTCATTTCAATCTTTATTCAAGTGACTGGAATCGAGTCATACAATTGGGAATATTGGATCTGGGACCTCATAGTCTTAAAATGATCACAATCTCATTAACCCTTGTAAAAAAAAAGTGCCATGAGATTCTGGTCTGGTACCACTGCGAGGGAGTGAGATTATTACAAATCGGTCCTTCAGATGAAGCCTTAAACTAAGATCCTATCTGCTTGTTCAAGTGGACACTGAAGATCCTATGATACGATTTGAAAAGAGAAGGGATTCTCTCCCAGTATCCTGGTCAATAATACTCCAGAGGAAGGGAAAGCACAATTTCAGAAATCCTCCTGACATGAAAGGCACTATATAAACTGCATTGGTGGCGAAACCTTTTAAGACTCGGGAGGGAGGAGGAGGCGAAATCGCAATGAAGGACACCGGATTCATAAGTGGGCTGTTTTAACGTGTTCATCCTCACCATCAAACAAAATTGGTGACTCGATCTAATGTTTGCTTATGGGACACTACTGTGTACGATTAGCTGCCATGTTTTGCCCACAAAGTGCAGAGGCAATTCACGTTAAAGTATATTCTGTGAAGCCCTTTGAGACGTTTCAAAGAAATGCTGAGGCGCTATTATCAAATGCAAGGATTTGTTGACGTCGCAAAGCTCTTCACAGTATATACCATAAAGTGCATTGACTGTGTACTTCGTGGTGAAATGTACAGATCATGTAGAGAAGCCTCAAAAAAATCCCAAGGAAGAAAGAAAGAAGCATCAGAGATGGCAAGAAGCCAAGTGACCAAGCTGGAAACAATTTGTAAAGACCAGGGACTCATAAAGAGTGTAAAAATGAGGCTTGTAAGAGTTTGGACATGGCCTATGGTCACGTATGGCTGTAAAAGAACGTGTAAAGTAGGGGTTGTAAAAAAATACAAATTGACATGTTCAAACTATGGTGTGTCTGCAAGATATTGAAGGGCATCGCAGACAACTTAAAGCATCTACCAGTTGAGGCTTGATTTATTTCATTGGTCACTCATTCCATGGATGTTTTGGGGACGCTGCTGTGTCACATTCAAAGCCGTCCAGAGCCTCACCCCACCCTACATCTGCGACCTCCTAACCCTCTACCAACCCGCCCACCCCCTCCGCTCAGCAGACGGCAGCCTGCTCCACGTCCCCTGACCCAGCCGACCCACCTCCCCAACAATGGTGGGCAAGCCTTCAGCCACTCTACCCCCAACCTCTGGAAGTCCATCCTGCAGTCCCTCCGCTTTGTACCCCCCTCCCCCCCCACCTCAGCCTCCTTCAAGTCCTGCTTCAAGACCGTCCTCTTTGATGGTCCCATCGGTCACCCTAAATCCCCTCCCTTTCCCTCCACCCTCCCCATCCTCGTCCCCAGCTCGGGTCTGAAACAATGACTGTCCAGTGCCTTGGGACGTCCTCCTGACATAAAAGGCACTATACAAGTGTAATTTTGTTGTTGTTGTCGTTGTTGCTGCAACTGGCTGCTAAGTTTCACCCACAAAAAGTAGTTTCATCCATTTTACATTATATCCTGTGAAGGGTTTTGAGAGATGTGATATGGTGCTATGATTCACCTCAAGACTCTCCTCCTCAACCATGTCATTGATCGCCCTCCTTCCTCCCCTGCCCTCCACCCAACCATGATTCCAACCCTCAGCTCGGGTCCTAAACACTAATTATCCGGCACCTTGCGAAATCCTTCCAATGTGAAATGCGCTATACAAATGCAATTTTGTTGTTGTATATTAAATACAGTAGCCAATTTGCGCACAGTAGTCTCCCACAACAGTCAAGGATTAAGTGACAAAATTATTATAATTTTTTTTGGGAGATTATTACCCCAGAAAGTGACCCGCCAATCAACTGACTAACAACTTGATTTCTATTTGCTATTAGGTAAACAATGGCATATGGATAAGCAAATTTGCCTGAGGTTTTCACCCTGCTTGGAAACAAACCTGGGTCTTCTTTCTTGCGAGGCGAGCGCTCTCATCAATAAGTTCCAGGAATCCACACTCCACGTAATGAAATGCAAAGAGGAATTTATTACCCAGTGGGGTTAATATCAGTCATGAGAACATTTCTTCACCAAAGAGACTGGACTAGACTTGAACATGTTTGATGATAAAGTTAAATACCAGTATTGTAAGGCACTTGTGCAAGACTGTGAGAGAAGTTTGTGATTGGCAGTGACTGGCAAAGCCTCCAGACATGCAGGAGTTCTGCACAGAATAGAACTACTTAGATTATTGAAGGCTGCAGTAAAGTAACTTTCTTTCATGTCCCAGAGTCAAGGTGGAGCTGAACTTGGGCTGGAAGGTTTTCTTTACATATATGTAATGTACAGCCCAAAACAGGCCATTCAACCTCTCTCATCTGTGCCAGTGTTTATCCACCACACGTATGTCCACCCACTTCTTCATACCCCAGTGCGTTAGGTGTCAGCCTGGCTCAGTTGGTAGCACTCTCCCCACTGAGACAGAAAGTTGTGGGTTCAAGCCTCATGTAGGGGCATTTAACTTACACAGTCTAGGCTGACATGCTATTTGATGATGTCCTCCCGATGTGAAAGGCACGCTATAAATGTAATTTTTATGTTGTTGTCTGCTTAGGTGGCTATTTCGTGCGTAGTGTTATTTCGAAAATGGAAGGGCGTTTCTCGCTGGGTCCTGAGCAACAAATTCCCCTGGATAAAATTGTGGTCATTTACATCATGGGTCACAGCTGCGTGCAGATTGACTGCAGTGCTTGCCTACACATGCAAGAATTATTATTATTACTGTCAGTATTTATTTATCACATGTCTCATCGGCCAGGAAAGAACCGCTGGCCTGATGGAAAACAAGAGGTTTTCCTCTTGTTTTCCATCAGGCCAGCGTTTTCGCTGGCCTTTCCAGGTTTTCGGTTACTTGGAAAGACAAGAAAGATTTTTTTTTATGACTATAACTGGAAGGATCGTGCCAGCATCAGCTCAATTCTCAAAAAATATTTGTGGCCTATTTGTTTTGTTGACAAAAATTGCTTGTTTCTTTCCATCGTTCACCCACAAAACATCCAGTCACTTTACTTTGCCTCCTTCGAGACCCATCTCAAGTCCTTCCTCTTCCACCGCCTCTTGGAACACCCTCCTACATCCACCACTCCCCGGCCGCCACCCTAACTCCTAGCTTGGCTATCAGCTCTTTAGGATAGCCTCATGATGTGAAAGGTGCTGTACAAATGTAAGTTGCTACTGTTCTTGTTTACTTTCCATCCTGTGAAGCACTTTGGGCTATCCTCCTGACGTGAAAGGCACTACACCAAACATAAGTGTTATTATTATTTATAATAATAGTTGTTATAATAATCCTTGCATTTGATATAGCGCCTTATAACGTCATTGAGACCTCTGATGGCACTTTGCAAAATATACTGGAAATGATTTGCCAATCGACTAACAATCAGGTTCCTGCTGACTGCAAGGTAAACAGAAGATAACAAGAACCACTTTGAGAAGCTAGATAAGCAGATCAAAGCACTGTGCTTCATGGAATATATTATAAAGTGAATTGACTGTATTATTCGGTCGTTATTCTTAACTTTACTGTGTTGTGCCATGGATAGATTTGCTGTTTGAATTAGTTTTGCTGCAAACAGCTGGATTGTGGTGACAATGCAACAATTGCAGGGTCTCAATAGCGCTATATCAAATGCAAGGATTATTATAATAAGTATTAATATAAATGAAGGGACGCTCATTAGCTCAATTAACTCACTCTTTCTGGAATGCTCGCCCTCCTGTCTTCCCACTTCAGCATCGAGTGCTTTTTTAAAATGAAATTTCCCGACCTCATTTAGAGCCCTGTAATTTAGTGGTTAGAGCATGTGCTTCACAAACAAGAGAATCTGGGTTCGATTCCCGGCAGGGCGAAACATTGGACATGTTTCTTTACTCCACACACCTCTGTTTACCCAGCAGTAAATAGGAACCCAGTGGTTGGTTGATTGTGGATCGCTTTAGCAGGCACAATAAGCTGTATAAAAACTAAATAATAACAATTTGGTCACTCAATTCACGACTGTTTGAGGGATACTGCTGTGTTCAATTGCCTGCTGTGAACCACCCACAAAACATACAGTTAATTCACTTTAATATAAATTCTGTGAAGCACTTTGAGATGCTTAGAAAACATGATGAGTCTCATTGTAGAAAATAATAATAATATTATATATAGTGTATATATAGTATATTACTATTTTATTACTATTTGCTGAACCAGGCTGCCACTTTGATACTCACTGACATTTTGTAACTAAAGCTTTCAAATAGTAATTTATCAAATGCTACTGTTAATTTGGGGGGTGGGGGGAGATACAGCTCTTTGGAACCTTCTGCAAAGTTGGTCATTGAAAGCTCATTAAGACAAGGAAACCCAAGTCACCCTGTCAAACATTCCCAGCTGCAGTTTACAGTGAAAGCATTCTGAAGCATTGAAATTATCCAGATTTGTTCCATACATTTTCCAGGCCCACAGTTTGGATGCACTGCTCTATGCAGTTTGGCTTATTTTATCCAGGTGATCAGGCTCAGAGTTTTTTGTGGTATTGATTGTTAGGTCCTAACTTTCACTCTTCCCAACTTGTCAGCTGAGCAGTGATGTGATGTGAAATTCAAGACAAAACCTGAGACCCATCCTCCGTAACTCACCACTTAAATTATCATTCTCCTCTGAGCATGGTGGTGAATGAAAAAGCAGGAGTCCGAGAGAGTTTGAGAACAGTTTGTGCAATTTTATTTTCCCGGAGCACGCTAAAGAAATTGAAATGACGGGCAGAAAACGTGGTCTGGTTTGAAGAGTTTGCGAAGGGCGATAAATTGGACTTGTTAGCGATTTTCCTTGGCAGCAGGAGGGAACACAGCCCTGACCCTGTTTCAAAACTGACGTGAAGGAATGCATTATCCTCGCGGACCTTGAAAATATTTGAGTACAAGTCATTTTAAACAATGAGCAATTTTTGTTTAGTTTGGATGGGGGTGGGGTGGGGGGGGGGGAGGAGAAAGGCAAACTTGACTTGAATCGACCGAGACATGATAATGGCACAAAATGCACTTGAATCTGCAGAAATGTAATAATGATACAAAATACTCTGTACTCTGCAGAATCATAATAATGATATCAATTTAGATCTCTGTCGAGTTGCATTTATAGAACGGCCTTCATGGAGGAAAATGTTTAGGAGCACTGTATAAGGATTGCGTTAGGCTCCGCGTGAGGTGGGAGGGGGCGGAGTTGACCACAGGACCTCGAAGACTTAGGAACTAAATATACAGTCAATTCACGTTTCCGTATATTCTGTGAAGCTCTTTGAGATGACTCAACAACGTGATAAGTTGCTATACCAAATGCAAGGATTAAGTTAAAGGGAGTTCTTAAACATGTCAATATTTATTCCTCATATTTATTCCAAACCTGTTGGAAACGCCAGCGCCCAACATGAATAAAATACCCTGCTTTCTAAAAGAAATATAGATTGTCCTGCATTCAGACAATTTGGCTACCAAGTCTTTACGTGTCTTTGTTTCTAGGTGTTAAATGTAGCATGAAGGGAGCCAAGCAGACAGAGTGAGGCGGTGGAACACAGAGAGAGAGAGAGGAGGGGTGGAGAGGGGTGCTGCCTTGGCAGTGACTGATTGCTATCAGACTAACATTCTATCTGGCTCAGGCCATCAAAAGCAACAATAACTGTACACTCTGCAGGGCGGATAATTCATTCAGACAAACCTAACCGAGTAAACTTGTGTATTGGCCTCAATATGACGGATGCCTGGTGACTCAAAGCTCAAGAGGGCAATTGGAACAGTAAGGGCTAGAGAGGCCAAATTGCCAGAGCGCCAAATAAACCACAAAAAGAGCCCCGAATGGACCACTAAATGCTTGTAAAAACACATTACCATTGCAGTGTTGACAAGCTCAAGCACATTATAACGGTTATGCATATTATTTGGTGTCTGCCCACACTACAGCAAAGAAAGCAGAGTGCAGGCCAAACGCACACAATGCTACTTTTAATGACAATTTTTTTAGGCAGATTAAATATTTAGGAATGGGAAACAAAATGACACATGATAATTATTCCAAAAGGCAGCCTGGCTCAGTCGGCAGGACTCTTGCATCTGAGTCGGAAGGTTGTGGGTTCAAGCTCCCACTTTGAGTACTTTGGATTAACAGTTCAATCAGACACGCCAATGCAGTGCTGGGGGATCTTCTGCAATGTTCAAGGTGCCGTCTTAATAATAATAATAATAATACTTGCGTTTTATGTGATAGCTCCTTATCACATCATCACAACGTTTCAAAGAGCTTCACTGGTTGTACTTAAAGTGTTGTAACTGTGTGACTTTGTGGCTGAACACTGCAGCCATTTGGCATACCGCAATATCACACATGATGTCTCTATGTCCGTCGGTTATTGAGTGAGTGAGGGACAGACAGACACTTTGCCTTTATTAGTATAGATCATCAGTAGTTTAACAGCAGGTATAGACTGACTGGTGCAAGCAATTGAAGTGTGGCCTTTTTTTTTATCTTGCACTGTATAAATGCCAGTCGGCTGCCACTCATTCGAAGTAAATGCATTTCCTTCTCTCGCACGTTGAGCCTCCGTGTCTCTTTTTTTTATCAAAATATCCGTCACTTTACAACCCGGTTTGCCAGCGACATGTGCAAATGAATATCGCGCCGCTTAATAATAATTCCTTTTTATTTCGGAGTTGGGGAGGAAGGGCAGTGAGGGAAAGCAAAATTACCCTTGAATCCGCGGAGACACCCTGGAGGCGTTTGTAAGGGATTTGGAGAGGATTATATATTTGACAGATATTAAATGTGATCTGTGAAGGCTTACACAACAGTTACTGCTGCTTTGAAGTTGTTGACATTTTTAAAGTTGTTGACTTGATCAGACTTGTTCTTGAACTTCCTCCCCTTCACCTCCTCCCCCACCCCCCACCCACCCCCGCCCCCCCCACACACACCTTTATTAAAGACCTATCGTCTCCCGGCTTGTGCTTATTCAGGATTTTTTTTAAAACAACAGAGACCACACAACTAATTTAACTTTTTTTTGCATCTGGATTACTGGCGATTCAGGAGGCCATTGATAGTATTCTTTGACATTCTGTGACCCCTTTTTTTTTCTGTTCTGTTTTCTCTAAGGCGAGGAAAAGAGAGGAGAGGAGGGAATGTGAAAGCAACCAGCTCAGGTGAGATGTTCAATCTCGTGTAGATTTGCAATCAGAACTATTACAAACTTGCTTGCAAAGACTCTTTCGTGAATCAATTTGGCCAAGTTTTTGCTGACTGGCAAATAATGCAAAGAAGTTGTGACTAACTAGTATGGTAAATGAAGTATACCATACATATCAAGTATTGTTGCAACGACGCAGTGTTTAATGAAGCTTGCTTTGTTACCATCCACTTGGATTAGGTAACGTGTTATTTTTGTTACTGACATCGATGAGCACCCCCCATTGTTTGTGGTAAACATGTGTTGATCTTCTGACTCTCAAATATTGGCTACACATATCAACAGGCTGTGTTGCTCAGATACAAGTGCTTATTTGTACCTGCTTTTTTCCCACCTGAAAAATTTGTGATCGGATTCGGAGAGAGATCTTACAGGATCTGAGGATCCTGCTTGTGCCAAAGAAGTTACCCAAGACTGGTGTTTAATAATATAAATTAGGGTAATAATGTTAATTAACCACTACATGTAGCTTCTTGGTTAGCGTGCTTGCTTCGCGAGCAAGACCTGGGTTTGATTCCCAAGTGGGACGAAACCATGGGCAAGTTTCCATACTCCAGATGCCTCTGTTTACCTAGCAGTAAGTACGAACCTGATTGTTAGTTGATTGTCCAATTGCTTTCCAAAGGTAATCATTTTTCCCTCACCCCCCCACTCAAAACGAATATTGTCATTCACTCCATGACTGTTTGTGGGACAACGTCATTAAGCAGCCGTGTTTCGCCCACAAAATACAAACAAATCTATTGCCATACTTTCTGTGATGTGCTTTGATACATCTCGACTATATCATTATGCACTATATCAAAATGCATGAAATATTATGATAAATATTAATCCATACATTTATACAGCACATTTCAGGTCGGTGGGACATCTCCACAGAATATACTGTAAAGTGTAGTGAACAGATATCTGCAGGTGAATGTGGCAACCCATTTGTGCACAAAGTAGTGTCCCACAAACAACCAGTGAATGACAACAAGAACAACAACTTGCATTTATATAACGCCCTCCACGCTGGACTGCATCTCAGAACGCTTCACAATGGCGGAGTCCAAGACCTAGACAGGGAGAGGTAAAAATCCTCGACCGCACTTACAGTGCGGTCGAGGAGAAAGGTCTTCAGGTGCGACTTGAAGATGGGAAAGGTGGGGTGAAGTGAAGGGGTTGAGGGTGGGAGTTCCAAAGTTTAAGGGCATAGCGGTTGAAAGCATGGCTGCCGATGGCAGAGCAAGGATACTGCTGTGAGGAGAGAAGAGGTTAGAAAGATCAGGGAGTGCGGAGGAATAGAGGGATTTAAACATAAGAGTGAGGACCAATTTAATATAGGGGATTATTTCCAGGACACTAGGATAATAGAATCAAATAATTTTACAGCACAAAAGGACGTCATTCAGCCCATCTAGTCTGTGCCGCCTCTTTGAAAAGAGCAACTCAATCCCACTGCCCAGCTCTCTCCCCATAACCTAACAGACCTGTTCTCCCTAAATAAAGATCTAATTCTTTTTTAAAAGCTGTTATCGAATCAGCCTCCTTTTCAGGCAATGCATTCCAGATTCAAACAACCCGCTGAGTGAAAAAAGTTCTCCTCAGCTCCCCTCTGCTTCGTTTTGAAACTTTTTAAAATCTGTGACCACGAGTCATAGATTCGCCCACCAGTGGAAACAGTTTTTCCCTATTCACCCTGTCGAATCCACTCATGATTTTATCAACTTCTATTAGGTCTCCTCTCAACCTTCTCTGTTCTAAACAGAATAAACCTAGCCTATTTAGCCTTTCCTCATAACTGAAGTCCCTCAATCCTGGTACCATTCTAGTAAACCTTCTTTGCACCCTTTTCCAATGGCTTAACATCCTTTCTATAGTGCGGTGAACAGATGGGAACACAGTACCTAACCAAAGTTTTATAGAGGTTAATCAACACTTCCTGACTTTTGTATTCTATACCCCTATTTATAAGGCCTAGTATCCCATATGCCTTCTTAACGGCTTTGTCTACCTGATCTGCCACCTTCAAAGAGTCACTAACACAAATCCCCAGGTCTCTCTGTTACTTCACACCCCTTAAAATTGTACTATCTAGCCTATATTGCTTCCCCTCATTTCTTCTCCCAAAGTGTATCACCTCACACTTCTCTGTATTAAACTTCATCTGCCATGTATCTGCCCACTTTACCATTTTATCTATATCTTCTTGCAGATGGCTACTATCCTCCTCACTATTTACTATTCTCCCTAACTTAGTATCATGTGCAAGCTTGGAAACTGTACTCCCTACACCCAAGTCCAGATCATTAATATATATTAAAAAGAGCAGTGGTCCCAAAACCGATCCCTGGAGGAGGCCACTGCACACTTCCCTCCAGTCTGAAAAACAGCCGCTCACCACAACTCTCTGCTTTCTGTCTCGCAGCCAGTTGTGAATCCATGCTGCCACTGTCCCTTTAACGCCATCGCCTCTACTTTCCTAATAAGCCTCTCATGGGGCACTTTGTCAATTGCCTTTTGAAAGTCCATGTAAACTACATCAACCGCGCTGCCCTCGTCCACATATTCCATTGCCTCATTGAAAAATTCTATCAAATTTGTAAGGCAAAATTTGCCTTTAACAAAAAGTGCAATCGGATCTCTAACATCCTCCTGAACAGGCAGACGGGACCATGTCTGAATTCCTAAATTCTTTCTCTCATCCTTTCTTCCGCTTTCGAAGTTAAGATAGAATAAAATGCACCGACTCATGAAGCTGGCTTCTTCCTTCAAGGCTTTCAGATTCTTTGATTTTTTTAAAAATTGTACAAAATTATCTGCTTTAACCTGATTGTAAACATTGCTTGGACCTCGGGACATCGTTGGGACATCCGCCCAACCCGAAAGGCGCTCTGTGGATGTAATTTTGTTGCTGTTGTTGTTGCTATTTCAGTAGAAACTGCCCAGCCCTACTCTGTTCCTGGAAATCTGGAAGAAGTAAACTCCAGGCAATGAAACACATGTATAAACATGCATCAGTTCAATCAGACACTTATAGAAAATCACACACACACGAAAAAAATCACACACACAAAATCACAAACACACCAATCACACACATTCACATCCCCAACTCACACCCACCCATTCACACAAACGCACACACATTCACTCATATGCCTACATGCACACTGTCACACATACACTCTGCGCTTCAATAGGGATGTTAAAACAAGATCCCGTCCGCCTGTTCAGGTGTATGTTAAAGATCTAATGGCATTATTTGCCAATTGGGTTAGATATGGGTTGGGGCTGTTTGAATGAATGGGTTCAGTATGAGCTATTCAGAAACATGATGTTCAGCTGCATGTTTATGTGTGATTTTAATATAGAAACACAAATAAATTCAGCAGAGAAGAAAGTTATTCAGCCTATTGTGCTACCATTGCCATTTGTGCCATTTCCCTACCTTTCCAGCCTGCTAACTCCTCACTCCCCCACCCACTGACTCTACTCTGCTGGCACCGGCTTCTTGCTTGTCTCTCGTCCCCTCCGCACCACCATTCCTGGCCGAGCTATCAGCTACTATGCTGGGAAACGTCAGAACTCCTCCATCCCTCCGCCTTGTTCTTTCCTTCCTCTTTTACAGATTATGTCTGAAGTCCTTCCTCTTCGACTGTGTTAACGATTACCTTCCAGGCTCGGCTTCAGGCTCCGCTCCAGATGGATCACTATTCTGGGATAATACTCCCTCCAAAAACAAAAAGTGGCCACCATAACTGTTTGTGGAATTACTGCTGTGCACGATTGGCTGCTGTGTTTCTCACACAGTCGATCCAATTTAAAATATATTCTGTGAAGCACTTTAAGACGTATCAATGACGTGATAAGACGCTATATCAAATGCTGGGAATATAATAATTATTATTATCCTTTATTATCTTGTGTCCTTTCTCACGCTAGCATTTGTGAGCTCATCAGCCTTATCTTTGCCCAGCTCCACTGGCTCCCCATTGCCCAGAGGATTGAGTTCAAGATCATCATCCTCACCTTTAAAGCCTTCCATGGTCTCGCCCCACCCTACCTCTGCAACCTTTTCAAATGGTACAAAGTGGTTTGCTCCCTCTGCTCAGAAGGCGCTGGCATGCTTCTCATCTCTGCCTTACACACCCCACCTTTTGTGGCCAGGCTTTCAACCTCTCCATGCCCACTCTCCATCCCAGAGTCACTATAATTCATCATCACTATCATTATTATAATTATTAAATATTTGGCTTTGCCAGGTGAAACACAATGATTATTTGACTGAACAATTCCAACCTGTCTTCTGCATGTTATCTATAATTGTAAAAAGACAATTCCACTGGTATCTAGATTTACTCAGTTAGCTCATTTCCAAGCATTTAACATTTGACGAATAGTTGAATTCAATCTTAACTTTCCAGTTGTCAATGTGTTGCTTGTCACGGAAACCTACTTGTAAACGCATTCAAAACTCTGGCTGCATTTGTGAATTGGCTAAATTCTGCAAATTCTGAAGTGCAACATAAATAGAATAAATCTAGACCCTGGTATAATTTATATCCTAATATACATTAATGGCCATGCAGTTTAGCTCATAGCTGTCTGTGGGATTTGCTGGGCCAAATAGCTGTTATTTCTGTCTATGAAATAGTGTTGAGACAGTAATTATTTGAGATAATATTAATTTGAGATTGTTTTCTTTCTTTTTCTCTCTCGTCTCTCTCTTTCTCTTTTTTTATAAAACATCGTGGCTTTAAAGCTTTGCGATTTTAAGCACCAACTAAAGCACTCATTATCCATCAATCGCGTGGGACATGCTGGGTCTGTTACACTGAAAGGAAGCATTAGGTGCTTGAGAAAGTGCTGTGAGCATTGTAAGAGGATCGGCCTGATTGTGAAATAGAGGAGTTATTGATATTGCTGTCAGGGCCACGGGTTAACTCAAAGGTTTTGAGAAATTTTCCATTAGGAAACCTTGCTCCACGGGAAACAGGTTTTTGCAAGTCTAGAAGAAATATTATGTTGCTTCTTCTCTTTCCCGTTTCCTCGGAAAAGAATGTATTCGGGCGTTTGTTTTATCGTTCCCTTGAGCAAAATTCTTAGTTGAAAAGGAAGTTGTCTATGTACATCTGGACTAATGGTGCCAATTGTTTTAAGTATGTGTGTCGCTGTGTTCATTGAGGTCAAGAGGGCGCCAGTTCTGTTTTAATAATGTCAAAGGGCACGAGTCGTAAAGCGGCTGACCCCTGCATTAAATTGCATCGAAGCTGAGTTTTTTGTGTCCAACAGCGGAGATGTAGCTTTTCTGTCCAACAAAATTGACCATGTCTCGGCTCGGCAAATGGGGGAGTTCAGATTAACTGCCTCGGGGGTGAGAAATGTCCAACAAGGGACAAGTGATCATTACAACTATGTGCCCATTGAGAAAAGAATGTCTTAATGTCTTGCGCTGGACGTGACCAGGGGAGGAAGGGGGGGTGTGGGGGGAGGCAGGAGCTAAAGCTGGGTCTCAGAGCTGGGAATGTCAAGTTCCCACCGGAGTGATTCATTCAGGGTCTCGCACTGTGAGGGAAAAGGATATAAAGCATTTGTTCAGAAAGTAAAGGTCACAAATACCCAGCAGACTCTCGTGAGAAATACTAAGCTAAAAACTCTGGAGATTACAAGCGAGAGTTGGATAGAGAATGCTCTTCTGCCCATTTAATGCAATAGATCCCAGCCTGGCTCAGTTGGTAATTTGAGCACCTTTCACATCAAGAAGACATCCCAAAGCGCTTCCTAGTGTATATTGTACTGTATACTGTACAATGTCTGTGTTTTGTGGGCAGATGCAATAGTCCATTTGTGTGCTGCAATATTCCACAAACCACTATGAAGTGCTACCAACTGATATACAGGCATTCACTCCTCAGAAGGTTGTGGGTTCAGGAGCCAATTTTAGGGGTTTGGGGGTGGGGTGGTCTTTGACTTTACTGTGAATTTTGTTATGCGGTTTGAGACATGTTCACAAGGTAATAGGCACTGAATCCAACACAATAATTATTATTTATTATTAAATCCTGTGGAGAATTTTGAGACATCTCAGTCAAATGCAAGGATTATTGTTAGTGTAATATAATTCTTCCATTTGATTGAGCACTTTTCATGTTATCTAGATGTCTCAAAGTGCTTCACAGAATGTACTGTAAAGTGAATTGACTGTATATTTGTGGGCAAAACATGGAAGCCAATTGCATACACCAGTGTCCCACAAACAGTCATTGATTGAATGACCAATTTTATTATCGGTTTTCTCCTTGAGGGATTATTATCAGGCGTGTGGAGTAAGGAAATCTGCCTAATGTTTCGCCCTACTGGGAATCAAACCCGGATCTCTTGATTGTGAGGCAAATGCTCTAGCCACTGTGCTACAGGAATCCTTAGGAATGGCCATGAATCTAAGCTTGATAAGACTGACTGTCTGGTCTGTGTCGTCCACATCAATGCAGGAAGCAGTACAACATTAGGGTAAACTAACCTGGCCAGTGTATGGCAGGTGAAACAGTCCTTCTATTTTCCACCTTATTCAGTAATTATTATATTTAAGTACATACTCAGTGGGTGGGTGAGATTTTACAAATATCCGCTGGTTTGGGCAACTTTGGTAAGGTCTGATCAATTTCTAATTAAGTGAGCACAAAAACATCTTCTTGAGGATAGTGCAGAGTTGGTGTGATTTTGTTCTATATCAACGTTCTCTGAAATATCTGTCTGCTTTCTCAGTTTTTCCAATTACCCCCCAACCCCAACCCAAAAAATCACCAAGAAAAACAAACACTGAATTTCTCAGCTGTTTGTGGAACGTGTCAGTGTGTGAGCAATTGGGCTACCACGTTTGCTATAAATACAGACACTCCATTATTCAGTAAATCTAATGAAGCTAATCTAGTCAAAGACCACACCCACTCAGCCCCAAAGTTGGTTCCTGAACCCGGAACCTTCTGAGGTGTGAGTTTGGGACGTCCTCCCGTCATTTTGGAAAGGCCCAAAACCAAATGCAAGGATTATTATTATTATTATTATTATTATTATTTCATCACTGTCTTTAGGATCAAGAAGGTTGAGAGAAAGGAGTTTCTCCTGGCGATCTGGCCAACAATCCACCAGAAAAAAAACTGATCATTTGTTTCATGACTGTTTGCAGGACATCACAGAGTACAATTGGGCTGCAGTGCTCATCTACAAATACTGTACACAGTTGCTTCATTTCAAAGTAAATCATGAAAAGAGGTTTGGGATGTTCCCCTGATATGAAAGTTGCTGCATCAAATGTAAAGATGATTGTTATTAATCTTTACACTCCAGGACACCATTTATTAATAAATGGACCATAGCAGAGTGGTTAGCATTCTAGCCTCGCGAGAAAGAGGACTTGGTTCCATTCCAAGTATATTTCCATACTTCACACACTTCTGTTTACCTAGCAGTATGTAGGAACCTGGTTGTAAATGAATTGGTGGATCGCTTTCCGGGGGTAATAATTCCACCCAATTTTTTTTATTGTGGTCACTCAATCCACAACTGTTTGTGAGACACTGAGGTGCACAATTGGCTGCTACATTTTGCCCACAAACTGTACAGTCAATTCACTTTACAATTTATTCTGCGAAGCCCTCTGAGATGTTTCAATGATGTGATAACGCGCCATATGGACTGCAAGGGTTATTATTGATTGACTATCTTTCAACAGCGCCCAGAGAGAGAGAAAGTCTGAGCTCCACAACTGTTCCAGATTATAACACCGCAACTGCAGGGTCTCTTAATGAGCCTTTTAGATATAGTGTGGGATCAATCCAGTGGTGCAAACCTGTTTGAAGGAATGATGGTTAAGCTCTCTGAGTGCCTGAGGCTGCCTGTTAACTGAATGGTGCATGTAGTTAAACTGATTAAAAGTTTGCCCTGAAATCATTTGAACTTTCTGGAGAACAGTTCTGGGAAATTTGGTTTAATTTAGTTTCAAACCCACTAACCACCCCCTTCCCCACATCCCCCACTCCACCCCACCCACCCCCCTCCCCACTCCGGATAACGGATATTTGACTACAATACTTGTCTTCTTCCACCTTTTTATTCAATGATGTAGCAAAGATGGAAAAGACCAGGTCAAATCTTCAGTGAACAGGCTGCTTTCACCCTATATGTACATTGTAAAATAAAGGCTCCTTAAGAGTATTGGAACAGGAACAAGAACAAATGAGAATTTGCTAGGTGAAAGTAAACCAAAGTCCGTTCACTATGCTTTCCACCGTTCTGGCAGTCGCATGACATCTTGTGACCCAAACTATATACTGTATCCCCAAATATGACAGCAATGTATGTATCTGATTTGTTCTTAAAAAGAATCAACACTTTCTACATCCACCGTGTTCAATATGTTTACTACTCTCTCACTGAAGCAGAGTCCGCAGATTTGGAGAAGGCTGACATTCAGCCCATCCAACCTGGTTGTTCAATGGGCTGCTCGGGTCCCAACCAGACTGTTCAGCGCTTTGGGTCGTCCTCCCGATGTGAAAGGCACTATATGAGTGCAATTTTGTTGTTGTTGTTAGAAACATGAAAGGTGTTTGGAGGAAGGGAGGGTGGAAGGGAGTGGGAGGTAAACAGGGTCTTCTTGGATCTGAACTGGCTCCCAGGTGACATTTGTGGCAATGGAATGCCAGAACTGACCTCTGTGGTGGTCTTGGTTCCTGAGCCAGGCAGATTTGCAGTAAGCCAGGGTCCCTAGTTCTGATTTTTGTCTGCAAAACATACAAAATATACATATCGATTCACTGTACAGTATATTGTGAGAAGCGCTTTGAGACGTCTCGATGCAAAGATTAATATCATTATACATAGTTGGCTCTGACGCACTTGAGACGTCTTCCCGACGTGAAGGGTTCTGTATAAAAGTTGCTGTTGGTTGATGCTGAGGTTTACTTTTAGGCTGAGCTGAGACAAACAACCTCTTTGGGATAGAGATAGATGGAGCGAGCCAACTGTTTGGAGGTCTATTTGAACTTGAATGGGAAGTATGTTGTGGTAGTGGTAGTATCTGTGATGGGTGTACTGTAAAGCACATCTGGCCAGTACACTTAAAAGTGCCCTTTGTACTACTATTCAACTGTGATCTGAATAGCTTTTTAATAGAACAATGTAAATTTGTACTCTGTAAACCCCTTTGCGCTTTCGTGGCAATTCCCCCAAATATCTGATGTTCACAATCATCGTCCATGTTAAAATCAGGGTGGGTGATGAGACAGACTGGTGTTTTGGTTTGATCAGCTGGGCGTCTGACTTACGTGGAAACCTGTCACTGCCATTTAGAACATTCCCGGGTGGGGCAAAACCTTAGGCAAGTTTTCTTGCTCCACACCCCTTTGTTTACCTTGCAGTTAATATGAAGCCAGTTATTAGTCGATTGGCGAATCACTTTACAGGGGTGATAATCCCTCCAGAGAAAAGAACATGTGGTTACTCAATCCACGACTGCTATGTGCAATTGGCTGCCCACAAAATACACAGTCAATTTTGCAATATACAGTATTCTGTGAAGTGCTTTGAGCTGTCTCAATGCCGTGATAAGGGGTTATATCAAATGCAAGGATTATTATTACTATAATTAATTTTAAAAATAACCAGTTCCTGGAATTGAACACACATACTCTCCTCTCTCCCCGGAGCGACGCATTCTGCTTACCTAATTTCCGAAAGTATTAGGTGCAGGTTGGCAAGAGCCAAGACTTGGGGGACCCCAGAGAATGCATTCGAATATTATATTTGGCGTAGTTTTGGCAGAGAGAGCGCTGTCTGGCAAGCTTGCCGCTGCTTGTCCAGCTGTTCACCCCACCTGTTGGAGATATGACTCGCAGGGTAACAGGAGCAGAGTGCTGCCTCCCCCTCTCCTCTCTCTCCCCCTGACAGTTTACCCCTGCAAGCCCAGTCAACAAGCCCGGTTGGCTGGTCTGTCATCCACAGGGATTGGAAGTATCACAGACCCACCTGGCTCAGGAAATGGTTTGCTGAGACCCCCACAGTGGGTCGACTCAATAGCAACATTCCTTCGCCCAGAACGTCACCTTAGAGCAAACTCGGTCCCAGAAGCAAACCTACTCTCATCTCCAGGGAGGATAATGCACAGCAATGCTCACAGTAGCCCTCTATTGTCACACAGCTCCCTGATGCCAGGTGGCAGGCACTTCTCCAATGCCGTTACCAGTGTGAGTAATGACTTTGGTTAGTTTTCTGAAGGGTTACAAGGTGGGACATCCGACTTCGAGCCAGCCCGCCTCGCAACTGCTGCAACCAATTTGTATGGAAATTAAAGTAAATCATTAAAATGTGATGCAGATGGAATATGTTTTTAAGCTTTATTCCCAATTTAGTAGTGTGTAATTTGTTAGCTAGAACCAATTTTCTGCGTTTTACAGTTAAGAGGAATGTTTTACATTAGGATGAATGACAAATTATTTTGGTACATTGAAAACACATGCAGCCCCGAGATTAAATCGCTTAACTATTGAACCAGAAAATAAATAAGAATTAATGCTAACGAAAAGGGAAATAGGAAACAATTGTGAACCGTGCATCCAAGGTTTTGGGCGGGGGCAGGGGTGGGGGGGATTCAGTCATAGATGCCTTTCATTCCTCGCAATCCTTCATTAACATATTAACACTATCTCCGTTGTACTTCACCAAGACCTCTGAGCTCAGTGTCAGAGGAGCAGGGTTCGGTCTTGGTTATCGCATGACATAGAACGGGTTTGTCCCAGGATTTATTTCACAGGCAGCGAGAGAAGTTTCTATTCCTTCAGCCCCGCACATGGTTAACCCTTTGAGCACCACTTTATTCAATTATATCTGGGATGCGCTTTGAAACATCTCAATGATGTGACCAGACACTATATCAAATGCAGAGATTATTATGATTATAAATAAATATCCCTTGGTTTAAGGAGCGTCTTTCGCAATTAGAGAGCCTCTTGATAGAAGTTTATTCTAAAGTGAAGTGACCGTGTATTCTGGCCTGTTGAGCATCCACTGTGCTGAATAGACTTGTTCAATTCAATGCTCCTCCCATCTTTATATAGATCTAATGCTAAATGGGACAGAGAAAGTAAACCAAAAAGAAGTACAGTATAATCCTTGTGTTTGATGCCTTGTCGACAAGGTGCTTCACTGGGTTTGCTGTAAAGTGCAGTGACTTGTGTCTGTAAAGAAAGCTACAGCACATTCTGCCATGAGCAACCATGAAGTGAATGACCAATTTTATCAGGGGGTGAGAGGAAATTGTTAAAGTCAACCTTCCTATGAGCAAACACATTTTGCATTCTTCATCTTTATCTTGTACAGGCAATGATCACTTTTTTTTAACAAACTTCAGAAAAAACACAGGTCTAACTTTCTTAACCTCATACTTGAAAATTGGGGTCAGCTTGCCTGTGGGTAGCACTCTCTCGCCTCTGAGTCAGAAGGTTGAGGGTTCAAGTTTCTTGTCAGCCATTTGACCTCTAAAGTCCAGGCTGACACTCCAGGGGTGGTCTGCATTCTCACACATGCCATCCTTCAGATGAGACATTAAACCAAAGGCCCCATCTGGCTGTTATGGTGGACCCTGACCCTATTTGAAAAGATAGGGAGGGAGTTTCTGCTGGTGTCCTGGCCAATAATCCCTCGGATAAAATTGGTCATTCACTTGGGGTGGCTGTTTGAAAGGCACCACACCACATGTAAGGATTATTATTGCTGCTATTCGTGGCCTCACCTCCATTTCTGAAGTTAGCATTCTTCCTGAGGAAAGGTGGGAGGTGGGGGGCGTGGATAATCCTTGCATTTAATATAGCATTTTATCACTTAATTGAAATATCTTAAATCTCTTCACGGAATATACTGTAAAGTGAATTAACTACAGTAAAAGCTTAGTTATCCGACACCTAACCAACTGGAACGCTCAACTAACCGGTATCTCCCAATACAATTCGCCATTCTAGCAACCAGATCTCATCTGGCACACTCCTGGTATGCTCACTTTGCGCATGCGTGTGGATTTATTAAACTTACCAAATGTGATTTTACCAAGTGTGCTGGAATGCTTTATTGGTAAGTATCCATACAATATTCTGTTATTATTTAGTCTATTATTAATATGGTATCTTTTAAAATAAGTTAATTTCTTGCGTAGAATTTTCGGCAACTTGCCGCTTGAATATCCGGCATATTTGATTAACCAGCAATAGTCAGGTCCCGAGGGTGCCGGATAACAAAGCTTTTACTGTACATAGTTTTGTGAGTGAAATGCTTCAGCCAATTGCACACAGCAGTGTCCCACAAACTATTATTCTTATTTTCTTTGGAGAGACTATTACCCCTAAAGCGATCCTTCAATTGGCTAACAATCAGGTTCATAGAATCATAGAATTTTACAGCACAAAAGGAGGCCATTTTGCCCATCGTCCCTGTGTCCAAGGAAGATTGAAATATTGAAATATTCTGAATTGCTCACCAATCTTGTTTGTCACATGCACTCCAAGACCGACGTAGCCTGTTCTGCATTTTCGCCCAATCGCAAACCTCCTTCTTCTGTTCCACTGCTTTTTGCATTCCCTTCTCCTCTCGAAATTAGTTTAAACACTCCCCGACAGCACTAGATAACCTCCCTGTAAGGACATTGGTCCCAGCTCTGTTTAGGTGTAACCCATCCACCTCGTACAGGGTCCACCTGCCCCAGAACTGATCCCAATGATCCAGGAACCTGAAGCCATCCTTTCTGCACCATTTCTCCAGCCATGCATTCATGTGCTTGACCCTGCCATTTTTAAACTCACTTGCACGAGGCTCTGGGAGTATTCCAGAGGTCACCACCTTTGAAGTTCTACTCTTTAGTTCCTAGTTACTGCTGCGTAAACAAAGACATATGGCGTAAGGAAACTTGCCTGAGGTTTTGCCGTGCCCGGAATCAAACCCAGGTCCTTGTGTTGGCGAGCGCACTAACCACTACGCTACTGGGAAGGGAAGAGGGGACAGAGGTGGAGATTCAGACAAAGTCAATAGCTGAGTGGCCACATTATGGTAATGACAATCCACCGCAAATACCTGGCAGATCGTTTGGGGGCCTTTGCTGCTGAACACCTCCTGATCTGTCCAGGGAAACTGAAGTGTACTTTGAGAATTCCTAACGTTCCGGAAGATCACTGTATCCGTGTTCTGTGAGAGCTTGTGGTTTGTGGGTTATGTAATGGAGTCATGAGCCACGACCAAATGCCATCCCATCCACAAACACTCAGAACCTATCTCTGTACTATCTGTCTGTGTATCTCTCTCTCGCTCTCTGTGTCTCTCTGCATTTGTCATATCTTGGGAGGACGTCCCAAAGCCCTGCATCAGATATACTGTAAAATGCAGTGATTGTGTGTTTTGTGGGTGAATGTGGCAACAGTAGATGGTGAAATTGCTCACCCCACCTAACAACAACGCTCATTGCTTTTCTGGTGACTCTCATTCTGTGATGAACTTTGGGACAGTTTCACGTGAAAGTCGCTGTACAGATCTAAGATGCTTTGAGTAGAAAAGAATAAATAAGTCAAACAATATCCCAGGTTTGAAATTCTAGACATCCGAACATCCCTTACTAATTTCTCACACTACCTTCAAAACCCTTTTCATAATTCATCCCTCTAACAATTCTTTTTTCCCCCCAAATGTTGTGCCCTTATCACCAGGAGAACAGCTCAAAGTTCTTCACAGGATTTTACCTGCGGGGCAAAATGTTGGGCAAGTTTCCTCACTCCACCTGCCTTTGTAAAACTAATAGTATGGAAGAACCTAATTGTTAGTTGATTGGCAGATCGCTTTTCTATGCATAATAATTATTTCAAAAAAAGTTAGTATATTCACTACTTTAAACCATTTGACCTCTAAAGTCCAGGCTGACACTCCAACTTCAACCCACGACTGTTTGTGGGACACTACTGTGCGCAATTGTCTGCCACATTTCACCCACAAAATATACAATTAATTCACTTCATTAATTCACTTCATGTGCTTCGAGACGCTTCGAAGATGTGATCAGGTGCTATATCAAATGCAAGGATAATTATTTTTATTAAAGTAGTGTGACTGTTGCTTGGACACCACGCTTTGGAGTCAGAAGCTAATGGGTTCAAGACCTAAATCATGACTATGAACTCATATTGTCCAGGTGTCCTTTTGGTGGGGGTGGAGATTGTATTGTCAGATGTGCTGTCCTTCAGATGATAAGTTGCACCACAGTATGCAGGTTTAGCCTGTTCAGGTGGATGTTCAAATTCCATGGCCTGATGTGAAGAGACAAGGGAATTATTCCTGGTGTCTTAGCCAACAATCCCCCAAATATCACTGGCCATTTGCTTTGATGGCTTTTTGTGGGACATTGCTGCATGCTAAACTGGCTACTGCATTTGCCTACAAATACATTGCCCATGTTAAGAAGTCATAACGAGTGCAGGATATGCTACAAAGGAGTTGGTGCCGCAATCCCGTTTAAACCCTCTTTATAAAGTAATTGCGCATTACATCAATACAGTACAAATTCACATTTATCCTTTCATGTTGGGAGACTGAGATGCTTAACCATAATGGTATGGCTCCCCCAAGCTGTTAGGCGGCAGCTGAGGAGGAAGAGAAAGATGACCGAAAGCGCGGTCAAAAAGAAAGACCTTGAACGTAATGAGGGAGCGGTCGACATTAGTGTTTGATGTAGAAAATGTTTGGTTGACTTAATGCAATCAGACCTGTTCTTCGGTAATCGGTTGAAGTGGGTGTTACAGCAATTGCCTGCTAATGGCACACGCCTGTGTTCAATTAACTGTGGAAAAAGTGGGTTTGCCAAATATATACTTAACCCTGGATGAAGAGTAGAAGGTGCCGCTGTTAAATGGGCACTAAAGGTGATGGACCACAGGACAATTTCATCCATCACCGTTAATTATTTTTAAACAAAAACCATTTGTGTCACATTTCCGTGCCTTCTGCCGGTCACACTGCGCTTGGAAACTGTTTACAGCTGTTTGCATCCTGCCTGCACATCTGGATTTAAAAGCTAAGGTGGCAGCCCTGCTCGTTTGGTAACACTCACACCTCTGAGGCAGTTATAATAATCCTTGCATTTGGTGGAGCAACTTTCAAGTTGGGAAAATGTCCCAAAGCGCTTAAAAGGATACTCTGTAAGGTGCAGTGACTGTGTGTTTTGTGGGTGAATGCGACAGCCAATGTGTGCACAGTAATTGTTCACTAACAATTGTGAAGTTAATGATAAATTTTATCTGGAGCATTGTTGGCCAGGATACTGGGAGAAACTCCCTTCTCTTTTTGAATGGTGCCATGGATCTGTAATATTTTCTCCCAACCAGGCAACTCCTTCTCAGCCCTACATTGGAGTGTTACCTTAGAGTCTTAGAGACAACGTGATTCCTTGTCCTGATGTGAACTTTCTGATTCAAATGCGAGAGTGCTTTCAACTGAGGCAGGCTGACAATAATAATAATTATCTTTGCATTTAATATAGTGCCTTCCATGTCGGGAGGACATTTGAAAGCGCTTCACGGGATTTTCTGTATGGTGTAGTGACTGTGTGTTTTGTAGGCAAAGACAGAGGGGCATTAAAGGTATTCAGAGCTTTCTATATTCGATGGGTATATTCAAACCAGAAATAACAATACCAACTCGAGTTTGTATAGTGCCCTTCACACAGGGTAGCGTCTAAGAGTGCTGACAGCAGTGCAACACAGCTCATGTTTGCAGATGTTTGCAAGACTTTGTTTCTTGTTTGTTTTAATGGGAAAGCCAGTCAGCAGATTCTTAATGTGTGGACTCAGCTGAACTATTCCATGGCTTTGGAGTTAACACAGTGTTGGGCGTGTGCAGGCCACACTGCGTTTGTGTTAAAACTTACAGACAAATACTTGTCAACGTAGAAAAAAAAATGTAATCCTTGGAAACTGATATGACACCTTTCAAGCACTGTGAGACATTACCCAATGTGAAGGGAGCTATATAAATTCAAGTCATGGCTGTTGTTTCACAGCGGGAAAGGATGCCTCGAGAATTTTTCTGTGAAGCGCAGTTGGTGTCTGGGTATGTTGCAGGCGAACTGGCACCAATTTGTGCACCGCAATTTTCCTCCCTTTGCTTTGTTCTGAAAACCACTTCTGAAAACCTCTTTGATCGGCCCTTTGTTTACCTCCCTGGCGATTAAAAAGTTGTGTGGCATTGCTCAATGGTTTCTCACTGGTCCCTGTGCCAATAAGCCTCCGGGTGAAGTTGGCGGCTCACTTCACAGACGTTTGTGCGATTGAACGGCCATCTTGTTTACTTGAAACCAATGTTGCACCTCTCTTTAGGGCATTTACCCGCGAAGCACTGACTTCAACAAAGCATTTCAAGCGTGTATCTGCCCGCTAACTGGAACACTCTGATCTTGCCAGGCACCATTTTCCACCACCCACCACCTCCTCCGCGCACCCCCTCAGGCCTCCTCAATCTTCACTTCAAATGCGAAGTGTGAGGAGGTCATGGACTTCTTGCAAACCAACTCCGTGCCCACCTCTCCTCCCACTCCCTCTTCGAACCCCTCCAGTCCGGTTTCCGCCCTGCCCACAGTACAGAGACTGCGCTTGTGAAAGTCACAAACGATGTCCTCTCTATCTGTGACCAGGGTTCCCTCTGCCTCCTTATCCTCCTGGACCTGTCGGCTGCCTTTGACACAGTCGACCACGCCATCCTTCTCCACCGCCTGTCCTCCGCCATCCACCTTAGTGGCATCGCACTCGCCTGGTTCGAGTCCTACCTCACAAACCACCAGCAGTACATCTCCACAAACGGTTTTTCCTCCCGCACTCACCCAGTTACCTGCGGGGTACCCCAGGGATCCATCCTTGGCCCCCTCTTTTTCCTCATCTACACGCTTCCTCTTGGGGATGTGATCCGCAGACATGGGGTACACTTCCACATGTACGCAGATGACACCCAACTCTATCTCTCCACTTCACTTTGTGACCCCCAGTCCCCCGATGTTCTGTCAGCCTGCCTTTCGGACATCAGGGGCTGGATGAGCACAAATTTCTTGCAGCTGAATGTTGACAAGATGGAGGCCATACTCCTTGGCTCTCATCAACGTCTCCATTCGCACGGCTCTCATCTCCTCCACCTTCCTGGCCTGCCCCTAAAACTCACCGAACCTGTGCGCAACCTTGGCATCAGGTTCGACCCCCAACTGTCCTTCCTCCCCCACATCCGGTGCATCACCAGCACTGCCTTGTACCACCTCCGACGGATCGTTCGTCTCCGGCAATACCTCACCTTAAAAGCCGCCGAAACCTTGGTCCATGCCTTTGTCACCTCTCGGCTGGACTATTGCAATGCCCTCCTCTCTGGTCTCCCCTCCACCACAATCCAGTTTATCCAGAACTCTGCCGTCCGCATACTCACCCGCTCTAAGCTTCGCTCCCCCATTACCCCAGTCCTTGCCAGACTTCACTGGCTCCCTATCCCAGAGAGGATCGACTTCAAGACCCTCACCCTTGTTTTCAAATCCCTCCACTTCTCTGCACCCCCCTATCTCTCTGATCTTCTCTCCCCACAACCCAGCACCCGCTGCCTTCGTTCCTCTGGGTCTGGCCTCCTCCATGTCCCCCGAGTCCTCCGCTCCACCCTCGGCGGCCGTGCCTTTAGCCACTGCGCCCCGAGGCTCTGGAACTCCCTTCCTCACTCGCTTCGCCTCGCCCCCTCTCTTCCCAGTTTCAGGTCACAGTTGAAGACCTTTCTCTTCGACCGCGACTTCGGTCACCTTCCTGCCCCTGCCCCTGGCTCGGTCCCGGGATCCGCTACTGTGAAGCGCTCTGAGACGCCGTCTGGCATGGAAGGCGCTATATAAATCGAAGTTGTTGTTGTTATTTATAACTCCATCACTAACAAAGCCATATCAAGATCCCAAGCAGATTTGGTAAAACGCAGTTGACTTAAGACAAAATGTGTTTGCTCACTCTGGTCCCGAAGGCACTCGAAGCTGGACTTTTTGCCCCTCTGACTTTTGACAGTCATGTTTCACGACTTGACAAAGTGTGTCAAGTAAAAGAAAAGGTGTCTTTCTTTTCGACCGCGCTTTTGGTTACCTTTCTGGCCATGCCCCTGGCTCGGTCCCGGGATCCACTACTGTGAAGCGCTCTGAGACACCGTCCGGCGTGGAGGGCGCTATATAAATCGAAGTTGTTGTTGCTGTTATCATGTCAAAAAGTCTCAAAGAGCTAGGCAGTGTTTACTTTTAATTATTCAGGGGAGTGACGATGCATTCATAGACGAATGAAGCAACCAATGTACACGCAGCAATGGCCCACAAACAGCTGTGAAGTGAGTGACCAATTTTGTGAGAGGGATTGTCGGCTGGGAAACTGGGAGAAACTTTTTTCTCATTTCCAATAGTATCATGGGATTGTTTATTGAACACCTAAACCATAGGCTGACGGGGCCTCGATTAAACGTCTCAATCATGGGATGACACCTGTGATGATGTAACCCTGTACCTGTGACAACAAGAAGTTGTGGAATCCTGTCAGGTATTGATTAATGTGCTCTCCTCACACGCGAGAGGACACGGGTTAGATTCCCGACCAGGGCAAAACCGTAGACACATTTCTTTACTCCATACACCTCTGTTTAGGTATATAGTGTAAACAAGTAAGAACGCAGCTGATAGTTGATTGGTGGATTGCTTTCCGGGGTAATAATCCCTTAAAAAATAACTAAATGATTTGGTCACTCAATCCATGACTGTTTGGCTGCTGTGTTTTATCCACAAAGTATGGTCAATTCACTTTACATTCTGTGAAGCACTTTGAGATGTCTCAACCACATGATAAGGGGCATTTCAAATGCAAAGATTATTATTGTTATTAACTTGCACTTGTGAAGCAGCTATCCATGAAGGATAGTGTCACTGAGCATCACAGAATGGAGTGGTTGGACACAGAGCTAAGGAGAGGAGGGAGGACTGGCCAAAGCCACAGATGAAAAGCAAAGTCTTAAAGTGGGATTGAAATATAGATTAAGAAAAAAAGGGTGGAATGAAACAGGGAGTGCCAGTCTAGACCGTCAATTGAAGGAGTGGAGCTCCAGCACTAGGGAGTAGCTAAATAATAACAACCTACATTTATAAGGCACTTTTCACACAGGGTATTATCTCGGAGTACTTAACAGTGGCGGAGAACAACACCAAGCTAGGGAAATTAAGGAGGGAGGTGACTCGATGCATGGTTGAAGAAGAAGGTCTTGAGATGTGTGAGGCACTTTACAAGTGTAATTTTGTTGTTGTTGTGATCTGGAGGAGGCAGCAAGGCTGAGGGACTGAGGGAGAGAGTTCCAGAGTTTCGGTGGGGCGGTCATGGCTGACAGCATAAAAATCAGGATTTACACCAGATGTCCTCAAAACAACATCTTCCTGTGGTCAGAACTTGAAGGCCGATAATATTTTTGAGTGCAAATATTAAAACTGCTTCTCTTTGTAAGCTGCGGTCTCGTCTCTCTCTCCTTTCCACGCCAAACTTATACTTATTCCATCCATCTGTCAAAAATATTCCCAGCTGAGCCTTGAAAGGAATGTGAGGAACTAATAATTTTCATGTATACATTTTTGTAAGAAAAATATCAACATTTTAAGGAGAAAACTGCCCCCTTTTTGGGTGTTTATGAATTCCCAGTTCATCTTGTAGCTAAAACTGTATTTATACCAGTGATGAGGATGCCTTGAGTCATCTAATCCTATCTCTTTGACCCTGGCTATAATAATATCATAATTGTTTCATTTGATATAGCACCTTATCATACTGTTGAGATATCTCGAAGCGCTTTACAGAATATACTGTAAAGTAAATTGACTTTATTTTCTGGGCGAAACCAGCCAATTGGGTAGGACGACAACAACAAAATTACATTCGTCAATGTCCCACACACAAACAGTTGAGTGACAAAATTATTTAATTACTTTTTGAAAGAATTATTAACCCTACATTATTGCAATCGGATTAATATTTACTGCTATGTAAACAGAGGTGTGTGGAGTAAGGAAACTAGCCCAAGGGTCCTCTCGCTTGCAAAGTGCATGCATGCACCACTACGCTACTGGGCTGCACTATCTATCTGTCATTTTGTACATTCACAATGAATCCACTAACAGAATGGTTAAAAAATTGCACAACAGCACTGTTACAACTCCTTTGATCACACTTGTACACTCGTGTAGTCAATAACTCCAACACTATGAAACGGGGTGTGATACCAGAGCAGAGGGGGTAGAGAAGTGGGAAAGGGAGACCGTTAGCAATCAGCAAAGATACAAGTGAAATATCTTAAACAAAAGGCAATGGACCTGAGGAATAGACTTGAGGAAAGGTGCTGACGTAAATGATATAAAGGGGTTCCAGAGGCAAGAGAGTTGGAGAACCTGTAGTGGTTGGTAAAGAGATCAAACCTGTCTGTGTGCTTTCAATGGCATAGTCCAACAACAACAACAACAAAATTACATTTGTGTAGCAGACCCGCATATAGTATAATAATAATAATAATCCTTAGATTTGATGTAGCACTTTTCACGTCTTCAAGACGTCTCAAAGCGCTTCACAAAATATACTGTAAAGTGAATAGACTGTATGTTTGTGGGCAAAATGCAGCAGCCAATTGCACACAGTGTCCCACAAACAGTTATGGATTGAAATGACCAATTTTTTTTTCGGATCTGTATGGCTTGGTGCTGTATAGGCACAATGCCAACAAAATTACATTTGTAGAGTGCCTTTCACATCGGGAGGAAGGCCTAAGGCGCTGAACAATTGGATGTTTAGGGAGGATGGGTTGTGGGATTATGGGGAGAGAGCCGGGGATGGGGATTCACTTTGAATAGCTCTTTTCAAAGCGCCGGCACTGACTTGATGTGCCAAATGGCCTCCTTTTGTGCAGTAAAATCCTATGATTCTGTGATGATTCTATGTACAGGTGGAGTCATGTAGTTTAGTGGTTAGAGCACTAGCCTTGCAAGCGGGAGGACTCGGATTTGAAACCTTAGGCAAATTTCCATATTCCACAAGTTTCTGTTTACAGGATCATGGTTGTTAGTTAATTGACAGTTCGTTTTTCTGGGAGTAATAACCTCTTCAAAAGAGGTTTGCTTTATTGGAGGTACCGACCTCAGTGTTCGACTGAGATCTGCCTACCTGTTCAGGTGGAAAACCTATTCTATTACTCGAAAAGAGAAAGGTATTTCTATCCTCTTACCCTGGCAAACAATTCCCTTCTACGCCACCCCTCACCCCTGATTAATTGGTTATTTGCTTTGTGGCTGATGGTGGACATCGCTGTGCTCAAATTACCTGTCGCATTCAGCTACAAAATTCGCAAACACGTACATCACTTTACAGTAAAATGCTAACATGAGCTTTGAAACGCATTCATGTGAAACAACAACAAAATTACATTTATAGAGCGCCTTTCACATCGGGTTTCCAAAGCACTGAACAGTCAGGTCGGGACCCTAGGAAGGGAGAGGGGCAGGGTAGTGGGGAGGGGCGGGAGAGAGTTTGGAGGGAGACAGTTGTGAGGGCAACAGAAGGTATGGTTGAAGAGGCAGGTCTTGAGATTGGCCTTGAAGGAGGCAAGGGAGGGAGCGAGGCGAAGGGACTGTGAGATGGAGTTCCAGAGCGTGGGGACAGAGAGACTGAAAGCCCGTCCTCCGATGATAGGGAAGGTCGGGCGGGGGACATCGAGCAGGCTGAAGCCCGCTGAATGGAGGGGCGGGGAGGTTCATAGGGGGACAGCAGGTGGGAGAGGTAGTGGGGCAAGGCCGCGAATGGCCTTGAGGGTGAGGATGTGGATCTTGAATTCGATCCTCTGGGGGATGGGGAGCCAATGGAGCCGGGCGATGTGGTCGCGGAGGCTACAGATCAAATGCAGAGAACATTGCTGATGAATAATTTAACAGAGTGAACATCAAGTTTTAATTTTCCACCTTTTTTAGATCTACAAGTTTATTTTGCTTCTATTTTGTTCAGTACTCTACATATTTATTGATAATAAACTTGTGGTCCACCTGGAATTGAAATAAAACATACTTTTAGTTATTAATTCCCCCCGCATCAAATGCATTCTGTTCTGCCAAAGTACATATTTTATCATATTCACAAGCAAAATACTGAAATTCCTCCCAAGCAGTGTTTACATAGCATGTTTTCTGATGACAGTCCAGAAAAATATGTTAATATTATTTATTTTTTTGCAGTTAGAATATCTGTTAATTAATTCCAGGAATTTCCTACTGGGGACAAAAAACATTAGCTTTTTTTTGAAGCATTTCTTATTTTTTGGACAATATTTGTTCCCCACAACTTCTTGTCCTATTACTTCTTTCTCTCTTCCATGCACCCAGGTAAATTTCACTCACAAAATATACAGTTAATTCACTTTACAACATATTCTGTGAAGCGCTTTGAAACGTCTCAAAGATGTGAAAAGCACTATATAGTAAAATGCGAGGATTAATATTATGATTAATAATAATTAAAGGGGAAAACAAACACACAGATCAATTCCTATGTGTAACAGACAGTCAACAGCTGTGTTATTGGCAGCAATCTTCTCTATGGAGACATCAATTAAACAGGGACAGGATGTCTGATTGTAGCACTTCGGGCCCTTCGCCGTAACTTGCCTAACCCTCCTGCTGGTTGACACACGGTAACTAGTCCATTATTGATCCTGGCCAGGTTATCTCAGGTTCGATTCACTCAAAGAGTTTCCTTACCCTTTCATCTCACTCCAAGTATTGCTCATCCCTTACTCATTGCCTCCTCACCCAGCCCCCCCCCCCCCCCCCCACCCCACCACCCCCCCCCCCATCCTAGACAAACAGCCCGACAAAGACCTACAGAGACGGCATAGCAGCCGAGCATCTCTGCCTGATGTATGTTTGATAAATAGGTATATTCACCAATCTGACAGCCTGTCCCCTTGAGGAAGCTTTTCGTCTTGTTTTGTTTGCCCAGACCTAGTCCTCGCTCCTTCAGTGATCTCCCAAAACTCCCGGCTTCCCCTCCAGGGGGGTGAGGTTTGAGGAATGCCAATCACCCATTAATTCCTTTCATTTCGAAATAATCTCACCTATCATCACTCTAACCTACATAGGCTGCACAAAGCACAGAGACAGTCTCCTCTCCTTAACCCAAAGGCTTTAATGCCAGTTTAGCAAATCTTGGCATTAGATATACAGGGAACAAATTGTTACTGCTATGCTCTGATATGTGCTTAGTTGATTGTCTGTGCTCCTTCCACCAAATGCTTCAGAAACACTTAACAACTGCAGTTCAAAGATGTATTAAGCAACAACTGCTTCAATCCTTGCATTTGACATTGTTCCTATAACACTGAAAGTCTCAAGAGAGCTTTACAGTAATTATTGTCAACTGTAGTGACTGTGTGCTGGAAACCAGGCAAACCAGCAGCCAGATTGAAAAAGATAATCCTTGCATTTGATATAGAGCTTTTTGGGACGTCTAGAAGACATGAAAAGTGCTATATCAAATGCGAGGATTATTATTATCATTATCACCTTATCATGTCTCATCTCAAGGTCTGACAATGCAACAAAGCTCCAGCAATGCATTGGAGTGTCAGCTTAGACTATGTGATTCCAAGTCTTTACGTAGGTTCGAATCCACAACCTTTTTACTCAATTGACACTGAGCCAATTTATCTGAAGGACTGTTGGCCGGGACACCGGGAGAAACTCATCTTTGAGTCAGAGGTTATGGCTGGGATTTTGAGCTAATAGTGTAGGCTATCATTAAAGTATGGTGCTGGGGGAGCCCTGCATTGTCAGAAGTGCTGTCTTTTGGTGCAATGACAAACCGAGATCCCGTCCATCTGTTCATGTAATTGTTAAAGAGTCACTATTTGAAAAGAGAAAATAAAATAAATAAAAATAAAATCTTAATAAAATAGATTTTTGTGGGACATTGCTGTGTGCAAATTGTCAGCCTCATTCGCCCACAAGACACCCAGCCACTAAACTTAAAATTCTGTGAAATCCAGTGAAGCACGATTGCTAATGTTTATGTTGTTATTTTTATATTGTCCTGTAAATCTAGAGCTGATGTGGGATAGCACAAGACTACAGTAAATACCAGAGTTGGATTCTGAAACACAAAATGAGATTTGATTGTGAGTGTCTGTGAGTATGTGCTTTTTGGGGGGGCAGTTTCTGCATTATAAATTAGATTTATTATATGGATCTAGTTGAAAGCCTTTTTGCAGTAACTGCTATTTTGTTAATATGAGTGAGTGCGGTGGATAAAGGCAGAAAATTATTTATTTTTAATTAACACCAGAACAGGGTAACTGCTGTGTGGGAATATTATTTCAATAAATGCTGTTTGCCAGGACTTTTTTCAGCAATACTTGGCAGAAACGTATTTAGATTGGTAGGTAGCAAGAAAGAAAGAAAGAGAGAGAGAGAAAGAGAAAGAAAGAGAGAATGAGAGAGAGAAAGAAAAAGAAAGAGAAAAAGAAAGAGAGAGAAAAAGGAAGAGACAGAGAAAGAAAGAGAAAGAAAAAGAGAGTGAAACAGAAA
Source organism: Hydrolagus colliei (assembly GCA_035084275.1). NCBI lineage: Eukaryota > Metazoa > Chordata > Chondrichthyes > Chimaeriformes > Chimaeridae > Hydrolagus > Hydrolagus colliei. Next base: position 149,276,689 of record CM068742.1, read on the forward strand.
GAAAGAAAAAGAGAGAAAGAGAGAAAGAGAGAAAGAAAGAAAGAAAGAAAGAAAGAAAGAAAGAAAGAAAGAAAGAAAGAAAGAAAGAAAGAAAGAAAGAAAGAAAGAAAGAAAGAAACTTTGAAAGAAAGAAAGAGACAGACAAAGAGAGGGAGGAAGAGGAAAAGACAGACACAAAAAGAAAGATGGAGTGAGTAGTATTTTGGTATTTTTATAGCATCTTATGCTGAATTACTTTAAAATGCTTTGCAATAATCATTGTCATGTGTAGTGACTGCATTTTTTTGGGGGGAGGCGGGTGGGCAAATCTAACAGCCAGTTTTGGCTCAGCCAAATCCCACAAACAGGTGCAAGGTAAATCACTTGTAAATAGGGAGAAGGAGAGAGTGAGAGGGGTGGTGGGGAGGTGGAGAGTGAGGGAGAGGGTTGTGGGGTGAGATCTCCAGTTCTGCTCAGTGCCCCCATCTTAGAGGGAGGGGGCGGGTGAAATATGCCAGAATTCACACGAGTAAACGTTACCCTGCCACGCGTTGGTGCTAAAGATCACACACACAAGAAGAGACGCAAACAAAGAGAGAACAAAATAAGAGAAATGTGGCTGCAACAATAATGACCTATACTTTGCTAATTGTCACCAGTGACCATTATCACTTTAGCAGCAAATTACAGTCAAACCATTCGATAATTATTTTCGCATGTGAGCACTTCAATAGGATGGTTCAGTTCCTAGTGAAAGGCCACTACTACAACAACAACTTGGAATTATATCGCGCTCTCTAAGCCGGACGGCGTCTCAGAGCGCTTCACAATAATGGATTCCGGAGCCGAGCCAGGAGGAGAGGGAAAAAGATAACCCAAAGCGCAGTCAAAAAGAAATGTCTTCAGCCGTGACCTGAAAATGGGAAAAGAGGGGGCGAGGCGAAGGGAGTGAGGAAGGGAGCTCCAGAGTTTCAGGGCGTAGTGGCTGAAGGCATGGCCGCCGAGGGTGGAGCGGAGGATTCGGGGAACAAGGAGGAGGCCAAACCCGGTAGAGCGAAGGCAATGGGTGCTGTTGTGAGGAGAGAGGAGGTGAGAGAGGTGGGGGTGGGGGGGTGGTGGGGGTGCAGAGGAGTGGCGGGATTTGAAGACAAGAGTGAGGATCTTGAGATCGATCCTCTCACCGAGACAGGGAGCCAGTGAAGTCTGGCAAGGACTGGGTTAATCGGGGAGCCAAGTTTGGTACGGGTGAGAATACGGGCAGCAAAATTTTGGATAATTGTTCCAGCTGACGTTCCAATCAGGTACTGGGGGTGCCATTTCATTGTCAGAGGAGCTGTCTTTCAGGTGAGGCATTGAACTGATGCCCCTATTCAGGTGGACATTAAAGATCCCATGGCACTATTCAAAAATTATCATTCACTCCATTACCGTATGTAAATTAGCTGCCACATTAAACTACAAAATAGGATACACTGCAGTTTACAGTAAATCTTGTGAAGCGATTCGAGACGTTTCATCGGCATATTGAAGTACTGTAATGAAATGCAGGGATTATTATTCTTACAAATGCTGCGTGGCTAGATAAAATGAGTTATTCCAGCTGATGCATTCAATGTAACTCAATCTTTTGTTGAAAAAAAAGCCGTCCTAGTTTTAAGGGAATGAAAATAAATACATAACGCCTTGCCAATTAATTGTTTAAAAGCTGGAAGGTTTGGTGTGTTAATCATTAAGATTTATTTTGCTGCCCTATGTGTTAGCAGAGAGGCAAGACAGAGTGTTATCTGATTGGATTTCCTGAATTCTTCAGCGCCTTAAGACCGTTGTCTTAACACTTTAGGTGTCAGTCTGACTCAATTACCGGCATAAACCTCCTCTGAGTCAAGAACAGTGTGACTGACTCAAATAGAGCGTTTGAAGAGCGCTGTACTGTCAGAGTTGCCATCCTTCAGATAACAGGTTAAAACCGTGTTACCATTTGCTTGCTCAGGTGGACATTGAAAATGAGAGAGACAGAGATATCTCAGAGTGCTTGACAGAATAAGCTATAAAGTTAACCAACAATGTCTGCCTGTAGACAAAAATACTTTACACTAAACTCTATGAAGCACTTTGAGATACCATCACGACGCATTCCCCAAATAAAATCGGTCGCTCATTTTGTTTGTGGGGACGTTGCTTTGCGCAAACTGTCAGTTGCCTTCACCCACAAATCACACAGTCACTCCACTTTACAGCATATGCTTTGAAGTGCTCGAGAGATGTTCTCCCGATGTGAAGGTTGCCATAATAATATTAATGATGAACCTTACATTTGATTTCGCGTTTTCCCTCAGTCCTTGCCTGTCTCCTTATCTCTCTGATCTCCTCCTCCTACCCAACTCCTCTGCTCCTCACCCACTCAACCCAGCCATATTGTTGGTGACCGAGCCTTCAGATAATAGACTCCCAACCTCTGGAACCCCTTCCATCTTGTCCCCTCTCTACCTGATTTCTAAGTCCACCTTAAAACCTGTGTCTTCAACTGCACCTCCTGTCACCTGTCCCTTCACCAATCCCTTCTCTCTGCTCAGCAGAGCTGAACTAGCGAATAAACAAGAGAAAACTTGGCCTAGGACCCTGACTCTGAGAGAGCCTGGAATATGATAGGAGGCTTTTATCTCCCGGCTGTGCATTCCTTCTGGTCGTTCTTTGCTATGAGAATAGAGGCGCAGTGAGAGGTAAGAGACAGCGTGGAGAGCGGGGGCCACATCTAGCAGCAATAGATCTTATCTTCGTGGTGCTGAAAAAAGTTTACAGAGACAGCGCTGATGAATTTGCACACTTTCTGGATTTCATTATCACGAACTGAGCGCGAGAAATGCTGAAGTTAATATGAACCAGAATCACTCGGTGGAACCACCATTTCCCAACCTTGGCAGTCGTTCTTCATGTGTTTTTTTTAACACTACAGTAGCTTTGGGGGCGTGAAAGGTGCTCTATAAATGTAATTTTGTTGTTGTTGATAAGGCACTATACCAAATTATTTTTGGTTATCGGAACATACAGCATGGAAACAGGCCATTCAATCCAACTGGTCTATTCCAGCGTTTATGCTCCATATGAACCGCCTCCTGCCCTTCCTCAACTAAGCCTAAACATAACCTTCTATTCCTTTCTCCCTCATGTACCTATCTAGCTTCCCCTTAAAATACATCTAAGTTACCTATTATCACAGGTAACAGTCTGTGAAGATGAACACTCGTTCTCAAAGATGAGCCTCATCAGAAATTCACCGATATCTGCTCGTATAGATATCCTGTAGCTCCTGTAGCTCAGTGGTTAGAGCACCCGCCTTAGAAGCGTGAGACCTGTGTTCGAATCCAGGGCAGATCTGAGCACAATTGGCTGCCGTGTTTCGCCCACAAACATACAGTCAATTCACTTTACAGTATATTCTGTGAAGCGCTTTGAGACGTTGATAAGATGTGAAAAGCGCTATAACAAATGCAAGGATTATTATTATTATATAATGATCAAGGCTAGATTGAATGCACTGGCAATTGTGTCTATTCAGCACGATTTGGCACTAAGTTTTGATCGTGTAGTTGACTTGTTAGCAACTGTGAAGTCAAGCAATAAAGTATTTTAAAAAACTGTTGCATATTTTGTGTGCATAGTTCAAAGGGCTCCCAAATTTCATCTGTTTTAGGAACCCCTCCCCACCAACCACCACCCTGGTTGTTTTGAAGCTCTCTGAGATACTTCAGGGCGTTGTAGTAATGCAATGTGTTATTGTTCTCAATGGATGCCATTGATAATTTTGTTGACCTGCGTGCGATCATCCTCTTCACCTTCTCTCTCCTCCAACGAAACCTTTCCCCAGCCTTTCGTGTCTTTCCAAAAATCCCAATGCATTCCGAGTGGCGCTGTGTTTGGTGATATTCTCTCCATTGTTGGATGACCCCTAGTGGTAGCCTGGGCTCGGTGCCACATCATTCCTTCCAATAAATCATGTTGAAGTTATCTGTTTATCTGAGCTGTATTGCACCACAGTACAATATCATGAATCATGTAAGAATCTTTGCGTTTGCCATAGCCTCCTTTCATATCGAGAATGTCTCAAGGGGTTCACTGAGTTTTTCTGTCACGTGCAGTGACTTTTCCTTGGTAGGTGAACACATCAGCCAATTTATTCATAGCAATGTCACACAAACAGCCATGAATACATTAGAACACATAACAATAATAATAATAATCCTTGCATTTGATACAGTGCTTTCCAAGCCTTTTGCACGCCTCAAAGCGCTTCACAGAATATACTGTAAAGTGAATTGACTGTATTTTGCAGGCGAAACGCGATAACCAATTGCGCAAACCAGTGTCCCGGACGGTTATGGATTGAAATGACCAATTAATTTTTATTTGAGGGATTATTAACAGATGTGTGGAGGAAGGAAACTTGTCCAAGGTTTCGCCCTGTCTGAAATTGAACCCAGGTCTCTCGCTTGGAAGGTGAGTGTTCTAAGCACTGAGCTACAGGACTCCATTAGAATATGCAGCACAGAAACAGGTCGTTCGGCCCAGTTAGTCTATGCCAGAATTTATGCTATACGTGAGCCTCCTCCTTCCCATTCTCAAATAAGCCAACAAACATAACCTTCTAAATTAGAAGTGAATGGACCAATTTTATCTGGGAGGGATTGTTGGCCAGGTCACTGGGAGAGAGATCCTCTCATCTATTTTGGAGTACTGCCGAACACAATTCAAAGGATGGCACCGCTGGCAATGGGGTTAAACTTGTGGATTTTCTTGAAGGATTCCTTAAATAGGAAATCTGATTGTGTCCTCCTTCCAGTGACTGGAGTATGTTCCTCATGTCAGTCTGACCTGCGGGAACTCTATCGTGCCGATTATTGAAGTATTGTTATTGGAATATAATTGAAACATTATTACAAGACATGTAAATGCCCCCAAATCCCCAGGCATCTGCTGGATCAACATCTGCAGAGAAAGACAGATTAATATTAAATCTGTAAATCTCTCCTGTGGTTACAATGATACTGTAATAATAAACCTTACATTTGGAATAGCGTCTTTCACATCAAGTACTTCCCAAAACGATTCACAGGAATTATTGTAAAGTGTAATGACTGTATTTTGTGGGTGAACACAACAGCCAATTTGCACACCTCAATGTCCCACAAGCAGCCATGAAGTGACTGACCAAACCTGGTACAGGTATCTAGTTTATCTTCCCTGGTCGAGTGAGGTATGCCAAGGCAGGGGCAATGCTGTGAGATTTCTTAATGGATTTCCTTGGGAAATTAGGAAAGGTATTTCTTATGGTGATATCTATTTCTTGTTGGTGTGACTAGTTAGTGTAGAGTTTAGCTACAGGTGGAACATCGATAATCTGGCACGGTTGGGAGCAAGCACCTCCCGGATTTTGGAAATTGCCGATATTTAGAAGCCTAGCCTAACATTGTGTAAGTTCACCAACGTTGTTTTATTTACCCGATATAGTTTTTTAGGTGTTATTTAACATGATTTGTTTGTGTAAAAAACCCCCACAAATAATTAAGTGTTTTTACTTAAAAATAAATAAATTGTAAATAAATTGAAATGTAATATTTTGAAATCTTGCCGGTTTTAAGGTGTCGACGGCTTTTGCAATGCCGGATTATCGATGTTCTACTGTATTGTGATTTTGTCCTGTAAAATAGACGTGATTCCCTGCTATCATTTGACGATTTCATTCACGTGATCACTTGTAGGGCAATTTAGAACCATAGAAATTTACGCATGGAAGACAGCCTTTCATATCATCACAAATCATTCTGTGTTGGCTCTTTTAAAGAGTGATTCTTTCACTCACATTCACATGTTCTTTCTCCGTATCTCTGTGTTTGACTCCTTTTTAGATATTTATCTCGTTCTCCTTTGAAAGCTGAAACGGATTCTGCCTCAACCTCTGGTCGCAGCAGGACATTCCATATCCTAACAATTCTGTGCATTAAAAAGTTCTCCTCACCTCCCCATTTGCTTGCCCGCTAACTAATGGGAATCCAACAGTTTGTGGGACTTTGCAGGAATCCAGAGTCAGTTGAATTCAACTCTTCAAGGGTCACCTCATAATGATAATAATGATTTTAAATAATAATAATACTTCATTTGATATAGCATATTATCAGATCATTGAGAATATATTATAAAGAGGATTGACTGTGTATTTTCTGGGCAAAATGTAATAATCCTTACATTTGATACAGTGTCTTATCACTTCCTTTAGATGTTTCAAAGCGCATTATGGGCTAACCACTATGCTACAGGACTCCATTTGTACCACCTCTGTGTGTGCACGTTTGTGAAGATGTATGTGTGTGTGTGTATACAGCAGCGGGTAGCAGGAGGAGAGGGTTCGAAAGGGGAAAAAGGAGGGAAGGGCGGGAGGTGAATTCAGGCAAGCTGAAGAATGTTAATGAATTAGAAGCATACCACGATGGAGGCAATTTAAGAACCATTATGTAGAAATGATCTATAGCTTTAGCTTGTACCTGAAAGGTCCTCAGGAAACCGGGTCAAAATTGAAAACAGAAACCCTACATTAATGTTTCACTCCGAGCAGCAATAATTTAAGTCTGTGTTATGACAGATATGCAGCTTTTCACTTGTGTGTGTGTATGTATGTGTGTGTGTGTTGGGGGAGGATTATTAAGGGGAGGGCTATTGGGAAAGCATCTTTGAGCATCCTCAGTGCAGTGTAATCTGGAAGGAGTGATACTGAGGACAGATCGAGCTTCCGCTCTATTCCCCACCACCACCCACCCCCCAGCCCCCCACCCCCCACTCGCCCACTTCTAAATTTACCCCAGAACTTTGGCTGATCCACAAAACAAATATTTGCTGTTTTTTCAAGGGCCAAGATTCCATGGAAATATTTTATACTGCAGCCATTGAGTTCCTCTGCATCCCACCCCCCCACACATGTCCAACTCACTGTGGTATCATCCCTCCCTTCCTCCTCCCGGGCAGGTTACAAGAACGAGCAAGAACAGTGCTCCCTACTGGTGGCTCGTCTGAACTATGTTTGCCCCCAAAAGGCAACTGAAGGCTGGGAGTTTGGTGTCCTGGCCAGCAATCCCTCAAATAAAATTGGCTACTCACTTTACAGCTGTTTCAGGGGACATTGCTGTGTGCAAATTGGCTGCTACATTGGCCCACAAACCATACAGTCAATGAACCTCCACATGTATCTCCTGTCAAGCTTTGGGACGTCCTCCTGACATGAAAGGCGCTTTATTGAATGTAAGGATGATTATTATTAAGGTGGGAGTGCGGGTAGTGGAAGAGTTGGGATTCTGCTCAGTAAACTGGAACCCAAAGTTTTATAAAGAGCGTAATCTTTCATTCAGTAAATATTAACAAAAATATGTGTCGGTCAGGTTAAGCAGGAATGTTCCTTTAGGAAGTTATCATGTTCACTGGCTTTTAATAAACCACAGTTCAAGCTTCTTATGCCAGTAATGAAAACCGTAAATTCCACCCAAGTCTTAACCTGTAAACCCATCGTAATATAAAATTTAAGATCGCTAGAAGTATTCAATCCTCTGAGATGCTATCTCACATGAAGGACGCTATATACATTTATGTTGCTGTACTCATAAATTCAAATGTAATTTGGAAGCCAGTTTTCTGCAGTTCTTGCAAAGCAAACGGCTTCCAGATTAAGGCTGTGCACTAGAGATGTTTCCACGATTAAATTCTCAATTTAAACAATTCATTCAATTGAAACAATTTTGCACAAGGTTAAATTTTAAGTGCCAGTACAATGCCACAAACTTCAACACTAAGCTATGACATGTCAAAACTTTGAATACCACCCTGTGTAGTTTCCAACCCAGTAACGTCCCATAAGCAGCCATGAAGTGAATGGCAAAGTTTATCTGGGATATCTTGGTCAAGGCAATTACTTTGGGATTTTCAACATCCACTTGGACAGGCAGACAGGACTGTAGTACAACAATAACAACACATTAAATTTTTATAATGTCTTTCACTTCAGGAGGATATTCATAGACACAAGTTTAATTTCTCAATCAAAGGACCTCACTTGGGACAATGTGGCACTCTCCCAGCACTAACCTGAAGCATCAGACTTGACTATGAGCTTAAAATCTAGATGTGTGACTTGAACCACCAATTTTCCAACCTCAAGACGAGACTGCGACCAACTGAAGCAGTCTAATAAATGAGCATTCGGTTGACAAAGAGGAGGATTCCTGGTGCGCTTGGAACCAGGAGAAAGGAGAGGCAAGAGGAGACAAAATTGGTAGAAAGAAAATGTACAATTGTTTGCATTTTTGTCTTGAAAGAGGGAAAATATAGTTTGTCTGGGGATTGCAGAACTCTCACACCAGGAGGGCAAAATTCTGATGATACATCTGGTATTCCATAGAGTTTGGTACATACAGTGACTGAACACTCTCCCCGAGTCTCAGATAACATGTTCCTCAGCCCCTGCTGGGTGCAAACTGCGGAAAAAAGCCAAAAGGTTCATCTGCGTTTTATTCTGCGATTGACTCGCATTTTTTTTCAAGGATAAATAGGATAAGCCTGGTCATGCGGCATTGCTCAGGCATGTCTCAGACATCTTCCTGTACGAAGGACTATCTAATGCACAGGCAACCTATCGGGTAAATCATTGACCACATGTTTCTGCTCCACTTGTGTAGTAATAATAGTAATCCCTGCATTTAATATAGGACCTGATCGCATCTTTGAGATGTCTCAAAGGGTTTCACGGAATATGCCGTAAAGTGAATTAACTGTGTATTTTGTGGGCGAAACGAGTCAGCCAATTGCGCACAACAGTGTCCTACAAACAGTCATGGATTGCGTGACCAAATTATTAGCCGTTTTTTAATCGATCTGCCAATCAACCAATAGCCAGGTTCCTACTAATTGATATGTAAACAAAGGGGTATGTCTGGACTAAGGAAACTTGCACCTCTGGGAACTGAACCCGGGTTCCTTTTGTTTGCAAGGCAAATGTTCTAACTACTGCAGCACTGTAGAGTTTGTTGGCTTGGATGCGCAGTGTTTGCTTGCCGTATAACAGCCTGATCATCTTCAAAATGAAAGGGCACTACATAAATGTAAATGTGTTGTTGTTGTTGTCATTTGACTACAAATGAACTGGTGTCAACCTGGCTCTATCAGCAGTACATTTGGCTCTGAAGGCTGTGGTTTGATGCCCCACCTCGGGAGTTTGAACTCACGGTCCAGGCTGACATTCCACTTCAGTATTGGTGGGGGTGCATTGCCAATGAGTTGTTGAATCTAGGTTACGTCTCCGTGCTCAAGTGAATGCTGAAGATCCAATTACACTATTCGATAAGAGAGTTTCTCCTGTTTTCCAGGCCAATAATCCCCCCCAAATAAAATTGGTCACTTATTCCATGGTAGTTTGGGGGACGTCACTGTTTGCAAATTGGTTGCTTTATTCACTGTCAAAATAGGCAGTCAGTACAATTTACAGTAAATGATGTAATGCTTTTTGAGATATTTCAGTGACATGATAAGGTGCTATATCAAATGCAAGGATTATTATCATAACATTGAGTTGGATGAAAGAGGCTGTTCAGTCCATTAATCTCATTCCTATAATGAGAAGACCAATAATCCTCTTGTTTGACAATAGTCCCTTCCACATCAGAGGGTGTCTCAAAGTGGGTGTATTAACAGCTGAGGCCATCTGACACCTGACATCCAGAATATCCATTTTAGCATTACAGGATCGAGCTGTTTAACTGAGATCAAAAGGGGTTTGGTCTGAGAGAATGTCAAAGATAGTCCACCTCCTCTCCATCATACTATGGACAAGCCTGACTGGGTAGGACGAAACATTAGGCAAGTTTCCTTACTCCGCAAGCCTCTCTTTTACCTAGCGAGTAAGTAGGAACCTGATTGTTAGTCGATTGGCAGATCATTTTCTGAGGTTAATAATGCCTACATCCTAAAAATGTGGTGACTCAGTCCATGACTGTTTGTGGGACACTGCTGTGCGCAATTGGCTGCTGTGTTTCACACACAACATATACAGTCAATTTGCTTTACTATTTGATAATAGTAGTAAGCCTTGCATTTGTTTTAGCGCCTTTTCATATCTTTGAGATGTCTCATAGCGCTTCACAGAATGCACTGTAAAGTGAATTCACTGCGTATTTTTTGTGCGCGAAGCAAGGCAGCCAATTGCACACAACAATGTCCCACAAACAGTCATGGATTGAGTGACAATTTATTATTGTTACTATTTTTTTGAAAGGATTATTACTCCCGCAAAAGTGACTAACAATCGGGTTCCTGCTAACTGCTAGGTAAACAGATATATATATATATCCTGTGAAACACTTTGAGACGTCTCAAAGTGAATAAGGTGCCGTATCAAATGCAAGGATTATTATTAATATTATATGCAATCGGGTTCTAATCCAGTGACTTTCCTGTGAAGTTAAATAATAATCGTTGCATTTGATACACAGCGCCTTATCACGTCTTTGAGACATTTCAAAGTTTGTATCTGGAACAGAGAGAGAGAAAGAGAGTCGAGCATTATCGCAACCACATGTGGTAGCTTCGCTAAAGTCTCACGCCAGAGCCTTTGAGCTGCCCGGAGCTGAAAGCTAATCTGGTTGTGGCGGACTGCGCTAAGGTGCCGGCGGCTTGCTGAGCGTAGGCGACAGGGAAGAATCATTTGCCGACCACAGAATGAACGAGAGCCCAGGCACGTACAGCAGAAGTCTCATTTCCATCCGGTGCTTCAGAGAGAAGACAGAGAGCGAGAGAAAGAGAGAAAGAAAGAAAGAGAAAATAAGTCTCCAGAGAGTGTGACTGTTTCGAATTGAGAGCGCAGTGAGACTTTTCCTTTGTGAAGTTCGTAATCTGTACAGGAACTACCCGCAGAGCTTTGTATGCTACTGAAATCTATAGGCATCACCTTTACTTGGTTACCAGAGACTTGTCTGTGCATTCCTAGTGTAGAGAAATATATCCAGACAGAATGCGCGGACTTTGTACCCAGCAGGCTTTCCTGAACATGTTATCTGAGACACGTGTACTACAGTAGAACTTTACCTTTATACAGCGCCTTTCACTTTAGGAGGTGCTGAATAGAACTGACTAGGCACCCAAGGTGGGGAATGGGGAGGGGAAAGATGACCATTGGCGTAGTCAAAGAAATAGTTATCATATTAATATTTATCCTTGTATTTGATATAGTGCTTTTTCACGTCTTCTAGACGCCTCAAAGCACTTCACTGAATATACCGTAAAGTGAATTGACTGTATATTTGTGGGTGAAAGTGTATCATGAGATGGACCTTGAATGAGGTGAGGGAGGGAATGATTTGGAGGGACTTTGGAATGGAGTTCCAGAGAGTGGAAGGAGAAAGACTAAAAGCTGATGGTGGGGCAGAGGGCAGGGGACATGAAGTAGATTGATGCTCGATGAGTAAAGGGAGTGGCTGATTGTTTGAGTGGTAGGATGACTGAAGTTCGTGAAATGCCTACAGATGGTCAAAATGGTTCACCTTCCCAGAGGGGAGCAGCTTATCATAATAGCTTGCATTTATATAGCGTCTTTCTTGTGAAAACAATAAACTGCTTCAGCCTATTTGCAAGATAGAACTGATTGGAAATGAAGTGAGTGTTTTCAGCCTGGCCCAGTTGGCAGCACTCTGGCCTCTGGGTCAGTTGTCCTGTACAGGTGGAGTCCTGTAGCTCAGTGGTTAGAGCACTTGCCTTACAAGCATGAGACCTGTGTTCGAATCCAGATGGGTCAGTGCGAAACCTTGGGCAAGTTTCCTTACTCCACACGCCGAATAACAATCCCTCAAAAAAAAATTGTCATTTCAATCCACGACTGTTTGTGGGACACTGCTGTGCACAATTGGTTGTAGCATTTCGTCCACAAGTATACCGTAAATTCACTTTGCAGTGTAACCTGTGAAACGTTTTGAGACGTCTAGAAGACGTGAAAAGAGATAGATCAAATGAAAGTATTATTATTATAGAAGTTTGTGGGTTCAAGACACACATTGGCATAATCCAGACTGAGACTCCAGTGCAGTGCTAGGGAGAATACTGTATTGTTAGAAACTGCAGTCCTTTGGATGACAAAGTGAATGACCAATTTCTCTTGTTAAAAGTCAGGGAGTTTCTCCTGGTGTCCTGACCAATGGATCCAAGAAAAATTGGTCATTTTCACTTTGTGGCTGTTAGTGCTGTGAGCAAATTGGTTGCAAATCTATATCTCAATTACTTGTGAAGATTATTTATATGGTTTATGGATCAGGTCATAAATGTAACAGTTGATCTTTAATAGACAACATTGAGATAATACTAATTCTTGCATTTGATATCATGCCTTTCGCGTCAACAGGATCTCTCAAAGTGCTTCACAGGATATCCTGCAAAGTTGAGTGGCTGTGTAATTTCGAAGGTGAACGCGGGAGGCAATTCACACCCATATTATCTCACAAACAATCATGAAATAAATGAACAATTCTAATTTGCATTCTTGAGCAGGACACAGGGAGAAACTCCCTTCTCTTTACAGATCTTTACAGAGGAGCCCTGTGGCTCAGTGGTTAGAGCACACGCCTTACAAGCATGAGACCTGTGTTTCAAATCCAGTATGAAAATTTGGGCAAATTTCCTTACTCCACACGCCTAGTAATAATCCCTCCAATTTTTTTTTAAAAAAATTGGTCATTTCAACCTACGACTGCTGTTTGCAATTGGCTGCCACATTTCATCCACAAGTATACAGTCAATTCACTTTAAAGTATATTCTGTGAAGCACTTTGAGATGTCTAGAAGATGTGAAAAGTGCTATATCAAAATGCAAGGATTATTATTATTGTTTAGATAGTTCTGTGCGATCTTTACTGTCCACCTAAACTAGCACATAGGGCTTCAGTTTAATGAGTCATCTGAAGGATGGCAAAGCCAACAATGCAGTACTTCCCCCAGTACTGCACTATAGTATCAACCCGGACTATATGAGTTCAAAGTCTCAACACGAGACCTTGAATCCACAACATTCTGACTTATTTTGTAGAATCACAGAATCATAGAATTGTACAGCACAGAGGGAGGGCATTTGACCCATCGTGTCTGTGCTGGCTCTTTGAGGAGAGCTGTCCAAATCAATCCCACTCTCAACTCTCTCCCCATAGCCCTGCAAATCTGTCTTCCCCAAATAACTATTTACTTCTTAAAAGTACACTCTTACAAGTTGTTATCAAATTGTGATTAGAAGTTATCTTTATCTTTTCGCCCACAAATATACAGTCAATCCACTTTACAGTATATTCTGTGAAGCGCTTTGAGACGTCGATAAGACATGAAAAGCGTTATAACAAATGCCAGGATTATTATTATTATTATCACTTCCATCACCCTTTCAGGCAATGCATTGCAGATCCGAACAACTCGCTGTTTGAAAAAATTTCTCTTCACCTCCCCTCTGCTTCTTTTGACAACTATTTTAAATTGGTGTCCTCGGGTTACCGAGCCACGCGGCAGTGGAAATACTTTCTCCTTGTTCACCCTATCGAATCTCATCATAATTTAGAAAACTTCTATTAAGTCTCCTCTTAACCTTAAATGCTGAGTCCTTGAACATATTCATGACTGAAATTGATAGATTTCTTATGGATAAAGGGATTAAGGGATATGGGGATAAGGCGGGCAGGTGGAGTTAGATTAGAAGATCAGCCGTGATCTTATTGAATGGCGGGGCAGGCTTGAGGGTCCAAATGGCCTACGCCTGCTCCTTATTCTTATATTCTTACATTATTCTCTGCTCCGAGGAGAAGAGAAGGTTATCTCCAAGGATTTGCGCAAGTCGTATTCCTAAATATAAAATTTGTGAAGCAATATCCCGAAATACAGACCCACAGATGAAAAGTGTGGTTGAAATCCAAACCGAACCAAGTTAAGTCCATAAAGATTCTCCGGAATTCTTAAAAGGAATCCGGCGTCCAATTTAAGATGAATTGAGGAATTTTCCACAGTTCTGATTGCTCAGCCTTACATCTTAAGAGAAAGTGGTCTGACAGGCTAAGACCGGGTGAAATTTCAGCCTGTGCTCTGTACCATCTCAGCTACTCACTGAACCATCATTGGGATAACTTGACATCTTTATGTAACTTAATTCTCCCCCCCACCACCCCGAATCGCCCCCCACATTTAAAAAAACAAACTATATTGGCTTTTCAAGAATTTTGGCGAGCGGCAGATTTAAGATGATCCAAAAAGCAACAACAATAAATAACATTTTCACAGCACCTTTCACGTCGGGAGGATGTCCCAAGGAGCTGGACAGTCAGGAATTTAGACCCGAGCTAGGGGTTGGGATCAGGAGGGGTGAAAGCCAGCAAAGGTAGGGGATGGAGGGTGACCGAAGACGTGGTCGAAGAAGAGGATTGTGAAACAAAGAAGGGGAAGGAAAGTGGCTGTGCATTTATAAACAGGAGCAGATGATGTGAGAAGGAGTGAGTGAGGGGTTTGCATGGGGAGATCAGGCAAGGTTTTGGAGGCAGGCTTCTCTATGCCTCGCCTTTATCGCCTATCCGACGTTTAATAGGTACCTATTAGTAATTTTAGTCGGGGGGCAATTCTTTAACAATCAGCATTTTGTTTTAACCCACTCCGAGAGATGTTAAGTTTCAATTGTTTGCTGAGTTGGGCTAAATTTTGCGCTGTTTGGTGCTAATTTTGATTTTTCATAGTAATATTAAGAATAATACATGCATTTGATATTATGCCTTTCACGTCGTCGTCATCTCAAAGTGCTTCACAGGATATACTATAAAAGTGACTGTGTATATTCTGATGGAAGCGGCAGCCAGTTGCGCACAGCAGTTCACCACAAACAGCCGTGGAGTGAGTGACCAATTTTATTTGGAGAATCGTTGGCCAGGAAAACAAAAAGTTTTTTGTTTCTGCTTCCCCCAGTTGGATTTTGTTTTTAGCATAATACTAAATATTAATAATAATAATGATCCTTGCATTTGATGTAGCTCCTTATCATCTGTTGAGTTGTTTCAAAGCACTTCGCAGAATATATTGTAAAGTGGATTGACTGTATATTTGGGAGAGAAACACTTAAAAAAATGTACGTATTTTTAAAATATAAGTTTACTATTTAAAAAAAAGCTTTGAGACATCATGAAGACGTGGTGAATTACAATTTCAAATGCAAGGATTATTATTATGATGATTATTATGATTAATTCCCCGCTCAAAGCCATTCACCACGACTGTTTGTGGAGCACTGTTGAGTGCAATTGGCTGCCGTGTTTCGCCCACAAAATATGGAGAAGTCTCAAAGACGTGAAAAGATCTTATTATCAAATACAAGGATTATTATTATTACCACTCACCGCTGAAGAGTAGAGAATTCCCTGCCAAGTCTAACATTCCCTGCAAAAGCAGCTCTGCTGTGCTCTGCGGATTGTCAGGATTCACAGTGCACCAGCAGAGGGTGAGAGAATATATCAAAAAATCGTAAAGTTTTGCTGCTTTCAGACCATGCGAGTCTGAATGCTTTTAAGAGGCAATATAGCGCAGATACCTTCCCTCCCCACACAGACGTCAGTCAGCCTGTGAGTGCCACTGTGACCCGGAAATACCATTAATCATAAGCTCATCCAAAGACACAGGTATCCACTGCTGAAAATCTCAAGCTGCTTTTGCCTCACGCTTTCTCTCTTTCTCTCTCTCTCTCTCTCGCTCTCTCTTCCACACTCACTCTCTCCCCTCCTCTCTCTCTCCCCTGAAGGGTGAAGCGTGCATTAAAACCAAGCACCGACCGACCGACCATCCGTCACAAAAATGTGCTGCATTTGCACAGTGCCCGACACAGCTTGTCGTTGGAGGTTAGGGTGCGATGTCTGTGAAACGAGGATGTTTAAAAAGTATTCAGAGTTAAAATAAACAGGACGGAGGAGCTCTCCCAGCAAACGAGCACAACAGCTGTTGCTGTGACTCAATCCATGACTTGCTTGTGAGATGCTGCCATGCGCAATTGGCTGCCGCGTTTCACCCACAAAATACTGTGTATAGTCAATTGAGAAGTGCTCTGAGACGTCTCTCGGAGACGCGATAAGGCGCCATATCAAATGCAATGTTGATCATTAATGTTACTATTGCTGCACAGACACGGGAGGGAATACGTGTCACTCTCTCCCAGCCTCTACCTTACCTCTGATGTGTCTGTCTGCCTGTCAGCCAGAGCAGCGGGGAGAGGGAAAGAGAGAGAGAGAGAGAGAGAGAGTGCGCTCTGAACGATGTGATGGGGTTTGCAGAGCTCAATTAGGAATAAAGAGCCCTTCAAGCCCAGCTCATGTTTTATGCAGGAATTTATATCGATTAGTTAATGCGTGCTGTGTGTTTAGCTGCTTTTTTTGCTTCGGCTGGCATTCATTGCAAAAAGCCTAGAGAGGGTTAAAAAAAAAGCAGGCGAGAGCTTTGGAGATGACTGCGGCTTGAATTCATTGCAAAGCCGATCGAGAGGGGTTAAAGAAAGAGCAGGCAGAATGCATCCCCCTACCCCAGCCCACCCCCGAACCACAGCTAAATGTACCCTTCTCCCCTCCTCATACTCATACAGTGTATAAGAACATTTGGGGAGGTCAGCCGGGTGTCTGACACATGCGGAAAACCATCACCATGCTTAAGAGTATTTTTTTTTAACATACTGTATGTATATCTAAAAACAAATCACAAACGCTTCCAAAACCTATCAGTCTCACTTTACCACAGTGGAAAGCTGCAGTTTCCTATGAAGTCCAGTGGCTCTGGAAAGAGCACTGAATCAAACACACACACATATATATATTGTGTGTTTATATCTACATAGAGAGAGGGAGAGGTAGACTGTATTTCCTCCTTTGCATTCAGTCAAAAAGGCAGCTGATCTCTTAGCTTTTAAGAAGTTTGTGGCAATGGGTTAGTCCGTTTTTTTTCACACTCACACACACACACATAGAAGTAAAGCTACACTTCCCCAAACATTGGCTAGAGGGTGCAAAGCTCAGCTCATAATTTATTCTGCCCATCACAAATGACTTGCCTGGTCACATGCTGAGGCTGTGCAGTTTTAAGAGTGCTTTAATCTGCATCCACTATTGCAGCTGGTGCTAAACTAGCAACAATATCTGGCAACTTAGTCTTCAGCTGAGAGGTGCTACTGTCAAGAGCGTTTTAAACAAAGAAGGAAGGAAGTAAGGAGTATTGTATTTAAATTTTTTTTGCACTGGATGACAGTAGATTTGGAATGTGTTATTATTATACGTTTCATTTGGGGGGAGGTGTGTGTATGTGCAAGAATCCAAAAAAGTGTTCAATTAAAAATGAATGTCATTTTTTTTATTGATTGGAATAACACACTGTGATTTCCCCCCCCCCCCCCCCACCTTAGGCGCATGATAAATAGCCTCCCTCCTCTCTCATCTCTTCCCCCTCCTTTCTCGACTCTCGCTTCTCCTCTCTGCATCCCACTGTGTGTGTGTGTGGGTGGGTATTTTATCACAAAAATGTTGTGTGTGAGTGTTTTGATGAGTGAAAATGTTAGTTGTGAGGAGGAGATGAAATGAGATGAGATGGGGATGATGAGGTTGAGGAAGAGAGAGGGAGTGAGAGAGATGGAGATGGAGCTGAGCTTGTGTGTGTTTGTGCTTGTGTGTTTTGGTAGCAGTTTGGGAAAGAGAGAGACAAAGATGCCTTTGAAGCTTAATTTGGCATAAGAGGATGAGAGAGATGAGAGCTTCATTGCATTGTGATGGGATAGGCTGGCAGCTGGAGTTAAATACAAGTGAAATGAGCTGGGCACTGAGAGACAATTAGCTTGGATTCTCTCATCTTTTTCTCTGTAGCACTGCTCTTGTGTTTAAGGGTCACATAAGATGCCGACCTCAGTGTCAGCAGTTCTGCATGGAAGCTATTATGTATTCCTGATTGATTAGATTTAGCGGAAATACTCTCCCTTTCTCTCCCTTTCTCTCTCTTCACCCCCCTTTTTCTCTTCTCTCTCTCTCTGTCTCTCTCTCTCTCCTATCTCTGTGTTACTTCCATAGTTTCAGATCAGGGGAAGCAGAAAAGAGCGAGAAATCTAGCGAGAGGAGGAGGAAGAGGAGGCGAAGATAATTGATAATTGTATCATAAAATAATAATTTGGTCACTTCAAATCCACGATTGTTTGCGGGACACTGCAGCGCATAATTGATTGCTGTGTTTCGCCCACAAAATATACAGTCAATTCACTTTAGAGTATATTCCATGAAGTGCTTTGAGAGACGTCTCGTAGATGTGATGAGGGGTTGTACCAAACACAAGGATTATATTAAGCTTTACTATAATGAGGAGGAGAAGGTTTGAGAGGAGAGAAGTTTAGCTAATCACATCGAGCTGCTAATTGTCGTTTTTTCAATGCTGTTTCTTACCAGGGACCACTTTTGACTTGTTCAGTCAACTTAAAGGGAGCTTTCAGGACAAAGTGAACCCGGTGTGGAGGGAAGTTTAAAAAATTCAGCAGCCAAGACGCTCACGGTATGCTGTATTCCTTAATATTGTATTTTTTCTTTGTGTTTAATATTCAAAACCAAAAGTCACTTACCAAAAGTCCCTAACCTAGAGATGCCTTCAGATGGTAATTATTTTTTAAAAAAATTTCAAGATCTCAGCAAGTTGATAAGGTGCTATATCATTTGCAAGGATTACTATTGTTATTGTTATACAAGGGTGAGTGGGTGGGTGCGTGGGTGGGTGGATCGAACGCTGCCTGTTTGATTCACCGCATGCCGTTTATTCCACTCGGAGGCCGAGGACGAAAGGATTTCAAGATCAGTCCGTCTGCTCAGACTGACCTTTCCTTTTCCAGTAAAGGGCGCACAATTCCCCCTTTTGCCTGCATGTGGCATGTTCAGCAATTTAATAGGGACGGCAGGTCCTTTATATTTCCTCTGTCGGGTAAATTGTTTCTACCATGAATTATATACTGAATTGCTGTACACAATTGGCTGCTGTGTTCCACCCACAAAATGCATTTTACAGTATGTTCTGCATATATACATAGCAGAAAGTAGGAACCGGGTTGTTAGTTGATTGATCATTTTTCCAGGGTTAATAATCCCTTCGTTAATTAAAAATAGAATAAATAATAATTTTGTCACTCAATCCATGACTGCTCTGTGCGCAATCGCCTGCTGCATTTTGATTACAAAATACACATTAATTTCACATTCTGGGAAACGCTTTGAGACGTCCCGAAGACGTGATAAGGCGCTGTATCAAATGCGAGGATGATTATTATTACCACTGGAACTTTGGCTTCCCCAAGTAACTCAGAGCAAGCGAGATGCAAATTTGCTCTCATTGAATCACTCGCTGTTCGCTCCCGACTCTGACTCGTTTGCCGATAATTGTTTGCCGAGCTTTCTGATAATTGTGGTTTGTAACAATTATATATTGTTTGTGTGGATCAAAGGAGGCTTTTTTTTGGGGGGGTGGGGGGGCGGTGGGGGGGTAAACATCTGTTTTTCAAAAGCGAGATTAAGCTCAATTATCCTAGTGCAACGGAGAACGATCCTCGGGGTACAGATTAAACAAAAAACTGTTACGAATGTCTCGTTGAACTGAAAAGGTACTGTTGTGAATCTACCCACGCCTTCCCCAAGGATGGGAGAAGTCCTCTTTATCCAGCCGCTTCACAATAATAATATTAATGATAGTAATCCTTGCATTTGATTCAGCCGTTTATTAATAAATAAATAATAATAATTTGATCACTCAACCCACGACTGTTTGTGGGACACTGCAGTATGCAATGGGCTGCTTTGTTTCGCTCCCCATAAATATACAATTTACAGTATTGCCTTGAAGAGGTGATAAGGCGCTATATCAAATGCAAGGATTATTATTATTATCAGAATACAGTACACTGTAAAGTGCATTCACTGTATTGTTCCCATTAAGCAACTGTATTCATTGTATTTTGCTCCCATTAAGCAACCCCTAGAATATAAAGGCGGATATTAGCTGAGTAAATGCTTCAGTTATAATATTACCAGACTGATCGCTGGTATCAGTGTCACAGATCTGGTTGATTGTTTGTCTTTGGAAGTTTTCTGAGCTGCACGTGAGAAATGCCTCTTGCGTTTTCCACTAAAACGCTCCCTTCTTGGCTCGTTCCGAGCTGTGTTTCCTTCGGCTAAGCAGTGGGTGAGCAAGTGTGAGGAGCGCAGTTCACAGCAGGCTGCAGCTGGCTCCTGAACTGAGATGGTTAATAAGAAGTTTGTTGTGAGAGTGGGAAATGGCTGAGATTTTCTCTGGATGTGTGAATGGGCAACTGAGAGGGAAGCCTGTGTGTGTGTGTGTGTGTGTGAGAGAGAGAGAGCGTGTGTGTGTGTGTGTGAGAGAGAGAGAGCGTGTGTGTGTGTGTGTGTGAGAGAGAGAGTGTGTGTGTGTGTGTGTGTGTGTATGTGAGAGAGAGAGCTTGTGTGTGTACACCTACACTGTGAAACTATAGAACTCTCTTCCTCAATTCCTCCACCTTGTCTCCACTTCCCCCGTCTTTATGTTGCATCTCAATACCTTCCTCTTCCACTGTGCCTACGATCACATCCCACAATCCTGCCCCCGGCTCGACATCCAACTCCGCCACTGTTTGGCGCTCCGACAGAAACACACTGTATAAATGCAAGCAGTTGTTGTTGTTGATTGTTGTTGTTGTGCGTGTGTTCGGGTGCGTGTGGACTGACATGCAGACACAAATCACATCCTCTGTTGTTAAGGTGTATTACCCTAGTAATTTACCATAATAACTTATGTCTCTGGGCTTCATGTCGTGCCTGGAAAGTCAATCACCAAGTCACGTTATTTCATGGTTGTTCAAATTGTCTGCCGTGTTCGCCTACAAAACACTCGGTCACTACACATTTACTGTGAATCCCGCCAAACATTTTGAGCTGTCCGCCCAACATGAAAAGCGCCATATCAAGCACAAAGATTATTATTTGGTCTTAGTCTTAGGTTATTGGCCCCATTTTCTCACAAGAACGGCCAAATACTGTACCTCCTGTTTGAATGGATTTCATATTATTGTGATAAACAAATTCTTTCTGTCTCCCTCCTCTCTCTCTCTGTATTTCAACACCCCCTCTAAAAAGCTGCGTCATTTAATTGTGTCTTCTGCCATCTCGAACGTCAACCCATTCCCTCCCTCACCCCATCACCCACTCGGGCTCGCATTCAGTCTCTGCAAAGCATTTTTGAGATCTGTAAAGGAGCCCCCAAATAAGTGTGAATTGTTGTAGTCTGCACTGGAATCATAAAGGGGAGAGTTAGACGCAATTGTTTCCAAAGCCTGTGTTTAAAATCAATTCCACTTTTCCTTCATTTATTGCTGCGTCTGCCCAAAACGTGAACTCCCAGCCTCTTGGATCAATGCGGAAGACCGCAGCCCTTTCTTTCTCTCTGCTTCCCACCCACCACCCCACCCTCCAAGGCGTTGGTTTTGTGGAACTTCCAAAGACTGTATGTACTGATTTCACAAGAAATGATACATTCTGTACCCAAAACTATTTTGAGACTCTGCTTGCTGTCGCAGGGGGAGAAAAAATCATTGTCTATTGAGAAGGGAAGCAAGGAAAGCTAAGAAATTTCAACAACAACTTACGTTTATACAGCACCCTTCACACAGAGTAGTGTCTCGGAACCGTTAACAGTGATGGGGTCTGGGGGTTGGGTGAGAGGGCGGGGGTTGACTTTAGAGAGGGATGAAAGAAGGAAAGGGCTCGACGGAGGGATAGAGAGAGAGTTCCAAAACTTCGGTGCAGTGGCTGAAAGTACGGCTGTCCGATGGTGGAGTGGAGGGGATGTGGGACAAGCAAGTGGCTGGGTCCAGCCCTGCCGTGTTGCAGTGGGGAGAGAGGAAGCAGGTTGGAGAGGTAGGGAGGTGCCAGTGTGTTAAGGGATTTGTGGATGAATTTGAGGACCTTGATGTGGATCCGTTCTGTGATTTTTGACGGAACAAAAAAGGGGGTTGATCTTGGCATTCAAAGCTACCAGGGGTTTTCGAATAGGTAGAAGTTATTTCCACCATTCAGCGAGTCAGTAACTGGAGACCGGAGAGTTAAGAACATCAACAACATAACAACAAAACACAAACACGAGTGCACACACACAAACGCGCACGCGTACACACACGTGCACATGCATTGGACACTGTACCAAAAATTGTGGTTGAAACAGAATCTACAGTGGTTTTTGAGGGGGAAAATATTTGAAAAGGAACAAATGCTTAAGAGGAAATACTTGAGGGGAGGATAGGGGAGTGGGGAGAAGGCGGGGGAGAGGAGGAAGAGTGGACACTGAACAGTTTCGGAGAACCCCACAGGTACAGTGACCTCCTGCTGTGCCAATACATTCAAGCATTCTTGTGGGTTGGAAGCTGATGTCTATACATCATGCTAAAGTTATAATAATCCTTATGCTTGCATTTGACATAGCGCCTTATCACGTCATTGAGGAGATTCAAAGCGCTTTCCGGGATACACTGTAATGTGGATTGACTGTAATTTTGTGGGCGAAACTCGGCAGCCAGTTGGGCGGGACACAGAAAGAGAGGAACTCCCCAGCTTTTTTCACGTTGTGCCATGGGAGTTTTTAATGTCAATCAATCAATCAATCAATCAATCAATCAATCAATCAATCCTTACATTTATATAGCGCCTTTCACGTCAAGAAGACATCCCAAGGCGCTTTACAGTCAGCAGTCAGGTAGGGACAAAAGCAGGGGCGGAGGGGTCAGGGCAGGATGAAGGAGAGTAGGAGAATTGATTGTATATTTGTGGGCGAAACGCGGCAGCCAAATTGCACACGGCAGTGTCCCACAAACAGTCATGGAAGTGGGATTCATCTGAACAAACAGATTGGACCTCGATTTACAGACTCCTCACCCCCACCTCCCCGGCCCTACCCAGCCCCCACCCAGCACTGCACTGGAGTGTCAGCTTCGACAACATGATTCCAATTAAATTAATTCTTCATTAAAGCTTTCTTCCACGCAGTGCCATCTGTTGCCTGACCTCTCTGCTTGAGGCTCCCGCTTAAACAGGGGAATGGTATGGTATCACGGTCCTTATCTCTAACAGGCACCTTGTGAAAACGTGGCTTCTTAATGAGAAGGTCCCCGTGTATTTAATAGGTAATTGCTCAACGGTTAAATCTCCCGCTGTTGGCTGCTGATACTGGAACAGGATAAAGGAGAGAGGCAGAGCACTTTGGGCTCTTTTGAATAAATTACACAGAAGAAACAAAGTGCAAGTGATTATAAAAATTAGATTTGCAGATCGTGTTTCAAAAAATTGGATTTGCCTTGTTAACGGTTCTTAATTATTCTCTCTCTTTCTTTTTCTTTCCCTTTCACTCTCTCTGTTTCCGTTTTGCTCTCTCTCTCTCTTCTCTCTCTTTCCCTTTCACTCTTCTCTTTCCCTTTCACTCTTCCCTTTCCCTTTCACTCTTCTCTTTCTCTCTCTTTTCCTTTCACTTTCTATCCTTCATCTTGCCTTCTTTTTTCTTCCCTCAATTTTGCGTTCTCTCTCTCTCTCTCTCTATATCCCTTACAATTTTTTCTCTCTCCTTTTCTATCCCCTTCATTTTTTTTTCTTTCTGTCTTTCTCGCTCTTTTTACCTCTCTCCCTTTTCCCCCCTCATTTGCGCTCTCTTTCCCTTTTGCTCCTTAACCACTTCCTCTTGTTTCAATTCACGGAAGGACGTTACAATTCCCCGATCATTTAGACTTGTGCGGTTGGTTTTCTGTGTTCTTTCTCAGGAAGACAAGCATGTAACATTAACTCTGTACCCCTTTCAGCCCGCGCCTAAGTCGTTAATGAAGTATGTTTCACAACGTATACGATGGAACATGACAACGTGATTGCGGCTCAGTCCTTTTAACTCTCCTTTTCCTCTGGTCTCTTGTCTCTTGCTTGCTTGCACAAGTATTACAACAGAACGTGGTGAGAGACGAGATGTTTCGAAACAGATTCTGTGTGATAACATCTTGCATTTATACAGTGTCCGTCAAGCTGGATAATGTCTCGGAGCTCTTTGCAGTGGCGGGGTCGGAAACCGGGCACAGTGGAAAAGGGAAGGGGGAGCGAGGCAAAATAGTAGGTTTTAAGGTGGGATTTAAAGGAGATTGGAGGGGGCGGATGGAGGGACAGAAGTGGTGCTGTGGAGGGGGTTATGTTAACATATCGTTATGTTGTCATAACGATAATGAATTGGTCATTTCAATCCACGACTGTTTGTGGGACACTGGTGTGAGCAATTGCTCACAAGTGTAGTCAATTCACTTTACAGTATACGATTTGCAATGTGTAGAAGACGTGAAAAGCGCTATACAAATGCAAGGATTATTATTACAGCAGGCTCTTGTTAGCTGAGCGGAGATTCTTTTAGAAATCATTGCAGTTTTCACTTCAACCCCCTTTTCCGCTCCTAATAACTCGATGAGATAGATTGGTGACATACATACACAGGCCTTTGGAAATTCAGCCCTCGGGAGGTTAAATACAGAGTGTGATAACAATCCTATTTGTAAGATCAAAAGCCCAGCCTTCATTAAAGGGATCCAGTAAGGTGCTTAAATAATGCAGACATCAAACGATTGAAAGATTGACTGAATTCAAAGCCTGAGATAACAGAGGAAAGGGGGGGTGGGGGGGGAGGGCGGGGGGGGAGGGCGGGGGGTTGGGGGTGGGGGTGGTTGAGGATCTCTTCTATATATAAACAGAGCAGGAGCTTGTAACTGTTTGCAGATGAGGTGAGGTGAACTGATCCCTTGCCCCTGTTAATTGAACGTACGTGTACATAACACATCCAAAAAATCATTAGTGTTCTCTCGTGCAATTGGGCACTTTCTAACTACCAGATGTGAGTAAAGTCAAACGTTCTCCGTTGCTCAGATTCAAGTTTGCAAGTCTGCGCTTGGGGAAAGAGGGAGGGAAACCGTGTTGTATCATGTGCCAACAACAACAACGTTTGGAGACCAGTAGCTTTTTGGTTAGAGCAGTTGTATCACAAGCCAGAGGATCTGATTTCGATTCCCGGGTCGGTCGAAACCTTAGGCACGTTTTCTTGCTCCACACACCTGTTTACCTAAAGATGAGTAAGGAGCCTTGTTGTTAGTTGATTGACGGATCATTTCCGAAGGTAATACTCCCTTCCCGCCACAAATAATAATTTGGTCACGCAATCCACATCTGTTTGTGGGACGTGGCTGAGCGCAGCTGGCTGCTGTGTTTTGCCTGCAAAATATACAGTGAAATCACTTTGCAGTGGATTCTGTGAAGCTTTGAGGTATCTCAATGATGTGATTATGGTGCTAAATCGAATGTAAGGATTCGTATTATTCCCACCCGGGTAGAATCTCAGAGCAAGTAATTACTGAAGGGAATGTACAGGCTTTTTTTTCATTAAATCCTGTTATGAGCAAGTGTCCTCACACCGTTATCCCCCAACCACCCAATATGCCAGTGAAGTCTTTCCGATTTGCTCTTAACTGAGCAATCCTCAGCCCAGCATGCACTGGCAGAAGGAAACAGGGAATGACTTTCTGTGCCAGCGAAGTGGAACCTTCAGGAGGTGTCTGGATCACTCTGTGCTGCTCACCTAGTCCTCACCTGTGTTATCTTACACAACAACAACAACTTGTATTTAGAAAGTGCCCTCTGCGCCGGATGGAGTCTCAGAGCTCCTCCCAATAACGGATCCCGGGGCCGAGCCAGCGGGAGGGGGAAAAAGGTGACTGAAAGTGCGGTCGAAAAAAGAAAGAGAACTGAAAGCAGGAAGAGATGGGGGCGAGTCAAAGGAATGGAGGGAGGAAGGGAGTTCCACGGCCTCGGGGAGTAGTGGCTGAGGGCATGGTGGTGGAGCGGAGGATTTGGGGGACAAAGAGGAGGCCAGACCCGGTAGAGTCCCCACCAGTCTCAAGTGGCTGCCCGTCTCCGCTTCAAAACCATTCACAATAGAGGGGGTACAAATCTCTGTGAAGAGAGACAGTTTGACATGAATGAGTGACCACATTTTTATATAAAAAAAAGATATTTACCCCTGGAAAGTGATGCGCCAATCGACTAATGACTGTGTCCCAGCTTCCTGACGATTGGTGGATGGCTTTCCCCGGTGGGGGAGAGGGGGTGAGGGATTAATAATCCCTTAAAATAAATGTGGTTACTCATTCCTCGACTGTTTGTGGGACACTGGCGGGTGCAATTGACTGCCGTGTTTCGACTGCAAAATATTACAATATACTCTGTGAGGCGCTTTGAGACATCTCAACGATATGATATGGCACTTTATCAAATGCAAGGATTATTATTATTGGTATTATTATACAAGTGTAATTTTGTTATTATTATTACTATTATTACTTCTCAGAGCATTACTCAGACTAGTCTCTCACACACAGTAAGGTATGGCCCGGACCTGCAAAAACCTGAGTAAATCTGCAGGCAGCGCCTCGGAATGCTTTGTATATTACAGGAACAGGTTTAGGTTAAGTGCCCATGGATAGTTCTGTGTTCAGACGGACGCTCCCTGGGTCTGATGTTCATCGTGTGATGAAAGGTTGATTGATGGCACTCGGCGATGTGATGAATAACTGATGTGGACTGACGCTGCAGCAACCAGGACCGATTAACCGGTTCCAGGCTTCGGAGCAGGTCTGAGTTCCTCTTGATGTGTGCTGCACGTGACACCGGGTGCTTTGTCCCATCAGAAGATCCGCTTGCAGCTTCCGAACGGTTGCTGGTAGCTTTTAAGGTGGTCTCTTTGTGCCTTGCTCTAGGTTGCATTGACTAGTTGCACCAAACAACAACAACAAAATTACATTTATAGAGCGCCTTTCACGTCGGGAGGACGTCCCAAGGCACTGAACAGTCAGGTTGGGACCCGAGCACGGGAGAGGGATAGGTGGGGAGGGAGAGAGTTCAGAGGGGAGGGAGAGAGTTGGGAGGGCAGCAGAAGGCACGATCAAACGGGGGTGAGGGATGGGTTAGAGAAATAATCCTCACGTTTGATGCATGTGGTCACCGCGTAGACATTGTGTAACTCACTCACTTGCAGTTCATTCACAAACAATCTTATCGTCCCACCAAAGCCATATCCGTCGCCTCTGTTCGACTGGCTCAGGCCTCTTGGTTGTCCCTCGCGTCCTCCATTCCATCATCGATTTTCAGCCACTACATCCCCCAATTCTGAAACACACACCCTCTATCCTTTCGCCCGGCCCCCTCCTTCCCCATCTTTGGATCGTGCTCAAAGACCTTCTTATTCTACAGACATCTCCCCCTCCCTCTAGCTTGGAGTCATGCTATGCCACTGTCCAGGGCTCTGAGACACTACCCTGCGAGAGGGGCACTGGATAAATGCAAGTTGATGATCACAAGAGAGAGGGTAGGTGAGGATGCCCTTTTGATCTGGTGATTGACCTTGGGCAAGTTTCCTTACTCCACACGCCTAATAATAATCCCCCCCAAAAAAAAACAATAATAAAATTGGTCATTTTCAAATCCACGACTGTTCATGGGACACTGCTGTGCGCAATTGACTGCTGCATTTCGCCCACAAATATACAGTCAATTCACTTTACAGTATATTCTGTGAAGCACTTTGAGACGTCTAGAAGACATGAAAAGCGCTATATCAAATGCAAGGATTTTTATTATTACTATTATTGAGGCTAGGGCAGTGGGACTCTGTGATGTTGTGATAGATCGATAGCCAGGCCAGTCTTTAGTGAGGAACAAGATCAAAATTGATCATTCATTGCTTGGCTGTTTGTGGGACATCGCTGTGCGCAAATTGGCTGCTGTGTTTGCCTATTGAATACACGGTTACTGCACCTCACAGCAAAATCCTGTGAAGCACTTTGAGTTCCCCTGCCGATTTGATAGGCGCTGAATGTATCAGACACAAGAATTATTATTGGAATCAATAATGAATTCTCCGGTGCAAACTGTTGAGGCAGAATCTGTAGGTTCTTTCCAAAAGGGGCATACAGTGTTTAGATGATTGAAGATCTCGAAGAGTACAGGCCGAGCGGGCGCAAGGCACTTAAGGCTGGGAAGGAAGATCGGGGAGTGTAAATCTGTTGAGTAGAATGATCTATTTCTGTCCTAGAGGGCTCTAGGATTCCACAAGCTGATTCATTTAATATCTGTGTTAAACTGTATAGGAAGTTTTGGAGGCAAGGAAGAAAGGAAGAATGATAAATGGATAACTGGTTTGCCAAGAGCTATTATCCTGGATTAGAAGTACTGCAGACTGCTCGCAAAATAAAAAAAAGGGTTTGAATACTGCATCAGAGTGCCTCGCGATGTCGGGACAGAGATAGCAAAAAAAAAATAAGAGTATCTTAAGCCGTTTCTGTTACCGACTGGCAGCGAGAATGCGCAGCAAGAAAGGACCGAGTAACCTTCACACCTGGGGTAATATCCCTCAGGTGCCACTACGCACGGTACTGGCAGCAAACGCACCACAAGACTCTCTGATCGTTCCAAATCTCCTCAAGACCTTTATTAAGCCTTCCTTGCCTCTAACTACCTCTTAGAACTTAAAAGGCTTGCCTTCCATTATCTTTTTCCACATTTAAACGGTAACAGATGTGTAATAACTAGAATATTGCACTGGTCATGCTACATTATTGGGTTTAAGTCACTCGTGAGAGAGAGCTGACAACTTACTCCAGCCCCCGGCGCTCCTGAATTATGTTGCTTTCACACTGATAAAATGAAGGCAGTAATGTACAGTGACTGGCGCAGTCTCCTTTACTCAGTGTACAAGACACTGATCTTTTACCTGGAGCGCGGATGAGACGTGCCATGTGTTATGGGGGTGGGCGGGGAGGGAGGGGGGGTGCTGGCTACTGCCGGGAACTCATGAGTTTTTTATTAACGCTCGAAACAGGCTTCACCCGGGCAAGGAGATCCGGATAGACGGGGAAATGAATTGATGATAATAATAATAATACTTGCAATTGATATAGCGCCTTATAACGTCATTGAGTCGCTTCAAAGAATATACTGCACATATGTATAATATATAAACAAACTAGTGAACTGAGTATATATATTGTGGGCGAAATGCCTCAGCCAATTGTGCACAGCAGTGTCCCACAAACATTCGTGGATCGAGTTGTGCTCCCCTCGCTGTCAATCGCTCTGTGACACTACACCGGCGTGAGGCCGGTGCTATATAAATGGCAATTGTTTTTTGAAGGCATTATTACCCATGGAAAAGTGACTTCCCCCCAATCGACAAGGTTCCTACTGTGTGCGAGGTAAACAGAGGCATTGTGGAGTAAGGAAACCTGCCGTAGGTTTCGATCTTGCTCGGGAATCAAACGCTTGCGAGTTACGTGCTCCAAACAAAGCATTAGAGAACCCACGCTGATAGGCTAAAGGCTTTGATGTGGCGCAAAGTGGGGGGAGGTTTCGCACTGTGGGTGACACCACCTTTCATGATGAGATGTTAAACCCAGTCTGTGCCTGTTCAGCTGGTCATTAAAGATGGCGCGACACTATTCGGAAAAGAGAAGGGAGTTTCTCCCTGGATAAAGGTTGATCAATTGCCATTGCTGTTTTTGGGACATCACCGTACATTAATCGCATCATGCATACACAATGTGCAATAAAATCCTGAAGAATTATTATTTTCTTCTTTTGATCAAATTATTAGCACAATTTCTCAAAGAGCAGCGTAGCTCCTGTTTCTAAAGTTTTGAACAAAAAATTAATGAATGAAAGTCGTTTCAGTCGAGTGAAAATCACAACACTAACTGTCTCACCATCTTCTGTTTCATCCTGTGCAGGAAGACAATTTGTGTTTAGTTCAGTGAACACCACTACTTCATACCTGCCCCATTTTCAACCTTTCTGACCCCTACTCTCTGGAACTCCATTCTAGAGTCCTTCTAACTCCCTTCCTTCCTTCCTTCCTTCCTTCCTTCCTTCCTTCCTTCCTTCCTTCCTTCCTTCCTTCCTTCCTTCCTTCCTTCCTTCCTTCCTTCCTTCCTTCCTTCCTTCCTTCCTTCCTTCCTTCCTTCCTTCCTTCCTTCCTTCCTTCCTTCCTTCCTTCCTTCCTTCCTTCCTTCCTTCCTTCCTTCCTTCCTTCCTTCCTTCCTTCCTTCCTTCCTTCCTTCCTTCCTTCCTTCCTTCCTTCCTTCCTTCCTTCACCCCCTCACTCCCTCACTCCCTCCCCACACGCACACTCCTTGGATCTCCATCCCAGAGTCTAACTGAATTGCTCTCTCCCTCCCCTTCCTTCCCTTCCATCAAACCACACCACTGTGACTGCGTTTTAGGTTGTCTTTCCTCTCCCCATCCCCTTGGCTGCCACCCCTCCCAGATCAAGTGCCCATCCATTATTAAGCGCTCCGAGACGCTACCCTGTGTGAAGTTCGCTCTAAATGCAAGTTGTTGTTGTACTTGTCAAGCTCTTTGAGACGTCCTCCTGACATGAAAGGCAATGTATAAAAATGTAAATTGGATTGCATTGATGAATGAAATTTAGCATGTGTCCTATCTATTATTATTGTTATATAATTATCACAAGGAAGCTCAATATGATTGCCACCAATTTCACTCCGTTCCTCAAGTCAGATCAGGAAGCAGTGGTTCATGCTTTTGACTTTACTGCCTCTTATTCTCTTTATCGTTCTTGTGTGTGTGTGTGTATTAAAAATTGTGATTGCATGCTGCAAAACGTGGGTCGGACTAAAGAATGCGTGAATATCGAGTGGAATGGATGTGATTGTGGCAAAATGCAGAACGCAAAGCAATGCAAAATTATATTTGTATAAATCACGAGATGTCACAAAGCGCTATACAGTCAGGAATTTGGACCCGAGCAAAACTCCTCTGGCACAAGTTAAGAACACTGTAACCTTGTGCAAAACGGGTTCCACAATTAACGGAAACACATCAACAAGCAGAAAAGATCCCTTGCATTTTGGAAAGAGTGGGTGATAGGTAGGAGTTAAATACCATTCTTTAAACAATGAAGTGTTGCACATCACAGCAACTATGCTAATAATAATCTTTGCGTTTGATTTAGCGTCTTATCATGTCTTCGAGACGTCTCACAATATACTATAAAGTGAGTTGAATGTATATTTTTTGGGCGAAACGCGGCAGCCAACTGCACAGTGCATTTATATGAAAGGCGCTATACAAATGTAATTTTGTAGTTGTTATTGTTATCTGCCTTCATAATGGGGCAGGGAGTCCTTGGGCTTGACAAGTGCACAGTCACTACACTTGGCAATTGAAGCAATTTGAGACATTTTTGAAGTCGCTGGCAGGACATCAAATGCAGGGATTACTGTTGTTGTAAGGAATCTCATTTAAAATCGCCATGTGTTCAGCCTTCAGCTTGCGTTGACAACCGACTCCAACTGTTGCTTGTGAGTTTCATGTGAACTGAAATTGCTGTGGCAAAGAATTATCATTCATTTAATTTTTGTTCAAACATCGTTAAGCTAAAAGCCTCAATTGAAGATCACAGGGAGTTGGGGGTAACAAAGGGAGACTGCCTTGCTACCATCAGCCATTGTGATGTTTTAAGCTGCAATAGGGATTGATTTAGCGCATCAAATTAAGATCATTAGCAAACGAGCAAATGGGGAGGATAGGATAATTTTTTTTTCACGCACAGAAGTGGTTAGGATATGGAATGTCCTGCCGGGAGCACTGTTTGAGACAGAATCCAAATTAGCTTTGAAAATGGAGCTAAGCTAGATAGGTATCTAAAAAGGAGCAAACTACAGGAGTGTGGGCTAAAGGGCAGGGAAGTGGGACTGAAAGCCCTGCTTTTTAAAGAGCCACCGCACACACAATGGTTCAATGGCTTCTTCTGTGTTGGTACATTTCTATGGTTCTATTCTGTAATAATGACAATACCACCTTGACTTTCACCTGACAGTAAACATCTCAAAGCACTTTACAAAATATAATCGATGGACAATGATTGTCGTTGAATGGGCAAATACCTTTAAGGTGCGAATGGGGTGCGCAGCCTGTTGTTCACCAGTGTGTTTATGGGGAGGAAGTGACAACAACAACCACAAAATTACATTTATAGTGCGCTTTTCATGTCGGGAGGACGTTGCAAGGCGCTGGACTCCCTGAAAAGAAAAATGCCCTTCCACCAACCCCTCAGCGCTACTCGGAAAGAGAAGGGATTTTCTCTCTCCCGGTGTCCTGGCCAGCAATCCCCCCCACCCACCCCCCCGAACAAAATTAGTCGCTCGTTTCACGGCTGTTTGCGGTCCGTTGCTGTGCTCACGTATTTCTATCACGTTTGCTTATAAATACACTCCATTTCACAGTAAATCTCGTGGAGCGTTTTGATCCGCCCTCCCGACGTGACAAGTCGCTACACCGAATGCAAGGATTATTGTAATTGTCGTATCATAACAGCCTGCCTTTGCTGCACACACTATTTAAGCTCGGCTCTGTGTGCGAGGTGGGCTGCGACATTGAACCTTAGAAGCTCTGAGCGGCTTTGGAGTTTGTCAACACCCCCTTCCCCTTTCTTCTCCTCTTCGCCCTGTCGGAATTCCCTCCGGGGAGGAAGACTTGCCAATCACCTCGCAAACTCGGAGCTGCTGAAAGCACAAACTGGTGAATGAGACAGAGGATGGAGCTTGGGTGTCTGCTCTTTGACACCTTGCATAAATTACCCAGGACCTTACTATTCCCACCAGCCCTGAGGGTCAACTCACTGCCCTTGGTACATTTAGTCCCAGCTGCAACCTGTTGTCATGTCACCTAATAGATACAGAAAGTAAAAGTGCTTCTATCTCGCCAGAAAGGCCACCGCACTGCAGCTGTTCAGGACGTTTTAGAAACGGGACCTTTTATTGTCTCTTGATGCCTATTCCCTCAACCATTTCGACCTCCTCATTTGTAATAACAGCCAGTGTTTTTGC
Organism: Hydrolagus colliei; assembly: GCA_035084275.1. NCBI lineage: Eukaryota > Metazoa > Chordata > Chondrichthyes > Chimaeriformes > Chimaeridae > Hydrolagus > Hydrolagus colliei. The sequence goes on from CM068742.1 coordinate 149,309,711, forward strand.
ACCAGCTTGCCGCGCCGAGCAATGGGCTTTACAGTAATTGTGCAAGAATGTTTTTCTGTCGTAGGCAAATGTGAGAGCCAGTCTGTACCAGCAAGGCCCCCACAAGGAGCCACAAAGTGAACAGACAATTTTATATGGGGTGGGGAATTGCCAGCCTGGGTGCCAAGAGAAACCCCCTTCTCCTTTCTGTTGGAGTACTCGCCTTGCAAGCAAGAGGACCCGGGTTCGAATCCCGGCCAGTGTGCAGCAAGTTTCCTTGTCCCACATGCCTGTTTAACTAAGGAGGAACGCAGGAACCCGGTTGTATAGCGATTGGTGGATAATAGATTCATCATTCAATCCACGTCACTTTGTGGGACATCGCTGTCCGCAGATGGCTGCCGCGTTTCACCCACAAAATATTCAGTCAATTCACTTCAAAACATATTCTGTGAAGCGTTTTGAGATTTCTCATTGACGTGATAAGATGCTATATCAAAGGCAAGCATTATTATTATTATTATTTTCAAATCATGCTGTGGAATCTTTTAACATCCACTTGACCAGGCAAATGGTGCACTTTGGTTTAAGGTTTCAGCCAAAGGATGGCACCTCTGACCATACAGTACAACCCCATTGATGTGCTGGAGAATGCAAATTTTTCATCTGTAAATCCTTTCACACCCTAGCACCTCCCTCTCTCTCCGTTCTCCTCCTATCCCTCTCCTCTACTTACCTCCTCCGATGGGCTATTTCAGGCTTGACGTATGTCCTGCCCAATACATACCACCCTTAGTGGCTGAGCTTTCCAATTCTATTCCCCTAACCTCCCTCCCTTGACATCTGTGTCTCGCCTCCCTCACTGTCTATCTTCTCGGCTACCTTAAAGTCTACCTATTCCACCATGCCTATAGCCATTTCCTTCCCCCCTCCCTTGCTTGGAGTCCAGTTGCCAGTGGAAAGCGCTATGAGACATTATCCTGTGTGAAAGGTGCTAAATGCTAAATTGTTATTGCCAACCTGGACTGAGAGCTCAGAAATGGCCCACGGCAGAGCTGGAACCCAAAACTGTCTGACACAGAGGCAAATGTGCTAAACCAATTGAGTCAGGCCGACGCTTGTTTCACATTGTGTCTTGGGCCAACATGTTCAAGTTGTGGTAACCCCAAGTAATCCTTACATTTGTCATAACCCCTTAACATGTCATCGGGACATCTCAAAGCGCTTCATGGGTTTTATTGCCCATCGTTTTACTGCCAGGTGGAGCGACTGTGTATTTGTAGGCGAATGCGGCGATCAAATTGCATACAGCGATGTCCCACAAATAGAGATGAAGCGAGCGAGCAAGTGAGGAATTTTTATCTGGGGAATTATTGGCCAGGGTACTAAAAAAAA